>CACRXE010000035.1:0-1288838 GCA_902685375.1 Neostethus bicornis
TGATGGAAGGATGGAAGGTATGATGGAAGGATGGAAGGTATAATGGATGATGGAAGGATGGAAGGTATGATGGAAGGATGGAAGGTATGATGGAAAAAGGAGCCGATCCAAACATCCAGGACAAGGAGGGTTTCACCGCGTTGATGCACGCTTGCAGTGAACAAGCCGGTGCGGAGGTGGTGCGCCTCCTAGTGAACAATGGAGCCGATATAAGCGTGGAAGATCAATGATGGATGGTATGATGGAAGGATGGAAGGAATGATGGAAGGATAGAAGGTATGATGGAAGATATGATGGAAGGATGGAAGGAATGATGGAAGGATGGAAGGATGGAAGGTATGATGGAAGGATGGAAGGTATGATGGAAGGATGGAAGGTATGATGGAAGAATGGAAGGATGGAAGGATGGAAGGTATGATGGAAGGATGGAAGGAATGATGGAAGAATGGAAGGATGGAAGGTATGATGGAAGAATGGAAGGATGGAAGGTATGGAAGGATGGAAGGTATGATGGAAGAATGGAAGGATGGAAGGTATGATGGAAGGATGGAAGGTATGATGGAAGAATGGAAGGATGGAAGGTATGGAAGGATGGAAGGTATGATGGAAGAATGGAAGGATGGAAGGTATGATGGAAGGATGGAAGGTATGATGGAAGGATGGAAGGTATGATGGAAGGATGGAAGGTATGATGGAAGGATGGAAGGAATGATGGAAGGATGGAAGGTATGATGGAAGGATGGAAGGTATGATGGAAGGATGGAAGGTATGATGGAAGGATGGAAGGAATGATGGAAGGATGGAAGGTATGATGGAAGGATGGAAGGTATGATGGAAGGATGGAAGGAATGATGGAAGGATGGAAGGTATGATGGAAGGATGGAAGGTATGATGGAAGGATGGAAGGTATGATGGAAGGATGGAAGGAATGATGGAAGGATGGAAGGATGAAAGGTATGATGGAAGGATGGAAGGTATGATGGAAGGATGGAAGGATGGAAGGTATGATGGAAGGATGGAAGGTATGATGGAAGGATGGAAGGTATGATGGAAGGATGGAAGGTATGATGGAAGGATGGAAGGAATGATGGAAGGATGGAAGGGGAGAAGGTATGATGGAAGGATGGAAGGTATGATGGAAGGATGGAAGGTATGATGGAAGGATGGAAGGTATGATGGAAGGATGGAAGGTATGATGGAAGGATGGAAGGTATGATAGAAGGATGGAAGGTATGATGGAAGGATGGAAGGAATGATGGAAGGATGGAAGGGGAGAAGGTATGATGGAAGGATGGAAGGTATGATGGAAGGATGGAAGGAATGATGGAAGGATGGAAGGAATGATGGAAGGATGGAAGGTATGATGGAAGGATGGAAGGTATGATGGAAGGATGGAAGGTATAATGTAACGATGGAAGGTATGATGGAAGGATGGAAGGTATGATGGAAGAATGGAAGGTAGGATGGAAGAATGGAAGGTATGATGGAAGGATGGAAGGTATGATGGAAGGATGGAAGGAATGATGGAAGGATTGAAGGTATGATGGAAGGATGGAAGGAATGATGGAAGGATGGAAGGAATGATGGAAGGATGGAAGGTATGATGGAAGGATGGAAGGTATGATGGAAGGATGGAAGGTATGATGGATGGATGGAAGGTATGATGGAAGGATGGAAGGAATGATGGAAGGATGGAAGGAATGATGGAAGGATGGAAGGTATGATGGAAAGATGGAAGGAAGGATGGAAGGTATGATGGAAGGATGGAAGGTATAATGGATGGATGGAAGGTATGATGGAAGGATGGAAGGAATGATGGAAGGATGGAAGGTATGATGGAAGGATGGAAGGATGGAAAGTATGATGGAAGGATGGAAGGATGGAAGGAATGATGGAAGGATGGAAGGTATGATTGAAGGATGGAAGGTATGATGGAAGGATGGAAGGAATGATGAAAAGATGGAAGGTATGATGGAAGGATGGAAGGTATGATGGAAGGATGGAAGGTATGATTGAAGGATGGAAGGTATGATGGAAGGATGGAAGGAATGATGAAAAGATGGAAGGTATGATGGAAGGATGGAAGGTATGATGGAAGGATGGAAGGTATGATGGAAGGATTGAAGGTATGATGGAAGGATGGAAGGAATGATGGAAGGATGGAAGGAATGATGGAAGGATGGAAGGTATGATGGAAGGATGGAAGGTATGATGGAAGGATGGAAGGTATGATGGATGGATGGAAGGTATGATGGAAGGATGGAAGGAATGATGGAAGGATGGAAGGAATGATGGAAGGATGGAAGGTATGATGGAAGGATGGAAGGAAGGATGGAAGGTATGATGGAAGGATGGAAGGTATAATGGATGGATGGAAGGTATGATGGAAGGATGGAAGGAATGATGGAAGGATGGAAGGTATGATGGAAGGATGGAAGGAATGATGGAAGGATGGAAGGTATGATGGAAGGATGGAAGGAATGGTGGAAGGATGGAAGGAATGATGGAAGGATGGAAGGGTAGAAGGTATGATGGAAGGATGGAAGGTATGATGGAAGGATGGAAGGTATGATGCAAAGGATGGAAGGTATGATGGAAGGATGGAAGGTATGATGGAAGGATGGAAGGGGAGAAGGTATGATGGAAGGATGGAAGGTATGATGGAATGATTGAAGGAATGATGGAAGGATGGAAGGATGGAAGGTATGATGGAAGGATGGAAGGAAGGATGGAAGGATGGAAGGTATGATGGAAGGATGGAAGGAATGGTGGAAGGATGGAAGGAATGATGGAAGGATGGAAGGTATGATGGAAGGATGGAAGGTATGATGGATGGATGGAAGGTATGATGGAAGGATGGAAGGAATGATGGAAGGATGGAAGGAATGATGGAAGGATGGAAGGTATGATGGAAAGATGGAAGGAAGGATGGAAGGTATGATGGAAGGATGGAAGGTATAATGGATGGATGGAAGGTATGATGGAAGGATGGAAGGAATGATGGAAGGATGGAAGGTATGATGGAAGGATGGAAGGAATGATGGAAGGATGGAAGGTATGATGGAAGGATGGAAGGAATGGTGGAAGGATGGAAGGAATGATGGAAGGATGGAAGGGTAGAAGGTATGATGGAAGGATGGAAGGTATGATGGAAGGATGGAAGGTATGATGCAAAGGATGGAAGGTATGATGGAAGGATGGAAGGTATGATGGAAGGATGGAAGGTATGATAGAAGGAT
Organism: Neostethus bicornis; assembly: GCA_902685375.1. Taxonomy (NCBI): domain Eukaryota; kingdom Metazoa; phylum Chordata; class Actinopteri; order Atheriniformes; family Phallostethidae; genus Neostethus; species Neostethus bicornis. Next base: position 3,240 of record CACRXE010000035.1, read on the forward strand.
GGAAGGTATGATGGAAGGATGGAAGGTATGATGCAAAGGATGGAAGGTATGATAGAAGGATGGAAGGTATGATGCAAAGGATGGAAGGTATGATGGATGGATGGAAGGTATGGTGGAAGGATGGAAGGAATGATGGAAGGATGGAAGGGGAGAAGGTATGATGGAAGGATGGAAGGTATGATGGAATGATTGAAGGTATGATGGAAGGATGGAAGGTATAATGGAATGATGGAAGGATGGAAGGTATGATGGAAGGATGGAAGGTATGATGCAAAGGATGGAAGGTATGATGGATGGATGGAAGGTATGGTGGAAGGATGGAAGGAATGATGGAAGGATGGAAGGGGAGAAGGAATGATGGAAGGATGGAAGGTATGATGGAAGGATGGAAGGTATGATGGAAGGATGGAAGGTATAATGGAATGATGGAAGGATGGAAGGTATGATGGAAGGATGGAAGGTATGATGCAAAGGATGGATGGTATGATGCAAAGGATGGAAGGTATGATGGAAGGATGGAAGGTATGATGGAAGGATGGAAGGTATGATGGAAAAAGGAGCCGATCCAAACATCCAGGACAAGGAGGGTTTCACCGCGTTGATGCACGCTTGCAGTGAACAAGCCGGTGCGGAGGTGGTGCGCCTCCTAGTGAACAATGGAGCCGATATAAGCGTGGAAGATCAATGATGGATGGTATGATGGAAGGATGGAAGGAATGATGGAAGGATGGAAGGATAGAAGGTATGATGGAAGGATGGAAGATATGATGGAAGGATGGAAGGAATGATGGAAGGATGGAAGGATGGAAGGTATGATGGAAGGATGGAAGGTATGATGGAAGAATGGAAGGATGGAAGGATGGAAGGTATGATGGAAGGATGGAAGGAATGATGGAAGGATGGAAGGATGGAAGGTATGATGGAAGGATGGAAGGTATGATGGAAGGATGGAAGGTATGATGGAAGAATGGAAGGATGGAAGGTATGGAAGGATGGAAGGTATGATGGAAGAATGGAAGGATGGAAGGTATGATGGAAGGATGGAAGGTATGATGGAAGAATGGAAGGATGGAAGGTATGGAAGGATGGAAGGTATGATGGAAGAATGGAAGGATGGAAGGTATGATGGAAGGATGGAAGGTATGATGGAAGAATGGAAGGATGGAAGGTATGGAAGGATGGAAGGTATGATGGAAGAATGGAAGGATGGAAGGTATGATGGAAGGATGGAAGGTATGATGGAAGGATGGAAGGTATGATGGAAGGATGGAAGGTATGATGGAAGGATGGAAGGTATGATGGAAGGATGGAAGGAATGATGGAAGGATGGAAGGTATGATGGAAGGATGGAAGGTATGATGGAAGGATGGAAGGTATGATGGAAGGATGGAAGGAATGATGGAAGGATGGAAGGATGGAAGGTATGATGGAAGGATGGAAGGTATGATGGAAGGATGGAAGGAATGATGGAAGGATGGAAGGTATGATGGAAGGATGGAAGGTATGATGGAAGGATGGAAGGTATGATGGAAGGATGGAAGGAATGATGGAAGGATGGAAGGATAAAAGGTATGATGGAAGGATGGAAGGTATGATGGAAGGATGGAAGGTATGATAGAAGGATGGAAGGTATGATGGAAGGATGGAAGGTATGATGGAAGGAATGATGGAAGGATGGAAGGGGAGAAGGTATGATGGAAGGATGGAAGGTATGATGGAAGGATGGAAGGTATAATGCAAAGGATGGAAGGTATGATGGAAGGATGGAAGGTATGATGGAAGGATGGAAGGTATGATAGAAGAATGGAAGGTATGATGGAAGGATGGAAGGTATGATGGAAGGATGGAAGGTATGATGGAAGGATGGAAGGTATGATGCAAAGGATGGAAGGTATGATAGAAGGATGGAAGGTATGATGCAAAGGATGGAAGGTATGATGGATGGATGGAAGGTATGGTGGAAGGATGGAAGGAATGATGGAAGAATGGAAGGGGAGAAGGTATGATGGAAGGATGGAAGGTATGATGGAATGATTGAAGGAATGATGGAAGGATGGAAGGTATGATGGAAGGATGGAAGGTATGATGGAAGGATGGAAGGTATAATGGAATGATGGAAGGATGGAAGGTATGATGGAAGGATGGAAGGTATGATGGAAAAAGGAGCCGATCCAAACATCCAGGACAAGGAGGGTTTCACCGCGTTGATGCACGCTTGCAGTGAACAAGCCGGTGCGGAGGTGGTGCGCCTCCTAGTGAACAGGATGGAAGGTATGAGGAAGGATGGAAGGTATGATGGAAGGATGGAAGGTATGATGGAAGGATGGAAGGTATGATGGAAGGATGGAAGGTATGATGGAAGGATGGAAGGATATGATGGAAGGATGGAAGGTATGATGGATGATGGAAGGATGGAAGGTATGATGGAAGGATGGAAGTATGATGGAAGGATGGAAGGTATGATGGAAGGATGGAAGGTATGATGGAAGGATGGAAGGTATGATGGAAGGATGGAAGGATGATGGAAGGATGGAAGGTATGATGGAAGGTATGATGGAGAGATGGAAGGATGGAAGGTATGATGGAAGGATGGAAGGTATGATGGAAGGATGGAAGGTATGATGGAAGGATGGAAGAATGATGGAAGGATGGAAGGTATGATGGAAGATGGAAGGATGGAAGGTATGATGAAGGATGGAAGGTATGATGGAAGGATGGAAGGAATGATGGAAGGATGGAAGGATGGAAGGATGGAAGGAATGATGGAAGGATGGAAGGTATGATGGAAGGATGGAAGGAATGATGGAAGGATGGAAGGTATGATGGAAGGATGGAAGGTATGATGGAAGGATGGAAGGTATGATGGAAGGATGGAAGGAATGATGGAAGGATGGAAGGTATGATGGAAGGATGGAAGGTATGATGGAAGGATGGAAGGAATGATGGAAGGATGGAAGGTATGATGGAAGGATGGAAGGTATGATGGAAGGATGGAAGGTATGATGGAAGGATGGAAGGAATGATGGAAGGATGGAAGGATGAAGGTATGATGGAAGGATGGAAGGTATGATGGAAGGATGGAAGGATGGAAGGTATGATGGAAGGATGGAAGGTATGATGGAAGGATGGAAGGTATGATAGAAGGATGGAAGGTATGATGGAAGGATGGAAGGAATGATGGAAGGATGGAAGGGGAGAAGGTATGATGGAAGGATGGAAGGTATGATGGAAGGATGGAAGGTATGATGGAAGGATGGAAGGTATGATGGAAGGATGGAAGGTATGATGGAAGGATGGAAGGTATGATGGAAGGATGGAAGGTATGATGGAAGGATGGAAGGAATGATGGAAGGATGGAAGGATGGAAGGTATGATGGAAGGATGGAAGGTATGATGGAAGGATGGAAGGAATGATGGAAGGATGGAAGGAATGATGGAAGGTATGATGGAAGGATGGAAGGTATGATGGAAGGATGGAAGGTATGATGGAAGGATGGAAGGATGATGAATGGAAGGATGGAAGGTATGATGGAAGGAATGGAAGGTATGGATGGAAGGAATGGAAGGTATGATGGAAGGATGGAAGGTATGATGGAAGGATGGAAGGAATGATGGAAGGATGGAAGGTATGATGGAAGGATGGAAGGAATGATGGAAGGATGGAAGGAATGATGGAAGGATGGAAGGTATGATGGAAGGATGGAAGGAATGATGGAAGGATGGAAGGATGGAAGGTATGATGGAATGGATGGAAGGTATGATGGAAGGATGGAAGGTAAATGATGGAAGGATGGAAGGTATGATGGAAGGATGGAAGGTAGGATGGAAGGAAGGATGGAAGGTATGATGGAAGAATGGAAGGTATGATGGAAGAATGGAAGGTAGGATGGAAGGATGGAAGGAAGGATGGAAGGATGGAAGATATGATGGAATGAAGGAAGGATGGAAGGAATGATGGAAGGATGGAAGGAAGAAGGAAGAAGAATTCCTTTATTAATCCCATATTGAGTAAATTACTTTGCCACACAAAGGCACCAATGGTGGGAGCAACAAGGGGGTTAGGTGCCAGCTTCATGGACACCTAGGGGGCTCAGTGTGATTTAAACAGGCTTCTCCCGGTCAGAGGACAAACACTTTACCACTGAGCCAACTCCTTTGATTTGCCAAATCAGATCTTTGGAAAATGTAACGTTCTTAGTTTGCTCTTCTCAGCCATTCTCACCTTGACTCACTAGAAACAGCAGAGTACAGGCCTCCGCCCCGTTTAGATTACCAACCTGAACAGGTCTCAGTCAGTCTAAGGACCACATCATACTAACGCATTGTTCCTCTATAGTGCTTTATAAGGACGCTCACATACTGTATGCATCACTCGTTACTCCTCAGCAGGGGTAACGAGCACATTGTTCTTATAACGACTAAAATCAATAAGAACTTCACAAACTTCAAAACGGTTTAAGGTAAGGTTGTTTACTCCAGCAGACATTTTCTACCGCTTCTCGGTGAGATCGTTTGCGTTTTTAATAATCAGATTGTAATAATCTGAAGAAAAGAAGTATTTAATAATTAGAAAGATTGAAGGACTTAAAACAGAGCCTTGAGGAACGCCTGTGCGTACATAAACTCAGACCCAACCATTACTTCCTTTACTCCTAGTACTTTTACTTAAACTAGTATTAAAGTATTTTTTACCAGAAGGTGATTTTTTTGCTGACATTAAACTAATAAATGAGCTTGTTTATGTCATCATTTTGTTGACCTCTAACCTCTTATTTGTTGGCGTGTTGCAGAACACCTTTGGAACCAGATCAGGATGGACGGAGGAGATCTGATGTTAGATTCCGGCAACCCTTTGCTCCGCGCCGTTTTTCTACGCCGACTTCGCCTTACACGCCTCCTCCTGGATGGCGGCGCGTACATCAACGAGAGCGACGGACTCGGCCTCACCCCGCTGATGGTCGCCTGTAGAACCAAACACGAGGATGTTCAAAGTACCAGCAAAGCCAAACTGGTCCAGTTCCTTCTGGAAAAAGGAGCCGATCCAAACATCCAGGACAAGGAGGGTTTCACCGCGTTGATGCACGCTTGCCGTGAACAAGCCGGCGCGGAGGTGGTGCGCCTCCTAGTGAACAATGGAGCCGATATAAGCGTGGAAGATCAATCCGGAACGTCAGCGTTGGTTCATGCTGTTGTTGCTGGAGACTGGAAGGTGCTTAAAGTTCTCCTGGATTCCTGCAAAGCCAAAGGTAAAGAGGTGATCATCATCACGGCTGATAAGATTCCAGGAGGTAAATTTCAAGCAAATAAGTTCCCCCCTCTTCAGGCCATGGAGGAAACGGAGAAACCCCCAGCAGGTGCTCCTGCGTCTCCTTCTGAGATCCAACTCATCATGTCTTCTCATTGCTCCTCAACATTAAGTCCTCCCAAACCCGTGTTTTCTTTTAAAGAAGCTCAGATATGTGGCGTGAGCTCTCACCCGTGTTCTCCGTCTCGTTTCCGAGGATTCGGGCAAACGGTGACCAACGGACCTCTTCTGCGACTTAACTCTGAACCCTGGTTGAAAATTCCAGCGTCCCTCCTCCATCCTGGCGCTCCAAGCCAGCCTGAGGAGGTCTCCATCAAAGTTCCTGACTTTCCTACAAACTCTGAGAAGTTTAGATCGTCTGAGTGCGAGAAAAGACGTGACTTTGAAGAGCAAGAAGAGGTTGAAGAACTTCCTCCGAGTCTTTTAAGTTCCCACTCGGCTTCCCACCCTAACCTCCACTCTGAAGTGGCGTCCAACAGGAACCTCAGCGCACCCCTTCAGAACATGGCCTGCTCCAGTCTCCAAAGTGTGATCCAGAGAAGAAAACTGGGCGAGGACATCTACAGTTCCGAACCACAACTAGCCGTAGAGCTGAAACACCTCCCAGATGACCAAAGAAACAAAGAACTCACAGATACGAAAAAGTTCCCGACACCTCGCTGTTCGACCATAATGGGCACCAACCAGATCAAGAAAGTTCTACCGGGATACGAGCGCAGAGGTTCTGGGACGTTCTTTTTGGAGAGGAACATCCAAGCCAGGCCGAGATCTTTACCTCCTCTGACTAACACTCCGATTCTGAGCGTCTTCAATCACGGCTCTGTCTCTGGTTTCTCTGAAAAGGAATCCGGACAGAAAAGTTTCCTTCCGTCTGCCCCGCCCGGACACCCCAAAGATGTCACCAGAAGGATGCTGCTGAGGAGACACTCCATCCAGACTGAACAGTTCAAAAGTACAGCCTGAAAACCATCCTGGAGATCTTCTGTTGTGATGTTGTCGTGTGATGTATCGTTGACGTGCGTCGTGAAAAAAACAAAAACAAACAAAAAAAATCCCAAAGAGGCACCACCTGTGGATGTGAGATTTGATAATCATAAAACTTTGAAACATCTAAAAAAATATTCAAAATGGATGGAAAATTTTCATTTAAAGAAAAAAAGCATCATTTTTAATCATTGAACAAAAAATGACATTGAACATTCAAAATGTTTTTGTGTGAAAAAGTACCTTTTAAACAAGTAAAAAGTGTAAAAAAAAAAAAAAAAAATCTGTGTTCCGTTTAAGTGCTGAATAAAAGATTTTATTAGAAGAAAAGCATTTCAAGTGAACACATCGACAAAACGGCATCGTTATCGATCACACACAAAAATCATACAGTTTTACACATTTTACTTAAAAACAAAGTCAAATCAGAAAGAAACTGGCTGAAATTTCAGATTTAAAAACCCTTCAAAAGACTGTCGTCACCAGGCATTAAAAATAAACAATACAACCATCCATCAGGGGGCGCTAAACCCAAAAGTATCAGGATCTGCAGGATGTACGATGTGACGCTTAGTTGGATATATATGTTTGAATTAAGCATTGGATGATTGGTTGGATGGATGGTTGGATAGATGAAAGGTTGGTTGGATGGTTGGTTTATTGTAACAAAACAAAAAGTCAATGCAAAATTGTTAAAAATGCAAAACATTTATTATAAAAATTAAACTTTGTTTCATCTCAAACTATATTTTGTTTTCATACTTAATAAAAGACTTTATTACAATAAAAATAATTAGTGATTTTATCGTCAGAACGGCACGATTTAATCACATCCATTCCCAGAAATAATCAGAATATTTACACATATCTTTTAAAAACAAAGCCAAAATTTAAAAAAAGCAGAAAAAGAACACAAAAAAATGGTCAAATCAACACAATATAAAAAATGATCAGGCGGCAGCCCACCTGAGCGTTCCAGGATTTTTTTGTTGTTTTGAGTCAAACTGTGTTGTTTTTAAAAAGATTTACAACAAAAAAAAGCAATACGTTGATTTTATGGACAAAACAGTGGAACTGTCAATCATCCACGTAGAAAATAACCCCATATTTACATTTTTTACAAACAAAATAAAAAAAGAAGAACGGTCAGAGGGAAAAGAAGGGATTTCACTGCTGGAAGTTTAAAAGAACCAAACCAGACTAAATAAATACAGAAGAACACGAACATCCTCCAGTGGGCTCCAAACCCGACGGGCTCAGGCTTTCCGATCAAATTCAGCAACCATCTTCTTGATGTGATTGAGTTTGGATTTCAGGAATTTACACTTCCGCTTCTTTACCAGGTAATCTCCAGACTGGAAACAACAAACCAGAGTTAACGAGAACAAATCAGACCTCCTCAGTTCATCTACACCTAGTACCAAGTAACTCTGGCCAGTTTTAGTCAAATCCTTTCGGTGATTTAGGGAATATTAGCTTCACAAAAATTTATGACCTCCATCATCTTGACGACCTTTGATCACATGTTGTGTGACCAAAGGTCACTCCCACCTGGAGTTCATACCGAGGTGTCGTTCAAGACACTGAACCCCCAGTTGCTCCAGATGATGGTGGTTTGCGCCGCGCATGGGAGCTCCCATCATCAGGTATGAATGTGTGTGTGAATGAGTGAATAATAATGTGTGTGTGTGAAGCGTGTGTGTCCAGAAAAGTGCTAAATGAGTTCAATGCATCGTTATTATTTTATCAAAATGATTCAATTTTAATCAAATATTAATTCTAATTCTCCTAACAAAGATTTTTTTAAACATTTGATTGTTTTAACTTTAAAAGTTTTTTTTTATCGTTACCTTTTTAAGGGCTTTAATCCTGCTGTACTCATCCTGAGCATCCTGAAAAAAACACAAACAAATGGAACTAAGTTACACAAAAATTTAACTTACAAAGATCTGATGAAAAATATCTGCAGAAATCTATAAAAATGTACCAAAAGTTTGCAAATGTTGACAAATTGTGCAAAAACTTTTTGATAATTTACAATTCTCAACATTTCCACAAGGTTGACAAGAAATTAACAAATTTTATTACAAATTTCTAACAGAAAAAAAAAGGACAAAAAAAAAAGAAAAAAAAATCACAAAATCAAGCTAAATTTCACAAAAAGTTTGATAATTCATTAAAATTCCACAAAGTTTGCAAAATTCTACAAAAGTTTGTCATATTTTGTAAAAATTCACAAAATTTTGTCACACATTCCGTCGTCTTCCGCCCCGGGTCGCGGAGGCAACATCCTCAGACAGGAAGCCAAGGCTTCTCTCACTGCGGCTGCATCCTCCAGCTCACCAGGAAGGATCCCGAGTCGTTCCCCAGCCAGCTGTGAGTCATAGTCTCTCCAGCAGGTCCGGGGTCTGCCTCTTGGTCTCCTCCCGATGGGACGTGCCCAAAACACCTCATCAGCGAGGGGCACGAGGGCATCCTGACCAGATACCCAAACCACCCCATCTGGCTTCTCTCAACCTGGAGGAGGAGCGGCTTGACATTGAGCTCCTCCCCAATTTCTGAGTGAGAGCCCAGCCACCCCGCGGACGAAACTCACTTCGGCCGCTTGTATACGTGATCTTGTTCTTTCGGTCACCACCCACAGTTGGTTACCATGGTGAGGGTAGGAACTTAGATCCTGGTTACCACGGTGACGGTAGGAACGTAGATCCTGGTTACCATGGTGAGGGTAGGAACGTAGATCCTGGTTACCATGGTGAGGGTAGGAACGTAGATCCTGGTTACCACGGTGAGGGTAGGAACGTAGATCCTGGTTACCATGGTGAGGCTAGGAACGTAGATCCTGGTTACCATGGTGAGGGTATGAGCTTAGATCGACTTGTAAATCGAGAGCTTTTCTTTTCGGCTCAGCTCTCTCTTTACCACGAAGGACCGATGCAGCGTCCTAGTTATTGCTGATGCCGCACCGATCCGCCTGTCGATCTCCCGCTCCATCCTTCCACCACTCGTGAACAAGACTCCAAGATACTTAAACTCCTCCACCTGCAGTAGAACCAAGTTCTGGCTCCGGTCGTACAAAGACCAGACAGCCCATACTAAGGGCTCCGAGACTCCGTACTCCCGGAGCACCCCCCACAGGAGTCCCCTAGGAACACGATCGAACGCCTTCTCCAGATCCACAAAACACATGTAGACTGGTTGGGCAAACTCCCATGACCCCTCCAGGATCCTGAAGAGGGTATAGAGCTGGTCTGTAGTTCCACGTCCGGGACGGAAACCACACTGCTCCTCTTCAATCCGAGATCCGACAATCCTACGGACCCTCCTCTTCAGTACCCCAAATAGACCTTCCCAGGGAGGCTGAGGAGTGTGATCCCTCTGTAGTTGGAGCACACCCTCCAGTCCCCCTTCCCACCACCCCGGTCTGCCAATCCAGAGGCACTATCCCTGATGTCCATGTCTGGTGCAGAGGCGTGTCAGCCAGGACAGCCCAACACCATCCAGAGCCCTTAGGAGCCCCGGGCGGATCTCATCCACCTCCGGAGCCCGGCCGCCGTGGAGCTTTCTGACTACCAGCGGCTCAGACGTCACACGTCCATAATAATAATAATAATGAAACACTCTGCTCACCAGAAATTGGGGGCTCCCCTCCTCCAGTTCATCCAGGGCGTGGTCCACCTCAGCCAGCTTCCGGTTGATGGCGTCCAGCTCGCTCTGCAGCTCCTTGTACTCCTGGTGGTCGTGGTCAAACTGACGCTTGTACTCGTTCCGCTCCTGCTCGTTTCTCAGAGGAGGAAACTCACTGTAGACCAAAGAATCAGAAAGAAATCTGTTCACACTCTGATCTGTGCTTGGATGTACGGCTGCGTCTACAACTGGTACACCACCTGTCAAAGTCGTTGTCATCCAGCTCATCCCCAGACGAGGTGTAATCTGTGTCGTAATCTTGGCCGTTGGTGCGACGCGGCCGCCCGGCTCGCTTCTTCTTAGGACGACTGACTGAGCTGGGGACCTCTGAGCTGCTGCTGTACAGAGCTCCGTTTCCAGGGGCGATCGCCACCGACCTGTGGAATTAATCAGCACCAGGTCAGAGATGCATGGGTAATTAACTGATAATTATCTCTAATCCTGCCAAACTTTGGTTTGTAATTTTGTTCAACAACCTGCTCTGAATCACAAGCTGTCCTTACGTCTGTCTGGTTAAAACAGATTCTTAAACTTTTTACACTCGTGTTGTTAAATCTATCATTTGTTTTTCCAAAAACAGGTCAGTCGCCCCCCATCTACACAAAGTCCTCCCAGACCCCCCAAGAAGAGTGAGTAAATGTGGATTTACGGTGTAGCGGAGCTCAATGGAGGCTTGTCGTAGTTGCTCTCATCGTCAGGGTAACCATGTGAGGACCCGTGTTTCCCCGTGTAGTTGTCCATGACGAGATTTTCTACAGGAGCCGCAGAGACGTTGTTTACCTAAATTCAAACAGTTTAGTTTTATTCACAATTCAAAATAGAATTGTTTTGTATTTTCTGATTGAATTTATTTTTAGAAGCTTGTAAATTAGTGAAGTTAGGGGGTAAAAAAAAGAGCATTTGCAGGTTTTTGTTTTTTTAAATCAATTTTTAAAAACATTTATTGTTGTTTACATTAGTCTCTTGTTTATTTTTAATGGTAGAAAAATAAATAATTATTTTGATTTATTTTGTTACAAAACAGCTACTTTTTCCAAATTTATCAAATAAAACACACTAAACCGTTTATGAAGGAAATTAATTTTTATGCAGATGATGCACTGACCTGATTAACTGACCTGGTTAACTGACCTGGTTAACAGACGAGACGCTGGTGGAGCACCATCATATCTGTCAACCAGTTTCTTAACTTTTTACTGTCTTCACTGCTAACGTTAACAACCCTGACTGACGGTCAGATCAATAAGAAACAAACAGACCAGCATGATGTCATCAGGTCGTTTCTAAACAAGCATTAGGATTAATTTGTATCGTGTCATTCTTCATTCATACAGGTTATTTATAGAAACAAGAAGTCAAAATAACCTTTTTACGAAGGAAAAGCTGAAGTGTTCAAAAAAAAAAAAAAGATAAAGCAGACACAGTGCTTTGAGGAAATGACTGAAAGGTTTCTGGTTTGACCTGCCTGCATGGACTCGTCCTCTGTGACATTACTGCTGAACACTGAACAACCCGCACGACCGTCAGCACTTTCAGACAAGTTCCCACCTGGCAGCTACTCTCTGGTGATCGAGTTACGGAGCACCAGTCCAACCGGTTCTATACATGCAGTTTGAGGCTGAAAATGAGCATTAATCTGGAAACGAGGCCTTGCAAGAGATTTGCTTTAAAATCAAAATGTCATCTATTTATTTATTTCCATATTTGGAGTGAACGAGACACAAGGTGGAGACCCCGATAACTTCAGCAAAAACAAAGTTTTTTAAAGATGAACTCGCTTCATTTCCATCGATTTTTAAAGACTGTTTTTTTTAACAAGATCAGTAACTTAGTTGGAAATTCGATGCCTGAATCTCTTCAGATGATTTTGGCCCCTCCTTTCTTGATTCTGACAGTTTTTTATTCCAAACTAAATGTAGGATTTTCTGATCGAACCTTCTTTTACAAAAAAAAAAAGATTCATTCAGTCAGATTGAGAACCAAAAGTATTTAGTTTATTTGTTACATTTGGGGAAGATGTCTGTGGATTAGAGAGAGAAAGCAGGAAATCGTCAGCATAAAGAGGTACTTTGTGCTCCAAACCAGCTGTCCGTAATGCCCGTATTCTCTTATAGAACACGGAGTAAAAAAAACAAGGGCTTCTATTTTAATTCAGAGAGCAGCGGTGATGGTGGACGGCCTGTCTTGTGGATCTAGCAAGAAAAAACTATTCTGAATAATACTTGTTATAATAATTTCATCCAGGCATGATTCGAGCCCTCAAAAAGTAAAGCTGAAAACTTTTTTTACATCAATGATGGTGCCCTAAAAATCTTTTTTAAAAATAGTCAAACACAAAGCAGCAAGATTGTTGTTAGCAGGATGTTCCCCAGTTAGCATCATTTTGTATAATTTGAATGTTTTAGATTGGGGTAAATGTGTGTGTTTATAAACAGTAATGTGTGTGTCTACGTCAGGTGTGAATAGCTTCTAAAATAGTCTCTGAACGTGAGTCAGTGGGATGAGGTGTCCAGGTTTTTCTCGATTGATTTCACTGTGTCAGCAGGTGACTGAAACTGTCACCTGTGAACGTGCCACACCTTGAAACTAAGCGCATACTCGCACTTCCCCTCCCCCCTCCCCCTGTAAACATTAAACCGGTCCAACCACCTTCTTGCTGCAACATACCATTCCTAGAAACTACGAACGGTTCAGAGTTATGTTCAGAATTTTAACGCACACTGAACTCCAAACGCTCTAAGCTACAGCTAATAGCAAGAATAGAGACAGCATTTGAACGTTACATCATTAGTGATAATTAGATTAACCTTGAAATAAATAAATTAAGAAGATCTTTATAGTCGAAAATAGCTCTTAACATATACTTTAAATTTGTAAGTTATACTTATTAAATCTGTGTTTAGACAAAAAAAAATTGTCATTTTGGGGTAAACAAATAAAATGGAATTGAATCTAAATGATATCTAAAAAAATAATTTGATCTGTTTGATTATTTTTAAACACTTTTGGTATTTTAATTTCTTTCATTTTTATTTATTTACCAAATTAATTTTATTTATATTTATTTTAATAACAAAACATTTTAAGATTTTTTTTTAAATGAACTAAAATAAAAATAAAGTTTAAAAGGTTTATTGATAAAACTTTAAAAAAGGAATAATTTATAGTAAATTTGAAAAAAAAATTAGAAAATATAAATAGGTACGTTTATAAATATACTTTAAAAATATTTAGATAAATGAATAATGAATAATAATCATTACATGGTTTTTAGTACGTTTGATTTTTTTAAATACATATTAACATAAAAATGCATCAAATCCTAACATAAATAATAAATTCAATTATTTAAATAAATCTGTGGTAAATGATCGTATGTAAATAATTAGAAGTTTTAAAATAAAAAAAAATATTTTCATCAAAGTAACAGATGAATAACTAATTCAAGTTTACAAAATGTTTACAAATAGTGTCATTTGAAGAAATAAAACCTAAATTGTGTAAAAAAAAAACAAATTGTAAATACGTTTTTAAAATGATTGAAAAGAAGTCTTATTTAAAATCTTAATGTTAATATAGTTAAAAAATAAAAAAGATTAGATAAACAAATTAGGAATAAACACACAGAATAAATCATATTTAACTTGGACTTAATTTTGCTTTAATTTCTAGAGTTAATGATAAATAATATTTTCTCACCCAGGCCTCTACGTCTTCAGGCGGAGCCACGTCGTCAACAACTTTCACTCGTTTCCACAAAACATTACTTTTGCCGTAATTTCTGATTTTCTGACGAGTTTTCAGAGCGAAAACAAGCATGATGATCAAAGTGGCCGTAAGCAGGAATCCAAGGACAATGGCGATAGCCTGAAACAAAGAAACAGAAAAAAAAAAAAACTATTTTATTCTGGATACACCAAAAACAAACAGTGAATTCTTTCAGGACGAGAATCATTTTATTTAGTTATTTTCCTAATTAATTTAGGATTTTAATTTAATTTTCATTTTGAATTTAACCAATAAAAAATCCTAATTTGATTAACTTTCATCTGGATTAAGTTTGTTCTAATTTTTTTAAATTTAGTTGGGATTATAAGACTATTTTACAAATGAATTCAGAGTTTGTTTTCGATTCAACTAATTTAGTTCTCTCTCTAATCACTGAGACGATTACATTCTAGATTTATTCATGTGTCAATAAGGACTGAAAGAAGAATTTCTAAGCTTCTGGTGAATTTTGTCAACGCTTGGGCGAAGCACTGCTAAGTAAACACAGTGAGCCCTATTTTTTTTTACCTCCTGTGGATCCACCACACAGTAATGGTACAGGTACTGGTTCATCAGCATGGTTTGCGACATCTGTTGCTGGTACGGAGCGCACAACATGGCCATCTGGGTGGCGGCAAACGATCCAGAAGACTGAGCTGAAGGGTTGACCGCCACTAGGTAGACTATGCTGGCGATGAACATTAACAGAGCGAAGATGGCACAGACGATCACCACGGCTAGGTAGAACTTCCTGCTCTCTGATAGGCTCTGGTGAGACACCACGATGATGAAGACCACCAGGCAGAAGATGAAGATAAAAGCTGCCATGGCGATCATGAAGCCTTTGCCTGAACGCTGGTCGATGTAGCTCCCGTAAGAGCTTCCGTAGGATCCTCCATATCCTGAATAGCCTCCTGAATAGCCTCCTGAATAGCCTCCTGAATAGCCTCCTGAATAGCCTCCGGTGATTCCAGTCATGGCGCCCTGACTGTCCCACGCCAGGGTGGATGCTACACAGGCAAATATGCCCACGCACAACACGATGGCGATAATACCCATGAGCTTCAGAATCCCTGGTGGAGATGTCCAGCGGTAGAAATGCAGGAACTCATCGTCAGGGTAGTAGGAGAATGCCGGCTGGGACGGAGCGCTACAGAGAGATTAGAAAAAAAAAACACTCCAAATTAATTTATCATGGTCGGTCTGATTGAAAAACTCATATTTATATTTTTTGTGCCTAAAAAAATGTAAACAAGCTACTGTTTATTTCTCCATTCATTTCTATGGATTTACGCTGTGTCATGCACATGCCTAGGGGCAGGACTAAAGTGGGAGCAAGAGGAGGCAGGATTTGACAATGCCAAAAATGGGTGGAATATCTCATTTATAAGCAAACTAAATGTACCACGTTTATCTATTTGAATACTAGGTTGTTTTGTCCATGGCTTTTGTTCTTCACAATGTCCTCATTCTAAAGTAAGCAGGAAGTATTTCAAAATGTGTGTTCTGCTCATGCTTGGTCCAATCTCTCTTTCCTGACAATAGTGCCACCGCCCTCCTGTTTTCTAATCCTCCTCTGACTGCGTCCACCCCTGAAACTCTTCTGTATTGCTGTCTCTGAACTCCAAATTACATTTCTACCCACATGGATTTGATCAGCTGGTCTTTCAGTGTCATTGACAAGATTATCTTGAACAGCAGAGTAGGTTCAAGGATACAGGAGAGCCTTCATGTTTGAAGGGAGGGAACATTTCCAACATACGTTTCGTTTTTGATAAAGAGGGTCACGGTTCTATCTGTCGAGCATGTGGAACCCAAACATATTTGGATTATCGATAATCAGGTTTCTACTGATTGGTCTTGAAAGTTTCCTGGTTTATTGAAAAAAAAAAAATCAGCAGATTCTGGGGGTACTGCTCGTTAGAATGATTCAAATACTCATCACATGTGAGTCGTGGTCTAGAGGCCATTCGGTTTCAAAATGGCAGACTGGCTGCGGTTTTTGAACTACTTTGTAAAACAGGTACAAACATGGAGATGGACCCCCATGTCAGAGAGAATTGATTAGATTGATCCTCGATTAGCTGGTTGCCATGAGAGACGCTGACCTAGACACAAAGCCTAGTACATTTATTCAGTTTCTCTTCTATTTTTGACACTGAATTACCCCCTCCTCTCGCTCCCCACTTAGTGCAGCTACCGTAGGCATATACACGACACAGCGTAAATCTTATTGAGGCAGCAAATAAAATATAAAGTGCATCAATGTTCTTCTACATTCCTATTTTGGTGCTAGCTGCTCACGCTTGGTCCCTCCCAAGACTTTTTTGGACTAAACGTCCAAGCATGAGCAGAGCGACTGCTTTAAAATATGTCTGGCTTTTGGGAAATAAAAAGGGGTGGCCAAGAAGAACCTGACCACATCAAAGACACATCAAGTTAGCTGAAACGTATTCGCCTAAACACAAAATATATACAAAAAACGCCATTATACAAAACCCGTAAAAAACATTTAAAATTATCCGCGACAAGCTTAGTTAGCTAAAATACACACACATATTTTAAGATACACACAATATATTTATAAACATATTGATTGGCTTATCGGTGGAATGCCCCTCGAGATGTTGGACCTGCTTTTAAAGAGGCTGCTTAACACAAAACATTACAAACAGTAGACAAAAAAACATCAAATTTTAACACAAACAGACAAAACAAACAAGACAGACTCTCATCTTCACACCTGCTGAAAAGTGATCAAATAAAATGGACAGTTGATTAATAAACCAACGAAACTGTCAGAGTGTGAACGCTTAACACCAAAAAATATGATACAAATCACAAGTTTACATACTTTGTCCTTTCAATCGGGAGAAAAACAGAACTATAGTGAAGACAAAGCTAAACGTATAGACGAGAAGTTTTGAGGTAAATGTCACGAATCTTAAGAAATGTGGGAAACTTATTCAATCAGAAGCTTTGGACTGAAATGCTTTAACGTCTTAGAACGTCTTCTAAATATGTGGAACACAAAAGTAAGAAAAGAAGCTTTTTAAGTGAAAATAAACGGCACACTGGAACAAAAAATTACTCAAGATACAAGAGATAATAAAACAAATACATATGATACATGATAATAATGTATATCCATGTGTTTGTAGATATCTAAATGTAGATTGTATTCTGTTCATATCTTTGTGTGTTTGTATTTCTCTTCCAGCTCTACATACCTTCATACTTACAGGAACCAAGTACATCTTAATGTTTACACAAATAACACCCAAAAAATACCCAATTAAAATTCTATTAGACCTTTACACTCAATCACCAGCCAAATATATCAGATATAAAAGAACAAAACAAATCCAAATAGTATTTTTGGACTTACTATGGATGATGTTCATTATAAGGAGGAGGGCTGTCTTTTGGTCTGGAGGACATTTTTCTTGGATCTTCTTCTTTTTGAAAAACCTACAAAAGATGTTTTTTTTTCACCAGATAGTTATTTTATTACATTTTAAAGTTTATGAACAAACTTTTTTTTATTAATTGTACATTTTTAATCATTAAAAATAAAAGTTTTTTTTTTGTAAGAGCTCAGACTTACCTTTAGGATCTCACCTGCTGAAACTACTGATAGAAACAGTCACACCCTGAAAAACAAAGCACAGACCACGCCCATTCCAGGCGGAAAACCATATTTGGTGACAGGATGTGACGACTACAGTATGTACCTTTAGAAGTAAAAGCATTTTATGGACTTCTTTACCGGAAATCCTTTTTATTTCTGGAATTTAAAAAATTTGAAACTCACCTTGTATAACAAAGAAAGTAAAAAAAAACTTTAAACTCATACGTTACGTATGTTTTACAATGATATAAACATACATAACGTACAGAGATATTAGTTATTAATACACTGTTTGCAAGACTGACGTTGAACTGACTTTTTATCTTTTTGGGAAGAATTTCAATGTAGCCTTATTTTGAAATATAATTTCTTCAACTCTCACTGGATCGATTTGCTACCGAGTGTGAAGCGGTCGGGATGGGAATTAGCGCCTCCAAATCCGAGACCATGGTCCTCGCCCGGAAAAGGGTGGAATGCCCCCTGCGGGTCAGGGACAGGGTCCTGCCCCAAGTGGAGGAGTTTAAGTATCTCGGGGTCTTGTTCACGAGTGGGGGAAGGATGGAGCGGGAGATCGACAGGCGGATCGGTGCGGCATCAGCAATAACTAGGACGCTGCATCAGTCCGTCGTGGTAAAGAGAGAGCTGAGCCGAAAAGTAAAGCTCTCGATTTACAAGTCGATCTACGTTCCTACCCTCACCATGGTAACCAGGATCTACGTTCCTACCCTCACCATGGTAACCAGAATCTACGTTCCTATCCTCACCATGGTAACCAGGATCTACGTTCCTACCCTCACCATGGTAACCAGGTTCTACGTTCCTACCCTCACCATGGTAACTAGGATCTACGTTCCTACCCTCACCTATGGTCACCAGCTCTGGGTGGTGACCAAAAGAATGAGATCGCGGGTACAAGCAGCCGAAATGAGCTTCCTCCGCAGGGTGGCTGGGCTCTCACTCAGAGATCGGGTGAGGAGCTCTGCCATCCGGGAGGAGCTCGTTGTCGAGCCGCTCCTCCTCCAGGTAGAAAGGAGCCAGATGGGGTGGTTCGGGCATCTGGTCAGGATGCCCCCGGAGCGCCTCGCGGGCGAGGTGTTACGGGCACGTTCCACAGGGAGGAGACCAAGGGGCAGACCCCGGACCCGCTGGAGGGACTATGTCTCACAGCTGGCCAGGGAACGACTTGGGATCCTTCCAGGTGAGCTAGAGGATGCGGCCAGGGAAAGAGAGGCCTGGGCTGCCCGTTTGAGGCTGTTGCCCCCCAACCCGACCCCGGAACAAGCGGAAGATGACGGAACGGAATATATTTTTCAAAAATAAAAAAATCCCTTCTCACCCTTCAGCGGATGGCCTTCCACACTTCTCCAAGCTCGGGTCCTCTACCAGAGGCCAAGCAGCTTGAGGGTTCTGTGCAGTATCGTTGCTGTTCCTTGGACCGCACTCCTCTGGACAGAGATATCTCTGCAGTGACCTGTTGGAGCCCGTCCTCTAGTTTGAGGGTCACTGCCCCGAGTGCCCCGATCACACCAAGTATTACTGTTATCTTCACATTCCAGGCCTTCTCCAACTCTTCCCTGAGGCCTTGGTACTTCTCCAGTTTCTCATCCCCCTTCTTCCTGACCATTACTTGGTTTAGCCACATCCAGCTCTGCTGTGTGTACTCCTCTGCTTCTTATCCACCACCGTGAAGTTTCACCACTACCATTCAGTCTGTTTGGATCACAAGTCCCACAAGATAAAGGATCGGTCATTCTCTATCACCTTTGGGGGTGTTTTCCACTTTGGCCTTGGAGTTTTCAGTCCACATTCTGTGCATACCGTGTACTATCCCTGCCACCTGGCTAAAGAATTCTATACAGGCATCTTACACCTTGCAAGTCATCCTGGACCGTCTTGGGGGATTCTTTGGAAGGCGTATTTATACATATATAACTAAATATATAGTTTTATATATTTATATATCTTTGTAGCATGTCCTGTTTGATGTAAAACACAAAACAATGTTACCAAAGTTATAATATTGATTTGGAGTAAGGAACATAGCAGACAGTAAACAGTGTGAGACAGTGAGATTACATGCCTGCTGCCGATGTGAACCATGTTCTAATTAGGGACAACAGATTTTCACCAGCACCAAAAGGCCAGAAGTGGGGAGGAAAAAACACAAACGACCCAGGCCCACACTCACCCCAATGCCGAGCAGAGGAGGCCAGTCACCCACCCACCCACCCACCCACATGCAGAAAAGACCCTTAGATATTTATTTTTTCAATACAAACATTACATCTTTCTGACAACTAAAGAAATAATTGTATTTGATATTAACAAATATTTTATTTCTATCACTTGTTTTATTTGTTTACTTTCATATTATTCCTTTTATTTTTTTTATTATTTATTCCATTTCATTGTCTTCCGCTCCTCCGGGGCCGGGTTGGGAGGGCAACATCCTCAGACAGGAAGCCCAGGCTTCTCTCACCCCGGCTGCATCCTCCAGCTCACTCAGAAGGATCCCAAGCCATTCCCCAGCCAGCTGTGAGACATAGTCTCACCAGCAGGTCCGGGGTCTGCCTCTTGGTCTCCTCCCGATGGGACGTGCCCGAAACACCTCACCAGCAAGGCGCTCAGGGGGCATCCTGACCAGATGCCCGAACCACCCCATCTGGCTTCTCTTGACCTGGAGGAGGAGCGGCTTGACACCGAGCTCCTCCTGGATGGCAGAGCTCCTCACCCGATCTCTGAGTGAGAGTCCAGCCACCCTGCGGAGGAAGCTCATTTCGGCCACTTGTATTCGCGATCTCATTCTATCAGACACCACACACAGCTGGTGACCATGGTGAGGGCAGCAACGTAGATCCTGATTACCACGGTGACGGTAGGAATGTAGATCCTGGTTACCATGGTGAGGGTAGAAACATAGATCCTGGTTACCACGGTGAGGGTAGGAACGTAGATCCTGGTTACCACGGTGAGGGTAGGAACGTAGATCCTGATTACCACGGTGAGGGTAGGAACGTAGATCCTGATTACCACGGTGACGGTAGGAATGTAGATCCTGGTTACCATGGTGAGGGTAGAAACATAGATCCTGGTTACCACGGTGAGGGGAGGAACGTAGATCCTGGTTACCATGGTGAGGGTAGGAACGTAGATCCTGGTTACCATGGTGAGGGTAGGAACGTAGATCCTGGTTACCACGGTGAGGGTAGGAACGTAGATCCTGATTACCACGGTGACGGTAGGAATGTAGATCCTGGTTACCATGGTGAGGGTAGAAACATAGATCCTGGTTACCACGGTGAGGGGAGGAACGTAGATCCTGGTTACCATGGTGAGGGTAGGAACGTAGATCCTGGTTACCATGGTGAGGGTAACAACGTAGATCCTGGTTACCATGGTGAGGGTAGGAACATAGATCCTGGTTACCATGGTGAGGGTAGGAATGTAGATCCTGGTTACCATGGTGAGGGTAGGAACATAGATCCTGGTTACCATGGTGAGGGTAGGAATGTAGATCCTGGTTACCATGGTGAGTTTGGGAACGTAGATTCTGGTTACCATGGTGAGTTTGGGAACGTAGATCCTGGTTACCATGGTGAGTTTGGGAACGTAGATTCTGGTTACCATGGTGAGGGTAGGAACGTAGATCCTGGTTACCATGGTGAGGGTAGGAATGTAGATCCTGGTTACCATGGTGAGTTTGGGAACGTAGATTCTGGTTACCACGGTGAGGGTAGGAATGTAGATCCTGGTTACCACGGTGAGGGTAGGAATGTAGATCCTGGTTACCATGGTGAGGGTAGGAACATAGATCCTGGTTACCATGGTGAGGGTAGGAATGTAGATCCTGGTCAACTCCTAAATTCCTAACTCCTAAATTGAGAGCTTTTCTTTTTGGCTCAGCTCTTCCATCACCACGACGGAGCGATGCAGCGTCCTAGTTATTGCTGATGCCGCACCGATCTGCCTGTCGATCTCCCGCTCCATCCTTCCCCCACTCGTGAACAAGACCCCGAGATACTTAAACTCCTCCACTTGGGGCAGGACCCTGTCCCTGACATTTATCTGTAACGACCACATCCATTAAAGATTACATATACAGTAAAAATATAGATATATATTCCAACCCATTACATAGAAAGAAGTGAATAATTTTATAGATCAGGAAATTAAAAAAAACAAGTCAATGCTGAGTTATCAAACAAACTTTATTAAGCTTGATCTAGTATTTAAACCACGTTCTCCAATATTTCTTAAGAAACTTGCTTATTAATGAAAAAGTACAGTAAAATAAAGCGAAGCAGAAACTTTATTCTGATCACACGAGAAGATTCATCACATAAATACAACAAAATACCACATGCACACAAAGACAAAACAAACAATATTCACAATTACAAGTTCTTTAAGTGTTTTTCTTTCAGTGAAATGTATTCGTAAAACAAATATAAAAAGCATTTTTAGTGGCATAAAATTACAGTGTGCTTTAAAACAAAGCAGGATGTAAACCTGAGCAGGAGCAACATGTCAGAAATGATCTGGAAAATATCAGTCAGATTAAAATTAAACTCAAAAACATAGGAAATAGTTGGTTTTACTCTGAGGAAAATAAAATCCACCAATCAGCTTATACTTTATCAGGACGGGTAGGGGATGAGCAATAGGCAGACTTTCACACTTCCTGATAAAGTTCTACTGATTGGTATCATTTCATAGCTACTATGTTATAGATGTTTAAATGCTTAAGACACAACGACAAAAGATTTCGTTTTTATAAAATTGGACTTGCTAAGCGGATACAAGAAGCTACAAGCTGGGCGGAATGGTTATCATTTACCGTAGAAGGGGAGGAGCTAGTGAGCGTGACATCACTCATAACGCTTTCCTTCGATGGAATGAAACAAACTGAGTTGCCGTTTTCACCAAATATCCAGTCGTTAATTTGTCCAGTCTGCATTGGCATTGCAATCACGTTGCCAACCAGGAGCTTTTTGAAGTTAATCCATCTGATTAACAGTCAGTAATTAACTGGAATAACTTGCTGCATGAAAAATAATGATGAAAAAAATCAGAACTATGGAGCATCCTAACCGAAGAAACGATCTGAATTAGCCGTGGTTACCGTGACTGCGACAGAGACTGAGTAATGGCAGCGTATCCCACCAGGCGAGGAGGTGCCCGCAGTCGGCGGCCCGGGACGAGGAGGTGCCAGTAGGCTGAACCCCAACATATGAACTTTCTTTTAAAGACTGCCATTTTAATAAATAATGTTAAAATGTTTTTACAGTCTGTGCCTCTGGCTTCCTGGTACTTAACCATCAAAGCACTAGCTCAACTTTTGGATGTTTGAACTTTACCACCACATCAAAACACGTACATGAAGAGGTTACCCGTCTCATTTGTAACCTACAGATCAGAGCTCACGTCAGTTAGGCATCAAACTTCTGGTTATTGACACGATTACGTATTTAAGGCGGGTCACCCCTGGGATCGCATTTTGCCCAAATGTAAGTCAAGGCAGGTTTATTTGTAGCACAATTCATACAAAATGTAATTCAAAGTGCTTCACAAAGAGAGAAAATGTGTCTGTGGCACTGATGTGCAGAGTGTCGATGTGGCATTCCTTCTGATAGTGGTGATCAAACTAACGGAAGAAAATTGATGTGGATTGATTCGACTTTTTCTGATGGTGGAACGTCAATGTTTGTTAATGTGTTCTTTTTATCAGAAACACGGGCTCACTTTCAAGGTCTGCTGTATTTCGTGATTCTACGGTGAGTTAAATGATATGTAAACATCTGCTTTATTGTTTATTGGATTGAGTTAAAATAAAAAGAAGATTCTGATTAAACATGGATTGATTTTGATTGAATGAATTCTTCATTCCTGTTTTAGAATTCATTCCTGTTTGTTTTCTGGTCTCTTTTTGTTTGTCATTTTCAGCTGATTGAAGAATAAAGATTTTAATTCATCTCTGATTTCTGTGTTCACTGTATCTTGTGAATAAAATCTATTCTTTAAATCTTATGTTGTGGTTCTCGTTAGCCGTGTCTGTTGATCATTCCGTCCATAGAGTGTGTTACATTGTCACAAGGACCAGTTATGACCTCGTGGAACGGAGAAATGATTATTTCTTTATAGCTGATAATTGTTCTGATTGTGATGACTCATGTTTAGGAATGTTCCACCAACTGAGAGGAAAAGGGGGAGAGGGGGGTTGGAAGAATGATTTAATTATTTGTGTGTATTATTTATTAGAAATGGTTTATTGAGTTTTATTTTGCACTTATATCTATTTTATAGACTTTTATTGTAAATATATTAATTAGTGATGTCAGTTGATTAAAAAAAATTATCGAATTAATTACAGGATTTTGTAATTAATTAATCAAATTAATCACATTTTAATCACATTCAAACAATCACAACAAAACAATAATTCAAACAATCACATTTACGGGTGAGGAGCTCTGCCATCTGGGAGGAGCTCGGTGTCGAGCCGCTCCTTCTCCAGGTCGAGAGGAGCCAGATGGGGTTGTTTGGGCATCTGGTCAGGATGCCCCCCGAGCGCCTCGCAGGCGAGGTGTTTCGGGTATGCCCCACCGGTAGGAGACCAAGGGGCAGACCCCTGACCCGCTGAAGAGACTATGTCTCACAGCTGGCCGGGGAACGACTCGGGATCCTTCCAGGTGAGCTAGAGGATGCAGCGGGGTGAGAGAAGCCTGGACTGCCCGTTTGAGGCTGTTGTCCCCGCGACCCGACCCCGGCACAAGCGGAAGATGGCGGAACGGAATCACATTTTAACGTCATATTTGCTAAAGGTCTCCTGATAAAGAATTTGAATTCTAGGATATTAAAAAATGTACTTTATGACTAATCAGTGGAATACAGTAAGAAGAGAAGATTTTAAATCCAATTTATTATTGATGAACTGTGCCTCGTGAGGCCAGGTGCAGGGTTAGGGTTGGTTAGGGGTCGTTCTTATCTTCAATGATAGAAATCGTCCTGCAATCAGCAGCAACCCACTTTGCGATATTTGTTAATTTCTTTGTTGTGGATTTGCTCATTTGCTTGACAAATTTGGCTAGCTTGGTTTGGCGGAGCGAGCTCCCAGTAGTCACACTCGCTACAGAGGAACTTGCCTGAACATGTTTTGGAATCTTTTTCTGTAAATAGTTTTTCTGTGGACCTGATCATGGAATCTTCCTGGGGACTGGTGGGATTTTATCCAAACGGGGCTCAGAGGGATTGGGGTGAAGGTGATTGGAACCATTAATGATAAAATTCAGATGTTTGAGCTCCCCTGTCTTATATGTGGATACTATTCAAAGCACAGGTTCTGTTCTAGACCATTGATTGTTTTCTGCCACGCCCACATTCCAATGTAAGCAGAAAGTGTTGAACTGCAGGTGCTCTGCCCACGCTCAATCCTTCCCCTCACATTTCTTTAATATAAGTGCACCAAAATAAGAATCTAAAAGCATATGCGCTAGCTTTGCTAATTTGATGAACTATACGCTGTATTTGCAGCCTTATGTCAAATTTACTCTGTGTCGTGCATGTGCCAAGGTTGGGGAACTAAGTGAGGAGCGAGAGGAAGGGGGAATTCAGTGTAAAAAATGAAAGTGGATAAATGTATTTATGAAAAAACTCTGGGTCAAATATTGCAAACAAAGTGTCGTGTTTATCTACGTATAAGAGTCAGGAGCCAGTGTAAACTTCTGGAGGAGCGAGCTGAAGGGATTTTATTTCCATCAGAAAAACTTTCTGTTTAAGGATGAGGTGTAGTGATTACTGGATTTTATTCTCACAGTTTCTAAGTTTAGCTGTAGCCATCGTTCCACTCCATGACTTTATCGTAGTCTTGGATCTTCTGCTTGATGTGTGAAAGTTTGTTCTTCAGGTACTCGCAGCGTTCTTTTTTCTCCAAAAACGTTGGGTCCTGAAACATTCAGAAAACAGAAAAGGTTTAACTGGTCATACTGTTTTCATTCCCCATACGTTACTGGTTTTATTGAGTCTAATCAACATAACATTCTGTATTCTCTCACGTTTTTCTTCTTCTGGTACTCCTGGAGAATCTTGTTGATGCGATCCGTCTCCTAAAAAAACAGAAACTAGGTCTGAAAATGAGGCTGATAAACAATCTGAGGGTGTGGCTCTGGGGGGGGAGGGGTGGGGGAGGGGAACAGGAAGTATAAACACAGGAAATGTTGAGACAATGAAAACAGCCTTCATTTTCACAACAGATAATTAGTGCTGGTTTTAACGCTACAAAATAAAAGAATCAGTTCTTCTCAGATAAAAACAACAATCTGGTTTCTTCCTAAAAACAGAAGTTTCTTTCTTTTAATGGCGAGAACGTTGAGAAAAAAATTGCCCCAAAAACTCCAACCAGATCATTTAAAGAGTGGGTTTAAGGGGGGCTTGACCACCATCACAGCATTTAACAAAGAGGACAGTTTGAAAAGTTATCGTTCAAACAAGATTTTTTTCTCACAAATCATGAGATCAACGTCGTTACTTGTAACAAAGAGACTTTTACAGGAAAGAATTTGGCTCACGACAAAGAAATGAAACAAAAATACTAACATGGAAAGATTAGAAGGACAAAGTCATGTTTGAAAAAGTGATATTTGAAATAGAAGAAAGGACACCCAGTAGGGGTGTACGGGACTGAACGAAGAAAAACTCCCGGATCATAGTTTTAACCAATAAAAAAAGCAGCATCACGTCGATGTTTCACTAACAGGAGTTTTCACTTTCTATAAATAGATTAAAAACTAGAATGAAGGGTCACCATCTGGTTGTTGGGGTGCTGAGGAAGGCTTCGCATCATGCCGTCCATCTCGTCAAACTTCTTTAAGGTGGCCTGAACGTCCAAGTGGAGCTCTTTATACTCGGCATACTGGTCGTTGAACACAGCTCGGTATTGGTCCCTCTGTTCGTCGGTGTGGATAGCGGGGTATTTACTGTGGGACACACAAGTCGCCTTGTTTAGCAGACTTATATTTGGGGTTGTTCTGGAGCCCATAAAAAACATTTGTTATCCATTCATTTGGTTTTGTCTTTTCTGATCTTTTACTAGAGTTTTATCATCTTTTAAAACAGTTTAGTAACATTCTGTGGGGTTTTTTTCAACCAATTTGGTTTCATTCGTGAGAATAGGCGTCAACAACAAAATATTTAGAACAGGGGTGCCTAACCAATCGATCGCCAGGTGTGTTGAAAAAAAATGAAATAAAGTCAATGTTGTCAACTCAGTGACTTTGATGGTGTATTTAGCGAGTATTCAGACATCAAGTTTTCCCTGCAATTCTGATGTTCATCACTAGATGGCGCCAAAAATACAACACTGCTCCCATTAAAATGTGTGTGTCTTCGTGATGCGCACACCTTCAAAATAAACAGTGTGCACAGATATGGAAAGCCATCGGGGCCAATACACGCACGTAAACAAGCATGTTAGATGTTAAAACAAGCAAAATGTTACATCAAGCACTTAGATTTCAAAGCTAGCGCCACTAGATTTGAAATTTAATCAGAATCAGAATCTACTTTAATGATCCCACACATGGGAAATTTGTGTGTCACAGCAACAACTTTCTATCTGCTAAGTGAGTCGTTGTAGAGCCCGATCACGTACGGAAAGAAAGACCTCCGGTAACGAGATGTTCTCGAGCGGAGCTGTCTGAGCCTCTTGGAGAAGGAGCTCCGCTGTTCGTCCAGGAGTGGGTAGAGAGGATGGTCATGGTTTTCCATGATGGATAAAATTTTTTCAGTGACCTCCTCTCTACCACTGCCTCAAGTGAGTCCTGTTTGCTGCCAATGACAGAGCCAGCCAGTCTGATTAGTTTATTCAGTCTGTTGGTGTCACTGGCTGCGATGCTGCTCCCCCAGCAGATGACAGAGAAGAACAAGGAGCTGGCCACCACAGACTGATAGAAGGTCTCCAGGATCTTGCTGCACACATTGAAGGACCTCAGCTTCCTTAGAAAGTAAAGTCGGCTGCAGGTCTTCTTGTACACAGCAGTACTGTTGCTCCTCCAGCTCAGTCTGCTGTCGATGGTCACTCCCAGGTATTTGTACTCCTCCACCACCTCCACATCTCTACCCAGAATGCAGAGCGGCTGCAAATCAGTCCTCCTCCTCTTCCGGAAGTCAATCACCATCTCCCTGGTCCTGTCTACATTGAGGAGCAGGTGATTCTCTCCCGCCCACACCACAAATCCATCCACCACCCTCCTGTACTCCTCCTCCTGCCCACCACTTATACACCCTACAACTGCAGAGTCATCAGAGAATTTCTGTAGGTGGCATGAATCGGAGATGTGCTGGAAGTCTGAAGTGTACAATGTGAAGAGGAATGGAGAGAGCACCGTGCCCTGTGGGGCTCCCACACCACTTAAAACCACATCAGACCGGACTTTGCCCAGCCGGATGAACTGTGGCCTGCCCGTCAGGTAATCAGTGATCCAGGAGACGGCGGACGCACCAGCACCCATCAGCCGCAGCTTATCACCCAGTAATGAGGGCTGGATGGTGTTAAAGGCACTAGAGAAATCAAAGAAGGTGATTCTCACCATGCCTCCACCGCCATCCAGATGTGAATGAGCTCGCTGCAGCAGATGGATGACAGCGTCGTCAACACCCAGGCGTGGCTGGTAAATGCTCTTGATGTAACATTCAACACGCTTGTTTAAAATCTAGCGTCATTCTATCGGTCTAATATAGAAAAAAGTGTGTGTTAGAGAGAGAAAAGAGAGCGAGCAAGAGAAAAGAATTTGTCACTGTGTGCATGCACGTGCGCATGTGTTTGAGAGAGTGTGTGATGTCTAATGGTTGTGTAGCAACAACAAAACGTGTTGTGAGGGTAGTTTTACTGCAGGATGAAAACCATATGTGTGCGTGTATGTGTGTGTGTGAGATGGTAACACTGGACTGGTAGATTTAAGGAGGTTTGATATTTGAAAAGTAGATCTCAGGATAAAAAAGTTTGGACACCCCTGCTTTAGATGGTCTAAAGAATGAAGAAAAACATTCAAACTAAAAAGAGCAATTACAAACCTCAATGGGTCTAAATATCAGCCCTGTGGAACACCATTTTTAAATTAGTTCTTTTAGACACCTTTTCACTAATACATAGTTCAAACCATGAAACTGTCAAATAAAAACAATCCAAATTGGAGTTGAAGACCACTTAGAGTTTAAAAAATAAATAAATGATACACCTACGCGATATAATCCGGCACAACGACCGGTTTTGGAATGTGTCCTGACGGTATCGCTCCCTGAACAACTCGAACTGCTTTTGGTGAAGTTTGAATGGGAACAACGGAGGAGCCTTGAACCTGCTCAGGAGTACGAGGAGGCGGATCATAACCCGAAGGCATCTGAAGAGTAAAAGTAACATATCTGGTTTTATGATTATCATCAATTACAGTTTAAAAAAAAAAAGTTTCTTTACCGCAGAGCGCATCACTCGCATCTCAGAGGGTTGCATCTGCAGGAATGAAGTGGACATTTTTACAATTGGATCAACAAATAAAATAAATGGTGATTAGAGTTCAAGTGTTAAATATTCAAAACAGTTTACTTGTTCCTTCTCAGGTAAGCAGGGGGCGGAGCTTATCCCAGTTATTTATATGTCCTTACCTCTTGGCCGTATCTTTCCCGATACCGCCGCGCTGCTTCATGCCTCCACAGCTTTAAACACACGATGGCGCCGATGAGGTACACCACCATGGTAACAAACAGGAAGATAATGGCCGCCGTCTGGCCGGATTCGGTACGGCAGAACAACCCGTTGATTCCATTGTTGAAGACCGGGTAGGAGCAAAGCCCTCCACGGGTCGTATCGTTTACGTAAACAATAGCTAGTGGACAAAAAAGAAAGAAAACATTAAAGTTTGGATTGTCTACGTTAACGCTAGTAGTGCATTGTGGGTATGAATGAGGCAACATAGTCTATGGCCAGCCACTAAGAATACCAGGAGACCTGGTCCCAGGCTCCACCACCCCTTAGTCGTCATCTGTTCAGCGGGGTACCCTTTTGGACAATACCAAACTTTTTACATCAGTCTCTTCTTCACAACAAGATCTCTCTCAGTCTGAAATTCCTGAAGGCCTTCAGTCAGCTGGCTACCCATTCAGAGTGTTAGAGGCCGGCAACAAACATTTTGTTGTTGACATGGCCGGCAGCCAGGAACGAATTTCAATTGACTGCCTTAAGCCAGCCAATTTGGATTTTTCTGAGCCTGTTCAGGTAGCAAGACCCCCACGGTGGGGTCGCCCCCAATTACATCCCCCGCTGCAGCCTCCCCTCTCAAACAACACTATAGGGTTCTGGTTATGGGTCGTTTCCCCTTTAAGGAGCAGCGCAGTTTGATGTCGTGTGCTCTTCTTATTTACCAAATCCACGAGTCATTGTTTTAGCACGTTTCAGCTAGCTTTTCTAACTGAGCCCCCTAGGTGTCCCTGGAGCAGGCACCTAACCCCTTGTTGCTCCCACCATTGGTGCCATTGTGTGGCAAAGTCATTTCCTCAATATGGGATTGATAAAGGAATTATTCTTCCTTCTTCCTTCCATGCTTCCATTCCTTCCATGCTTCCATTCCTTCCATCATTCCATTCCTTCCATCCTTCCATTCCTTCCATCATTCTATTCCTTCCATCCTTCCATTCCTTCCATCATTCCATTCCTTCCATTCCTTCCATCATTCCATTCCTTCCATCCTTCCATCATTCTATTCCTTCCATCCTTCCATCATTCTATTCCTTCCATCCTTCCATTCCTTCCATCATTCCATTCCTTCCATTCCATCCATTCCTTCCATCATTCCATTCCTTCCATTCCATCCATCCTTCCATTCCTTCCATCATTCTATTCCTTCCATCCTTCCATTCCTTCCATCATTCCATTCCTTCCATTCCATCCATTCCTTCCATCATTCCATTCCTTCCATTCCATCCATCCTTCCATTCCTTCCATCCTTCCATTCCTTCCATCCTTCCATTCCTTCCATCATTCCATTCCTTCCATTCCATCCATTCCTTCCATCATTCCATTCCTTCCATTCCATCCATCCTTCCATTCCTTCCATCATTCTATTCCTTCCATCCTTCCATTCCTTCCATCATTCCATTCCTTCCATTCCATCCATTCCTTCCATCATTCCATTCCTTCCATTCCATCCATCCTTCCATTCCTTCCATCCTTCCATTCCTTCCATCCTTCCATTCCTTCCATCATTCCATTCCTTCCATTCCATCCATTCCTTCCATCATTCCATTCCTTCCATTCCATCCATCCTTCCATTCCTTCCATCATTCTATTCCTTCCATCCTTCCATTCCTTCCATCATTCCATTCCTTCCATTCCATCCATTCCTTCCATCATTCCATTCCTTCCATTCCATCCATCCTTCCATTCCTTCCATCCTTCCATTCCTTCCATCCTTCCATTCCTTCCATCATTCCATTCCTTCCATCATTCTATTCCTTCCATCATTCCATTCCTTCCATTCCATCCATTCCTTCCATCATTCCATTCCTTCCATTCCATCCATCCTTCCATTCCTTCCATCATTCTATTCCTTCCATCCTTCCATTCCTTCCATCATTCCATTCCTTCCATTCCATCCATTCCTTCCATCATTCCATTCCTTCCATTCCATCCATCCTTCCATTCCTTCCATCCTTCCATTCCTTCCATCCTTCCATTCCTTCCATCATTCCATTCCTTCCATCATTCCATTCCTTCCATCCTTCCATTCCTTCCATCATTCTATTCCTTCCATCCTTCCATTCCTTCCATTCTTCCACTCCTTCCATCATTCCATTCCTTCCATCCTTCCATCATTCTATTCCTTCCATCCTTCCATTCCTTCCATCATTCCATTCCTTCCATCATTCCATTCCTTCCATCCTTCCATCATTCTATTCCTTCCATCATTCCATTCCTTCCATCCTTCCATTCCTTCCATCATTCCATTCCTTCCATCATTCTATTCCTTCCATCCTTCCATTCCTTCCATCATTCTATTCCTTCCATCCTTCCATTCCTTCCATCATTCCATTCCTTCCATCCTTCCATTCCTTCCATCCTTCCATTCCTTCCATCCTTCCATTCCTTCCATCCTTCCATTCCTTCCATCATTTCATTCCTTCCATCATTCTATTCCTTCCATCCTTCCATTCCTTCCATCATTCCATTCCTTCCATCATTCCATTCCTTCCATCCTTCCATTCCTTCCATCCTTCCATTCCTTCCATCATTCTATTCCTTCCATCCTTCCATTCCTTCCATCATTCTATTCCTTCCATCCTTCCATTCCTTCCATCATTCTATTCCTTCCATCCTTCCATTCCTTCCATCATTCCATTCCTTCCATCATTCCATTCCTTCCATCCTTCCATTCCTTCCATCATTCTATTCCTTCCATCATTCCATTCCATCCATTCCTTCCATCATTCCATTCCTTCCATCATTCCATTCCTTCCATCCTTCCATTCCTTCCATCATTCCATTCCATCCATTCCTTCCATCATTCCATTCCTTCCATCATTCTATTCCTTCCATCCTTCCATCCTTCCATCATTCCATTCCTTCCATTCCTTCCATCATTCTATTCCTTCCATCATTCCATTCCTTCCATCCTTCCATTCCTTCCATCATTCCATTCCTTCCATCCCTTCCATCATTCCATTCCTTCCATCATTCTATTCCTTCCATCATTCCATTCCTTCCATCATTCTATTCCTTCCATCCTTCCATTCCTTCCATTCCTTCCATCCTTCCATCATTCCATTCCTTCCATTCCTTCCATCATTCCATTCCTTCCATCCCTTCCATCATTCCATTCCTTCCATCATTCTATTCCTTCCATCATTCTATTCCTTCCATCATTCTATTCCTTCCATCATTCCATTCCTTCCATCATTCTATTCCTTCCATCCTTCCATCATTCCATTCCATCCATTCCTTCCATTCCTTCCATCCTTCCATCATTCCATTCCTTCCATTCCTTCCATCCTTCCATTCCTTCCATCATTCTATTCCTTCCATCATTCCATTCCATCCATTCCTTCCATCATTCCATTCCTTCCATCATTCCATTCCTTCCATCCTTCCATTCCTTCCATCATTCCATTCCTTCCATCCCTTCCATCATTCCATTCCTTCCATCATTCCATTCCTTCCATCCTTCCATTCCTTCCATCATTCTATTCCTTCCATCATTCCATTCCATCCATTCCTTCCATCATTCCATTCCTTCCATCATTCCATTCCTTCCATCCTTCCATTCCTTCCATCATTCCATTCCTTCCATTCCTTCCATCATTCCATTCCATCCATTCCTTCCAGCCTTCCATTCCTTCCATCATTCCATTCCTTCCATCATTCTATTCCTTCCATCATTCTATTCCTTCCATCCTTCCATTCCTTCCATCATTCCATTCCTTCCATCCTTCCATTCCTTCCATCCTTCCATCATTCTATTCCTTCCATCCTTCCATCCTTCCATTCCTTCCATCATTCCATTCCTTCCATCCTTCCATTCCTTCCATCCTTCCATCATTCTATTCCTTCCATCATTCCATTCCTTCCATCATTCCATTCCTTCCATCATTCCATTCCTTCCATCATTCTATTCCTTCCATCATTCCATTCCTTCCAGCCTTCCATTCCTTCCATCATTCCATTCCTTCCATTCCTTCCATCATTCTATTCCTTCCATCCTTCCATTCCTTCCATCATTCCATTCCATCCATTCCTTCCAGCCTTCCATTCCTTCCATCATTCCATTCCTTCCATCATTCCATTCCTTCCATCATTCTATTCCTTCCATCATTCTATTCCTTCCATCATTCCATTCCTTCCAGCCTTCCATTCCTTCCATCATTCTATTCCTTCCATCATTCCATTCCTTCCATCCTTCCATTCCTTCCATTCCTTCCATCATTCCATTCCTTCCAGCCTTCCATTCCTTCCATCATTCTATTCCTTCCATCCTTCCATTCCTTCCATCATTCTATTCCTTCCATCCTTCCATTCCTTCCATCATTCCATTCCTTCCATCATTCTATTCCTTCCATCATTCCATTCCTTCCATCATTCCATTCCTTCCATCATTCCATTCCTTCCATCATTCTATTCCTTCCATCATTCTATTCCTTCCATCATTCCATTCCTTCCAGCCTTCCATTCCTTCCATCATTCTATTCCTTCCATCATTCCATTCCTTCCATCCTTCCATTCCTTCCATTCCTTCCATCATTCCATTCCTTCCATCCTTCCATTCCTTCCATCATTCTATTCCTTCCATCCTTCCATTCCTTCCATCATTCCATTCCATCCATTCCTTCCAGCCTTCCATTCCTTCCATCATTCTATTCCTTCCATCATTCTATTCCTTCCATCATTCCATTCCTTCCATCATTCCATTCCTTCCATCCTTCCATCCTTCCATTCCTTCCATTCCTTCCATCATTCCATTCCTTCCATCCTTCCATCATTCTATTCCTTCCATCATTCCATTCCTTCCAGCCTTCCATTCCTTCCATCATTCCATTCCTTCCATTCCTTCCATCATTCTATTCCTTCCATCCTTCCATTCCTTCCATCATTCCATTCCATCCATTCCTTCCAGCCTTCCATTCCTTCCATCATTCCATTCCTTCCATCATTCCATTCCTTCCATCATTCTATTCCTTCCATCATTCTATTCCTTCCATCATTCCATTCCTTCCAGCCTTCCATTCCTTCCATCATTCTATTCCTTCCATCATTCCATTCCTTCCATCCTTCCATTCCTTCCATTCCTTCCATCATTCCATTCCTTCCAGCCTTCCATTCCTTCCATCATTCTATTCCTTCCATCCTTCCATTCCTTCCATCATTCTATTCCTTCCATCCTTCCATTCCTTCCATCATTCCATTCCATCCATTCCTTCCAGCCTTCCATTCCTTCCATCATTCTATTCCTTCCATCATTCTATTCCTTCCATCATTCCATTCCTTCCATCATTCCATTCCTTCCATCCTTCCATCCTTCCATTCCTTCCATTCCTTCCATCATTCCATTCCTTCCATCCTTCCATCATTCTATTCCTTCCATCATTCCATTCCTTCCAGCCTTCCATTCCTTCCATCATTCCATTCCTTCCATCCTTCCATCATTCTATTCCTTCCATCATTCCATTCCTTCCATCCTTCCATTCCTTCCATCATTCCATTCCTTCCATCATTCCATTCCTTCCATCATTCCATTCCTTCCATCATTCCATTCCTTCCATCCTTCCATTCCTTCCATCATTCCATTCCTTCCATCCTTCCATCCTTCCATTCCTTCCATTCCTTCCATCATTCCATTCCTTCCATCCTTCCATCATTCTATTCCTTCCATCATTCCATTCCTTCCAGCCTTCCATTCCTTCCATCATTCCATTCCTTCCATCCTTCCATCATTCTATTCCTTCCATCATTCCATTCCTTCCAGCCTTCCATTCCTTCCATCATTCCATTCCTTCCATCATTCCATTCCTTCCATCCTTCCATTCCTTCCATTCCTTCCATCCTTCCATCCTTCCATCATTCTATTCCTTCCATCATTCCATTCCTTCCATCCTTCCATTCCTTCCATCATTCCATTCCTTCCATCATTCCATTCCTTCCATCATTCCATTCCTTCCATCCTTCCATTCCTTCCATCCTTCCATTCCTTCCATCCTTCCATTCCTTCCATCATTCCATTCCTTCCATCCTTCCATTCCTTCCATCCTTCCATTCCTTCCATCATTCCATTCCTTCCATCATTCCATTCCTTCCATCCTTCCATTCCTTCCATCATTCCATTCCTTCCATCATTCCATTCCTTCCATCATTCCATTCCTTCCATCCTTCCATTCCTTCCATTCCTTCCATCCTTCCATCCTTCCATCATTCTATTCCTTCCATCATTCCATTCCTTCCATCCTTCCATTCCTTCCATCATTCCATTCCTTCCATCATTCCATTCCTTCCATCATTCCATTCCTTCCATCCTTCCATTCCTTCCATCATTCCATTCCTTCCATCATTCCATTCCTTCCATCATTCCATTCCTTCCATCCTTCCATTCCTTCCATCATTCCATTCCTTCCATCCTTCCATTCCTTCCATCATTCCATTCCTTCCATCCTTCCATTCCTTCCATCATTCCATTCCTTCCATCATTCCATTCCTTCCATCCTTCCATTCCTTCCATCCTTACATCATTCTATTCCTTCCATCCTTCCATCATTCCATTCCTTCCATCATTCCATTCCTTCCATCCTTCCATTCCTTCCATCATTCCATTCCTTCCATCATTCCATTCCTTCCATCCTTCCATTCCTTCCATCCTTACATCATTCTATTCCTTCCATCCTTCCATCATTTCATCCTTCCATCATTCCATCCTTCCATCATACCTTCCATCATTCCATACCTTCCATCATTCCATACCTTTAGGGCTGCAACTAACTATTATTTTGGTAATAGATGAATCTGTCGCTTATTGGGTCAATTATTCGATTAATCATATAAACATGTCAATTTAATAAATATTAATTTTTCGGCATATAATAGAATGTAATTGTGTAAAACACAACTTATAACTACTTAAACAACACGTTGGGTTTATTACAGTAAGAGAAAATGTTACTCTTTCTGTCAAATAAAGAGGTATAAAATAATAAATCTACTTACTGTTTACAGTAAAAGTAAATAATAAGCACGCATTAAATGTGCTTTAGTAGTTCTGGCTAATAAAACATCAAATGTAAACTGTTGGATCACATTT
The DNA here is from genome assembly GCA_902685375.1 of Neostethus bicornis. Taxonomy (NCBI): domain Eukaryota; kingdom Metazoa; phylum Chordata; class Actinopteri; order Atheriniformes; family Phallostethidae; genus Neostethus; species Neostethus bicornis. The sequence continues at coordinate 39,439 of CACRXE010000035.1, forward strand.
GAAAACAAGGAACCTTTAACACTTCTGGATTTGCAAATTTAATCTTGTTCAGAAGTATCGTAGAAAAAAAAAAAGGCCCCAGATAAACACGAGAAGAAAATATACAAAACAATCAAGTTGTGAAGTATTAGTGCAAAAAAAACAACAAAAAAACACCATCTCTACTGTAAAAATAGTAACTTTAATAAATAAAATGACCATCTTTACCACTTATAATATTACAAACACAGATCTACTGATCGGTAAAGGAGTCCCAAATTACAGCACTCATTTTTTTTGTGGGAAAAAAATGTGCTTTACGGTGTAGAGGAGGGGGTCTTGTATCCTGGATTGAATTTAGCGATCTTTTTTTTTTAAAACCCTCGTCTTCCTACTGACAGCGGTCTCATATCGGACACAATCATTTCCAAAATTAGAGTCCCTGAGAGAAGTGCTCTGCTGCGGAGTGCAACCGTTTTCCACAGAAAATAGTCCATGTTGGGTTGTTTTTTTTTTTTGCAGACAATAAAAAGTGTATTTAGCGACCTGTAAAATTGTTTTTATTAGAAATAACGTCGAGTATCGCTCCGGTTTGCCGTCTCCCGCTTCGAGTCAGACATGTTTTTTTTTTTCAGATGTTCGTGCAGCGTCGTTTTGCTTCCGTGCCAAAACGTGTTCGTTTCACAAACTTTGCATATTAACGCGGGTCTTTTTCAAATTTAGCAGAAAATGATCCAAACTTCTGATGATTTTGTGTTTTTCTTTCCGCCATCTTGTTGAATCTGCCTGATCACGTGAGGCGGGGTGAAATGAAGGCCAATGATTGGCCGCTATCTTCTTCTCCTCCTATTTTGGTAGATCGCATCGTCAATTTGCTCTCTACTGCCCCACATAGAGACCAATTTAAGTGCAGTTGACAGTAAAAACGTTTTAGGCGATTAATCGATGACCAAATTAGTCGACAACTATTTTGATAATCGATTACAATCGATTAGATTGATTAACTGTATCAGCCCTACATACCTTCCATCGTTTCATACCTTCCATCCTTCCATCATACCTTCCATTCCTTCCATCCTTCCATCATACCTTCCATCCTTCCATCATACCTTCCATTCCTTCCATCCTTCCATCATACCTTCCATCCTTCCATCATACCTTCCATTCCTTCCATCCTTCCATCATACCTTCCATTCCTTCCATCCTTCCATCATACCTTCCGTCCTTCCATTCATTCCATCCTTCCATTCCTTCCATCCTTCCATCATACCTTCCATTCCTTCCATCCTTCCATCATACCTTCCATTCCTTCCATCCTTCCATCATACCTTCCATTCCTTCCGTCCTTCCATTCATTCCATTCCTTCCATCCTTCCATCATACCTTCCATTCCTTCCATCATACCTTCCATTCCTTCCATCATACCTTCCATCCTTCCATCATACCTTCCATTCCTTCCATCATACCTTCCATTCCTTCCATCATACCTTCCATCATACCTTCCATTCCTTCCATCATACCTTCCATTCCTTCCATCCTTCCATCATACCTTCCATCCTTCCATCATACCTTCCATTCCTTCCATCATACCTTCCATTCCTTCCATCCTTCCATCATACCTTCCATCCTTCCATCATACCTTCCATTCCTTCCATCCTTCCATCATACCTTCCATTCCTTCCATCATACCTTCCATTCCTTCCATCATACCTTCCATCCTTCCATCATACCTTCCATTCCTTCCATCATACCTTCCATTCCTTCCATCATACCTTCCATCATACCTTCCATTCCTTCCATCCTTCCATCATACCTTCCATTCCTTCCATCCTTCCATCATACCTTCCATCCTTCCATCATACCTTCCATTCCTTCCATCATACCTTCCATTCCTTCCATCCTTCCATCATACCTTCCATCCTTCCATCATACCTTCCATTCCTTCCATCCTTCCATCATACCTTCCGTCCTTCCATTCATTCCATCCTTCCATCATACCTTCCATTCCTTCCATCCTTCCATCATACCTTCCATCATTCCATCATACCTTACATTCCTTCCATCCTTCCATCATACCTTCCATTCCTTCCATCATACCTTCCATCCTTCCATCATACCTTCCATTCTTCCATCATACCTTCCATTCTTCCATCATACCTTCCATCCTTCCATCATACCTTCCATTCCTTCCATCCTTCCATCATACCTTCCATTCTTCCATCATACCTTCCATCCTTCCATCATACCTTCCATTCTTCCATCATACCTTCCATTCTTCCATCATACCTTCCATCCTTCCATCATACCTTACATTCCTTCCATTCTTCCATCATACCTTCCATCATTCCATCATACCTTACATTCCTTCCATCCTTCCATCATACCTTCCATTCCTTCCATCATACCTTCCATCCTTCCATCATACCTTCCATTCTTCCATCATACCTTCCATCCTTCCATCATACCTTCCATTCCTTCCATCCTTCCATCATACCTTCCATTCCTTCCATCATACCTTCCATTCCTTCCATCATACCTTCCATTCCTTCCATCATACCTTCCATCCTTCCATCATACCTTCCATCCTTCCATCATACCTTCCATCCTTCCATCATACCTTCCATTCCTTCCATTCCTTCCATCCTTCCATCATACCTTCCATCATACCTTCCATCCTTCCATCATACCTTCCATTCCTTCCATCATACCTTCCATTCCTTCCATCATACCTTCCATCCTTCCATCATACCTTCCATCCTTCCATCATACCTTCCATCCTTCCATCATACCTTCCATTCCTTCCATCATACCTTCCATTTCTTCCATCATACCTTCCATCCTTCCATCATACCTTCCATTTCTTCCATCATACCTTCCATTCCTTCCATCATACCTTCCATCCTTCCATCATACCTTCCATCCTTCCATCATACCTTCCATCCTTCCATCATACCTTCCATCATACCTTCCATTCCTTCCATCATACCTTCCATTCCTTCCATCATACCTTCCATCCTTCCATCATACCTTCCATCATACCTTCCATTCCTTCCATCATACCTTCCATTCCTTCCATCATACCTTCCATTCCTTCCATCATACCTTCCATCCTTCCATCATACCTTCCATCCTTCCATTCCTTCCATCATACCTTCCATCCTTCCATCATACCTTCCATCCTTCCATACCTTCCATTCATTCCATCATACCTTCCATCCTTCCATTCCTTCCATCCTTCCATTCCCTTCCATCCTTCCATTCCCTTCCATCCTTCCATCATTCCGGCCATTGTTATTGTTTGTTTTGGAGATCTTTTCGAGTGCCTTTAAACGATATTTTCAGGCACGTTTCAGCTAAGACTTCTCGGTAAAGATGGTTGAAACACACTAGAAAAAAATAACTTTTTCTTTGTCAACATGTACCATATCTACAAACAATAAATAAGTATTAAAATAATTATTTATTTGTGTTATTTATAAACAAAAGAAGCCTACCTGCTGCCATGTAGAGCACGGCAAGAGCCAGGTTTATTACGAACTCCGTCAGCGGCCACCATGATGAGTCTAGCAGGATAGTTCGGTAGTACATCGTCATTCCTAACACCAACATAATCACGGTGACCAACCAGGCCAACCCTGCCACGACTAGCACAAACGGGGTCTTTGGGCCGGAGTAGTATGACCCCCCTGTCCCAGGGCCTAAGTACCCTCCCATCCCACCTCCCATTGCTCCACTCGGATACGAGTATCCAAACATGTTGAACCACTCGTTGTCTTTGTGGATGTATGCGCACACGCAGGCAAACACGGCTGCTCCCAACAGCAGCTCTACGCATCCCAGAATCCTCAGCAGCCCTGCCCAGGACTTCATGTAGGCGTAGCGCTGGTGATACTCCTCCACCCGCTCACTGTAGCTTAGAACTGTTTGGTGGGTGCGTGCCGATACCGAACCGTGAGCATCTCGTTCTTCCAGGAGTTCTTTAGCGGAGTTGCAGGTACCGCCGGAGCCGCCGTAGGGGTCACGGTATGACCCAGACACAGAGGGGGAGTGTGGAGGGGAGCACCGCACCCCCTCAGTGGTGCTGTTGTTGTTGTTTTGGGAAGATCCAGGCACGGACCAGTCCTTGTTGCTGCTGCGCTTGCTTCCTCTAAAGAAGTCCTTCCAGGAGTCAGGGATGAAACGATGGACAGGTTTGATGTCGAGGGCAGGGTCTGCTTCAGGCTCGTCGTCAGTGCTAATGGGATCAAACTCCAGACCAACCGGTGGCTCGTCTGGTAGAGGCGGAGGAGGTAGTGGGTCGGCGCTCCGAGCCAGACGAGGAGTCTCCAGATCTCTCAGGTCGTAGGAGGATTGGGGAACCTGATCATAGTGGGGCGCCTGGCGGATACGCTCAGTGCGACCGGAAAAGCCACCTCCATAGGACATGAGGATAGTGATGGTCCCTAAAAAACATGCAATAGATAATGAATTTAAGAAAACATAACATTAAAGATATGATTGACTTTATTTATCCCTGGAGGAAAATTCTTAAAACACGCAGAACTTTACGATAATATGTAATATTTACAGGGTTTTAAAAAAAATATCAGTGTGATCTTTGGTTAGGTTTATTGTTTTTGCCCGTTTGAACTAAGGCTTGTTATAGACCAGGGGTGTCCAATCCGGTCCTGGAGGGTCCAGAAGGATTCCATGTGTTCTTCCATCTACACACCTGATCCAGGTTAGTGAGTCATTCAGACAAATTTCATTGGCTGTTAATTTCACTTTCTGTGGATCAACTGTTTTGAACCAGGAACACAATGAAAACTTTAAGAACACCAGCCCGTCAGGACGGGAAATGGACACTCATGAATGACCATTTGTTCCTTTTTGCGTGTTCGACATCTATCTTTTAATTTTACACGTTTTAACCGAGGCTTGTTTTGGTGCTTTTAGACTAGCGTTTATTTTAAGCTGTCTTTTGCTTTGGAATTTTTGGAAGATTATTTTTTTATTTTGGCTGTCTTCTGCTTGCTTATGTTTGTTTTTATTTTGGCAGATTTCGGTTGCCTTTTAATTTGGGTTTGATTGGACAGTCTTGATTTCAGTCATTTTTGTCTTGGAGTGTTTGAACGATCACTTGTTTTGATATTATTTCTATGTTTGAACAATGTTTTTTTTTGTGTTTTTCCATCTCTTCGTTTGAAATGGTTTGTTTTAAGCTCTATTGATTGTGTTGCGTTCGAGCCGTGACGTGACCTTTAAGAAAGCTTCAGTAAGTTCAAGCTCAGCACGTTTTTGGTGAAACATTTTAAGAGTTTCAGCTCGTTAGTGAATTTGACCATTTCTTTTAAGAACATATCAGATCGCGATAAGCACTGTTAAAATCATTTTATTTAAGCCCGTTTTTTCTTATTTTAAATAAAACATGTTTCATTTCATTTTTAATGCTAGCGTTAGCATTGCTAATTTTACCCAAGTTTGTTGTCATAAATTTAACTCCAGCCTATTTTGGTTATTTTTAAGAATTTTTGTAAAAGCGCAATTTTAACTTTTTTTTTTTTTTTTTTTGCAAGTATATCTCAGCTGTTTTTTTTTCAGCTATGTTTTTCTTTGGCCTGTTTTGCTTTAACTTTCAAAACAAGAACAACTATCCCACTACGTCACCATGAAAACCAGCTAGAAGAGGAAACTGGAAAGAAGAAGCAATGAGAGGAAGATCAATTTGAATAAACATCAAACCTTCATGCAAATAACCAGTCACCAGAGAAAGAATCCCAGAAGACCTCTCACCAGTCTAGATGTTTCATCCTTCATGCAACATTCATTAATCCCAGAGGGTTTTAAAAAAAATAAAGTTTAAATACCTCTTTCACACGCAGTCACTCAACACGACTTACATTGGCCCGCGGCGGCTCGCAATGCAAACCTGCTGTGAAGGTTCGTCCAGGAAACACCTGCAGAGACAAACATCATGCACTGGGTTTCTGTTCCATTACAGACTGGTGGATATCAAACATCCCCGCTCGCACTTCTTGAAAAGAAATGTCTTTGGTCAATCTTTACCTTCAGTGATTTTTGGCCTAATTCGGTTGGCTCTTTTAAGGACATATTTCATCCATCTTTCTTGTCCATAGTTCTAAGCCTTTTGTTTTTCAGACACCTTTCTTACAGGCATTTTTTTGTAGCTTTAGGACATGGACAAAATTTTAGTTTTTCTTTGGCTCTCTTTCGGCCATCTTTTTGCCAGCCTATTTTCAAAGCCTCTAAATCAGAGATCGTGGTCCCCACCCAGAAAAGGTCAGGGTCCTGCCTGTAGTGGAGGAGTTTAAGTTTCTCAGGGTCTTGTTCACGGTAGGGGAAGGATGGAGCAGATGACGGAAGAGTGCTGCATCCGCATTAATCAGGATGCTGCATCGATATGTCGTGGTGAAGAGAGAGCTGAGCCCAAAAGGAAAGCTCAAGATTTACAAGTCGATCTCTGTTCCTACCCTCACCATGGTAACCAGGATCTACGTTCCTACCCTCACCATGGTAACAAGGATCTACGTTCCTACCCTCACCATGGTAACCAGCATCTCCATTCCTACCCTCACCATGGTAACCAGGATCTCCATTCCTACCCTCACCATGGTAACCAGGATCTACATTCCTACCCTCACCATGGTAACCAGGATCTATGTTCCTACCCTCACCGTGGTAACCAGGATCTACGTTCCTACCCTCACCATGGTAACCAGCATCTCCGTTCCTACCCTCACCATGGTAACCAGCATCTCCGTTCCTACCCTCACCATGGTAACCAGGATCTACATTCCTATCCTCACCATGGTAACCAGGATCTACGTTCCTACCCTCACCATGGTAACCAGCATCTCCGTTCCTACCCTCACCATGGTAATCAGAATCTACGTTCCTACCCTCACCATGGTAACCAGGATCTACATTCCTACCCTCATCGTGGTAACCAGGATCTACGTTCCTACCCTCACCGTGGTAACCAGGATCTATGTTCCTAACCTCACCGTGGTAACCAGGATCTACGTTCCTACCCTCACCGTGGTAACCAGGATCTACGTTCCTACCCTCACCGTGGTAACCAGGATCTACGTTCCTACCCTCTCCGTGGTAACCAGGATCTACGTTCCTACCCTCACCGTGGTAACCAGGATCTACGTTCCTACCCTCACCGTGGTAACCAGGATCTACATTTCTACTCTCACCGTGGTAACCAGGATCTACGTTCCTACCCTCACCGTGGTAACCAGGATCTACGTTCCTACCCTCACCGTGGTAACCAGGATCTACGTTCCTACCCTCACCGTGGTAACCAGGATCTACATTCCTACTCTCACCATGGTAACCAGGATCTACGTTCCTACCCTCACTATGGTCACCAGCTATGGGTGGTGACCGAATGAACAAAATTGCGGATACAAGCAGCCGAAATGAGCTTCCTCTGCAGGGTGGCTAGACTCTCACTCAGAAATCGGGTAAGTAGCTCTGCCATTTGAGAGGAGCTCGGTGTAGAGCTCCTCTAGGTTGAGAGGAGCCAGATGGGTTGGTTCAGGTATCTGGTTAGGAAGCCTCCCGACCCGCCTCGCTGTTGAGGTGTTTCGGGCATGTCCCATCGGGTTAGGAGGCAGAGCATCCTGGAGAGACCATGTCTCACAGCTGGACAGGGAACACCTCAGGATCCCTCTGGGTGAACTGGAGGATGCACCCGGGGTGAGAGAAGCCTGGGGTTCCCGTCTGAGGATGTTGCCTCGTGTACCCCGCCCCGATAAGAGGAAAACAGGGGAACAGAACAAGTTAATAAACTTTTAATAAACTTTTATTATTACCACATATTAATTAGCTTGTTAGCTTAGCATAATTCAATCAAATATTTAATTATAAAAATGAATAATGAATAAATTTAAGTTATTAATACTTAATTACACAGACTTATTTTAAATGAATAGAATTTAAGATATTTTTTAAAAAATATACAAATAATAAACTTTTTAAGCTGATTTAATGTTTTAAACCAAAATGGACTTAAAATCATCTTAAAGCTTATTTAATAATAACTACATTTATGTTAAATTTTGATTAAATTTTACAGTGAAAATAATAAAAAGTCTTTGTTTTGGTTTTTGTGAAGGACCCCTGTAACAGCTGGCTCCACAGGTGCCTTAAGAAAAAAAAAAACTTAGGGATAACTTTTTTATTATTATTTGAAAAGTATTTTAAAAAGATGTTTTTGAGTCTCACGTGGACAGATCCCGTTTTTTTCCAGTAAAACAGACCACGGTGAAGTAAACTTCCGCAGTAGAAAACAAAACAACTTATATTTTTAAAAATAAAATCTTTATTTTATCTTTATTTAAATTAAAATGTTGGATTTTTACAGACTTACCTCGTTAATCTCACTTCTTTCTTTTAGATCCCGTTTCCTCTTTACTCCACGCACTGGAACTACACTGCTAACCCGCCCATCCCAGTGACGTCATCGAGCAGAGACACTTCCTTACCTGTACGTGACAAATCCACGGAGGACGCACCTGAACCCCCACGAAAACACGAAATCATTAACCACGAATCATCTCTGAATCATCAGCAACTACAATTTCCTACGAAATTATTCCCTGAACACATCACGGTATGTGTGGAGTTCAGGTGTAAATAAAAATGACGGAAAATAAATAAACAATTAATTAATAACAAATAAAAAAAAACTCAGCATGAAACTAATAAATAAAATAAAGGAAATGTTTAGAATATTAAGTATACATTGCGTATACATTCATTATTAATAATAATAATATTACTTAATATATACATCGAGAAGGTATATATATGTAAATATATCTTCTCAATGTGTGTGTATATATATATATATATATATATATACATATATATACACACATATATATATATATATACAGATCAAAGAAGGAAAAAAACTGAGAAAAAAATCTGTATATATATATTTGTATAAAAAGTTAAATAAACTGCCCATTTTTAAACAATACACTAATTTATATTTAACTAATTCTAAAATGTCATTAAAACTTGTTTTTTTTTACCAGAATTAAGACGATATCAGTAGAAATTGAAAAGAAAAAATACCACAAAAATTTAAAGTTGCCTTGATCTTGATTTTAAGAGAACGTTTACATTTATTATACATTAATTTTTCACATAATCAGAAAACGTTTTCAAACAGTGATGAAAAAACAACAAACAGACTCCGAATTTGTCAAAATTTTGAGAAAAAACCCAAACTGAAATATGCTGAAATTTTGAGAAAAAAAAATCACATCAAATATTTTTGACAAGTTTTAATGATGATTTTTACGTCATCATAAAACTTTTTTAAAGCAGCAATGAAAAAAAAATCCCAAAGAAAACAAACATTTCTCCGAAGCTGTTTCAGAACATATTAAAAAGCGGACAGTCTCATTTTTAATATATAGAATGTAATCAGATTACATTGAAGGGAACTGACTCCTATCAAATCAGGTTGAAGAGATACACAGCTGGAGCACACAGGTCATCAAGGTACGGGGGCTGATGCCATCCGGGCGGGCTGCTTTGTGCTGGTTTAGCTTCTCCAGCTGTTTCTTCACCTGAAAGGTGGTCACAGTCAAACGGTTGGGTGAGGGGGGGTTCAGGAACTGGTCAATTGAATAGCTGAGAATCGATGTGAATAGTCGATTTAAATGATGTCCAACCCACTAATCCAATCAAATAGTTGCTATTTGATTGCTGAAAACAACTTCCATTTATGTGATCCCTCCTTCATCTGGATCTCCATAATGTTTCTGCAAGTTTTTTTTTTTTTGGAATTCTCCCCCACCTAGAAAGAGAATCTATGAGCAGGAATGTTTTGAATTTGTTTCCTTATTATAATAATTATCTGATGATTACTTTTTCAGGTTCTAACTACCTTTAAAGATTTTTATTTGTTTACGTCATATCATACACTCATTAATAAAGTGCTGTCTTCCTGATTCCATATGATGTTTCCACCACCGCGCTTCACTGTAGGTTTGCTATTGTTACGATTAAACAATTTTGTCTCTTGGAGATCAAACGATCAAATACTTATTGGCTTCACAATATGTATATTTGTTTATATAAAAAAAACTAATATTTATGAGGACATGTAACCCTGTATTAAGAAAACCATCATGTCTCATATCCACACAGAGGGGGCAGCATGTGGGTCTAGCTCAGAAGTGGGCAAACTTTTTGATTCACGGACCACATTGAGCTCTAACATTTAACAAAGGTGCTGGAACAGGATCAGACGGATGGCATGCTTTGGTAACCTCGCCTCATTGAAGAAAAAATACACATCTTGGGATGTGGAGAAAACATGTACTTTCATTGCTAGGTTGGAAATCTAACGTGCTTGTTTACGTGTGTGTATTGGCCCCGATGGCTTTCTATATCTGTGCACACTGTTTATTTTGACAACATGCACATCACGAAGACACACACATTTTAATAGGAGCAATGTTGTTTTTCTTTTTCTCAACAAAGCCAATAAATCTGAGTGTGCCATCTGGTGAGAAAATATTAGAATTGCAAGGAAAATTGGGGAATTGGGCACACAATAGCTCAGTGGTAGAATGTTGGTTTGGAGGACACGGCAGCTCAGTGGTGAGCGTTCGCGCGCGGACCGGAAGTTCGCGGGTTTGCGTCCCACACAGAGCACGTATAGGGTCTTTGGAGAAGGCACCTAACCCCCGCTTCTCCCACCATTGGCAGCCTGCTGCGGTGTGAGGAGTGCAGCACACAAATTTCCCTGGTGAGGGATGAATCGAGTAATTCATTTATTTATTGAGCTGGAAGTTTACTGGTTCAAATCCCACTGAGCTCATGTCTAGATCTTCTTGGAGAAGACACCTAACCCCTCCAAGACCCCTCCCATCATTGGCACCGTCCTGGCAGCCTGCTGCGGTATAAAGCAGCACAGAAATTTTCCTATTGAGGGATTAAGTATGTAAAAAAAATTTAAAAATTAAAACAATAACAAGGTTAATTAATTATATTTTTCTCCTGTTCGGTGGGTCGAATTAAACCGTTTAATGGGCGACATGTGGCCTGTGTTCTATTTCCCCATGCCTGGTCTAGCTTGTGAATAAATCTGTCAAGTTAAGAGTGAGGAGTTATTGTGCTCTTTTTAAAAGGACATACATGAAAATACAAGCAGTAAACGTCAATAAATGCAGTCAAAATATTGCTTGTACTTAAATCCACATCACAGAAAAGCTGCTTTAAACTCTATTTGAGGAGACGGCAGCTCAGTGGTTAGAGCGTTCGCACGCGGACCAAAAGTTTGCGAGTTTGCATCCCACAGAGAGCACGTCTAGGGTCCTTGGAGAAGACACCTAACCCCCGCTTCTCCCACCATTGGTGCCGTTGAAGAGCAGCCTGCTGCGGTGTAAGGAGTGCAGCACACAAATTTCCCCGGTGAGGGATGAATAGAATAATCCTTTATTTTTTATAAGAAATATTTGACTACTTCTTAAATATAACTTTTAAAACACTTAGATTGTTTTTCTTTTTTATTTGATTGTTTTATAATGTTTTAATGAATGTGTTTTTTATGCATTTGTCTGTGTTTGTCCCGGCGCTCCGTCTGTAAATAAAGTTCCTCATGGATAAATAAAGGTATTAATGATTGATTGATTATTGTTTCTCATGTGTATCAGTAATAAAGTGCATGAAATAGGTAATAACATGGTAGTAACATGGCTCCTTTATTAAACAACCAGCATCAGAAAGATACATAAACAGTGATTTACAAATGACAAATTTAAGTTAAATAAATAGAAAGACCGGCACTGGGATGGCAAGGGTCTTCAGTAAGGAATCTGGTTCTGGTAATACTGCAGCATATCGTAGGTTTTGCTCCTGGACACACAAAAAGAAAATGAAATGTTTTACATTCTGTAACATACATATTGTGTGTGTTCAGATGATCCAGGTTACCTGCTGCTGAGGAAAGAGTTCTGGACCATTCTGGTTATAAAAAACGCTGCTTCCTTCTCACTCATGTGTGGATTAAATCGGAGCCTGAAAATTGATTTTCATGTAAAATGATGTTACATTCAGGATTTATTTCATTTTAGGGGGGTGAATGTAGCATTTAGGCGGGGTTAACACAGTTTGACGTGGAATGATGTATTTATAAGGCATGGCAAATAGTCAAACATGACACTTGTGTATTTTGGGGTGGGGTTTAATAGATTTTTGGGTGGGGGGCTGTCATCTCTACATTTTGGGCCGCGGTTATAAAATTTAGGATTAGGACAATGCTTTTCGGGCTTAGCTAATGGACAAAAGGACTCTGATGCAGATTAGGGTGACATAAAACATGTTGGAGGGGTTTAATGCAGTTTAAAATTGAACCTCTAAATTTTAGGGCGGGGCTAATACACAAAATGACTCAACTACTGTACAGTATGTCTCTCAAAGTGGGGACAAGGCAGATTAGGAACAGAGGATACAAGTAGGTGCAGGGTTATCATGTTACCAATGTATTTTGGGGTGTGGTATGTACAGTTTAGGATATGAATAATATTTTTTTGGGGCTTGCCTAAAGTAGGAGGGATACTTGTTTGGGGGCAAGGCTGATGCATCGTACAAGTAAATAATATATTTTGGGTCAGGGTTAATGCAGTCTAAGATGAGATACCGTATGTTTGGTGGCGTAATGTAACATAAGATGCTAGCAGTGTATTTTAGAGCAGATCTTACAGTTTGGGATGGGGATAAAGTATTTTGGTGTACACTGGAAAGGGGTAATATTTTTATCCTAGTAATATTTTCATCCTTTCATCACACATTATCTCACTCTAGGCTACTTTAGTCTCGCCCCAACATGCAATATCCCACCCCAAAGCTTGTGGCAGGACTAACGTAGTGAAGGGTGTAATATATGCTCACCGCAACACGGTTTTTCTGCCGTGTCGCGCTGGTGGCAGGAAGGACTGGTTGTGCAGCTGGGTGGCACCATGGTATGAAGAAGGTGAAAAGGTGCTGCGTTGTCTGTGTTTTCTTCGGCAAAGGCAAAACAAGTAGCCTATGATGACCTATACGCTAGGCTGAACAGCAAGGAGGGAGAGATGGACCTATACAGGTTGGCAAGACAGAGAGACAAAGATGGGAAGGATGTGCAGCAAGTTAGGGTGATTAAAGACTGGACAGATACCAGTAATGTGATGGGAAGATGGAAAGAGTACTTTGAAGAGTTGATGAATGAAGAAAATGAAATTAAACAAAGAGTAGAAGACGTTACCAAAGTGGAGCAGAAAGTGGCTAGGATCAGTAAGGTAGAAATAAAGAGGGCACTGAAGAGGATGAAGAGTGGAAAGGCTCTGGGTCTGGTTTTAGGTGTTTTTCCTCACCGTGAAGGAGAGTCTAAGAGCAGGAATGTGTTCGTATTGTTTAGCTAGAGTTTGTTAGTTAGCTTTTTGTTGTGTATCGTGTTTATTATACATTCTACTTTTTTAAATTTGAAGCCCGTTGAGACAAAAAAAAATTGATTTTGGGCTATACAAAGAAAATTAAATTGAAAATGATATTTTTGGGGAGGGGAGGCGGGAATATGCACATAATGACTGACTGAAATGTACATTGGGGTACGGTTAGAGTAGGGGAGGGATAATGTATGTTAGAGCAGAGACAAAACACAGAAAAACCTGAAAAATGTCATTTGGGACGGAGCGTATGCGACCTAGGATATAATCTATATATTTTGGAATGGGGCTCCTTGACTATCAGACCAAATCAAGTATTTTGGGCGGGGCCTAATGAAATTTAGGATAGGTAAAGTGTATTTTGGGGCGAGTTTATGGATGGATGGAATTGAAGATGTAATAATGAAAGGATAGAATTTCTCACTTGAGCTGTCGGATAGTTTGACCTCTGAAACATGGCAGGCCCGTTCCCAGCATGTGATTTACCAAGGAAACCACAGGGTCCACGTAGGGTCTGTTTGGAGGAAAATAAATTTCAGATCACTTTAATAATCATCATCTGTACCTCTAGAAGTAAAGGTGACGTACCGTATGGCAAGGTAACCTTTGATAACCAACTCCATGAACCATTTAAACGGTGTGGCATCAATTTTGCCCCCCATGATCATCACCATCTCATCTGTCAGCTTGATATCTGGTTCCCAGCCCAGGTTCCCACCAGGAGAGCTCTCAAACATGAAGCCAAAATCTGTAGAAGAAACAAAGAACTTCTTGTTTTCTGCAAAGGCACAGACAATTTTTTTGAAGGTGTGGCTCAGATTTTATAAACTGTGTCGCTCACCGATGTGGATCACGTGACCATGTGTGTCCAGCATGATGTTGCCGTTGTGTCGGTCTTTGACCTGCAGCATGTAGAGCAGCAGGCTGTAGGCGGCCATGCTGCGGATGAAGTTATACCGAGCCTGGAGAAACAAAAGAAGACATAAGAAAGAAAAAAGAGATGGTAACAGAGGAAGAAGAAGAAGCTTATCACCTCCTGGAATTCTGGTGAGGTTTCGTCTCCATACTGACTTCTGAAGTAGTCGTACATGCCGAAGTCAGTCTGCCTACCCAACTGGTCTCTGGAGTTACAGTCCGGGATACACTCGATGACCCCACACTGAGGAGAGGACCATGAACACACCGCAGAGACCAAATCACACAGATCATAGCACCATAGCTTACCCACGCTAAAAACTAACTTTTATAAATTATAAAGTCCGAATAATGTATTTGGACTATCAGACCAAAATACATCATTTGGTCTGATAGTCAATTAACCCCATTCCAAAATAACGAGGGGAAAAAAGAATGTTACAAACGTTTGACTAAATGTGCAAAAACAAAAGTCTTCACACGTTGAAAACATGTTATAAATGGTCAAAACTGGTGTCTTAGAAAAGTCTGGCTTAGGGTGTTTTTTTAAGAAATGTAGGACTCAAGTTTTATGGAAGGTGTGGCTTGGGTCTAATAGAATATGTGGCTCAGTTATTTGAATAAATGGCTCAGATTTTTTGAGGATGTGGTTGAGATTGTATTTAGGAAGGATGACTGGTTATTTTAGATAAGTGTGACTCAAGCACTATGAGGGGTGTGGATCCGATTTGAAGGTAGATGTGACTCAGGCGACATGGTATAGGTGGTTCAGGTTTTATGAAAGATGTGGCTTAGGTTTTTTGGCAGATTAGGCTCAAGTTTATGGAAGGTGTTGGCTGATGTTTTGGAGCAGATGTTTTTAGGACATTGTGGCCCAGGAACCAAAGTGCTGTTATGATCCTGTTAATTATAAAGGTATAGAAGGTGTGACTCAGGATTCTGGAAGAAATAGCTCCAGTTTATTTGGAAGGCATGGCTGGGGTTATTTTTGTGGGAGATGCAATTCAGACTTTATGAAAAATGTGGCACAAGTTTATGGAAAAATTGACTTGAGATTTATAGAAGAAGTGGCTCAGATGTTATGGAAGATGTCTCTTTTTTGGAAGGTGTGGCTCAGGTTTAATGAAAGGTGGGACTCAGTTTAAAAATGTGGCTCAAGTTTGATTGAATTAAGGCTACATTACCGGAGTGGCTCGGGTTTATAATAGGCTCCATGGAATATGTGGCTCTGGTAAAAGTCAACCTGATAGAAGGTGTGGTTCAGGTTTTTTCTAAGATGTAGCTCAGCTTTTTATAGAAGATTTTACTCAAACTTTTGGAAGGTGGGAAAGTTTACTAAAAACATAGCAGAAAAAAAAGAAGTCAAAATGTGCAAAAAACCCCAAAACAATAGCCTACAGTTGTTGAAGTAAACAGAGATGTTTTACCCCAGGGGCAGTGGCGACCACCCGGTAAGGATATAGAAACAGGTCCAAGCCCACCAGCTGGAAGACGTTTTTAAACAATCTGATGAGCTGCAGAGCAAGCATGTCCTACAAAAGAGAAAGGGGCGGGGTTTAGCATCGTTAACATATACACTACGCCCACACACACACCTGAACAGGTAAAAGTCACCTGTCTGCAGTCATCTCCCACTTTAAAGATGGCCGCCTGCCAGCATATTGTATGAGCATTGAAGGCTTCCTCTGCTTCCGAAAGTCGAGGCAGGCATTCGAGCCCCTCCCTTTCCAGCTCGCTCATACCGCAGTGCCTCACCTTAAATTTAGCCAGGAAGGGTGCTTTAGCAGCGCTGTGGACGACAAGATGTTTAAGCACCTTTAAAGTCTCATTTATCAGATAGTTCCGAATGATCTGTTCCTTTTCTTTTGTCAATTTTCTGATTGCTGCGATGCTTTCCAAACGTATTTTTTTGGTTTTTTTCTAGCAATATAAAAAAGCAACGGTCGAATCAATCACATTTCTGCCAGCATTTGTTGCCGTGTAGATTCAAATCAGCAATTGGACAGTCAAAGAATATAGCAGCTAATTAGCAAACAGTGGTGCGCTATGTGAATAAAAATATCTAAACTTTATTTACTTAAAATTCTCCCATTTTTGTCATTTTCAATATAAGATAAGAGTGTAAGCAAAAAAACAATCGCAATGGAACACAATTGAAGGCCTAGGTGTGAAGTGCACGTTTCATTATGGATGTTTTATCAGAAGAAGAAGAAAAAAAGATGGCGTTAAGAAGGAACGGTGGAGACCTCTGCATGGGTGTTCCAGATTTGTAGTCGATGTCCAGCACGATGGCCTCTGGGTTGCTGGGTAAGTAGCAGCCTGCGGAGAGACCGCAGCGTGTTAAAAAACTACAGCACCATTTCCTGCCAGCCAGGAGGTGATGCTGGGTTACCTGGCTGGACGGAGATAGTAGCGAGAGCGTCAAGACATGCCTGTTTTCTCTCCTCACCCTTGGGATAATGCCTGGAAAAGACAAAAGAATGAAGATGAAAAGGATGTAATGATCAATTATTTAAAAAAAAATAATTGTAAAAAACTACTCCTCATTTTTATTTTTATTTGGGACCCTCTAAGAAATTTCTGCAGTTGGCTTATTTATGACACCCAAGTGCATGATGGGAAAGAAAATGAAGGCCACCAATTGGGTGGTCGCTGCTTCTGCTCATGTAAATGAAATCATAACATTGGTCAACAACCTCCACCCTATAAAACCTAAGCGCTGCGAGCAGGTTTTGCCAGAGGTTGTTAATTGTTTAATACTGTGACGTGCGGTGAGGTTCATGTCTGGGGAGGCACTGACTCTTCAAGAGTTAGATTTATAATTGTAAGAACTGAAAAATACATCTTATTTAAGCATTCATCCAACAGCATCCAACCACTCGTAATGCAGTGGTTGGATATCCAATCAGCATTCCACTTTCAATTACAAACATAAACACAGGAACAGATTTGTCTCTTTTATAGCTATGGAAAGAGTTTTAAGAAATTTAAGAGATTTCATTTTGACCAACAGTAAAAATTTGGTTATTTTTTACATTTTAAATTCTGGTGTTTTAATAAAGTTTGCTTTTCAAAATTTTCAGAAAAAAAGAAAAAATCTTTAAGGACAAATGTGTATTCATTAAATTTTTTTATTTTTTTTAAAACTAGACACTTAAAACCAGTTGTGGTCTTCCTTTTACTTATAAATGAAGTCCATCTGCTGGTCCTTCTCTACAAAAAGCTTTATGACTAAGTTGTAGAAGTCGTTCCTATTTTCTTAGTTTAGTTTCTTAGTCCTAATGGAGGTTTTGGCCAAAGAAGGACTGACAGGGTTTTCTTCTTCTGTTGGGGTTTTAACAGCGGAAGCCTCCTAATGGAGCATTACCGCCACCTACAGTACCACTCTCACAAAACCCAGCCACCACACACCGAAGACAGTCCTGTCTCCCTCTTCTACTACTGGAGCAAAGGCATGTAGCACCAAAATCCCATCACAACCACCAACTAATGCTTCACATCTAGCCACTTTCCCCCCATCACTTTCAATCAAGCTCCTCCTCCTGCAAGCAACGTTTAGTAGACAAGACAGCTCATTCATCAACAGCCCCACTGTAAACAAACAACAGTCGGCTCACCCAAAATCACTGCCAAAAGTCACACCCCCAACAGTGCTCCAAAGAAATACCACAAGGGCTCGAGACCCTGAGCATGACGCACCCACACCAGCCTGAACACGCAAGCTTATCCCTCACATCCTCCCACTTCAGCCCCACCAAATCAAAATGTTGAACTGCCGCCTTCATCACAACTTGAATCTTCTCTGTCTTCGACTTAAGCTCATAACCCCCGCAACAAAAGTCACCAGCATCTGAGGCAACACACATCCCAAACAACCCCCATCATTCACCCTCGCACCTTCCTGTACCCCTCCAGAGGGCGTCCTCTGCACTAATGCGGGCCCCACAGCTTGCGCAGCTTCTGCATAAGACACTTTAAAACCCCTGGGAACCTGCTGTGCCCTGGACTCTCATTTCCACGCCTCACAACCCCAATAAGCGACACTATGGTCGGTCCCACAATTACAGCACTATGGCATGATGCCTTCTCCACACTCCCCCATACTCATGATCTCCACCACAACAAGTGCACCTCCTCTCATTATGACTTGCCCCAGCCACATGACCAAACTGTTGGCAATTATAACATCTCACAGGCGCCTTAACAAACCCGATACCAGACACACCCATAGTACACCACACCAGACAACACCAACCCCTTAAAAAGCAACCGCTACCATCAGTAACCATACCATCCTTTCCCCTCTTCCACCTCTCAGCCCGAAACACCTTACCAACATCCATCCGCAAAGGCCTAACCAACTCACCCACCCAGACCCCCACTGGAGCCTCAGTATTAACCCCTTCACAACTATTTTCAACCCTATCCCCCCCAACCACCCTGGACACTCAAGATTTTTCCACCACAGACAACATCAAAGCTCTTTCAACATGATTATCCTCCCCACACTCAAGCAGCAAATTCTC
Source organism: Neostethus bicornis (assembly GCA_902685375.1). Lineage (NCBI taxonomy): Eukaryota > Metazoa > Chordata > Actinopteri > Atheriniformes > Phallostethidae > Neostethus > Neostethus bicornis. The sequence continues at coordinate 58,316 of CACRXE010000035.1, forward strand.
AGCACTCAACACCCGATTTCAAATTTCACCACCGCCTTGTCCACGACCCCTCCACACACACACAAACACACACACACAGACACACACACACAGACACACACACACACACACTATCTCCGCTACCATATCTCCCAAACTATCATACAACCCCTCACTTGATCCTCCATAATTCACAAATTTCACAATATTCACAAATTTCCCCTGTGTGGGATCAATAAAGTATATTCTGATTCTGATTCATAACCCCTCTCAACGGCACACTGCAGTATCAATTGTCCGGACCAGTACAGGCTGTCAGTAGGCAACCTGCGGATCAACCAATAACCCACACCACCTGCGAAAATTCTCCCACACAAACTACTACTTCTGCACTTCTTCACGTTCCGGCGAATAACTTTTACTCTGACAGGTTCTTCCTCGCTGAAAGAACCTGCCAGTTTGCATGTGCCCCCCTTCAGTTGAGCCAGGGTGCATACCTGCCTCTTGACTTTTGACTTTTTTCTGCAGTTTATTGTGCAATCAGCAGCAGTAGTTTTCTAACACACACATAAAAGACATTACATAGACTGCAGAAAGTTGTGGTGTTTAGTAAATATTTCTATAAAGTTCATACTGGTGATATACTGAGGAACAGAAACTGACACACATCGAGCCACGCAGTGTGTATTGGATCACATAGTCAGACGAGAGGCAGGGTTTGTCCCTGTCTCCCCCGGGGTTTCTGACCTGAATTTTATAAAAAAAAAACAAATTCGGCTATTTTTACCCAATAAAATGGGAGAAATGTGTAGCCATTCTCCAAATGCATGTTTAACACAAGTGAAAAATATTGTTTCTTTATGTACACTTTCTTTTTTTGATGACTGCCTCCCCTGACCGCACGTCACTGCTTCAATACATTAACACATTAGACAACTAATCTGTTACCAAAATAGACTCATAAATATGTTAGTATCCATGTAAAATGATTAGATGGATGCATCATTTAATGAATTCATACCTAAATAAATGTGTGGTTAGATGGATACATGGAAAGGTTGAATGATGGATGGAAAGATGAATAGACTGATAAAATGATGGTTGTACAGATGAATTGATAAATGGATGGGTCAATGAAGAGATAGATGGATGAACTTACTTGAGAGAGGCTGAAACGTTGGTGATCCTATTGAAGAAGTCGAACTCTCGCTCGTAAAAATCTCTTGCCTGCCCAGAGAGGGACTCGATAATCGTGATCGTCAGCTGCTCCAGCAGGTTACCGATGAAAGCTAAATAGTTACCATGGTTACAATTCATAAGTACATATGTGCCGTCATTTTCTGGTTTATAAGCTGAGACTTTTTTCACATACTTTCAATCCTTTAGCTTATACAATGATGCGGCCCATTTCTAGATTTTTCTAATGGACGCCAGGAGGCGCTCGAGCAGAAACGGTATGAGAAAGATGCTAGTGTAGCCGGTGTTTGTAATTTTACTGATTGATGGGACCAGGAAGAACAACATAGAACAATCCGCTATAATCTATTTTTCTCCCCCATCACTCTTAGTAACGCCACAACTGGTTCTAAACTAAAAAAAAACTAAACTAATAAAAAAATCTGGAACTACAATTTATCATTTCCTCTTTTAAACAACTTTGAACTTTGTTATAAATTTGTGCCTCAGAGATAAAAACGTAAATACATTCTCATTGTGAAAAATTCTAGAAGAAATGATGCAGCTTTTAAGTTAAAAAATATTGAGCTGCTGATTTAGAAGAAAACAGAGCTGCTGCAAGTAAACTTAGTATTAATTTTGAGATGTTTGGGACGTGGGACGTTGCCGTAGTGATGCTGTGTTAAAACTTTGAAAACTGTCTTTGTAAATGTCTCATCTTACAATGTGGGCTCCTGAGGCTTAGAAACAGTGTGGCCTATATACGTATGTATAAAATGTGATTTCCTTTAAAAATGTAGTAAGAGCGGTTTATACTCAGGTGCGCTCTATAGACCAGAAAATACAGTACATCAATCATTTCATCCCCCTCATTCATTCATACATCAACAACCCCTCCCTTTCTCACGGTCTCTACAGTGCGCCTCCTCGTCAGTGTAGATGTTGGTTCTCATGTTCCAGATGAACTGGTGGGCAACTAACTGGGACTTCTCGGCAGCCCACAGGATGTACTCTCTCACATACCCCAACTAGGACAGAAAACAGCATCAAGTTTTATGCACGCGTTAAGAGAACACAAAGGTCTTGCTTTCTACCTTATCGTAGCGCAGTGCCTGAACGATCTGAGGGATGTAGAACACGATGGCGTCCTGTGTATAGAAGAAGATGTTAGTATTTTGCCTCTCCAGCTTCAAACAGAATCATTAGTCTTTAAGTTTCTAGTAGAAGGAGATAACTGACTCAGGGGAGGGACTGAGCACGAGCAGACCATATGCACTAAAGCATGTTCTACTGATGTTAGAATGGTGGAGAACAAACCATAGCGACGAGAGTACCATAGCGACGAGAGTGTGTTCCACAGACGCTTCCAAAGACGCTGCTGATAAATTTTCTTGTCAAGACAAAGTGGATTTAAGTTTATTATTGATTAGAAAATCCAGTTTTTCAGGCTGATCTTATTTAGTTTTTCAGCTAAATCTTAAGACCAATCCGTGAAAATTATCAGACACTAAACCGGTCCGTGGCGCAGGAAAGGTTGGGGACCCCTGGTTCAGAGGACTAAAAAACAAAGTAGTGACATATAAAAAACTGCGTGCCAACAATCATCATTCAGTGATTACAGAAGCAGACACTTTAACATTTGGAGTAAATGTGAACAAGGCTTTTTGTTGCCCACACAACGAAAACAGTCTCATTTTTAAGAGAAAACTGAAATAAAACAAGCTCGTAAAAATGTTCTTTCCATAAATTTTTATTTAAGTACAGAATTTAGAATTTTTTTACATCGTGTTTTGCTCCTCTTCTGATCCACAACCTCTCCTGCTTTGGAAAAGACTCGCCCTGTTCAAATCTCCCGCGAGCTACTCGGCACGTGACCTCAAGTATTGAGCAGCCTCCGAGCTCTGGTCATGTGATACTGTATGTAAGGTTTGCACGCGCTGCTCGACGCAAAGCTCATGAGACTTTTTTTATATAGGCAGCTTGCTGCCTATATAAAGACAATCACCCCAGACTTTCTAGTCCGTTCTGGCAGGGACTTTACCATCCCTTCCAGCCAGGTCTCTCTGGTTGCCTGACCATGATTGAACGCTGTTATTATTTGAACTTTTGAATCCTAAGTTAATCCTGTGCCCTTTACTTTACAGGCTTACCGGAATTGTGTTAATAAACCTTGTTTTGATGTCCTGCAAATGGGTTCTCCTCCTTCCACATCACACACCCCGACATCCCTGCCTCTTCGGTGAAGTTAAAATACCATATACAATTAGTTTATCCCCACAAAGCAACAAATCTCATGTTTCAAAATCTCTTAAATTTAAATGGATGGCATAAAGCGTAGAGACGTTACGCCCATTTGAAATATCGCTCATGTAATGCTGCCTCTCTCAGTAAAGCTACATGTAATATTTCCCTGAAAAGCTACAAATTTCAGTTTTTAAAATTAAAATTGGACGGAACTTACCGGTGGATAAGACCTCAGCACTTTGACTCCATACTGTGCCGTGAAATGATGAGGAGGGTACAGGTTGCTGAAGTAAAGGAGGCCAGTGGGAGGACTGGCTGGAGCCCAGACGAGGATGTGGAGGAGATCGCGTGAGCCGACTCTAAGGGTCTGCCGATTAACGAAATACTGATCCAACAAACAAAGACAAGTGTTACGGCATTGCTACCAACAGAAAAGCAAACTACACCTGGCTGAGTTGTGGCACCTTAACAGCTTCGGGGACATCGCTAACAGCGTAGGGGTGCTTTCTGACCAGTCGGGTCACTTCTGTTACGATGGCATCGCTCTTAAACCTGGAAATAAAAAGTTTATAATAGAGGAGGCTATAAAAAGAAGAATGAAGTTGAGCTGTAGCTTTCCATACATGAAGTCATCAATGTATTTATCCAGCGACAGCCTATCCAACCGAAGAGGCAGCTGTAAAGCTAGATACGGTGCAACGTCCCAGGCTAGGTTTACATGTTCCCTCCACTGTCTCTCTGACAGTGAGACTAACTTTGACCTCCAGTTGCCGACACTGAACGCCACTGAAGTTTCCATAGCGATCAAAAGCTCCGGTGTGGACAACGGGTTGTAACATATGGTCAACCGTTCGATTTCATTGGCCTGGTGAGAGAAGAAAATCCTTTAAAAAGCGGCTCAACCTCCCATTATGACATCTTACAGTTTTTTTGAACGACTCACCGTTAAAGCCAGGAGTAGAATCCTGCGTTTCATGTAATGCTTGTGGATCTGATTTCCTCTGATGCTTGAGATGGAGCAATCTAGAAATGTTTTAGAAATGAGCCAGTATATAATTTAGATAAGATTATAATTAAAACACAAACAGCCATTTGGACCCAGTTTTAAACACAAAACAACACTGTTAAAAAGTTCTACAGTATAAAGTCAAATCACTGTAAGTTTGATTCCCACTAAGGACACGTCTAGGGTCCTTGGAGAAGACAGCTAACCCCCCGTTTCTCCCACCATTGGTGCCGTCGTGGGCAGCCTGATGCTGTGTAGTGGTACAGCACACAAATTTCTCTGATGAGGGATAAATACAGTGAGTAAAAATTAATTTATATATATATATAAAAATATATAGTCAAGGAGAAAGCAAAAAAAAAAAAATCTAAACATGACCAAATGACAAAGATCAACCTGAATAAAACTGACCATAGTTACTCAACGACAACCATAGAGGACCTGACCAAGTTTTCATGGTCATGCAACCAAAGATCAAGGTCATAAATTCTTGTAAACAAAATATACTCTGAACCACTGAAGCACTTTTAATTAAAGTACCCGCAGTTACTCAGTACCATCTATAGATTTACTTGAACTACAGCTGAAAATGCTCACAAAATGTAGAGAAAACGCACAAAGAAAAAATAATATTGAAACATGTCGACAGAAGTTGCTCAAACTTCTGTCTCTAAAAAGATTGTTGAGACACGCTGATAAAAGTTACCAGTAGCAAAGAAAAAAAGATGCAAAGCATTTCAACCAAAGGGAGCTGAAACACGGTGAAAATGTTCTGAAAACATTGGTGACAAATCCTAGACTGTTGAAAACCATTTCAAAAATAGCAGCAATTGCTAACGAACGCAGCTAAGACCCACTGCTGAAAAAGTTGAGTGAGGCAAGTTGAAAAGATGCCTGAAGCTTGTTGAAATGAAGAAAATAAACTAAAACACAGTTGACATGTTAAAAAGATAGTTGAAAGGCATTAAAAAAATACCAGGAAACGCTAACAAATAGCTAAAGTTGACACGTGCTAAAAAAAAAAAAAAATGGTTGAAACACACTAAAAAAGAAGAGACAGCTGAAACATCTTTAAAAAAAAAAACATAACTGAAGTCAAAACCTTCTATAAGATCGCTTTAAATTTTGAAAAAAGTTGATCAAACTTGTTGAGAAATAGCTAAAACAAAATTTTTTAAAAAACTCCAAAGATCGTGAAAAAAAAATGGTGAAAAATAGCTCGTTAATGTGTCTAACATTAAGGCTTTCCATAGACGCTACAACGATGTTAGCTTGAGCTTCTAGTTTACCTGACTTCCTCGAAGTAGTGGACAAGCTGGGGGTCAGCGGGTAAGTGTTAAGCCATCCCTGGCTGGTCGAATCAAGGGTGTACCTCCTCTCTTTGTCGCTCGTGAAGCTGGCAATGCTGATTTCCAGAAAATCTGCTCAGAGATGAAGCAGAATTAGCGGGATGGAAGGAAACGTGATGTTTTATTTAAAAACACAGTGATAGGTGAGATGTCATGGCCATGCATGTGGAAGCAGGTGTGGGTCCAGAATGGAGATGGAATCTAACTTCTAATGACCACTGACTCAAATTAAAACACCTCTTTTCACTGAGGTCATCAAGAAAAAAAGTTCTTTTAAAACACCAGCTGGGCGTAGTTGAAATATGGATCTGACATACTGGAAAAGAGATGGAAATGGAAGATGAGAGCTAAAAAAAAAGCACCAAAAAGTCAAATATGGCCAAAACATTGGATATGTAGAGGGTAAGATATCTGGTTCCGATTTGATCGGGCGTACGGTAGGGTGGACGGGTAGGACTGATGAATCATGCAGCTGACAAATTTGTGCTTTTCCTCACAGCTGCATAAGAAAACAAAGAAAGCTGATGAAGCAGAATAAACTAATGAATTTTAAAAAAACGTAGAAGAGGATCGTCGAGGTTGATGGAACAGTTGGAGGTAGCAGCTCTGTGAGGATAAGCCAACTCAAATTTGAAGTGCTGCGGCCGACCTCCACTGCTTCTGGCTTACTGAGGATAGATATCGGAGTGGTGCTCGATACGATTAGCGATCCAAATATCCCGGTAGAAAGAGTGCTCGGGGCCGGGGACCAAGCTCACCAGGTGGAACCAAGTCGCACGACATCAGGAACTTCTTATCCATGAGGAGATTACTGTAGAAGCGGGACAAGATGCAAATATCCTCACGGAGACACTGTCCAGTCTGGATGGGGAACCCCGCAGCTGAGCTGGAAACACCCAAAAAGGAGAATAGTTAGCTTAAGAATTGCGAACAAGCTGCTAAGAGACAGAAGTTAAGCCAGACAAACCAAACGTGCAACAGTTACAAAAAATATTTTGAGAAAAATAAAAAAGATAAATTTTGTAACCAAAGTTTGTTATCATTACATTAATATCTGAGAACACATTTAAAAGGGTTTTTTTGAGAATATAAATATTCTCATGGATTTAGAAAAATATAAGTCAAAACAGTCAGTCAGTCATCTTCTTATCCGTCTATCCCTTCCAGGGTTGCGGGGGTGCCGGAGCCCATCCCGGCCAATTTAAGGCAAAGGGCAGGGTACACCCCGAACAGGTCGCCAGTCTGTCGCGGGGCTTTATAAGTCAAAACAAGTAACTGTAAATATAATTTGTACACGTTTTAACTTCAGATGAAATAAATGATTAATTGCACTACATTTCAAATAAAGCATCAAAAACTAATTCCTCAACAAATGAATGACGTATACAAATGTTTGAATTAAAAACAAATCAATAGTGTTAATGTGTTAGCATTAGCATGTTAGCATGGTCCACCTTTTATCCCCAAAAAGAGGGCCAAACGGAAGGAATGGTTTGAGTTTTTTAGGTGGTTCAATAATTAGCTACTGTCTATTTTAAAAAGGATTTTTTTATGTCAAATTAACCATGTAAAGCCCGTTAAGAGACTGTGTCGTGATATCGGGCTAAACAAATCATTTTGAACGCCGTATGTGCCGCTCAACGGGAACGAAGTCAATGTAATTCTTCTGCACCCCAGTTTAGCACTAAACTTTAGTTGAGCTGTTGTTTAAATGTATGTGATCTAAAGAAGCATCACTCAGATTGTAACAAGTGAAATATTGTCAACAGACCAGCTGAAAGGCTGAGTCGTATTAAATAGAACTGATCTGAATCTTCTGATGGAAACAGCAAATCAAGGGCAAAGTTGGTTTCCTTAGCAACCACCATTGATTTGTAAAGATGTGTAAAAAAAGAAAAAATCTGTTTCTGTGATGTGTGTGTGCATCACTTTATGTACCTGAAGTAATCAAAGGCCGTGCAATAGATCTTTTCTCGCAGGATGTTTTTTACCATAACGTTGTGGTTGACGTCACAGTGAAGCAAAGACATACCAAGACACAGTAATCTGTAGATTTAAACATCGGCATCTGCATTAGTTTTTTATACTTTAAGGCTGATAGTTACTCATATCTATGAATTTAATCCCACTTAGATCCCCATATCTACAATTTCTATGCCTTCGGCTGTGTGTCCATTTGTGCTCAACATCTCCCAAACCACAGAAGGGATTTTTTGAAACTACCCACAGTCACTCAGTACCAACCATAGTTGAACTGATTTTTCAGGGTCATACAACTATAGGTCAAGCTCAGAAAGGTCAACGTCACAAATTCTTGTTTGCACAAATCTCCCAATCCAATCAAGAAATTATAATCAAACTGCTCACAGTACCAGTGCCAGGGCAGACAGAGGCATATTGTTTGATGCCATAACTCATTATTATTATATTATGAATCCCCACTGTCTGTGATTTTGATTTCATAAGCCAACATTGTGGGATTTTTAGACAAATTTAGATTAAAGTTGATAAATCCAAAATAAAACTAGCCTGAAACGAGGTCCGATGGCAGCCACGTGATGGTTGAGGCCGGTCTTAATTTCGCCGACATCCAGACTGAGCGAGCGAAGCAGGATATTGAAAAAAATCTCCACCTGGTCTTCGCTGGAATGCTTTGCTATCTCAAACCTCTGAACCAGAAACTGGATGAAAACAATAAACCTGTAATCCACAGCGTTAGATTTGCTGTTTGAAGATTGAGGTGATTTAGTCTCACCTCAATCCAGATTTGGTGAGGCAGGACATCAGGAGGGCGCGGCATTGGCCGACAGTCCTTTGAAGCCACCAAAGGATCAGCCTCCGGCTGCGTGGCCGAGAACAAGCCCATCTTCCGTTCTACAGATACGATCCACGCTGCTCCCATCTCACGTAAGAACTGAAAAACAAACAAGTGTCACGGCTTTGTTGCCAACACGCCAGTGAACAAACACGCACAAATTACCGTTAATTCATTGCCCTCCCGTGCAGAGAGGACCCACTCCCAGCAGGCAACAGCAGTCTTCATTCCGTTCTCTGTAAACATCCTCAGCGGAGACCAGCATACATGGTGTAGAAGCTTAGCATCGAACCCTAAAGGCATTAAATGTGGAACAATTTTTTTTTTTTTTCACCAAATAATGCTCTACTTTTAAAAGCTTTGCCGTCATCCAGGTAGTACATGTTTAAACTTGCCAACACTTCCTGTCACATGCCATTTGCTAAAACTTGTTATTATTTGCTATTTCTTGACAACACATACTAAAAACTGCTTAAATGTTTTCACACAAGTACATACGAGCAAACACATGCAAGTAAAAACTCACCAACACTTCCTAATACAGACTAACCCAGGCATGCACAAACTACGGCCCGCAGGCCACATGCGGCCTGTTAAACGTTTTAATCCGACCCACTGACTTGAAAAAATTAAATAAATAAACCTTGTTAATGTTTTATTTCCCCTGCAATTCCAATGTTTCCTCACTAGATGGCACACTCTGGATATATTGGCTTTGTTGAGAAAACAACAACACTGCTCCCATTAAAATGTGTGTGTCTCTGTGATGTCAAAATAAACAGTGTGTACAGATATGGAAAGCCATCAGGCCCAATACACACACGTAAACAAGTGTGTTAGATGTTAAAACAAACAAAATGTTACATCAAGTGCTTAGATTTCAGACCTAGTGCCGCTAGATTTAAAATTTAACTCTCTTGATGTAACATTTAGCGCTTGTTTAAAATCTAGCGTCATTCTATTGGTCTAATCTAGAGGTTACCAAAGCATGCCATCCATCTGATCCTGTTCCGGCCACCTGGTCAAATGTTAGAACTCAATGTGGTCCGCGAACCAAAAGGTTTGCCCCCCCTGGTCTAACCTTTACTAAGGCTATCCAAGCTCGTTAACCATCGGCTGAAATGTGTTAAACATACTAAAAATGCCAACATTGCCCAACATATTTAATCCTCACATCACCTAAGAAACAGAAGCAAAAACCTGCTTAAATCTTCTAACCTATGCTACCACATGCTAGCCCAGAGAAATCCGTCCCGCCGAACTTGAAAATTTTTTAAATAAATAAACCATGTTAATGTTTTATCTCCCATACATTTTAAGGTGAAGTGTAGGGGTATTACTCTACGTTTGCCCTTCACCGTTTGACCCAGTCTTAAAAGAGAAGTTCAGCTCTCTGAAACGAAATGATTTCCATACTTCACTCAATGAAGCTGTGTTTCCAAATCTCCGGCGGAAAGCGCAGATGATGTTGGCTTTGTTTGGCTCGACCGCCGTGTGTGAACAGATCTTCAGCGTCATGAAAATCAACAAAACCAGCCAAAGATCCAACCTAACAAACCTACACCTCAGATCCATTCTGAGAATCTCCACAAAAAACTAATTAATGCGCTGGCTGAAAAAGAAGACCAACATCGAAGACAATAGAAGGAGCAGGACGAGTACGTCTGAATCTCCTACCGGTTTATAAAAAAAAAAAGCCCGTCAGAAGGAGAGTGATTAAAGGATTTTAGAGTTTTCAGTGCTTTAAAATAAAATGTTTTTTATTTTTCATTTTCAGTGTTTAAATGTGACTCATTTTCAAAATTAGAGACTTTGTTGTGATGTTTTTCTTTATTTTCTGTTTTCTGTATTTTTCCATCTGCTTCTGGTCCGGCCCGTTGGTCAAATGTTGGAGCTCAATGTGGCCCGCGGTCCCCCCCCCCGTGCTAGCCCATGCTAATCCATGCTAAACCAAAGCAATTAGGGAGAAATTTTACCTTCACAATTAATTAACATGGCGGTCAGTATGAACATGCTCTCTGTGAAATCTTCTTCATGGTTAGAGATTAAAGCCCTTTGCATCTGTCTGATCATCATATTGATCACGTGGGGTCTGCAGTCCATTTCCCTAGAAAATTTCACCATACCTGCAGCCTGGAGGAAGGAACGGCCACACAATCAGTTACACAGAGCATTATGGGGGAGCAGGTAACCTTTTACCTCTCCAGAGTATCTATTCCGAAGATTTAAGGAAGACATGAAGTTGGAGTAATCCTTCTTTGTACACGTTGGTCTCTCTGTCAGCAGTGTGTGCTGAAATTAACACCAGAAATCATATAATACCTGATAGATTAAAGTAAACACTGTACCTGTGATGACCCACCGCCAGCATGGTGCTCTGCCTGTTATAACCAACGTACTGTAGGACGCCCTCCGTGGCCATGGCCAAACCTGTGTGCTGGGACAAACCAGAAATCCAGACCTGGTGCTTGGTCAGATAGTCCTAGGATGTCAGTGTGTAAAAACATAAAAAATGTAACAATTCAGGCCCAGACGTCTGAAAAGACTTCTTGGGTTAACAATACCTGGAGATGAGATTTGGTGACAGATGGAGCCCCCCTCATCGCTTCTTTCAGGATTTCTCCACAGCGAGCTGCAAATTCCTTCATGATGACCTGAAATATTCACAAATAACAACCATCAAGCCTTGCAGAGGCACGGGCGTCCAGTTTAAGGCCAAACCAATTGGTCGGCAGCACCAGTTGATCCATTAAAAAGAAATGTGTGACAGAAATGAAACTAATAGTAGAAACTAACATTTAACTAGTGTTAGTTTACAAAGAAAGAACTTCACAGATGCCAAGATAAACCACTAGTATAGGACACATTTCACATCACAAAATCTAACCCATGACAAATGTATCCTACCTACCTCCCGAGCTTCAGTCGTATCCGGCATGGTGAGTCTATACGGCGAGTTGGGGATGTCGTAGTACGGCTTGTCTTTGTGGATGTCCTGCCAGAGGAGAAAGTGTGAGCAGAGATGGAGGAAGGAACATTGAAGGAGGGGGAGAAACGACTCACGGCGCTGAGGGAGACCGAGAGGGCCTGTAGGATGTCCAGCATGGTCCTGAGGACACGCCCGCTCCACAGCAGGTGGGGGAAACTAAAACAAAAAGGAGTTGAAAAGAGAGAGCATGGTTGGACCTGCTGGGAGGATCGTACTACGCCCGCTTCCCCTTCCTTACACTTCGGCCATGCTGGTCAGATATTTTTCTGCCACTCTGCGGATCCTCCTGTGGATGTTGTTCGAGTTCACCAGGAGAAACTGGGCGTGGAGCTCAAGCTCTTCCTCGTGGGTTTTGGTCTTGTCCTGAAATGAGGAAAGAACACCTAATTCTAAACCTGGTGTGTCAAACTGGTGATTCGAAGCACTTCAAATAGATCACATGCAGCCCGCAGAGTGACTTGGGCAGAGCTAGAACCAGCCAATCAAGTGGAGTTTTACAGCTCATGAGGGCGGGGCATCATGTGAATCTAACAGGAAAACATTAGGTGCGTTTGAGATGACACAGGCGGACGCGGTTCTGATCGGCGCAGAGCGGTGCGCAATGCATGCCGGTTAGGTTTTGCATTCAAAAACTAACCAGCATGCATTGCGCACCGCTCTGCGCCGATCAGAACCGCGTCCGCCTGTGTCATCTCGAACGCACCTATTGACAGCAGCATTGTCACGGAGACTGGCAGACTGTTCAGAGTTACCACGTGAGAAGACTTTGAAGGTGGTCAAAATTCAAATCCTTTTCATCTACTTACTTTTGCCGACATCATCTGGAGGAAGAACTCAAACACCTTGTCGCTGACAGCGATTACACACAGAAACATGCCTAAGGAAACAAAAACCTTTCAGGGACTTCTTTCATCCGTCTTAATTATTTTCCTCCTCTTACCAGTTTTATCTATCTGAATAGCTGGATCCTCAAAGTAGCGAAACATGATCTGAAACCTTTCCAAGTCTGAAGAATATTGCATCCTGAGAAGAACGACAGGGATTCAATTTCAAAGACAAAAAAACGGAGTGAAACACTCTGTAAAAAAATAAACAATTTAAGACACCATAAAACCTGAAAAAAAAAGAACTGAAAAAACACTGTAAAAAGGAGCTGAAACAAAATGGGCAGTCATCATTTTGGTTCTTTTTTATAAAAGAACTGAGACACACTGTTTTTTTAATAAAGTACAATGTAAAAAAAACAAAAACCAAATCGGAAACGTAGCTGAAACACACCCGGTAAAAAAAAAGGAAGTGAGATCCTGTAAAAGCACCGTGAAGGAGGATCGAAGGGCAGGAACGGACTGAAATGATTTAGTTAGCTTTTGTTTAGTTAGTTTTTATCTGTTTATTATTGTTTAAACATTTTTCTCTTTTTATTCTTTTTTTTTATCTACAAAGTGAAATTTGTTAAAACAATTGTTTGGTGAAATTGAGCTGAACAAATACAGAGTGGCATAAAAAAGAACCTGAACCTTTTGGAATTTCTCACATTTCTGCATAAAATCCCATCAAATTTAATCAGATAAAAAAAAGTGTCTGCTTTCACTAAAAACACCCAAACATTTATAGATTTTAATATTTTTAATGAGGATAACATGCAAATAATGACAGAAGGAATAAGTAACTGAACCGTCTGCCAAGGAAGACTTTGAGTGCAATTGATACCAATTTATACCAAATAATTGAAGTCATTGGTTTGTCCAATCACTGAGGAGGGGCTTACGGGTGTCGCACCCTTTATAAAACACACACCTGGTAAGAACTGTGACTCGATCAGAAGCATTGTCTGATGTGCACCATGGCTGAGCTTATTTGTATAAATCTGGGAAAGACCATCTCTAAAACTCTGGATGTTCATCAATTAGAGAAATAATCTACAAGTGAAGAGAGTTTGATACTGTTGCTTCTCTCCCGAGGAGTGGGCGTCCACAAAACATGACAACAAGAGTTCAGTGCAGAATACCAAGAGAGGTAAAAAAGAACCCTAGAGTTTCTGTAAAAGACTTAGGCCCTGTCCACACGTAGCCGGGTATTTTTGAAAATGCACATATTTTTATCCGTTTTGGCGGTCCACATGAAAACAGAGGTTTTTTTCACTCAAAACCGGCGTTTTTGAAAACTCCAGTCAGGGTGGAGATTTTGGAAAACCCTGTTTTGGCGTTTGCGTGTAGACGTGCGAAAATGGAGATTTGCGTTTTTATGCGTCACTACCTGCGACTAGTAATGCACATACGTCATTCGTGTGCGTCCTCGTTTACAAAAGCAGAAAGTGGGCAGCATGGATCCACGGACCCTGTTGCAGACCTTCTTTTCTTGCCTTTTTGTCTCAACTGAGGAGCAAAGGAGGAGAAATGTGTTGCAATCGGCGATTATTAATCACATAAGCTTTCCAAGCTCAGAGCTTACTGCACTCAGAAGCGTATTTACACGGCTCTGTGTGGACGCGGATATTTTGAAAATGGTTACGTGTGGACGCGAGTGTTTTCCTAAAACGGAGGACAGCAGATATGCGATTTCAAAAATACCCGGCTACGTGTGGACAGGGCCTTAATGAAATCACTGGCAAAGTCCATGGAAGGACTCCATGGAGGAAGCCACTGCTGTCTAAAAAAACATGGCTGCACGTTTCATGTTCGCAAAAGTGCACTTGAACAATCCACAGAACTTCTGGCAAAATATTTTGTGGACCGATGAAACAAAAGTTGAATTGTTTGGGAGGAACACACTATGTCATGTGTGGAGGAAAACTGGAACAGCTCACTAACAGCAACACCTCATCCCTACAGTGAAGCATGGTGGAGGGAGCATAATAGTCTGGGCTGTTTTGCTGCGTCAGGGCATGGACAACTTTCAATTATTAAAAGAAAAATTAATTCCAAAGTTTATCAGGATGTTTTTCAGGAAAAGCTGAGTCTGTCTCACGGACAGTTGAAGGTAAAAAGAGGATGGATGCTGCAACAGGACAACGACCCAAAACACAAAAGGAAATCAACTTCAGCAAGGTTTCAGAGGAACAAAATACACGTTCTGGATTGGCCAAGCCAAAGTCCTGACTTGAACCCCATTGAGATGCTGTGGCGTTACCTCAAGACAGCGATTCATGCCGGACATCCCAGGAATCTGACTGAACAGGAGCAGTTTTGTAAAGAGGAATGAACCAAGACGGATCCTGATCAATGTGCCAGACTGATCTGCAACTACAGGAAGTGCCTGGTTGAAGTTATTGCTGCCAGGGGGGCGGGGCAACCAGATATTAAATGTGACGGTTCAGTTACTTATTCCCCCTTCTGTCAATATTTGCATGTTATCCTCATTAAAAAAAATTAAAACCTATAAATGTTTGAGTGTTTTTAGTGAAAGCAGATACTGTTTTTTCATTTGATGAGGATTTTATGCTGAAATGTGAGAAATTCCAAAAGGTTCAGATACTTTTTTATTTGCCACTGTAATTGAATTAAAACTAGCTCCCAGTGAAAGATGTTAAAACACACGTTAAAAGCTCAAATCAAATGTAAAAAAACTGAAACACAATAAGTGAAACATACCACTTTAAAACTGTGGTTGTTCAAATAGAGGAGCGCATCCCACCGGGAGGGGGTCATAAGACTCTCAAGGGGGGCATGTTTGACCTTAGGTAACATGTTTTTTTATTTTTCTATTGTAATTTTTTTTAACTGTACTCAAAGTGCAATACCCCTCCACTACATTAAGGGGCAGTGGTGCTCTCTTTGGCAGAGTGTGTGCAGGGTTCTATTACTGTTAATAAAGCAATTCTTTGTTGTAAACTGATTCATATTTCTTTCTTGTTTTTATTCTCTTAAGATAATAAGGATACAGTGTAATCAGAGGTGTATTTAGAAAAATGATCCTATGTACAGTCACACGAGGGCGTGACAGAAAATAGCACTGCTTTAAAAAATAGTTGAAAAAAGCGTAAAAAGCTTTAAGACTACAAAAGAAAACCAAAACAGATTGTAAATAATAAGCTGAAAAATGTACAAAAAAAAGATTGCTCTACTCTTACTTTCATCCTACCTGATGTACTCCAGCCTGTAGACGGACAGCA
Organism: Neostethus bicornis; assembly: GCA_902685375.1. Taxonomy (NCBI): domain Eukaryota; kingdom Metazoa; phylum Chordata; class Actinopteri; order Atheriniformes; family Phallostethidae; genus Neostethus; species Neostethus bicornis. Next base: position 73,985 of record CACRXE010000035.1, read on the forward strand.
GATAGAAGCAGAGGGCAAAGTCCAGCCTATTAATTAGCACACCTACTTCAGGAGAAGGGTCCAACAGGTTAATGATGGTGGTCCGCAGGTCGTTCAGTTCCCCCTGGAAGTACACAGCTCCAGTTAGAAGAGCCACCGTGCTCACGTGTGTGAGTGCTCGTACTTGTGAGAAGGTGTCGTTCTTCAGCGCTGAGTTGTACTGCAGCTCGAACCGCAAGGTGTCCCCGCTGGGGAACGTTAGAAGGGGCGATTTGATGGCGGTCTCACAGACTCCCTCATACCACTCCTCTGGCCATAAACCTGGAGAATAGAAAGAAAAAGTATTGGTAACATCTACCGGGAAAAAAAATGAAATAAGTAGATAAGTTAGTCAAAACAACCTAACCAAAAAAAAAAAAAAGAGGATGGCTACAAAAAGAGATTACTTATAGAAGCTACAATTAGACGACAAATCAAATTCACTGTACCGTGCTAATCTGATACATGGTCAAATAAATATTTAAAAGACAGTAAAAAGAATGGTAGAAAAAAATCTGAAAGAAGTAGATTAGTCGATAAAAATGAACTAAAAAATAAACAAATGCTAAAAAAGAATAACAGCAACATTTTTTTTAAGAAATTGCTGATAAAAGCTTAAAAAGACATCTGATTCTTTCCCAACAACATTGAAGGAGTTCATCTATAGTTGGTACTGATTAACTGTTACAGAAATTCTTGAATTACACCAAAAAAAAAAAAAAATAGCTGAAAACCCAACAGAAAATGATTGCAAATTACAGCTAAAAAAAATAGTAAAATACCCCCAAAAAACAACATGCATGAAAACATAGCTAAAACATGCTAAAAAAAAAAAAAGATTGCTAACAAATGCAAAAGATTTACTGTTTACTGATAAAATACATGTAAATAGAAGACAGAATGAAATTAGCTTTGAGATGCTTGAACAGGATCAGATGGATGGCATGTTTTGGTAACCTCTAGATTAGACCAATAGAATGACGCTAGATTTTAAACAAGCACTAAATGTTACATCAAGAGAGTTAAATTTTAAATCTAGCGGCGCTAGGTTTGAAATCTAAGCGCTTGATGTAACATTTTGTTCGTTTTAACATCTAACACGCTTGTTTATGTGTGTGTATTGGGTCCGACGGCTTTCCATATCAGTGCACAATGTGCGCATCACAAAGACACACACATTTTAATGGGAGCAGTGTTGTTGTTTTCTCAACAAAGGCAATAAATCTAGAGTGGACCATCTAGTGACGAAACATTAGAATTGCAGGGAAAATAAAACATTAACAAGGTTTATTTATTTAAATTTTTCAAATTTGGTGGATCGGGTTAAACTGTTTAACGGGCCGCATGTGGCCCGCGGGCCGTAGTTTGCCCATGCCTGGATTAGACCATATAAATGAATCAAGCCAAAGAAAAAAATGACAGAACTATGGAAAAAAAAGGGCAAACTTGCTAAAGTACTTGTGACAAAAGACTAAGCAATAAACAACTAAATCAATGGTGAAAACACGATAAAGACACCATAAAGACACCATAAAGACACCACAAAGACATCATAAAGACACGCAGCTAACTCATCCCTGCCCCGTTACGCAACCCGTTTTACCTGAAGTTTCCACAGCAAAGCCCATGATCACAGAATAGAGCCAGAAATCACGAAAAAGCTTCATAACACGTGGTCCAGGATTGTTTATCCGAGGCAGTCTCTTCATTAGCTACAGAAGACAAACACAAACCGTCATAGTTTTAAATCAGACCGACCAATTTATTGAGAAATATCGCACTTTTACTTCACATCAGTAAGAACACAAAAAAAAGTTAGCAATTTGCATCGATGGATTTCACCAACACAAGCTTTGAACTATTGGTAGAAATGGAGGACCGCAAGGCACAAAACTGAGACCCCTACGTTTATCTATTAAGATGACTGTTAATAAAAACAATCAGACTAAAAACAAACACTGGTAACATTGTCGTTAGCATTGCATTACCCGCTTCGGTGGGTAAACAGGAACTCACCAAGGCGATGACCGGGATTAGTACGCCAAGATTTCCTGCACTGCTCGACGCCTAAAGAGAAAACAGAAAAAAAAAGCATGACGGGGTGTTTTGATGAAGCATTGGGTGACTGGCGCCCCCTACCTTCATAGGTATTCCTTGCGCTGCGGCTCTCTCGCTGGCTCTCTTGCCCTCTAAACCAAGCTGGACAAAAAGCTCCAAAAGATTCACCAGCAGGTCGTCGGCCTGATGCTCCGTTTGAACATTTGCTGCGATGTTTCCCAGGGCGTTGATGACGGCCAGCGAGCAGTGTCTGATTAGAGAAGATCAGGATTAACTTTAACTCAGCAGACAGTTCGTAGAAATCTAGAAGAAAAAAAACTTCACCAAATACAGAAAAAAATTGGTAAATTCAGAAATATTTTAGGTTAATAAAAACTGGAACCGTTTATAATCCAGAGTAACGTTAGAAACATTTTCATTCAAAAGAAGAAAATTGGTAAGATTTTGAAAAATGAAAAGGTAAGTTAATGACATCCAGATTCAAGTTGATGGAATCCAGGATTAAGTTAATCTAATCTGGAACAACGTTCACATAATCCAGAATAAAGTCAGTCAAATCCAAAAGAAAGTCATTCAAAATAAAGCAAAAGATTAACAAGACGAACTCGAAGCCTTTTGGTCACATGACCCTGAAAAACCAAATAAGTTCATCTATAGTTGGTACCGATTAACTGTGAGCAGTTTCATTCACCCCCCTTCAGTGGTCTGGGAATTATCACACTCACTGAAGGGTTACAAAAGCGTGGATCCATGGATGGATAGCCTTTGTGACTTTGAACTTTGCTCGAATGAAAAAGCCTAATCAGCTCATGTAGAGCTAGTACTGAGCATTATTAAACTTCATAATGAAGTCTAAAGTAAAGCTAGAGTTTCTAACCTGTATGCATGGTATCTGTCCTCAGAATAAGCCAACGAGCTGGCCGCCAAACTGATCTGCTGGAAGAGATCCCAAGCTTCTGAGTAGACGGCTCGCTGCAAAGTTATAAGAATGAAAAAAAAACATTTTACTTTAGACGCTCGCTAGGATCAAAAAAAAAAAAAAAAAAGCCTCACGTTTCCTGTCATGACCATGCAGCCCAGCTGGTCGATGATGAGAACATCCAGCTGGGAGGGGGGCGCGCAGAACTTCTGTTGCATGACCTGCAGGACGGGTTCGATCACTCCAGGCAAATCTCTCAGCGTCACGGCGATGTGACCCAGTGCTCTGATGGTGTGCTCTGGGACTAAGAAGCAATACCTGCAGGAGAGATAATTAAATAAACAGAAGGAGAGCGGGACATAGATACTTTATTGATCCAGAGGGAGCATCTGTTGCTCCCATTCTCACATCAGGACATAAAATTACAAGAGTTCAAAATAAAAGATAAAACAGATAAGAAAAAAATAAAACAAGTAAAAAGACTAAAAAAGATAAAGTGTTTCTAAATGAATGTAAACGATGACGGTCTTACTTGTGCTCTTCATTGTAGATGTAGAGACGATTGGAGAGGGTGGCCAGGAAGGCTTCAATTAATATTTCATCCGCAAAACGTCCTGTTCTTAGACACCTGGAAAGAGGGAAGAACAAAACAAGAAGTAGACAGATAGAGTATATGAACGTGTGGATGGGTTGATGCCCCCCCACCTGCAGATGTTGTCCATGGCGATGTCCCTCAGCTGCTCGTACACGGTGGGCCGGACGGTCTTTTTTGCTGTTTCCCTGACGGCGTACTGAGCATGCTCATTGATCACATTGATCCTAAGATCTAAAGCAACCGAGGAAACAACGTTTGTGATGAAGACGCTCAGTCCTTCAGGTTAATGTGCTTACCTGAGGGCTCGTTGTAGTACTTGAAGGCTTTCACCAGGATGGGAGACGGAAACGTCAGGAAGTCTCTAAGTAACACGAGGATGGGCTGAGCATTCTCAGGGAAACGTTCACCCAGACGTCCCAAACCCTGGAGGAAACACACACAAATGTATCGTGGTCGTCAGCATGATTTCCTGACGTAGAGTTTTTTCTAACCTGTAAGCAGGATACGAGGAGGGGCATGTGTGCGATGACCAGTTGACTGGGGGTGTTCGTTTGCAGCCTAACTGATAGTTTGTCGGCGAGGCTTTCAGCTCCTGGTGAAAACAAAACGTTTAAAGATTGTAGAAAAGGCAACGCATCGCTTTAGAACCTAAAGATCATTTAAAAACTTTACTAAAAAGTTTACAGAAAGTTAAAGAATAACTTTATGAAGTTAGATTTAGTTGAAAAGTCAAATGTAGCTTAAGAAAGCTCCAAATAACGAGCTTCAATTTTTTTTTAGCTAAATTTAACTGAAAAGGTTGAAAACATTTTTTTTAAAATTAATCTCAGCTAAATATACCTGAAAATAATTACTGTAATTTCTGGACTGTAAGCCGCAACTTTTGTCCCGCTTTCAACCCTGTGACTTGTGCAATGATGCGGTGGAAAATATTTCCCTACTTGTTATTTTTCTTTTAAAAAAATAGGATACAAATGATAAAATAAAAAGTCCTACCCTGGTCGTCGCTGACGGCCCAAACCATGAGATCAACACAGGCCGCATTAGCCTGACAATGCAGCGTTAGTGGACTCGTATAGGTATGCTCGTAATGCACCTCATAAAGGGTCCTTTGATCGTCGGATTGGCTGTTAACGAACTCCTCCAGGATGAAGTCATGGACTTCTTGTAAAAACACGGGCGGAAGGTCTGGACCAGGATTACACAGAAAAAAAAATGTGAGAGTTTCAGCTTAATGAATATTCAGAGGCTGGAAAAACTCAATGCAAGGTAAGGTAGCTTCAACAACCTCACACGGATTCAGCTTTCTGGCTGAAGCTCATCTGCTACATGCTATCATAGGTTTTATAACGCTGCACCATATATGGATATCCCATCAATCTCAAAGTGTATTACTTATTGAAGTACTGGGGGGTTCTGTTCCCCCCACTCCTTCTAGGATTATTACATGTATTATTATTTTGAATCGACGTGAAATGTAAAAGAATAATTATGTTAAATTTAAAAACATGTCACCGTGTTAAATGGTAATAATAGTTTACAGCGTCTCTGATTGGTTAACTCATTTGTCAGAGGGTTGTGGCGGTCAGGAGGCGGGGCTAAGTTCTGAGCAGCTAGTAAACATTACCATGAGCACGTAGCGCCATCTAGCACCAGATGTAAAATCTGATACGAAGTCAAAACGGACTCTAATCTTGATTTGATAGTAATCATTGTTATACTGGTTCTTCCCTCACCCAGTGCGTTGTATAAGGTGTCCCTCAGCATTTTAAACGTAGCAACATTCACCGGGTCGCTGAATGTTCTGTAGTATACGCGAACATCAGGCTTTGCCTGAAAAAAAAAAAATCTGAAAGTTACGCGACACGTCAAATCAGACATTTCCATTCCACCATACCTCCAGGAGTTCCATTAGAAGCTCATCCAAAGAATTCAAGAAGCCCCCAGAAACAAATGTTTGAACCTGTTGAAATGGAAACAAAGATGAGTGAGTAGATGGTGATGGAGGGGGGGGGTGCGGCGGGGGGGGGGGAGCGGACCAACTAAGCTCACCAAACTGAAGAGCTGCTCCAGCTGCTCCTCAGAAAACTCAATGTGTTTGGAGCTGCAGCCCGTAAAAAGAGGAGAGACCGAGAAACTGGAGCCAACGTTGGTGAAGAAGTAGTCTGCATCTAACGTGACGCCGTCAGCAAGATAGATACCTGTATAGGAAGGAAGGAAGGAAGGAACGAAGGAAGGAAGGAAGGAAAGAAGGAAGCAATGGAAGGAAGGAAGGAAGGAAGGAATGAAAGGAAGGAAGGAATAGAAGGAAGGAAGCAGTGGAAGGAAAGAAGGAAGGAAGGAAGGAAAGAAGGAAGCAATGGAAGGAAGGAAGGAAGGAATGAAAGGAAGGAATAGAAGGAAGGAAGCAGTGGAAGGAAGGAAGGAAGCAAGGAAGGAAGGAAGCAATGGCGGGAAGGAAGCAATGGAAGCAATGGAAGGAAGGAAGGAAGCAATGGAAGGAAGGAAGGAAAGAAGCAAGGAAGGAAGGACGGAAGGAAGGAAGCAATGGAAGGAAGGAAGCAAGGAAGGAAGGAAGGAACGGAAGGAAGGAAGCAGTGGAAGGAAGGAAGGAATGAAAGGAAGGAAGGAAGGAATGGAAGGAAGGAAAGAAGCAAGGAAGGAAGGACGGAAGGAAGGAAGCAATGGAAGGAAGGAAAGAAGCAAGGAAGGAAGGAAAGAAGGAAGCAATGGAAGGAAGGAAGGAACGGAAGGAAGGAAGCAGTGGAAGAAAGGAAGGAAGCAATGGAAGGAAGGAATGAAAGGAAGGAAGGAATGGAAGGAAGGAAAGAAGCAAGGAAGGAAGGACGGAAGGAAGGAAGCAATGGAAGGAAGGAAGGAAGGAATGGAAGGAAGGAAGCAATGGAAGGAAGGAAGCAATGGAAGGAAGGAAGGAAGGAAGCAAGGAAGCAATGGAAGGAAGGAAGGAAGGAAGGAAGCAAGGAAGCAATGGAAGGAAGGAAGGAAGGAAGCAGGGAAGCAATGGAAGGAAGAAAGGAAGGAAGCAATGGAAGGAAGGAAGGAAGGAAGAAAGGAAGCAATGGAAGGAAGGAATGGAAGGAAGGAATAGAAGGAAGGAAGGAAGGAAGGAAAGAAGGAAGCAAGGAAGGAAGGAAAGAAGGAAGCAATGGAAGGAAGGAGGGAACGGAAGGAAGGAAGCAGTGGAAGAAAGGAAGGAAGCAATGGAAGGAAGGAATGAAAGGAAGGAAGGAATGGAAGGAAGGAAAGAAGCAAGGAAGGAAGGACGGAAGGAAGGAAGCAATGGAAGGAAGGAAGGAAGCAATGAAAGGAAGGAAGGAAGCAAGGAAGCAATGGAAGGAAGAAAGGAAGGAAGCAATGGAAGGAAGGAAGGAAGGAAGCAATGGAAGGAAGGAAGGAAGGAAGCAAGGAAGCAATGGAAGGAAGGAAGGAAGGAAGCAACGGAAGGAAGGAAGGAAGGAAGCAAGGAAGCAATGGAAGGAAGGAAGGAAGGAAGCAAGGAAGCAATGGAAGGAAGAAAGGAAGGAAGCAATGGAAGGAAGGAAGGAAGGAAGCAATGGAAGGAAGGAAGGAAGGAAGGAAGAAAGGAAGCAATGGAAGGAAGGAAGGAAGAAAGGAAGCAATGGAAGGAAGGAATGGAAGGAAGGAATAGAAGGAAGGAAGGAAGGAAGGAAGGAAGGAAGCAATGGAAGGAAGAAAGGAAGCAATGGAAGGAAGGAAGGAATGGAAGGAAGGAATAGAAGGAAGGAAGGAAGGAAGCAATGGAAGGAAGGAATGGAAGGAAGGAATAGAAGGAAGGAAGGAAGGAAGGAAGAAAGGAAGGAAGCAATGGAAGCAATGGAAGGAAGGAAGGAAGAAAGGAAGCAATGGAAGGAAGGAATGGAAGGAAGGAATAGAAGGAAGGAAGGAAGGAAGAAAGGAAGCAATGGAAGGAAGGAAGGAAGAAAGGAAGCAAAGGAAGGAAGCAATGGAAGCAATGGAAGGAAGGAAGGAAGAAAGGAAGCAATGGAAGGAAGGAAGGAAGGAAGAAAGGAAGCAATGGAAGGAAGGAAGGAAGAAAGGAAGCAATGGAAGGAAGCAATGGAAGGAAGGAATAGAAGGAAGGAAGGAAGGAAGGAAGGAAGGAAGCAATGGAAGGAAGGAAGGAAGCAATGGAAGGAAGAAAGGAAGCAATGGAAGGAAGGAAGGAAGGAAGGAAGCAATGGAAGGAAGGAAGGAAGAAAGGAAGCAATGGAAGGAAGGAAGGAAGAAAGGAAGCAATGGAAGGAAGGAAGGAAGGAAGGAAGGAAGGAAGAAAGGAAGCAATGGAAGGAAGGAAGGAAGAAAGGAAGCAATGGAAGGAAGGAAGGAAGAAAGGAAGCAATGGAAGGAAGGAAGGAAGGAAGCAATGGAAGGAAGGAAGGAAGCAATGGAAGGAGGGAAGGAAGCAATGGAAGGAAGGAAGGAAGAAAGGAAGAAAGGAAGCAATGGAAGGAAGGAAGGAAGGAAGGAAGCAATGGAAGGAAGGAAGGAAGAAAGGAAGCAATGGAAGGAAGGAAGGAAGGAAGCAATGGAAGGAAGGAATGGAAGGAAGGAAGGAAGCAATGGAAGGAGGGAAGGAAGCAATGGAAGGAAGGAAGGAAGGAAGGAAGAAAGGAAGCAATGGAAGGAAGGAAGGAAGGAAGGAAGGAAGGAAGGAAGAAAGGAAGCAATGGAAGGAAGGAATGGAAGGAAGGAATAGAAGGAAGGAAGGAAGGAAGCAATGGAAGCAATGGAAGGAAGGAAGGAAGAAAGGAAGCAATGGAAGGAAGGAAGGAATGGAAGGAATAGAAGGAAGGAAGGAAGGAAGGAAGGAAGGAAGGAAGCAATGGAAGGAGGGAAGGAAGCAATGGAAGGAAGGAATGGAAGGAAGGAATAGAAGGAAGGAAGGAAGGAAGGAAGGAAGGAAGGAAGCAATGGAAGGAAGGAAGGAAGAAAGGAAGCAATGGAAGGAAGGAAGGAAGCAATGGAAGGAAGGAATAGAAGGAAGGAAGGAAGGAAGCAATGGAAGCAATGGAAGGAAGGAAGGAAGAAAGGAAGCAATGGAAGGAAGGAAGGAAGAAAGGAAGCAATGGAAGGAAGGAATGGAAGGAAGGAATGAAGCAATGGAAGGAGGGAAGGAAGCAATGGAAGGAAGGAAGGAAGAAAGGAAGCAATGGAAGGAAGGAAGGAAGCAATGGAAGGAAGGAAGGAAGAAAGGAAGCAATGGAAGGAAGGAAGGAAGGAAGGAAGCAATGGAAGGAAGGAAGGAAGGAAGAAAGGAAGCAATGGAAGGAAGGAAGGAAGGAAGCAATGGAAGGAAGGAAGGAAGAAAGGAAGCAATGGAAGGAAGGAAGGAAGGAAGCAATGGAAGGAAGGAAGGAAGAAAGGAAGCAATGGAAGGAAGGAAGGAAGAAAGGAAGCAATGGAAGGAAGGAATGGAAGGAAGGAAGGAAGCAATGGAAGGAGGGAAGGAAGCAATGGAAGGAAGGAAGGAAGGAAGAAAGGAAGCAATGGAAGGAAGGAAGGAAGAAAGGAAGCAATGGAAGGAAGGAATGGAAGGAAGCAATGGAAGGAAGGAATGGAAGGAAGGAAGGAAGGAAGCAATGGAAGGAAGGAAGGAAGGAAGAAAGGAAGCAATGGAAGGAAGGAAGGAAGGAAGGAAGCAATGGAAGGAAGGAATGGAAGGAAGCAATGGAAGGAAGGAATGGAAGGAAGGAAGGAAGGAAGCAATGGAAGGAAGGAAGGATTAATAAATAAATAAAAACTCTAACGAGTTTGAATATATTATTGAAAAATGTTTAGAAAGAAACAGAACCTTCAAAGAAATTGGTAGAGTCGTTTGCAAATGAGCAAAGAGTCATAAGTGGTTCTTCTAGGATGTCGATGTTCTGAAACACACACACACACACACACACACACACACATCAGGTGTGTTTTCCTTTCTGACGGTATGTTGTTAGGTTAGCTGATTAACAGCTCCTACCGAATCCGTGGAGGATTTTCTTTTGGGGGGTTCTGGTTCTGGTTTGTACACTGGCATCAGGGCCGCGGGCATGATGGGTCGGAACTCGGCAAAAACACGACGACGACGTTCATTTTCGGGGGGCGGGGGGGGTTCTGGCTCAGAGATGGCTTGGTGAGGAAATAACTTGGACAGCAGACATTCTCTTTTGTTGCTGAATCGACCAAAACTTCTGAGAATGCCGAGCAAGATGGGAATGAGAATCCTGCACAAATATTCTGGGAAAAAAGTGTTAAAAAAAAACAGAAAATAGATAAGAAACACACTACGCTTTTTTTTCAAAACTTTAAAAATGCCAAAATAAACCCCAATATTTTTAAGCAGCTGAAACTAACTTGGAAAAAAAAACTAAAATTTGTTCAAATCCTACTTTTGAACAGCTGAAAATAAAAAGAATCAATGTAGGAGAAAAAAAAATCTAAATATGTTGTTAAAACCTGGAAAACTGAGATATAGTAAGTTATAAAAGTTTCTCAAAAAAGAAACGGATACATTAATCGAAGAAATTAGTTGTAATTCATCAAAAAATAGTACAATTTTTAGTTAAAAAGCTAAAAAAAAATGGCTAAAATATTAAAAAAAAAAAAAAAAAAACGTAAATTAGCCCTGAAACATATCTGTTTTTAAAAGTTCAGCTATTTTTTTTTTTTAATACCTGTATCATGAGATTCTGGAAAAATCAAGATGTCGTGTATCGCCTGCAGGACGTCGATGACTGTCTGTATGATCTAAAACACACTTCAGGTTAAATTAGAAACACTTTCAAATTTAAAATGATTTAAATGAAACCAAACCCACCTCTGCTCGTATTTCAACATCACGAAGGGCAATGTCGCACAAAACGGTAACAAGACAAAAACTAAAGTATTCTGGAGCCGGAAGAAATTCTACAGAATGAAAAGTGAAACGTTAACGTGAAGAGCTCGTTTAACAATAACAAAAAAAAAAAAAGAAGATGAAAATAAATACATACAAAGATATACAGAGATGAAAAACTGAAAAAAAAACAGAGGAAGATGAGAAGATGAAGAAAACAGAGGAAGATGAGAAGATGATGAAAACAGAGGAAGATGAGAAGATGAAGAAAACAGAGGAAGATGAGAAGATGATGAAAACAGAGGAAGATGAGAAGATGAAGAAAACAGAGGAAGATGAGAAGATGAAGAAAACAGAGGAAGATGAGAAGATGATGAAAACAGAGGAAGATGAGAAGATGAAGAAAACAGAGGAAGATGAGAAGATGAAGAAAACAGAGGAAGATGAGAAGATGAAGAAAACAGAGGAAGATGAGAAGATGAAGAAAACAGAGGAAGATGAGAAGATGATGAAAACAGAGGAAGATGAGAAGATGAAGAAAACAGAGGAAGATGAGAAGATGAAGAAAACAGAGGAAGATGAGAAGATGAAGAAAACAGAGGAAGATGAGAAGATGAAGAAAACAGAGGAAGATGAGAAGATGAAGAAAACAGAGGAAGATGAGAAGATGATGAAAACAGAGGAAGATGAGAAGATGAAGAAAACAGAGGAAGATGAGAAGATGAAGAAAACAGAGGAAGATGAGAAGATGAAGAAAACAGAGGAAGATGAGAAGATGAAGAAAACAGAGGAAGATGAGAAGATGAAGAAAACAGAGGAAGATGAGAAGATGATGAAAACAGAGGAAGATGAGAAGATGAAGAAAACAGAGGAAGATGAGAAGATGAAGAAAACAGAGGAAGATGAGAAGATGAAGAAAACAGAGGAAGATGAGAAGATGAAGAAAACAGAGGAAGATGAAAAGATGAAGAAAACAGAGGAAGATGAGAAGATGAAGAAAACAGAGGAAGATGAAAAGATGAAGAAAACAGAGGAAGATGAAAAGATGAAGAAAACAGAGGAAGATGAAGAAAACAGAGGAAGATGAGAAGATGAAGAAAACAGAGGAAGATGAAGAAAACAGAGGAAGATGAAAAGATGAAGAAAACAGAGGAAGATGAGAAGCTGACGAGGGGGTCCATATTTAAAGTCCTCGTTAAGCCGTGATGCACACCTGCCCATCTTTGATGTAAATCTTCGTCTGGCCAATGAGATCTGGGAAGTCCTCGTAACAGGTCCAGTAGATAAGGGTAGATCAGATGTTTGTACTGGAATAATAAACATCCATAAATCCATGTGTTACATGATCAAACACCAAGATGGTGGCTTTAAACACGCACCGCCAGTTTGGACTCTACAAAATAAATACTCAGCGCGATAGTGGCTTCCCTTCGCCTCTCCTCCATTTCGTAGACGCCATCGGTTTCCGCCGGGCACATGCATAGCAGCTTCTGGATCTGAGATTATCAATAACACAACAAAAGAGTTATAACATTATTTGTGGTAATTTATCCAAAACGTACTAAATTTGACAGACTGTGTAACTCTTAAAATGTCAACTGGGAAAAAATGTTGAAATTGTCTGTAGTTAAAATTCTTCCAGTGATTTGATTGAATTTGTGATCTTGACATTTTGTTAAAACTTATTCCAGATTTTTTTTTTTTCTGTTTTTCTTCTTAAGGATTCCAGACATGTTCTTCGTGTTTTTCGATACCTTCTGTTTGACTGATTGTGTCTTTTCTACCTTTTTTTTATCCAAAAACCAGACTGACCTCACTGGTTTTTTGTGTATATTTGAACTATTTTGTGAGAAATGTCAGTCTTAGTTTGAGTAGAAATGTTCATTTTAGGTAAAAAAATCCCTCAAAATTAGATTTGGAAAGAAACTTTCATTCAAATTTGCAACAAAACATCTTTTGACCTTAAAGGTCCCCTATTATGCTTTTTTTCCCTTATTTTATCCTGTGCTTATGTATCTGATATGCATAATTTTACATTCCGCCACAATCTCAACACAAAAGGTTATAAATACTAGCCTGTTTTGGAGCGCAGTTTCATACCCGGAACTCAAAACAGCTTGTTTCAGTCTTTTTTTCTTTTTTTTTTTCCCGGGACCCGCCCCGTTGGTTGCGATTGGTTGTCATTCATTGTGATTTCCCCACCCACCCAGCACAGCGTGGAGCGGGAGGGGCGAGGTGTGCTTCACAGTAGAGTGAAGCACGGAAATGGGTGGATATCAGGGTGGAGAGCAGGTAGAAGTGGGGGAGGGTGTTTGAGCTGCAGGGGGCTGAACAAAAAACAGATGTACGTCACTATGTTCCACCAGTCGTTAGAGGTTTGGAGAACACGCCCCTTACTTTGAATTTAAATATCTCAAAATAGCATGAATCACAATAAAAAACACTTTGGGGGATTGTTTGGGGTAGTACTAAGTAAAATAAAAGGTTAAAACCTCATAAAAGTCAGTTTTGCATAATAGGGGACCTTTAACAAAGCCCGTTTGGGATCATTTCTGTATTAAAACTGGATTGTATAAATTAAATTGAGAAATTTCTCTTACAAAATACAGCCGAAGTCTAAAACCTAGAGTTAATTAGTTAACTAATTAGATTAGATTTTTTTTAAATGACAGAAACAAGAGGAACTGGTTCAGATATCAGATCTTGATATCAGATCTTGATATCAGATCTTGATATCAGATCTTGTCAGGTTAGATATCAGATCAGAACCTGACGATGACTATTAATCATTTTAATGAAGATTAAAACACCTGCTCCTTAAACCTGTTAAATCAAATTTATGCTTTATGTAAAATATTTACAGCAGACTGCAGATCTTTACTGCATCTTCTTTCATCATCTCCCTCCAGGGGGCGCCACATCAAGTCAGTGTCTACCATCTAACCCTATCTCCTGCATCCTCTTCAGTCACACCAACTATCTTCATGTCTTCCTTCACTGTATCCATGAACCTTCTCTTTGGTCTTCCTCTGGTCCTCTTTCCTGGTGGTTCCAAACCCAGCATCCTTCTTCTGATGTACTCTCTCTCTCTCCTCTGCACATGTCCAAACCATCTCAGTCTGACCTCTCTGACTTTAAAACCTCTAACATGTGCTGTTCCTCTGATCCTGTCCATCCTGGTCACTCCCAGAGAGATCCTCAGCATCTTCATCTCTGCTACAAACATCTCTGTTTCCTGTCACTGTCTCTAGACCAATCAGCATGGCCGCTCTCACCACACTGTCTCTAGACCAAACAGCATGGCGGGTCTCACCACGGTTTTGTACACTTTTCCTTTCATTTTAGGTGAAACTCTTCTATCACACATCACACCTGATACTTTTCTCCACCCGTTCCAGCCTGCTTGAACACGCTTCTTCACCTCTTTTCCACACTCTCCATTGTTCTGGACTGTTGATCCTAGATACTTAAAATCTTCCACCTTGTTTATCTCTTCTCCCTGTAACCTCACTTTTCCATTTGGATCCCTCTCATTCACACACATGTACTCTGTTTTACTCTGACTAATCTTCAAACCTCCACCTCTCCAGCTTTCCCTCCTCCTCTTTACTCCACTCACTACAGATCACAATGTCATCTGTAAACATCATTGTCCATGGGGATCTCCACTGCATCTGTAGTGCTCTTTTTAGACTGCTGCTCACTAATTCTTCCTCCAGACCGTAGCCTAGCTTTATAAGTCACTGTTATTGTAATAATATAGATCAGATAATAAGTCAGTCAGGATATGATTAGACTTTTATTTTATTTATTATGTGCAGAACACGAGGACCTGATATCAAAGGGAGCCAAAAATTCATTTTTACTTCCCAAAACAAAGTTTTTAAAAAAATGTCAGTTACAGTTAGTTTTATTGGAAAAAGGCACCAATTTATTGATTTATTAATGGACTAAAAATAACCCATGCAAATTTGTCCATTTGACTATTTTAATTATCTTTTGAGTCTGTAAAACTTCTCTCAGACAGTCGTTAAGATTTTTTCTTTCTTGTTCAAGTCATTTAAATTTCAAACAGATTATATCAAACTGTTATTTCTCACTAAGAATGTCGTAAAAACAACTTTTTGCTATTTTGTAGCATTTTTTTTACTGAAAACAGAAAAATATCTATAAAAAAATTTGTCTGTCCCGTGATATCATGGAAGTTAATGAAGAAATAAAACGTTGCTATTTTACATCAGTTCAAGTTCAATTTGATTTATTTAGATATTTTTATGAACACAAGAAGAAAAAAAACTATAAATAAAATACAAAAAGTTTGAAAAAAGAATAGGCGGAAGCACGGGTTTATCACGTTTACCCTAAACATAAAGCACTGCTACATTCAAAATTTACCGTTTATTTCACTGGATGAGTTCACGTATTATTTTAATACAAACTTTTAAACCCACTCAGTCTTTGAATGAATGAACGCTTTATTTGGTTTCAATTAAAAAAATAAATTCTTGATTCTTTGATGTCTTGGTTTAACCTGTTCCATAGATTTACTCCAACAGCAGAGATACAGTGTTAATACAGTGTACACGTTCAAACATTAAAACATACCTTTTATTGATCCTACAATTCATCACTATTTTCCCGATTTTAAAATCTACTCTTTGTTCAGAAAAATAAAATAGTTGCAATTTGCTTGTAGCAGTAATTTGGTCGCTGTTGGGACGTTTGTCAGTCAGTCAGTCACCCTCTTATACGTCTATCCCTTTCAGGGTTGTCGGGGGTGCCGGAGCCAATCCCGGCTGATTCATGGCGTGGGGCAGGGTACACCCCGAACAGGTCGCCAGTCTGTTGCGGGTGGGGACAGTTTGTAAATAATTTAAATGAATATCAGAAGTTTGGTGTGTAAACCAGACTTAGAGGTTTTTATCCATCCATTTGTTTCCAGGAGGTTCGATTATTGTAACGATTCTGAAAAAAAAAAAAAAGACCTTAAAACAGAAACTCTGATCACATTAGTCCTGTGCTCAGGTCTCTGCACTGGCATCTAGAACTCTGAGGACCTCTGGGACTGGCCTCCTGCTGGTGTCTAGAGTCAGGACTAAACATGGACCATCTAGAACTCTGAGGACCTCTGGGACCGGCCTCCTGCTGGTGCCTATAGTCAGGACTAAACATGAACCATCTAGAACTCTGAGGACCTCTGGGACCGACCTCCTGCTGGTGTCTAGAGTCAGGACTAAATATGAACCATCTAGAACTCTGAGGACCTCTGGGACCGGCCTCCTGCTGGTGTCTAGAGTCAGGACTAAACGTGAACCATCTAGAACTCTGAGGACCTCTGGGACCGGCCTCCTGCTGGTGTCTAGAGTCAGGACTAAACATGGACCATCTAGAACTCTGAGGACCTCTGGGACCGGCCTCCTGCCGGTGTCTAGAGTCAGGACTAAACATGAACCATCTAGAACTCTGAGGACCTCTGGGACCGGCCTCCTGCCGGTGTCTAGAGTCAGGACTAAACATGAACCATCTAGAACTCTGAGAACCTCTGGGACCGGCCTCCTGCTGGTGTCTAGAGTCAGGACTAAACATGAACCATCTAGAACTCTGAGGACCTCTGGGACCGGCCTCCTGCTGGTGTCTAGAGTCAGGACTAAACATGAACCATCTAGAACTCTGAGGACCTCTGGGACCGGTCTCCTGCTGGTGTCTAGAGTCAGGACTAAACATGAACCATCCAGAACTCTGAGGACCTCTGGGACCGGCCTCCTGCTGGTGTCTAGAGTCAGGACTAAACATGAACCATCTAGAACTCCGAGGACCTCTGGGACCGGCTTCCTGCTAGTGTCTAGAGTCAGGACTAAACCTGAACCATGTAGAACTCTGAGGACCTCTGGGACCGGCCTCCTGCTGGTGTCTAGAGTCAGGACTAAACATGAACCATCTAGAACTCTGAGGACCTCTGGGACCGGCCTCCTGCTAGTGTCTAGAGTCAGGACTAAACATGAACCATCTAGAACTCTGAGGACCTCTGGGACCGGCCTCCTGCTGGTGTCTAGAGTCAGGACAAACATGAACCATCTAGAACTCTGAGGACCTCTGGGACCGGCCTCCTGCTGGTGTCTAGAGTCAGGACTAAACATGGACCATCTAGACCTCTGAGGACCTCTGGGACCGGCCTCCTGCTGGTGTCTAGAGTCAGGACTAAACATGAACCATCTAGAACTCTGAGGACCTCTGGGACCGGCCTCCTGCTGGTGTCTAGAGTCAGGACTAAACATGAACCATCTAGAACTCTGAGGACCTCTGGGACCGGCCTCCTGCTGGTGTCTAGAGTCAGGACTAAACATGAACCATCTAGAACTCTGAGGACCTCTGGGACCGGCTTCCTGCTGGTGTCTAGAGTCAGGACTAAACATGAACCATCTAGAACTCTGAGGACCTCTGGGGCCGGCCTCCTGCTGGTGTCTAGAGTCAGGACTAAACATGAACCATCTAGAACTCTGAGGACCTCTAGGACCGGCCTCCTGCTGGCGTCTAGAGTCAGGACTAAACATGAACCATCTAGAACTCTGAGGACCTCTGGGACCGGCCTCCTGCTGGTGTCTAGAGTCAGGACTAAACATGAACCATCTAGAACTCTGAGGACCTCTGGGACCGGCCTCCTGCTGGTGTCTAGAGTCAGGACTAAACATGAACCATCTAGAACTCTGAGGACCTCTGGGACCGGCCTCCTGCTGGTGTCTAGAGTCAGGACTAAACATGAACCATCTAGAACTCTGAGGACATCTGGGGCCGGCCTCCTGCTGGTGTCTAGAGTCAGGAGTAAACATGAACCATCTAGAACTCTGAGGACCTCTGGGACCGGCCTCCTGCTGGTGTCTAGAGTCAGGACTAAACATGAACCATCTAGAACTCTGAGGACCTCTGGGATCGACCTCCTGCTGGTGTCTAGAGTCAGGACTAAACATGAACCATCTAGAACTCTGAGGACCTCTGGGACCGGCCTCCTGCTGGTGTCTAGAGTCAGGACTAAACATGAACCATCTAGAACTCTGAGGACCTCTGGGACCGGCCTCCTGCTGGTGTCTAGAGTCAGGACTAAACATGAACCATCTAGAACTCTGAGGACCTCTGGGACCGGCCTCCTGCTGGTGTCTAGAGTCAGGACTAAACATGAACCATCTAGAACTCTGAGGACCTCTGGGACCGGCCTCCTGCTGGTGTCTAGAGTCAGGACTAAACATGAACCATCTAGAACTCTGAGGACCTCTGGGACCGGCCTCCTGCTGGTGTCTAGAGTCAGGACTAAACATGAACCATCTAGAACTCTGAGGACCTCTGGGACCGGCTTCCTTCTGGTGTCTAGAGTCAGGACTAAACATGGACCATCTTGACCTCTGAGGACCTCTGGGACCGGCCTCCTGCTTGTGTCTAGAGTCAGGACTAAACATGAACCATCTAGAACTCTGAGAACCTCTGGGACCGGCCTCCTGCTGGTGTCTAGAGTCAGGACTAAACATGAATCATCTAGAACTCTGAGGACCTCTGGGACCGGCCTCCTGCTGGTGTCTAGAGTCAGGACTAAACATGAACCATCTAGAACTCTGAGGACCTCTGGGACCGGCCTCCTGCTGGTGTCTACAGTCAGGACTAAACATGAACCATCTAGAACTCTGAGGACCTCTGGGACCGGCCTCCTGCTGGTGTCTAGAGTCAGGACTAAACATGAACCATCTAGAACTCTGAGGACCTCTGGGACCGGCCTCCTGCTGGTGTCTAGAGTCAGGACTAAACATGGACCATCTAGAACTCTGAGGACCTCTGGGACCGGCCTCCTGCTGGTGTCTAGAGTCAGTACTAAACATGAACCATCTAGAACTCTGAGGACCTCTGGGACCGGCCTCCTGCTGGTGTCTAGAGTCAGGACTAAACATGAACCATCTAGAACTCTGAGGACCTCTGGGACCGGCCTCCTGCTGGTGTCTAGAGTCAGGACTAAACATGAACCATCTAGAACTCTGAGGACCTCTGGGACCGTCCTCCTGCTGGTGTCTAGAGTCAGGACTAAACATGAACCATCTAGAACTCTGAGGACCTCTGGGACCGGCCTCCTGCTGGTGTCTAGAGTCAGGACTAAACATGAACCATCTAGAACTCTGAGGACCTCTGGGACCGGCCTCCTGCTGGTGTCTAGAGTCAGGACTAAACATGAACCATCTAGAACTCTGAGGACCTCTGGGACCGTCCTCCTGCTGGTGTCTAGAGTCAGGACTAAACATGAACCATCTAGAACTCTGAGGACCTCTGGGACCGGCCTCCTGCTGGTGTCTAGAGTCAGGACTAAACATGAACCATCTAGAACTCTGAGGACCTCTGGGACCGTCCTCCTGCTGGTGTCTAGAGTCAGGATGTAGAACCCACTTCGTGATGCTGGGAGACAGACCGTCACTGGGACTTTATAATATTATTTTAAATACATTCACATTGTTTTGAAATAATATTAAAATCCTTTCAAACAACAAAAACAATCATATTTAAAAATAAAAATAACACAAATGAAAAGCAATATCTAATGACTTTAGTTAGCGATATAAACACTAGTTAATATTAAGACAAAACGACGCTTAATCCTTACAAAATTCATTCAAATGTGGCTTTTTTTTTTTATAAGACCTTAAAACACGTTGAATGTTTTTTTTTCCAAAGTTGTGGAGTTCTGATCTGATTCTTGGTTGGGAGGAGGATGCTTTGATCGGAGGTAGATTAGCGGTTAGGTTTTTTAAGGCTTACCTTGTCTAACGGTGGATTGCGGTTGCTTGCCAGGGTCCGAGCCAGAGCTAGAATTGTGTTTAAGAAAAAACTTCGGCGTCTTATGTTGGTATCGGACATTTTCTAAAATAAAAAATATTTACTCCCCGAACACATAGTTTCTTTACATGCAGTTCTCCGCCGGTAGTACGGCAAGCGAAGGGCCCCTTTAAAAAAAGACGCGCTGCTCGGTCTTCTTGTAGAAACGTCTGGACGATCTACGGAACGCCAGTGGTTTCACAAAAATACAACTCCTTGCAGGGGTTTTAATTCCGTGTCTAAATATACTAATTAGCTCAGATACTTTTAATTTAAAAGAATAAATAATGCAAATAAATTTCAGAGGGCCCAGACTCGTACCCTGAGGTTTGATTTTTCACACTTTTAACTCTAAAAGGAAGTGAAACTTATACTAAAAAGATATTGTCTGCTGTAAATATGTTAAATAAAGTAGAAATATTCATTTAAAAAGTTGAAAGATGCCAAAGCGTTATTATCATCATTGAAATGAGATAAATATTTAAGATTAGATGATATCGAAAAACTTCAAGATTTCCACTTTTTCTTTCTTAAATCACACAGTCTCAGATTAAAAAAAAAAATAAAAATGTCTTAACTGTTTATATGATACCAGGAAATAATTATGATTTTATTCTGTTTTATTTCTTCAGCCCAATTTCACAAAATAATTGTGTCAACGGAAATGTATAAACACAAATACACAGTTAAAAACTAATAAAACCAAAACTAGCTAAATGATTTCAGAACATTCCTGTCCTTAGATCCTCGTTCACTGTGAGGAAAACCCCCCAAAAAACCCAGCAGTGGGAACAAAAAGAAGAACCGATCTAAAATAATAATAGAGTATTTACCAGAGTTGTGAAAAGAATATTTATCCATAGACGTAGTAGAAAAAGTTTCAAAAAAGTCTTCTGGACAGTTTAATTTTTCAACGAGACGTTTCGACTTCCATCCGGAAATCATTTTCAATCTGAATGAAATGGACTGAAAACTGGATCTATTTATACTAACCTGAGAAAAAGATAAAAAAATAGTAAGAAGGGCTCGACCAATGAGCGTGTGTTACCTATGATGGCCGTGAATGGCTCCTATTGTAGCCACAGACCAGTAAACGAACCCTATTATAAAAATGCTAAAAGCCTAGTGAATAGAAATTCCTGCTAACAAGAGGCGTGAAACTGGCGTGAAACTGGGTCACGAGGTGTCATCTTTAGTCCATGGCTTCAAAAGGCTGCTGTAAATACCGGGCAAAACGTATCCAACGCCTCCACTCCGATTCAGTGAGGGATTTTCTTTCATCACAAAGATGGCTTCCTTCACCCCTCTTTCAAACCAACCTTTCTCTCTATTTAGAATCTTCACCTCACTGTCCTCAAAAGTGTGTTTAATAGATCCAGGTTTCAGTCCATTTCATTCAGATTGAAAATGATTTCCGGATGGAAGTCGAAACGTCTCGTTGAAGAATTAAACTGTCCAGAAGACTTTTTTGAAACTTTTTCTACTATGGATCACTCCTGGATGAATGAGGGACTACACGGATTTGATCCATAGACGTAGGTTAAGTTTAAAGGACAGAAACTGGAATAACAAAAAACAAAACAACAACAATGGTTAACAGTCATATCCATGTTTATTTATGACTATTAGAATTCATTTAAAGGCACGCTATTAGGTTAAAAGTACTGACCAATGTATGCTTGCTAGCATAAAAACATTCAGGTACAATGTCGAGCTGTAGAAACGCACGGTCGGGTTCGACACAAAGATGGAAGAAGGCACAGCGTGTTATTACACTGCATGTAAACCAGCCAGACTCCCAAACTAAAGAGTTCTATTTCAGATTAAATTCAGGACAACCATCTGGCACATTCATTCTTCAGAGAAAAAAAAAGCTCATGGTTACTTTTTGCTTTGAAATTTGTCACTTAGTTAAATCATTTTTTTAACTCAGTTAGATTGAAAGATAGTGACATTAGCTTCAAATGTTGGCTCCAGTTTATTTACATGCATTTTTAAGCAATTATTAAAAAAGCAAAAGCAAAAAGATTGCATGTTCAAGTTTGAGACGATCGTTATATCGATGGATACGTCGATGGATACGTCGATGGATACGTCGATGGATACGTCGATGGATACGTCGATGGATACGTCGATGGATACGTCGATGGATACGTCGATGGATACGTCGATGGATACGTCGATGGATACGTCGATGGATACGTCGATGGATACGTCGATGGATACGTCGATGGATACGTCGATGGATACGTCGATGGATACGTCGATGGATACGTCGATGGATACGTCGATGGATACGTCGATGGATAAGTCGATGGATAAGTCGATGGATACGTCGATGGATACGTCGATGGATACGTCGATGGATACGTCGATGGGTAAGTCGATGGATAAGTCGATGGGTAAGTCGATGGATAAGTCGATGGGTAAGTCGATGGATAAGTCGATGGATAAGTCGATGGATAAGTCGATGGGTAAGTCGATGGATACGTCGATGGGTAAGTCGATGGATAAGTCGATGGGTAAGTCGACGGATACGTCAACGGATACGTCGATGACACTGTAATGTACATTTAATCAACTTCAGAACTTCAACCTGGCGTTTTTATAAACCATTTTATCAAAATGTCTACAAACGGAAGTAAAAATCAAAGTTTGATTAAATTAATTATTCTTTCTATTCAAGTTTAGATCAGATTGAGATTTGTCACTAATTTAATTCCATACTTCTATAAAAATCAATTAGTGTCTCATTTTCTTTATTACAACGTATTGAAAATTATTCTAGATTTCTTAACTTTGTATTCAACAAATATATTTTTTGTTTTGACAAATTGAAATATTTTGCTTGTGGTTTCGGCTCTAATTTATTATTTTATAAAATAAACAAGGCACCGTTCCATCAAACCAGCTTCAGAATGTCATTAATTAGTTTAAAACAAAGAAAAAAAAGGAAGGCATTAATGATTAGAACCATCATCATCATCATGGAACCAACAACAATATGAATCCCGATGAATCCCACAGGCACTTTAAATGCTATCTGATACTAAATAAAATCATAAATCTCTGCAAAAAAACAAAAACAAACAAAGATTGCATTCATTTGTATTTTTAAGTATTTACAAAATTAAATTATTCATCTCTATTGTGATTTTTTACAATCTGGATTTAAGGCATTTCATTTTAACACTAAAAGCTCAATCTTTGATTTGATTTTTTCAAGTATTTTGTTCGATTTCTCTGCTTTATTTGAATTGAAGATGCATTTGTTTTTTCTTTAAGTGCATTTTCCCGTTAAATTGTGCACAATTCACTTTGAGAGAATAATGAGCAACTCTTTGCATTAATTCTCGTTAACGTTGAAGCTAATTGATCTACCAGCGCTGCACCGTTAGTAAAATCTTTCCCGGCCTACATGGTTGGAGGTAGATAAAAAGCAGGGTTAAGGAACCTGGGTTTGTTTGGGGGGCTGTGGTGGGGTTTGGCCTGTTTCACTCCGTCTTCCAAACTATATTCAGAACTTTAACGACTTCCTCATAGATGATGAAGACTATGGCAACATCCATGCAGACCCGACCCAGCCGAGGAACGGTACCTTTGTAAAACCTAAGTGGAGAAAAAAAAAAAAAAAATCAGAAAAATACAATTTTATTCTCTTCTATGAGCCAAAAATGCAAAAATTTTCCATTTATAACAGCAACATATATTTGAATTGCCAAAAATATTCCTGATGTTTCCCATAAACTCACGAAAACCCCCCTAACTTTTAAGTAGATACGGTTTGTGAAATACAGTACTTTGTATTTAATATAGATTGCTTAAAACAAAGTAAAAACAGAAATTTGATGGGGCCCAATAGTGTGCCCTGAGGTACTACTTTATATGTTGTGGGCCAGGCAAGGGTAAACTATGGCCCGCGGGCCACATGCGGCCCGTTAAACAGTTTAATCTGGCCCACCAAAAATTAAAAAGTTAAATAAATAAACCCGCGACAGACTGGCGACCTGTTCGGGGTGTACACTGCCCTTTGCCTTAAATTGGCCGGAATGGGCTCCGGCAACCCCCCACAACCCCGAAAGGGACAGACGGATAAGAAGATGACTGACTGACTGAAATAAATAAACCTTGTTATTTTCATTTCCCCTGTGACTGGGATGTTTCACCACTAGATGGAGCACTCTGGACATATATGTGTGTGTCTTCGTGATGTGCACGTTGTCAAAATAAACAGTGTGCACAGATATGGAAAGCCATCGGGGCCGATACACACACGTAAACAAGCATGTTAGATGTTAAAACAAGAAAAATGTTACATCAAGCGTTTACATTTCAAACCCAGCGCCACTAGATTTTAAATTTAACGCTCTTGATGTAACATTTAGAGCTTGTTTAAAATCTAGCGTCATTCTATCGTCTAATCTAGAGGTTACCAAAGCATGCCATCTATCTGGGGCCCGTTTCAAGAAGGAAGTTCAAGAAACTTTGAGTTTAAATTTAAACCTTGAGTTGGTCAACTCTGAGATTGAAAACTCTGAGTTTTCGGTTTCAGATCAGCTGAAAACAGTTGGATTAATCAACTTCAAGTTGATTGACTCAGAGTTTAGAAAATGCACTTTGAGAATAAAAAGCCCTGATCAATGGAGTGCAGACATTAGGAGTCACCATGGAAACAGGAGTAAACAAAGAGGTCTGAATATTTGTAACAGACAGAGCTGGATGTCCTACTGCAGACATACAGCAAGTATGAGAACATTTTTATTCAAAAAAATGTCTTTGGAGCAGAGAGAAAAGGCCTGGATGGAAATAGCTGCCAGAATAAATACACACGTTTACATTTAATCATAGTGTTCGGTGTAGCTAATTACTGAATAAGGGTGGAGCTCGGGGGCGTGCTATAGCTCAGTGGTACAACGTTCACCCTTGGACCGGGAGTTCACGGGATCGAATCCCACTGAGCTCACGTCAGCTTGCTGCGGTGTAATATAGAACACAGATTTTCCCATTGAAGGATGAACAAAGTATACTTATTTTTTATTTTTTTGTTGTCGTATTCCAGTAAAATGGGAAATCATTCTTAATTTTTCAATCATTTAAGAAATTACTTCAGTAATTAAATAGAAGACCAATATTTGTATGAATTAAAAGTACTTTTTAAACTTCCCGTTGTGGATGAAGTGGGATTTTTACAGTAACAATAATCCTATAATGAAATACATTTTATGGAGAAAAATAAATACATAAATGTAACTGTGTTTTTAAACTTTACCAACACTGATGTAGTTCTATAAATAATCCTGTCGGCATTAAAAGAACATGAAAAATAAAACAATAATTCAAACGGGTAAGACATGATGATGTCATAGATCACAGGTAGACCACCTGACTTTATTAAATAATTAAGTCTATCAGTGCAGCTGCTGCAAACTGTGACCACACTAACGTGCTCAGCATCTCCAACTTTATCAAGACAAAAAAAAAAGTAACGCAACAAGCGATACAAGAGTGGGTGATGTGTCTGATGGATGAATGAGATTATTAATGAATGAAGAGATGATAGAAAATTAACTCGTGGTCTCAAAATTATTTTGTGTCATAAATTCATTTCCCTGTGAATGAATCCAGCGTCCTAATCTACGTACATTATGATCTAGAAAAGGACATGTCATTTTGGTCTCTGTGTGAAGGGAAAAGGTGTTTTTTTTATTTTTACATACTTTATTTTTCCCTCATCGGAGAAATTTTTGCAATTTATCCATCAATGTAGAAACAGATTGAACGAAGAAGGTTTATTTAAACCCTGTTCACTTTAAAAAGGAGCGGAGACCGAGAGAAACTCTGGGTTTCCTCAAGTAAACCTGCTACCGACCAGGTTTGGTTTGCTGAGTCAGTTGCCCTGGTAACCGACTCTGAGTTTTGATTAACTCTCTTCTTGAAACCGGCTTAACTAACTCAGAGTTTACTGATTTAAGTTACCTCCCTTTCTGAAACTGAAAAGTCTGAGTTTTCCACATTCTGGGGTTAACAAACTTTGAGTTTCCACAAATCCTCCTTCTTGAAACGGGCCCCTGATCCTGTTCCCCTGGTCAAATGTTAGAACTCAATGTGGCCCACAAACCAAAACCCCTGTTCTAGGCGATCACAGTGATTGATAATGTATAAATAGTCGAGCAAATACTTTTGATAATAAATTGTACTTGAAATGAATTTTATTCAATAGAAATCGATTAGTTCAAGTGAAAACCTAACGTTAATGAGCATGTTTTGGGATTTTATGTTAAACAATTTTGAGTTAAAAAAGTTTTTAAAAGACCAATTTTGATTGTTTAGAAAATATTAATATAGTGGACGTCAAATCGATTTGATTCAATCAAAATACAGATATTTAATGGGTCCAGTAACATAACGTTTGGCTTTTATTGAGGTTGTTAAAGTGATTCAAACCGTCTGATTGTTTAAACTTTGATTTTTATGTGGTGTACTCACGCCAACGGGCCTTCGTGTTTCATAATCTGAACGGCACAGTCCACCGTGCTTTTATACTTATGAGCTTCGAGACCCTGGTTAAAAAAAAACAGACTCATTTAGAATCTAGAAAAATCAAATAAAAGAGAAAAACACAAAAATGTTAGCAAGGCAACTAAAAAGAAATGTTTAAACTAGTTAAAAATATTAGTTAAGTTCTAGAAAAAATTGAAATATTTTAATAGATTTAGTCAAGATGAAGGTTCAAAAAGTCAAAAAATTCAGCAAACTTTTAAAAAAAAAGATGATGATAATAAAACTATTAAATGTAATAAGAAAAAATAAGTTGCAGCTTATTCACCAAAAAACGACTGGAGATGAAAATATTAATGAAATAGAAAGTTAAAAAAAAAAAAAAAAGCCGTCAAAAAAAACTTACAAAAAGTTCAAAATAGTTGAAACAAAAACTGATAAAAAAAAAAAACAAAATAAACCTTTCTAATCAAATGTAACGAGTGAATCCAGACGTACCTGCATCCTGGTCTTTATGACATCCAACGGTGTGTTACCAAACACACTAGCAGCCCCCGCCACCGCTCCAAACAGCCCCGTCAACAAAGGGTTGATGGTTTTATTTGGATTATCACCTTCAGAAAAAAAACATCATCTTAGGAACTTGTTCAAGTTTGAGGTTTTGATCTCGTACCTTTGTACCAGTTTCTCAGAGAGGTCATAACGTAGAATCGAATGGCCTGGTTGGAGCCTTGTTTTAAAACTGTGGCGGTCAGACCTTGATAAGTCCCCTTAAGACCTGACGACACACAGAGCACCACTCGACATTCTTTAGAGGAACTTTAACTGGAGGAGGACTTCTAATTCATTAAATACCTTGTGATCGGACGATCTCCCTCACACCGTGAAAAAAACCTCGATATTTAGGGTTTGCTGATGTTTGATCGTGAATGAATTTAACCTAAAAAACATCAAAGAGATTCATTACCAAACAAAGTAGATCCACAGAGATCTATTTGAACGTGTTTCTACCTTCACCGTCTCCATTGGACAGACCACGAACACCGCCTCGGCAACCCCGGCCGCCAGACCGCACAGGAATCCTCGCTTACTGTCCAGTTTGCCGTTTTCATCCCGCATTTTATTGCTAACGAACTCAAACACACCAAACCTGTTACAACAAAAATTCAGAATTAAATAGAGGTAAACACGAGACAGAGTTTCTGATTTAGTTCAAAAATAAACACCAGGTCTTCTGTTGTCAAGCGGGAAGAAAAATAAAGAAAAAAAATGTTATGTGAACACAAAATTAATTTTTAAACAGAAATTAAAGTTAAGAAAATAAACAAAGTCCCGCTAGCCCTCTGGTGGCAGAAAGATGGAACTACAAAAACAAAAAGTTCATTTGTGGTTAAACTAAAAAAAAAAAAAAAACGGTTGTAATATTTTGGAATTATTCAAATATTCTATAAATTAACTTAAAACGTTTATTTAAACAAACGTTAAGGTTAAAAACAAATTTAAAGAATAAAGTTAGATTTATTACTGCCCTCCAGTGGCAGAACGACAAAACTACAACAACAAAAATGTGACATTGTTGTAAAAACTAAAAACATAGTGGTTTTAAAAACAAACCACAGTGTGACCAGTAAAACCAGTAAGCTTACCTTACTGCAGCCTTTGGTATGGAGCCATAAACCAAAGAACTGAGACCCCGGTAAAGACCCTTAACTCCATGACCGTCCACAGTCTGCTTCACACAGTCCACTAGAGCAAAGAGAGAGAGTTACACTCCTGGAAGGTTAACGATGGATGGATGGATGGATGGATGGATGGATAGAGGGTTGGATGGATTAATGGATAGAGGGTTGGATGGATTAATGGATAGAGGGTTGGATGGAGGGTTGTATGGATTAATGGATGGAGGGTTGGATGGATAGAGGGTTGTATGGAGGGTTGTATGGATTAATGGATGGAGGGTTGGATGGATTAATGGATGGAGGGTTGGATGGATAGAGGGTTGTATGGAGGGTTGTATGGATTAATGGATGGAGGGTTGGATGGATTAATAGATGGAGGGTTGGATGGATGGAGGGTTGGATGGATGGATAGAGGGATGGATGGATAGAGGGATGGATGGATAGAGGGTTGGATGGATAGAGGGTTGGATGGATGGAGGGTTGGATGGATGGATAGAGGGATGGATGGATAGAGGGATGGATGGATGGAGGGTTGGATGGATGGAGGGTTGGATGGATGGATAGAGGGATGGATGGATAGAGGGATGGATGGATAGAGGGTTGGATGGATAGAGGGTTGGATGGACGGTCGGTCCTGACTCACCGATTCCTTTGTATTTTGGAGGATTTGCTTTCTCATCAAGCTGCAGCTGAGTTTTTACATATTCAGTTGGAAAAGTGATACAGATCTCGATCCCCCCGGCGATCCCACCTGGAAGAACCGAGACACAGACGTATGGATTAGATCAACCGTCCAACGAACACGATGACCAGTGGTTTAAAAAGATCAAGAGGGGGTTTTAAACAGATTTTGACTCTTATGTTGATTCCGATTCATTCTGATTTAAATGATCTCATCTTGGATTGATTTTTCTCTTACTGTGTAGATTTTTCTACATGCTGCTTCCCTGGACGTTTTATTCAAATAGAGATTTTTTTTTATCTTTCACTTTTCCTCATTTATTTTCTTTGTGTGTACATTTTGAATATTTAAACAACTTGTACAGTGATATTAACGAAGCTCCGTGTCCATCCCTGGAAGTTTAATCAGATCCATCCCAAAGTCCGCTTTACACTTTTTATCCCTTGAATTTTCACATTTATCTGCATTTTCTTCTTTAAAATAATCTTTTTTTTTTTTTGAGACCTTTGTCGTTCTGGACATCCCATTCTGCCATACCACCTTAAAAGTCTCACAGTCTCACATCTGCAGTTAAACAGGGGCTCAAATTCAATTGGTGGATCTAACTCAGGCAGGGTCCTCCCCTCTTGGAGCAGCTCCAAGGGGGTGTGTGTTCCCTGCCAAAGCTGCAATTCTCCACATTTCTGTTCCACAACAAGAACATTAAAAGTTCTTCAAACTAACAAACAAAACACTTTTTTTTTTTTACAAGGCATGCATTTTTAAAACCATGCAAAACAAAAATCAAATCGTGATTCAAGCCAAACAAAAGTGTTTGTTTGTGTACAAAAAAAAAAAAAACACACATTAAAACCTTTGATCATTAGTACGTTACACTTCAATCTGATTCCAAACACACCAGAGCACTTTCCTAAAAAACACACTCGCTACAAAATAAACTGTACCTGTGACATGTTTCCGATTCAAGCTGAGAAAAAGATACAAAACAAGTTTAACGGAAAGTGTTTGAAAATGTTGATCCGTTCAAACTGTTTCCATCCCTCGTGTTAAAACCGACTTCAACTCTTTAATCTGATCTTTGAAAAGAAAGACTCGACTAGAATGTTTACTTTACAAATAAATGAGAATTTAATTTCTATTTTAAAGTAAATAAAGTTCTATTTAAAGTTTAAAAGACTGAAAGTCTCAAATATTGGAATTCATGTTTTTATGAAATAAAACTTTTTTAAATTATTAGGATCATAAATACAACTTTTAAAGTTATTCTAAATAAAAAAATACTTAATAAATCTCCAAAAATGGAATATTTTTCATTTAAAGTGATAAAACTTGTGAGTTTGTCTGAACAAAGTAAAGCTTTGTGTGTTTGTAAGCTGGAATCTGCTGAGTCATGGTCTCTAAAGAGGCCTCTTTGTGAAGGTCGTTAACAAACATCTGATATTTATCAGACAACATCCACAATAATGATTGATTTCAAAAAGTTGAACTTTGAAGTTTGAGCGTTTGTCGTTGATTGACTCGAGAGCGACACGAGGAGAAAGTTCAAATCAGATTGGAGAGCAGTGTTTGACGAGCAGTTTGAGTTTTAAATGGTGATATTATAAACTATTGATTGGTTTAAAGAGCTTTGGTTAATCCATTAAAACTAATCGATAAATGAGTAAAGTAGGCTGTGGTTCAAACGCTCAGCTTCAACAGAGAACAAGATACGTTGGTCAACTTTAAACGGTTCCAAAAAACTAAGCTTTATCTAATGGATAAAGATTTTTCGATAGTTTACTCGTGGATTTCTTTAGATACGACATCCGGTAGTTGTCGTCGTTTGACAACGATTTAGCCAATCACTGATGTGTCAGAGTCAAGCTAAAGATAAGCTAACGAGGCTTTCTTCTGAATTCTTGGGAACAAATAACAATTTTTAGCTAAATACAATCTGAGCTTAAAAAGTCAAACTAACACCAAAACAGATCCCCGTAGGACTTAAAATACACCCAGAAAAACTAGCAATGTTTAAAAAGTAGTGTCTCTAAAAAGCTAAAGAACTCAATGAAGGTCAGTCTGAAGGACGAAACTTCTAAAGAAAACCAGTTTAACTGAGACTAAATAAAGTTTCAGAAGACAGACGTGTTCGTTTGTCTCCATGGTAACCGTCTTATCTCAGTTTAATTCGAAATGGAACTTAATAAACAAACTAAAAAAGAAACGTCCTGCAGAGTTTAAATCCAGATCATTTATCACCACAAGCAAATTTCTAAGAAATTCAGCTGCTTTAAAGAAAAATTAATGCCAAAAACAAATTAAACTTAGAAAATATTCTTATTTTCAAACTTATTTAATTCATTTCAAAACTTGCTGATTTTTTCCAAACAAAGATTATTTATTCAAAATCAGCTCATTTGGGTCCTGCCCCAAGTGGAGGAGTTTAAGTATTTCGGGTTCTTGTTCACGAGTGGAGGAAGGATGGAGCGGGAGATCGACA
This sequence comes from Neostethus bicornis, assembly GCA_902685375.1. NCBI lineage: Eukaryota > Metazoa > Chordata > Actinopteri > Atheriniformes > Phallostethidae > Neostethus > Neostethus bicornis. The sequence goes on from CACRXE010000035.1 coordinate 104,613, forward strand.
GGCGGATCGGTGCGGCGTCAGCAATAACTAGGACGCTGCATCGATCCGTCGTGGTAAAGAGAGAGACGAAAAGCAAAGCTCTAGATTTACAAGTCGATCTACATTCCTACCCTCACCATGGTAACCAGGATCTACGTTCCTACCCTCACCATGGTAACCAGAATCTACGTTCCTACCCTCACCATGGTAACCAGGATCTACGTTCCTACCCTCACCATGGTAACCAGGATCTACGTTCCTACCCTCACCATGGTAACAAGGATCTATGTTCCTACCCTCACCATGGTAACCAGGATCTACGTTCCTACCCTCACCGTGGTAACCACGATCTACGTTCCTACCCTTACCGTGGTACCCAGGATCTATGTTCCTACCCTCACCTTGGTAACCAGGATCTACGTTCCTACCCTCACCATGGTAACCACGATCTACGTTCCTACCCTTACCATGGTAACCAGGATCTACGTTCCTACCCTCACCATGGTAACCACGATCTACGTTCCTACCCTTACCGTGGTACCCAGGATCTACGTTCCTACCCTCACCGTGGTAACCACGATCTACGTTCCTACCCTTACCATGGTAACCAGGATCTATGTTCCTACCCTCACCATGGTAACCAGGATCTACGTTCCTACCCTTACCATGGTAACCAGGATCTACGTTCCTACCCTCACCATGGTAACCACGATCTACGTTCCTACCCTTACCGTGGTACCCAGGATCTACGTTCCTACCCTCACCGTGGTAACCACGATCTACGTTCCTACCCTTACCATGGTAACCAGGATCTACGTTCCTACCCTCACCATGGTAACCAGGATCTACGTTCCTACCCTCACCATGGTAACCAGGATCTACGTTCCTACCCTCACCATGGTAACCACGATCTACGTTCCTACCCTTACCGTGGTACCCAGGATCTATGTTCCTACCCTCACCATGGTAACCAGGATCTATGTTCCTACCCTCACCATGGTAACCAGGATCTATGTTCCTACCCTCACCATGGTAACCAGGATCTATGTTCCTACCCTCACCATGGTAACCAGGATCTACGTTCCTACCCTTACCATGGTAACCATTTGCACCAAAACTAGTGAATTTGTGCCAAACTGAGTTGATTTATCAAAAACGGGCAAATTAATACAAATAATACATTATATTTATAACGTGCCTTTTATTTTAAGAAAAAATCTCAAAGCGCTACATAAAAAAACTAGAAAAGGTAAAAGCAAAACAAAAACAATTTAAAAACCAAAGTCTACATTCAGAAAAAAAATTATGCACAAAAAACGTGATAGTTTTGCCAAAATGAGCTCATTAGTGCTAAAACAAGTTCATTTGGACCAAAAACTATTCCATTTACTCCAAATCTAGCAAATTTTTAGCTAAACAAGAACATTTACGTGAAAATCAGCTGATTTGGCCAAAACATGCCGATACATGTAAAAACAAACTACCACATGTTCTGACTCGAACCCGTGACTTTCCCCCAAGTTTTGGACCATGAGACTTATACAAATGTGTGGCTATTCTGTAGGTTTTTCTTCCACAGCTAGGGGCGCTGTAACCAGGATTAGAATAAAAAATAAGAAAAATCAATGCAAAGAAAAAATGGCTACTTTTTCATTAGAGAGACAATTTATCAACTAAACGATTATTATCCGAACCTCGTAAGAAATCGTAAGAAATCACAAGAAGTTTATAAGAAGAAAGTTTTAAGTCTTTAATAGCATCCAAGGAAGAAAACATTTTCCTTCTCTTGGTTCGGTTTTAAAAACCACTGTTTAAAAAATCTGTTGTGGTTCATCGAAGGACACAAAAAAAATTCTCATCAGCAAATAACTCGGGTTTTAACAGAACGGTGTTGCTTGAATATTTTCAGTACATTTTTGGCAAAAATTAGATAATTTAATCAAAAGTAAACTCATTTCTGGCTGTTTTAAAAGTAGCAGAGTGAAAAGTAAACTAATTTATACCAAAACCAGCTTATTTCTGAGAAACCGTGTCTGTTTGTTAAAATGGGGCCGTTTATTCTAAAATAAGCACATTTATATTAAAATGAGCAGATTTTTTATGAACTGATGTAAAAGAAGAGAGTTTCTATAAAAATGAGTTTGTTTAAGATTAAATTCTTTTAAGTCATATTTGGTTTGACAAAAAGAGGCTAAATTCTAAAATAAATGACAAGGTTACAGAAAAGAGATCATTTACCCAAAAAAACTCAGACTTTTCTTATTCTCTCTCTTTTTTTTTTTTTTTTTTTTTTTTTTTTTAGAAAAAGTTGTTTTTCTCCCAAAAGGAGCTGATTTTAATCTAAAATCATCCGATTTCAATCGAAACCAACTGAATTTCAGCTTCGATTTTTGAACCAAAAACAAGCCCAATTTTAGCTAAAAAAAGATAAAAACATAAAAAAAATCCTACAAAAATAAGTCCTTTTATGATTAAAACAAAGTTCATTTCTGATAAAAACATTTATGAGACACTGTTTTAAAGCTAAAAATATCATTTTAGAGCTTTTTTCAACAAAACAACTCATTTCAACCAAAACAATTTTTCCCCACATTTTTTAGCTTAATTTAGTCCCAAAAAAAAAGACTGATTATGTTTCATTTTAATTAAAAACAACCTGTTTGTGCAGAAAAAGTTACAGAAAAAGTTCATTTTCTACTTTTATGACCAAAACAAGTTTGTCAAAGAAATGCATTTATAAAAATGAGTTGTTTTAAGATTAATTTAGTCTTAAAAAGCTCATTTGAGCTTTTTTTTCATGCAAAACAGCTCATTTGAACCCAAAAAAACAGATTTCTACAACATTTCAGCCTAAAACAGACTGATTTGAGCTGTTTATGCAGTAAAAGTTGAGTAAAAACTTGAACCAACAAGTGGAGTTTTTTGTTGGCGTTGAGGAGGGTGTTACCTGCCAGGATGGCCTTCCCTGGATGTGTGAACGCTGGAGCAGCAGCAGACAGACATTCTGGTTTCCTGAACGGGTTCAGCAATTTCTTCTCTGCAGACATGTTTAACTTTACCTTCTTCTCTCTCTGTGTGAGTGTGTGTGTGTGTGTCTCTCTCTCTCTGTCTGTCTGTCTCTCTCTCTCTGTGTGTGTTATCCCGACAGGCTAACCCTTCGTGCAGTGCGGCTGCGTCTTGCAGCAGTAACTCCGCTCATTGGTGTGATGGAGGATTTTAAAGACTTTTTAACGGGTAAACTTCGCACCGTGTCACTCACTGGAGAAGATAACGTCGATGTTTTGATGGGGGCGGGGCTGAGCGGGGCGGGGCGTGGCAGGATGTCGCCATGTTTGTCCGGAACTTTTTAAGGAGGAACCTCGATGATAGCGCCGCTAGAGGGCGCTGATTCCCACAACACAGCAGGGCCGGAACGATGGTTATCAGAAAGGGGGCTCTTATTCCCCAAAATAGTTTTTTATTTAAATTTTTTAAATGACGGGTTAAAAAGTTGAAAATGTGAAAAATAAAGTTTAAATATTTTTTTCATAATAGAGATAAAATGTTCAAATTATCAGAAAAAATGAAAACTATGACATCAAAAGTCCTAATAAGTAAGTATAAGTGGTTAGGACGGGGGCCTCACAGCTAGAAGATTGAGGGGTTCAAGTCCCAGAAATGGGGCGAGGCTTGACTCACTGGCCTTTCTGTGTGAGGTTTGCATGTTCCCCCTGCTTAAGTGTGGGGTATTTTTTGGTTTCCTCCCACCCTTCAAAAACATGAATGTTAGGTTGATTGGCTGCTACAAAATTGCCCCGAGGAATGAATGAGTGTGCGTGCGTGCGTGCGTGCGTGTGTGTGTGTGTGCGTGTGTGTGTGTGTGTGTGAATGGTTGTGTGTAGCCCTGCAACAGACTGGTGACCTGTCTGGGGTGTATCCTGCCTCTCGTCTGAAATCAGCCGGGACCACATTAGGGATAAAGTGTTTATAAGACAGAATGAAATGTGTAATCATCAGGTTGGAAGTCGTATTTTTCTGGCCCCTTTATTTTTTTTAGCAATCTTTGTTTTTATTGCTGGGATTTATCTTTGTTTTGTTTTGTTTTTTGTACTAGCTCGTCTTGTCCATTTTTTTTCTCCAGTATTTCTCACACTGGCGGTCCGTGCATTTCACACCTAGGCCTTCGGTGATGTGCTACTTTGTCTGACTTGAATAAATACCCCTCAAATACCATCATTAATGACACCACGGCTGGAGAAATCATATACAGAAACAGACGTAGGCACTACTGGGTGTTGCATCACCTTAATTGTGTACAACAGGGGTAACCAACCATTTCTGCGCCACAGACCGGTTTAGTGTCTGACAATATTTTCACGGACCGGTCTTAAGATGATGAGACCAGCCTGAAAAAAATGGCTTCTTAAAATCAATAATAATAAACTTAAATCCACTTTGTCTTCATGAGAAAATGTATTAGCAGCGTCTTTATAACGTGGAAACGTTCTCTCTGCTTGACGCACTCTTGTTGCCATGGTAACGGTAAACAAGTACCTTCAAAATAAAAGACATCACAAAAACAAAGTGAATAAAATTAACAGTTCTGTGCGGCCCCGTACCAGTCCGCGGCCCAGTGGTTGGGGACCACTGGCGTACAACACAGGCAATTTTCAAGAGCATTTAAACATCAATAAACCTGCGTATAAAACATATACTCACCAAAACAGCTGTCCCCCAAAACACTTATTTCAACACAAATCCATTCTCCTTTCTTTCCTCAAGAAGACGTGAATGATTCGGTTTTACAGTTTGTCTGTGCGTTTAAGTTTGAACAATAAATCCTTTTCTATCGACATGTGGAGGCCAATGGAAAAGACTGCGGAAATTTTCTCCGGTATGTCTAAAAGTGCTGAGAGTCGAGAAGGTAGAGAAACAGTCATTTATCGTGGTCTTGAAATCGATTCTGCCATTCTGAAACCCTTCTGCTATTGTTGGTGAAAAAAACGAGTAGATATTTCAGATTTTTCTGTTAAATGTTCTGGGTATGGCTCTAGTGAAAGGTTTGTTGACATGCTGAGGGTTGCTTCCGCTTACGTCAAGTGAGTATCCAATCACAAGAGGCATACATGTCACGCGTACATGTCACGTTCAGGACCTTCCTGAAGGCTTAAAGGTCAACAACTCATGATCTGATTGGCTGTCAGAAACTACAGGTGCCCGTTTACTATGCAGTAAGCTGGGCCCGCACTGCTCGATCTGAAGGCCTGGAGGCAGATTTCATACAGCCTAGCGACACCAGCGAGCTGAATTCTGATTGGATAAAAACTTTAACCTAACGTTACAACACTGGAAGCAGTATAACCAAATGGATATAATATGACATGAAGAAAACAGAATATGGAGAATAATTATATATTTATTTAGGAAAAATACATTTAAAATGAAATTGACTTTTATTATAATTATGATGATGATGTCTGGTTAAGTTAGGCCAGCAGAGAAGGCTTTGCCGGCTCTGACCGACCGCCACTGATTTCTCAGACATTACAAGCACATTTCGTACATCTATATTTATACTTGTGGGGTTCTGGAGGAGCCGCTCCTCCTTTAGGTCGAGAGGAGCCAGATGGGGTGGTTCAGGCATCTGGTCAGGATGCCCCCCGAGCGCCTCGCGGGCGAAGTGTTTCGGGCACATTCCACCGGGAGGAGACCAAGGGGCAGACCCCGGACCTGCTGGAGAGACTATGTCTCACAGCAGGATGCAGCCGGGGACAGAGAGGCCTGGGCTGCCCGTTTGAGGCTGTTGCCCCCGCGACCCGACCCCGGAAAAAGCGGAAGATGACGGAACGGAACGGGTTCTGCCATGTTTTATTTCCTATGGGTTTCAGTGGGGTCAGTTGCAATGCGTCTCGGCTTCTGCTAAACCCAGGAGCAGTAGACTGAGTCCAGATCTGGCAGACTGCAGCCTACAATCCCCTATGCAGTCCTCACCTCCCGGACAAAGTCCTTTTTGTCCTGTGTAGTGCAGCTGCCGTACCACCCAGTCATGCTGAGAGACAGGATGCTCTGCAGAAGTTGAAAGGAGAGTCCAGAGAGTTGTTTGTTGACCGGGCGGGCAGGGCAGACGGAGTTAAATCCCGAGCTGAAATTGATAAACAGCATCCTGACATATGTGCCAGGATTCCCAGTGTGACTGAGGGCAGAGTGGAGGGTGAAGGTGTGATCTGTGGAGCCGTTAGACCTGTAGGCAAACTGACGTTTGTCAAAGCCAGGCGTTTAAGCTGGTGATGGTAGAGGGTTTTGGTACTGGTATTATGGTACCAGTTTTCAGTCAGGCTTTAGCTTGCTGTAGTGAACGTTTGAAGATGAGATCAGTAGGGTGTGGAGTGGATCTGTTTGTACTTGATGTTCTGGAAGTCTTTCCGCGTGGAGCAGGTGTTTTTCTTAAATTTAGCCTTTATCTGCTCTCAATGTTTTGTTTTAGCGGCTTTGAGACCTTGTTCAGGTCTGTTCTGGTCCTGGGGTAGGCCTCCCTGTCTCCTGACCTTTACGTCCTTGTGCTCAGGTGTTCAGACACAGTTTTCAGATATTTTTTTTTCCACCACATTTCTGGTTGTTTCTGATTAAACTCGGCCATCTTTTTTTTCCTAACACATTTCACACACTCTTCCCTCTTTATTAACAAACTTTAAGCCATCTTTTTTTTAGTTGTGTTCTTTGTCAGTTTATCTGTACATAACGTCAGGGTTCGGTTTATTTTTTTCATAATCTATACATTTAATACTTGTTTATGTAAAGACACTGTTATCCTGAACATTGATTAGTATGTCTGAAAAACTAAGACTCTAATCATTTTAAAACGGGATTTTTCGCTTCAACTATCTTTTTATGCCCATTGAACAAAGTAAAAACTGAAATATTTTATTAATAAATAAATAAAGAGGTTCGGTATCGACATCGATCCCTGCCATATCGAACACAGTCTAATATCTGCGCAGTCGCAGTAGCTGGTCTCCTTCATCGTGCCCTGTCTCCGTCACAGGTTGCGCCAAGTAAAAGCTAGCAGTCCGCTACCTCCGCATCAGGAACTCCAGGCCTTTCTCGTGACGCTCTTTTCCGCTCTGGTGAGATGTTTTTTTTTTCATTTTCTTTCCTTCATTAAACTCCCGGTGTTTATGATTGGATGCTTTTAGCTCCAAGGTGATCTAGATTAGAGCTAATGGCTTTAGCCACCGAGCTAAATTCATTATGTAATGATGGAGATTTTCTCTGAAAACTGATTTCAATCCAGAGATGAATGTTTTTCTGATTGTTATGAATCATATTATTTACAGATGAATAAATTCCATTTGTATAAATGTGGCATTGACCAGGTTCACCCCTCCCCACCGCCTCAGCCCATCTGCTGTCCTTTGTCCCCCCCCCCTCCTCCTCCATGCACACATTTAATGACAGACTTTATTTTTATTATTAACAGATGAACTGATCATAATATATAACAAATATTAAAACATACATAAAAAGAAATGGAATGCTGTAAACCAACCTGGCCTCAAGTTGGATTTGGATCCTAATTTATTTATTTCTAATCATAATTTATGCAAAATATGCACAGTAAAAATGTACAAATGTGTGCTAAAATTTGGGATAAACTTGTTTGTAAACCAGTGAAATTAGTTAATTTTACACGTTCCAAGTTAAACAAAGCTAAATAGATCGGACCAATCAAACTGATGTACGATGAGGAAAGAGGCGGAGTCTGATTATACTGGGTCACCATTAAAGTTTTTGTGCAATTAGTTCCATTCCATCTTCTTCCGCTTATAAGGGGGCCGGGTCGCAGGGGCAACAGCCTCAGACAGGAAGCCCTGATTTCTCTCACCCCGGCTCCATCCTCCAGCTCACCCAGAAGGATCCCAAGTCGTTCTCCAGCCAATTGTGAGACATAGTCTCTCCAGGGAGTCGGGGGTCTGTCTCTTGGTCTCCTCCCGGTGGGATGTGCCCGAAACACCTCACCAGCAAGGTGCTTGGGGGGGCATCCTGACCAGATGCCTGAACCACCACATCTGGCTACTTTCTACCTGGAGGAGGAGCGGCTCGACACCGAGCTCCTCCCTGATGGCAGAGCTCCTCACCCGATCTCTGAGTGAGAGCTCAGCCACCCAGCAGAGGAAGCTCATTTTGGCCGCTTGTATCCACAATCTCATTATTTGGTCACCACCCACAGCTGGTTACCATGGTGAGGGTAGGAACGTAGCTCCTGGTTACCATGGTGAGGGTAGGAACGTAGATCCTGGTTACCACGGTGAGGGTAGGAACGTAGATCCTGGTTACCACGGTGAGGGTAGGAACGTAGATCCTGGTTCCCATGGTGAGGGTAGGAACGTAGATCCTGGTCACCATGGTGAGGGTAGGAACGTCGATCCTGGTTACCATGGTGAGGGTAGTAACGTAGATCCTGGTTACCACGGTGAGGGTAGGAACGTAGATCCTGGTTACCACGGTGAGGGTAGGAACGTAGATCCTGGTTACCACGGTGAGGGTAGGAACGTAGATCCCGGTTACCATGGTGAGGGTAGGAACGTCGATCCTGGTTACCACGGTGAGGGTAGGAACGTAGATCCTGGTTGCCATGGTGAGGGTAGGAACGTAGATCCCGGTTACCATGGTGAGGGTAGGAACGTAGATCCTGGTTACCACGGTGAGGGTAGGAACGTAGATCCCGGTTACCACGGTGAGGGTGGGAACGTAGATCGACTTGTAAATCGAGAGCTTTGCTTTTCAGCTCAGCTCTTTTTTTGCCACGACGGACCGATGCAGCGTCCTAGTTATTGCTGATGCCGCACCGATCCGCCTGTCGATCTCCCGCTCCATCCTTCCCCCACTCGTGAACTAGACCCTGAGATTGTAAAACAATCAGAGAAACTGTCGCTGCCTGATTGGTCGAGGATATGACACAATATATTCTTTGTAAAAAGCGTAAAAAATATATATAATAAATTTTAGGGGGGAGACGGTGGCTCAGTGGTAGAGCATTCGCCCGCGGACCGGAAGTTATCCGGAAGTTTGCGAGTTTGATTCCCACTGTGTTCACGTCTAGGGTCCTTGGAGAAGACACCTAACCCCCAATTTCTCCCACCATTGGCCCCGTTGTGGCAGCCTGCTGCGGTGTAGTAGTGTAGCACACAAATTTCCCCGGTGAGGGATCAATAGTATATACATACCATCAGTGTTCTGATTGTATAAATAAATAAATAAAGATGGTAAAACTAACAAAAACTGTAAACATTAAGATGCATGTTTTTTTGTTTTTTTTTTGTGGAAACTGAAGGAAACGAATAAATAAATGCAAAAAAAAAGTAATAAAATCATGATAAATTTCAATGAATATTGTTAATAAAAGGGTTTGAAGTTCACCCAGATCACGTTCTAAAAAGAACCCACTGCTGTTTGATGTAAACAAATTATGGGATATGTCTTACAAATGATGCTAATGTTTTCCAGCACGATGGCTGTGCCCCCGTCATACTCAGACCTTGGGAAGTCCGCTAAGGACATCTTCAGCAAGGGCTACGGTGAGTGCATCTCTCTGTCGGTCCGGATGCTGATTTATCACGTTTCTGATTCCACTTTTCTTTGATCAGGTTTCGGCCTGGTGAAGCTGGATCTGAAGACCAAATCTCAAAGCGGAGTGGTGAGAATCTTTTCTAAACTATTTGTTGATCGTTGTTTCATCGATGACTCCGTCTGGAACGTCCTTCTTTAAAACTGGAAGTCCCAGCACGTTAAACCGAACCGTCTGAACTACAGAAACTTATTATCCTTGTATTTTTCATTCTTTTACATGATGAATTATAGAAACCAAGTTTATTATTTTTTAAAGCCGTGCTAAAAATTGAACTTAATTAAATATAAAAAATATTCAAATCGATACGATATCAATATGCTTTACCCACAGTTTTATTTCTTCACGTAAACTCATCAGGTTTTGATGCCGCTACCCAAAGTATCGCCCAAACCACGGAAGGGATTATAATCAAACTGCCCACTGTTACCTAGTACCAACTATAGATGAACTGATTTAAGATTATCTTCTGGGACTTCTGGCGTTAACCTGCTTTGCTTACAGATACAGAGAGACATGATAGGGTCTAACACGTCTGTCTCTCTGTCCATTCTAACTGCTGTTTGTCTTTCCGCCGCCGCCCTGGACCCTCACACTGTCCTAGATGGTAAGACCGGCGTCCAAATCAGCCGCTGTGGAACGTTTCGCCTCCATTCACCTCATTTTTTTTTTTTATTTGTTGTTTTTTTTTTACAGCATCGTTGTCTTTGACTTGTTTCTTACTTTAAAGCTACATCCTGTTTTTTGGGCGGGGCTTATCAATAAGCTAATTATCAGATGAGGTCATTTAGAACTTATTTTGTGCCTTAAATGTTTGTCTGCATGCAGTCATCTAACATTTTTATTTCTAGCTCAACAATTTTACTTGAAAGCATTTTTCTCCTCATCACCATTCATCTCAAAGGGGTCCCGCATGTGTCCCAGTTGGGCCCACAGGCTCAAATAGTCTCGGACTTAGTTTCTTCTAACTGTCTCCGTTTTGGCAGGAATTCAACACGTCCGGTTCAAGCAACACAGACACGGGGAAGGCATCCGGCAGCATGGAGACCAAATACAAGATGAAGGAGCACGGCCTGAGCGTCAACCAGAAGTGGAACACGGACAACACGCTGGCTACCGAAGTGTCCGTGGAGGACCAGGTGGGTGGTCTGACCCTCAATGTTTCAGCTTTAAATCCGTTAACACCACGTTTCTCTTCCATCTGCAGCTCGCTAAAGGACTGAAGGTTGCCTTGGATACGTCTTTTGTACCTAACACAGGGTGAGACCACGTTGATAATACGCAAGTACTTTTTTTTAAGAATTAAACTTTTTTTTTTTAAATTAGCATCATCAAGCCACAATTTCTTTAATATTTCTAAAATTTAATTCTAAAAAAAATACAGGCATAACAGCTCCAACTAGTGGTGAAAGGTTGTATTACATTCTTTCCCATATCGTAGGAATGATACGTGAGGTATTGGTTCACGATAAAAATGTAGACTTGAACTATAAAAACCTGCTTTTCAGTAAGAAAAGCGGCAAACTGAAGAGCGGCTACAAGCGTGACTACGTCAACCTGAGCTGCGACGTGGACTTCGAAGGTCCGATCATCCACAGCACGGCCGTGCTGGGTTATGAAGGCTGGCTAGCCGGATATCAGATGGCCTTCGATACAACCAAGTCCAAACTGGCCCAGAACAACTTCGCCCTGGGTTACAAGGCCGAAGACTTCCAGCTTCACACCAACGTGTGAGTAATTGTTGAGTTGTGAAGTTCGGGTTACAGTGGTCACCTCATAACAAACATCTGTCCCCAATTTTTTAAAAAAAGGAATGACGGCACTGAGTTTGGTGGCTCCATCTACCAGAAGGTGAACGAAGATCTGGAGACGGCGGTGACTCTGGCCTGGACTGCTGGAAGTAACAACACCCGCTTCGGCATTGCTGCCAAATTTAAGCTGGACAAAGACGCATCGGTGTCTGTGAGTTTCTCTGAGGTTCCTTTAAGGTTCCTCCTTTACAGGCTCTGCTGCTAACACCCATTCCTTTTTCACCGCGTAGGCTAAAGTGAACAACGCCAGCCTGGTTGGAATTGGCTACACTCAGAGCCTCAGGCCAGGTAGGAACGATTAATATTTATAATGAAAGATGTTTTCGCTCGTTACCGAGGATGGTTTAGTGACTCAGAATTTTTTCTCAGGCGCTAAAGTTACCCTCTCGGCTTTGATTGATGCAAAGAACTTCAATGCGGGCGGACACAAACTTGGCATCGGTTTCGAGCTGGACGTGTGAAGAGACTCCCCGCCCATCCGTTTAAACCCTCCCATCATGTAGCACCTCGTCCTGATTCCGCCCCCCTCCCTCCATCACACACATCTAACGAGCGATGAGAAGTTAAAGCTGCAAAGTTTTTATTTCCTCCTTCTCACGGCTGTGACACTATTTATTTCCTCGTAGGTCATGAATGAAACGGTAGTCGGTCGTTCCCTAAAAGCATGTGAGGACGAACAAGAGAAGAAAAACAGCTTCATGCTAATAAGAGAAAAAAAGGTGTAGTGTCCTGTTTTTTTTTGTTTTGAACTGGTTTATATGGAGGCATTTTGTTTTAACAGTGAAATCATAAACAATTTTATCCTTCGTGGAAAGGCGGTAAAATCATGGAAGTTTTAGTTTGATTTGAATCATGTCTGTTTGATCGGTCTGCGATGACATTTGGATGTTTTATTGAACACTAGTTATTTTCTGGAATATAAGCTCATTTTACTTTAGACACGGAACCTGAATTTTTCCATGTGAATGAAGGGAATTCTAATAAAAAAACAAGAAAAAAATGCAAATTGTGTCTCGTTTTTGTTTTTGAGTGAAAGTTGGATCTAAATATACATAAACATTAGAAAATATATGTATTTATACATAAATGTATGTGAGTACACAATCAGGGATTTTGCAACATAAATCTGTTTATCATCTGCATAGAAGCAAATACTAACTTCCTTGGCTGAACAAAAAAAAAAGTCACATTTCAATGTATTTTTATACATTTTAATGGCATAAAAATGATAATGACATGTAATGAAATGAAAAATCCACTTCTTCTCCATCTGAACTTTAATTTTTCTAATAAATAAACACAAATGGTTTTAGTCCTTGTAAAGTCATCAAAAGAAGAACTTCAGTTTAATAGAAACATTTGAAATGAGTATTTATTCACTGAAAAACATCCTTCATGCATCTGGTTGAGGTGCTTCGTGGTTCACATCGGTGTGTTTTATTAAAAAAAACTGATCTCGTTAAAAATGAGTTTCTATGTCTAACATTTAAAAAATAAAAGTCAAAACAACTTAAAAAGATTCACTTCAAAATAAAAAAGTGTTTGATGGTGAACTAAGAAATAAAGTTAGTATCCATCAGGACAGCTTGGTCTGGATTAGAGGGTCGATGGTTCCATCCTCTTCCTGGAGTTCATGTCGAGGTGTCCTTGAGCAAGACACTGAACCTCCACTGTGTCCCGATGGTGGTTTCCAGCTTCCACCATCAGGTATGAATGTGTGTGTGAGTGTAAAGAACTTTGAGAACCAACCGTTGGCAGGAAGTAAAGATCTGATGGAGTGTGTTTAGCATTGATCTGATTTGGCAACAAAAAAAAGTCTAAATGACTAAACTTTATTTTGACTGAGCGGCTAGTGTTAAATAATGACATATTTAAGTGTACTGTCCCTTTAAGAAGTGTTTTAAAGGACCAGTTTGACCACTCAGCTTTTTGATTTCTTCACAGTTTCAGGAATGTGAACTTTCCACTCAGAGCAGGTTGACCTTTGCCACCACCTGTTTGCAGCCCATCACTGAAAACTCCCGCCCCCCCACCGCCGGGTGGTATTCTATCTCTCCTGCAAGCCGTTCGATTTTGGCCCGTTCCGGGTAGAATCCCTCTCGGGTCATTTCATCCAGGAAGCACTCCATTACGTGACCTTTCTCCAAAAGGGTCATCGGCAAGATGTCCGCCTCGCTCCAAAGTGGGTGGAGCTTCTCCAGCGTGTTCCGCAACACGGGCGCTAGCTCTTTGACCAAGTTGCTAAGGCGACTGGAGGAGACGCTGGAGGAGTTGTGTAGCATGTGTTTGGTGATGTGTGCGTGTCCCAGGTTGCTAAGGAACAAGTAAATGGCGTTCAAATGTTGGTTGGACTGCTCCGTAGCCACAAGCTGCCACAAAGTATCCAGGATCTCCTGGTGCATGTGCTCCACCTCGTCAAAAATAAAAAGCGGAATTTTCTCCTCCTCCTCGGCTCGCTCCACAATCCCCGCTATGCGGCTGGAAAGGTCGTGGGCGCACTGCAAGGCTTCGGCCTCCGCGGGGCAGTGATGGAGAACGTAGTACTGAAACACCAGGGCGTCGCCCACCACCGAGCGGAAGTGTCCGGCTAACAGGCGTCCCAGGTGGCTTTTCCCAACGCCGCTCGGACCATGTAGCGAAACCACCAGAGGCTTGTTGTGCACGTATGTGGAGAGATAGTCCTTCAGGTGGTAAAGCAGACCCTCTATCGCCCCCTGCTGCCCAAACACCTCCCGCCTTAACGTTTTCTCCAAACCGTCCAAGTCGTATCGGATAACGTGGTCATCCAGGTTCTCGATAGCGTTAAAGACCTGATGACAGGAGAATAAATCTGTGTTAGCGTGTCGCAGCTAGCTTTAGCTTGTTAATCTTTAATTAACCAGAAAAAAAATCCTGTTGAGATTAAAAAGCTCTTTTACAAGAAAGTCCAAATTATGTGGGATGAAAAATTACAGAAACATTAAAAATAGAAATAAATACATTAAAACAACATTTCAGATAAAAAAAAAAATAGCTAATTTTTTAGTGTATATTAGCTATTTTTAAAAACATAATTCAGTTAGCTTTTTCAATAATCTGTTTATTTCAGCTTTTTATTCTGTGTTTTTCGTTAACGAGTTTTGTTGATTTATTGGAATTTATTTGACTTTTTCAGCGTGTTTCAACAAACTTTAAACTAAATAGATTTATTTATTTATCATTTTATAGTTTACTTGTTTATTGTACGAAACAGACATTTGCTTATTTTTTTAACTAAACTTATTCTTTGTATTTTAGCAAGTTTTTTAGATTTTTTTTCTCCATTTTTTTCTTATTGTGTTTCAGCTTTTTATTTTTAGCATGTTTCAGACATCTTTATTGTTTTTTTAAAAACACACCATTTATACAGCAAATTTAAATAATTTATATATATATACACATTGTTTTTATACAAATGACAGAACAGTAATGACTAGATTTGTGGTGTAAACAGTGTTAACCCCTGCAGCTAAAGGTCAAACACCAACAGAAAGGTCAGATCTGTTTACAGTAAGAACCAGTTCTTTTGTAAAAGAAACCAGTACTTATTGTTAAAGCCCTGTCATTGTTCTGGGAAACTTTTGTAGAGTTAAATATCCATCAAAGGGTCACGTGATAATCTTTATGACATTAAAAATGAGAAATTTTAAGAAAAAAAAAAAATTAAGTTCAACCAAAAAAAAAAGTAGTGACCACTAGTGGCCACGTTAAGTACTGCAACAATTAAAAAAAAACCCGGTTTCGTGACGCTGTGAGATATATTTAGTTCTGTTAAAATAGCAAACAAAGGGTGTGATTGTTAGTTTAAACTAATCTGTTTTAAGGTCATTTTTTACTCACGCTTTTCACAATGCGGAGAGTGATGTCTCCAGGGGCGGATCCAGGATTTTATAAAGGGGGGGTTAGGAGGTCATAGTCAGTATAGGGGGTATTCTCCCCCAGAACATTTTGAAAAATAAGAGTCATTTTCCTGCATTTTTGTGTATATTTCGCCCAAAGTTTTTAATAATTAAACTAGTACGAGCACTTTTTTTGTGGACCAAAAGGCACGCCCCCCTCTCCCCCCTCCTGGATCCGCCCCTGGTCTCGAAAGAGTTACAAAATAGAAACAATACCAAATCATTATCAATGGCTAAAAATGATGTGATTGTAAATAATGACACATGGTTAATAAATATAAAACTAAAGACTTGAGAATGAATACTTTTGAAGTCTTAGAGAAAGATAACAAAAAAAAAAAAAGACTGCAAAGGGTTTTCAAACTGTTCTAAACGGATACCAGACGGATATGAAAGGCTATAATCAATACCGAGATGTTAGAAAAGACAAGAAAGTGAGAGAAAAAAACTACAAACTGAATGTTTATGAACCACGGTCAGATGTCAGCTGGTTTTAAAACAAAACTAATTAGAGAAGACAACAAAATGAGGGCTTCTTCTAACAATGTCTCAGATTTCAGATTATAAAAGAATCATTTACCTGGATGAAGACGATGGCAAAGAGCAGGTACAGGAAGTAGGTGGCACGGCTCCTTTCTGGTTTCGGTACGGCCCTGCGACCTCCGCCCGTGGGAAACAACACTCTCTTCTTCCTCTTCTTCTTCTTCTTTTGATGGTTTGTAGAGGGTGTAGATGACGGGGGGAGTCCGTCAAATGTGAATATTTTAGGACTGGTACGTTCCGGCGCCCCCAAGAGGCCAGCAGAATGATTAAATGAAGAAGCCAAAGCCATTTCCTGACGCCTCTTCTTCATGGCCTGATATTTGTGTTTGATACGGATAACGGCGCGTAGGGTTGAGGAGAAACTGGTGAGACTCGGAGGTTTTTGACTGTTTTTGTTTTTCTCCTCTTCCCCCTCCATCTCTTCATCCAACTCTTCCTCGGTCGGAGAGGTGGACGTGCTGCTGCTCCGGTCGCTCATCTGTCGAAAAGATTAACGCTAAATTCTACTAGAACCAGTAACAAGGTGTTGGTGTTGACGTCACTAACTCGATTAATAATGAATTGGTGGAGTTTCGGCACCAAAAAATGTTGCATCGTGTTGAACTTCTTCACAAAGAAGTAAAAAAAACAAAAGAGAGCGAATTTCTTTTCTTTAATCTTAAACAAATTACGTATTTATTTATAAACCACTGCGAGCTTCTCAACCTGGCAACAACATTCTACTTCCTGTTGTTTTCAAAATAAAATACATTTAATAAAAAAAAAGTTACATAAAACCCTTTTCTAAGTTGGAAATGTTTCAAATAAAACATTTAGAAACAAAGAATTCACACCATAGTAGGTGGAGTTAGTGTAGATTTGAATTAAACTGCCCAAAGTTACTCAGTCCCAGTTATATATGAACTGATCAGCCTCTCAGGGTCGCGCAGCCAAAGGTCAAAGTCACAAATGTCGAGGTCACAAATTCATGTGAATGCGATATCTGGCAAACCTCAGAAGGAATTTTAGAATGAAACTGCCTACAGTTACTCAGTCCCAACTGGAGATTTAACGGATTAGGACTGCTTCAAACTTCATTCATTGTTTATGATACAGCACGGTCGGTCATATTTTTCAACTTGTTTTGTTTCATTCAAATCAAAACGAACTTTTCATTCAGATTATTTTAGATTCCAGATTATTTTTATTTTAACTTCCCCCTTTCACCCCTCTGCTGTTAGAAACTATGCTTCGAGGTCAAACTTTCCAGATATCTTGATTAAACAGAGACCATGTTCATCTCGTAACAGGTGCAGCTTTTTATTACCTGACATGCAAATGAGCTCCAGAAATAACCTCAGATACGAGGAAATGCACGTTTAAAAAATTCAGAATGTGCAGCACGGTTCTTATTAATCTTGGACGCTTGTCAAACTCCTGAGGTAATCGGAGGAGTTTGAGAGCTTTATCTACATTTTTCCTGTTTTCACAAGCCCTAACCGTACGACTCCCTGCATACCAAACATAGTTTCCTCGCTCTTTTTCACTCCACTTTAACAAGTAAACGCTAGCTAAACTAACTTTTTTTCATGTTTACTTTAATCTAGTAAAAGTTGGAGGTAAATTTCAGCACAGGTGAGCTTTTTAGTCTCATTTGGTTAATAAAACAATAAAAAACATGCAGTAAAAGCAGAAAATGTGCACTTTTCTTACCTTGAAATGTCGTTTAGAATCTTTGAAAAAGACCTTTGCTGTCATGTAGGTTTAGCCCATAGCTCGTCTGGGAGGGAGAGCGAGAAAGAAAGCCTCAGGAAGCTGGTGTCTATCTTACCTCTGCTGCTCTGAACCATCTGCACACTCCTCCTTCCTCTTTATTCGGCCCTCCTGTCGCCTCCACTTGTTTTTCTACTTTTGATAAATGACACCACGTCTCTCTGCACTTTTACAGCTAAATGTCACAACATTTTAAACCAATTTTACTCTTAAAAGTTTGGGGTTTTTAAAACCGACATTTTCTAGAAAAGTTTTGCACATTTTTTTTTAGAAAACAAAATGCTTATTCACAGGAAATGTAACCACAAGCTTATGTCGTGGGGGTTTCCTGTCAAATACCTCGCAGAATTTCACACTTTGATGCTTCGCTTTAGGTCAAAACCGTCAGTTTGAATTTAGATGCTAATAAATTGAAACGTTCCGTAAGCTCTACGCTAGCGACTGGGCCATCCGCTAAAGCTAATCCTTTAAATAAATAAAAACATTTGAAGAGGTTATGTTAGTCCAATGTTTTGAAAAAATCTAAAAAAAAAAAAAAGACTGTTTCTGATAAAGCTGTTGAAGAACCAGAGTCTTTACAAACTACAGAGAGGAAGTAACATTCTATAAAAAAGTTTTAAAAGGTTTAATTCATTCAAAATTTCAAGAAAATCTAAAAAATGACAACATATTCCTGACAGGTTTCCTCAGGGAACCGTAGTAGGACCACTGTCTTTACCACCTACAAACCGTCTTCTTTAACACGGGCATTTTATTTCTTTTTTTAGCATCTGATCCAGCAGATCACAGATGAAATCCACATTCTAGCTTTTACAGGTTTTAAAAAACTTATTCCGCAGGAAATGAGAGGCGTTGTGTAACCACAAACTGCTTTGTGGGGGTGCCCCTGTGAAATACCTAGTAGAATCTCTCACTTTGATCTTTAGGTCAAACAGTCCTTTATGCTAATCTTTTGAAACATCCCGTTAGTTTTAGCAGGACATTAGCAGCTGTGATTCAATCACTTAATAGAAAAGTAATTGGAGTTCCTCACAGAGCCGTTGTAAGACTCCAGTCTTTATTACCTACAAACTGAGTATATTATTGTTTTTTAGCATCTGAACCGAGGCACTGCGGACAAAAACCTGCATTCTGGGTTTCACATTTTTCAGGAAATGAGATTAGTTGTGTAACCACAAACTAATAATGTAAGGGTTTTCAGCATCACCTCTCACTTTGATATTCATCTTTAGGTTAAAATAATCTTACTGAAAAGTCCTTTTATCTTCAGTTTCACACGAGCAGCTGTGCTATCAAGCAGAAGTAATGCTAAAAAGTGTTTTGAAAGAAACTAAATATGACTGTATCCGACGGGGTTCCTCAGGGAATCGTAAGACCTACCTCTACTATCACAACAACTGGCAACAAGTTACGACGGCTTTTAAACTGAAAATAATCCTATTAAAAAATAGTTTGAAGAGATTTTATTGTTTCAAAGTTTAGAGAAAACCTTTTAAAAATAAGATCACCTTATTTTTATGACCATAAAGCACCATGGATCACAGGACGCGGATTAAGTTACAGGCGCATTTTCTGTTCTCAACATATACAAAAGACACAGTGGGCTTTAGGGCGTGGGCACGATAAATATACCAGTAAAAGATCCACGCGAGTGTGTGTTTTAAAAAGGCAGCAGAAATAAAACAGTTTGGTTGGGATTTAGTTTTACTAAATAGTATTTACAGACAGCACCATTTTATGAAACAAGAGGACCAAGATGAACCTCTTTAAAAAGGTGCCAAAATGACACCGTTCTGCGTAATGCACAGACCTGCACTTTTGTACTATTCAAGGGGGTGTGTCTTCTTTCATGCCCACACTTTATCACGTGCCCCTTTATCGTTTTCATGCTGTCCTCTCCTACCTCCGCTATCCTGAAGTCACAACACATTAGACTCACTGCAACATAGGACACTCTACATTTTGGAGAATATTTGGGACTTTTAAATGCGCCTTATAGTTGAGAAACTACAGTATGTGTTTCTGACGGTGTTCCTCAGGGAACGATTGTAAGACCCTTGTCTTTATTACCTACAAACTATATTTTTCAACTTGTTTTTTTAGTTTTTAGCAACTGTGCCGGAGGACCACAGATGAAAACTAACAATCTCTCTATCTCTGGCTTTTAAAACTGGCATTATCCCATTTAAAAAAAACTAAACCACTGAATTGATGATTTAAACCACTGAAACTAAAACAGGGCGTCTAAAACATGGGGTAAAGGTTTGTCTAATAAACAGAAAAGGATGTTGGACTTCCTTTAAAATCAATGAGCTGTTGATGGTTAAAAGTTAATCTATAGCCAGTGCCGAGTTACAAGTTTCATTAAAATCCCCTCAGTTATTTGGGAGAAAATGTGTTCACACAATTTAGTAACCTTAACTTTTGGAATATAACGTCACATGACTCTATAAACCTAGTCCCTTCATCTATAGTTGACGGTGACTAACTTTGAGCAGTTTCATTAGAATGACTTCTTCGGGTCACAAAGATGATAGTGACCAACATTTATGCAGCTGTGGAGAAACAGGTGGATTAAAGATGTTTTTCCTGTTTACTTGAAAACGTCTAAACTGTTATGGTTGCTCAGATGACAGTATTCATGACGATGCAAGAAGGTTGTAGGGTCATGTTTGCCAATCTGCTGACGAAATGTAAGTTTCAGGGTTCTTCCTCTGGCAGTAAAAACCTCAGAACAACTTCCTGTTTATTAACTTCCTGTGTGATAAACGTAGCCTGTGGGATGGTTCCTCATTCATAAAGTTTACTGCTTCACAAAGTCATTAAACATTAAAAATAATATTTCAACTGGGAAATCTTATGACTGTTTCAATCCAGAGTCAAAAATTGAACGTGATCTGTTTTTGTTTCCTGTTCTACCACTTCATTGTTTTTTATTAGTAGTTGCTCATTGACCGAGTCTGTCGAGATCTAGAGGAAAAAAAAAACCCCAGTCCCTCTGGCTTGGTTTGTTATCGGATGGAATGAGGACATATTTAAAAACTAACAACTTGTAAACTGGTTTTGTTAAAAACTGACCTAAAAATGACGAAAATAGCACTAAAAGCAAAGAAATAGCATGTCGCAGCTATTTTTAGAAAAAAAAAGAAAACAGGTTTTAATTAACTGTAATCTTCACTAAATAAAAAAGTTTGTTACTTTGTGGATACAAGTGATAACGTTCTTATTCACACTCCGTGCCATCGTTTATCACTCCTACGACTCGTCATGGCAGCTGGCATTATGATAACATGTATACACTCTTACACCGGTTGTGTGTGCCTGCGGTAAGAAATAAATCATTATATATATATATATAAACACTTCCTGTTTACTTTGTACTAAATAACGTGGGTGTGGCACTGAACAGGAGGCGTGGCCAAGAACATCTTAGTATTTGAATAGATGAAGAAAGCGTGAGAAGAGCGCATGGATACAAACACTTCCTGCTTCCATTACACTGTGATCGTGGTGCAAAAAACAGCCTGGCGTTCGTGTACCTAATGGGAGGAGTTGCGCGTGACCAAAACCTTCATGGCTATGTTAAAATGTGGGCGTGGCCAAGAATAACTTCAAATGTACAGAAATCAAACACATTAAAAACTGAATTTAGGTTTAAACTTTATTTTCATTGTAAATAAATAACCAAATAAATTTTAACAAAACAGAAGCCAGTCAGTCAAATACTGAACTGTTTATCCCATTCAATGTGGCCGGAGCTGTCGAAGGCAAGAGTCGGAGGTACACCCTGAAAAGCAAGACAATGTCTTCAAACAAAAAAGGTTTTAGACTAAAGGCTTCAAAACTGTTTAGAAATCCACATAAAAAGGAGAAAAAAAAAAAGTCTAGGACTCCAGTATGTAGAGATGGGGAAATGAGACGGAGCTCCGGACCATAACACGCTCTTTCTGAAACTAATTGTATTGAGAGCGGGCGTGGCTCATTTCTGCTGTTGACGTCACTATGGGGTTAAAGTTTCAGCCCTGCCCACTTCTGCACATCAATGACATCAGTGATTTGAAGCCATTCATTGGCTCGGTTAACTCTGCAATTGGTTCAGAGTATGTCCGTGTTTTGAGAGGCATTGAACTGCAACACTATTAAAGATTTATGGATTCATTTATTTGTGTGCGTTTCATTAAACCAGGTGGAACCCTACCAGACCTTCACCCCGCCCGAGGCTAATTTGCCTCTACACCCGGCCTCCCTGGCAAAAAATAAGGAACATCTGTATGGTTTAGAAATCTGTTAGTATTATTTAAACCAGTGGTCAGAATGTGCTCAAACTTATAGATATTATAGACTATAGTCTGACCAGCAGGTTAGGGTTGTTTTTAGTCTTAGCATAAAAACAATTTGGTTTAGCAGGACGTTCCTCCTGAGTGCGAAGATTTGTCTTGTTTGTCAAATTCAGCCAAAAATTGTCCTCCAAAAAACAAGAAAAGAAAATCAAGCAACGAACTTTTTTCAGTTATAGATTCAGGAATATTGACCGGCCCGGTTTCATCTTCATTAAAATTCAGATTTATTGTCAGAGGCCCAAACGTAGCAGTCCGACCATCACCTGTAACACTGTCACCACCATCTGTCTGAGAGACACCCCCAGCCCCTAACAGCTGTAGATTTGTCATCATCATCACTTGACTTATTATTATCTAAACCATAGGTCGGCAAACCGTGGCTCTTTCATCCTTCTGTTTTGGCTCTCTGTGATTTTAGAAAATGATGAGTATTTTATAAAAAATTACATTTATTTTGTTCATTTTAAAAATATAATTCTGAATTTGAAGATTATGGTAAACTTGAAACATTAAAATTAAACGTTTTTAATGATTTTACCGCCTAAAATATGCGTCACATCCGCTGATGTGCGACATTTGAATTCCTGGCGTCCCTCTCGTCAGGCAGACGGCGTTTTTCGAGCACACTACCAGCATGATTATTTGACCCCTGACTGGAAGGTAAATGATGGATAAATAAAAGAAAAGGAACATTTCTGAAGATAACAGAACGTTTAATGCTACGTGTTTTCACTGCTGATGAAACTGGTTTACCAGTCTGCTTAATATGTGCTGAAAAACTAGCAAACAAAAAGTCAAATGTTGGGAGACATTTCGAGAACAAACACTCGGCCTTTGCTAAAAAAAATCCCAAGGGAGAGGAGCGAAAAAAGGCCGTTTCGGAGCTGATGTGGAAGTCACTTCAAGAAGTGGATTAAGACTGGAAATTCAACTACATGTGCGAGTTTCATGGCTGGAGGAAATAGTCAAGCATGTGAAGCCACAGAAGGAGAATATCTCAAAGAAACATCTAGTAAGATTTCAGAACATCTGTTCTCGGACTTCAAAAACAAAGATGAAATTTTGCAGAAAACAAAAGACACGTCTCTCTTCGCAAAAACTGTCCAAAACAGAACTGTGAAGATGGCAGAAAACGTCACCAACAGCAGATTGAAGATATCAATTCAGCTTTGGCAGGCGGTGATTTGTCCAAAGACAAAAATGACAGAAGAAATAGCGCTGTTCTGCCGATGCGTGAGCGCTGCCGGGCCACAGGAAGAAATGATTGAATTGATACCGTTAAAAGGCCAAACACGGGGGAGGACATCTGCGAGGCGGTCTTGGATTGGACATCTGGGTGTTGAAACTCAAAAGCATGACAGCTGATCTAGAAAATGTGTCCCGTTCTTGCTCAGAATCACAAATGGAGCGACATTGCAAACCTTCCCAAACAGGACAAACTTGTGTTCGAGACATGGAATGCCATCCCCGATAGCTACGTAAACATGAAGAGGTACGCATTTGGGGTCCTGGCAATCTTCAGATCCACATACACTCAACAAAAATATAAACGCAACACTTTTGTTTTTGCTCCCATTTTTCATGAGATGGACTTGAAGATCTAAAATTCATTCCAGATACACAATATTACCATTTCTCTCAAACATTGTTCACAAATCTGTCTAAATGTGTGATAGTGAGCACTTCTGCTTTGCTGAGATAATCCATTCCACCTCACAGGTGTGCCACATCAAGATGCTGATCTGACATCATGATTAGTGCACAGGTGTTCCTTATACTGCCCACAATAAAAGACCACCCTGAAATGTGCAGTTTGTTTTTGCTTTATTGGCGGTCTGGGGACTCAGAACCAGTCAGTATCTGGTGTGACTACCATTTGCCTCATGCAGAGCAACACATCTTCTTCATATAGAGTTTATCAGATTGTCTATTGTGGCCAGTGGAATGTTGGTCCACTCCTCTTCAATGGCTGAGCGAAGTTGCTGGATATTAGTGGGAACTGGTGCACGCTGTCGTATACGCCGGTCAAGCACATCCCAAACATGTTCAATGGGTGACATGTCCGGTGAGTATGCTGGCCATGCAAGAACTGGGACATTTTCAGCTTCCAAGAATTGTGTACAGATCCTTGCAACATGGGGCTGTGCATTATCTTGCTGAAACATGAGGTGATGTTCATGATGCACAACAATGGGCCTCAGGATCTCATCACGGTATCTCTGTGCATTCAAAATGCCATCAATAAAATGCACCTCTGTTCTTCGTCCATAACAGATGCCTGCCCATACCATAACCCCACCACCACCATGGGCCACTCGATCCACAACATTGACATCAGCAAAGCACTCACCCACACGACGCCACACACGCTGTCTGCCATCTGCCCTGAACAATGTAAACTGAGATTCATCCGTGAAGAGAACACCTCTCCAACGTGCTAGACGCCATCGAATGTGAGCATTTGCCCACTCAAGTCTGTTACGGCGACGATCTGGAGTCAGGTTAAGACCCCGATGAGGACGACGAGCATGCAGTTGAGCTTCCCTGAGACGGTTTCTGACAGTTTGTGCAGAAATTGTTTGGTTATGCAAACCAATTGTTCCAGCAGCTGTTTGAGTGGCTGGTCTCAGACGAACTCGGAGGTGAACCTGCTGGATGTGGAGGTCCTGGGCTGGTGTGGTTACTCGTGGTCTGCGGTTGTGAGGCCGGTTGGATGTACTGCCATATTCTCTGAAACGCCTTTGGAGAAGGCTTATGGTGGACAAAATGAACATTCAATGCACGAGCAACAGATCTGGTTGACATTCCTGCTGTCAGCATGCCAATTGCACGCTCCCTCAATGCTTGTGGCATCTGTGGCATTTTGCTGTGTGACAAAACTGCACATTTCAGGGTGGCCTTTTATTGTGGGCAGTATAAGGGACACTTGTGCACTAATCATGATGTCAGATCAGCATCTTGATGTGGCACACTTGTGAGGTGGGATGGATTATCTCAGCAAAGCAGAAGTGCTCACTATCACACATTTAGACAGATTTGTGAACAATGTTTGAGAGAAATGGTAATATTGTGTATCTGGAATGAATTTTAGATCTTCAAGTCCATCTCATGAAAAATGGGAGCAAAAACAAAAGTGTTGCGTTTATATTTTTGTTGAGTGTACATCTGTGAGCAGGTCTTCTCCAACATGAACTTTATTAAAAACAAGCACCGCTCACGCCCCACAGACACCAGCTTAAGTTCCTGTTTGAAGATGAGGGCAACATCTTACAGCCCTGACGAGAAGAATCTGTACAGCGAGGTTCAGGAGCAAAAATGATTTTTTTCCGTGTGTGCGCGTGCATACGTGTATGTGAAATATAAAAGTGACATAAACACATAAATATATATATGAAGTGAAGTAGTCCTTTTTTTCTTAATTCAGGAGGATAACTGGCTGCACACTCCGGTACACGCGATGGGACAAAAGCAGACTGCGCTGTTTTTTTGTTTTGCATTGTTCGTTCAGTGCTGGTGAATAGTATTTGTTTGGATTTTTATCTCATAAATAAGAGCAGGCTGTTTGCATTTTTTGTTCAGTGGGTTGGGTAAGTTTGGATTTTTATTTCTTAAATACGAGGACTCAAATAGACCCCGGGTATTTTATTTTGAAAGAAGCATCAACCAAGTGTAAAATGCTTTTTGTTACATGCAGAAATAAAATTCTGTGTTCTCTGCAGCAGTTTGTTGATTTCATTTTTATAAATGCAATAGTTTTTTATACACAGCATAATATATAAATTATGTCAAAATGGTTTGTGGCTCCGGGTGCTTTCTTTTCATTGGGGGGTGGTCCTAAATGGCTCTTGAGTAAAAAATGTTGCAGACCCCTGATTTAGATCAACATCATTCAAACTAGAAGAATTATACTGCAGAAGAAAATCTACTATTTTTTTCTAAGGAAGTGCTCGGTTCAGTTGTCGATCTTTTCATGGTGAATTTTCACAAAAATATTCAGTTTATTCTGAGAAACACAAAGACCCCGACGTGCAACTAGACAACGACCTATTTTATCCTTAAGTCCAAGTGAATCAGTTTCTAAGGTTAAGACACTGAAGTCATGTCATTAGATTAAGGTTTGTTTTTATTAATGTTGTTCAATCAGAGTAAATCTGAAACTTTTTTTGTTAAAAAATCATCTGACTTTGCTGCAGAGCAAAATTTGATTTTTTTTTTATCTGAATTTTACTGGTTTGAATCATTAAATCCTTTCTTTCACTTTGAATGGGAGCCTCAACATTTTTACTTTTAAAATGTACTTTTTCTCTTGATATTCAGTGTATTTTTAGAAATCCGCTCTGTGACGTTTCCTTTTTAGCAAATAAATAAAAACACACACACTCATTCCTAGGGGCAATTTGGCACCGACAGACTGGCGACCTGTTCAGGGTGTACCCTGCCCTTCGCCTTAAATCAGGCGAGATAGGCTCCGACATCCCCCGCAACCTTGAAAGGGACAGACGGCTAAGAAGATGACTGAAAGAAAAAACACAGCGTGCTTTAAGGGAGCGGCCATTTGCAATGACAAACCTCACGATAGTTGCGGGATTATCACCCGATTGGCTGCTATTTTTAGCGATACATGACGCGTTGTCTCAAATAGCGGAAATTGGATAACTTGGTCTGGTAGGGTTAATGACAACAAGCTTTCTATTTAATTCTGTTTCTTTTTACAAATTACAGTCAATCATGTGAACTATTCTTGTTGTTTGTTTTATAACTATTCAAAGTTGAACATTTCTGATTAGAAAATAATTTTGGGTTCTCAAATTGTAAGTCGAGCACAGGTTTGCCGTGATTTAATTTGTCCACTAGAGGTCGGTGTTTTTCCGAGGCCTCAGACACTTCAAACCGTTTGATACAATTTTACTTCTAAAGTGTTGGTGCTTCACAGGGCTTCATTTTCCCATCTCCACCAATCAGAGAACAACAAGATCAACGGATGGATGAACAGAGTGACGTCGAGATAGAAAAATAGAACCAGTGAAGGAATAAACAGCATTTTTCTGCTAATCAATACATTTACACATCAACGTAAACATTGCCTCTTTATAATACAAAAACAATTTCCAAGGCCACACTCACTTCCTGAAGCTGTTTTCTTTAAGAACTCCTTCTACTTTTTTTTTCGGATCCGCCCTCTTCGGGCACGTCCAGTCATTGTCCGGCCATGATCCTGTGGCTCTTGGGAGGGGCCGGGCTGTATGGAAAGACTCCCTTCCTGGATCTCAGAACGAGCCTCACTGCTGAGCTTCTCGATCTTCTGCTGAGCATCCATGTAAAACATGACGTCCCTCAGCTGTTCCTGGAGGTCTGTGATGACCGCTTCCTTTCGTTCCACTGTAGAGGACAGAGATACGGAGGACCGGGTCACTCATACACTTTTACTTACTGGATAGTCTTGGACAGATGGAGATAAACAACCAGGTGTTACTTAAAACTCTCTTTGACCCGTCATCCTGCTTTCACAACTTTAACTATCACCGCCACTATTTGGAGTCACTACCACACAAATCACCATGACAACACCTCATATTCACACACAGTCTGTCATAGCATGTTTTAGTAATTTGTATCAATCTATATTTGGCAACTTTAGTGACTATGATGCTATCTTTTTGTCCCCGAGACTCTATAGAAAGTTTCAGTTTGACTTTTTTATTAATTATCTGCTTACATTCTCTCACGTAGTTTGAAGCGTGTAGAACCAACCTGATCATCAGCGGTGGGATCTATTACAGGCTATATATTATTATTACTTTAGAATGCATATATTACCATTACATGTTTATAGTACATAGTATTATTATTGTTTCTGGTATTAATATATGGTAAATGAGTAGAGTAATGTAATATTACTTGCCTATTACTGCCACCTGTTTTTGAGTTGTTGAAAGGGCCACTGGTGATTTAGGCCCTTAACTATCAGGGGTGTGAACGGCTTTGGGCACTGTGCTAATTAACTGTGAGGGTGCTGCTAGGGTAAGACAATGGCTTCATGGCCATTGCAATCCAGCTAGTGGACAAGTAAGTACCTTTTTTACAATTGAGTGGATCTAGCTAAACCTGCTACTAAACCTGCTACCCCCAAAAGAGAATAGATTCACATTAAGAAACATCCTCTTTGGACCAGGGAGTGAGAACGCTACTTTATACTTCAGGTAAGTTGTATCTTAAGCCTCCGTTCCTGTTCAGAGAAGGGGTTTCTTTTTTCACAAAGATGGTTTCTTTTACACCTGTTCTAAACTATCCTTCACCTCGCTGTCCTCACAAGTGTGTTTGGTGGATTTAAGACCCTGTCTACTCATTACGACAGAAACTCCTGCATCCAAAAGACAAGATACCTACAGATAACAGAGTAATGGAGTTTTTATTTGTTGTAGTGAAGGGAGCGGTAAAAAACACAATAGTGGTGAAATGAAACAGCCACTTCACAAAAAACTTATACCAACACAGAAGAGAAGCCGCAATTGGTCCACAGTCTGCCATACATCTGGTTTAAACAAAACAGGGATGTCATCTCTGGAAGCCCTGACACATTCTGTGGACATTTTTTCTCTTCTTATTTTCTGTTTCCCTATTCTCATGTTTCTTGGACATTCGGTCTCTCAGGTGGGCACTGAACTGGGACAGAAACTAGTGCATCCTAAAGACAAGATGCTGATCAGCGATGCTGGCCTGTTCCCGCTTCCGTGGCAAGCACACAGCTGATAGCATTGCACAGTGCGTCAGAGACTCTCACCTGCTTCGACATCGCTGACGTGTCACCCACATCATCACTGTCTCTGCCGCAAACATGCTGAAGGCCTTCAGTCTACTCCCTGGCTCTGAGGGGGATAGCTTTCCAAAGACTGACAGCGACGATGATGATAGCACCAAGGCTGTCGACATTACAGATGACATCATCACAGAGCAAGACCCCTGCTTTGCCCGTGCAGCCCCTGAAGCTATAAATCTTCCTAGAGTCTCATCCTGCAACCACATCAACCACCACAGCATCACCAACTGTAGTCCAGCTGGAGATCCAGGATTACCTAAGGGAGCCTTCTTAGGACAGGTCCAAGGATCCTCTGACCTACTGGAGCACCCAGGACACCAAGTAGCCCCACCTGGCCATACTGCAAAATACCTGGCAGTTCCAGCCACATCTCCAGTGGCGTGCCTGTTCAGTGTTGGGGGGAAATCTTTCACCCAGAGAGATGCCTACTGTCAGACACAGCTCATGTTCATCCGTTCAGATGGGTACATTCATAATTAAAGGTGAAGGATGATGTGAAGGATAGTTTCTATATAATATAATAATAGTTTAACATTATCGACCGATAAGAAATACTTTTTGATAGATTATAAAAATATAAATCATCTGTTGACCATTACTGTCAGAAAGACAGTCCAGACTTGCCGATTACGTAAATGTAATATTTAATATATGATCCTGTAATAGATCTCATCTCTGATGATCAGAGGTTTTTCTAAACAAGCGGGGCGTCTAATAACAGAATGTTTTTCATCGATAGAATGTTAATAATATTAGTAAATAAAGGCTTCTGATTGAGTTTAATGAAGAAATGAAAGCCATTTAGGATCCTTTAGGAACATCACAGAGGAGTGTGTGAGTCATTAAAGGTGTAATTAATGGGGGTTTGTTTCTGAACGGACTCTTCTTGTTGACAATTCATCTATAGAGAACTCCATGTTGACAAAGTGATCAACATCTTTATTAGTCAGATGTTGATCCATCCGACTAATAAAAACACAGGAAACACACACACACACTGAGGAAAAAAAAACCTGCTTTGAAATCCACTTAAAACATGGTTCACTTTGGAATTAAAGATGAATATTTAGAATAAAATGAAGGATTAAAAGATTCGGTCCCACGTTATTTGTTTGTGATTTGCAAACATCAGCGAGTAAAGGGGAAGTCAGCTCGCTGGAACGTCTGACTAAAAGAAACCTTTATTCTGGAAAGATTTCCATATTATCAGACTTCATCACGCCGGTTTGAAATACGACACGCTACACTATTTACTCCCATGTCTGAGGATCTAACATACCGGATGATGTCAAGGAATCAGAGGAAGTCCCAGGAACAACGTAAAGAGTCCCAGGAACAACGTAAAGAGTCCCAGGAACAAAGTAAAGAGTCCCAGGAACAAAGTAAAGAGTCCCAGGAACAAAGTAAAGAGTCCCAGGAACAAAGTAAAGAGTCCCAGGAACAAAGTAAAGAGTCCCAGGAACAAAGTAAAGAGTCCCAGAAACAAAGTAAAGAGTCCCAGGAACAAAGTAAAGAGTCCCAGGAACAAAGTAAAGTGTCCCAGGAACAAAGTAAAGAGTCCCAGAAACAAAGTAAAGAGTCCCAGGAACAAAGTAAAGAGTCCCAGGAACAAAGTAAAGAGTCCCAGGAACAAAGTAAAGAGTCCCAGGAACAAAGTAAAGAGTCCCAGGAACAAAGTAAAGAGTCCCAGGAACAAAGTAAAGAGTCCCAGAAACAAAGTAAAGAGTCCCAGGAACAAAGTAAAGAGTCCCAGAAACAAAGTAAAGAGTCCCAGAAACAAAGTAAAGAGTCCCAGGAACAAAGTAAAGAGTCCCAGAAACAAAGTAAAGAGTCCCAGGAACAAAGTAAAGAGTCCCAGGAACAAAGTAAAGAGTCCCAGAAACAAAGTAAAGAGTCCCAGGAACAAAGTAAAGAGTCCCAGGAACAAAGTAAAGAGTCCCAGGAACAAAGTAAAGAGTCCCAGGAACAAAGTAAAGAGTCCCAGAAACAAAGTAAAGAGTCCCAGGAACAAAGTAAAGAGTCCCAGGAACAAAGTAAAGAGTCCCAGAAACAAAGTAAAGAGTCCCAGGAACAAAGTAAAGAGTCCCAGAAACAAAGTAAAGAGTCCCAGGAACAAAGTAAAGAGTCCCAGAAACAAAGTAAAGAGTCCCAGGAACAAAGTAAAGAGTCCCAGAAACAAAGTAAAGAGTCCCAGGAACAAAGTAAAGAGTCCCAGGAACAAAGTAAAGAGTCCCAGAAACAAAGTAAAGAGTCCCAGAAACAAAGTAAAGAGTCCCAGGAACAAAGTAAAGAGTCCCAGGAACAAAGTGAAGAGTCCCAGGAACAAAGTAAAGAGTCCCAGGAACAAAGTAAAGAGTCCCAGAAACAAAGTAAAGAGTCCAAAGAACAAAGTAAAGAGTCCCAGGAACAAAGTAAAGAGTCCCAGGAACAAAGTAGAGAGTCCCAGAAACAAAGTAAAGAGTCCCAGAAACAAAGTAGAGAGTCCCAGAAACAAAGTAAAGAGTCCTGGTGATGAATAAAGAGTCTCAGGGGTGATTGGAGTGCATTAGGAACACAGTTAAGTAAATCTGAAAATGAGGCGAGTGTCCAAGGAATGAATTTAAGTGCCGATTAGACCGAAATAAAAACATAAGTTACTTTAACACACGCAGCCCTGGTGATGAGTAACCTGGTAAAAGTAATGCTTCCCTAGAAACAAGTGAAGGAGGTAACAATTAAAGCAACAAGTAAAGGTTTCCTAGCAACGATTAATCTTCTCTAGTACCAATCAAACCAGTGTAGCATCATAAAGTAAATAAGAAGAAACGTACCAGTCTCTTTTCCTTTCCGTTCCTCTTCCGCTACTTTAGCCTGCAGCTGAATCTGATTGGCTCTCAGACATCGGTTCATTTCCTGTTCTTCCTCCAGCTCTGTGCTGATTTTGGCCATCCGAGTGCTCAGCTGGGAGCACCTGGAGACAGACCAGCCCGTTAGTAACATGAAGGTCTGGTTGCTAGGCGACATGTAGAACTTACTTCTTCTCCATGCTCTGCTTCTCTTTGCTAATCTCAGCCACGCGATGCTCCAGATTGTCGCAGCGCTCCAGCATCTCTTTAAACTTGGCCTTCATGTTGTTCATCTGAAATAAATAAGTAAAGAAAACAATTAGAAACTCAGATTAGGACGTTGAGATAAAGAAATGTCCAACCTCATCTGAAGTCTCCTGCTCCAGATGAGTGATTTTATTTTCCCAGTAAACCCTCTGAGACTCCAGTTGACTGGTCAGGAGGTACGAATACTGCAGAGGAAAAAAAAAAACATGGATTCACTTTATTTCTAATTCCACCAGGACTTTATTCCAAAGACATTTTCCTGGTTCAGATTAGGAATAGTTTTACCTCCAGCTGGAGGGAATCAATCTTCTCAGTCTCACAAACTTCTCCTTGACAGTCAAACTGAACCAACTTGCCGTCCGCCTTGGTGGCCACCAGCCGGTGAACGTAGTTATCTACAAAACACAGTTACACCGTTTAAAGTCTCTTTTTTTGTTCTGTTTTTAAAACAAAGAACTCTCCTATTTTATAAAATCAAAAAGGAATTGATTGTTCTAATCCCAGTACCTCCAGCATAATCCCAGACTCTGTGATTGGTCAGCTGCATGGCGTAAGTGTGCATCGTCTCCTCAAAGTGTTTGTAAGCGTGGCGGCTGACGTAGCGACCGCAGCCGATGTGCCCGCAGATTAAACAAATCCACAAGTTCTACAAATAAAAAACACACAGTGAGTTGGAATGAAAAGAGATTTAAAACGTTTGTCAAGATGAAAAGTTTTACCTCCTGGACCCCACATTCAAAACATTTGTTCTCCTCGACGGGCTCTGGGGTTTGACAGTATCTACACACGGGACATCTGTAAACACACCACATTGGAACAGAAAGCTTGGCACAAAGAGTCCTGACAGTGAAGAACTGGTTCCTGGGTGACTTACGAGGCATCCTCCCACCGCTGCAGACACTCACTGTGAAAGCTGTGGTTACACACAGTGGTGAGGATGCCTTTTACCGACTCGTCCATCCTCTCCAGGCACACGGTGCACTTTGGCAACTCAGTCATCTCCATCACGGGCAGGCTAGCACCCTGAGCAAACACAGATTATTCAATTAGGGCTCAAAGCTGGGGAATCCTAACGGTGTTTCATTTACCTGTCTCGACTTTATGACCTCGGCTCGCTCCACGTAAACTAGCTGGCACACGGCTTCCTCAATGGTGTTAAACTGGCGACCGTTACAGGTCGTGTAAAAACAGTCGGCATCGACCTGGCATGAAAACATTTTATTGAGTGGTTTGAAGAGTAGAGAGTTCAAACATGTGAAACCATGGGTAAACAAAAAAAAAAAAAGATGGCTAACCCATCCCAGTGAGTAGCCATCCAAAACACAACCAAATTATAACTCATTAAAAACAAATCAACTAAGAAATGATTCAAATTCAATCAAACCTTATTTTATCAAAACAATATTAAAACAAACAGCTGAAACATTGGATCTGAAAACCAAGTGAACATGCTGACTCCATCACCCTGCTGAGCTCACTACTAACTCTGTCACCCTGCTGAGCTCACTACTAACTCTGTCACCCTGCTGAGCTCACTACTAACTCTGTCACCCTGCTGAGCTCACTACTAACTCTGTCACCCTGCAGAGCTCACTACTAACTCTGTCACCCTGCAGAGCTCACTACTAACTCTGTCACCCTGCAGAGCTCACTACTAACTCTGTCACCCTGCAGAGCTCACTACTAACTCTGTCACCCTGCAGAGCTCACTAATAACTCTGTCACCCTGCAGAGCTCACTACTAACTCTGTCACCCTGCAGAGCTCACTACTACCTCTGTCATCCTGCAGAGCTCACTACTAACTCTGTCACCCTGCAGAGCTCACTACTAACTCTGTCACCCTGCGGAGCTCACTACTAACTCTGTCATCCTGCAGAGCTCACTACTAACTCTGTCATCCTGCAGAGCTCACTACTAACTCTGTCACCCTGCAGAGCTCACTACTAACTCTGTCACCCTGCAGAGCTCACTACTAACTCTGTCACCCTGCAGAGCTCACTACTAACTCTGTCACCCTGCAGAGCTCACTAATAACTCTGTCACCCTGCAGAGCTCACTACTAACTCTGTCACCCTGCAGAGCTCACTACTACCTCTGTCATCCTGCAGAGCTCACTACTAACTCTGTCATCCTGCAGAGCTCACTACTAACTCTGTCACCCTGCAGAGCTCACTACTAACTCTGTCACCCTGCAGAGCTCACTACTAACTCTGTCACCCTGCAGAGCTCACTACTAACTCTGTCACCCTGCAGAGCTCACTACTACCTCTGTCATCCTGCAGAGCTCACTACTACCTCTGTCACCCTGCAGAGCTCACTACTAACTCTGTCACCCTGCAGAGCTCACTACTAACTCTGTCATCCTGCTCCGTCATCAAAAGCTATCCACTGGTTCGGGAGATCGAGATCGTGTAGACAAGAATTTCTGGTCAAATGACCCAGAAAACCTAATCAATTCATCTATAGTTGGTATGGAGCGACAAAAGGTCGTTTTATTAAAGCAGCATTTCATCCATAGCTGAAATTCAGTGAGCGAGCGACCGCAGGATGCACTGATAGGAATAGGTTTTTTGACTCACCTGTTCCAAGAATTTCACCAGTACCATGTATTGATTGGGTGTTGAGTCACGTATGATCTTCATCTGCTCCATGACATCGTGGAAAGGTGCCATGAACTGCATGAGATCATGGCTAGTCATGGTAGCTGGAACAGTCAGGATACAAACCATTGCACTGCGGCGAACATTTTCGGTGAGGGACGTCATTTTACTGCAAAAGAAGGACAACAAGGTTCAGCTGCGTTTAGCATTAACATTTGTTTAGCTTGCTGATAATATAAATAATAATAATAATAATAATGAAGCTTCATCAGGAAGGACATGGCCGCCTGGGTGGAACATACTCGGTTTTATAGAGGTGCATGATGCCGTGGACGATCTCCACCGACGGGTTTCCACTGAAGAAGGAAATTTGATCCGGGAGCTGCTTAGAGGGGGAGTCTGGAACAGATGCCATCTCAGCTCCTTCCTGGGCATCCCCCAAACCTTCTGCAGGTGTATCCTGGGAATTCTCATCACTGCTTCCTGAAGGATTCAGAACATTAAGGAAGAACGATTGATCAGTATGAACAATAAGGTTACGATTGAACTTCTGAAACACTTTATTCCTAATCGGGTCACGGGGGGTGCAGGAGCCTATCCTGATTGATAGCAGGCCAGAGGCAGGATACACCTCGAACAGGTCACCAGTGTTCCAAACCTTGCCCCAACTCTGAGACTCAAACCCTGACCTTCTTGCTGTGAGATCACTGTGCAGCTCAACAATAAGGTAAAACACTAATAGAATCCTAAAAAGTGATTTAAAAAAAGCTTAAACATGGTCTTGACCTATTTATGACTAACTGAACATAAAAATCTATTGATTGTTACTGAGGAGGGGTCGTACCTTCAGACGGGTAGGTCTCTATCACCATGTCTGCCATGGTTCTGCTTCCAATATGTTGATGAAGCAGGGCTTCTTTCTCCAGCTCAGTTTTTCCTTCTAGAATCTCTTTAGCCAGTCCCATGGTTCTCTCCTCCTGCTCTTCTTTAGACATCTCCTCTGAGAAACAGACCCCATTAAACACAGACCACTTCCTGCTTCCAGAGCTTCTCTTACTGACCTGCACAGTAGTGGAAATCTTCTGGAAAAGAAGACTGGTCAGCTACCTCCAAACGAATGACAAGCAGCGACACACTCATGTGTTAAAGTTCAACGATCCTCCAAAAAAAAAAAAAATATTCAAGCAACCGGTGAGCTAGCAGCTAGAGGAACGGAAAGCTAGATCACATTAAAAAAAAAAACACGCCGGAAACTCTTCACAACTCACTTTGCAACTTTACTCATTATGTTACTGCAATTATTTCACTTTTTATCATAAATTTTCAGTTAAAACGCGACAACTTTCTATCAACAACAAAATAACGAACAGCTTCTTCTTCGAGTGATTTCATTTAACGATCGCTTTTGTCGCCCCCAAGCGGCTAACTACGTCACTACAGCACAGCTGGTTTTACAGTGCATGGATGATGGATAAAAATAAATAAATAAATAAAAAAGATAAAAGAAAAACAAAAAAAAAGATTAAAAAGAAATAAAAATAAAAGAGATAAAAAATAAATAAAAAAGATAAAAATAAAAAAGATTAAAAAAAAATAAAAAAGATAAAAAAAATAAAATAATAAAAAAGATAAAAAAATAAAAAAGATAAAATAAAATAATAAAAAAGATAAAAAATCAAAAAGATAAAAAAAATTTAAAAAGATAAAAAATAAAAAAGATAAAAAAAAATAAAAAAGATAAAAAATAAAAAAGATTAAAAAAAAATTTATTAAAAAAATAAAAAATATTAAAAAAATAAAAAAGATAAAAAATAAAAAAGATTAAAAAAAAAATTATTAAAAAAAAAAAATATATTAAAAAAATAAAAAAGATTAAAAAAAAAATCTCCTGCGGGAGAAATTCTGGTGTCCAGCAGCAACAAATCATACAAAAAAATAAATACAATAATAAAAAGTTACTAGTAATAAGATAATAGTTTCTTCCAGGCTCTGTCTGAGGGCAGTGAGAGGAACCCTCCGGAACTTTTCTGGGTTCTTGTGACCACCTCATGCAGAGGGTGACCCCTGCATTAGAACACTCATCCTCCGTATTATTGAAATCCAGCCAAATTCTTGGTTTCTTTTAAATAGCAATGTAAAATTTTTACATCTGTCTAAACCTCTTTCAGTCCCTTCTGGGTTTTTTTACTTGTATAGATATTCACAGGGGCGGATCCAGGATTTTCTAAAGGGAGCTTTTCTAAAGGCACCTAAAGTGCTCGCCAGAATAGGGGATTATAAGGGCATTCCCCCAGAACATTTTGAAAAATAAGTATTTTTTCTGCATTTTGGTGCATATTTTGCCCAAAATTTATAATAATTAAAGTATTAAAACCATTTTTTTGTAGACCAAAAGGGGGGCGCAGTGGGCTGTGGGCCCCTCCACCCTGGATCCACCCCTGGTTCTGTTAAATGATTGACTGAAAGAATAAATCTAACTAACAGCTCCCACAAAGTCTACATTCCTCCTCACCACAGTCTGTCCAGCTAAACGTTGTACCTTTCAACAGTCTAAATGTGTGTGATTGCACTTTAGAGGAAAGCTTGAAGGTGGTTTAACATTAATTTAATGTCGTATAGGATGGTCCATGAGAGTTTGAAGGCAAAGCAAGTTTATTTGTAGAACACAATTCACACACAAAGTCATTCAAAGTGTTTTACTAGACAGAAAAAAATACATTCAAATCACAAAATATAGAATACAAATGAAAAAAAATACAAAACAGTAATTAATCTTCATTCAAATGCATGAGTAATCAGAACTGTTTTCATCCTAGACGTAAAAATTGTTATGTCCTGACTCTAGACGCCAGCACGAGGCCGGTCCCGGAGGTCCTCAGAGTTCT
The DNA here is from genome assembly GCA_902685375.1 of Neostethus bicornis. Classification (NCBI taxonomy): domain Eukaryota; kingdom Metazoa; phylum Chordata; class Actinopteri; order Atheriniformes; family Phallostethidae; genus Neostethus; species Neostethus bicornis. The sequence continues at coordinate 141,954 of CACRXE010000035.1, forward strand.
AGATGGTTCATGTTTAGTCCTGACTCTAGACACCAGCAGGAGGCCGGTCCCAGAGGTCCTCAGAGTTCTAGATGGTTCATGTTTAGTCCTGACTCTAGACACCAGCAGGAGGCCGGTCCCAGAGGTCCTCAGAGTTCTAGATGGTTCATGTTTAGTCCTGACTCTAGAAACCAGCAGGAGGCCGGTCCCAGAGGTCCTCAGAGTTCTAGATGGTCCATGTTTAGTCCTGACTCTAGACACCAGCAGGAGGCCGGTCCCAGAGGTCCTCAGAGTTCTAGATGGTTCATGTTTAGTCCTGACTCTAGGCACCAGCACGAGGCCGGTCCCGGAGGTCCTCAGAGTTCTAGATGGTTCATGTTTAGTCCTGACTCTAGACACCAGCAGGAGGCCAGTCCCAGAGGTCCTCAGAGTTCTAGATGGTCCATGTTTAGTCTTGACTCTAGACACCAGCAGGAGGCCGGTCCCAGAGGTCCTCAGAGTTCTAGATGGTTCATGTTTAGTCCTGACTCTAGGCACCAGCAGGAGGCCGGTCCAGGAGGTCCTCAGAGTTCTAGATGGTCCATGTTTAGTCCTGACTCTAGGCACCAGCAGGAGGCCGGTCCAGGAGGTCCTCAGAGTTCTAGATGGTCCATGATTAGTCCTGACTCTAGACACCAGCAGGAGGCCGGTACCAGAGGTCCTCAGAGTTCTAGATGGTTCATGTTTAGTCCTGACTCTAGACACCAGCAGGAGGCCGGTCCCAGAGGTCCTCAGAGTTCTAGATGGTTCATGTTTAGTCCTGACTATAGACACCAGCAGGAGGCCGGTCCCAGAGGTCCTCAGAGTTCTAGATGGTTCATGTTTAGTCCTGACTCTAGACACCAGCAGGAGGCCGGTCCCAGAGGTCCTCAGAGTTCTAGATGGTCCATGTTTAGTCCTGACTCTAGACACCAGCAGGAGGCCGGTCCCAGAGGTCCTCAGAGTTCTAGATGGTTCATATTTAGTCCTGACTCTAGACACCAGCAGGAGGCCGGTCCCAGAGGTCCTCAGAGTTCTAGATGGTTCATGTTTAGTCCTGACTCTAGACGCCAGCAGGAGGCCGGTCCCAGAGGTCCTCAGAGTTCTAGATGGTTCATGTTTAGTCCTGACTCTAGACGCCAGCAGGAGGCCGGTCCCAGAGGTCCTCAGAGTTCTAGATGGTTCATGTGTAGTCCTGACTCTAGACACCAGCAGGAGGCCGGTCCCAGAGGTCCTCAGAGTTCTAGATGGTCCATGTTGAGTCCTGACTCTAGACACCAGCAGGAGGCCGGTCCCAGAGGTCCTCAGAGTTCTAGATGGTTCATGTTTAGTCCTGACTCTAGGCACCAGCAGGAGGCCGGTCCAGGAGGTCCTCAGAGTTCTAGATGGTCCATGTTTAGTCCTGACTCTAGACACCAGCAGGAGGCCGGTACCAGAGGTCCTCAGAGTTCTAGATGGTTCATGTTTAGTCCTGACTCTAGACACCAGCAGGAGGCCGGTCCCAGAGGTCCTCAGAGTTCTAGATGGTTCATGTTTAGTCCTGACTATAGACACCAGCAGGAGGCCGGTCCCAGAGGTCCTCAGAGTTCTAGATGGTTCATGTTTAGTCCTGACTCTAGACACCAGCAGGAGGCCGGTCCCAGAGGTCCTCAGAGTTCTAGATGGTCCATGTTTAGTCCTGACTCTAGACACCAGCAGGAGGCCGGTCCCAGAGGTCCTCAGAGTTCTAGATGGTCCATGTTGAGTCCTGACTCTAGACACCAGCAGGAGGCCGGTCCCAGAGGTCCTCAGAGTTCTAGATGGTTCATGTTTAGTCCTGACTCTAGGCACCAGCAGGAGGCCGGTCCAGGAGGTCCTCAGAGTTCTAGATGGTCCATGTTTAGTCCTGACTCTAGACACCAGCAGGAGGCCGGTCCCAGAGGTCCTCAGAGTTCTAGATGGTTCATGTTTAGTCCTGACTCTAGACGCCAGCAGGAGGCCGGTCCCAGAGGTCCTCAGAGTTCTAGATGGTTCATGTTTAGTCCTGACTCTAGACGCCAGCAGGAGGCCGGTCCCAGAGGTCCTCAGAGTTCTAGATGGTTCATGTGTAGTCCTGACTCTAGACACCAGCAGGAGGCCGGTCCCAGAGGTCCTCAGAGTTCTAGATGGTCCATGTTGAGTCCTGACTCTAGACACCAGCAGGAAGCCGGTCCCAGAGGTCCTCAGAGTTCTAGATGGTTCATGTTTAGTCCTGACTCTAGGCACCAGCACGAGGCCGGTCCCGGAGGTCCTCAGAGTTCTAGATGGTTCATGTTTAGTCCTGACTCTAGGCACCAGCACGAGGCCGATCCCGGAGGTCCTCAGAGTTCTAGATGGTCCATGTTTAGTCCTGACTCTAGACACCAGAAGGAGGCCGGTCCCAGAGGTCCTCAGAGTTCTAGATGGTCCATGTTTAGTCTTGACTCTAGACACCAGCAGGAGGCCGGTCCCAGAGGTCCTCAGAGTTCTAGATGGTTCATGTTTAGTCCTGACTCTAGGCACCAGCAGGAGGCCGGTCCAGGAGGTCCTCAGAGTTCAAGATGGTCCATGTTTAGTCCTGACTCTAGGCACCAGCAGGAGGCCGGTCCAGGAGGTCCTCAGAGTTCTAGATGGTCCATGTTGAGTCCTGACTCTAGACACCAGCAGGAGGCCGGTCCCAGAGGTCCTCAGAGTTCTAGATGGTTCATGTTTAGTCCTGACTCTAGGCACCAGCACGAGGCCGGTCCCGGAGGTCCTCAGAGTTCTAGATGGTTCATGTTTAGTCCTGACTCTAGACACCAGCAGGAGGCCGGTCCCAGAGGTCCTCAGAGTTCTAGATGGTCCATGTTTAGTCTTGACTCTAGACACCAGCAGGAGGCCGGTCCCAGAGGTCCTCAGAGTTCTAGATTGTTCATGTTTAGTCCTGACTCTAGACACCAGCAGGAGGCCGGTCCAGGAGGTCCTCAGAGTTCTAGATGGTCCATGTTTAGTCCTGACTCTAGACACCAGCAGGAGGCCGGTCCCAGAGGTACTCAGAGTTCTAGATGGTTCATGTTTAGTCCTGACTCTAGACACCAGCAGGAGGCCGGTCCCAGAGGTCCTCAGAGTTCTAGATGATTCATGTTTAGTCCTGACTCTAGACACCAGCAGGAGGCCGGTCCCAGAGGTCCTCAGAGTTCTAGATGGTTCTTGTTTAGTCCTGACTCTAGACACCAGCAGGAGGCCGGTCCCAGAGGTCCTCAGAGTTCTAGATGGTCCATGTTGAGTCCTGACTCTAGACACCAGCAGGAGGCCGGTCCCAGAGGTCCTCAGAGTTCTAGATGGTTCATGTTTAGTCCTGACTCTAGGCACCAGCAGGAGGCCGGTCCAGGAGGTCCTCAGAGTTCTAGATGGTCCATGTTTAGTCCTGACTCTAGACACCAGCAGGAGGCCGGTACCAGAGGTCCTCAGAGTTCTAGATGGTTCATGTTTAGTCCTGACTCTAGACACCAGCAGGAGGCCGGTCCCAGAGGTCCTCAGAGTTCTAGATGGTTCATGTTTAGTCCTGACTCTAGACACCAGCAGGAGGCCGGTCCCAGAGGTCCTCAGAGTTCTAGATGGTTCATGTTTAGTCCTGACTCTAGACACCAGCAGGAGGCCGGTCCCAGAGGTCCTCAGAGTTCTAGATGGTCCATGTTTAGTCCTGACTCTAGACACCAGCAGGAGGCCGGTCCCAGAGGTCCTCAGAGTTCTAGATGGTTCATATTTAGTCCTGACTCTAGACACCAGCAGGAGGCCGGTCCCAGAGGTCCTCAGAGTTCTAGATGGTTCATGTTTAGTCCTGACTCTAGACGCCAGCAGGAGGCCGGTCCCAGAGGTCCTCAGAGTTCTAGATGGTTCATGTTTAGTCCTGACTCTAGACGCCAGCAGGAGGCCGGTCCCAGAGGTCCTCAGAGTTCTAGATGGTTCATGTGTAGTCCTGACTCTAGACACCAGCAGGAGGCCGGTCCCAGAGGTCCTCAGAGTTCTAGATGGTCCATGTTGAGTCCTGACTCTAGACACCAGCAGGAGGCCGGTCCCAGAGGTCCTCAGAGTTCTAGATGGTTCATGTTTAGTCCTGACTCTAGGCACCAGCACGAGGCCGGTCCCGGAGGTCCTCAGAGTTCTAGATGGTTCATGTTTAGTCCTGACTCTAGGCACCAGCACGAGGCCGATCCCGGAGGTCCTCAGAGTTCTAGATGGTCCATGTTTAGTCCTGACTCTAGACACCAGAAGGAGGCCGGTCCCAGAGGTCCTCAGAGTTCTAGATGGTCCATGTTTAGTCTTGACTCTAGACACCAGCAGGAGGCCGGTCCCAGAGGTCCTCAGAGTTCTAGATGGTTCATGTTTAGTCCTGACTCTAGGCACCAGCAGGAGGCCGGTCCAGGAGGTCCTCAGAGTTCAAGATGGTCCATGTTTAGTCCTGACTCTAGGCACCAGCAGGAGGCCGGTCCAGGAGGTCCTCAGAGTTCTAGATGGTCCATGTTGAGTCCTGACTCTAGACACCAGCAGGAGGCCGGTCCCAGAGGTCCTCAGAGTTCTAGATGGTTCATGTTTAGTCCTGACTCTAGGCACCAGCACGAGGCCGGTCCCGGAGGTCCTCAGAGTTCTAGATGGTTCATGTTTAGTCCTGACTCTAGACACCAGCAGGAGGCCGGTCCCAGAGGTCCTCAGAGTTCTAGATGGTCCATGTTTAGTCTTGACTCTAGACACCAGCAGGAGGCCGGTCCCAGAGGTCCTCAGAGTTCTAGATTGTTCATGTTTAGTCCTGACTCTAGACACCAGCAGGAGGCCGGTCCAGGAGGTCCTCAGAGTTCTAGATGGTCCATGTTTAGTCCTGACTCTAGACACCAGCAGGAGGCCGGTCCCAGAGGTACTCAGAGTTCTAGATGGTTCATGTTTAGTCCTGACTCTAGACACCAGCAGGAGGCCGGTCCCAGAGGTCCTCAGAGTTCTAGATGATTAATGTTTAGTCCTGACTCTAGACACCAGCAGGAGGCCGGTCCCAGAGGTCCTCAGAGTTCTAGATGGTTCTTGTTTAGTCCTGACTCTAGACACCAGCAGGAGGCCGGTCCCAGAGGTCCTCAGAGTTCTAGATGGTTCATGTTCAGTCCTGACTCTAGACACCAGCAGGAGGCCGGTCCCAGAGGTCCTCAGAGTTCTAGATGGTTCATGTTTAGTCCTGACTCTAGGCACCAGCAGGAGGCCGGTCCCAGAGGTCCTCAGAGTTCTAGATTGTTCATGTTTAGTCCTGACTCTAGACACCAGCAGGAGGCCGGTCCCAGAGGTCCTCAGAGTTCTAGATGGTTCATGTTTAGTCCTGACTCTAGACACCAGCAGGAGGCCGGTCCCAGAGGTCCTCAGAGTTCTAGATGGTTCATGTTTAGTCCTGACTCTAGACACCAGCAGGAGGCCGGTCCCAGAGGTCCTCAGAGTTCTAGATGGTTCATGTTTAGTCCTGACTCTAGACACCAGCAGGAGGCCGGTCCTAGAGGTCCTCAGAGTTCTAGATGGTTCATGTTTAGTCCTGACTCTAGACACCAGCAGGAGGCCGGTCCTAGAGGTCCTCAGAGTTCTAGATGGTTCATGTTTAGTCCTGACTCTAGACACCAGCAGGAGGCCGGTCCCGGAGGTCCTCAGAGTTCTAGATGGTTCATGTTTAGTCCTGACTCTAGACACCAGCAGGAGGCCGGTCCCAGAGGTCCTCAGAGTTCTAGATGGTCCATGTTTAGTCCTGACTCTAGACACCAGCAGGAGGCCGGTCCCAGAGGTCCTCAGAGTTCTAGATGGTCCATGTTTAGTCCTGTCTCTAGACACCAGCAGGAGGCCGGTCCCAGAGGTCCTCAGAGTTCTAGATGGTTCATTTTTAGTCCTGACTCTAGACACCAGCAGGAGGCCGGTCCCAGAGGTCCTCAGAGTTCTAGATGGTTCATGTTTAGTCCTGATTCTAGACACCAGCAGGAGGCCGGTCCCAGAGGTCCTCAGAGTTCTAGATGGTTCATGTTTAGTCCTGACTGTAGACACCAGTAGGAGGACGGTCCCAGAGGTCCTCAGAGTTCTAGATGGTTCATGTTTAGTCCTGACTCTAGACACCAGCAGGAGGCCGGTCCCAGAGGTCCTCAGAGTTCTAGATGGTTCATGTTTAGTCCTGACTCTAGACACCAGCAGGAGGCCGGTCCCAGAGGTCCTCAGAGTTCTAGATGGTTCATGTTTAGTCCTGACTCTAGACACCAGCAGGAGACCGGTCCCAGAGGTCCTCAGAGTTTTAGATGGTTCATGTTTAGTCCTGACTCTAGACACCAGCAGGAGACCGGTCCCAGAGGTCCTCAGAGTTCTAGATGGTTCATGTTTAGTCCTGACTCTAGACACCAGCAGGAGGCCGGTCCTAGAGGTCCTCAGAGTTCTAGATGGTTCATGTTTAGTCCTGACTCTAGACACCAGCAGGAGGCCGGTCCCGGAGGTCCTCAGAGTTCTAGATGGTTCATGTTTAGTCCTGACTCTAGACACCAGCAGGAGGCCGGTCCCAGAGGTCCTCAGAGTTCTAGATGGTTCATGTTTACTCCTGACTCTAGACACCAGCAGGAGGCCGGTCCTAGAGGTCCTCAGAGTTCTAGATGGTTCATGTTTAGTCCTGACTCTAGACACCAGCAGGAGGCCAGTCCCAGAGGTCCTCAGAGTTCTAGATGGTTCATGTTTAGTCCTGACTCTAGACACCAGCAGGAGGCCGGTCCTAGAGGTCCTCAGATTTCTAGATGGTTCATGTTTAGTCCTGACTCTAGACACCAGCAGGAGGCCGGTCCAAGAGGTCCTCAGAGTTCTAGATGGTTCATGTTTAGTCCTGACTCTAGACACCAGCAGGAGGCCGGTCCCGGAGGTCCTCAGAGTTCTAGATGGTTCATGTTTAGTCCTGACTCTAGACACCAGCAGGAGGCCGGTCCCAGAGGTCCTCAGAGTTCTAGATGGTTCATGTTTAGTCCTGACTCTAGACACCAGAGGGAGGCCGGTCATAGAGGTCCTCAGAGTTCTAGATGGTTCATGTTTAGTCCTGACTCTAGACACCAGCAGGAGGCCGGTCCTAGAGGTCCTCAGAGTTCTAGATGGTTCATGTTTAGTCCTGACTCTAGACACCAGCAGGAGGCCGGTCCCGGAGGTCCTCAGAGTTCTAGATGGTTCATGTTTAGTCCTGACTCTAGACACCAGCAGGAGGCCGGTCCCGGAGGTCCTCAGAGTTCTAGATGGTTCATGTTTAGTCCTGACTCTAGACACCAGCAGGAGGCCGGTCCCAGAGGTCCTCAGAGTTCTAGATGGTTCATGTTTAGTCCTGACTCTAGACACCAGCAGGAGGCCGGTCCTAGAGGTCCTCAGATTTCTAGATGGTTCATGTTTAGTCCTGACTCTAGACACCAGCAGGAGGCCGGTCCCGGAGGTCCTCAGAGTTCTAGATGGTTCATGTTTAGTCCTGACTCTAGACACCAGCAGGAGGCCGGTCCCAGAGGTCCTCAGAGTTCTAGATGGTCCATGTTTAGTCCTGACTCTAGACACCAGCAGGAGGCCGGTCCCAGAGGTCCTTAGAGTTCTAGATGGTTCATGTTTAGTCCTGACTCTAGACACCAGCAGGAGGCCGGTCCCGGAGGTCCTCAGAGTTCTAGATGGTTCATGTTTAGTCCTGACTCTAGACACCAGCAGGAGGCCGGTCCCAGAGGTCCTCAGAGTTCTAGATGGTCCATGTTTAGTCCTGTCTCTAGACACCAGCAGGAGGCCGGTCCCAGAGGTCCTCAGAGTTCTAGATGGTTCATTTTTAGTCCTGACTCTAGACACCAGCAGGAGGCCGGTCCCAGAGGTCCTCAGAGTTCTAGATGGTTCATGTTTAGTCCTGATTCTAGACACCAGCAGGAGGCCGGTCCCAGAGGTCCTCAGAGTTCTAGATGGTTCATGTTTAGTCCTGACTCTAGACACCAGTAGGAGGACGGTCCCAGAGGTCCTCAGAGTTCTAGATGGTTCATGTTTAGTCCTGACTCTAGACACCAGCAGGAGGCCGGTCCCAGAGGTCCTCAGAGTTCTAGATGGTTCATGTTTAGTCCTGACTCTAGACACCAGCAGGAGGCCGGTCCCAGAGGTCCTCAGAGTTCTAGATGGTTCATGTTTAGTCCTGACTCTAGACACCAGCAGGAGACCGGTCCCAGAGGTCCTCAGAGTTTTAGATGGTTCATGTTTAGTCCTGACTCTAGACACCAGCAGGAGACCGGTCCCAGAGGTCCTCAGAGTTCTAGATGGTTCATGTTTAGTCCTGACTCTAGACACCAGCAGGAGGCCGGTCCTAGAGGTCCTCAGAGTTCTAGATGGTTCCTGTTTAGTCCTGACTCTAGACACCAGCAGGAGGCCGGTCCCGGAGGTCCTCAGAGTTCTAGATGGTTCATGTTTAGTCCTGACTCTAGACACCAGCAGGAGGCCGGTCCCAGAGGTCCTCAGAGTTCTAGATGGTTCATGTTTAGTCCTGACTCTAGACACCAGCAGGAGGCCGGTCCCAGAGGTCCTCAGAGTTCTAGATGGTCCATGTTTAGTCCTGACTCTAGACACCAGCAGGAGGCCGGTCCCAGAGGTCCTCAGAGTTCTAGATGGTTCATGTTTAGTCCTGACTCTAGACAGCAGCAGGAGACCGGTCCCAGAGGTCCTCAGAGTTTTAGATGGTTCATGTTTAGTCCTGACTCTAGACACCAGCAGGAGACCGGTCCCAGAGGTCCTCAGAGTTTTAGATGGTTCATAAGACATTAACATTTCATATTTAAACACAAGCAGAGCAGCTTTAAAGTGTTTCTCTGAGCACAAGAAGCCAGTGCAGAGACCTGAGCACAGGAAGCCAGTGCAGAGACCTGAGCACAGGAAGCCAGTGCAGAGACCTGAGCACATGACTCTTCCCATCAGATTATTCTTTGAATCTGCAATGTGAACAAACCAATTGAGACAGGAATCCTGTGATTTTAAGCTAAACAAATATTATTGATATAATATTATGTCCTACAATAGAGTTAAATGGAAGAAACTGACTTGCTGTGGCGCCCCCTGAAGGGAAAGGATGGAAGAAGACAAAATGGTAAGATCGTTTAATGCAGTAAAGGATGGTTCGATGACGTTTTTAAGGTCGTATAGGATGCAGAGGAACATTTCAAGGTGATATGGAATGATAGAGGGCTGATTTAAGGTGCTCTAGGATTCTTTTTAAAGTAGCATTGCTTGAGTTTAAGAAAGTATAGGACAATGGTTTAAAACCAGTTTTAATGCAGTCTTAAGATGGTTTTAAACTGGTAAATAAAGCATGCTCCAATATAAATTATGCAAATGAAATTTGATTAAACTAAAGAAAAAAAATATAAATGGATAGAATCTATATTTAAAATCCAAAACTTTTGTCAAAATATAAAATCACAAAACACTTAATGACATCACACATTTATCATTTTATTTTAAAAAAAACAAAAACAAAAGCTTTGACATTCCAGTGTTTTCATTTTCCATTTTTCTAGCAAAAAAAGGTGTCGTAATTCCTTCCAGATTGTCAACCTGAAGCTCTCTGCAGCAGAGAATGCAGCCAAAATGGCAAGATTTCAACTCTCACAGAGTTTAAAGTCATCTATGGACCAAAAGCATCAGCGTGTGGAATTCCAGATGAAAAAGGATCTGATTCTATTTGCATGATAAAAGGGAGCAATATTATTACACTTTCTTTCAACATGATTTTTTCACAATAAAGATTTACATTTCAGGTCTGAATGTGATTCTATACCATTTGTGCTACATCCCATTGGTTGATTAATGAGCATTCTTGATGAAAAGTTATGTTAAATTACTAGCGCACAAAAAAAACATTGGCGGATTCTATTAAAAACAAAAAAATATCATTTTACATGATAAAAATCCAGTCTAAAGCAGACACAAGACACGCCAGAGGAGAAAAAAAAGTTGGTGTAAAAGCAGTTCAAGATGGAGGTGAAGAAGAGAGTCCGTTTCTTGTTAGTCTCTTCTTTTAAAATTTTATCTGTAATAATTTATTAGACTCTATAGTTGTGGCTGTTCCGCTTGATTCGAGCCAAGTTTGAGGATATGATTCAAATCTTCAGGTTCTTTATTTTTTCTGCTCGTTTCTTGAGCAGATCGCCAATTTCCTGTAGCGAACGAATGTAACTGCTCTGAACCTTGTCCATTGCGATCTTTCCAAACAATACATCGTCCTGAAAGAGATTATCATAAGAGCACTGTATCATATTGTGAGCCATATATCGATATCAAGCTAACTTAGTGGAGGAAAGCAAAATAATTCAAACATTTGAGCCAATAAAATCATCCCTTTTATTACTTACATTAAAACTTGGTAAAAATGATGCACTGCTAGCTAGAAACAGTTCTGTTAATAGTTTCTAACAAAAATAAATTTATGGAAATGCATTTTTGCTTCTATAACCTGGATCATCATAATTCCATATTATCTCAGTTTATTATTAACACAAATTCTGTACCTGTTCGTCTTGGTCACAGGTGAGGTCGGCCATCTGTAACGTGCCCAAAGATGATTCGTGGCTTCTTGTGAGCTCGTATGCCTGGGTGAGAAGCTGGAGTAAATTGCCTGTCAGGTCCTGGAAGCCGTACACCACCAAAGGCTGCAAAACAACCCCACCCAGTATCACTGACTGCAAAAGCATCATTTTAACAAGAAAAGTTCAATTAGCCTGAAACATGATGGTACTGCCACCATGCCCTGGTATGTACCATGCAAAGGAGCTTTTCATAGACTAATGAACAAAATGTTGGGGTTTTTTTTATTGTGAGGTGACTGGGTCACATAAATAAATCTTTTATGAGAGCAGTTTAAGAAACCAACAGTATAAGAGGCAGGGACAGGGCAATTTGAACAAGAAACACTCAATTAACCCAGTGGAACCGCCACCGTACGCTGACACATTATACAAATTAGTTTTAATTAGACTAAATAAACAAAACATTATCTATTTTTCATTATGAAATAACCAGTAATAAAACCTTTTAAAAATATGGGAATAAAATTCTGCCTTTTAAAGAATTGTTTTAGCAAGAAACATTAATTAGCTCGTATCATGATGGCACAGCCATTATGCTCTGGCATGTATCACACAATTGAGTTTTTAATAGACTGATTTAAAGAAGCATGTGACAAAAAGTGTGACTACTGCAAAATCTCAGTTGGAAAACCTCAACAAGCCCATACTATGATGGTACCAACTCCAAAACAAATGAGCTTTAGAGTAAATAAACTAAATGTTACTAATATTTTGAATTTGAGACGACTGTGTGACACAAATAAACCTTTTATAAAAACAACCAGACCATTAAAAAGTCATTTTAAACAGAAATACTCCTAACACCATTGTTGTACCACTGTCGTGCCTTGACATATCATGCAAATAAGCTTTTTATCCACATTCCAGACAAGTTTATTCCATCCTACCAGCGGGATGTTTGCATCCTTTTTCTTTTTCTTCTTCTTCTGTGAATTGCTCAGAGGTCGTATAATTTTCGCACAGTGAGCGGCTGTCCACATCGTTATGCTCACCGTCTGAGAAACACCAAGACATGTAAATTACCTGGGATCAACTAGAAAGTACATGAAAGAAATGAAGGTGTTTCACCTCTAGCAAGAAGACAAGGTTCTCCAATAAACGCGGTTGCGTTTTTAAAGTACTTGTCATTTCCAACATGTTTCCTTTGCACTTATCCAGCATTTCTGTGGATTAAAAAGACAAAGAGAACAGACTTGTAAAATGGGATCATAGTGGATTTCAAAAGAAGCTTGAGATCCACCTTCAAGTTGAATTATGACAGATTTGAAAGTGTTACAGATCTGAGTTTGGAGCTCCGACGAATCATCTGCAAGAAAAACAAATCAAGAAGTGAGATGGAAAGTAAGAGAGATCTAATCAAAGATCAGCATCTTTCTCACCTAATCCAACCATTTCCAGCTCATGTAGGAATATAGGGAGCTGCAGGGCAGTGGCCTGACACTGGAAGCTCCCACTGGACAGGGCGGAGTGCAGACGGGAGGATGGGGGACCCAGGAATGGATACTGAAAAAAAATCAAATATTCTCTTGAACAATAGGTCATAAAGTCTTGGCTTTTTTTTTTTTTTTTTTTTTACATTTTTGCCAAATAAAAAAGTTGTGTGTTTCAGCTGTTTATGTTTTAACAAAGCTTGTTTTTGGGTTTTAATTATAAAGAATTCATAGTTTGTTGGTGGGTTCTAAACACTTTGTGTTTCGGTTTTCTGTTTCAGCTTCTTTTCACAATGTTTGAACTGTTTTTAGTAAATATATTTGAGCTTCTTTGGCTTTTTGGTGTTTTTTAATATATTTTAGCTATATGATGTTTTTCAAATGTTTTTCTTTTTTAGCACATTTCTCTTTTTTAGTAAGTTTCGGCAATTTTTTTTTTTTAGAGCATTTCAGCTAGAAATTAGTATATTTCAGCATATTTTATTTTTCGGCAAAATTCAGCTACTTTTCAGTAAGTTTCAGCCATTATCATTTTTAACACATTTTGGCTTTTTTTAAAAAGCATGTTTTAACCGTGTTTATTTGCGCGTTTGAGCTTTTTCAGCACATTCTTTTTCTTTTAGTGCCTCTTATTTATTTTACGCATATTTTGAAAATGTATTTGACCCACTTTTCAATGTATTTCTGCTATCTTTATCGATCATATTCTTTCCTACTCATGGTCTGATTAAAAGCACCACCACACACCTGGACAGGTTTTTGTACCAGCTCTGCTGCCACCTCCATCACCTGGTGGAGCTGAAAAAGCAATTCACCAAGAACCAAACTTTTATCTCCAACACCGTTTTCATGGGACGTGTGGGAGTTTTCATGTGAGAACGAAGGACTCAGCGACGCCATCGCTGCTAACAACCGCAGTGTTAGCGCACGTATCTGAAGCCAGACGGTTTCTTCTTCCATTGACTGACGTCGATGCTCATTGGTTATCTGTCTGGAAGAAAAAAAAAACAAAAAAGCTGCTTAACTTTGTGTTTCTTTGTTTATTTCTCAAAAGTTAATAAATAAAGACACCTTTCTTTAGGATCCCAGTTTGTGAAAACAGTCAGATCTCTATTGTCCCTTAAAGCTTCCCACGAGATGTCGTCTTCCATGGCTGATATCGGCATGGCTCTCATACTCTCTGTAAAACTTTCCGAACTAGTAAAATAATAAAGAAATATCCATGTTAGTTAAAATGAAGGATTTTATACTCATTTTTAAAATACAATCATCACCACTGGCGCCAGCATTCCGTGGTGTCTGATATGAAGCTTAAAAGTTATTTGGTATGCTCTGTGTATTTTGTGGGTGGGATTAAATACGTTTTGTCAAACAAGGATTGACTTGTTACCTTAGTTCTATTTGTTGTTATTCATAGAATATCAAACAACAACAAATGTGAAACTTCCAAAATAAGCACTCTGCTCTCGTTCGCTCATCATCATCATCGGTTGGCTATTTTTCAGCTAAAGCTGAAGAGCGCAAACTATCTTTACTGGATGGTTGTGGATAACCTCTCTACAGTCAGCTAGCAGCTCTGGAGATCCATTCACAAAAATATCACATCTATTCTCAGACTTTGAAAACAAGCAGAAAATTGTTGTTAAAAAGAAAATAAAAGCCTTTTAAAGGATTGTCAGGGACCTGTCAGGAACAGGCGCATTAAACTGGCAGAAACATACCAGACGATTGTTTGGGAAAAATGGCAATTACAAAGCTCGAGCACAGAAATTCTTCTGAACGCCAAATTTTGCAAACTATGAAGGGATTGTAGCTAAACTGCCAACGTTCACCCAGTACCTACTATAGACAAATTGTTTCAAATTTCAGGACCATGCAATGAAAGGTCAAGGTCACACGTTGTGTGAACACAGTCTCCAGACTGAAAGAATTTTTCACTTTGAATCAAATTGCACAGAGTTACTCCACAGCCACAACTTTATTTGATGACTCAATGTCAACTTTTTCTTGTTTAATTCTGTTTAAATACAGTTTTTATTTTCTTTAAAATAGTTTCTTTAGATTACATACATATATTTACACACACACCCGTACACACATGTATAGTGACTATATCCAGATGTTTCTTACATGTCTGCTTCCGACACCAACTCCAGCAACATTTTCTCTGTTCGTACTTGAGCGAATTGCAGCGAATGGTTCAACCTGTTCCTCAGCGCTATGAATTCGGGGATTTTCTCAAACGCTCCGTACTTGTACGCCTGAATGATGTACTCTGAGGTCTGCAGAAGGAAAACAGCAACTGAGCAGGAGTTGTTGTTGCCAACGCAAAAAGGGCTTTTTACTTACATCTTTCTGGTTGGAGTGAAAAAATTTGAGGGAAAAATTATACGACTGCGAGGCGGCACTGAACTGGCCCAGCGACTCAGCGTAACGAGTCAGCAGAAACCTACAAAATAAAAGCTTCCTGTAAGCAAATGTTTGCATTCTGTGTTTTCAAACCTTGTCTGATGGAACTGACCCGATGGTGTCGTGTTGGACGTGTTTGGCGTCCAAACTGGTGTAGAGATCCACCACAGGCTCAAAGGCTCCCAGGCGGCAGTAGAGTAGCAGCAAGAGCAGTTTGAACTGAGCGTTGGAGGAGCTGTTGTTCAAACCCTCATGAAGAAAACCCAAACACTGCCACACCATCTTCAAGTCTCCTACACACCAGCAGGGGGAACATTACAAACACACAATGCATCATTGGTCGTGGATACAGAGTTAAATACAAGTTTCAGATTTTTAAAGATTAAAGAAACAAAGTGATTTTATTTGTATGCAGCATAATATTTTTTTCCATGGAATGCAATAGCATGCTTTGATTTTGGAGGAAAGTAACAATAAGCTGCATTTAGTTTGAACGGATAGCATAAATACGTTCCATTTTGATGGGATCAAAGTGCAGTGTGTTTTATTTTTAAAGGATCAAAGTGCAGTGTGTTTTATTTTTAAAGGATCAAAGTGCAGTGTGTTTTTATTTTGAAGGGATCAAAGTGCAGTGTGTTTTTATTTTGAAAGGATCAAAGTGCAGTGTGTTTTTATTTTGAAAGGATCAAAGTGCAGTGTGTTTTTATTTTGAAGGGATCAAAGTGCAGTGTGTTTTTATTTTGAAAGGATCAAAGTGGAGTGTGTTTTTATTTTGAAGGGATCAAAGTGCAGTGTGTTTTTATTTTGAAAGGATCAAAGTGCAGTGTGTTTTTATTTTGAAGGGATCAAAGTGCAGTGTGTTTTTATTTTGAAAGGATCAAAGTGCAGTGTGTTTTTATTTTGAAGGGATCAAAGTGCAGTGTGTTTTTATTTTGAAAGGATCAAAGTGCAGTGTGTTTTTATTTTGAAGGGATCAAAGTGCAGTGTGTTTTTATTTTGAAAGGATCAAAGTGCAGTGTGTTTTTATTTTGAAGGGATCAAAGTGCAGTGTGTTTTTATTTTGAAAGGATCAAAGTGCAATGTGTTTCTATTTTGAAAGGATCAAAGTGCAGTGTGTTTTTATTTTGAAAGGATCAAAGTGCAGTGTGTTTTTATTTTGAAGGGATCAAAGTGCAGTGTGTTTTTATTTTGAAGGGATCAAAGTGCAGTGTGTTTTTATTTTGAAGGGATCAAAGTGCAGTGTGTTTTTATTTTGAAGGGATCAAAGTGCAGTGTGTTTTTATTTTGAAGGGATCAAAGTGCAATGTGTTTTTATTTTGAAAGTACCTGACGATATGACATTTCAAATGAACTTACCGGTTTCATTCCACAAATCGATGTAAATGTGCGCGGCCATCAGACAATACATGTCAGAAAACTGCAACTCTGTCTTCAAACAGTTTTGTCCTGTGAGAAAAACATTCATCACTTAAGTGTTTAAAATCATTGTTTGAATATCAGTTCAACAAGAGGTTACTTAAATAAATTAAATGACTGTATTTTTCGCAGTACAAGGCGCACCTTCAATGAACGGCCTGTTTGAAAATGTTTTCATTTATAGAGTGCTCTGCATTATGAGGCGAATAGAATAAAAGCTACTGTAGTGGCTGCAGTTGTTATGCAGGAGACATTTAGGGGTCTTTACTGGTGTTTTTACCGCTGCCGAAGCTTGCGTCTTTAGTCTTTCTATGCAGAGTTTGCATGTTCTCCCCGTGTATGTGGGGGTTTTCTCACCATCTAAAAACATGCATGGTAGGTTGATTGCCTGCTAAAAAATTGCTCATAGGAATGAGTGTGTGTGGGGATGGTTGTCTGTGTGTGTGGACCTGTAACGGAATGACAACCTGTTCGGGGTGTATGCTGCCTCTCGACTGAAATTAGCCAGAATAGGCTCTAGGCCCCTATGGGTCTGTGTTAAGGATAAACGGTTCACAAGACGAAACTATGACGACACCTTCCAACTACAGTAGCCATAACTAACCAATATTGATTCATTGGATTACAAGACACACGGTTGGTTTTTGAGAAAATGGAAAGTTTTGAGGCGTACCTTACAATGCAGAAAACACAGTATTAAAAAACAAACAAAAAAAAGTCTAAAAAAAATAGCTTTTCTTTCAAAACTGCAACTTACTAAAAATGTTTGAGTAAAAGCCCTCAAATCATCAATAGAAATATTTTATTTATAGTGGTACTTTACTAGAACGTTATAAGTTCTAGAAGATAAAGCTGTCAAATCAAAAGAAAAACTGTATTGAATTTTAGAAAAACATTTTAAAAATGTGCGAAAAATTGTGAAACTAAAATCAATATATACAAAAATTAAGCAAAAGCATAAAACAAAAAACATCAAAGCAAAAAACTGAAAAGAAAAAAAAACTTATTTGGTTCGTTATTTAAAATGAAAAAAAAATATTTTCCAATATTCTTTGGGAACCCTAAAGCCTCCATGTACTTTACATTGTGGTTTTTAAACATCCCGCTAAAGTGTTTAAAAGTGTTCTTACCGAACTTTAAGCCATAGCGATAGTGCGCCTTCAGCTCGTTGATGAGGCGGAGCTTGCCATTAGAATCCAGACTGTGATGAAGGCCCAGAGATCGGCTAAGTTGCGTCATACATAAATGTCTTTGGAGAGCTTTGGTGTCTTCTGGGAAATTGAATCCATCTTCACCTCGTTTTCCCAGCGGCACCAATTCACTCACGTAGTTAATAAACTGAAAACAAATTTAAAAAAAAGTCAATCTGGTTCCGTTCTAACATACTGTAGCTCGGCAAAAAGAGAAATCTTCATTTGTTCATCTGTTATCTCAAAACATTTTCATCCAAACTAGTCAGATAGCTCCACCAAATGAAGGCTGAAGAGATTGAAGAGTCATGTGTAGTTAGGAACTTTTGACCTTCTTGTGTTAGTTGGTAGTGAGTACCTGTGGGCTAAACTGAAGTTTTTCTCAGTCATACAAAGACTATCCACATAAAAAACCTTAAATCTCTTTATCAAATCATTAAACGTATAGTTGGAGGGTGGTGAAATGGAAGTGATTCGCTCCATGGCTACCTGGACGTGCTGTTCGGAGGAAAGCAGGTGCAGATGGAGCTTCATGTCGATGATGCAGCACGGTTTGTCTCCAAACTTACGAAAAAACTCCACCAGCAGATTTAGAGGGTCTCCTGAGAAGCAGAAAATCATCTCCATAGAAACGAGAACTCATCATGATGTATCTGACGTTTTTTTTTTTTACCCAGCAAGTTCTTTTCCGTATGGCCTCGTTCTCCAAGTCTGTGAATCAGCTCCAGACGAGCTAGGTAAGGACCTCGCAATGAGCGCACTTCTCTAGCTTCCTCATCTTTGATCCTGTCCTCTATGAACTGAATCACCTCCATAACGGTGTGATCAACACAACCCTCTTGACAGCTGGACACATAGACGAGCATCAGAACAGTAGGAAGACGTTTTAAATAATGGTTTTTAAAAAAAAAAAAAGAAGAGGAATCAGGTCTCACTTTTCGCCATCTTCTGGTGGATTCCAGGACTGGTCCATGAGGTGAAAAAATGAATCAAAGTACAAAGGGTAGTACTGCCAATCATCTGGACTGGAAAACAATGTCAGAAAAATAACATCATCATGCTGGAGATGTGTGCGTTTGTGTATGCATGATCATGCGTGTATGTCTATTAGTGGTGCAACGGCTCATTGTTGATCCGTTCGGATCGGAGTTTCCGATTAGAAACGCGCGTGCATCGCGGAAAGCCATCTGGGCCGGTACATGCGCGCAATCTAGCATACTAAATGTTCGAATCTAGCGCACTAGATTACGTGCTTGAAATAAGACATTAACATCCCCTCCCTCTTCTCTAGTAAAGCCAATCAAAGTGAAATAGCCTGGTTCAATCTCCAGAGACACACAGGTGTACCCCATCCCTGATCCACCATCAATGTGCTGCAACAATAACATTTATATATGATCCTAGAGTTAATACTTAAAAATACAAAACAACAACTGAATCTGTCCTTTTACATTAAAAATGGATTTTCAACAATCATTTCATCATATCTTGTCTAAAACTCACGATGAGCGCCACCTTCTGTCCAATAACTATAAGGCAGAATAGCTTTGCTAGAGAATAAGGAGGGAATATGCGTGTTGCGGTAGGATATTCGTGGCCACCACGCGCACGTAAGCAAGCTAGATGTTACACCAAGCGCATTAGATGTTACATCAATGACAGATTTAAACTCTAGCGCGCTTGATGCAAGTTTTTAAGTGCGTTAAGAAGCGTATAAATATTGCGCGCTATATTTGAAGTTTGAAATCTAGCGTGCTTGTTTACGTGTGTAGTGGCCCTGATGGCTTTCCATGGTCTGAATTAGAGAAAAGTAGCCTGCGTTCAGTCCACACGTCATGTGGTCGAAGCATGTATCATGTTGTAATGTAAAATGTACATCGTAAAAACATCGTACATTTCACCTCACTGTATGTCGCGCAAGGTCAAATATGCATAATTAGGTTAAAAAAACAAACAAAAAACCCCAAAGAAACATCAGTTGTAATATGTGATATTGTAAATAGTGAGCGCAATAGATACGCTGCTAGAGGGCGATCATGTTTATTATTACTTTTGTCGATACTAGAGCGTGAGACCCGGTGAGTGGACTATAGTGATGGGCGATACCACAAATTATGGAATCAATACGATAACCAATACTCTAAAGAAATTTAAATCGATACTAATACCTGAAGTGAATACATATAAAAAAAAAGTACCACATAAATGTGGTAGCACAACTAAACACCAAGGAAAAGCCTTAGAACTAAAGAAAAGCTTTCCAGACGGGGAAGATTTTAAAGAAACTTTTTCTCGCTGTTTCTCGCTAAAACATTTTTCAAAGATGAGAAATGTTGTCCCGAAGTCATTTCTGCACGACCTGATATCTAGCTTGGACTCGACACATCAGCTGAACCAGGATTTTGCCGCATGTGTTGTAATGTCATAAACAGCACCCGCTTCAAAGCAAAACAGAATGTTTAAGATGTTGCTGAATGAGATTTTTGCTTAATCTACTGCTACGCATACAAATTTGTAGTAAACGGGTGATGTGCCGTTCATGTGACTCCATGCTCAGAAAGTAGCTCTCTGCCTCAAAAAGGTTAGTGACCCCTGATTAGACGCTCCTGGATCTCAACCCTCCTTTAAGAAAAAAAAAAAAAAACAATGCAACAGTGGGCTACACAATACAGCTCATTTTCAAAAAATGAGCACATATGATAAAGTCTGTTATTTTCTGTCTTGTACTGATAAACATTAGACTTTGATTTATTTTAGATTCATTAAACATAACTGAAAGTAGTTCAAGTCTTTTATTGTTTTAATATTAATGATTTGGGCACAGCTCACGAAAACACAAAATTTCCATCTCAAAAATGCACATATTTCATCCAACCAATAAAAGAAAAGTGTTTGTAATACAAAAAATGTCAACCTTCAAATAAATAAACAAATAAATAAAGCTTGAACTCAATCTTGTTCGGGGTCCTTTTGCAAAAATGACTGCTTCAATGCAGCGTGGCATGGAGGTAATCAGCCTGTGGCACTGCTGAGGTGTGAAGGAGGCCCAAGATGCTTCAATAGAGACCTTAAGCTCATCCAGAGTGTTGGGTCTTGCATCTCTCAACTTTTTCTTCACAATATTCCAAAGATTCTCGATGGGGTTCAGGTCAGGAGATTTGACAGACCAATGGAAGCCTGAAGTGCTCCAAACTCTCCTAACAGCTGGCAGCATTGACCCTGCCCTTGATAAAACACAGTGGACCAACACCAGCAGCTGACGTGGCATCCCAGACCATCACTGACTGTGGGTACTTGACACTGAACTTCAGGCATTCTGGCACTTCCCTCTCCCCAGACCTTGACACCTTGATTTCCAAATGACGTGCAAAAATCGAGCAACAGACCCATGCTGTGTCTCTGTAGCCCAGGTCCGGCACTTCTGCTGCAGTTTCTGATTCAAAAGTGGCTTGTCCTGGGTAATGTGGCACCTGCATTTCCTGCACATTTCCTGCACACGCCTGTACACGGTGGCTCTGGATGTTTCTACTCTAGACTCAGTCCACTGCTTCTGCAGGTCCCCTGAGGTCTGGAATCGGTCCTTCTCCACAATCTTCCTCAGAGTCCGGTCACCTCTACTTGTTGTGCAGCTTTTCTGCCACACTTTTTCCTTCCCACAGAGACGCAGCAGTCTGGGAAAAGCCTCTTCGTTCAGAAATTTCTTTGTGTCTTATCGTCTCGCTTGAGGGTGTCTATGATGGTCTTCTGGACAGCAGTCAGGTCATCAGTCTTACCCATGATTATGGTTTTGAATACTGAACCAGGCTGGGTTTTTAAAAGCTTCAGGAATCTTTTGAAGGTGTTTAGAATTAATTAGTCAATTCAGATGATTAGGTTAAATGCTCGTTTAGTGAACCTTTTATGATATGCTCATTTTTTGAGACAGGAATTTTGGATTTTCATGAGCTGTGTCAAAAATCCTCAATATTAAAACAATGAAAGAATTGAACTACTTTCAGATATGTTTAATGAATCTAAAATACATGAAAGTCTAATGTTTATCAGTACAAGACAGAAAATAATCAACTTTATTACAATATGCTAATAAAAAAAAAACGGCTAATAATCGGATATCAGAATCCGTACAAGGCCATTTGCTAAGTCCGAGGTAAGTCTCAGAAAACAGAGCATAAATACACAAGAAACTGCATGTTTAATAAAAAAAAAAAAAAAAAAAAAAAACCAAACTAGGCTTATTATTTCGGAGGTCCTCCTCTGAAAAATACCAGAAGAAAACACATGATACTTTTTCTTTATACCTTGTTGTAGCAGATTTTAGCTACAGGTTTACCATGTTTAGTTTTTAGCATTCTTTGTGAAAAAAGTTTTGAAAACTTAAACTTAAATTAGTGGACATTTATTTTTGGTATAAATTTTAAATTGAAATCATTCTTTTTAAGTATTAGGTTATAACATAACAATGTTCAAAAACGTGTTACGTTTCATGTCTTGATGTTGGAATGAACTCTGCCTAAACAATGTTGCTTTTGTTTTTTTTCCATTTTTTGGATCTGAGGGACAATTCGATCCGTGAGTTTTTTGATCCGTTGCACTCCTAATATCTACGCATGTGCATGTATTTATGTGCATGTGTATGCATACTTTTTCAGAAGCAGCTTGCGTGCCAAAGCGTTGCACTCTGGCCAGCGCGACAATCGGCGGTAAAGCATCATACACTTGTTTTCTCTGCTTTGGAGCTCGCTGGTCAATTTCTCTGGAACAACATCAAACATGAGCCACATTTGATCTCATTTCTATCCTTTCCACATTTAAACTGTCTACACACCTCCAAGAGGACCTCGGATTACTTCAAGAGCTTCCTCACTCTTTCCAAGTCGCTCCAGAATCATAAAGTACAACTGGACCTGAATTTACACACACACACACACACACACACACACACACACACACACACCATTTAAATGACTGTTTTGGTTCATTGAATTTCAGATTTTTATCCCTCCAATCACAATATGTGAGAGAGGCAGTAAGCACACTGGTTGTCCATGCTTTCAAACACAATATCTCCCAAATCACTGACTAGATTTTAATTAAGCTTGTTCAGTACAAACTGTCATGCAGCCAACGGTCAATGTCACAAACATTATGGTTACAAGTTCTTGTGAACACAATGGCTCCAAAACTACTAAAGAGATTTCAATGAAACAGACATCAGGTATTCAGTACCAACTGTAGATGAACTGATTGGGTTTCAGGGTCATGCAAAGGTCACAAGTCTCTCTTCTCGTTAAACCTTTTAATCCATAAAATTTGATTGAAAATAAACCTTTTGTATTCCTATTGAGAATAGACTTTCCCTCTATGCAGATGATCTATTGTTCTATATTGCAGGTTCAGATTTATCAACCCTTAAAAAAAGTGTTTTCACACTAATTAGACATTTAACAAGGTCGGTGTTCTATTCAGAAAGTTTTGTAGAGTTCTTTTTTGATTATTATGTACATAAATTTATTATCCTAACTCAAATGGCAGGAGTCTCAGGCCTACCAAGACCCCAAAGTTGTTGAGATCAACAACAACGTATGGGGCATGACCCTGAAAACCTAATTAGTTCCTCTATAGTTGGCATAAAAATAGTGAACAAAACATAATTTGTAAAATAAAAAAGCTGACAGACAAGAAAAGATATCAAATACAAGCATAAAAAAACAGCAAAGAAGACAAAGAAAAATAATCAGAACTCTTGTTACCTCAGCTTCAGCCTCAATCTTATCTTCTTTGACCATTTTTTCAACCATGCGTTCAGCCAGCGGCAGGAACATCGTTTGGGATAGTTTTTCATCATCTGCGGAAACAGCCTTGGCACCGAACGACAAAGCTTATTAACCAAACACGGTTTTTAAAATTTTGTCTTTTAAAAGATAAGAATTGAGCAAGTAGTACCTGCATCACCAGACTCATGACCGACCAGAAATAATACGGATTTTTAGGGACAATTTTGTATAAAGCCATTCCTGCCTAAAAAAAAAAAAAAAAAAAAAGAAAAGAAAAAGTCATTAATACTTTTTATGGATGAAGGTCAAACATTTAAAATAGACACAAAGTGAAGTGAAAATGTTTAACAAATGTTTTAAATGAATTCTAGTTGTTTTATGTTTAAAAAGACAAATTGTTTTACTTGAATATATCTTGAGCATCGTTATGAAAATGGTTTGAAATGTTCAGGTTTGTTAAACAATCTGAGCGCAGTTATAAGTGGAACTACACGTCTACGTTTCGGTTTCCAGTCTGGTCTGATTTCTGCTCCACTATGTTATTTTTTTATTGGGTATTTAAAATATTTTTGCTCCAGTACATTGAAATGTTGGTGATCATCGAGCATCCAAGATACAAACTCCCTCAAACAGGATGACTAAATAAAAATAGATCCTTTATCCCTTTATGTCCTTAATAAAAACACTTGGATTAATAAGGTTTGTCTTAAAACCAGAGCTGTCTTTAAATCCAGCACACCTTAAGTTTCTGTTTCCAGCTCAGCACACAATTCTGACCCTTCAGCACAGAATCGTAGAGAAGCCACACCATCATATTCTTAATTCAATTTTATTTATTCAGTCCAAAATCACAGTTTTTTTGTGTCTCAACTGGCTTCACATTGCAGATTTAAAAAGAACAAAAACAAGAACATTTATAACAAACACACAAAACACAGCAAAAAGCTAACAAACAAATGCTAGCTTGACAATTTGAGCACATTCCTGCCCTTAGACTCTCCTTCAGGGTGAAACCCCCCCTGCCCCCCCCCCCCTAAAACCCAGCAGTGGTGAAAAATAAGAACGGTAAGCAAGAAAGATTTTAGTGTAAAAACATTAAAAAAAAAAAAAAAAATGGAACGTTTTATACATCCCAAACAAAAAATGTCTAAGGAACACTTTAGGATGGGTGACCACAAAAATCTGATTGTAAATGCATTTTAAAAACATTTTTGTGAGAGAATACCGAGAAAAATAGTTCAAACTTAATCTTTGAAATCTTCACTCTACATCGTCTGTGGTCACCAGTAATCTGTTAATCCTAACATTACTGATGTCATCGTAAAGCTTAGAAATGTCTCTTCCACCCTAGATAACTTTTAACAGCATCACTTATCATATGAGCCAGCGATCAGCACAGAAGGAACCGCCTTCTATCGTAAACAAACCATTCTTGTTGCTAAGCATGCCAGAAAGTTTCTGCATTGAGTCACTTAGCGTTCTACGCTATGGAGGCTGAAATTGTGGATCGACTAAATGAAACACCAATGATGTCAGATTTATTTGGGGAATCCTTTGCACAGCCCCATGTAGATGGCACAGAAGACGCAGAGAGAGATTAAAATGAAGGGAAAGAAGTACGACAGAGCTGCTTGTGGACAACAGCATCGGGTAGAGACAGGGCTCAAGGTAAAATGGAAAATGCAAATTCCGACAACAGATGTAAATACTTCCTCCTCCTGGCGTTAGTTCCACCCGGGTACTGCTTTTATGTTGTGGGTGTACTAAAACGGCGCCTCCTGTGGACAAGTTTAAAACAACTTACAGTAAATTAATCAATTTTTTAAAATAATGGATGTTTACCCCATGGGCCGTACTGAACCCTCTAGCGGGTCACATGCGGCCCACGGGCCGTATGTTTGACACCCCTGCTTTATACGATTTGAAAGAATTTTTTGTGCTCTTTCGTTATAGTTTAATAATCTCAATTTTACTCCATGTGCACCGTTTTGTGCTGGAGAGTCACAATTAGTTTTGACTTTATGCTCTTATTTACAAAAAGGGCCCGAGTAGACTGTACCACCTCAGAAAGCTCAGGTCTTTCAACATCTGCAACAATATGCTGTCCATGTTTAACCATGCCATCATGGAGAGTGTCCTGTTTTTTGGTGTGGCCGCCTGGGGAGCTGGTATAAAAACAAAGAATGCTAACAGACTAAAACTGATAAAAAAAAAAAAAAAATGGACGTGTGGTTGGCTCACCCCTCACCTGCGTGAAGGAGGTGGTGAGGGTCAGAATAACCATGCTAAATCCCTCCCACCCTCTCCATGAATCTGTGGACCATCTGAAGAGCAGCTTCAGCAACAGACTCCTGTAACCCTGCTGCTCAAAGGAACGGTACAGAAAATCATTTCTGACGTCCTCCATCAAACTATTTAACCTTTCACTCACAACAGTTAAAAAAAATTAAAAATCATGTTGTATGACATTGTGTGTTTGTAGCACTGCAGCACTCACATTTTCCTTCAGGGACAAAAAGTATATTCAATTCAATATTTTTATGCATGTGGGGTCTAAAGCTGGTTTAATCCTGGAAACAATATTAATGCTGCTAAGGTGAGTTTGATCTTGGAGCATACTCAAATGTTTCACCGATTGTTAAAGATTCTTCCACAGAGCGGTCACTCATCATCCGATGTGTTAGAAACACACCGTATCAATCTATCATCTCTTTAACAGAGTTTAGTTTACTAAATCAAAAGTTGGGGAACTATTTTTTCTAACTAAGTCCTAGCTGTCCTTAAACGTGGTGCAGCTACTTGTTAACCTCCAAAGTTTAGGTTTTCAACCTGGTCCAGAACTAGTTTAGACTTTATGCTCTTTGAATGACGCATTTTACAATGCGTTAAATCATATTAAAAATAATCAAGAAAACCCTTTATTAGTATTGCAATGAGGAAATTTAAAATAAAATTTTAACTGGGGAAGACTGGTGTATACAGTAAGTATGTTTACTTGTGTTTGCTTAAAGTGTGATTGAGTGAAATGACACACAATTAAAACGTATTCTTCAACATTATTGTTGAGCACTGAGTGCACCAGCTTGCAGATGACACATTGTTCTATATTTCAATAGAAATCAACTTTAAATCAAACCTGCTGCATCTTTTTGTAATCTCCAACACGAGCGTAAGCCATGAAGAGATGAGAGTGATATTCCTCACTCAGTGGGACCTTCCTTACCGCGGCCTCGTATAGGAAAGTCACCAACTCCGCTAAACATGACAAGCACAATGTTTAAAGATTTGTTCTGACTGAAGGTTAAATGCTTTTTAACACTTACGCCGATGCATTTCCCGGTACAAGATGGTCAAAGCTTGGAGGGAGTTGTCATCAGTGGGCTCTAAAATGGCCACTTCCTGCGCCAGAGCGAAAGCTTCATCCTGTTTCCCAATTCTTTGAAGGCCAATGGCCTTTAGGACCTGAAGTAACAAGTAAAGCAGTTCTAGTAACAGTTAAACATTCATTAAATGAGATCGCGTACAGAGAGAAGGTATCCTGTCTCTTAGCATGACTGGGTGGCACGGCAGCTGCACTACTCGGGACAAAAAGGACTTGCCCGGATCCTGAGGACTGCAAGTTAGATTGTGGGCTGCTGTCTGTCAGATCTAGACTCAGTCTACAGGTCCCTGGTTCAGCAAAAGTCCAGACGCACTGCAATCGATCCCACCAAACCAGGAAACAGACTGCTTGTACCTCTCCAATAGGGAAGTTGTAAAGGACCATCGATACAACCACTTCATGGCTTAGAGACAGTTTTTTTCCCAGAGCTTTGAAAGCAATCATCCCACTTCTTTCCATCCCCTCTTATTCATCCAACCAACCGACACTAAGGACACTTTACAGCAACACACACACAATAACAACAATAACCACTCGAATACTGTACTGTCACTTTAAGACTCTACATCTAACATTGTTTCACTGTACAGTGTCTGTTTATGAGGTTTTTATCAGACGCTTGGTTTATTTATGTCTACTTCGTTATAGTGGGGAGTCTGTCAAAATTTTACTATGCTTGCATTGTGACAAAGAATATTGAATTAAAGCGTCCCTACAAATGAGTAAAGCATCCTCAGCAACAAGTCCTAGTACTTAGCCATAGCACAGCACCCTTAGGAACAATCAAAGCACCCTCGGCAATGAGCAAAGCACCCTCAGTATTGACCAAAGTGCCCTTAATACTGAGTAAAGTGGCCCTAGTAACAATTAAAGCATCCCTAGTAATGAGTAAAACATAGTCACAGGTAAAGCATCCCTGATAACAATTAAGTGTTCATTAAAGCATCCTCAGTAACAAGTCTTAGTGACAGGCCTTGGTACCTAGCCTTGGTAACCAGCACAACACCCGTAGGAACAATTGAAGCATCTAGGGCAACGAGCAAACCACTCCTTGCAACAATTAAAGCATCCGTGGCAGCAATTAAAGGGTCCTTAGAAACAAACAAAGCATCCCTAGTAACGACTAAAGCATCCTTAGTAACCAGCATTGGAAACAATCAAAACATCACTGGGAACAATCACAGCAATCTTGATAATGAGCACAACTCTGTCAGTAACGAGTAAAGCATCCTTAGGAATGGAGGAAAGCGTCCTAAGCAACAATAAAAGTACTCTTAGCGCCGATAAGATCAAAGTGCCCTGAGCAACAAGTAACGTGTCCTAGGAATGTGTAAAGTGTTCTAGGAGAAGACCGACCTTGGCGCAGTGCAGGTCTTTATGCTTCTTCAGCAGTTTGTCCGCCTGCTGCATCGCCATCTTGTTGTTCCCATTGTCAAGATAATCTGAAGAAAAAAACATTTGATATTTGTCACTTTGAGTTGTTTAAAATAAAGTTCAAGATAGAACGAGTGGAATGTGACCCTGAAAAATACAATGTGTACAGATAAGAATGAAAAACTCAGAGTTAACTTATTCCGTTTGGACACATCGGACATTGTTTTCTCTTAATCAGTGATAAATGAATACATTTATTACATTTCAGAACAACACCAAGTTTAAAAAAAACAAATGATGTTTTCATACAGGAATCTTTTTAAACCGACTTCAGACTTTTTTCCTTTTAGACGACGAGCTTTGTAAAAATAAAGGACGAGTTGAGCTTTTTTTTTTTTTTAAGCTGAATTTAGTCATTTATATTTTCAAGCAACTGTTTTAATTTAAAACTTAAAATGTTTCAAAAGACTGACATCTTATTATAAAATCTCAAACTTGGGTCATTAAGGTCAGGGTTTTCAATCTTGAAGCTCATCAACAACCAAAAATATTCAAAATGGAAATGATATAATTACTCAATCAAAAACAATTTCATCAGCAACCACGTGTTAAAATGAGCAGTTTGTTTTTCTGTTGACTTTGAAAACTTTTATTTTTAACAGTCTTTCAGAGAAATTACCCAGAATCCAACAGAAACATTTTCCTGTCTTTAAAAAAATGTGAGATTTAATTAGAACAAACATTTTTTTCTGCTTTAAAACAATCTAAATTTGCTCAGGTTTTAGAAACATGTTCAGAATACGATCCAGTGGGTGGAGGGATGGACACCAGCCTTCAACAACAACAACAGAAGAAGAGTGGGTTGCTATGGTTACAGTAAACAATCTAAAGTAAACAAACCTGCCAATTTTATACCACTAAACATAAATAAATACGCTTTCGTGAATTCAACAAAACCATCTATAGGAGGTACCGGCTGATTTCTGTCACCTCATTTCAGAGGTTGTTTTGTTGTTGTTTTTATTTGTAATAACTGTGAAAAAAAATAGAGATGAATTTGATGTGAAATTTAGCTTCAGAGCATCATAAAAATCATTTCTCTGTTTTTTTAAAAAGAATATTTAAAACAACAGAGATGTAAATACTATATGGATCTGTCACATATCACCAGGTGTCTGTAATCATTCCATGTTTACGGGTTTTAAGAAGTTTAAAGAGTTGTTTAAGCAGCAGAAAGGGGGGGCTGTCAGACCCCCCCCAAACCACCTCAAACAAAACAAACTCTTTTTATTGGTATTTATTAAAGTGAAAACACGCTGTGTGTGTGTGTGTGTGTGTGTGTGTGTGTGTATGTGTGTGTTCTTCAGATGACTCAGTTAGCACATCATTGTCCTCAAAACTCTTCTCAAGCTAAAGCTAATGCTAACACAACAAAGCATCCAGGAAGCCGCTCTTCGACGCCTCGGAGTGAAGCCGTTTACGAACATCCCGGGTTTTTTTTCTCGCTCTATCTGTGGAGGGACAGCCTGACACGTTTAGCCGGGAGCTAGCTGTCAGTAAGCGCTTCGACTTTGGAGGGGCCGCGTTTTAATCGGACAGTAGAACACCTCCGGATTACATAGCGCACTTCCGCAAGAGCTGCAAATCTGCCCGCAAGCGTCAACGCGCGCATTATATCGACCGTTTTTAAACGTACCGTAAATGGGCCGGAGTCTCCTATCGTTTGGGTCTTGCACATGGCCTCTGGACGCCATGGTTCGAGCTATTTCTTAGACGCTCTACTGAGACATGCGCAGTGTGCCCTGCCTTAAAGCAATCAGGGTTCAATGAGATAGCAGGGGCGGTTCCAGAGGGAGGGGGGGAAGGGGACGCCTCCACGTTCTGGTCCACAAAAAAATAAAGGAGACTAGTCAAACTATCCCCTTGCAGAGTCAGCGAATGGGTCACCAAAATGCAGGAAAATGATTTTTTTTTTTTTTTTTTTTTCAAAATGCCCTCCAGCTCCCCCTGTACTGGCTTTGTCAATGCTCCCTCCCCTCCTTTATAGGATTGATCTGTTCCAGTAGTTCATTTGGAGTGACCCACATCTGACAGATCTATCATTAGAAAAAGTCTGTTTGTTCTTTACATTAGTCTGACTGATGCCATGTGCTCCTGTTCCAGTAATCACAGG
The DNA here is from genome assembly GCA_902685375.1 of Neostethus bicornis. Classification (NCBI taxonomy): domain Eukaryota; kingdom Metazoa; phylum Chordata; class Actinopteri; order Atheriniformes; family Phallostethidae; genus Neostethus; species Neostethus bicornis. Next base: position 171,703 of record CACRXE010000035.1, read on the forward strand.
AGGGGTTAAGGATCTTACACAGCATCCCCCCTAAGTCCACAGAACAGTCCTCCTCACCAGCTACCCCAGTTTCCTCTGGTCGTAGGGGTGTGCGATACCGCAAGTTTTGGTATCGATCCGATACCAAGTAAACACCAGACCAATATCGCCGATACCGATACTTAATTTTTTAAATGACTATTTTTGCATCAAGGGTTTGGGTCATATATATAATATGACCAAGTATATGTATAAACATAGGTTGGTAGGTAGATCCATAGTAGTGCCCAGTTACAAACAAATGTTAACTATTGTTAAAGATGATTATGTTGTATTTTCATAATTAAAATTGGAGCATCTCTGTTAATGAGCGCTGCCTCTGGGAAACAGAAGGGGTCAGGGTTTTCTCCTCCGTTTCTGAAGTTTTTCTTTGGGGTGATTCTTTAAATTGTAGTGTTACCCCTATATTTAACAGCCGTTCTGCACCTGGTGCAGGTAGCCTCAAAGTACAGCCACTCGGTTACTCTCTTTTTTCCATCTCTCTCTACTTTTACTGACTTGCGTTTTTTTTGTTGTTTGTTTGTTTCCTGGCCCCGAGTCGCTGAGTCATGTGACAAGTCAAAGCGAAAGAGAGGGGCGGCGCCTCGCTTTAGCATACAGGCGCGACACACAGCATTTACGCATATTTTGCAGACAAATCAGTTAGGTTAACTTTAAAAAAAAAAAAAAAAAAAAGAAAAAAACGGAAGCAAAGTGCGAGGGGTAAAACTTCAACCAAAGTATCGATATTGTAGTCGGAGTATCGATCGATATCGATACTAGTTATCGATATTAGAATCGATCCGCCCAACCCTTACTGGTCCCACTTTATTTCTTCACACCAGCAGGACAAAGCAGAGAAAGTTGCTGATGCTACAAAGCTCTTCAGCAGTGCCCTCCTCAGGAGGTCACTTTGCTGCAGTCATGTTTGTTGTTGATGTAAACATCCAGGTATCTGTAGACACCCACCCTTTTAGTGGTCTCATTCCAGAACTTAATATCTCCTTTATTTTGATGGTATTGACATAAAGGTGACTGTTTGCACCATTTTTTTTTGCATTTAATTTTTATTGAATTATTTTCATCCACAAAAGACTGGCAACTTGTGCAGTGTGTACCCCACTACTCTCGCCTGTAACCAGCCGAGATAAGCTCTGGAACTCCTCGGAACAAGTGTAATTTAAATTAACACATTTATAGTCTGATTCAGGCTTTCACACCTTGATTTCCCTGCAAGTCAGCAAACAATCAACGTGGAATAAACTCCAGGCCTGAGTGTGTGGCCCTTCTCTGAAGTCTCCTTTGTCTTCCTGCTGTTGAATCATTCCACCAGGCCGTGAGTGCTTGGACCTCGTCCCTGTACGGAGTTTCATCCTCATTAATGATCAGTCCAACAATGGTTGTGTCATCGGCAAATTTGATGATAGTGTTGGATCCTAGGTGGCGAGCGTGTAAAAGAGGGGGCCGAAGACACAGCTGTGAGGAACACCTGAGGATGAGGATTAAATAAATCAATCGTCTTTCTGAAATTTTCCATGCATCCTGATGGAGCTTGAGATGTACCGCAAAGAGGAATGGTCCAAATTGTCAAATGAAAGGCGGGCCGAACTTGTGCCGTCTTTAAAAACATCTGAAGCTGTAATTGCTGCCAAAGGTGCAGCAACTAAGTTCCGTCATCTTCCACTTGTTCCGGGATCAGGTCGTGGGGGCAACAGCCTCAAATGGGTAGCCCAGGCCTCTCTCTCCCGGCTGCATCATCCAGCTCACCCGGAAGGATCCCAACTCGTTCCCCGGCCAGCTGTGAGACTTAGTCTCTCCAGGGGGTCCGGGGTCTGCCCCTTGGTCTCCTCCCGGTGGGACGTGCCCGAAACTCCTCACCAGCGAGGCGCTCGGGGGGCATCCTGACCAGATGCCCGAACCACCCCATCTGGCTCCTCTCGACCCGAAGGAGGAGCGGCTTGACAGCGAGCTCCACCCGGATGGCAGAGCTCCTCACCCGATCTCCGAGTGAGAGCCCAGCCACCCTGCGGAGGAAGCTCATTTCGGCCGCTTGTATCGACGATCTCATTCTTTCAGTCACCACCCACAGCTGGTTACCATGGTGAGGGTAGGAACGTAGATTGACTTGTAAATCGAGAGCTTTGCTTTTCGGCTTGTTGTACAAACATTTTTACATAATAAAATGTGTTAAACAATGTGAATACTTTTCTGATGCGTTCTCGACCACCTACGTTGTCACATTCACTGCCAGAAAAACACACACAAAAAACCCCAACAAAACAATTTTTCTTTTTATTTGTTCAAATTATTAGATATTTTTTACGTTTCATTGTCTAGACCTTTTGTCACAGCTCGGAAGCCGTGAAAAGAAAAAAAGAATTTTATACATTCACTACTAATTCCCCTGAATTTCGCTCCGTTGGAAAGAGAACAGTGAATACATTGCAAACTTTTGTCCGAAAACAAAAACAAACAGGAAAAACAGAGAAAAAGTAGATTTTTCGCAAGTGCTCCTTTTTTAATGATTACAATAAAAGAAAGAAAAACAGTATTCCGAAACTCGCTAAAGTTTCAAGCCCTTCTTGCGATCGTACACCGGGCGGCGCCATCGTCACACTCGCTCAGGCTTTTCACTCCTCGTTTTTAATGAGGTCTAGCTAAAGCAAATCCGACCGATGGAAGCTCTCTCGCTTTCTAGCACAGAAAGCGAGCTCGAAACGAAAAAAACAAAACATGCTAATCTAGACGTTTTATAGTTGGGCGAAATAAAATCCCGCGCAAGTTCATTGAAAACAGTGAAATACGATTATGACCCTGCCCTCTTATTATTTTCTTACAGTAATGGCTGATAACCGTGATACCAGTAGCTCTGGATGTCTTCGTTTCACCTGAAATAACATCTGAAAACTGATTTTCAGAGACATTTTATTCATGTTCCTATACAGAATAAAGTCTCCGTTTAACCGAAAAATAGCGCAACATCCCAAAAAACTGTTGAGTCAAACTCAATGATCCTAGAGAAACACAGTTTTCTAAATGTGTTGGTTCAACAGAGAGAACAATGATGTCACCGTACAGAAAGAAGTTTTTCTTGAGGTTCTCGTACAGCCTGAAATTGTGACTCAAACCCTTTAGTTTTACGGTGCCAGACACTGAAAGAAAAAAATTTTAAAAAATGTTGACATTGTCAAAATGTTGCATTATGCCATTCTTAAATACCAAACAAGATTATGTAGACGAGATAGTCGGCTTTTGCAGAAGTCGCACAAACTTTCTGTCCAGATGCAGATTTTAAATTTGACACTTCAACTTTAATGTCAATATTTTTGAAAGTTTTTTCTTACTTTGTGTGAGGCCCTAACGAGCAGTCGTTCTACAGAAACAGAACTATGATCCAAACTCCTCCAAAATGACCGAACCCAAAAATGTCTCAATCAGGTTTTTGTACAGCTTTAGTGAGGATAAAGTCTTTGTTTGGCCTGAAATAGCGCTACGTCCCCATAAATTGTAATTCACACCTTTTAGTTCTAGAGGCAGAACCGTGATAGTCGATGGTTTGCAAATTTGACCAAACTTAAAGATTGATAAAACGTTTGTATAGTTTTATCAAGAATAGTCTTTGTTTAGCCTGAAATAGCACCAAGTATGGTTTAAACTGCAAGTCAAATCCAAAGATTTTACAGAAACAGAACCATGAGGGTCTAAACTCATTTTGTTCTGCAGAAACAGAACAATCATGGCACTTAGTTGGCAAATTTGACCAAACTTCAAGGTGTTCCATGGTTTTAGTACGGTTTTAGCCAGAATTAAGTCTTTGCTTGGTGTGATTTGTTCCATCAAACAGTCAATTCTATAGATTCCACAGAAACAGAATCACAATGGTCCAAATCCACTGGTTTTACACAGAAAGAACAATAAGAGCCAAAATCTGTTCAAATTGACTGAATGCAAAAATGTTACATTTAGATTTTCGCAGTTTTAGTAAGGGTAAAGTCTTGCGTAAGCCTGAAATAGCATTATGTTCCGTTAAACCGCGAGCCAGATCCATTGATTAAACAGACGTCATAGACGTACATAGTTCTCAAACTTGACTATATGCAGAGTTGTTACCTTCAGGATTTTGTCCAGTTGGAGCTAAAGTCTTTGTTTATTCTGAAAAAGCACTTCAGCTTGTTGAATCGCAAGTCAAACTCATTGGTTTCTCAAAGAGAACAATGATGGGCCAATGACGAGTTTGATAGTCGAAACGAAAAGATGTTCCCTTCGGTTGTAGCTAGAGAAGTGTTTGTTTTGCCGAAAATAGCACTGTGTTCCGTTAAACCTAGAGTCATATTTGTAGATTTTATGAGACAGAATCTCGATGGTCCACACTAATTAGTTCTACATGGACAGAAAATTTGACCAAACTTAAAGATGTTACCTTCAGATTTTTGCATAGTTTTATCAAGAATGCAGTCTTTGTTTACCATGAAAAAGGGTTGAGTTTTGTTAAATCAGTGAGTCAGATCCATTGGTTGTGCAGAGACAGAGCAATGATTGCTTCAAATCTGACCGAATAGCGCTGTATCTCGTTAAATCGCAAGTCACTCTCTTCAGTTTGACCTTTTTTTTTTTTCTTAAAACTGACCAAACACAGAGACCCTTTGTTAAGGTTTTTGAGCAGTTTTAGGAAGAATTTAAAAGCCTGAAATAATGCTTGATCACAAAACACTGACTCAAACCATTTATGTCGACAGACACAGAACCATGTTGGTCTAAACTCTTGGGTTCTGTAGAAACAAAACAATCATGGCGCATACTTCACAAATTTTGACCAAACGCACCATTTTAGCTAGGATTTGTTTGGCATGAAATAGCGCTATGTTTTAGTGAACAATCAGATTTGCACAAAAAGAATCACAATCCATTGGTTCTATAGAGTCAGAACCATGATGGTCAATGCTTTTCAAAATTGTCCAAATGCATGGATGTTCCCTTAAATATTCTCGTGTTGTTTCAGGTGAAAACGAAAAGTCTTTGTTTTGCCCAAAACAGTGCTGCATTCCATTAAAAGACAAGTCAAATTCAACAGTTCTAAAGAGACAAAACAAATGATGGTATATTCTCCTTAAAACTGACCAAACACAGGGATGTTATCTTAGGGTACAATTTTAGCATAAAAAAAGTCTTTGTTTAGCCTTAACTCAAGACAAAACATGGGATGGCCTATCGTACTTCAAATTGACCAAACGTAGATTCATATTTGTCAGGTTCCCGTAGAGTTTGATCTAGAACAAAGCCTTTTGTTTAGTCTGAATTAATGCTACTTTTTATTAAACTTCCACTTACTCTTTGAAACTGACTGTATAGTCATAAACGAAGCAACCAAACACCCTGAAAACTCAATGTGTCAAATTAACTTTTGATTTTTTTTGTTAGTCTAAAATATATTTTTAAAAATTTGGATTCATGCACGCGGCAACGTTCATCAAATTATTTGGTGTTTTTCCTTTTTTTTGTGTATTAGTATGATTTAAGGAGGCCTATGCGAGAAGAAAGGCCATGCAGCGATGAGAGTTTCCCTCTAAGTCGACAGTCCTTGAAGAAGGCATATAGTAACCCAAAGAATCCACTAGAGAGAGAGAGGGGCGCTCACATGCAGCTGATGGTAATCCCAAACCAGTAGGGACAACCTGAGGTGGTGGTGTAAAAATGAGGAAATAGATTTTTAAGCGCAAGACGGTTTTATAATACAAGCAGTGAAGATTTAAAGGTCCGAAACTTTACTGTTTTGTCTTTTCGTTTTTTTCCTATTAAACCGATTCCTTATGTTGTGAAGCTAAAAGTAACATTCTAGTTTTTTAAAAAAGGCAAAACTTTTCCGAGTCCGGCAAAAAGAAAAAGAAACAAAAAAAAGAAAAAAAAAAAAAAAAGCTCAAAGAATTAACTAACATTAACATATCAGGCAAATTACATCCTGTGCAAAGAATTTTTTTTGTCTTCCTTTTTTTGCAAAACTTTTTAGTTTTATAGTGAACAAGAGGCGTGTGATCGGAGAGGAGGTACATGGGAGAAAGAGGGCCACTTCCGAAGCGTGGTGGGCGTGTCTCCGATGACATCGGGGTTTGGTTGGTTTTTGCCTCAATGCTCGTTAGCAGCACTGGTGCCTCGAATCGGACCCATTTTACGCAGCTGAAGGACAAGAAAGAAAAAGGAAAAAAATGTCAATTTGGGATAAAATAGAGGTCCAAACTCAGAAAAACAAAACAGAAGTTCTGCAGGCCCCCAAAAAAAGGTTGGACAATCTAAAGGATTAACCCCTTCTTTGTTTTAAGGCACTCTATTTAAAAAAAAATACACCCACACCTTAAAGGTTCTTTCCAAAACATGAAGGATACACCTCACATCTTACAGGTTGTTTACGCTAGTCTAATAGTGTTGGCTGGTGTCCAAGTTCATTTAACAATATACTACAGAGTGGCACGTTCCTTTAGAGAAAACCTTTTAAGTTAACAGATAGTCTAATAATAAAAATACATTTAGCTAAAATACTTTCCTGTGAGAATAAAGTGATTATTTACAAGAAATAAGTCAATAATAAGATCGAAGTCATTATTTATAAGAAGTTTGTGACTGTGGCTGTCCTCATTTATAAGTTTAAAGTGTTTAATTAGGAGTTGCTAAAAGTTACAATTCATATCAACCTGTTCTAACATAGTTAACTAAAGTTTTTTTTTTTTACACATAACTTCAGTACAGCTGCTTGATGTTAACTAGCTACTTACTCAACTTAAAATTTAGGTTTTTCTTTTTTTTTTTTTGCTACTTCAGAATACCACTGTCTTCATGTGCAATGTTATTTATTATAATAATGAATATATGTCAAATTCACCTTTTATTAAAGTTCACTTTTAAAAAACACACTATGAGACAAATGATTGGTGTTGTGGATTAGTGGTTTAAGAGAAGTCATTACTTTAAAATTTCAAAAGAGGGCGCTAATCGTACCACAAAGCAAACAAATATTAAAATAATAACCAGTTTGATACAAAGTGAAAGTTCAAATATTCTGATGGTATTTTAAACCATTAAACACAGAAACATTCCATAATGAATCAATATCAGATAAAAAAATGACTGTATCACTGACCACGTCTTAAAGGGCCACAAAAAAACTCAAAAAAGTTCAGGTTTATGCTGGATTTTTTATTTTTGGGACAATATTTTAGACTTTTTTTTTAACTAAAACTATTCAAAAGTCTTGAAAATGACCTACAAATTTTTCTTTTGCAGTTTATTCCAAATAAAATGAGCCCCTTCCCTGCAAAAAAAAAAGGATTGATCTTTTTGAGAAAATTTAGATTAAAAACCTCAAAACTAAAAAGGACCTGCAGACACTCTGTTAAGCAGTTTAAGATCAGAAAGCAGCCAGGATGGAGCTGTTAGTATGAGTGAAAAGAAAACATCAAAAGATCAAATTATTCATCTAGTTTTTTCCACTTTGAAAGCAAAGAAACCGTCAAAACATATTGTTTGAGGTGTCGATTGATTCTTATTTACATAATTTCACTTTTATTATTTAAATTTTGATGTGTTCTTATTGTGCTCGATTTAAAAAGTGCATGAGATGGAAACACAAGAAATGATTTAAGAAATGCAGAAATGATTTGAGAAACAAAATGAGAGCAAAAATCTAGAAAGAAAACAAAAGAAAAAAAGAACACCAAGCGAGCTGGAGTCAGATTTGATGGAAGGTAAATGAGATGGAGATAATCCATGCAACGACAGCACCTCCTGGAGCAGGAACTTACTCAGCCTGCTTCTAGTGTCTGACCTACAACAACGGAGAAGGGGGCTTTTACTCGTCCGTCGCAGATGTGCCTCGAACATCCCCTTTCTGACGCATCTGATGTGACATTCGAGGAGCAAATCAGGGTTAAAAAATCCAACTGGTTACAGTCGGGAAACGCCTTCATTTATCAAAGACGAGCTTTATAATATTGTGTTTTTTTAAAATATCTTTATTACCTCCTCAAGTTCTTTCTGGGTTTCCTCTTCCATCCGTCTGATGTCCTCCATGGTCAAGCCCACCCATTTGTCGATCCAGCAGAAAAGCTGACGGTGAAAGTTGGTGAAAATTCGTTTTTCTTGCTGCGGAACAGAAAAGAGTGGATCATCAGCCTCGTTAGCAGACATAGCGAACAATGAGTTGATCGTGTTTAAAATGTAGGGGGTTTTTAATACCCGGTGGATGAAGTTTTCCACTTTGGTCTGCAGACCCCACCACTTAAACTTGACTGTGACCAGTTTGTATGCACACATGTGGGGACAGTCTCCCTTCATCTCGTTCTGCAGGGGACCAGAAACAAAAAAAAAAGGGTTCTCGGGGATCAAATAAAAACAGTGAGTCTGGAGGAGGGAGAAGTTTATCAATACCTTCCATTCAGCTCCGAGTGGTCCTCGGCCGGTTTTAGTGGAATGAAAGAGGGTGGGATCTTCTTCAGGTTTATAATCCTGAAAATGAAATAAAAATATATTGCTTACAACCAAAAACAAAATATTTTTAAAGCATCGAAACGTTTTTTGATGGCAAGTCAAACAAGTCTAAACTTTGAAATGTTAACGTTTGCATGGATGGGCTAAAAAAAGGACGCTGTTTCACTCGAAAAGTGACATTTAAAAACTGTATCTAAAAAAAGTGACGCTATTGGAATGAGATGATGTGTCAACGTAATCCGTCGAGTCCTGAACGAACCGATTCTTTATCTTGACTCTGCTTTAACTCTTAAAAGGCTGAACTATGTCTGTGCACGCACCAGAGCACACGTTATCAAATAGTTATTTATGTTGTACTTTTAAAAATAACGATGCTACAATGTCTAATTAAACATCTAAATGATCAGAAATACCAAATAAACATGTTTCCTCTTTCATGAGAGAGATTCAAATGGGATAAAAAAAAATCACCCTGCAAAATAAATAAAAACTTTGATGCTTTTCATCCCAACCCACCCCGACACGGTGAAGCCGATGGTGAACTCTACCAGGTTTTATGATTCTATCTGATGGAGGCGCTCAGAGGGAGGAGTTTTAATCTTTAGAAACACACCGGAAATTTTTGATTAAAAATGAACAAAAACTTGAATTTCTTCATTTTGATGGTTTTAATTTTATTACAGTATCTATTCTATGTTTACAGTCCAGTTCGGATGGAGAACATCCTGGTTCAGGATGACAACTGCTAACATCGAGGATGACCACATGATGATGTTATTGACAACGCCATTTTCTTTGCTATTAGAAGTGGAAAATTATGACATTTTGGAGACGATTCCATAAATCAGACTATAGGTGGTTGTGAGGAACTGTGGGCAGTTTCAATAAAAAACACTCAGTGGTTTGAGAGATATTACATTTACAAAAGTGTTACAGAAGCACAGACAGGCCGAGTGCCGAAACGCCCCCTGAACCATCTGTGGGTGAAGTCTCATCACATATCGTCATGATCCCACAGTGACACACACACAGTGACACACACACACACACACACACACACACACACACACACACACACACACACACACACACACACACACACACAGTGACACACACACACAGTGACACACACACAGTGACACACACACACAGTGACACACACACACACACACACACAGTGACACACACACACAGTGACACACACACAGTGACACACACACACACACACACAGTGACACACACACACACACACACAGTGACACACACACAGTGACATACACAGTGACATACACAGTGACACACACAGTGACACACACAGTGACACACACAGTGACACACTCAGTCAATGTGAAGCCTTTACAGGTGGTAGCAGTTGGAAGGCAGAGCCTTTAGTGTTAAAGCCCCATGTTTCATGGGACTTTGCCTCTTGTCTTGGAAGTTTTAATCACCGAAAGCATGACCGTAATCTCACCGCGCCGCCCCACCCTGAACTTGCAGTGCTGTTTTAATCCAGCCACTGTGCTGTTAAAGGGGCGTGCAGCAGATGGGACGTTCAGATTTAGCCTCGGCCTCCATGTTGATCCACTTAAGTCATTATAGCATGGGAAGGGTGTGGCAGCGGTGGGGCCGAGGTGACCACCACGGCAAACACATGATGGCTGAGGTTTTTAATGAACAAATACAAAACTAACAAAAATAACTTCTCTCAAAGCTTGATTTTTTCTTTTTTATGATTTGATATTTTGAATCACAAACTTAAACTAATAATGATCATTTAGATTAGATTTACTTTATTGATCACACACTTGGGAAATTTATCGATGAATATGTTTTTGGCTCTCTTACCCCGGGAGCCAATTCTTCACTGTTAGCGATGTCGATGGGCACCACCTCCACCTCTCTCCATGTCTGTTCATCCAGGTTGTGGACCTGCTCGTGATGACAACAGAAAACACACAAATATTAAAAAAACTAAACACAAAAGTAGTGGGTGGTGACCGAAAGAATGAGATCGCGGGTACAAGCGGCCGAAATGAGCTTCCTCCGCAGGGTGGCTGGGCTCTCACTCAGAGATCAGGTGAGGAGCTCTGCCATCCGGGAGGAGCTCGGTGTCGAGCCGCTCCTCCTCCAGGTCGAGAGGAGCCAGATGGGGTGGTTCGGGCATCTGGTCAGGATGACCCCCGAGCGCCTCGCGGGCGAGGTGTTTCGGGCACGTCCCACCGGGAGGAGACCAAGGGGCAGACCCTGGACCTGCTGGAGAGACTATGCCTCACAGCTGGCCGGGGAACGACTTGGGATTCTTCCAGGTGAGCTGGAGGATGCAGCCGGGGAGAGAGAGGCCTGGGCTGCCCGTTTGAGGCTGTTGCCCCCGCGACTCGACCCCGGAACAAGCGGAAGATGACGGAACGGAAACTATACAAACATTTTACAGTTTAAAAACCTCTAAAAAAAATGAAAAAACAAACTAAGCTTGACAGAAAACTCAACTTATTTAATTAAAACCGAAACGATTTATCAATATAAAAGTTCATTTTTAAAAAAGCAGAAAGATTTTATTCACTGTGTAAAAACTTGACATGAGATTTTAAAAATATAACTTTTTACAGTGTAAAAAAAAAAAAAAAAACACCTACTAAACTGAAGTTTTAAAAACTAATCATTTTTACAAACAACTCATCTTTAACTAAAAACTACATTTTGTTTAAAGATTTAACAAAACATTTACCTCACATTTTATTTTAAAACTCAGCTCTTTCATTTTTTTACAGTGTAAAAATCTGCCCGTTTTAAAAAAACAGTTTAAACTAAAAACAACATCATAAAACTAACAATAACTTTTTTAAAGTAAACTTTATTTCAAAATTATAATTGACTTTATCTGACGCTTATTTTAACAGTGTAAAAATAAAATAATAATTACACTAACTTTTATGACGTAAAAACTATATTTAATAACTTTATCAATAAGCCCAACTTTTTTATATAGTCTAAATCAGGGGTCTCCAACGCGTCGCTCGCGAGCTACCCCTTTTTGAGTAGCTCGCCAAAGGTTTTCTGAATCCTTTAACTTTTAACGACACATTTGATTCGTCACTCATTAAACAATGTTACACAACTATCTAATGAAATTTATTCGGATCAAACAGTTACGCTGCAGTCTAGTTTGACTCAGAGGCAAACGGCGGCCTGATGCCAGCAAACGGCGGCCTGATGCCGGCAACTACGACCACAGCCAAGACGTGAAAAACGTACAATTTCCCCCAATAGTGGGAAACAGAGATTTGTTTTACAAATGTAAACAATAAGTGCGTGTGTTTGATCTGCGGTGCCAGCGTCTGTCGGGAAAAGATGAAATATGGAACGGCGTTTCACTGAGGCCCACGGCAACTTTGCGTGGGAATTTCCCGCAGGTAGGGGTCTCCGAAAAGAGAAAATCAAGGAGCTAAAAACAAGGCTTCATAGACAACAAGCGTTCATCAAACCAACGAAGAAGACCAATGAAGCAGCAGAGGCATCGTTTAAAGTGGTGCACATTTTAACCGAGCACAAAAAGACGCTCACTGATGGTGGGATTGTAAAGGAGGAGATGACGGCAGGGGGCTGAAAACTTATTTGCCATAACGAGACTTTTGGACACAAACATTTTGTGATTTTTAAGGCGACACAAAATGTTCTTTGTTTGGGCAAAACTATGCTAAGAAAAAAAAATGCAACAAACCGCGACTAACTGCCAGACTTTTTGATTTAGTTTAAGTAGCTCTCGGAGGAAAAAAGGTTGGAGACCCCTGAACTAAATAATTCTAACACTAAGAATATTTAAAAACAACAAGAACCGGTCGTTTAAAACGGAATAAAAAAAAACATACAAATCCAGTAGTTCATGAATTTATTAGCAATTTATTTTAAAAATGTGTTGAATCTGTTTAGAACGTATATTACTAAAAAAAAAAAAAAAACAACTAAAAACATTATTTAAACTATTTTAATAAATGAATGAAAACTAACATTAATTTATTTTATTATCAAAAAAAAAGTACAAAAGATATTTGAAAATAGCTTACGTTTTCTGCTGCTCCCATGTCAGGTTTGTGCCATGTTTCAATCTTGATCATGAAGTCGTCTTTCATGTATTCATTCTAAAAAAAAAAAAAAAAAAAAGAACAGGCAGGTGAATCAGGAAGCCCGTCCAGGTTTAAAGACCAATAATCAATTCTATTATTTTATGGTTATGGCTTTAAAAATGTAAAATAGTAACATTTTGGCTGCTTTTTTATGGATGTTTCAGAATAAACATGTTGAATATTCTTTCTCTAATCTGATTAGATTAATAATTTTAATTGATGAACTCATTCAAACTAAGTTATTCTTAATTTCATGCATGATAATAATAATAATAAATTTACATCCAACACTAAAGCGTTCATCCCTTCGTCTGTCCTCTACATCACGGTCTGGGGTCGTATAACGATGATAACCTAATAGCATCCCCTCCCCTTATGGGGGAGGGGATAGCTCAGAGGTAGAATGTTCACCCTTGGACTGGGAGAGTTGCTGGTTTGAATCCCACTGTCTAGGTGACCTTGGAGAAGACACCTGACCCTATGTTTCTCCCACCATTGGCGCCGTCATGGTAACCTGCTGCGGTGTAATGCGGCACAGATTGCATTGACAAGAGTTAGGAAGCACGGACGCACCCACGCTGGCATGACAATGAGTATGTGGACAGTTTGATCTGTAGTTTGGCAGATCAGTCCACTGGGGGCGTGGCAGAGGAAGAAAATCCTTGGCCAAGAACAACCTGGCAGTCTAACAGTATTTGAATAAATGAACTCAAAAACTGCAAATTAAATAAAACCTTCAGGAATTTTTTTTGGTGTGAGATCTGCGTTCAAACAAAGTAAAAACCCACTCAAGTTGGTTTTGCATACCACCCCGTATTTTAAAACCGCAAGCAGCGACAAAGGCACCCAGCAGCTCAGCACCACACCAGCTCATGATGTTTCCTCTCTATAGGACGCACCGCGTTAGAAGCTGTATAGAATCTAGTGTTTGAATCCTCTGGCTGCTGCTCCGTTCCTTCAGTGTGAACTCTGCGTCGTAAGCGGGTCCATTTTTGGTTCCTTACACACGAGTGGTGTGTGACTGGAGTTCCGACAACACCTTTACCGATGTTTTTACTACGATAAGTTCAACGTCTTCTGACGACAGTCGCCAAAATGATTCTACATTGTTTATAAACAAGGCACATCACATTTTAGACGCACTGTCAATTTTGAAGAAAAATTCAAAAATGTAATAGTGTTCTCAACAAACTCCTGGCTTAGATGAATTAAAACAGTTTTCTAATGGTTACTTTTTAAAGTTACGCTGTGATTAAAGGAAGTCAGACATTTTTAAAACTTCCTGCTCATTTTCTTCAGCAGGTTTTTGTAAATCCATTTTTAACGTACACACATTGGTTGGAGCTCGAGGTGCTCGAGGTGTCCACAAACTTGAGAGGATAAGTCATTAAGTAAACTTTAGAGTTTAAATTTCAATGTGTTTGGTTCTTAGCAGCCGTTAATGAGCCAAACGAAGGAGTTTGATTGCTTTGAGGACGTGCAGGGGAGCTCACAGGAAGCTGCTTTCATACGGGTTTTAGAAGCTTTTTAACAAAATAATAAAAGATAAACACTCACCGTCACAACTGTAAAGAAAACAGAAAAAATAATATTAGTATCATATCAATTGTTTACCTTGTTTCAATAGAAAAGAATTGATGGAGAAATTTTGTAACGTACTGGTGCGACAGTATGGGTAAGCATTCCAAGCCTTTTCATGAAACACTAGCGCCCCCTCTGGTGCGATCATCTTCACATAGCCGGGGACTTTGCTGCAGGACGGAAACAGGAAGTTACTTTTTTACTGAAATATGACAGTAACGCATTAAGAAAAACAAATTAACAGCAACTAGAAACATTAAAGAAAACACGAGCTGAAAAACTAAGACAAATAAAAACAACAATAAAGTGTTACAAAATAAAAATAACTCATGCTATAAAAATCTGAAACATGGCCACGACGGATCGTAAAAAATAACAAAACTCACAAAAGAGAGCGCTTTAAAAATAAATGATAATAAATAAATATCTTTATTCAAACAGAACACTAAAACCAGATCAAAAGTTGCTGAAACACTCAAAAAAGAAGTTGCCCAACATCTTCTAAAATAAATTGTTAAAACCCAACAACCAAAGATTCGTGAAACAAGCATTTTAACTAAAAAGAAATAGATGAAAGACGCTAAAAAACATGGCTGAAAAACAAACAAAAATATTACTGAAACACTGTAAAGAAAAATTAACTAACGTCCTAAAAACCGTGGCTAACTTAACTCGTCCATATTAGTTACAGAAACCCCCAACACGTCACGTGTCATCAGAAAACTATGGATCTCAGTTTTCAGAATCATTTAATAATACATTAAATTCATAAACCACGTCGAAGCTACTTCCATCTTTTTTTCTTTTTATTGTTCGCATAAAAAAAGTACTTTATGACATTAAATTAAACTCAAATCTTTAATGAAATGCTTCTTGCCTTTTTAGATGATAGATTTTGTGTGTGTACTGTCCCTTTTCACCGTCCTTCTCGTAGGGTTCATTTTTCAGCACCTCGATGCCTTCACCGCCTCCTGTCTCGTTCTTGCTAGCCTCGGCGACAGAATACAGCTGCCCTACTTGGTACTAAGAACGAGAACAGTACGATAAACATCATTAGAACGTTATAGACTGGTTTTTATTTCAATATCACTCATGTAAATTCAAATTTGACTTATTATGGGATATTATAACTATTTGAAATGCTGAGATTTAAAGAAGAAATCTGGTTAAATATGAAAATGGTTTCTTGTGTGCTCAATAAATACCAGTTTACACCAGTAAAACCAGTGTAGTGGTCACAAAGAGCGTGTTGTCTTTTCTAAACTTGTCTTTGTGTAACCAGTGTCACTGTGAAATTGAACTTTTTTTTTTTGTGGGTCAGACACTCACCTCTTCCACAGAAACGGGCAGCACAACGCGACTAAAAGGAGAGAAAAAATATGTTAAAAACTATGTTTGAAATTAAACACTTCAATTAAATTAAATTTGTAATAAATTATTGGATTCAAAGTTTTGGGAAGGTTTTCACAATAAATGCAAAAAAACCCAGAACATCAACAGACAAAAAAAACCTGGAACAACAGAAATAAAAGTCAAAGAGACGCTTCATTTTATTTTTAAAAACTAAAAGCAAGACATATTTCAGCTTTAAAAGCTTATGAATTCAACATTTGAGGGTTTAAAAAGTTAATATAAACAAATGTAAGGATTTATTTATGGTTTAAAATAAAAAGGACACAAAATCTTTAATTTAATTACATTGTTTTAAACTTTTAAATCACTAAACTGATTTCAACTTAACTTTTTTTAAAATTATAGAATTTGATTATTACTTTTTTTTTTTTTTACCAACAGTCGTTAAAGAACCTTTTTTTTTTAGAAATGAAGGTTTTTTTTTTTTTTTTAGAATAAATTTAAAATCTCTAGTTTTTTAATTATTTTAAGGTCTTTTATTGGGAATAAAATGATACGAAAATCATGTTAAGTAGGAGTAAAGTCATATTTTTGTTTTATTCCAAATTAAAATGTACAATAACTGAAAAATAATAAAATACTGTATTGGAAAAGAAATGGTCTAAAAAATATTTTTTGCTCTATATTTAGAGAGTTTTATTTTGTATTAAAAATGTTCATTTTAAACCATTAAAACCTCATTCATTTACACAAATATTATGAAAACATTTCATTTTTTTGTCCTAAAACTCTTGAAAATATTAATCAACTGCAAAAAAAAAAAAAAAATCTAAAACATTAAATGAACCCTTACTGTGCATTTTTAACTATATTTAAAAATAAATAAATAAAAATTTAATTTGTTGTACTTTTTATATATTTTTAAAGCCTGTTTTATTTGACTTTTTTCTATAGAAACAAATATTAAACTGTTAAAAATACATTCATTTTGAAA
The DNA here is from genome assembly GCA_902685375.1 of Neostethus bicornis. NCBI lineage: Eukaryota > Metazoa > Chordata > Actinopteri > Atheriniformes > Phallostethidae > Neostethus > Neostethus bicornis. The sequence goes on from CACRXE010000035.1 coordinate 188,245, forward strand.
AAGTATCCAATGTTAACATTTTGTGTTTAATCGTCATCTACAAATAAACTTTTCCACAATTTATACTGATTGATATTAACATTTTTATTTTTTCAATTAATAAAATAATTAGATGAGGCAAAAAAAAGAAGAAATGTAACTGATGTTTGTCAGTGTTTTCATTATTTCATGCTTTTCCAGGATTTTTTTTTTATTTTAATAAAACAGCAAAAAAGAACTTGTTAGCTTGTTTATTTTTACTTCCAAGTTTCATAATAATATCAAATAATATTTATGTTCATTTTGGACTCTTTTAAATAATATTTATGTTGTCAAACAAAAACAAATAAACTTGTTTGATGCTTTAAATCATAATATTTAATCATATTTAGATTTTTAATGAATAAGTTGATCAAATAAGGCAAAAAAACGAGAACTTAAACTAATTAGTTTCAACTATTAACAGTGGTTTTGTTGTTGAAAATAAGCCCTTAATGATTAATAATTGTGTTTTAATTGATTCTTTTGTTTATTAATGACATCATATTGTCTGATCATTAATTTTTATATTTTATTTAACATTTTGGTGGGTTTTTGGACCCTTTTTTACACCAGGTTTAGAGTCTGGTCCACTAATAACATCACGTACAAAGAATTCAAATCTCATTAAGATTAATTTATAACAAATAAAAAGCTTATAAACTAAATATTGATGTGTTTTAAACAGAAATAAAGTGTTAGTTAGCTGAAGCTAACCAGTTAGCATTACTGGTAAATCCTTAATCTGTCACTCACGAGACTAAAGCTTAACACTAACCGCACTTTATAACGAGAAAACTAGCTCTTATCCGCTTAACATACACAGAACCACGTCAAACTGGAACATCGTGTCATCAAACTGGATGGAACATGGATTTTCTTCATGTTTTTATTCTTAGTAATTATCCTCCTGATGCTAATGTTAGCTTAGGTTAGCAACGCCTAAAAAAGAACCGGTATGTTCCGTTATCCTGATCCGATCCGCTCAAACTGCCCCAAACAACTCATTAAAACAAAAAACACACTCATGAAATGAACACGAATCTTTAGATCCTTCTGATATCTAAAACAGGAACAACAAACCCGACGCTAGAAGAAATAAAAATGTATGGATTTAGAAAAAGAAGTAGGACTCACTATTCCTTGATAAGCACCATCTTCGCCACCCGAGGTGCGCCTGCGCAGTGCTGCTTGACGTCGGACAGCGTAACCCCCAAGTTAGCCACGCCCCTTAAGACGGATATGACGTAGAGAATCGTTTAATTTGACTATTTTATATCAATTATAATGTAAATATATCAATAGCCTTATTTTTTCCTTCAATATCTTTATTGATTTTGTAATAAACATTGTAGTAAACAACAAAACACCAACTCATACAAAAAAAACAAAAATTAAAAAATGTGTAAATGAAGTCATTAGACATGGTTTTAATAAAAATATCCAAACCAACAAGAAATTATTACACACATTTTTCAATAATATTCTTTTCCTTTCATCGTTTCCCTCCAGGGGGCGCCACAGCAAGTCATTTTCTTCCATCTAATCCTGTCTTCTGCATTCTCTTTGGTTCATGTCCTCCTTCACTGCATCCATAAACCTCCTCTCTGGTCTTCCTCTAGACCTCCTGCCTGGTAGTTCCTCTCTCTCCTCTGTACACGTCCAAACCATCTCAGTCTGACCTCTCTGACTTTAAAACCTCTAACATGTGCTGTTCCTCTGATCCTGTCCATCCTGGTCACTCCTAGAGAGATCCTCAGCATCTTCATCTCTGATACAAACATCTCTGTTTCCTGTCTTTTCCTCAGTGACACTGTCTCTAGACCAATCAGCATGGCCGCTCTCACCACACTGTCTCTAGACCAATCAGCATGGCCGCTCTCACCACACTGTCTCTAGACCAATCAGCATGGCTGGTCTCACCATGGTTTACGCTTTCATTTTAGCTGAATCTCTTCTATCACACATCACACCTGATACTTTTCTCCACCCGTTCCAGCCTGCCTGAACACGCTTCTTCACCTCTTTTCCACACTCTCCATTGCTCTGGACTGTTGATCCCAAGTACTTAAAATCTTCCACCTTCTTTCTCTCTTCTCCCTGTAACCTCACTTTTCCATTTGGATCCCTCTCATTCACACACATGTACTCTGTTTTACTCTGACTAATCTTCATTCCTCTTCTTTCTAGTGCAAACCTCCACCTCTCCAGCTTTTCCTCCTCCTCTTTACTCCTCTCACTACAGATCACAATGTCATCTGCAAACATCATTGTCCATGGAGATTCCTGTCTGACCTCGTCTGTCAGCCTGTCCATCACCACAGCAAACAGCAAAGGGCTCAGAGCAGATCCTTGGTGCAGTCCCACCCCCACACTGAACTCCTCTGTCTCACCTACAGCACACCTCACCACTGTCTTACAGCCCTCATACATGTCCTGAACCACTCTAACATACTTCTCTGTCACACCAGACTTCCTCATTCAATACCATAGTTCTTCTCTAGGTACCTTGATCTACAAAGACGCAGTGCAGCGGCGCTGACCTTCTCTGTACTTCTCTCCTGCTCCCTCTGACCTTCCCTGAACTTCTCTACAGCTCCCTCTGACCTTCCCTGTACTTCTCTACAGCTCCCTCTGACCTTCCCTGTACTTCAGCTCCCTCTGACCTTCCCTGTACTTCTCTACAGCTCCCTCTGACCTTCCCTGTACTTCTCTCCAGCTCCCTCTGACCTTCCCTGTACTTCAGCTCCCTCTGACCTTCCCTGTACTTCAGCTCCCTCTGACCTTCCCTGTACTTCTCTACAGCTCCCTCTGACCTTCCCTGTACTTCAGCTCCCTCTGACCTTCCCTGTACTTCTCTACAGCTCCCTCTGACCTTCCCTGTACTTCTCTCCAGCTCCCTCTGACCTTCCCTGTACTTCTCTACAGCTCCCTCTGACCTTCCCTGTACTTCTCTCCAGCTCCCTCTGACCTTCCCTGTACTTCTCTCCAGCTCCCTCTGACCTTCCCTGTACTTCTCTACAGCTCCCTCTGACCTTCCCTGTACTTCAGCTCCCTCTGACCTTCCCTGTACTTCAGCTCCCTCTGACCTTCCCTGTACTTCTCTACAGCTCCCTCTGACCTTCCCTGTACTTCTCTCCAGCTCCCTCTGACCTTCCCTGTACTTCTCTCCAGCTCCCTCTGACCTTCCCTGTACTTCTCTACAGCTCCCTCTGACCTTCCCTGTACTTCTCTACAGCTCCCTCTGACCTTCCCTGTACTTCTCTTCAGCTCCCTCTGACCTTCCCTGTACTTCTCTACAGCTCCCTCTGACCTTCCCTGTACTTCTCTCCAGCTCCCTCTGACCTTCCCTGTACTTCTCTCCAGCTCCCTCTGACCTTCCCTGTACTTCTCTCCAGCTCCCTCTGACCTTCCCTGTACTTCTCTCCAGCTCCCTCTGACCTTCCCTGTACTTCTCTCCCTCTGACCTTCCCTGTACTTCTCTCCAGCTCCCTCTGACCTTCCCTGTACTTCTCTACAGCTCCCTCTGACCTTCCCTGTACTTCTCTACAGCTCCCTCTGACCTTCCCTGTACTTCTCTCCAGCTCCCTCTGACCTTCCCTGTACTTCTCTACAGCTCCCTCTGACCTTCCCTGTACTTCTCTCCAGCTCCCTCTGACCTTCCCTGTACTTCTCTCCAGCTCCCTCTGACCTTCCCTGTACTTCTCTACAGCTCCCTCTGACCTTCCCTGTACTTCTCTCCAGCTCCCTCTGACCTTCCCTGTACTTCTCTACAGCTCCCTCTGACCTTCCCTGTACTTCTCTACAGCTCCCTCTGACCTTCCCTGTACTTCTCTTCAGCTCCCTCTGACCTTCCCTGTACTTCTCTCCTGCTCCCTCTGACCTTCCCTGTACTTCTCTCCAGCTCCGTCTGACCTTCCCTGTACTTCTCTCCAGCTCCCTCTGACCTTCCCTGTACTTCTCTACAGCTCCCTCTGACCTTCCCTGTACTCCTCTACAGCTCCCTCTGACCTTCCCTGTACTTCTCTACAGCTCCCTCTGACCTTCCCTGTACTTCTCTCCAGCTCCCTCTGACCTTCCCTGTACTTCTCTCCAGCTCCCTCTGACCTTCCCTGTACTTCTCTCCAGCTCCCTCTGACCTTCCCTGTACTTCTCTCCCTCTGACCTTCCCTGTACTTTTCTTCAGCTCCCTCTGACCTTCCCTGTACTTCTCTCCTGCTCCCTCTGACCTTCCCTGTACTTCTCTCCAGCTCCCTCTGACCTTCCCTGTACTTCTCTACAGCTCCCTCTGACCTTCCCTGTACTTCTCTACAGCTCCCTCTGACCTTCCCTGTACTTCTCTCCAGCTCCCTCTGACCTTCCCTGTACTTCTCTACAGCTCCCTCTGACCTTCCCTGTACTTCTCTCCAGCTCCCTCTGACCTTCCCTGTACTTCAGCTCCCTCTGACCTTCCCTGTACTTCTCTCCAGCTCCCTCTGACCTTCCCTGTACTTCTCTTCAGCTCCCTCTGACCTTCCCTGTACTTCTCTCCAGCTCCCTCTGACCTTCCCTGTACTTCAGCTCCCTCTGACCTTCCCTGTACTTCTCTCCAGCTCCCTCTGACCTTCCCTGTACTTCTCTACAGCTCCCTCTGACCTTCCCTGTACTTCAGCTCCCTCTGACCTTCCCTGTACTTCTCTACAGCTCCCTCTGACCTTCCCTGTACTTCTCTACAGCTCCCTCTGACCTTCCCTGTACTTCTCTCCAGCTCCCTCTGACCTTCCCTGTACTTCTCTACAGCTCCCTCTGACCTTCCCTGTACTTCTCTCCTGCTCCCTCTGACCTTCCCTGTACTTCTCTACAGCTCCCTCTGACCTTCCCTGTACTTCTCTCCAGCTCCCTCTGACCTTCCCTGTACTTCTCTACAGCTCCCTCTGACCTTCCCTGTACTTCTCTCCAGCTCCCTCTGACCTTCCCTGTACTTCTCTTCAGCTCCCTCTGACCTTCCCTGTACTTCTCTCCAGCTCCCTCTGACCATCCCTGTACTTCTCTACAGCTCCCTCTGACCTTCCCTGTAGTTCTCTCCAGCTCCCTCTGACCTTCCCTGTACTTCTCTCCAGCTCCCTCTGACCTTCCCTGTACTTCTCTACAGCTCCCTCTGACCTTCCCTGTACTTCTCTCCAGCTCCCTCTGACCTTCCCTGTACTTCTCTACAGCTCCCTCTGACCTTCCCTGTACTTCTCTACAGCTCCCTCTGACCTTCCTGTACTTCTCTCCAGCTCCCTCTGACCTTCCCTGTACTTCTCTTCAGCTCCCTCTGACATTCCCTGTACTTCTCTACAGCTCCCTCTGACCTTCCCTGTACTTCTCTCCAGCTCCCTCTGACCTTCCCTGTACTTCTCTCCAGCTCCCTCTGACATTCCCTGTACTTCTCTACAGCTCCCTCTGACCTTCCCTGTACTTCTCTCCAGCTCCCTCTGACCTTCCCTGTACTTCTCTCCAGCTCCCTCTGACCTTCCCTGTACTTCTCTCCAGCTCCCTCTGACCTTCCCTGTACTTCTCTACAGCTCCCTCTGACATTCCCTGTACTTCTCTACAGCTCCCTCTGACCTTCCTGTACTTCTCTCCAGCTCCCTCTGACCTTCCCTGTACTTCTCTCCAGCTCCCTCTGACCTTCCCTGTACTTCTCTACAGCTCCCTCTGAACTTCCCTGTACTTCTCTCCAGCTCCCTCTAACCTTCCCTGTACTTCTCTCCAGCTCCCTCTGACCTTCCCTGTACTTCTCTCCAGCTCCCTCTGACCTTCCCTGTACTTCTCTCCTGCTCCCTCTAACCTTCCCTGTACTTCTCTCCAGCTCCCTCTGACCTTCCCTGTACTTCTCTCCAGCTCCCTCTGACCTTCCTGTACTTCTCTACAGCTCCCTCTGACCTTCCCTGTACTTCTCTCCTGCTCCCTCTGACCTTCCCTGTACTTCTCTCCAGCTCCCTCTGACCTTCCCTGTACTTCTCTACAGCTCCCTCTGACCTTCCCTGTACTTCTCTACAGCTCCCTCTGACCTTCCCTGTACTTCTCTCCAGCTCCCTCTGACCTTCCCTGTACTTCTCTCCAGCTCCCTCTGACCTTCCCTGTACTTCTCTCAGCTCCCTCTGACCTTCCCTGTACTTCTCTCCAGCTCCCTCTGACCTTCCCTGTACTTCTCTTCAGCTCCCTCTGACCTTCCCTGTACTTCTCTTCAGCTCCCTCTGACCTTCCCTGTACTTCTCTCCAGCTCCCTCTGACCTTCCCTGTACTTCTCTACAGCTCCCTCTGACCTTCCCTGTACTTCTCTCCAGCTCCCTCTGACCTTCCCTGTACTTCTCTCCAGCTCCCTCTGACCTTCCTGTACTTCTCTACAGCTCCCTCTGACCTTCCCTGTACTTCTCTCCAGCTCCCTCTGACCTTCCCTGTACTTCTCTCCAGCTCCCTCTGACCTTCCCTGTACTTCTCTTCAGCTCCCTCTGACCTTCCCTGTACTTCTCTCCAGCTCCCTCTGACCTTCCCTGTACTTCTCTTCAGCTCCCTCTGACCTTCCCTGTACTTCTCTACAGCTCCCTCTGACCTTCCCTGTACTTCTCTCCTGCTCCCTCTAACCTTCCCTGTACTTCTCTCCAGCTCCCTCTGACCTTCCCTGTACTTCTCTCCAGCTCCCTCTGACCTTCCTGTACTTCTCTACAGCTCCCTCTGACCTTCCCTGTACTTCTCTCCTGCTCCCTCTGACCTTCCCTGTACTTCTCTCCAGCTCCCTCTGACCTTCCCTGTACTTCTCTACAGCTCCCTCTGACCTTCCCTGTACTTCTCTACAGCTCCCTCTGACCTTCCCTGTACTTCTCTCCAGCTCCCTCTGACCTTCCCTGTACTTCTCTCCAGCTCCCTCTGACCTTCCCTGTACTTCTCTCAGCTCCCTCTGACCTTCCCTGTACTTCTCTCCAGCTCCCTCTGACCTTCCCTGTACTTCTCTACAACTCCCTCTGACCTTCCCTGTACTTCTCTCCAGCTCCCTCTGACCTTCCCTGTACTTCTCTCCAGCTCCCTCTGACCTTCCCTGTACTTCTCTACAACTCCCTCTGACCTTCCCTGTACTTCTCTTCAGCTCCCTCTGACCTTCCCTGTACTTCTCTCCAGCTCCCTCTGACCTTCCCTGTACTTCTCTCCAGCTCCCTCTGACCTTCCCTGTACTTCTCTCCAGCTCCCTCTGACCTTCCCTGTACTTCTCTTCAGCTCCCTCTGACCTTCCCTGTACTTCTCTTCAGCTCCCTCTGACCTTCCCTGTACTTCTCTCCAGCTCCCTCTGACCTTCCCTGTACTTCTCTACAGCTCCCTCTGACCTTCCCTGTACTTCTCTCCAGCTCCCTCTGACCTTCCCTGTACTTCTCTCCAGCTCCCTCTGACCTTCCTGTACTTCTCTACAGCTCCCTCTGACCTTCCCTGTACTTCTCTCCAGCTCCCTCTGACCTTCCCTGTACTTCTTTCCAGCTCCCTCTGACCTTCCCTGTACTTCTCTTCAGCTCCCTCTGACCTTCCCTGTACTTCTCTCCAGCTCCCTCTGACCTTCCCTGTACTTCTCTTCAGCTCCCTCTGAACTTCCTGTACTTCTCTCCAGCTCCCACTGACCTTCCCTGTACTTCTCTCTAGCTCCCTCTGACCTTCCCTGTACTTCAGCTCCCTCTGACCTTCCCTGTACTTCTCTCCAGCTCCCTCTGACCTTCCCTGTACTTCAGCTCCCTCTGACCTTCCCTGTACTTCTCTCCAGCTCCCTCTGACCTTCCCTGTACTTCTCTCCAGCTCCCTCTGACCTTCCCTGTACTTCTCTCCAGCTCCCTCTGACCTTCCCTGTATTTCTCTCCAGCTCCCTCTGACCTTCCCTGTACTTCTCTCCAGCTCCCTCTGACCTTCCCTGTACTTCTCTCCAGCTCCCTCTGACCTTCCCTGTATTTCTCTCCAGCTCCCTCTGACCTTCCCTGTATTTCTCTCCAGCTCCCTCTGACCTTCCCTGTACTTCTCTCCAGCTCCCTCTGACCTTCCCTGTACTTCTCTCCAGCTCCCTCTGACCTTCCCTGTACTTCTCTCCAGCTCCCTCTGACCTTCCCTGTACTTCTCTCCAGCTCCCTCTGACCTTCCCTGTACTTCTCTCCAGCTCCCTCTGACCTTCCCTGTACTTCTCTCCAGCTCCCTCTGACCTTCCCTGTACTTCTCTACAGCTCCCTCTGACCTTCCCTGTACTTCTCTACAGCTCCCTCTGACCTTCCCTGTACTTCTCTACAGCTCCCTCTGACCTTCCCTGTACTTCTCTACAGCTCCCTCTGACCTTCCCTGTACTTCTCTACAGCTCCCTCTGACCTTCCCTGTACTTCTCTACAGCTCCCTCTGACCTTCCCTGTACTTCTCTCCAGCTCCCTCTGACCTTCCCTGTACTTCAGCTCCCTCTGACCTTCCCTGTACTTCTCTCCCTCTGACCTTCCCTGTACTTCTCTACAGCTCCCTCTGAACTTCCCTGTACTTCTCTCCAGCTCCCTCTGACCTTCCCTGTACTTCTCTTCAGCTCCCTCTGACCTTCCCTGTACTTCTCTCCAGCTCCCTCTGACCTTCCCTGTACTTCTCTCCAGCTCCCTCTGACCTTCCCTGTACTTCTCTCCAGCTCCCTCTGACCTTCCCTGTACTTCTCTCCAGCTCCCTCTGACCTTCCCTGTACTTCTCTCCAGCTCCCTCTGACCTTCCCTGTACTTCTCTCCAGCTCCCTCTGACCTTCCCTGTACTTCTCTCCAGCTCCCTCTGACCTTCCCTGTACTTCTCTCCAGCTCCCTCTGACCTTCCCTGTACTTCTCTCCAGCTCCCTCTGACCTTCCCTGTACTTCTCTCCAGCTCCCTCTGACCTTCCCTGTACTTCTCTCCAGCTCCCTCTGACCTTCCCTGTACTTCTCTACAGCTCCCTCTGACCTTCCCTGTACTTCTCTTCAGCTCCCTCTGACCTTCCCTGTACTTCTCTACAGCTCCCTCTGACCTTCCCTGTACTTCTCTCCAGCTCCCTCTGACCTTCCCTGTACTTCTCTACAGCTCCCTCTGACCTTCCCTGTACTTCTCTTCAGCTCCCTCTGACCTTCCCTGTACTTCTCTACAGCTCCCTCTGACCTTCCCTGTACTTCTCTACAGCTCCCTCTGACCTTCCCTGTACTTCTCTCCAGCTCCCTCTGACCTTCCCTGTACTTCTCTCCAGCTCCCTCTGACCTTCCCTGTACTTCTCTACAGCTCCCTCTAACCTTCCCTGTACTTCTCTCCAGCTCCCTCTGACCTTCCCTGTACTTCTCTACAGCTCCCTCTGACCTTCCCTGTACTTCAGCTCCCTCTGACCTTCCCTGTACTTCTCTCCAGCTCCCTCTGACCTTCCCTGTACTTCTCTCCAGCTCCCTCTGACCTTCCCTGTACTTCAGCTCCCTCTGACCTTCCCTGTACTTCTCTCCAGCTCCCTCTGACCTTCCCTGTACTTCTCTCCAGCTCCCTCTGACCTTCCCTGTACTTCTCTCCAGCTCCCTCTGACCTTCCCTGTACTTCTCTCTAGCTCCCTCTGACCTTCCCTGTACTTCTCTCCAGCTCCCTCTGACCTTCCCTGTACTTCTCTCCAGCTCCCTCTGACCTTCCCTGTACTTCTCTCCAGCTCCCTCTGACCTTCCCTGTACTTCTCTCCAGCTCCCTCTGACCTTCCCTGTACTTCTCTCCAGCTCCCTCTGACCTTCCCTGTACTTCTCTCCAGCTCCCTCTGACCTTCCCTGTACTTCTCTCCAGCTCCCTCTGACCTTCCCTGTACTTCTCTCCAGCTCCCTCTGACCTTCCCTGTACTTCTCTTCAGCTCCCTCTGACCTTCCCTGTACTTCTCTTCAGCTCCCTCTGACCTTCCCTGTACTTCTCTCCAGCTCCCTCTGACCTTCCCTGTACTTCTCTCCAGCTCCCTCTGACCTTCCCTGTACTTCTCTCCAGCTCCCTCTGACCTTCCCTGTACTTCTCTCCAGCTCCCTCTGACCTTCCCTGTACTTCTCTCCAGCTCCCTCTGACCTTCCCTGTACTTCTCTCCAGCTCCCTCTGACCTTCCCTGTACTTCTCTCCAGCTCCCTCTGACCTTCCCTGTACTTCTCTCCAGCTCCCTCTGACCTTCCCTGTACTTCTCTCCAGCTCCCTCTGACTTTCCCTGTACTTCTCTACAGCTCCCTCTGACCCTCCCTGTACTTCTCTCCAGCTCCCTCTGACCTTCCCTGTACTTCTCTCCTGCTCCCTCTGACCTTCCCTGTACTTCTCTCCAGCTCCCTCTGACCTTCCCTGTACTTCTCTCCAGCTCCCTCTGACCTTCCCTGTACTTCTCTCCTGCTCCCTCTGACCTTCCCTGTACTTCTCTCCAGCTCCCTCTGACCTTCCCTGTACTTCTCTACAGCTCCCTCTGACCTTCCCTGTACTTCTCTCCAGCTCCCTCTGACCTTCCCTGTACTTCTCTTCAGCTCCCTCTGACCTTCCCTGTACTTCTCTACAGCTCACTCTGACCTTCCCTGTACTTCTCTCTAGCTCCCTCTGACCTTCCCTGTACTTCTCTTCAGCTCCCTCTGACCTTCCCTGTACTTCTCTCCAGCTCCCTCTGACCTTCCCTGTACTTCTCTACAGCTCCCTCTGACCTTCCCTGTACTTCTCTCCAGCTCCCTCTGACCTTCCCTGTACTTCTCTCCAGCTCCCTCTGACCTTCCCTGTACTTCAGCTCCCTCTGACCTTCCCTGTACTTCTCTACAGCTCCCTCTGACCTTCCCTGTACTTCTCTCTAGCTCCCTCTGACCTTCCCTGTACTTCTCTTCAGCTCCCTCTGACCTTCCCTGTACTTCTCTCCAGCTCCCTCTGACCTTCCCTGTACTTCTCTACAGCTCCCTCTGACCTTCCCTGTACTTCTCTACAGCTCCCTCTGACCTTCCCTGTACTTCTCTCCAGCTCCCTCTGACCTTCCCTGTACTTCTCTCCAGCTCCCTCTGACCTTCCCTGTACTTCAGCTCCCTCTGACCTTCCCTGTACTTCTCTACAGCTCCCTCTGACCTTCCCTGTACTTCTCTTCAGCTCCCTCTGACCTTCCCTGTACTTCTCTCCAGCTCCCTCTGACCTTCCCTGTACTTCTCTACAGCTCCCTCTGACCTTCCCTGTACTTCTCTCCAGCTCCCTCTGACCTTCCCTGTACTTCTCTACAGCTCCCTCTGACCTTCCCTGTACTTCTCTCCAGCTCCCTCTGACCTTCCCTGTACTTCAGCTCCCTCTGACCTTCCCTGTACTTCTCTACAGCTCCCTCTGACCTTCCCTGTACTTCTCTACAGCTCCCTCTGACCTTCCCTGTACTTCTCTATCAGCATCCTCAAGGCAAATACTGATGCTTGCCTCTGTTGTTTTTATCAGAATCATCACATGGGAAATGTGTGTGTTACAGAAACACTGTAATCATTTAAAAAAGTAAGTAAATATACAAAAATAAGGTGTTGTAATAAAAAGAAAACAAAAGGGAATAATATGAAAGTGAGCGATAAAGCATGTGATATCATTTAAAAGGGATTAACATGAGAGAATGTGTGTTACGGTGGTATAATGTGGTAAAAGGGGATGAATACAGTGATCTGTTACTCTGTATTACTGTAAAGTCTTATTGATTCTAATTATGTTTTTTTAAATAATATTAATAATTAATATATGGTTATAAAAAGCTAACATGGTATTTTTTACCCGCATTTTTTTACTAGCCTTACCTAACCCTTAAACAGTGTATTTTGTTGCGTGATCGTAAAGGGACTTCCGTCAGTCATCACGAATGTTTATGATAAATTCTGATAAGTTTTAGTTGGATTTTGTACCGTTTTACGGTTTTTGGGTTTTGTTTGCAAAAGTTTATTTTGAGTTCACCTGCGTTCCAGGGGAATGTTTTTAATGTCGGACCGTCACTGTTCTGTGCAGCGCTTCTGTCTGCGGGATGATTTAGAGTTGGTTCAGTATGAAAAACAATCAGGGCAAATATTCTTGCTAAAATAAGTGTGACATTAGCAAGGATGCTGACGCGTTGTCAATGACATCATCATGTGGTCATCCTCGATGTTATCAGTTTTCATCCTGAACCAGGATGTTCTCCATTCGAACTGGACTGTAAACATAGAATAGATACTGTAACAAAATTAAAACCATCAAAATGAAGAAATTCAAGTTTTTGTTCATTTTAATCTAAATTTTACGGTGTGTTTCTTAAGATTAAAACTCCTCCCTCTGAGCGCCTCCATCAGATAGAATCCTGTTTTCCATCGCTAACAGTTAGAATACGGTGCTAACATGGCTGCAGCTACAGTCACACAAAAGTTTTGTTTGTAAACTTTTTGTTTATAAATTTCTTTAAGTATTTGTGTCTTTTGTTTATTTTAAAGTCGTTTTTTTTTATTATTAGTTAAAAATACAATACAGTTTGAGATTGATGCTCATTTTGTTGATTTGGTCTGGTTTTATGGTTTCTAGTTTTACTGGTGTCCTAGTCCTTGGGCTGAAGTACCATCAGCTGGCCACAGAGTGGCGCTACCTGATTGGACAGGAATTTGGTTTGTTTGTGTTCGTTCCTTAAATGCTCGTAACTGGTTTGATGAGATCTAATAAAGTTTCTCAGTTATAAATATTCACAAAAGGGTTTTGGTGGAACAATTTGTTCAAACGTGTGGAGCTCCCCTTCCGCTCCATATTTATTTTATTATTCCCATGCCCCTGACTGCCCATTTTCTGAAGCCCTCATCTTTTAGATAGACAGACAGACAGACAGATAGACAAAACTTTAATATTCTCCTGCAGGAGAAATTATGGTGTCCAGCAGCAACGAGTCACAATGGCCGTACATACAGTACATATAAATAAATAACAACATACAATAATAAAAGTTACCATCGCTAGTGATAAGATACTCATTAGGATTCAGTTTCTTCCAGGCTCTGTTTGGTTGAAGACTGAAAGGATAAATGACCTTTTAAATTGCTCAGTCCTGCAGCGCAGTTACAGGAACCCAAGACATCAGGTACTTTTCTGGGTTGTGACCATATCATCAGAATCAGAATCTACTTTAATGATCCCACACATGGGAAATTTGTGTGTCACAGCAACAACTTCCTATCTGCTAAGTGAGTCGTTGTAGAGCCCGATCACGTACGGAAAGAAAGACCTCCGGTAACGAGATGTTCTCGAGCGGAGCTGTCTGAGCCTCTTGGAGAAGGAGCTCCGCTGTTCGTCCAGGAGTGGGTAGAGAGGATGGTCATGATTGTCCATGATGGATAAAAGTTTATTCAGTGACCTCCTCTCTACCACTGCCTCAAGTGAGTCCTGTTTGCTGCCAATGACAGAGCCAGCCAGTCTGATTAGTTTATTCAGTCTGTTGGTGTCACTGGCTGTGATGGTGCTCCTCCAGCAGATGACAGAGAAGAACAAGGTGCTGGCCACCACAGACTGATAGAAGGTCTCCAGGATCTTGCCGCACACATTGAAGGACCTCAGCTTCCTTGGGAAGTAAAGTCGGCTGCAGGTCTTCTTGTACACAGCAGTACTGTTGCTCCTCCAGCTCAGTCTACTGTCGATGGTCACCCCCAGGTATCTGTACTCCTCCACCACCTCCACGTCCCTACCCAGAATGTAGAGGGGCCGCAAGGCAGATCTGTTCTTCCGGAAGTCAATCACCATCTCCCTGGTCTTGTCTACATTGAGCAGTAGGTGATTCTCTCCCGCCCACACCACAAATCCATCCACCACCCTTCTGTACTCCTCCTCCTGCCCACAACTGCAGAGTCATCAGAGAATTTCTGTAGATGGCATGATTCCGAGTTGTGCTGGAAGTCTGAGGTGTACAATGTGAAGAGGAAGGGAGAGAGCACAGTGCCCTGTGGGGCTCCCACACCACTCAAAACCACATCAGACAGGACTTTGCCCAGTCGGACGAACTGTGGCCTGTCCGTCAGGTAATCAGTGATCATGCAGAGGGTGATGGGGATTATTCAGGATGCCCTGCAATAGAGCCCTTGTCCTCTTCCCCAAAACAGCTTCCACAAAGTCTACGTCCCTCCCACTACAGATACAGATGTCTCAATCAGTCAGTCCAGCCGACAGTTGTCCCTTGTGATCAAGCTGCCTCCCCAGCAGACGACCGTAAAGAAAACTGCGCTTGCCACAAGAGACTAATAGAAAATGTACAGCATGTCAATACATACATCAAAAAACCGCAGCCTTCTCAGGCGAAACAGCCTACTCTGTCCTGTCTCATACAGGGCCCCAGCCTGCTCTGACCAGTCCAGTTTACAGTCGTGAGGCACACCCTGATATTTGTAAGTGTTTGCTACCTCGATGCTCTCTCCATTAATCAGGACATGTTGATGAAAAACAATTATCATCTCCTCGGTCTTGGAGGAATTCAGAATAAGACTGTCTCACCGCTCTCTTTCAAACGTGCCACTATCACTGTGTCGTCAGAGTATTTCTGTATATGGCACATTCCATAAATCTTATTAGCTACAAGATGCTAAACCTAACGCTTTATTTTAAAGTGTCTTGTTTATAAAAATAAAAACATTAGTTTAGTTTTTTTTATAAATCTAACATTTGTGAAAGTATTTTAATAAACTTATAAACCTGTCTGATGCTTGTTTGACTGACTTGGGAAAAAAAAAATCCTAATAGAGATAATATCAGAAATATTTTTAATATTTCACAATTTTTCATCTGACCTTAGGTTAAAAGTGAAAACAAAGATATTTTAAACTCTTTTGTTAATAAACATAAGGCATCCTGACCTGGGCAGCACGGTGGTGCAGTGGGTAGCACAGTGGCCTCACAGCAAGAAGGTCGTGGGTTCGAGTCCTGGGTGGGGACGAGACTTGGAACACTGTCCTTTCTGTGTGGAGTTTGCATGTTTTCCTCGTGTTTGCGTGGGTTTCCTCCAGGTACTCCGGTTTCTTCCCACCCTCCAAAAACATGCATGCTAGGTTGATTGGCCGGTGCCAAATTGCCCCTAGGAATGAATGTGTGTGTGGCCCCGCGACAGACTGGCGACCTGTTCGGGATGTACTCTTCACAATTTTTACTCAGCCTTAAATTGGCTGGGATGGGCTCCGGCACCCCCCGCAACCCTGAAAGGGACAGATGGATAGAAGATGACTGACTGACTGACATCCCGACCTCACACAGAGTCTGTTTCCTGTTAATTCTCAGTTTGAGAATTCTCTTCTTGATGTTGTATTCCAATCTAAAGTTTGTGAATTGTCTTTTGGGAAAAACTTTCTCCAGATGTCAATTTCTGACCAAGAATTCTCCTTGAAAGTGTCTTTTGAACAGAGGTGTCAAAAGTACCAACATTTTCTACTCAAGTAGAAGTATAAATACCGAGTTAAAAAACTACTTTAGTAAAAGTAGAAGTATCAACTCAAGTTTTCTACTTAAGTAAAAGTAAAAAGTAACCTATTTTAAAACTACTTAAAGTAAAAAAAGTAAAAGTAATTTTCAGAAAAAAAGGAATATTGTTAACAAAAGCGTATGAACATATTTTTTAACTATTATCACATACTTTAAGGAGCAGAAAATATGATAATAAATCAAAGTGTTTTGGTGAAACTTTATGAATCAGAAACATTTATTTCTTAATAATCTTTATTGGAAATCGATTAATGAACACAATCAAATGTATTATCATAAGCAGGGCATTATGTAACGTCCCTTCAGCTACCAAGCTTCACTCTGCATCACCTAATTAAACCAACTTCAAGACACAAACACACTCAATGTTAAAAAAAAAAAATAAATGAAAAAAAATAACCAAAAGGCTTTTTTAAGCCTTGAAGGCAGCTAGTTTTCAAAGTTCTTTGAGGCAATACTGAATAGTCTTTATCAAGTTGATAAGGTTGGGAGTGCCACATACAGCCTGCGTGACACCTGGAACCAGCGTTGCCAGGTGGGAGGTGCTGGATTACCGTACTAATGACGTAAAATTATCGTATTTTACAAAAAATATCATACACCCAGTAAAACCACGCCCATTGACAAAATAACACCCTTTACATGCACTCGTAAGGCAGTGGGAGTGAAGGAAACACACAGGAGGAAAAATCCTTGGATTCTTTTTCTAAAATTTTAAGAACTGTAAAAATGAAAAAAAAAACCAGGGAAATAAGATTTTAAGAAACCCAGAAAGAAACCAGAAGGGGCGGGACTTAGGAGACGGTATATATAAATTTATATATATACATATCTACATATATATGTGTACATATAAGGGTTTTTTTTATGTTAACCCAAACATCTACATTATACAAAATCTTCTTTACAAAATCAGTCTTTATAAACTAATCAATAACATTTTGGATGCTTTTAAGCACAAATACTTCATCCACTTCTATTTATGGATTAATCAGTTCAATTAACTTTGTTTCTAAAGATAAAATAGTGCGTCACAGATCAAAGTTATTTTTATTAAAATACCATTTACAACATTTTCAGCAAAGACATTTACAATAACCACAGACTGAAAATAATAATAATAAAACATTTCTTTGCTGTTGTTTTATTTTAAAAAACTGATAATTCAATCAAAGTTCAGTGTTGCAGCATCAGAAACACTTTGATTTCCGAGCCCGCAACATGTCTCAAACACGGAAATTGACGTTTCCTGCTCTTTAAAAGTTTGTGGGCGGTGCTACTCGCCCCAAAGTAATGATTGACTGGACCTTTCAGCCAATCATTCATCTTTTCCTTTGTTTGATGCATTCAGGGTTCATAAAAAAAAAAAAAAACTCCGTCAAACAGTCGCGGCTTTTTAACGGTGACAAAATCGCGAAAGTAGCGACTACTTTTTATAAAATTAACGAAGTAAAAGTACAGATAATTGCATAAAAAAGTAGTGAGTAAAAGTAAAAAGTAGACAAAAAAATAATTACTTCGTTAAAGTAAAGATACCGAGATTTTCTACTTGAGTAAGGTAACGAAGTAGTCTTACTTCGCTACTTGACACCTCTGCTTTTGAAGCATACTTTATGCAGATGTTGAATTCAAGGCTAAACTCAAAGACCTTAAAACTGTCTTTTGGGTTGAATTTTGTCTAGATGTTGGATTTGAGGCAGGAAGTGGACATTTGAAGTATCTTTCAGGTGAAACAAAACTGTAATAGAACCATACAGGTAAGTTGAATTTGGCCCAAACATGTTGTGCTATTTGGTACTGAGTCAAAGACTGTGACCTATGTCTGATAAGTTACATACACCTAATAATACTATTAATAAATAATGACCTGATCAAATCATTCACACAGACAAACAGTAGGGAAAGTATCAAACACCGCTTCAGAAGACAGAAGGGGCAGCAGCAGGTCTTTTTGTTTGCAAGACTGTCGGCAAGACAAAGATCCTCAACATTTAGAGGATGGACAAAACTGCCCAGGTGGGAGGAATTTGTAGCTGTTCTCAGAAGGAGACGCAGAAATTTCTTTGGAATTAGTATTAAAACTGTGAGGTGGTTTTACCTCCTGGTTTTGTTTTCTTACATCAATTTTGCTTTCATGTCTGGATGAAAAGTTCAAGAGACCTAAAACATCTTTTGGAACTTTACTCATTTTCTTACTCCCTTTTGGGAGTAAACTGGGACCTTCTTGGTTCTTGCTAACGTTGGCCCAAAATGTTTTCAAGTTCTTTACAGAGTGATTTTTATCATCCTGGTTGACATCAGGAGAGGACAGGGAGTTGACTTTCTGGAGTGATGAGCAGCGGGAGGGAGGCTTAGGCCTGGTTGGAGGAGGGGTTGATACTGAGGTTACAAGCTGTTTGGAGACTGAAAACGGAGAAGGACAAGTCTTCAGACTCGCTCTGCTAGGCGGTCTACTGAATGCACTTGTTTCAGAGGGCTGAAACCCTTGTACACCCCCAGTTGGGGTAAACATTGGGATGGTAGGTGTAGACATTGACAGTGGTTTGGCACCACGTTCAAATCCTCTGAGAGTCTTTCTTCTGAGGTTTGCATTTTGTAGGTTCTCCACAGCTTGCATGTGACTCTGTGTTTCCTCAAGGATCCTTTTGGCGAGTTCTTGGGGATCCAGTTGTCCTGTAGGACCCATTCTCTCCTCCTGAGATTTAACTGTGCTGTTCGTTTCAGTGCTGGAGTGATCAGATTCAGAACTGCTAAAGTTCCCTTTACCAGTTCGCCGAGGAGATAAACTGATGAAAAATACAGAAACATCCAGTTAGAAAGTAAGACAAAAATTGTTTAGTTTTTTTTCCTATTTGCCTCATCTACTGATGTTGTTTGTTTATAAAGGTCCAAATGTGGAAATAGTCATGTGCCCTATGCTAACTCATTAACAACGTACCATACAAGATGCTAACTCATTAACAACGTACCATACAAGATGCTAACTCATTAACAACGTACCATACAAGATGCTAACTTGTTAACTACAAGATGCTAACTTGTTACAACATCACCTTCTTATAACCAGTAAATTCAACTACATCATTTTTAATGGTCAAACAATGATCTCTCTATTACAAGTATGTTGCTGGTTTCATTTATTTCACTATCTTATTTTATTATTAATTTCTAACAACATTTCAGATGTAAGGACCATTACTGATATCTAGTGGTCTGAGTTAGAATCGTACAAGACCCTTTAACTTACATTTCTTGAGTTTTTGGAGTTTCAAGGGGAGATTTTGGCACATTGATACGACTTCCCATGGCTCCACTATTAGTTTTGTATGCTGCGGCAGCTAGTGGGAGAGTCTCACAAACATTTGCACTTTGTACCAACGGCTCACTACTAATAATGGAAAAGCCCTCGTACACATCATCTTGATTGGTCAATCCGTGTTGCGATACATTTAATGTCGGTCTTCTTCTCACAGCGCCGTTTTTAACTGGTTCCTGCGAGCGCTGGCTGGTGGTGTCACTACCCGCGGGTTCTGGGCGGGAAAGGAAGCTAAGGGAGGACGCTAAGGAACTAAGGCTGTACACTGAAATGGCATCGCCAGACAAATTTTCACTGCAGGGAGGAGTCAAAAAGTCTGGTTGGGGTTGGTTGTTTCTCAGTGGAGGCGGTGAAAACTGGAGAGCGGATTGGGAAGAAATGGACTCCAGTGAGGATGAACTATTCATGCTGAGCCTTTTGGAAATATCTGTGGATTCTAAACAAAGGAAAAAAACAGACTTTGGAAGAGAAAATGGTAGTTTTTTAAAAAAAATCCACATTGATTGACTATATTCTCTTACCAAAAAGGACAAAAAGAGCCTGGATGGCAAAGTTAATGTTCCTCATGCTAGCCTGCTTCCCCGTCTTTAGCACAACCTCTTCTTGACCCACCTCACAGAGGTCAAAACCTGGAAAACAAAAACATTTGTTGATTTATTCAGATCAGGAGGCACCAAGCTTTTGGAATCCAAGAGCTGACTTTTAGATATCAAGTTACGTTAACGGCTACCACAACTACTATTTACATAAAAACTCACATATGCTTTTTTTTTCTCACTGTCAGACTTTGAACAAAATAAACTTTTCCAGTTTTACTGCTCAGTACTATCGATTGATTTTATGTTTGACCACACTATGACACGGTAAGCTAAAAAATTCTTAGCATAACACTTTTCAGCCAATACAGAGAAATCAGTCTTTTGTGCGATGTAGTAGATAACAATTTCAATTCTGAACAAAATTTTCCTCTTGATTGTATGACGTTACATTGGAAATATTCACGGCTGTAAACAGAAAGGCTGATTAATTAAAAATTGGCATTCAGCTCGACTGAATATCATCTTAAAAAACAATATTCAGTCAGGCTCTAAACCATACATCCATGTGTTTAGCAAGTTTACCACTGTGACTCACCAAGGGCAGCGAGGAACTCATGGCAGCCAGGTTGCCGCCATAGCGAAACGTTTATCATCATCTGAACAGAAACCAGCGACAAATCTTGCTCTTTACCTTCAGACTGGAGCTGAACCAAAACATCGTGGAGCTGCAAAAAAAAAACCCCAATAAGTCCAAACAGAGTTAACTTAATGTTTGCTGTACTTATGAGATCACCTAACTCACCTGGCAGGTGCTGTTTTTATCCACTATATTACACCCCCATACCCCCACCAACAGTCATCTATCCATATCTATTAATGCTTCTAATTATAGAAAAGTCTTATTTGGGTCAATACATTTACTTTGTTTTTTTCTGTTGTTTTGATTTGCGTTGACCGCTTTCTCTCTCTGAGGACATTCAGAAGACCAGCACTGTTACGGAGGCATGTCCATGATCAGTGCTGATGAGGGCCTGGCATGCTTTTATCCCAGGTGGCATACCAAGTGGACTGAGGTGAGAGAGTGTTAGGAAAGAAGTGTGTGTGGAAGAAGTTTATTAATTTACTTCATTTATGTGGATACTTTTGTCCTTCCGTTAAACAGTTAAAACATTATGTGGTTTGTTATTGTTTAAAGAGATTAACCAGACTGGGAATGTTTCTGAACGGGTCAAACGTTTAGGTATTTATTTGTGGCATAAAGCTAATGAGTGTGACCAACAATTTATATTCTTGGTGCATGTAGTATATAAAAAGTAAAGCATCTGCTTTTAAAGGACTCTCCTTCCCCATTTCTCGTCCTGCATCTCAGCAGCCACCACCAACTTGTCTCTCGTAAGGTGTTGTTAGCCAAGGCCAAACCTTACAGTGACGTTGGATGTAGAATTTTTGGGAAATATGATACACTGCTAACTAAAAACAGTCTGTCATTGCTGTTGGTAGATTGCTAGCTTGTTAGCATCTCCCACTAGCACATCTCTTGCTTTATACAAACATAAAATGTGAGCAAAGAAAAAATTGGCGAAAAAAAATTGTCATCTGGTGGTGACTCCAGTTATGAAAACTACCTTTGAAATGAGCTTTCCTGCTGATTCAGGTACATGGATTAGTTTACAAAGCGCCTGTAGAGCCACTGGACTCAATCCTGTTTGAAAAAAAAGCACAAAACCACAAATTCGTGTACATACTGTGTATATATATATATATATATATATAAAATATCGTATGAAGATAGCTTCAAAATCTGGAAAAATGGTAAAAAATAAATAAAATAATTGCGATGTGAATTCATTTTACCTAAAAATGTGGAATTTTTTACATAATTTTTTTATGTTTAATGTACATTTTGCTTTACAAAATTAGTTTGTAAAGCAGAACTCTGTTAACATATTAAAAATATATAAAACATAAAATGTAAGACAATTTCAAAAGACAAATCAAAAACCAATTATTTACAAACTGATAAATTGTAGTACCGAGCATTGCCAGCAGGGCGGCACTACACTGCTGCAACCGCTCTCCAGGATCTGACAAGGGAAAGAAAACAGCAGGGGGGACGACGTCTGAAACATCCAACTGGAATCCAACTGCAGAAAGGAGGGACTTCCAGCCGGGCACTCCGCCCACCTTATTTGCCACACTGTGCTGGGACGTGTACATCGGGGCAGAACGTCCACTTTGGATTCGCTGGAGAGATTTTTCTATCTGGAGAAGAACATCCATCTTTGATTTAATCCATTTAACCATCCAGACATTAAACTAATTAGTTATTCATTTAATTATCTATTTTTAAATCGGGCCAAATTTCAATGTTTCTGACAGAATTTCACACCCTGCCAGAAAATCAAACCTTGTTCATGCCTCGAAAACGTCATAATACTTCACGAAATGTTTTGGCAGGGTATGGAATTCTGGCAGAATACCGTTTTACAAGGTGTTTTTTTTTTTGTTTGTTTCTTTGTTTTTGTTTGTTGTGTGTTCACCCGTAATGAATTGAGGGTAATGTTTTTAATAGTGGACCATTGCTATTTTGAGCAGCGCTTTTGTCTGCAGCAGGATTTAGAGTTGGTTCAGTATAAAAAGCCATGAGGGTAAATATTCTTCCTAAAACAAGCTTGACATTAACAGCGATGATGACGCGTTGTCAATGACATCAACCATCATCGATGTTAGCAACCGTCAATCAGGATGTTCACCATCTGAACTGTACTGAAAACATAGAATAGATATTGTAATGAAATTAAAACGGTCAAACTTTATTTTGAGTACACCTTCAGTGTAACGTTTTTAATGTGCTGTACTGTTCTAAGCAGCGCTTCTGTCTGCGGGATGATTTAGAGTTGGTTCAGTATGAAAAACAATCAGGGTAAATATTCTTGCTAAAATAAGTGTGACATTAGCAAGGATGATGACGCATTGTCAATGACATCATCATGTGGTCATCCTCGATGTTAGCAGTTGTCATCCTGAACCAGGATGTTCTCCATCCGAACTGGACTGTAAACATAGAATAGATACTGTAATAAAATTAAAACCATCAAAATGAAGAAATTCAAGTTTTTGTCCATTTTTAATCAAAAATTTCCGGTGTGTTTCTAAAGATTAAAACTCCTCCCTCTGAGCGCCTCCATCAGATAGAATCATAAAACCTGGTAGAGTTCACCATCGGCTTCACCGTGTCGGGGTGGGTTGGGATGAAAAGCATCAAAGTTTTTATTTATTTTGCAGGGTGATTTTTTTTTATCCCATTTGAATCTCTCTCATGAAAGAGGAAACATGTTTATTTGGTATTTCTGATCATTTAGATGTTTAATTAGACATCGAAGCATCGTTATTTTTAAAAGTACAACATAAATAACTATTTGATAACGTGTGCTCTGGTGCGTGCACAGACATAGTTCAGCCTTTTAAGAGTTACCCACTAACTGAATCTCAACCATTCACAGTCATTAAACTGGATCTCCCAAACTTCTAAATTCAAATCTGATATCAAATTATATGAAAAAGATCATAAAATATTATATTTTTCTATCAGGACTTCATACTGGGTAAGAACATGGACGGTGTGTTACCAGATGTAGAAGCACCCTGAGGGCATTTCGGGTTTTTTCTGGGTGTTGTAGGATTTCCATCAGGGCGTATCTGACCAGTGTCATTGGACTGTTCAGTTTCACATCACTGCCAATTAGCATGTAACCTGAAAAACAAAAACATTGTTTTGGACGCTCATACAAAGTTTCAATGCTCTTATTAGTCCCTAAATGGGAAAATTCCTGTGCTGTATTGCTCCGCAGTAGCCAGCCACAAAAGTGCCAATGGTGGGAGCAACTAGGGGGTTAGGTCTGCTCCAGGAACACCTTGGAAGGGTCAGTGGGATTCGAACTAGCTTCTCCTGGTCCAAGGACAGACACTCTACCTCTGAGCCAACACCATCCCCAGTTAGTTTGTTAAACAATAAAAAGCCAATGCTTAGGCAAGAAACATTGTGCCTTTGCCTGCCCTACATCACAAAATGTATTAGTTCAACTATCCTTGGTCCAGAGTAACTGTGGAAATTTTTTATTAAAATCCCTTCACTTGTTAGGGAAAGCTAATCATTTCACTTATAGTTGGTACTGAGTAACTGTGGGTAGTCAGTGGTTTGGGAGAAATCACATAGCATAAGGTGGGCACAGCATAAATATGTTAAAAATCAAATGTGATTGCAATTGGTTTATGCTTTCTAGTTGTGTTAAACCTGTTGCGACCTCTAGATGTCAGGAAGTACCTGCCCAGTTGGAAGGATGTGAAAAATTGGGAGATCTTTGCAGTGTTTTCATAGCTTCGCTCAAAGCGACGCTAGCCCAGCTCCCATTCAGCAGGCAGGTGTAGAAGACATGGCTGAACACTCTGTACGCCTGTTCGGGCGTCGCCCAAAGAGAGACGCAAACACACCGAACACCAGAAGCCAAAAACGATTGAGTTAGAGCCAGTAAACCATCAGAGGTCACCATGGAGACAGAGTCAGGGAAACACCTGGGGAGAAAAAAGGGAGGGTAAAATGGAGTGAGGGATGGATGAATGAATGGATGAATAATTTACCTTAGCAACACCAGTTTCACCATCAGATTAGAATCCAAGATGTCCGCCGCCGTCAAAAGGTAGTCATGCAGTGGAGTACATCCGTCCATCCCTCCGTCTGGGCTTAGCACCAACGCTGTTAGCTTCCATGAAACATGCGTAGCGAAGTGCACGCACTCCGATTCGCGTAGTGCCGACACCACTTTCTCCTTAGTAGCGCTGCTTCCTGTCAGCGTGTGGCATTGCAGCTGCTGCCCCACCCATAACGCCTCCTTCTGGGCTGAAGCTAAACCACCCCATTCCTTCATGAGGCTCAGTGGCAGGTTTGGAGGACCTATCACTATGGCAATGGAGTTTCTATGAGTAGATGCATGACACTACAAAGGAAGAAAATGATGAGATGATGTGGGAACGAAAGATGAAAGAAGATCTTAATTGGGGTTACCTTGGTTACCAGATGTGTTAACGAAGGAACAGACATGAGCTGAAATTTTTCATAGAGGAATTCATTAGATGAGCTGCCTTTGAGCAAAGCAAATGGGACAAGGTACAATTCACCCTCCAGCACAAGAATGAGCTGCCTGGTTTGATTAGGTGGTATGGGGGGGTGGGAGAGATCCTGGACAAATACAAACACACATCAATACACATTAATACACACATAGATAGGCATACATACGTAAAAACACAGATAGTAAATATGTGAGTGTGTATACCCTTTCCATTGGTTCTATCAGCAGGTCATACAGTGTTTTCACAGCGTTCACGTTTTTTCTCTCTGAGAATTGGTTCTTCACCATGGAAACAGATCTGGAAGAAAAAAGAAAAGAAATTCATTCATCCATTCATCCATTCATTTACCCCTCCGTCCTTCTACCTGCTTTGTTCTTTCTCCACTCCTAAATCCTCCTTTACTTTACAGATGATTTGTTCCAACATTCCACCTTCATGTGGACTTTCACTTTCGTCCTGAAACTCATCTGGTCCAGTTTTACCAAGAAGAACCTGATGAAACTTGACGATACCTGTTTGGAAGAGAACTAGGTTGATCCGTGAAGTTCGAGATCTAAAAAAAATGGATCTGACTAATTGGCACGCATCAATTTTACTTGTAGATCCAGGAAAATGCTCAATGACCCAATAAATGGAGCTATTTCGCTTTTTCAGTTTTGAAAATTTGCAAAATTTGGAAAACAGGGGCTATTTTTCTATTTTTTAGGGAATAATACCACAAAACCAGATAAATTGGAGCTCAATCTTTTTTATAACATAATCATTTTAAAGTATCCACCCTACACTACAGTATTTACTAAATTAACTGAATCGCGAACCTGCGCCAGGAGAGAGCAACCAGCTGTACAGAAACCCCCCAGCTAACGAGTAGTAAAGAACCACCGCATTCTGGGAGTTGACCTTCTCCCGAATTGTCTCCATGGTAACCGGTACGTAAGGATCAAAGGTTAATAGCTGTTCACTTCCTTTCTGACGTTCCACCAGGAGGTCAGCAAACGCACAAGTTCGTCCGCGCTCAGCCACCGCCAGCGCATCTTCATAGCGACCTGAGAAAAGACGTTAATGATTATTCAGAGCAGTATAGAATGGCAGTGTGCAGGATGACTCTGGTAGTGAGAAAAATGAAGAGGACAAAGGCAGTGCAGAGGATAACATTGTAAATGCAGAAAAATTATAATTAAGAGTTCAGCTTGGTATGTAATATCAATATTTACAATATAGTGTTGACACAAGTTCTGGGTCATGGGTATCAAACTGGCCCGCAGGCAAACTGACCCACAGTGTAATTATATTTGGCCAGAGAAGCCATACCGCCGGTAGGATAACCTACAGCATACGTTGTGCTAACTTAACTGATGGCAGAATTGTGACATTTTTAGTTCATGCTAGCTACTGTATTTATTCCAGCATAACGTGCACTTATGTATAGTGCACACCTCTAATTTTTCTTAATAATTGTTATAATGTTTAATGTTTTCACTTTTGCATAGCTCAGACTAAGGATTGTAATTGACCTATGTTGTTGAACACGTACGGCCATGACAAAACGTTTATTGACAATACAAAGCAAAGGAGGAACACAATTCCTAAAGAAAACTTAGCCCTCCACCCTATAAAGTTCCAGAATTTGTGGAGATTGTATGTCACTGCAGCAATAGTCTTAAAAACCTGCTAAATAGAGATCAATGTAGTCGTATCGAACATCAAATTAAACAAAATAAACTTTGCTATAGGCACAATAAGTCGTTTTTACCTCTGCCAAACACAACTCAAATACCAACAATAATAAAGTCAAAAGGTCACGATAAAAAGCTTCAGAAAGTCAACACAGACTCCATATTGGCAGTGACAATTTTCTGGGATTCATAAACAAAGAGCAGGTCCTTTCAAAGCCAACATCGTAACAAGTTTAGAGATACCAATATTTTCTCTGAACGACAAGAACTCAGCAAACACGCAGCAAAAGAAAAGGAAAGCAGCCACTTATTTGAATTGAATATACTTTATTTATCCCCGAAGGGGAATTTGAGATTTGCAGTGATAGATTCAGGTATCCAGGTTTGTTTGTTCTAGAGAAAGTTTTTATGCAAATATTGTTTGGGTTCATGTGAAAAGAGTTGTTTTTTTAACAAAAAAAAAAAAAAACTGTAAATTTCATTTCTGGATTTCTTGCAATTTGACAAAGTCCTTTTCTTTCACAAATCCAAACACTGGATGTTTTTCCTTCAGCTGCAGGTTTGAAACTGATTGGAAATTTTGATGTCAATTTCTCAGCAAATACTGTGGCAAAACTGTTTCTTCAAAAAACAGAGAAACTGACTTACCAAGGCTCACGAGAACTCTCTGAAGAGCCTGGTATGAACTGGTTTGCAGGTTGAACAGAGATAGTTTATAATCCGAACTTTGCTGAGTGTCGTGACGAATCATCTCAAACAATGTCAAAGCTCTGTAAAGCTACGTTAGCATAAACATGAAACACAAAGACATTGAGTTTAGATTAAAAATAGTAGAGGTCTAACTTTTAAAAGTTGTCTCATTTGACTCTAATATGTGATCAAGTGAATTTTACTTATATGTAATGATGACCACTGGTTGGTGTCATACAGCTACTCGGATCAAAGATAAAAATATGGAGGCTAATTAGTTATGACCAGATGCTAAAGTATTAGCAAAATGCTAAGTTATTATTAGCTACATAAAGTACAAAATCATTTTAAAATAACTTGTGATATAGACCAACCTGATGTTGCGCTTCATCTAATTTACCACTGGCCCATAAAGAAAGTCCAAGACGATGGCGAATCTTTGCTTCATCTTCTCTACAACCCAACTGCTCGGCTAGACGCAAACCTAAAAGGACACATTGATTAAAGCTGTCATCGGACTAAAAATCAAATGTCCCAGGAACAAGTAAAGTGTTTTTAGGAATGAATGAAGTTTCCTTAGTAACAAGTAAAGTATCCTAGGAAAGACTAAAGTGTTCTAAGTAACAATTAAAATGTCCTCATGAATGAGAAATGTCCTGGGATCAAGAATTTGCGTTTTTCAAACCTTCTTGCAGATACATGACCGCCTGGGCATAGTTCTGCAGCGCATGGTGTGTTCTTCCCAGACTTCCATAGGCCAGAGTTTTAGCTACCAAATCATTGATCTCTGCAGCAACGCTCAGGTGCTGTTCCTGGAAGAAAACGGCCCGCTCGTAGTTTCTAAGAGCTGCATAGGTCTGGCCCAGGTTGCCATAGGAACGGCATTGGCTTCTTGCACATCCTGCCTTCTGGGCCATGTCCAGTGCCCTGTGGTGCCACTTCAGAAGGATAAATTTATTAGTGTGACGCAAAACAAATACATTGTTTTTTTCTAGAATAGGTGGTTAGCAGCCTTTGTATTGGAAATGAATAAGATTATATGATTCTCCTACACTGTTCAAAAGCTCCAAAGGTTAGGTATGCTTCTTTTGTGTGTGTTTGGTAAGTTTTGGTTCAACCATGTGTATTCAACACATTTGGGTAGGCCTCCCCATGTGTAGATCTATTCATGGTGTTCTTGCAGTTAACTTATAATATACGTTCATTCGTATTTTTTTTTTACTTTTTATTTATATACAGAGTGCTCTTTAAGTTAAATATTAATATTCTTATTGATCGTTTCTGTAGAGCCACATAAATACATTGAAGGAACTGTAACAATTTTATAGGAAAGAAACCTAACAAACCCCAAAGCTAACTCTTTACCTGAGTTCTGACCAGACTCTCCCAGTGTTTCATACCAGCACAAGTGATTTTCTGTTTTTTAATGGTCCTTTAAGCTGAATTTATAAATCATTGTTCAAGATCACCCTTGGTGGCTTGCATTGAAGTAGGGCTTAGATTGTGTGTTAGTTGCTCATGAATGGCAGCAAACTTAATATTTTCCACAGATAAGTAAGTGCTGCCCTTTATGAGATGCACTGAGAGAAAGCTGAGCTTCTTGAACAGTTTCAGTCTGATGTCTGCTTTACAAGTTCAATCACAGAGTGAAGCCAACCACTCCGTTCCTGAACTTCCTTGATTGTCCAGCTTTGGTGAACTCCACTGAGAACTCCATCAGCTGCCTTGACCCACAAACCACTTATTCCAGCACCTACCCAGGGGGTTATCTAGCACAAGACTTCTAACAAATAACAGTGCCTCGGGCTGTTTAGTCCACACTTCCCTGAAAGAATCACTCTATTCCACTGAGAGCCAAAGAATTCTTTAGCAAGGACAGCACCAACTGGACTTGACACAAAGCCAGTTAGTCAGAGGATGGGGAAGGCCAGAGTCTATCGTCCCTATTGTGAGATTGACAAGCATTATTTAAGCAACTGTGCTAATTTCAAGGACCTTAATTTTGTTGATAAATACTTTATTAATCCCTGATGGAAAGATTTCTGCGCTGCAAAGCACCACAGCAAGCATTCATAACATCACCAGTGATGGTACTAAGTGGGGATTAGGTGTCATCTCCAGGGTAGAGCTGTAATTCTTAGCCCAACCCGAGCCCGGATTGGGCTCAATTTCTGTCATTTTTACACGGTTGGGCTTTCACATCAGTGGTCATGTGATGCGCTTCAATTAGCGTGGGAAAAATACATAAAAAACATGTTAAATCGACTGTGTTAAATCATGTATGAATGAATCATTCTTGGCAAAACCTGTGTGCGTGTGCCATGCGTACCTTTGAATAATGTCGGGCTCTAAATGGGTTCAGGCTGTCAATCGAAATGTTCTTGTCAGGCTCGGGTTGGGTTTGGGACTAATTTTGTCGGGCTCGGGCCCTTTTGGGCCAAACTTTTCAGGCCTGATTACAGCTCTACTACAGGGACACTTTGGGCATGAGCTTGGGGTGGGAATCAAACCTGTGACTTTCTGGTCCAAAGATAGACACTCTAGAACTGAACTATCCTTCCCCAAGTTATCCACCTGGATCAAGGTGAACAAGTTCTGGCACCGTGGCCACAATCACCAGGCTGCTAAATACTCACTCTAAGCTCCATTCCTCCAGCTGCCAACCCAGACAAGATTGACAGGATTCAGAATGCCTTCACAGTGGACAAGCCAAGCAGAGCACTCCCATGCAGTTGCTACTCAGAAACAAAAAGAGTCATGTCTGAGTTTGAAGGCAAGTTTTAATTGAGTTAAAGTTAGTTTGTTTCCCTTCTAACCTCAGATGTGTTTGCGATACATGTAAGTTATGTTTCTTTGTGTGTGAATCTGCTGAGTTTTGGTTAAATACAAGTGTGTTAGTTGTTAATTGAAGTAGGCGTCCCCCATGTGTAGATCTATTCATGAAGTTTTTGCAGTAACTTTTGTTAGAATTTGGTGTGTGATAGTTAGACATTTTGTTTATTTCTTATTGTTTGTTTCTGTAGACTCACACCCAAATTTATTGGAGAAACTCTAAAAATTTTGCAACTGTAAAGATGTGAAAAAGATTCCTCTTTTTTGCATACAGTACATCTGTATGTTTTAGATGGAAGAAACCAATTTGCTGTGGCGACCCCTGAAGGGGAATGCCGAAAGGAGAAGACATCTGTATGATCTATGGCACAGTTAAACTCAGATCAGTGTTCCAGTCCAACTGTACCATGCTGTACCTGCTGTGCAACAGAGCACAGTATCTATACTCAAGCAAGTTTTTCTTTTTAAGTTGCAACTCATTTTTATTGAATAAAAATGTACTGCTATGCTCATGTAGTGACATAATATTATCGGCCTTTCCAAGTTTCTAAAAAACAGCTCTTATAAGGTATTGTGACTTCATCTGCTTCTGTATGGAAACTACTAGTGAAACCAAGGTGAGAAGTTGTTTGTAACTCAATAAAAATCCTTGGGCACCAGATGGCGTTTTCTTTCTTTATTTTATTACTATTTTTTTATGGCTTTGAGAGCAGCCTCTGCTTTACGTCAGTCGCTAACAACAGAGTCACAAAAAACAGCCAACCCATGAGAAACTTATGACTTGACTAATAGATCGGAAAATCAGAATCAGAATATACTTTATTGATCCCACACAGGGGAAATTTGTGTGTCACAGCAACAACTTCCTATCTGCTAAGTGAGTCGTTGTAGAGCCCGATCACGTACGGAAAGAAAGACCTCCGGTAACGAGATGTTCTCGAGCGGAGCTGTCTGAGCCTCTTGGAGAAGGAGCTCCGTTGTTCGTCCAGGAGTGGGTAGAGAGGATGGTCATGGTTTTCCATGATGGATAAAAGTTTGTTCAGTGACCTCCTCTCTACCACTGCCTCAAGTGAGTCCTGTTTGCT
This sequence comes from Neostethus bicornis, assembly GCA_902685375.1. Lineage (NCBI taxonomy): Eukaryota > Metazoa > Chordata > Actinopteri > Atheriniformes > Phallostethidae > Neostethus > Neostethus bicornis. The sequence goes on from CACRXE010000035.1 coordinate 218,975, forward strand.
GCCAATGACAGAGCCAGCCAGTCTGATTAGTTTATTCAGTCTGTTGGTGTCACTGGCTGCGATGCTGCTCCCCCAGCAGATGACAGAGAAGAACAAGGTGCTGGCCACCACAGACTGATAGAAGGTCTCCAGGATCTTGCCGCACACATTGAAGGACCTCAGCTTCCTTAGAAAGTAAAGTCGGCTGCAAGTCTTCTTGTACACAGCAGTACTGTTGCTCCTCCAGCTCAGTCTACTGTCGATGGTCACTCCAAGGTATTTGTACTCCTCAACCACCTCCACATCTCTACCCAGAATGCAGAGCGGCTGCAAAGCAGTCCGGAAGTCAATCACCATCTCCCTGGTCTTGTCTACATTGAGGAGCAGGTGATTCTCTCCCGCCCACACCACAAATCCATCCACCACCCTCCTGTACTCCTCCTCCTGCCCACCACTTATACACCCTACAACTGCAGAGTCATCAGAGAATTTCTGTAGGTGGCATGAATCGGAGTTGTGCTGGAAGTCTGAAGTGTACAATGTGAAGAGGAATGGAGAGAGCACCGTGCCCTGTGGGGCTCCCACACCACTTAAAACCACATCAGACCGGACTTTGCCCAGCCGGACGAACTGTGGCCTGTCCGTCAGGTAATCAGTGATCCAGGAGACGGCGGACGCACCAGCACCCATCAGCCGCAGCTTATCACCCAGTAATGAGGGCTGGATGGTGTTAAAGGCACTAGAGAAATCAAAGAAGGTGATTCTCACCATGCCTCCACCGCCATCCAGATGTGAATGAGCTCGCTGCAGCAGATGGATGACAGCGTCGTCAACACCCAGGCGTGGCTGGTAGGCAAACTGCAGGGGGTCCAGAGAGGAATTCACCAGCGGTCTCATGTGGGCTAACACCAGCCTCTCCAGCACTTTCATCACATGAGATGTGAGGGCAACTGGACGGAAATCCTTGAGGTGAGATGAAGATGGTTTCTTGGGTACAGGGACCAGGCACGATGTCTTCCAGAGAAGCGGAACCCTCTCCAGCCTGAGGCTCAGGTTGAAGAGGTGCTGGAGAACCCCACACAGCTGGAGCGCACAGGTCCTCAGGGTATGGGGGTTGATGACATCTGGGCCGGCGGCTTTGTGCTGGTTTAGCTTCTCCAGCTGTTTCTTCACCTGAAAGGTGGTCACAGTCAAAAGGTTGGTTGGGTGGGGGGGGGGGGGGGGGGGGGTTCAGGCACTAGTCCATTGAATAGCTGAGAAGGAGCAGACGCTGGTAGCAGGTGTGGTGAAGGTAGGGAAGAAGAGGCATTTGTAGAGCTAAACCTGTTGAAGAAGGTATTAAAGTCATTAGCTCTATCTTTGCCACCACTAGTGGGTCTGCTTCTTCCCCCATATCCAGCGATCCCCTTCATTCCGGACCACACCGCCCTCATGTTGTCCTGCTGTAGTTTGGATTCCAGCTTCCTCCTGTATGCATCTTTTCCCTTCCTCAGCTGGTCTCGGAGTTGATGCTGCACCATCTTCAGCTCCTCCCGGTCTCCAGACCTGAAGGCTGCTTTCTTCCGGTTAAGGAGCGTCTTCAGGTCCCAGGTGATCCAGGGTTTGTTGTTGGGGAAGCATCGAACAATCCGGGTGGGACAGACAGACTCCTCACAGAACTTAATGTATTCTGTAATGCAGTCTGTCATGCCATCAATGTCTTCCCCGTGAGGTGTGCAGAGTGCATCCCAGTCCGTGGATCCGAGACAGTCCTGTAGAGCCCGCTCTGTTTCCGGAGTCCACTTCCTGACAGTCTTTTTGGACACGGGTCTTTGCAGGGCGATTGGGACATAACACGGCTTTAGATGGACCAGGTTGTGATCAGACCTGCCAAGGGGAGGAAGGGCTGTGGCTCTGTATGCATTTTGTATGTTTGCATACAGGAGGTCCAACGTTTTATTCTCCCTCGTGGGGCAGTCCACGTACTGGGTGATTTTTCTCCAAAATGTGCCAACCAACTACGCTGATGTGCATCTCATCATTTAATCAAGAGTTGGACTGTTAGGATACATCAAAAGTTCGAGCTGCCCTTGAATGCTGCATAGCTATAGTGAAGTGGTGTCTCGGCAAGTTCAGCCCAAACCGGTGGTTAGTTTAGTAGGTTCAATCAACATGTTTTGTTACATACTGTAAATAATACTTTCTTAAATTAGCATCAATCCTTAAAAGACAAGCACTGAGTTAAATTTGTTAAAATTGCTATGAAACCTGCAATAAAATACATTTTAGACGCAAATATAGCCTGCAAAAAAACCACAGCACAAATTTTAATGGGATTATTTCTTCAAAGTCTGCTAACCACCTGCACCCCCGTGCAGCCCGTAAGAGAGTTGAAACATTTGGGTTTTAAAAAAACCCAGCTGCTTTTAGATGCTGCACAGTTACTCATTAGGTTTCTGTTTTCAGCCCGGTCCAGTGGTTAGTTTAGCAGGTCCAATGACCATTCTTTGTTATGTACCAGGAAATGGATCCCAAACCTTTCCTGTATTTTCACCAACCTGTAAAGCCGTCTCATAATCCGCTATCAGTTGATAAACAACTCCAAGGTCATCGCTCGCCTCCGCCTCCAACAATTTATCCTGTAAGATAAAAAACATACTTTATGTTCTTTAATGGGATTATGTTTGGTAATGTTTTAGTTTTCGTACCCCTGCTGAGCGTGTGATGTTTAGCTGATGCTCCAGACAGGATAAAGCTTGTTCATAGTTACCAAGCTGACAATGAAGCGTGCCCAGTTCACCGTATGCCAAAGCTTTACCTCCTCCTTCTCCATTTAGCTCGTGAGCCAACACCAAACACTTCTCAAAACAAACTAATGATTGTTGGAGGTTTCCCATAGACCTATGAACACAAAAAAATACTTAGGTGTAACTTTCCACATCATCCAGTGCTGGACATACTGCAGCTAAAATAGATTATCATCTTGTCATGTGTATGGCTAAAATTTAACAATCCAAAGCACGCATCCGGTCTGTTTCAGGATGTGGTCTTGTGGTCTAAAATCTATTTGGTGACATTAATTGTTCAAAGCATTTTTCTGAACGCCATATCTTACGATTCAGAAAAGGGATTTTAATGAAACTGCTCACAGTTACTCAGATGAACTGATAAAGTTTGTTATATCGGGCAGGTAGAGACGAAAAATAAAAAAAAAAGGACAATTTCCTTTCTTTATTTTTTGTATGTTTGCTTTAAATAATTCAGATAAAAAACCCTTAAAAAGTGCAAAACAAAAAAAAAAAAAAAACATGTTTTCTATTAATGCTTAAGTGAGGGGATAAGTGGTCTTGCTGATTTGGTGGCCATGTTTGTAGTTTTTAAGAACCAAAATGAAGAAAAACCATTTACATGTACACATATATATATATATGTACAGTATATATGTTTTTTTTTCTTTTTTTAGATTTTTTATGGTTATGTAACCAACAGTCAAGGACAAAAAATTAAGGTTGCAAATTCTTGTGAACCCATTATCTCCCAATCCACTAACCCCAAACCTGACAACCTAATCAGTTCATCTGTGGTTGGTACCAAGAAACCTCTGGCAGTTTTTTTTTTTTTTTTAAATCCCCTATTTAGAAAAAAAAAGTCACATTTCAAAAGTGTTCGAAAGTACAGACAGCTCAAGTACTGGTGAATTCTTCCACAGAATGCCAAAACACTTCCTGCAGTTACAATATGGGCATGGTGAAGAACAAAATCCTTTCATATGAAAAACTTGATGTTCTTACAGGACATATCTTGAATATTTCTCAAAGAGAAAACCCTTTCAGGTATGTTTTAATGTTGGAATATGATAGAAACTTACAAAAAGTTGTCTTCGGCATCTAGTTATAAACAAACAATCACACAGCAGATGCTAATCAGAAAGCAACATTTCAATTTTCTCACTTGTGCGCACGACCGATTCCTCTGTAAGCTTTCTCCTGATCCGTAATGTTGTTGGTACTCTGAGCCACGGTCAGGTATTTCTCGTAATTCTGGATCGCCTCCTCATAATCCGCTAGCGCCTCATAGCAGTCGGCCATGTTTCCATAACTCCGCCCCTTATCAACCACACCTTCATTCCCATTTAGCTGCTCCAACGCGGCGAGCTGTTGCTCAAAGTATCCAATGGCTTCCTCGAACACCCCCATGTTCATTTTGGTGATGCCCAGGTTGCCGTGGATTTGTGCCAGCAGGTGAACATTTTGTAGATTTTGTGCCAATTGCAGCTGGGCGGAGTAACATTGGAAAGCAGAGGGGTAATCTCTGAGGGTCATGTGCACCGCTGCAAGACGACCAATGGCCAGGCATTCACCATGAGGATCACCAAGGTCCTTACGAATGGTACGCTCTAGGTTGTGGAAGGATAGGGCAGAGTCCAGCTGGGAGAGGAGCCTAACAGAGGAAGATGATTGTATTTATCAAACAACGCATCTCTTTATCATTCTATTCATTTAATTATCATACAACCAACCTGTTAACAGTTCCAAGAGCCCCGTATGCTTCTGCCTCCATCTTGCGATCTTCAATTTTCTGGGCGACCCTCAGCTGCTGTTGATGAAACTTCACGGCTTCCTGAAGATCTCCGCAACATACACACACATCTCCAAGGTTTCCTAAGGCTCTAAAAACCGCCTGTAAACAAAAGAAAGTGCTTTTAAAGACAAAACAGTAGTTTTTGATTGAAAATATAATCCTGAACCCACCTGAGAGTTATCCAAGGCTTGTGCCAGAGATAGAAGGTATTTCTGACATTCTTCTGCTTTGCCGTATTCTCCCAGGGCTTTATGGGCCAATCCTAGGTTACAATAAGCCTTAGCTTGTGCTAATTTATTCTGAAGGTCTTTAGCCGAAGCTAAATCCTGCTCGTAATATCTGAAAAGTAGGATAGATTTTCTCAACAAAAAAAATATTTGTGAATGACTCTAATATGAATAGTCCTGAACCAAGCCAGAAAGACAGCTGAAATGTGCTAACGACATGATAGAACAACCTAGAAAGATGCATAAACATGCTACAAGAATAGTTTAATCATGTTAGAGAACAAGGGATCGGACGGTATTTGAAATATGTCAAAATCAGGTAGATGAATAAATGTCTGACCTGATGGCTTCTCTGTATCGTTTTAAGCAGTAATTAGCATAACCAAGATTGTGGCAAACTTCCCCCTCTCCTTCCAGATCCTGCAGGCTAGGGGCTAAAGTCAGGTACTGCTCATAGTACGGAAGAGCCTGAGCGTATTCGCCTCTACAACAGTGGAAGTTTCCCAAGTTAGCTGTAAAATAAAACAGTTGAGAATTTTTTTATTTACAGCACCCAAAAGAATAAAGCAGAAATGAGCTTTAAAAAAAAAAAAAAAAAAGTTAAACACACTGTAATGCCATGAAGCAATTTCAGAACAGGTGATACTCATCAGAATCTGTTAAGGATCTAATTTAATGTGTTCTAATTTAACTTTCTTCACCAGCCATGTACAAAGTTAAAATAGCATAGAAAACCAAATTTTATAACTTTTCATCATCGGTTTTTGTAAATGTGGTGTGAATTTCAGAGTAGAGTCAAAAACTACTTAAAAAACACAGCAAACAAAAATAACAGGACATTTTGTTTAGTGTTCGATACCTTGCCTCCTGCAAACTTTAGAGAATGAGAACACCTGACTTTCTCATTTGTCTCGGGGCGCTGCATCGATATTCCAAATTTTATCCATTGACGTGTACGTAGTGGAAAGAAACACGTTCCTTTAAATGTAGAGTGTAATTGCATGCCATCATCATCTCGGGGTGATATATTATTATGCTTTAACTGAGAAAATTTTATTTAATCAGTTTGAATTCCAAGTGTCAGATGATCATTCGAGTCAATGTCAAGACCAATAGAATCCCTTGAAGGAAATAATTTTTTTAAAACTGCATCTTTTCTAAAATGGCCAGCTTCCTGAATTAGCACATGGCCTGTGAGGCTTTTATGTGCCACGTCACATTGTCAAGCTTTTCATTTTTGGTGATCGTCATCCGTTTTTGTTGGTTGTCTTTGTAAAATTATTATTCTTGACGGCGCTAAAGAAACATGTTTGAATTTAGACAAAAAATATCTGTGTTCTGTTCAGGGGACAATTTGCCATAGTCAAGTTTGAGGAATCAACACATTAATTTTTTGTGGCAAGGTAAGAGGGTCATTTTAAGTTCTGGAGTACTTTAAAGTTTATGTGTTAAACCAAGAAGGATGAGGATTCCACAGGATCTGGTCAGAGTCTGTTCGAGGAAGAAGTGGCATCTTCAAAACATCAAAGAATAAAAAGTATCCATATTTTGAATTGGAATATAAAAATTGTTTGCTAACCTAACGCTCTTGCTTCGCTCTGAGTATCCCGAAGTTCTCGAGTGATGGTCAGGTGGTGAACATAGTGCCGAAGAGCTTGGTCATGAGCTCCAAGTGCCTGATAAGCAACAGCGAGGTTACCATACGTAGAAGCCTGCGATGGACGATCATTTACCTGTAGCATAAAGGAACTATGAGTATTTACAGTAATGCTGAGGAAAAAAGATGTTTTACCATCAATATGAAAAGTATTACTAACACAAAAGTATTTTTACTACCAATATGTACGGTAATACAGACAATAACATAGTTTCACTCTGTATTTATGCTAGGCTAATGTTAGCATACAGTACAGTGGCTCTCAGTTTAACCTCCATGGAGATGTGGAGCTCTTGTCGATGGTAATGTACAGCCTGGTCAAACATGCCTAGGGCGTGGTAGGCGTTGCCTAGGTTACCGTAGGCCCGACCCTGTGCTGCGTAGTCACCTAGCTCCTTGGCCAAAGAAAGGTGTATTTTATGGAGCTTCAGGGCCTCCTGGTAGTCCCCCTTGATCTGGTAGATTATGCCTAAAGAGAGAAAGAAAGCTGAATTATATAGATGGGTCAAAGGACCTTCATGGGAATGGGTTTCTATGGTGACCAGTGAGCATTGGAGTCGGGTTCCTCAAATATCGTATTTCACTGTTTGGAAACCAAAAAGCTATTTAATAAAAAATGAGTGTTGATTGTCCAAGGAGGCATTTGATACTCTCTGCTTGTGGATTTACATCCTACAATTCTCCAAAAAGCCTTTTGAGTTAAAGTATGGCAAATTGTAGCTCATTTTAAATTACATTTATAAAAGTGCTCAAAGTTGTGGGCTCTCATGGCCTTCATGCCTTTTTCTCTATTGTGAAACATAATAATTATGGTTTGTTAATTACATGTATGTGTATATATATATATATATATATATATATATATATATATATATACGCGTATATATATATATATATATATATATATATATATACGCGTATATATATATATATATATATATACACATTTTTAAAGTCTGTTTAGTTTGTTTAGTTATCCACAATTTGGCAATACTTTGTTGCCAGGCAGAATTTGAATCATAAAGGTCTGCCTGGAGGCCTTCATAATTTATTCCGTATGTTTTCTAAAAATTTCTCCAATAAATTTTACTCCGCCCAAAATAATGTTGGATTGCAAAGGCTAAAGCTAGCACACATCTGTAGTGAGCTCCGCTTATAAAAATATTATTTTGTAGGCGTAATCGCTATATTATTATCCTACAATGACTGAAATAATCCATATTTTTAATGGCTAAAATGTTACTCTTCATACTAACCTACTAGAGTATTGTCTTATTGTTACGAATAATTTCTAACATTTGCATGTAAACTGTCCTCTTGTGGTTAAAGTGTGGTACTGCAGATAAGTTTTCCCATTAGCGTAAAGTAGTTTTTGCCTTCATCTCAAATCAAATCCATCTCACTAACAAGTGCCTCATTGTGTCATTACTTGGACTTGCAAGCATTGCTAGCATTATCTTTAGGGTTTCCACAGTTAAGCATTTCATTGCAAATTTCCCTTTAGCATTGAGATTAGGTAACACAGCTGTTTATCATAATTTTGCAGATTATTTAGCTATACTGTAGTTAGTAGATATAGCCAGCACTAGCTAAGCATGTTTGGGGTTTTTTGTCACGCCCATTTTTATTTGTTTAAACTCCTTTTTGAGCTTGATTTCAATAGGATTAACGATTATTATTAAAGCAAAATATGGATCATATTATAACGTGAAATGTATCACGTTTTTACAATAGAATATCCCGTTTCCCTAAAAGTAACTGTGTTTGTAATTCTGTTATATTTGAATGTCGTTATTCCCACCGGTGTATCCTACTCCCCTGACCTTTAGCCTTACCCAGGTTAGAAGAGGCTCGACCCTGTGCTGGTCTATCCTGCAACTCCTCGGCAATCTCCAACTGCTTCTGGTGATATTGAAGCGCCCTCAACATGTCCTGCAGCAAAGCATGAAAAATACCTGCGTTAGCATTGTGGTAATTCATTGTTTAAATGTTTTCAAGGCAACCTGCATGCAGCGGGCAGCATGTCCCAGACCAGCATACGCCCTCATCTCAATGGGCCGATCCTTCAACTCCTGAGCCAACTTCAGAACTTTCATATGATAGGATAAAGCCTTATCAAAGTCACGTTGGGAATGGTAGGCACTTCCTAGATTACTGTACGCTCGGGCTTCCTCACGCCGGTCCTCCAAAGTCTGCAAGAGAGAGTAAACCCGATGAGCATTCTGTTTTACTGTAATCCCTCATGCAGGTACTTACCATGGCGATATCCAGATGTTCCTGGTGACACTTGACAGCGTTGGCGATGTCTCCCAGTGCGGTGTAAACAGCACCCATGTCTCCGAGTTGGCGCGCCTCAGAGAGCCGGCAGCGGATTTGACGAGCCAGTTGAACACATTGCTTGTGGCTAGCTAGCGCGTTGGGATAATCGGCAATGGCTGTGTAAACATGTCCGAGACTGCAGAGGGCACTACAGGCAGCCTGAAACAATACGCCAAAGGAGGTTAAGATTTATGTAACCAATTTAACCAAATAAACAAAGCATCTCTTACTTTTGTATCTTTCGTGATCATTGCGAGAACCAGCTGGCGTCTGTGATTGGTCAGAGCTTCTCTGTAGTTACTCTTGGAGAAGAAGGCGGAGCCAAGGTTTCCATGGACTCGGCACTCTCCCAATTGGTCACCTGTGGAGGATGTGAGCAGGTTTACACGTTGTGTCGGACATGTTACTCTGTGGTTCCTACCTATCGTTATGGCAGCCTCCAGATCCTGCTGCATGTAGCTTATGCTCTTCTCCACATTGCCTAGCGACCAGTAGGCAGAGCTTAGAGCAGAAAAGACAGAGCCGCGGAGTCTTAGGGAGCATGTGCCGATTTTTATCCCCGCCTCCAGAACCGCAATGGCAGCGCTATGGAAACTGTGGTTGAGCAAGTCCTGGCCAATGACGGAAACGATGAGGAAGGAATTCTGGTCAAGTTTCATTTTCTGCAGTTTCTGGTAGGCGGAGCTAAAGGAGTCTGGAACGTACACAAACATATTGTTATGGCCACCTCATCCTCATCCTGCATCAAATTTCCAGATGTTTACCTCTGATTGGAGATGCCATGGCCGCCTGGACTACACCCACCAGCAGCTGGAGGCTTTTTGGATCCTGAGCTAGACCCGAGGCAAACGCTGCTAAAGCGTCTGCATGACGACCTAGCTGCTGCAAGGCCACAGCCTGACGATAATAAGCCTGAAAAAAGAGAGAAGGCAGTTACTAACGCAACCACGGGGATGTTGTTGTGGAAATAAATTTTAGCTTCCGAACAACTTCTTCTTCTATTGGCATTTCCACAGGAAGCTGTGGCCACCCCTGTGGCAATTTTAAACTCTATAAAATTAAAACAACAAAAGATGATAAATGAGAAAGTTTCATTCTCTGAAACATTTGGAACCTCTTAAACACACACTCCAGATGGGGTGGTTCAGGCATCTGGTCAGGATGCCTCCCGAGCGCCTCGCGGGTGAGGTGTTTTGGGCATGTCTCACCGGGAGGAGACCAAGAGGCAGACCCCGGACCTGCTGGAGAGACTATGATAACTAAACTTTGGGGAAAAAAAGCATTTAAAACTATCAGGTGAATGTTTATCCTGTTTCTATGGTGACAGTAAGACGCAATAATGAATCATTGTTTTTACTAATGTTTCGCACCTGGGAACCTGCCTTGTTATATTTTATGCTGTCGCCCGATGCATGTGGAGGATACTGCCTACTGTTACTCAGCACCAAATATAGATGAACTGATTAGATTTTCAAGATGAAGCTACAAAAGGTTACAGTTAAAAAGTTTGAGGTCACAAATTCTTGAGAAAGTGATTCTCCTAAACCACTAAAACTGTTGAAGCTCAGCCTTTGTGGGCTTGACCTTTAGTTGCATGACTCCAGTCAGTTCATCTATAGTTGGTACATTACGTAACTTATCAAAATCCCTTCAAACATATTTTTTATATTAAAATTGTGAAAAAAAAATAGAAATTTAACCAAATTCATCAGGTTATTTTTTAGTTATCTGTGTGTAAAATGAAAACAGTATTAAATTGTTCTGATTCCTCATTAATTTTGTTTTCTTAAAGTTATTTTTTTTTATTATTGAGATTCTCAACGTTAAAAAGTATATATAGAAATTTCAACATAAAAAAAGCAAAACTTTCCAGAATGCTTAAATAATCCCAAACAGCACCTCAGAAATTCCTCATTAGCAGATTATCCTTCGTAAAAAGTGTTTTTTTTTAACTCGACACTCACCTTTTTGCGGGGCTGCCATTTCATCATGATTTTTAAATTGTCAAAACGCATGCGCGTTCCAAAGAAAAAACAAGTTGTTGGAACAGGTCAGAGGTAGTGCGTACCAAGGTGGCTCAGCTGGAAACCAAACACGTCCCTCTTTCTGTTTTTTTTCTAACTCAGCATTAAAATCCACCGCAGCCGAACCGCGGACCCACACGAGGCCGCTCAGATGGCCGAAAGCGGTCGCAGTAGGAAATTGTGAGAGCAAAAAAAAAAAGTTTTTTTTTTCCCTCTCTTCTTATTTTTTTTCTAATTTACAACACAAAACAAACTTTAAACAGACCATATAATAAAATAAGATAAAACCAGGAGGAGTTAATGAGGATACAAATGATGTGTGTGTTGTGTGAAGGGTGTGTGTAAGGCAGACAGAACATGACTGAGGCGTCACATACTTGCATGCAAATTTTGATAAAAAATCTTACTAGCCCATTAAAACCAAAGAGAACCGTCGATGAAAATATTCTGTATTCATCAAAAGAATAGAAAACAGTGTAAACTGGACGTAGTATAGCTACCTCAAAATACAAACACTGCGCGACAAAATTGAATTTAGTCAAAACTAGAACAGTATTTAAAGATTTAATGTAAGTCAAACGTATTCATTTAATAATATTAATAGAAAATGGTGTAAATGTAACAACATGTGGTCCACGGGCCCAAAACTGGCCGCTCAAATGCCCCAAACTGGCCGCAATGGATGATCCAGATTTACATGATGCTTTTCAGATTAAAATTTGATAGTTATCCCTTAATTGGGATATTGTTGTAAACTGTGATGTAAACTGTGAGAAATTTTGTTGATTGAAATGGTGAAAATTGATTTTGTGCAATGACATATATTTTTCAAATTATAGGTTACAGAAGTCCATTTTTTTAAAGCATCAAGTTATAACATAAAGTATGTTGTTAAATATTATACGTTTTATATAATAACCTGATATTATTTTCTGAAACCGTGACAATGTAATACTTTGTCGTAAAAACTTTTTAACGTGGTATTATTTTGTAAAAACATGAAGAGCTTCACATTAAATTTCTGTAAGTGAAACATTGAAGTGCTGTCACTTTTCTTTTTACTGACTCAGAATATGATCCGATTTCAAAATTTTCTTTGTTTTATGTCTTTTGTAATTGAGTTTTTAAAATAATTTTCAAAACACAATAGAGTGCATCAAAATATATATATATATACTGTATATATATATATATATATACATATATAAAAAAGAGGTTAAAAAAATCAACCAAAGAGAGTTGCTGCTGCACCCACCCTTTGACACCCACCCCCAGATTAATGACAGTGCTTGTTACAGAAAGTCATGCACCGGTAGGTCCAAAATGAGTTATCGGAATAAACCATGAGTATTAAAAAAGAAAACAAAATTTGATGCCCCCTGAGCACCTCGCTGGTGAGGTGTTTCAGGCATGTCGCACTGGGAGGAGATCAAGGGGCAGACCCCAGACCTGCTGGAGAGACTATGTCTCACAGCTGGACAGGGAACACCTCAGGATCCTTCCGGGTGAGCTGGAGGATGGAGCTGGGGGGAGAGAAGCCTGGGCTTCCAGTCTGAGGCTGTTGCCCCTGCGACCCGGCCCTGGATAAGCGGAAGACAATGGAACAGAACAAAGTTTGAATATTCCATCACACATCCCTTGGTTACCACGGGGGCTGTCATAGCACGTTTAATGAAACGGTCCCAGTCATGAAGTCCAAGAACTCAAAACCTCTCAAACTTTAGTCAAAAATGGTTCTAGAAAACCTTCCAAAGGGCAGAGCGAGTATATCCCAACCTCATTTTTATATTTCCAGCACAGATTGTCCCACACTAGTTTCAATCTGGGTGGTCTAATGGGAGTCTGATCACTGAACCTTATATCATATAAATATCATTCTGGTCTCCTTTAATTCCAGTTTTTGATTCCTGTGCCCCAAAAGCTTAAAACTAACTGATTCACCAATTAAATTATAATTTAACAATCTGTGTGGCGCTCACAGGTCGTCCTGATAACCTAAAGATATCATTTTGAACAAACTCTTTAAACTTACACAATGTCTCATTTGTAGATATTTCCAAACCTTAGCTCTGCCTTCCAGTTTGAAAGTACAAATGAAATATTCATACTAATAAATTGTCTATTATTTTACAAACTTCCAATCGTACATTTACCTCAGCGCTCAAAACACAGGGGCTTTTCACAGAAATACAGCCTGGTTATTCCAAAACGAAGCGTGTTTCTGCTTGTGGTGGAAAAATTTTCACATTTTATGTACCTTTGCCCAAATTTCACTCTAAATAACTCTATAGCAAGGGTGGGCAATTAATTTTTACCAGGGGTCGCATGAGAAGCCTGAATTGTGTCAGAGGGCCACCAACTTTCTTTCATTGTAAAATACATAGCTGGTACTGATAATCAGAAGAACAACGCACTCTGTAAATATGTATATTAGGTTATGTGAAACTGGTTACATAAGAAAAACAAATATTGAACCAGTGCAATTTATTTTGTAACTTGTTAATCTCCACAAACAATAACCTGTAATGCTTTCCACCTCATGTTACCTCTTCAGTGAGAATAATCCAGTCTGTTCTGGGTTTGAACATTGAAATCTGGTGGAATGTCTGAAGTGGCTATGTGAAGGACAGCTGAGAGTTGGTCATCAGTCATAGAGGATCTGTGTTTGGATTTGTTCAACTTCATAACTGAGAATGTCTGTTCACATTGATAGGTAGATCCAAAGAGGACTAGGATCCTCTGAGCATGCCTCCTCAGGTGTGGAAAGTTCTCCTCTTTGAGGGCGGAGTAAAAGTGAGACTGACTTGAAGTGATCTGCCAGATGTGTGTCAGACTGCAGATCACTTCACTTGGTGCATCATCCACACTGCAGTTGAAGGGAGAACAAACCATGTGCATTTCACTCTCAAGAGTTTTGAAATCGCCTTGAAAACTCCGCATGCGTGCATACGTAGCGACGTAACGCTTTTCAAAATAAAATAAAATTTCAAAATAAAAGTGTTTTTAAAAAGTTTAATTTATGGTGTTTATAATAGGCCTCACGCGGGCCGGACAGGGGCATACAAAGGGCCGGATGTGGCCCATGGGTCTTATTTTGCCTAGGTCTGCTCTATAGTGTTCTTCAGATGTGGTACAGGTGATCAACACTACAATGTCATCTGCATAAAGAAGCATAAATAATTATTCCTAATACTTGATGCTGACGTTTCCAAAAATTAATAAATATCAAGGGCTGAGAGAGCCGATCTTATGTTGGACCCCAACTAAAAACACATAAAAACAAATAGTATTGTTAGAATATAGGTGTATCACACACCTGGTGTGATACGGTGTGTCACAATAAGACACGCACACAGTCCTGGAATCAGCTGATGTGGGTCAATCTTCAAACAAACTAAATCCTTATGTTTGTTTCCTTTTGTTTTTTAAACTTCAGATCCTTGAAGTGATTCACCTCCCTCTTCGTTCCCATGACGAATGAGAAAAATTAGAGAGAAGTTTGGAAAGAAGCCAACTGAGCAGAAATTATAAACCAGTGGTGACCTCATCGTCGCCACTCAGGAATGCCAAGGACTTGTACTCACACACACAGATGCACACACACCCACAAACACTTCCGTCCATTCTTTTCTTTAGGATGGAGAAAGGAAGTCGTGTCCTGTTCCATGCTGCATTCATTTCTTTTTTGTTCAAGTTATTTTGAAAAAATGATAACAGATAGATGGATAGCTATCCATGACACGCTAACCAGATAACTAAAAAAACAAAAGGTAGCTACAACACACAACAAAAATATCAAAATGGAGAAAAGAAGTTGGGCCGGCCACTATGTCCAATGCTATTCTGATTTCTTTACTTTGTTCAATATACAAGTATTTGGAAAAAAAAAAATCATAGTAATAATAATAGCAGACAGCCAGGACATGGTAGTCAGAAAGCTAACACGTGTAAAAACGAGGTAAAATATGTGAAAAAAGACTAAAAAGATGGATAAAACTTGCTAGACAGATAATAAAAAGCCAAGAGATGCTACTCAGATAGATAAAACCTGCAAAAAAGAGCTGAAACAAGGTAAAAAGATAGTTAGAACAGGCCAAAAGGATCGCAAAAACACCCGAAAAAGATCGCAAAAATATGCAAAACAAATAGCTTTCAGTACATAACTAACAAGAAGTTAACGCCAAGGCATCAAACAACATGCCTTTACCCGCCTTAAATACTTGTGACCTTGACATTTATTTGCATGTCCCTGACAACTAAATCAGTTCATCTATAGTTTGTTCCGAGTAACTGTGAGCAGTTTCATTCAAATCTCTACAATAGTTTGGGATATTTTGCCGCTGTTTATGCATACATTTATACAAATGTATGTATGCACACACACACACACACAAACATACACACATTCAGAGTTGTGGGAAAACATAAGCACATGGACATTCATACAAACACTGAAACACTCACACACGCACACACACACGCACACACACACACACACACACACACACACACACACACACACACACACACACACACACACACACACACACACACACACACACACACACACACACACACAGTGTGGTCAGGAACATGAAAAAACAATGCCAGCTTCCTGTTTCTAAACACATGCTTCCTTTTTGGACCAACTATTTTAATTTTAAATACATTTTTAAGATTTGAAATCTTGTTTTTTTTTTTTTGTTGCAAAAGTTTAAAATGGTTGTTTAGTTTATAAATGTTTTGTTGATTTGTGACAAAATATGTAAATATGTGTGACTTTAAATAATAACATAAAATAAATTAGTGAAAAAAAATCAATTTTTCAACCATTTGAAATTTCATCTTGTTTCAAATCAAATAAAAGTTCACATACGTAAAAATAGATGATTTGAGTTTTGTTTTGGTCATTTTTAAAAAAGAAAAGTCCAACTTTTGTGTTTAAGTGCTAAAAATCTTTAATTTACTTTCCGAAAAGACACAAAAATGTTTTTGGTGCAATTTGTACTAAAATAAACAATAAAAAGTTTCCAAATAACTTTCAAGTTTTCACCATTTTATACATTTTCAGTTACTTTAACGCATAAAAACTGGATTAAAATGCTTTTAATTTAGAGAACTTTTCAAGTAAAAAAGACCAGTTTTGTTCAAAACAGTATGTCTTTATGTGAAGATTTTAGGCCTTTCTGTAAAACAAGAAAATGTCCATTTGAATGATTTGGTCTAAAATTTCTTGCAAACAAGTGAAAAGGTTTGATTAAACTTGAGACAGTGATTTTATAAACTTCTTCTTACCTTTTCTTTCTTTTTCTCTTCCTTCTTTTTCTCCATTTTTCTATCTATCGAACGTCGACAACAACTGTGCTCTCATCCAACTGGGTGAAAAACTTTCCCACAAGGAAACTACGTCCTGTTTGTTCAGGACTCCCAGTCAGGGGAGTGGACCTATCATGTTAAACCTTTTATGTTATTTTAGAATAAAGTCAATGAAAATAAAAGACATTTTATCGACAATATTTAATGTTTTTTGTGCTTAAATTTTTTTTAACTTATATTTCACACAATGATATAAATGTAAAAGATATTTATATGTTAGTAATAACTAAAAAGATAAGCTGAAACATGCTTAAACGACAAATATTTAAAACACAAAGCTTAAAAAAAGAGAGCTAAAGCGTGCAAAAATAGATCAAACATGCTAAACAGATCAAAAGTGGTTATTTTAGAACAAAGTTGTTCAAATTTAGAATAAAGTGAATCAAATCCAAAAACAAGAAAAAAAACATTTTACACGTACTTTATTTACAATTTTTACAAAGGGTTTTCTGTACAATATAAAGTTCTCAGACCTTCTTAGGAGGCAAAAAAATATTCTGCAAGTTAAAAATGGTCAACCTTTTACATTTATACAAAAGTGTGCACTTAAAAAGTTTCTCTATTTATATTTATTATAACATGATGCAGAAAAAACATTTCTCATCTTAATTATAGCTAAATGAAAAGCTAAAACACAATAAACTCGATAGCCAAGGCATGTTTAACAGTTAGCTGGAAAAACCTAACAAGGTAGGAAATAAAGCGCTAAATAAAAAATACTGTTAGCGAAGTAAAAAAAAAACAGACAACTAGGTGTAAATGTGTGTTCTTGACTGACGTAACATCAAAATTCCTTGAGATTTGATAATCCTTTAATCTGACTTCTTTGCATCATCCTCACACAGAGTTTGGATAACCTCCTGTTGTTAAACTTGGAGACCGTCTGGGGGCGCTGCTGCATCGCTGGTATTTCAGATGCTACGAGCGCAGCGTCGCATCTAAACAGATAATAAAGAATATGGTTTTAGTCAAATCCGAACAAAACTTAAAAATTCCAATAAGACTGATTTTTT
Source organism: Neostethus bicornis (assembly GCA_902685375.1). Taxonomy (NCBI): domain Eukaryota; kingdom Metazoa; phylum Chordata; class Actinopteri; order Atheriniformes; family Phallostethidae; genus Neostethus; species Neostethus bicornis. The sequence goes on from CACRXE010000035.1 coordinate 236,130, forward strand.
TCTCTAAATAATTTATAACAAATGTATTTTTACTGACCTGTCGTTATTTGTACAGTCTTTCAACCTTAAACACGACGTAGAAACTCGTCCCAACAAAAATTTCTGAACTTGGTTTGGCTGCGAAGGCAAAGTTTGTAAAAATCTAAAAGCACAAAAAAAAAAAAAATGTCAGTTTCATGCTAATAATGCTAACCATGCTAATAAGCTGGACTATGCTGATTCAGTTTTACAGCCCAAAACCACTACTGTAGACACATATAATAATTTTATTTATAATATCAAACAAAACAAACAAAAAAAAACAGTTTCAAATAAACAATTGCTAAACGGTAAACTAGCTTCAAAACTCAGATTACAGATTGCTTTCATCCTCGTGACCTAAACCTTGAAGTTGGCCATTTTGGATGCATAGATCAGGATGAAACTATCGACAGCAACAGCGCAATATATACAGTATACATTTTATTTTATTTTTATTTTATGGTGCTATTCAGAGGTACGCGATATGACAGAAAAATTGCATGGTATTGGAGCAAAAAAAAAAAAGAGATGATATTTCGAAAAACTACAGTTTATTGGGTTTTCATGTGATGTCATCGACCTGGACGTATACATCCAGTCTTATATGTATATACCTTCAAGTCTGCAGCTGAGTGAAAATGAAGTCATTCACAATGTCTGGGTACGGACATACAGGCATCAAATTAGGTTTGTTTGAAAATAAATAATTTAGAATTGTAAAAGGATCTCCTCCACCAATCAACTGTAGTTTTTCTAAATATTATCTCTGTTCTTCCACTCAAACACCAGACAATTTTCTACCATATCAGGCTAATGACGTGGACATCTGGTTACACCTCTAAGAAACACCAAAAGATGGAAAAAAAAAAGAACAGAAATACTGCTTTGTTGATAGTTTCATACTGATCTATGCCTGTTCAATGCCTTCAAAATGGCTGACTTCTGTGTCGGTGACGTCACATAAAAGCACTCTATTCATTTTCATTTATAAAGTGGTGGGAGACGGTGGATCAGCGCTAGAGTGCTCGCCCGCGGACCGGAAGGTTGCAGGTTTGATTCCCATTGAGACCACTGTCTAGGGTCCTTGGAGAAGACACCTAACCCCCGCTTCTCCCACCATTGGCGCTGTCAAAGGGCAGCCTGCTGCGGTGTAAGGAGTGCAGCACACAAATTTCCCCGGTGAGGGATGAATAGAGTAATTCTTTTTAAAGCCCTATTTCAGCCAACCACACTGACAATTCTAACATCCACTTCCTGCGCTGAAAATAATAACCATGATAACGATGGTAAACTTGCTATTTTGGTTTAAATTAATATCATTGAATTCGGAAAGCCTAATTTATGCTAGGCATGTTAACCGTGCTAAAAAATACTATTGAGCCGTCTGATGACGCCTTACCGATGGGTACAGTTACAATCATAGATGGTCCTCCAATCTTCGTTATATAGTCCGAACTTTCTCTGTTGTGACCGAATTTTTTTCCCACATTCATCCAGCTCTTTGAAGACATCACATGTCTCATTGTCTGTCCAAAGAAAAAAAAATCCCATTTACCAAAATATGTTATTACAAATAAACACAATTAGACTCAACAAAGTTACTGAAAATTGAACTTGGTGTCTACCTTTAATGTACTGCTCTACTACTATGGGATGTCTAGCTGGTAGAGCGTTTTCCAGATCGTTCTTTGTATTTGGGGATTCTGTTTTAGGTTTCTTAGGCAACTCAGAAGTACTTATTTTGGGGTAACTGGTTGTAGTTGAAGAGGTTGTGTTGCTTTTTGGGAGATCAGAAGAGGATGTGGAACATGAGCTGTTTGTACACGTCTCTGTTGGCTGGTTGGACTCATACAAAATGGGTGGGTGGACATCAGCGTACAAGGCCATCTGAGACTCTTTACACCTTCAAATAGGAATAGGGACACTTAGTGGTGACAACAGACTACTTCAATATGTTTCATAGTAACAATGAACTGTTGAGGACTGTATGACTACTCGGTTGAAGCAGTCAGACGTGGAGAATACCCCTGACAAGACCAACAGTGAATTTCTATAAAGTTTACTTACATCCCAAACCAGTTTCTCTGCATACACTGTAGCTGGTGCGAGAAGGTGAAGCACTGCATCTTCAGCAGGTTGAAGAATGTGTATCCCACCACATCCGAAATGCTGTCGTTAGCCTCACGTAAACAGTTACGAAACCTTCAACAGCAATACACAAGCTTTAGTAGAGAAACCCAAAATGTACAAAACTAGCACGTGTTTTTACGGTTGATAAATTGTCTAAGGAGTGCAGCAAACAAATTTCCCCGGTGAGGGATGAATAGAGTAATTCATTTATTTTATTTTATTTCAAAGCTATAAAAACACTGTTGTCCTCTTGTGGTGTACATGTGGTACTGCAGGTGAATTTTTCTTTTGGTCTAAACTGATTTTTGTTTACATCAGAGGATTTGGTATAAAACCCATCTCACAGAAACACGCCCAGGGTGTCAAGAGTTAGAACTGACAGCATTACATATAACCTTTTCTTACGAGATTTGTTGTCGTATGGATTAGTTAGCTCGTATTAGTGTCGTTCCTTTAACGTTTAGAAAATGGACACAAGTCTCAAAAAACAAAGCTAAAGCTGTAACAAAGCTAAAGTAACACCCGATGTTTTAGATCATGCTAGCTGATGGTTTTACTGACTGATTTATTGCCTGGCCAATTAAATGAGCCGATATCGCACTATGATCTAGTATATTGCACTAGTAATCGGTAATGGATTTGATAGTACCACAGTGAGTTATGAGGTTTCATTCAATGGACATTTCTGTGTCATTTTGAGGTCCATTTCCCCCTTTTTAAGATACGTGTCAGGTTGTAAAACTATGCCATTGATCATTTGAGAGTGATTGATGGTGCGTAAGTAATGTGTAAAAGAAATAGTCTACAATCCAACTTTAATCTTTTCGATTCAAATCCAAAATTCTCTTTCAAATTATATACAAATTTCATACAGAAAATATTATAGTCACTCCTGTAAATGAATAAATTATGACAAATAAAAAAAAGATCTGATTAAGCAGAAATCGCCCTTTCTGTCAAATTGGTGTCAAGAATGGTCTCAAACAAGGTTAACTCGATGCTGTGATCAATACGCCTCTGTCTGCCCCATATTAATAATGAATTGTCTATGTGATAACCAAGTTGAAGCCGTCACATATGTAAGGGTTTTACATTTTTGCTATAGTTGGTACTGAGTAACTGCTGTTATTTCTCCAGTGTATAAGATGTGTCGGGTTGGCAGATCGGGCTTACTTATTGTCACAATCGCAGTGGGACATGGTGAAAATGTTGCTGTTAAAGACTCCAAACTGGGATTGGAAGGACAGAATGGTGTCTTTGCACTGGTCATGTTCACGACAGCAGTTATCAGTACCCGAGAACACTCCTGGAAGACACAGACGTTTGTTAAAAACACATGGCGATGAAATACAAACAAAAAACCCCCAAAAACATATTCCCTTTTGTATAAAAGATCAAATAAACATGATTGAGTTTTTAACTTTTAAAGCACTTTGTTACATTTTATGCTTTATAAATAAAGTTTGATTGATTGAACCCACGTCTACTATCTCTAAATCTAACAGCTTCTGAATGATCCCACTGTCCTTCGTTCCTTCCTTCCTTCCCTCAGGTCTGTCCTCCTCCACAGCACACTTTCTTTCTGATCTCACATCATTAACGTCACGTCTCCGCCCTTCTCCCACTCCTCACACTACGCCTGTACTTGGTCACAGTCTCATCACCTCTTGTACTGACTACAGGAACGGTCTTCTTTTTGTTTTACCCACTAAATCCCTCCAAAACTCTGCAGCCACATCATCACCAGGTCTCTATGATCCCACCAATCCCCCAAAACGTCCACTGGCCTCCCACAAAGCAAACGATTCATTTGAAGATTCTTTTCGTAACCTGCTCCATCCTGCATCTCTGATCTTCTACATAGCTCCATTCCCTCTCACTCTCTGCTCCTCCTCCTCTCTCTCCAGCTCTGTGTCCCATCAGCCCGTCTTGTCACCATGGGAGGCAGAGCCTTTGGTTGCTCTGCTCCCTTTGGCCCCCCCCCTCAGCTATAGAATGCTCTTCTTTTCAACCTACGTATTTCTGACTCTCTCTTATTAGTCAAATCCAAGCTCTAAAACAGGCGGGAACAGGATCAGATGGATGGCATGCTTTGGTAACCTCTAGATTAGACCAATAGAATGACGCTAGATTTTAAACAAGCGCTAAATGTTACATCAAGAGCGTTAAATTTAAAATCTAGTGTCTTAAATCTAGTGCGATGGCGCTTAAAAACGTGCATTTAGCGGCACTAGGTTTGAAATCTAAACGCTTGATGTAACATTTTGTTTGTTTTAACATCTAACACGCTTGTTTACGTGCGTGTATTGGCCCCGATGGCTTTCCACATATGTGCACACTGTGCACATCACGGAGACACACACATTTTAACTGGAGCAGTGTTGTTGTTTTCTCAACAAAGCCAATATTTCTATAGTATGCCATCTAGTGAGGGAACATCAAAATTGCAGGAAAAATAAAACAAACAAATTTTTATTTATTGATGTTGTTCAAGTCCCGACGGGCCGGATCAAACTGTTAATCGGGCCGCATGTGGCCCGCGGGTCGTAGTTTGCCCATGCTTGATCTAAAACGTACCTCTTCAAAGAAACAGATAGTTCATCCATCCAGTTTGATTCTGTTTAAACATCTGTTTATTGTTGTTTTTATTTATGATCATGTCTAACGTCCTTGAGTGACCTGAAGGGCATTTTAAATAAATATCATTCTAAAAATGTCTGTTTCACACGAAGAAAACTTCTTTATAAATATGAATTCTGATCCAGACTTTGTACCAGTTTTAAATGTTGACTGACTGTTTTTTTTTTTAGTTTGACACCTCATGTCTGGTAGGTTCTAGTCCATGTCTGGTAGGTTCTAGTCCATGTCTGGTAGGTTCTAGTCCATGTCTGGTAGGTTCTAGTCCATGTCTGGTAGGTTCTAGTCCATGTCTGGTAGGTTCTAGTCCTGGTTTCTGGAACAGGACACACATCTCTGTGTCCTGCTCGTTTCAATATTAAATAACATTTAAAATCTGAGTTAAAGAAACTGTTATCCTGATTCAGGTGAGTCCAGATTAAGATTTAAACTTACCCAGATCATCAAAAGAAGGCGCTTTGTTTCCAGATCCACACCACAGAGTCCCGGGAACTATGAAACCTCTTTTCACACGCACTCTGACCTCCGACCCTTCATCACCACGACCACCAACATTCCTTGGGAGCCTTCTGATGTTTGATTTCGCCACACGCGCGCACTTTCTTTCATCCAACTCGAACCTTTCATCCAAACTGTCGGTGAATGGCTGCGCGCGGCGTTGGCATAGAGACGCGTAGTCCCGGGTCACATCGGGTTCATCTGTCCAGGAGCAGGAGAGCAGCGCGCGCTCCTGCGACCAGACACCGTGGAAAAGGCGCGGAGGCTCTGATTGGACGAGGAAGGAGATGTGCTGCTCGTGCGTGGAGGTAACTTTGGTCCACGCGCAGGACGTGCTGCAGGCTGCCACGCGCAGCAGGAGGAGGAGGAGAAGCAGAGATCTGGTCATGGTGATGAAGTTAGAGGGAAACTCTGCAAGGGTCTGTTTTAAATACACAGGGTGGGCGTGTCAGACCAAACACCTCTCCATTCATCTTATCGGCCTGTGCGCATGCTCACACTAAGAATATGACGTCATTTATTCATCCAATTTAAACTTTTCATTTTCAATTAGTGTCGTTACTGTGTATGCTCACTATTTGTGTGAGTCCCGTGTGTGTGTGTGTGTGTGTGTGTGTGTGTGTGTGTGTGTGTGTGTGTGTGTGTGTGTGTGTGTGTGTAGATCCATATCATACAGATACAAGATACTTTATTAATCTCTTGCTGAGGAAATTCAGGGTCCAGTAGCTCCAAGAGAGAGCTTCAGAACAGCTGCTAGGTGGTTCTGAGTTGGGTGGAGCTGGAACAGCAGCTTGGTGGAACACAGCACTGTTCCGTGCAGACTGTCCATTGAGTCTAACCACTGTTGTGTGTATCAGGGGTGCTCATAACGTCCATCATAATCTACCGGTCGATCCTGGAGGTGGTACTGGTCGATCGTGGCGTGACATCAAAAATACCAGTCTATCGTTTATCCCATCATTTGATTGGCAGTTAAATGACAGCTGAATTTGACGTTCAAATATCAATCAAACCCGCTGCCAATCATCAATGAGATCACTTGATTGAACTAGTTAGAAAACAATTGAATCTTGACCTTTAGGTCACCATGCATGTGTGAACAACTAACTGCGGTGGATTTTAAGGCGTCACTGAAGCTTCTGGTAATCAAAAAGAACGAAGGAGCGGGATCGAGTAAGAAGAAGAAAACAACCCACTTTCACACCACAGAATCACCCGGATTAGGAGGGGGACTAGTTCTTTATCATGTCACTTTCTAAGTGTGTCTGCCTCGTGTCTGCATTTTCAGACTCTTCAATACGACTCCGACTTCCCACCGAAAAAAAGACAAAGATGAAGGAACTTAAATCGCAGCGGTCGTTTTTAAACACGACATACTTTAAAAGTAAAATCCACCACTGAAGCATCGCTCCGTCTGAGTCATGCCATCGTAAAAAATATAAATTTATGAGCAAACAAAAGATAAGATGATTATCTATGTGTGCTAATAAAATTTATTACCCCAACAAAAGCCAAGTAAATTCCGTTTGAAGCGCTAGTCCGCTCCGACGTGGTGAGAGAGCGGGTGAAAAATCCTTCTGAACGGGTTGGTGGTGAAGTTAAAACAAAAATAAAACACACTCACTAACACAGAGTCCACGCTCTGATTTTATAAGTAATAAATAAATAAAGTGTTACATTAAAGTCAAATCAAATTTTTTCTGTAGGTCTGTAGGTGTGTACCCCTGGTGTGTACCCCTTATCACATACCATATATGGTCTACGCTCCACCGCTGTGTTTCTGATTTTGTTTTTATTGTTGCCGATCAGAACCCGTTACCTTCAGGATAGAAACCCTTCTGCTGCTGGCTCTCTCCGCAGCACAGCATCGTTTTAATCTACCGTTGGTTTTTTCGTTTTCACATTTCAACGTACACACACACACACACACACACACACATCATGTTCATTCGATCACTTACACAACGCTACAGATATCGTCACTCACACCCCGTTTATGTTTGATAAATGTTTTTATTGAGCACTCAAAACTTCTGCTTCGTCTCCCTTCTGTTTTTTGTTGCGGCCACGAGCAGGTCGTTGTTTTGTGAGGGACCATTTCAGTCCACTCACCAGTGTGTGTACACTATCACACATACCAGTACTAATCATTGTGTACCCACCATTTGTGTGTCCTCCTCTCTATGTCCGTAGTGTGTGTCCCCATCATTGGGTTGTTACATATTTTTGTTGTTGTGTGTATTCCCATCACCGTGTCCCAATTATTTTGTCCCACCTTTATGTGTGTGCAGTTCGTTTCCTTCCCCGTGTGTGTGCCTCCACCAATGCATTTTGCCATTTGTGAATCCCCATCACTTTGTGACCTCTTTATTGTGCGTCCTCTTTGTTGTGTATCCACAGTGATCACGTGTGTTCCCATCACATGTGTCCGGAGGGGTTTTATCTACGATGGGCGCAGCTGGAGCAGAAATTGTGCGACGCTCACGTGCCGCTCTATTTGTCACATTGTGAGTGAGCGATTGTTTCTCTTACATAACAACCCCTAAAGCAACGACGGTTAAAAATATGGATTACATTTAGCTCTTTATTGTTGTTTTTCAGCTTCCTGATGTGTCATTTTATCGTGAAATATTTTGTCACATTTAAGCTAATGAACTTATTTATGTTAATAAAATATAGACTTTTAAAAATTTATATGCAGGTCATCAAATAAAAAAATGTTCATTAACTTTTGTTGTAACCAGTATCGTGTTGTATTCCAACCTGCTCATTGGCTAAGTATAAACGGCTAAAGTTACCGAGTCTCATGCAGATTTATTGGTGGTAAATTTACTAGCGATCAGTCTTACTGGTGGCCATTTTCATTGGTAGCTTTTTTTTTAAAACGTTGGCCATTTTTAAAATGGAGAAAAAGGATCTGGAGGCAGATTTACTGGTAGCCATTTTTATTGGAGGCCTTTGTAACTGGTGAACATTTTAAAAACAGACAAAAGCAATTGGCATCAGGTTGTCTGGCGGCCATTTTTACTGGTGGCAATTTTGTGTATGCTATCCTACTGTCTGTCAGTGGTGGATGAAGTACTCACTTTTTGTACTTAAGTAAAAGTACAGATAATTAGGCAAAAAATTTACTTAAGTAAAAGTACCAATAAAAAAAATCTACTTAAGTAAAAGTACAAAAGTAGTTGGTGTAAATTGTACTTTTTAAGTAAAAAGTAAAAAGTATTTGATCATAATTCAAATGTTATTTTTTGTGCTATAGGGTGTCACCATGGTAACCAGGATAAATACTCTGCAGGGGTGTGACCCCCCCTCTCCCGCCTCTTTTGGTCCACAAAAACTAAAATAAAATAAAAGGAAAGGGGACAAGTCAAGCTATTCCCTAAAAGGGCCAGTGAATGGGCCCCAAAATGGAGGAAAATGACACTTATTTTTTAAAATGTTTTGGGGGGGAGGCCCCCAGTTACTATATATTCGCTTTGCCAAACCCCCCCTCCCCCTTTGGAAAATTCTAGATCCGCCCCTGCTCTGTGTAATGATGGCTCAACTTTTTATTTAGAAGTAAACACAACAAACAACAATCTTCTGACTCTTTTTAATTTGTTCTATATTTGATGTTTGGTTTTTGAATGAATGCGGAAAATGTACTTTTTTTACTTAAGTACAGTAACAAAGTACATTTACTTCATTACGTTCCACCACTGCTGTCCGCAAACAAAAAAAAATTGGTGGCAGATTGACAGGCGGCCATTTTAAAAATGACTTTTCCAGAAGAGCTGAAGAAAATTTTAAAACTGAAACAACACTTTTATTTTATTTGAGCTTTTTTTAAAGCAGGAGAAACTATTTAAGATTATAATTTTTTTTTCAAAAGTGTCCATGAATGTGTCAGTTGTTCATATTTATGTTTAAAGTTTTCACTTTCAGTGAACCCGCTTTGTTCACACCCTTAAGTTTTATCCTGATTTAGATTCAAGTTCAATCAATACAACTGGTTTCTCAACTTTCACCTACTTGGATTGAAATAACTTTATCTCCAAAGGTCAAGGTTCAGCCAAGTCTTCACCGCGTGTCTACCTGAAAATGATTGGTTCGAACCTCACCTGATTCAGACAAAGTTTACGCCATGTCACACAACAAATACAACAACACAACATCCCACAACGCACCGGCTTATCTTTATTTATCAGCTGTGTTTACAACAGGATTTCCGACATGCAGCTGCAGACATTGAACGCATCATTCCAATCTGTTGACATCGAAGCTAATTTATGGCTTTTATTTAAGATATTTTCTAATAGTTAGTTTTACAGTGGCTAGCAGGCTGCTAAGCACCAGAAGCTGGGGCAAATATGGTGCATTCCAAACTACAACCAGAGTTAGTTTGTGAGGCTTTAAAACAAAAGAATACTAACAACTACAAATGGTCACATGACCCCTCCCAAACACACACACACACACACACACATATGCACAACGCTGACGTGTCCACCAAAATGACCTCATGGGTTTAAAAAGTCCGACAAGATGTGGGAATTTCCCGTGTTGTGTCTGAGCTCATCAGCTCTGATATGATAGGTGCAAATTTCACAGCTCGTTTTACGACACGTTTATGATCGATAAGTTTGATCATTTGAGATAAAAGTATCAGTGGAAGGAAGTGGAGATCCATCTCGGTGTGTGTCTCTTTCACTGGCCTTTCGTTTATCAAAGTTGCAAAAAAAATGTTGTAAATTTTAGTGGTAAAAAGGGGGTGCACCCCTCTAACATGAAGAGGGTTGCACCTGTTCCTTTTATGTAATTATGAACACTTGCTCTTAAATATGTCATTATCTGTTATCTATCATGTCAAACACTGTCCATAACATTATTTCTTTCTTTTTTTTTTTGTCATACTTAAATTTGTGCAGTTTTGATGTATATTTTTACAACCTCTCGATTTGTTTCAGCGATCTGTGCACATCGTACACTTAGGCCATTTTGATCAATCTGGATGTTTTTGCTTGGATTCTACCTTAAAAACCCAAATTCCATTGTATGCATCTTAGATAAACAAGAGCCCTTGTGTGTGGCTAATAACACGTTAGCGACCTGTAATGTATGTTGCTAATTAGAAGTCAGCATCCTGTAATTATGTGGCTAATAACGAGTTGGCGTCTTATTATGTCTGTTTCCGTTAGTATGCGTCGTATGCAGTTATGACAATGCTACAGAATTTATTCTTCAAACTGGACGGAATTGTCGTTGAGCAGAACGTGCCAGCGCTCAAATTTCTTGTCCTTGTTCTTCAGGCATTCGTACCAGTGCTTCAGACCCTCTCCTTTGGCCTGGATTCCCAATTGGCAACCACCTGAGAATATGGAAACAACACCAGTAAGAAGACTAACATACTGGTAATGAATACATAATCAGCGGAAACCAATAAATAGCAGTGGAGATACAATGAATGCTGATTTTGGGAAGCCTGCCGACAGCTCAAACCGGCCCAAGAATCCCTTTTCCTCAGTATACTGATTCTATTTGGCTGTACATCTGAGTCCTGCATCTTGTGATCCATGTGGTAAATAAGTTAACTCGTTGTAATTTAAGAGGCCAATAACAAGCAATTTATCATATATGTGGCAAATAAAAAAATCTTAATGACCCTCACTTCAGCCACGAGGCTTTTGTGGGTGCCTGTGTCTCTTGGAGCTGGGTAGTGGTAATGTGGTCATGGTAATGACATGGTAATGCTGACTCCTGGTGGGGATCGATCCCCAGTTTTTGTTTCCTCACGGCAGCATCAGGACAGATGTTTGTTTTATTTGCCATTATTTTAAACTCAGTCAAAGAGGCAGTAGCTCCAGTTCAGGGAAAATCAGGGCATTGGGAGGCGGGCGTTGGGGATTTGAATGTTGATGGATGTGTGTTTTGTTTAAGTGTGTGATTTTTTTAATGTATATATTTGCTTTTAATGTGTTCTTGTTTAAAAATCTGAATTTTAATCCCTGTTTGAGTTTTTATTTGTTCTGATCAGTATTTTGTGTAACTTCATGTTTAAAAAGTGCTCTTTAAATAAAGCTTGATTAGATTTGGATAAATCAATTTTTTTGTAATTTACGTAGCTGATAGCACGTTGGCATGTTTTGATGTACAGTGCAGAAAATAAGTATTTGAACACCCTGCTATTTTGCTATTTCTCCCACTTGGAAATCATGAAGGGGTCTGAAATTTTCATCATAGGTGCATGTCCACTGTGAGAGAGATAATCTAAAAAGAAAAATCCACAAATCAAAATGCATGATTTTTAACCATTTATTTGTGTGATACAGCTGCAAATAAGTATTTGAACACCTGAGAAAATGAATGTTAATATTTGGTGCAGTAGCCTTTGTTTGCTATTACAGAGGTCTAACGTTTCCTGAAGTTTTTCACCAGGTTTGCACACACTGCAGGAGGGCCCACTCCTCCACACAGATCTTTTCTAGATCAGTCAGGTTTCTGGGCTGTCGCTGAGCTCCCTCCAAAGATTCTCGATTGGGTTCAGGTCTGGAGACTGGCTAGGCCATGCTAGAACCTTGATATGCTTCTTACGGAGCCACTCCTTGGTTTTCCTGGCTGTGTGCTTCGGGTCATTGTCGTGTTGGAAGACCCAGCCACGACCCATCTTCAATGCTCTGACTGAGGGAAGGAGGTTGTTCCCCAAAATGTCACAATAAAGGCCCCAGTCATCCTCTCTTTAATGCAGTGCACTCGTCCTGTCCCCCAAAGCATGATGCTACCACCCCCATGCTTCACAGTAGGGATGGTGTTCTTCGGATTGTACTCTTCATTCTTGTTCCTCCAAACACGCTTAGTGGAATTATGACCAAAAAGTTCTATTTTGGTCTCATCTGACCACAAAACTTTCTCCCATGACTCCTCTGTATCATCCAAATGGTCATGTGCAAACTTAAGACGGGCCTTGACATGTGCTGGTTTAAGCAGGGGAACCTTTCGTGCCATGCATGATTTAAAATCATGACGTCTTAGTGTATTACCTACAGTAACCTTGGAAACGGTGGTCCCAGCTCTTTTCAGGTCATTGACCAACTCCTGTCGTGTAGTTCTAGGCTGATTCCTCACCTTTCTTAGGATCATTGAGACCCCACGAGATGATATCTTGCATGGGGCTCCACTCCGATTGAGATTGTCTGTCATGTTCAGGTTCTTCCATTTTCTAATGATTGCTCCAACAGTGGACCTTTTTTCACCGAGCTGCTTGGCAATTGCTCCGTAGCCCTTTCCAGCCTTGTGGAGGTCTCTGGTGTCTTTGGACAGCTCTTTGGTCTTGGCCATGTTACAAGTTTGAGTCTTACTGATTGTATGGGGTGGACAGGTGACGACCTCAAACATCTGATTCCGGATGATACATGGAATGCAGGTGGACTTCTAATGGGCGGACTAACAGGTCTTTCAGGGTCAGAATTCTAGATGATACACAGGTGTTCAAATACTTATTTGCAGCTGTATCACACAAATAAATCATGTGTGATAAAAATCATGCATTTTGATTTCTGGATTTTTCTTTTTAGATTATCTCTCTCACAGTGGACATGCACCTATGATGAAAATTTCAGACCCCTTCATGATTTCTAGTGGGAGAAATAGCAAAATAGCAGGGTGTTCAAATACTTATTTTCTGCACTGTATATATACACATGTATAACCTCCTGAAATTTTTGTGGCCAAAATCAAATAATCTAATGATGCATATGGTTTATAAAAAGTTAGCAACTTGTAATATACGTGTCTACTAAGTTCATTTGTTGTAATTTAATTTGGCTAATGAGTTAACTTCTTGTGGCTAACTGAAGTGGCCAATAAGTTAGAATATTGGAATGTGGCAAGTTAACATGACTTGTTATGAGCATGACTACGTGATGAACCTGGGCCATCTGATTGTGAACCTCTCATACAGCCTTCTTGGTCCAGCTGATACCACCTCCTGTCTGCTCAGCAGAGAACATTTAATCATACCGTGCACATGCATCTACAGCGCTCCTAACATAAGATAGAGGAAAGCACACCGTGCATGAAGAGAGAAGACGTCACACTACAAGAAGGTCATGGTGTCATGCGAGAACAGCCTGTCACTCACGAACATCTGTGTCTAGAGACTCTACGAACGTTAAGCTTCGGACTCGCTCGCTCTCTCTCCTGATCCAGTCACTGTCAGTGCACCCTTGGACTCATTTTTGTTATCTGCTTTTGCTTATGTGTGTGCATTTCACTCTTTTGCTGTCATTCATTTGATCCCCTCTCTTCGGGGTCTGGTCTTTCTTCCTTCGGGGGCTTCTGCCCATGTTTCTGATATTGTGTAGGATATTCTGGAGGATCAGTTCTATGAAAAAAGGTATGACCACCCTGCCAGGAGAGAAAGCAACAGCCATAAAAGAATAACAATAATGATAAAAAAAAAAAAAAAAAAAAAAAAAAAAAAAAAAACAGTATCCATGAGGGAAAACCACAAAGAACCTCTCTCGGGGTAGAAAAAAAAAACAAAGCCTACCAAGGAAATTGTCTGCTTCTGTTTTTTGGGTGACTTTCTGCAATCTCCGAAAAGTATTCAAATAAATGGGCTCAGAAAGTCAATTACCAGTTGACTTTCACCCCCAAAAAAGAACAACTCTTAACTTTATTCTTTCTGCTGAGGAAAGCAACCAACCTGGGCTGATTGACCCCAGAAAATAAGATAAGCCCCCTCATAACTCCAGAAAGGCATATAAATAACCTCGTTCTGACAGGATCAATGTAGAGTCATTATCAGAAGGTGACCAACAATATCCGAGGGAATCTCTGTGAGTTTGGTCACAAAATCTGTTAACTTTAGAGAAAGACTTGACCCGGCCTTCAGCCTGTCGAGCTCAACAAATAACCTTTACTAATCTCAGGGTAGGAGATTCAAGACATCCACTTCTGAGGCAGTTTCTCTGCCTTATCAAAAGTTTTAAAAAGGAGATCGCATGAGAAACACTCTGAGCTGGTAGGACGATATCTCAACATACGGTATGTTAAGATTACAATGGACCCGACTAACGAGATGTCTTTTTGTTTTGTACGAGGCTGATTACAATTTGTAATGTGCACGGCTAACAAGTTAACTTTTTATGGCTAATAACAAGCTGTAAGGATGTGGCAAGGATGTAAAATTGTTCTGGCTAATTTAAGTAACCACTACCAAGTTAGCATCTCGTATGTACGAGGCTAATAAATTAACTTGTAAATAAAGAGGTCAATACAAAGTTAGCATTTTGTGACATGTGTGACTAACGAGCTAACATCTTACAATGTATGTGGCAAATTAATAAGATTGTTTTAATATGACTGATTTTTGGAATCTCAAATACCTCAACAAAAAACTGAACTGGACTCATAACACGGACATTCATTTACCACGTAAGTGGCCAATTACAAGCGTTTTCTCATCAATGTGGCTGATTAAAAAGTGTTAATGACCAAGAAGTTATTTTTTGCAAAATATGTGGCAGGTAGCAAGTTAGGGTCTTTTTTCTCCCCAATTTTTCTTCTGTAATAAATAATTCATTTCAATATATGTGGTTAAAAAGTTAACTTGCGGTAACTAATTTAAGAGGCAAAAATCAAATTAACATCCAGTGATGCACGTAGCTCATGAAAAGTTAGCATTTTGTGATGAACATGTCTAAAAGGTAATCTAGTGCACTGAATGAGTTCATTTGTTGTAATTTAATGTGGCTAATGAGTTAATTTCTTGTGGCTAATTTGAGTGGCCAGTAAGTTAGCTTATTGTGATTTATGTGTCTAGTAGCGTGTTAAATATGAGTTAACTTGCAGTCATTTTAGTGACCAGTAACAAGTTATTATGTACCTGATTAAAAAGGGTTAGTACTTCACAAAGGACATGGTTAATACGTTTACTTTTGTACCTCACTAATAACAAGCTGTAATGTACGAGGCTAATAAGTTAAAAAGTTGTAAAGGTATGTAAGGGTCAAAGTTCACTCTTCGTGCAGATGATGCATGGCTACAAATGTAAATTAAAATAAACTGTGAAAAAACTTTTTTTTCTTTTACCATTTTACCCACAATAATGATGCTAACTGGGTTTGGTGATGAGGAAATGTGTCTGCAAGAATTACCAATGAAATCATTGGATTTCCCCATGTCGTAGTCCCACACTGAAATATCCAGCGTTTTCTTGGCCAGCTCAGCGTGTTTAATTTCATAACTAAACTCCTAAAAAAAGCAAAGAAACAGACATTATTTCCACATCTTGAAAGCAAGAGAAAAAAAATTGAAAAGAATGAACCTCATTAAATTCTGGGTTTAAGGTCTTCTTCTTAATCTGGGTCTTGTTTTTGGCTTTTTTCCCCATGTCTGGTTTCAAACATCTACAGCAAAGAAAAGTAAAATAATCTGTATCAGACATCAGGAATGTTAGGGTTTAGTTTTTCTTGAAGTTCTTACATTTTGACGAAGGGGTCCGAGTATCCGTTAGAGTCCATAGCGGCTAAGTGAGCACAGCGTACCACGCCCACTATCAAACGACTCTGCTGACTGTTATACATGAGAGAAATCTGAATACGACCCCTTTCCTCTGAATCCTCACTCTCATCGAGCTGAAACACAAACAAAAAACATCCAAAGGACCAGATATTTGTGATATTGATATTTGATCAATAAAGTTTTTATCCATCTATTTTATATGCATATTGCAAGACGCTAGCTACCCCTAACTGTGTACCCCTAACTGTGTACCCCTAACTGTGTACCCCTAACTGTGTATACATAACTGTATTTAATGTTTTTACCAAACAAAGCACCCATTCTTTTGTAAAGAATGGCTAGTAGCAAGTTATTGAGAACGCAATAACTCCCAAAACCCTGAAACAATTTTAATCAAACTACACAGCTGTAGTACCAACTATAAATGAACTGATGAGGTTTTCAGGATCACGGACAGAATGTTATGATTGAGGTCACTGGTTTGAAAAAAATAAAATAACCTTTTTCTTTTTCTGTGCACGTTCAATAAATAAAAAAGAACAAAATGTTTGTAAAGAAGTATTGATATGTTGCCCGATAGAGTGATTGGGTTTTTACGTGTACCGCTCTTCTGTCTATGTAGGATGGTGTAAGGCTCTGGTTTCTTATGTTCTCTCTTTTAAATGTTTTCAGCAAATAGATAAGAAATAATATTTTACAGGATGAATCTGATTGTTCTTACGTTGTCCTCATAGAGTGCCATCCCACGGATGGATCCCCCGACAGCCTTTTTCACCTGGAAATGAAACAGAATGAAATATGATTTTCTGTCTACATCTGTCTACATCGATGTGTTTAACTACTTACTGGAATAACTCTTTCTAAACAAACATTAAAGTTCTTCTTCTGGTTAAATTTGAGTTTCTTCAGAGCTACACGAGTTTCTCCTATAAACTCATTGTGTCCAAACGTGTCCTCATCGCTCACAGACAACCTAAAAACAAAAAAAAAAACCTCATCGTGATGGAGGTCAAAGATCAGATTGGGAGGTAGAAGTGGGATTACCTGAGAGTTTTACGAATCATTTCCTCATCAGTGATTCCGTGATAAATCAGAGTCTCGTTCCAAACTGGATTTAATGTGTTTTTGAGAGTCTTAGTGCGAAGTTTGTTGGACTGAAAAAAAAAGAGAATGAAAAACATTTACAACATAAAAACACTAGAATCTTTAAAAGGATGAAGTCGTACCTTGCTGGCCCCGGGTAGCAGGTGTAGCTTCACGTAAGGATCCGCGAGTCCATTGGAATCCATCGGCTTCAAACCCTTAAATTATGTTTACATGTTAATATCTGGAGGTAGGGTGCACGACGGGCTCCAAACATAGCTAGCATAGCAGATGCTAGTTAACCACCAGGACCCAAAAACTGAAGCTGAATTAACAAACTCTTTCAGATCATTCTTCTGCCCAACTGTGGCCTCATTTATTAAGCGTATATGTATGTATGACGACTTTTACGCAAATTGATCTATTTATGAAAGTGAGTGCGGGAACTGTTGTGTAACTTTAAAGCAACTAACAAGCTGCCGTAGACAAATCTCAAGGCACGGGGAAAAGACAACACTAATGGATAAAACCTGAAGTGAGCTCAGAACGGTAAAATGAAGTGTTAGAATAACACGGAAACAATTAGAGAGCACACATTACTGCCTGTCATAAGAAAAATGGAGCACGTCAAAGAAAAGATGGTTAATTAAAATACATAAACATCGCCTCCAGTGGTCGACGTGAGTCCAGACATGAACTTGTTGCCATGTTTTTGTGTAAAAGTGCTCCATCACATCAAACTCCACTTTGTTTTTCTACCTCTTCTATCTGGCAGGTGTCTGGTTGTGTTTTTAATGAGCCAGGATTTTGCTTTGCCCGGCAGTGTGTCGTTTTGAATCCCGTCTCACCTTCGCTTTGACGATGCAGCAGTGCAGGACGTGTTTTTCCTGCTCATAGAGCAAACTGAACTCCAAAGATCCCAAAGTGGCTGCAGGACAAAGAAAAGAAGATTATTCATTCATCCGCTCATTCATCCAACCATCTTTCTTTATTTACTAGCATCATCTGAATCATATTCAGCTTCCTCTTCAGGTGGTTCTGGTTGGGGTTTTGTTGGCATGGTAACTATTTTAGGTCCTGGATTGTGAACTGTGACCGCGGAGAACACTTCCATCCCGGCTGGACGTGATGTGGTCTCCGTCTTTACCAGAAAACCTGCAAACACACCCAGTTACACTGTGAGTGTGTTTAGAAAAGCTCATTGTTGCCATGGTGCGACACAGATATGTCACCGTTAGAAGTTGGGATGTCGGGTTTATTCTCGGAAAGAACTGGGTGACTTTACCTGAGGGCGGAGCCGCCTGCTGTTTCGATGCCAACACGTGTCCAGCTGTCTGTTCCGATGCACAGGAGTCCTGCTGAGGCCGACCTGATGAGAAGGAATGAGATTATTGCCATGGCAACGTAAACATAGCTCCTGCATCCAATAAATAACCGTCCGATTGATCACTTTTCCTGACGTTGAAAATCAAGTATAAATGAATATAAAGATGTTGTTTTCATGGTAATCTTTGTAAAAAAGGAAAGTGGTGGTTTAAAACTCACCGTGGTCATTAGTTACTGGTTTCTGTGATTCAACATGGCTGCCAGGATCTGGTGGAGCTTCTCTGGAGGAGGAGGAGACGGGTGCAGAGAGAGGAAGGAAGGAGTAAAGGACTGGCTGGTCTCTTCCTTTGAAAAACCAAGCACCAGAACGTCTGTGGACCTGGAGAAGAAAAACTGCCCACAGTTACTCACTTCTTTCTACTGCTGGATGAAAAAACTCACCTCCTGCTTTTCACTGCAGATGTTGCACAGCCATGTTGGACTTGTTCGGATGTTTACACGAACTCCGCATCTGCTACAGATGTTCTGCAGGAAAAAAGAGGAGCTAGTTACATGCTTACATTTAGGTATGGTGCGTTACCAGCTAGAACCAGTTGCTGATATGCCAGTAAGAACCAGGAGCTGGGGTTAGTATACCGCACAGCTAGAAACAGAGTTAACTTTCCCGTCGCTACTACGAAACAAAATAAAGCAAAATATTATAATCATAAGCCAGGGTTGGTCCGGCAGACTGCTAGCTAGAAACAGTTAGCTCAGCAGATGGTAAAATAATAAATAATAAGAACCATAAGCTCGGGTTCGTATGACGCACTGCCAGGTAGTGTAGTATCTGAAAATACATCATCAATTCAGATCAACTTTTAAAATATATTTTTGACGTTTTTTCGCTGCAAGAACGAAGGTTATTGCAGGTCAACCACAGGTTTCTAGACTTCGTGAAGCCTTGAACTGTCATGGCACTTCCCTTTTACCCGATGAACATGTTAGGGGTTACCAAGTCATCTTGAAAGATAAGTTTGCCCACCCAGACTGAATGTAGTAAAGGAATTTTCTTTGTCTGATGTTAACCAATCACTTGGTATGAATCCAGCATTTCGACAATCACCTGGTTGGGGCCGGACTCGTTTAGCCTGGCACTTTAAAATTGGCAACGCACTTTCTCCAAAGTAAATTTTCAACTTTGCACCCCAAAAATTTTTTTTTAATAAACATCTCTATTTTTATACTTCTAAGTGTTTTTCCACCTCATCACTCGGTCACGGGGGACCCACAGCCAACCAGACACAGAGTTCGCTTAGCAGTTGCTAATTGAAGTGAATTGAAAATACTTTTTTTTATCCCCGAAGAAAAATTTGAGTGCTGTAGTTCAAAACAGAGAACCAAAGAAGAACCCACAGTAAGAAGAAATCAACAATCAAGAACTTATTAACATACTGTATGTACATGGATTTTTTTTAAACTGTTTTGAATGGTAAGTAGTTACAGGTTTGAAAGTTTGAAAGGTTAAATAGTTTGATGGCGGACGGCAGAAATGATTTTCTGTACCGTTCCTTTGAGCAGTGGAGTAGTATGCTAACATAAACCAGAAGCTGGGGTAAGTTTACTGCACCGGTAGATAGAAACAGACAATGTCTTCCATTGAGAGTTCTTCTTTTTACAGTTTTCTCACCAAGAAGGAGGATCTAATCATCGCTGACTTACTTTGTTACAGTCAACACAGAGAACAGCTGTGACCCCCTGAGCTGCAAAGGAGGTGCCACACAGCAAACAACCTGACTCGCCATCACCGCATGCTGTCTTCCTGATGTTGTCTAGGCGACTGGACATAAGCCTGAAAGCAAACACACAGTTACACACAATTTTTTTTACAACAAAACAATAATATGCTCAATGGTCCTCATTCATCAAAGTTGCATTCCACAAAATCTGACAAAAACAAGGGTGTGACTGAGCATGGTTCTGAATATTTGTAGATATTTTCATTGTAATTACCCTTCTTTTCAGCCACCGTACTGATTACAATCAAATTTTGTGTAAACTTTAGAGACAAGTAGACTCCTCATGAATACCACACACACTCTGGTCAAATATTTTATCTATATGCCTACATTTTACACCATTTTGTTTGTAGTTTTGATAAACAAGGACCAGTGAGCCAGTGAATTCTCACTCTATCCTCTGCTGCTCCATGGCTTCCATCGTAGCAGCACGGGCTAGCACGCTGTTGATAATTTCCTTCTCTTCATCTGTGAGCTCTACCGCGGGGGCACCGGCTAACGTGCTCATTTTCCACCTGCACAAACGCATCAGAATATTTCACAATTTAAATCAGTGCACTGAAATAACAAAAAAATGTTTTTGTCGACACAAATGACAAAACGTGAACAATAGCTATAAAATAACTGATTTGAAAAGCTAAAAACAAATAGTTAAAAGAAACAAAAAAATGTTGCTAAAATGCGTCAAAAGACAGTGAAAGTTTGTTTTTAAAAAACAAAACAGCAAACAATTTAACTGAAATATGCCAGAAAATGAAATCCTCCATTTATGATTCAGCAGGACTGATTTTTATAATTTACTTCCCAAATGTTGCTAAACTTTGCATTTCATTGTAAAAACAAACCATCTCGTCCCGTTTTTAATCCTTAGGCAGATTCTGGTGTTTCCTCAGAAGTGTCTGAGATTGATATTTTGTGGCTCATTTAAAAGGAATCGACTTTCTGTCCCTGAGGCGTACACGTTGGCTAGTTTTCTGTTAGCCAATAAATCCAAAGTGACATTATTATCCCCACCCTACAGACTAAAGTACAATTTAGAGCCAAGAGATGAAGATGTGGCAGAAAAACTTTGGCTTTTTACCAATGATACATCACAGAGCCACTAGCTTTGCCTTTTTTTGTTTCTTAACCAGCGATACACGAGCTGACTTATCAGCTTTGGATTTAGAACAGCGATAGATCAAACCCTACAAATTTGGCCTTCTGACCAAACAGTACATCACAGACCTACGGCCTTTGGTTTTTAACCACTGATACATCACTAATCTACGAGCTTCCGCTAGTGAGCAAAATACACCCCAGACCTACTAGCTATGGTCTTTTGATGTGACATAAACAGACCAATCAGCTTTAGAACACTGATATAGTTAGTACACGTATCAGCTTTGTTTGTTTTTTTTTTTTAATAAATCAAATTGGTGAAAAAAGAAAGAGGCCAATGTACCACTGAGCTCAGGTGTAGAGCGGTCGTCTTTGGACCAGACAGTTACGGGTTTGATTTCCGCTGCCACAGGTTCATCTCAAACTGTCCCTGGACATGAAACCAAATGCCCATCTGATCCCACTTCCGGCGTTGTCATTACCTGCCTGCTGCGGAGCATTGCTGCGCAAAAATTTTCCCAGGAGGACTCAATAAAGCATGTCATTATTATTATTGAATATCACTAACTTACAAATGAGACAGCACGTTAGTAATGAGCCACGATCCATCGCAGACCTAATACCTTCGGCTCTTTGTGTTGCATCACAAATTGCCCTGCGACAGACTGGTGACTTGTTTGGGGTGTACCCCGCCTTTTGCCTTTAACCAGCTGGAAAAAATAAGAAACCTTGTGGGGATCCACACGAAAGAGAGACCCCTCCTCCAGGATGAGCATCCAATGTGTCAAGGATTATTGTAAAAATATGATCTTATTCTACTCTACAGCTAAATATCTAAAGAAGTCAATAGATGTTCTTCATCCTGATGGAAACTTCAGTTTTTACCTCTGTCTTATGACATGTATCCTTAAAAAAAAAAATCAAAATAATTAAAAAATAATGTATTTTAATTGTTCAAAAAATTGACCAAATAAATGGATTTCAATTTGGAGTATTTTATTCTGCATTTGAGAGGTACTAAGAGCAAACTCATAGAATCAATTCGTTATGGCAATGGGCCTAAAATGAAGCCTTGTGGAACTCCCAAGGCAATCTTGCTAACTTTAATTCTTGAATTTTACCATCGTCATTCCAGATTTTCTAACTTTAAGAAAAAAAAAACTACTTTAAATCCTTCTACAATTTCAACATTTATAACCAGATTGTCTTTAGTAGTTACACTGACTTTCATTGAAAGTCATTGGATGTTGGAAAATTGAACTCATTGTGTCTTTTCTACCAACATCTTAACAATGTTATCGTGACTGTTTATAGAATTTTACGTATAAAGCCATGTATCGTAAAAATTTTGTCATACTACTCGATTGGCTTCATTCAGACACAAGAGTGGAAGTATTATAATGTGTAAAAACCACCATAGGAATAATGTGACATGCTAAACTCTGAGCAGCCCACCTCATCACCGTTCAATCATTCCTTTCCCTTTTGGTTTCTAAAAAATGTCTATAAAGCATGTAAATGTCAGGGATTAGCTGTCACTGCAGACGATGTAGTGCACTGACAGATTGACACTAGCGCCCTGAGGTGCTGGCGCTGAGGTGGAATATGCTGTCGCTATGAGTCAGAATAGCAGGGCCACAGCCTGGAACATGTTAGATGACAAACTGAAGGAATATGAAAGCATCACTCATTCCGGCTCAGCGACATTCAGCATCCTGTCTTCACATACAGACAAACTGACTTACTTTAAGAACAAGTCAGCGTGTTGAAATGTGCTCGACTAACGACAACTTAGCATTTTGTGATGTATGTGGCAAGTAAATTTTCTTCTTATAATGAACATGAAACATAACAAGTTAGCATCTTTTTTTGTAGGCTATGTGACTAATAACAAGTTAGCATGTCTTAATGTACAGTATGTCGCTAATTGGAAGTTTGCATTTTGTGATATACGTGAATAATAAAGTGTTAGCATGTTATAATGTAAGTGGTTCATAACAAGTTAGCATGCTGAAATCTACATGCTAACTTGTACATGTGATGTACACCGCATGCTGTGATGTACGTATATCACGGCATGCGGGTCATAACAAGTTAGCGTGTTGTAATACACATATGTGGAAAATAACAACTTTTGTGACATAATGTTTGTAGATAATTAAAAATTAGCATCTAGTAATTTACGTGGCTAATAATAAGTTACAATATTAATAATACAATTTATTTCTAAAGCACCTTTCTGAACCCCCCCGGTCGCCGTACATCACATCAATTTATACAAAAAATTCAATAATAGTCAAAAATAACAGACATTAAATACAATATTAAATCAGTATAAAAAGACATAGATTTAATAGAAAGAACGGTCATGGTAGAAGAGAAGTGTATCGGTGTTGCGGAGGTCAAGAGGTCAGAAGGAAGTGAGTTCCAAAGCCGAGGACCAGAGCAGTTCAAAGCTCTGCTCCTCAGAGTGACAAGACGGGCAGAGGGGACAAAAAACTGGATAGAGGAGGAGGATCGGAGAGAGCAAGGAGGTGTGGCCACATGGAGAAGGTCACAGAGATATGGAGGTGTAAGGTAGTTACAAGACTGTGGATGAGTACAGCAGTGGACTGAGGAGTGAGGGAGGGACAGAGACGTGGACTGAGGAGTGAGGGAGGACCGGAGACGTGGACTGAGGAGTGAGGGAGGGCCGGAGACGTGGACTGAGGAGTGAGGGAGGGACAGAGACGTGGACTGAGGAGTGAGGGAGGGACAGAGACGTGGACTGAGGAGTGAGGGAGGGCCGGAGACGTGGACTGAGGAGTGAGGGAGGGACAGAGACGTGGACTGAGGAGTGAGGGAGGACCGGAGACGTGGACTGAGGAGTGAGGGAGGGCCGGAGACGTGGACTGAGGAGTGAGGGAGGGACAGAGACGTGGACTGAGGAGTGAGGGAGGGACAGAGACGTGGACTGAGGAGTGAGGGAGGGCCGGAGACGTGGACTGAGGAGTGAGGGAGGACCGGAGACGTGGACTGAGGAGTGAGGGAAGGAGACGTGGACTGAGGAGTGAGGGAGGGACGGAGACGTGGACTGAAGAGTGAGGGAGGGCCGGAGACGTGGACTGAGGAGTGAGGGAGGACCGGAGACGTGGACTGAGGAGTGAGGGAGGACCGGAGACGTGGACTGAGGAGTGAGGGAAGGCCGGAGACGTGGACTGAGGAGTGAGGGAGGACCGGAGACATGGACTGAGGAGTGAGGAAGGGACAGAGACGTGGACTGAGGAGTGAGGGAGGACCGGAGACGTGGACTGAGGAGTGAGGGAGGGACAGAGACGTGGACTGAGGAGTGAGGGAGGACCGGAGACGTGGACTGAGGAGTGAGGGAGGGCCGGAGACGTGGACTGAGGAGTGAGGGAGGGACAGAGACGTGGACTGAGGAGTGAGGGAGGACCGGAGACGTGGACTGAGGAGTGAGGGAGGGCCGGAGACGTGGACTGAGGAGTGAGGGAGGGACAGAGACGTGGACTGAGGAGTGAGGGAGGGCCGGAGACGTGGACTGAGGAGTGAGGGAGGGACAGAGACGTGGACTGAGGAGTGAGGGAGGACCGGAGACGTGGACTGAGGAGTGAGGGAGGGCCGGAGACGTGGACTGAGGAGTGAGGGAGGGACAGAGACGTGGACTGAGGAGTGAGGGAGGGCCGGAGACGTGGACTGAGGAGTGAGGGAGGGAGACGTGGACTGAGGAGTGAGGGAGGGCCGGAGACGTGGACTGAGGAGTGAGGGAGGGCCGGAGACGTGGACTGAGGAGTGAGGGAGTGCTGGAGACGTGGACTGAGGAGTGAGGGAGGGCCAGAGACGTGGACTGAGGAGTGAGGGAGGGCCGGAGACGTGGACTGAGGAGTGAGGGAGGGCCGGAGACGTGGACTGAGGAGTGAGGGAGGGCCGGAGACGTGGACTGAGGAGTGAGGGAGGGCCGGAGACGTGGACTGAGGAGTGATGGAGGGCCGGAGACGTGGACTGAGGAGTGAGGGAGGGCCGGAGACGTGGACTGAGGAGTGAGGGAGGGCCGGAGACGTGGACTGAGGAGTGAGGGAGGGAGACGTGGACTGAGGAGTGAGGGAGGGACGGAGACGTGGACTGAAGAGTGAGGGAGGGCCAGAGACGTGGACTGAGGAGTGAGGGAGGGCCGGAGACGTGGACTGAGGAGTGAGGGAGGGACGGAGACGTGGACTGAGGAGTGAGGGAGGGCCGGAGACGTGGACTGAGGAGTGAGGGAGGTCCGGAGACATGGACTGAGGAGTGAGGGAGGGACGGAGACGTGGACTGAGGAGTGAGGGAGGGACGGAGACGTGGACTGAGGAGTGAGGGAGGGCCGGAGACGTGGACTGAGGAGTGAGGGAGGGCCGGAGACGTGGACTGAGGAGTGAGGGAGGGCCGGAGACGTGGACTGAGGAGTGAGGGAGGACCGGAGACGTGGACTGAGGAGTGAGGGAGGGACGGAGACGTGGACTGAGGAGTGAGGGAGGGCCGGAGACGTGGACTGAGGAGTGAGGGAGGGCCGGAGACGTGGACTGAGGAGTGAGGGAGGGCCGGAGACGTGGACTGAGGAGTGAGGGAGGACCGGAGACATGGACTGAGGAGTGAGGGAGGGACGGAGACGTGGACTGAGGAGTGATGGAGGGCCGGAGACGTGGACTGAGGAGTGAGGGAGGGACGGAGACGTGGACTGAGGAGTGATGGAGGGACGGAGACGTGGACTGAGGAGTGAGGGAAGGCCGGAGACGTGGACTGAGGAGTGAGGGAGGGACGGAGACGTGGACTGAGGAGTGAGGGAGGGCCGGAGACGTGGACTGAGGAGTGAGGGAGGGCCGGAGACGTGGACTGAGGAGTGAGGGAGGGCCGGAGACGTGGACTGAGGAGTGAGGGAGGACCGGAGACATGGACTGAGGAGTGAGGGAAGGCCGGAGACGTGGACTGAGGAGTGAGGGAGGGACGGAGACATGGACTGAGGAGTGAGGGAAGGCCGGAGACGTGGACTGAGGAGTGAGGGAGGGACGGAGACGTGGACTGAGGAGTGAGGGAGGGCCGGAGACGTGGACTGAGGAGTGAGGGAGGGACGGAGACGTGGACTGAGGATTGATGGAGGGCCGGAGACGTGGACTGAGGAGTGAGGGAGGGCCGGAGACGTTGGAAGTAAGCAGAGCGGGTGACGGTGTTTATGTGAGAGACAGACTCCTGTGGAGGATGACACCCACACCCCTAGGGGAGGGAGAGATGGTGGTGCCGTCGATGGAGAGTGACAATAGATCGATCTTGCTTAGGGTGGATTTGGTGCCTGTCAGGAGAAGTTCAGTTTTATTGCTGTTGAGTTTTAGAAAGATTGAGATAAACCAGGATTTGACTTGGTCGATACAGTCGACCAGGGTTGATGGAGGCAGTGTGGAGCAGGGTTTGCAGAAGAGGTAGAGCTGGGCGTCGTCTGCATAGCAGTGAAAATTGATGTGATGTTTCTGGAAAAGATGACCAAGTGAAAAAAGGTAGAGTATCAAGAGAAGCGGACCAAGGATGGAGCCCTGAGGAACACCAGTTGTGACAGAGTGAGAAGTGAAGGATTTTAATTGAACAAACTGAGTACGCTCAGACAAGTAGGAAGGAAACCAGGTGAGGACGGTGCCAGAGATGCCTATCAAAGAGAGTCTGTTCTGGAGGATGGAATGAAAAATGGTGTCAAAAGCTGAGCTGAGATCAAGTAGAAGCAGAATGGATGATAAACCAGAGACAGCAGAGAGAGGAGCTGTGAAGAGGACAGAAACCTGACTGGAAAAGTTTATACAGATTATTGAAGGAAAGATGAGAATGAAGTTAAATAGATACTGTGTTTTTCAAAAATTTTTGAGATGAATAGACAGTTTAAAATGGGACGGAAGTTATTGAGGTCAGTGAACTTGGTATTTTTATGTTGGGGATGACAGTAGGAGTTTTCAAGTCCAGAGGTGAGGGAAGCTTGTCTTATGTTCCTGATGAGAAAACATCACCAGCCATCTGATCTCTGAGTGAGAGCCCAGCCACCCTGCGGCTGAAAGCTCATTTCGGCCGCTTGTATCCGTGATCTCATTCTTTCGGTCACCAACCACAGCTGGTTACCATGGTGAGGGTAGGAACGTAGGTCCTGGTTACCATGGTGAGGGTAGGAACGTAGATCCTGGTTACCATGGTGAGGGTAGGAACGTAGATCCTGGTTACCATGGTGAGGGTAGGAACGTAGGTCCTGGTTACCATGGTGAGGGTAGGAACGTAGATCCTGGTTACCATGGTGAGGGTAGGAACGTAGATCCTGGTTACCATGGTGAGGGTAGGAACGTAGATCCTGGTTACCATGGTGAGGGTAGGAACGTAGGTCCTGGTTACCATGGTGAGGGTAGGAACGTAGATCCTGGTTACCATGGTGAGGGTAGTAACATAGATCCTGGTTACCATGGTGAGGGTAGGAACGTAGATCCTGGTTACCATGGTGAGGGTAGGAACGTAGGTCCTGGTTACCATGGTGAGGGTAGGAACGTAGATCCTGGTTACCATGGTGAGGGTAGGAACGTAGATCCTGTTTACCATGGTGAGGGTAGGAACGTAGGTCCTGGTTACCATGGTGAGGGTAGGAATGTAGATCCTGGTTACCATGGTGAGGGTAGGAATGTAGATCCTGGTTACCATGGTGAGGGTAGGAATGTAGATCCTGGTTACCATGGTGAGGGTAGGAATGTAGATCCTGTTTACCATGGTGAGGGTAGGAACGTAGATCCTGTTTACCATGGTGAGGGTGGGAACGTAGATCAACTTGTAAATTGAGAGTATGCTTTTTGGCTCAGCTCTTTCTTTACCACGAAGGATCGATGCAGCGTCCATGATGGTGAGCTGGAGGATGCAGCTGGGGTGAGAGAAGCCTGGGCTTCCCGTCTGAGGCTGTTGCCCCTGTGACCCGGCCCCAGATAAGCGGAAGATGACTGAACGGAACATAGCAAGCTTTTATTAAATGTTATAAAAGCTGTTATTACATTTAATTTTGTACGTGAATAATAAAGGGTTAGCATGTTTTAATGTAAGTGGCTAATTATACGTTAGCATTCGTATCGGACAAAACAACAAATTACACGGCACATTTATTCAAAACTTTTCTCACATTTGTCACAATACTTATGAACTGTAGAAGTTTTCTATTAATAAAACTCCGTCATTAGCATTTTGTGGAGCCTCTCTGTCATCAGGAATAGCATGCTCCAGGAGAGAAGCTCAGTGGGACAAGATGCAGGTCCAGTTCCCTCCGGGGTTCGATGGGTATCGGGTTATTTTGTGTGAGTCAGCCGTGTTTCAGTCAATCAGTCACTCACATTTTGTGTCTGTGTGTTTGTCAAGAAATGAAACCAAACTCCAGGATGTGAATGTAACTCTATCGACGGGATGAGGCCCAGAAGAAGTTTGTTCAAGAAGAGTTCACTGAGTGGCTGCTCACACGACTCTATCTGTGTACGATCCGTTAACGTGTTAGCTACATTATTATGATTCTACCTTTATGTTTGTTTTACAGTGTGTTTGTGCATATTTTAATAAAATGTTGTTCCTTTTCTGTGTTGTTCCGTTGTCTTGTGATCTTTTGGTACACAAATAAAAACCGAACTGAGTGACAATATGCAAACTTTTCACGTACGTACATTTTTAGATGCTATCGCATTAATAACGTCCATTATCAGACTTTACGTTTTAACATGCGAACCATTTACTATTCACACTAACTTGCTCTTAACCACACATATTACAACATGCCAATTTTGTGATCTTAACGTTTGCTATCTGTATTTTTGGCATGAGCCTAAAAATCTAATCAGTTCAGATTTAATAGGTACTGAATAACTGCAGGCGTCCTCAGTGGTTTGGGACATATCTAAAAACTATGGTTCTTTCAGTCATCAGATCTTTTTATGTTGATCATTTCACAAATTTATCAAAATCTTTTCAATCCTGAGAGTTCTTTAAGAAACATGGAATCTGACGCTCGTTCACCACAACACAGTTTTTTTTTTTTTCCAGCACAGTTTGAGAGCCCACACAGGCTGAACTAATATTCATCTCTGACCCACATCTAGGACATGTAACCACAGTAACAGCGGGATGGAAGGACCTCCAGGAAGAGACGCTTCCAGCATTCGTGTACTGTAAGTGTAGACGTCATTGTGAGAGAATAAAATATCTAAAAGGATTTCTGTCGTTTACAGACTATGAGAATAATTTCAGTTTAAGCAGGCTCTGCTTTGGTCCTGCATGCTAACCTACCAACCAAAATGCCAACCAACACTCTTTGCTTTTTTGCTAGCTGCTCAACTACCAACTTATCTATCCATTTACCACTAACTAATCAACTTACCTATCCCCCCACCACAAATAAAAAAAAAATACAATAAGAACTACCCACAATCAAACAACCAATCTGCCAACCAACTAACTCACCCGACCAACCAAGACACCATAATTCTTTGGTTGGTTGGTTGGTTGGTTGGTTAGGTCCGACAACACATGTCAACACATCAGTACACTGTTTTCAATTTATATGAGTAACATAGAACAATAAAAAAAAAAAACTTCACTTTTCTCCCTTGTTTCTGTTTTATTTTTATCATTCATTAAAACTGTCTTGATCTTCCTCCTTTCTGGTTAGTGTCTGTCTCTCCCACTACGCCAGGCTGCCAGCCAAACTTCCCGCTCTGCCACAATGCCTGCTCAACATTCCGTGCCTGCCTAGCACACTGAGCCTGCCCAGAATTCTGCGCTTGGCCAGAGTGCAGAGTCATCCCAACTCCGTTTTAATGATTTGAACGTGTCAGACCTGAACTGTGAAGGTTCCAAAAAAAAAGATACAGTTTGTCAACAGAGACAAAATAAACTAAATTGAAACAGAATGACAACAAACAGAAAAGTAGAAAGATGTGCAAAATGTTGTTTGACACCTGTTTGACACCTGAAGACAAACAAATAACATAAAACAACAATAAAAACAACAATAAAAAGTCAAAAAGCCTCCCTCCGCCCTGCACCACAAACTTCATCTCTAAGGGATCCCTGAAAGTTGACCAAAAAAATCAGGGAATCAACAAAAAATGGCAAAAGCTACAAAAAGCAAAACAAAAAAAAGCACACAAAAAGACAAAAAACTCAATTAATTTGTAATCAGTACCAACAAGTTAAACAAAAATAAAAGGATCAACAAAATCACATAAAAAAAACCCCCAAAAAAACATAAAGTTACAAAAAGATGCTAAAAGTTAAGAATATGACACAGAAATTTAACAAAAACACACAATTGGAACAACTAATGAAATACAAAACATTGTAAAATAAAAGCAAAAAAAAGCACAAGTTCTATTTGTTTGTCTAGTTAAGACCAAAGGACTAGTTACAACTAGTTTTAGTGCCAGAACGAAGGATCTAAAAAAGGAGTAAACAGTTCAACCAGTTTTTTTTAGATTTCACAATGAAGGATAGAACTCATGACCAAAGAGAGGCAGGTGTGGCAGCAACAGACACTAGAGACCAGGTGTGGGTAGTTGAAGAGGACAGATTGGGCCAGGAGGCTGCAGGAGAGGACCCCTGAGATATCGACCTTCTCTGCCAAACCTAAACCAAAAAAGCTGTTTGGTTTTTTTTTTCTAACATAAATGCTGGTTTAGACAGTGGCATTGTTGGTGTGGAAGAACGTGTGTGTGTGTGTGTGTGTGTGTGTGTGTTGTGTGTCAGCGGCTTTGTTCTCATCACACACATCTGTCCTCCTTCCATGTGTGTGATTCACAGCTAATCAGAAGCTTCTGGACACATCTGCTGCCCCCCCACTGGGACGACCCCACACACTCACATCAACACTGCTTACCCAACAAAAAAAACTAAAGTCAGTTTAGGATTGGAGAGATACCACTACCATCTATTGTCGGTACTGAGTAACTGTTGGAATTTCATTTAAATTCCTTTAGGAGTTCACAGACGTGTTACAGAACATGACTTATTGTGTTTCATTAGAAAGACAAACCTGCAGGATAGGATTTGTTTGGTGGGTTGGGGTTTATTTAATCTGCTGAGCATTCAGCAGCTTAATGTCCCGTACCACTCAGCTCCCACCACCGTGCTGAACACAGAAAAAAATCCTCCTGACGTTTGGTCTTTCTGTTTAAAAACCTACTGAATGCAAACTTTTGCTGAAAAAAAAGCAGCTGGTGAAAAAGAGAATTCATCCATTCATTCATTTATATATTTCATACTATTTAAAACAATAAAAGGAAAGAAAAAGAAATGATCAATAAGTTTTTAAGATCAGTCTTGTTTTCTAACAGTTAAAAAAATTCTAAAAAACCAAAGAGAAAAAGAAGGAACTGGATCGGAATGTTTCTTACCGGAGTTTTTATTCTGGTGGTGTGTCCTTTAGAACATCTTCCTCTGCTCTGTCACTCACTGTATACATCGGAGGAGTAAATACCCTCCTCCCTCTGTGTCTCTCTCTCTCTCTCTCTCCAGCAGCGTCACGGTGAAGCTGAAACAAACTGATGAGGATGAAAAGTCTTAAATGGATGAAGTGCTGCTTCATCACACACCTCAGGAAGACAGTGGACTGTCTGTGTGATCATTAGATTGAAGCAGTCAGATTGGTGAGAATTTTTAAAAATTGTGAGCTCAGCTTTGTTGGCATGACCTGGAAAAGCTGATCAGTTCATCTTTAGTTGGTACTGGGTGACATTGGGTTGTTTCCTTAAAATACCTTTAGTGGTTTAGAAAATATTATGTTCAGAAAAATTTGCAATTGCGATCTTTGTGAGCTTAACGTGTAGTTTCAAAATCTTGAAAACGCAATCAGTTCATCTATAGTTGGTACTGAGTGACTTTAGGCGGTTAAAGTAAAATCTCTGTGTGTTGATGTGTGACTGTCATAAACAATGACAAGGAAATAATTAAAGAATACTTAATAAATGCATAAACGAGGGATAAAAATTCAACAAGAATAAATTAAATATAAATTAATTCATTGAAAAACTTAAATAAATAATCAAAAAGATCAAACAGAAATTCTTAGTAAAATAAAAACAAATTAAATTATTAATATTAACAAAATAAAAACAAGTGGATTAATTAGTTTATTTTTCTCAAAAATTTGTGACAAATAAATATATAGTTTAAAATAATATTTGAAAAATATTAATAAAAATGTAAACAATTTATTAAAAAAGGAATAAATCATTTGTGACATTGAATGAATAAATAAAGATAAAATGAACATAAAATGTTAAAAAAAAAAATCAATGAATGATTTCAAAATGACTAAAAACATTGTGACTTTAAATAAAAAATATTTGTTTTGAAAATTAATCAATTAAAACACTAACAAATGAAAATGAATAAAATCATCAGTAAAATGGATCATTTAATGAATAAAAATAACCAATAATTTGGGGGCTTAATTAATAAATATTTTTGATGAATAAACAAAAAAAAAACATAATAAAAATGTACTAATTGATAACAATTAATTTAGACAAAAAAAAACCTAATTTGTAACCTTTAAAAGATAATAAAAATATAAAGTTTATCTATAGTTGGTACTGAGTAACTGTGTGCAGTTTAATTGAATATCCTTCAGATTTGTTTATTGATTGAATGAATAATGGACTGAAAAGATGGCTGCCGTCCTCATCACCCCTGCTTTACCCCTCTCTCTCTATTTTTATTTAGATCTATCTTCGTAACGATTTTGTTTTTTCTTGTGGACACTAAGCTCCTCCCATCACAAACCAAAACATCACAAATAAAAACATCATAAACCAAAACATCACAAACAATGACAAAATCCCAGTTTTAAACAGCTTTAAAAAATCCCAACAACCTTGTAAAACACATTTAGGTACAAATGAATTATTGATTTTACTTTTAAAATCCCCTCTGAGTCATAAAAAGAACAAAACTAGACGTGAACGTCGCCATAAAACTCGACCCCCCAGAGGTCCCTCGGATTTAGACGTGGCCAATGTTGTCGTGCTACATCCCATAATCTCCCACTTTATTGGATAAATCTGTCCAAACAGGGCAGCGAAAGAGGCGCGGTTAATTAGAAATGACAGATAAATGCCCAAAACATGACGACGCATGCTGGTAGCTTAAGGTCAACAACGTGTTGAGTGTTTCTGAGCACGTGCGTATGAATCCGAACCAGGAAGGTCATTGATGACCTTGGGTAAGAGACCCCATGTTTATCAGCTACATGTGGACGATGGTTTACATGAATCAATGATTTTTAAAGAGTCATCACTGTTTTGTTTTTGTAAAACTTTGAAGATCTTTGGAGACATTTGTGACCAGTTTGGTTAAAAATGGATTTGAATAAATGATCAAACATTGATAAACGTTGTGCATCACATATAATTCTGCTTTATTATCACCAGATTGACAGATGACATGCAACTAATCATCAGTTTTTATGATTTTCATGCACTTGCATCTGATGCTGCATTAAAAAAAAGACAAAAAAAAAATCAGTTTTAAAAGCAGGTTCCATCCACCAGGTCAGCAGCCCCCCAAAAGGTAAACTTCTCTACAAATCTCAAAATGACATTTTTACCTGTAAATTGTGCATCACTTTAAAGCTTAGAATCAAAACAAATATTTATTAGATTTTATGTCATGTTTGATCCCAGCAAAAAAAAAAAAAAATCTCCTTATTTTTGTGAAAACAATCGTTCATGTGTAACCTCTAAAGGTGAGTGTGTGGAAACGTGATCGATCTCTCCAAACAATAAATCAAGTATATTCAATCCAAACCTGTGCTCCATAAAAATCAACAAAAAAACCAACAGAAATTCCATTGTCTCTGTATTATTTTGTTGTTTTGGAGTTGTTTGCTTTTATTTGTTTTGGACGATTCCTCAAGTTCATCAAACAAAAAAGAAAGTAAGATTTCTTAAGACTTCAGATCTTTTTCACATTTAGGTGATGAACAGAATTGAACAGAATTGTGTTATTCTTTGGTAGAAAAAGTGTTTTTCTCAATACTACGGGGTGATTACACAATGTGCATGTATAAAGTTTTCCATGATGTGGTCCGTTTTTCTTACGACAGCATTTACTGTATGTGTGTTTTCTAATTGTTTCCTCGATGCTTCATTTCACTGTCCTCAGTTCACTTGAGGTTCTGAATAAAGTTACGCTACGTTAACTCCACACACACACACACACACACACACACACACACACACACACACTGCCACCTTCACAAATCACTCAGTTTGCGTAGAAATCAAGAGGTCACAGACCTTTACTGTAACTTTAACGCAAGATAAATATTTAACGTCCCTGCAACAGACTGGCGACCTGTTCAGGGTGTACCTCTTGCCTGTAATCAGCCGGGCTAGGTTCCGGTACGCCACATAAACCTGGCTGTTATGAAGATGAATGAATATTTCACGTGTATTCAAAAATACTTTTTTTTCAAATATGATTCATGGAGGAGTTTTGCAGCCACATAAGTATAAAAAGAATAAGTCAATACTGACATGTTAAACTATAGTTGGTACTAAGTACCTATGGGCAGTTTCATTAAAATCCCTTCTCTGACTAACGAGACGTTGCGTTCATGAGAATTTGTGTCCTCGACCTTTGCGGTCTTGACGTTTGGTCGCACAAAGCTGAAAGCCTATTTATTTTATTTTTTAAAAATTGTTGCAGTTCATATTTTAAGCCTGAAGCATTTAACTATGGTTTGCTGCATATTGATGTCAGAAAGAGGACACCTAAAAGCTGCCATTTTAAGACCAGTAACTTTTGGGATATTCAAATGGCGGTGCACAGGCCCAAATTTGATAGACATTAAGAAGTTTCTAAAATTTTGTAAAAAAAAAAAAAAAAAAAGATATGTACGATAATTCTTATAAAATGCTTCGACATAGAAGTCAAGGGGATAATATCTTTTTTTTTTTTGCCGTAAAACATTCCATATTGGTTCAAAAACACAAATGAAATGCTATTGGTTGTGCTACAGGTGTGATAGAGGAGGTGAAAATTTAAATTGAGAACCTAGTTGTTCTGTTTTGAGATGAACAAGCAAAAAAAAAAAAAACCTCAACAAAAATCTCCATGTTCCCGTACGCAGACGACACCATGATATTCAGTAAGAATAGGAAACAAAAGGATAGTTTGACCATCAGGCAGAAAACCAGGAGAAAGACCAAAAAAAAGATGTTGGAAAACATGATCAGATTAACGACATGTGTAGATTTTTACCAATATTTACATACATGTGGATGAACATTCAGTACAGCAGCAAACCAGCCAAGAACCAATCAAACACAATTCAATGAAATAGCCATTTTTTCAGTCGCGTTTATTCTAATAAAGGGATTTTATAGCTGAACTCTTTCCTCTGATTTAAATGCTCCATCTGTTTGGCACATTCTTCAAACACGTTCACTACTGTTTAGCTCTAGTGCAAAATAAGATGAGGTCAAACAGTTGATAGGCTTTAGTTTGAGCTTCTGTGTCTGGAGTCGATGGGGAGGCATCGGGGAGGTGGGGGGCTAGATCACACATTGTCATTGGCTTTTACACTTGATAAACTTGATTTTGTGACTTTGACCTTCGGTCGCATCGTCCAGACAACCTAAACAGTTCATCTACAGTCGGTACTGAGTAACTGTGAGTAGATTTCCTGATATTACTTCAGTGATTTGGGAGATTTTACGTTCATAAAAATATGGGACCTTGACCTTTTAAAGGACTTTTAGTTGCAGAACCCTGAAAACCTGACCAGTTCATTTATAATCAGTACTGAGTAACTGTGGGTAAAATTCATGCCTCAAGTCCAAGTATCTATCGGGAATCATAATTGATTTATTTTGATGTTCTTTTTTTTTTTTACCTGAAAATCTCCATTTTTGGTCCAAATTTTGTCTCATATCTAAAGATATAAACTTAATTTTTTAGTTTTTTTTTAAAAAATATACCACATTTGATTTTGCCCTTCATCACTTCTACAGAAAAAAACCAAACTTCATCCATTCTAAAACCAATAGAAACCGTTTCTGTTTGTCCATTCAGGCACCTGTAAAAAGAAAAAAAATCTTCAGCAGACTTTTTGAATGAAAAAAGTCAGACAATCCAGTAAAATCAGCAAATCGAAGGTAAACAGGGAAATCCACATTTTTCTGCCTTTTCTCCGAACATTCATATAGTGTATCCCAGTGGAAAATGGAGCAAAACGTCGGCAGCATGTGGGACACAGAGACAGTCCCAGTGGTATTGCAAGCAGATGCACATGTAAAGGGATCATTGCTGCAGTCTGAACAAAGCTTTTAGCTTCATGTGTTAATGCTGCATTTAAGGCCTTCGATGGGATGTGGGGTCAACACAGAAAACTTTGCTACATCTCTCGGGGTCTCTTTTGGAGGTAAAGCCTTTAGGTTTAAATCTTGATGCTAAGCTACCTTTCAACAGCGTTAGCTCAATGGTTGCTAGGAAGGTGCACTGGGAAATGGAAATCAGCTTTTTCCGTATCTCAGGAACATCTCGGGTGGTTTTTGGACACTTTTTTTGTGATTTAACACTTTAACACAGTAAAGAACTATGACCTTAATTTCCCCACTGTGGGACAAATAAAGGTTTTCTTGATTATAACATGTTTTCTCTATATTTTTATTTTATAAAAGATAATCTGAGCAGCAAAGAAAACCAATCAGAGAACCTAAATCAGTAACGTCTACTTTGAGAGTTTAAACCAACTATAACGTCCAATTAAAAGCAGCTTAAGATTAATAGTCAGTAAATAAACTTTTCCAATGCACCCCGCTAGATTAACTTATGCTACATTCAGTTTGTGTTTCCATGGTGACAGGGTTGAAGGTTTGGTTCTTGAATCATCTCCAAGGTGATTTAGCAGTTTGTCCTGAGCTCATTGGATAAAGCAAAGAGGTGGGCGGGGTCACGTTGGAATAATTTAAGGCTTAAAATACTTTATTTACATCGTGAAATTCTATTTTGAAAAAAGTCGTTCATTCCTTTCCTTAGTGCCTAGCAACCCTGCGCTTCCTTCCTTTGTGCTCCCAGTGCGACCCCAACAACTTGTTGCTATGCTCATACTCCTTTGGGTTGCCACGCCGATGCCTCGTTCCCCTTCACACTGGCTCAGAGTGCGTTCGGTTCGGCCTGAACGGCCGGCAGCTTGTTGGGACGACATGGTACGAAATACGTGATTTCGTTTGCGAAGAAAGTCACCCCCAGCTGCTCCTAAAGCGAAGCTGCCTTTCCGTAGAAGCATCCGGGTGGTGGTAGATTTCGCAGGGTGAGACCTCTGCTGGTATTCCAGCTGGGAGAGGTGGGAAGCGTAGCCGTCGGAGACGAACTATAACACATAAAAACTGTTTTTAATAGAAAATTTACTGGCCAAAGATAAAAAAAAGAAATGGTGAAGAATTTGTTCTTTTCAAGTTTTTTTTACAGGCAAACAAATCTAAAACTTAGTGGTCAAAGTGAGAATTTAGATCAAGCTCACTAAAACTAGTAGAGTTTTAGGATCAATAAAAGCAAAAAAAACATGTACATTGTCCACATTTAATTCATTTTAACTTATAAGAAATTGTTTATTTCAACACGTTTTATTTGTTTTTATTAAAAAATACATTTGTAACTATTACTGACACCTAGTGGCCCAAGGTCAAAATGTGCATTACTTCTATCTCTAAATTTTTTAGTCCATGTAAAAACTTAAAAACTAAAAAATTTGCAGAAATGAGTAAATTAGTTGACCCAAGGTAAAATTGTATAGATACCTGACACTGATTCTGCATCTTCTTTGAAGGCTTTCCTACGATGTAGATGTTGGATGGAGGCAGTCCGATAGACGAATAAATCGTAATATCCTTAGTGGAGCCATAAGCTGCGAAAATCTTCATATGAGCCTGAACCAAATGATTAAAAACATCAGATAAAATTGGAATCTTTTATCACGTAATGGCACCGTCTTACCTCATTGATGAGAAACTTCAGGAAGTTAGCTTTGTGTCGCAGTGGGTCATGAACCAGTCCGTCGCAGAAGGAAACCACGCCGTGAGGGAAGTTGTGTTGGGAGAGCCACGCTACCACACGGTGCTTCTGCATGTCAGGACGACCTGTTACGTACACGATTAGATAGCCCAGGTCCTGCCAGAACCTGAAACACATCGACGTTTGGTTTGTGTCAACGCCATTTCTCCCAAATCACTTACTCAGTACCAACTATAGATGAATCCATTAGATTTTCAGGTTCATGCAACCAAATATAAAGGCCCCAAATTCCCTTTTAATTTTTGGCCATATTGACTTTACAATGTTTGTTTATAAAGCTGACATCAAAGTTAGCTTAGCAAATTGGTTTATAATTTTTTTATTATTATTATTATTTATTGGTATTTAGTACCAAGAAAAAAACTTTTTTTAAACAAATTATTAAAAGTTTAAATTGTCGTCTATTTTGTCTGCAATACTAAAATAGTATTCTTAGCTTAGCGTGTTGGTCTCTAATGGGAATTTAAAAGAAGTCATTTATTGTTTTCTGTTCAATACAAATGAAGCAAATTCAGTCGCCATTTTCTGCCTAACAAACGACGGCGTGTTGAAAGTAACTTACTATGTTCAGTTTGTCACGTATAGTCATTTGTTGAGTTAATTAGGATGCTAATCTGAATTCTATCTCACCTCACCACATCCACCGCTCCCGCTCGAACTTTGGGGTCGCTCCCCATGATGGACACGCTCGCAGCAAATGAGCCATCGATGCTGAAAACAACAAACTCCGTTGCCTTGGGAACAACAGTCAGATAGCTGTCTGCATATGTGTGGTCCCCCCTGTTGGAGAGCGACAGAATTAGACAGTACCAGTCACTTATTAGATTTGTCAAAGGTGCAAACAAAATGATGTTAATTTCAGGCCCACAGACAGAGTACACAACAGGGTGTGTAATATTAATAAAGAACGGTGCGCTGGTTCTTTTTAGGCGTGGTCTTTAAAAATCCAGTGCCAGAAAAGAAGTCCTTATATTCAGATCCATGTTCAGTCACACCTTTTTCTTATTTTGATAAATCCAGGTAAGCGCATTGTTTATACCCAAATGTTGCCTCACGTAACTTTAATAAACAAGGCCCAAAGAATGAAGGATAGAAACTTCTTTTTATTTTTGACGTACCTGACCACCATTTTGACAGGATACACCCCAACGCCTAGCTTCTTGTTAGCAGGGATAACGTAGCTCACCCGACCACTGCTGTTGGTCACTTCGGTGTCAAAGTGAAGCCAGTCTCCAGACGGAGGCTGAGTCATGATGTGAATATCAATCTGTAGACATAAAACAAAACAATAGCTATTGTTATTAGTTAGTGCGCCATATGTCTGCTTACAGTTTCTGGCTGCTAGCATACAGTTAGCAACAACTAAGCTAACAGTAATTGCTAGAATTTGCCCATTTCATCATTGCGGTTCTTACTTGTGGAACAGCCTGTCAGAGGACCTCACGGCCACAAAGACTACTGAGTTTTTATAGAAGAGACTAACAATCTTTTTAACTTACATTATAATTAACACTTATTTGTTTCTGTTTTAGTCTAATTTGATGTACTTATTGATATTTTTTTAGTGTTGTGATTTTCTGTACTTTTACTGTTTATTATTGCATTTGAGATCTCCACTGGAAATGTAAAGTCCGTTATAAATAAAATGTATGATTATTATTTATTGTTATATTTATTTTTATATTTTTTTTATGTGCATCTTTTTTATTCTTTCACTTAGTTTAACCTCTTATAGTCTGGTGTTTCCTCATCGGGGCACACCCGCTGTGGATCCACAGGTGTACTTCTTCTGTGAATGTTGATGTGTGTGGTGTGAAAGCCCGTTAGTAAGGGTGGGCGGATCGATCCTAATATCGATAATATCGATACCAACGTTAGTATCGATATCGATCGATACTTCAACTACAATATCGATACTTTGGTTGAAGTTTTACCCCTCACACTTTGCTTCCATTTTTTCTTTTCTTTTTTTTTTTTAAAGTTAACCTAACTGATTTGTCTGCAAAATATGCGTAAATGCTGTGTGTCGCGCCTGTATGCTAAAGCGAGGCGCCCCCCCCCCCCCTTCTCTTTCGCTTTGACTTGTCACATGACTCAGCGACTCGGGGCCAAGAAACAAACAAAAAAAAAACGCAAGTCGGTAAAAGTAGAGAGAGATGGAAGGAAAAAAGAGAGTAACCGTGTGGCTGTACTTTGAGGCTACCTGCACCATTTAAAGAAAGGCTGTTAAATATAGTAACACTATAAATTAAAGAATCACCCCAAAGAAAAACTTCAGAAACGGAGGAGAAAACCCTGACCCCTTCTGTTTCTCAGAGGCAGCGCTCATTAACAGAGACGCTCCAATTTTAATTATGAAAATACAACATAATCATCTTTAACATTAGTTAACATTTGTTTGTAACTGGTCACTTCTATCGATCTACCTACCAACCTGTGTTTATACATATACTTGGTCATATTATATATATGACCCAAACCCTTGATGC
This sequence comes from Neostethus bicornis, assembly GCA_902685375.1. NCBI lineage: Eukaryota > Metazoa > Chordata > Actinopteri > Atheriniformes > Phallostethidae > Neostethus > Neostethus bicornis. The sequence goes on from CACRXE010000035.1 coordinate 276,793, forward strand.
AAAAATAGTCATTTAAAATATCGGTATCGATATCGGTATCGGCGATATTGGTCTGTGTTTACTTGATATTGGATCGATACCAAAACTTGCGGTATCGCACACCCCTACCCATTAGTCCCCAAGCTTGTAAGTCCCAAACACTATTAGATCAGCTACTGTTTTTAACTAGCTCTGCAATTAGCACAAACAAAACTGAATTTTAACCTTGGATTACTTCCCTTGTTTCTGAAAAAAAGGCTCTGTAGCTAAAGACTTTACATGGACTGAACTTTTAGACATGCTAGAAATTTAGACTTTGAATAGAAACGTTAGAAATTGCCAGGTTTTTAAAGTAAACCTAAATATTGAAATTGCAAGGTTAACAAAAGACCGGACGGTTTTACCTTTTCTCCAGTTAGAGTGACCATGTCCAGAGGACCGTAAACAAAGCGACCCGTTATCGTCTGTGTGCCGTCCTCTGTAACTACGGCATCATTAACGCGGTGGTTCGCTGTAACATTCTGAGAGTGAAGAAACAGGACGTGATGTTTCTGATTGGTGAATGTACAAATACATATATAAATAAATAGATTCTCACCCGTATTTTAACATGAGTTCTCTTACGTAGCCATTTTTCTCGAGGTTTAGATGGCGTGAATTCAGATACTTCTTTACCATCAAGCTCCAAAATGCCAGAATTTTCATGTCGCATCACCTGACAAAACACAGCCAGAAATGCAGTGGGAAAAAAGGAACGTGTAGACGATAGAATCGGTGTCCTGTCAACTTGAGCTGCCTGTTGATTGATATTGTCCAATTACAGGTAGCAAAACTCAAAATACTGATGTTTTCTGGCTTCCTTTTATTACAATAGAAGCATCATTTGATAAATCAATTTCCTTTTAGGATTATGCTAGCTTTACTATTAATAACATGGCATGTTCACAGTGACGTTTTCCAGTAGATTTTAATACAGTAAGAGTATCATTTGATAAATTTACATACCAATGCTTTGGTCAGGACTGGTAAACTTCAATATGTTGTATTTGGGATCAATAAAGTATTTATAAATCCTCGTTAGGTACTCAGTAGCACTTTTAACAAGGCATTATGAATCTACATGTGGATCTGGTAGCTCATCTCGATGAGGCAGCACATCACGACAGAACACTGATAAATACATTACTTTTTTTTTTTGGATGAGGATGCATTTAAATGCCCATTTAGCCCAATTAGTTAATAAACTAAATAATTGTATAACTGATGATTTTACCAAAGACAAACTGAAAAAATCAATTTGTTTGGTTTTGTTTTAGTCATAGATAAAATATTTTACGACATAATTCTAAATAACAGTTTGAATTGGAATTCAAAAAATCTTCTAAATTAGATTGTCTAAGCATTGATTTTTAACACATGCACAATTCTTGGATCTTTAAATCTTTTAAATCCGCATCACTGTCAAAAAACATATCGTAATCAGTCAGGACCTGCTCGACACAGTTCGCTTATTAGCCGCTAGGCGTTACATACCTGTCTGAGTAAGAAGGAAACAACGTCAGTGGATTCCCAGTAGGAGGCATGGAAAAGGTGCGGCAACGCAATGGTGGGAAATGCAGTGAGAGCATCAGGACAGTAGAGGGCGTAATCCATTCGCTTAGAGCCCCACCAATGTGATGCGACTACGGAAGAAGAGAAACATGTCATCTATCTATCGTCCGTCTACCCATGATCATCTATCTATCTACCGTCCAGCACTTCCTGTTAGCTTAACTCAGGGGCGCCCAACCAGAAGATTGCGGGCTGATTCCGAGTCAACCGCTAGGTGTGTAGAAAAAAAATATGAAATAAAGTCAGTGTTGTCAACTCAGCGACTTTGACGCATATTTAGCGAGTATTCAAACCCTCTAGTCACTAGAGTCACTAAAATTTAGTAAGAGTATCATTAGTAAGAGTTTATTACTGCTAAAATTTAGCGACTGCTCTATTTTCCCAAAAAAACTGCTATCAGGCAGCTTTTTCTAGTTTTATTTGAGATTTTTGGAGTCTGTGACGGAAAATCCAGTTGCTAAGCCTGAAATTAATAAACAGTACCTGTTGCTGTTGTAGACCCTCCTCGTCCCAAAGAGCTGTGTGTGTGTGTGTGTGTGTGTGTGTGTGTGTGTGTGTGTGTGTGTGTGTGTGTGTGTGTGTGTGTGTGTGTGTGTGTGTGTGTGTGTGATGTCTAATGGTTGTATAACAACAACAAAACGTGTTGTGAGGGTAGTTTTACTGCAGGATGGAAACCTTCTTGGGGGTTTGCAATGGTAACACAAACCATCCTGAGCCATTCATGGGGAAGGATGGTTCAGTGAGTAGGGTGACCGCCCTGTAACCGGGGGGTTACTGGTTCGAACCCACGCAAGGAGTTCATGCCAAGGTGTCCTTGAGCAAGACACAGAACCTTCAATGTCTCCTGATGGTGGTTTCCAGCTTGCATGTCAGCTTCCACCATCAGGTATGAATGAATGGGTGAATGGGAGCTACACCGTGAAACACCTTGTGTGCCAACACAGGTGAAAAAGCGCTGAATAACTCGAGTCCATTTAACGCCGGACTGGTAGATCTCAGGAGGTTCGATCTCCTGGGACAAAAAGGTTGGACACCCCTGGCTTAGCTAAACTAGCACTACAACACTAGCATCTTACTCCATCTCCTCTGTACCTTCTTCTACGTTCTCCGGCCCCCCAAAACCTCGCGTGAGGTCAGAGGTGACATTGGTGAGGTTAGAGGTCATATCAGAGCTAACCTGTGTGGACGTTCTGGTGGCTGGTTGGAAGTCAGAGATAAAATGGTCAGCATGCTCATGGCTAAGGGAACATACTAACAAACATGCTAAGGGCTAAGTCACACGGTAACGGCTAGCTAAAATGCTATGGGCTGTATGAACATGCTATTGGCTAAGTAACTAACAAAACAAGCCAATCCCATGGTAATGGCTACGTATTTGTAAATTTTTTAAATTCTATTTATGTTCTATTTATTGTGTGAAGCTTATTAATAAAATTGTGTTGTGTGGGAAGAGAGGGAAATCTATGCAAAAAAAAGTTGATTGAATTGATTTAGTATGTTATGATACTGTAACACGCTAAGTAACTCTTGACTGGCTTCAGGAACATGCCATCGGCCGTAGGAACGTGCTAGCTGCTGTGCCAACACATTAAACAGCTGTGCTGATATGCTAAAAGGTAGGCTTACTGGTAGCCATGTTGGAGGCAGTGTAGGACTCTGCCTGGCCAGAAACTTGGCTGGAGATGCTGACCTCACTGGATCTACGGGCAAAGCGGTGGTGGAGAACGGATGGAGATTCATCTAGGAGAGACAGAGAGACGGATGAATGGATGGATGAATTGATGAATAAACAGACAAATAAATAGAAGGATGCATACTCTCCGTATTGGGTTGAGAGTTCAGAACAGGAACTAAGATGGACGTTTCACATGTGCAGCCATCTTGCCATCTTGTCTGTGACTCCATTAGAAGTTGTAGGTTGCTCTGGACGGTCTCGACTACAAGAAACAGTTGTTAATGTTAAACATGCTGTTAAAGAGGGTGTTCATGTGAAATGAACTTTTTGAAGGTTTCGAATGAGCCCAAAGGTGTTTTCAGATACTAATCGAATGTCAGTTTGTTATGCCAATACATTACTAATTTATTGTTAGAAAAAATATACGATTTGCCAACAAGTTGGGTAACTACATATTAATATGTTTGCAAATCTGTTCCACCCACCTAGAAGAGTTGAGTTAGCATCGCCTAGCGGGAAGCGCTGGTACCGAGGGATGCTAAACGGAGGCAGCAGGTGAAATCTCTTATCAAGCAGAGGTTCGAGGCGTGACGCCGAAGGGTCGGCTGGATGAAACAGGTTATAAACTTGTTGGCAGGCAGGGTGTAAAGCCGACACTAGAGGAAAATCAGAAAAAACATGAGGACATTTGTAATCTGGATGAAGATCATTCGCTACATGCAACAAATATCTGTAATCTGGATAAATACTAATGCTTCAGATGTGAACTCACCATCTAAAGAGGGCACCACCGTTTTCCTCAGCGCTAGCACTAGTCCCAGTGGCGAACCGAACAGGAAAAAGTCAGAAACCTCAAAGTCAAACTTTCCCAAAGAGCCTCCTTCCAACATTGTGCTGTTGCTTGAGCGACGGGATGAAGGATCTCCATGGAGAACACTGGAATGAAGGCTAATCACAGAGATGAGAAAAACCCTGTTAAGTAACAATCTCTACAGGAAGTGAGTGACTCATGCTCGCAAGGCAGTCCGAGAAAGGAGCCACATGGGACTCTGTACCTCATTTAGTGCAATTGCAAACTTGTTTATTTTCAATATGCAGTGTTTAAACCAATGGCGAAGCTCTAACAGAAACAAGATTCGGATCAATCCACAACTACGTAGTGTAGGGTTCCAAGAACGGAGCCTTGAGGAACTCCATCTCTCCTTTTTCACAATTACAAACTTGTTTATTTCAGATCCGTAGAATTTAAACTAGTAGGGAGAGCTATCATTTGTGAGTCTAACTAGTTCAGAAGTTGAAGGAGCGATAAGCCCAAAATCTGTGGCTGATAAATTATTTCTGAACCTTTTGGAATTTTGTGACTTCAGTGCAATTATGAATTTGTTTTTTAAAATTTTGGATGCACTTGGTTTTAGCCAGTATGGGAAGCTTTTAAGACAAGGATTGAAATGAGCCTTTTATCAGTGGCCGTGCCTTTAACTGTACAGGAGTCTTGGATTTGAGCCTTGTGGCACTTCGTAGCTAATCCTTGCCCAAAGATTAGCTCTAACCAGCAGAAAGAGCCAGGAATATTTCAAACCTTGACAGGAAGGCCTGGTGGTGTTTGATGGTGTCCAGTTCGTAGGTGGAGGAGTCGCTTCGTTTACGAGGGAGGTGCTTCTTTGAGTCGTCGGGGGCGGACCTTCGGGGGATGTCGATGTTGCTACGGCTCAGTTGACGACTCGCCTCCAGAGATGGAGGACAGATTGTATCCACGGTAACGGTTGGAGAGAGAAGATCAGTGTCCTGAGAGAACGAGGTGAGTTATGTTTCATTCATCAATAAATCACTCGATCAATCCATCCCTTCATTTTTTTACCTGAACACTGATGCTGCTTCCTCTCCTGCTGCTGTTCTGACTCTCAGAAATTGCCACTGCGCTGCTACAGAGTGCATCGAAGCCCAAAATTCCTCCAACACAATCCCCGATAACACAAACCTGCAACACAACAGCCCACTGTAAACATAACTGCAAACATATGGCAAGCCATCACGACCACTCACAACTTGTCAGCACCTTAGCCCAAAAATGATGAAAATAGACGGACGGTTTTAAGGTGTTTTTATATAATGTTTTTATAGATTAAATAAATAAAAAATAAAACAGCTTTTACAGACTTTTTTCCAATAAATGTCACGTTTAATTGGTTTTTACAGCATAACTTACCCTCTTTGTGCTGACGTCCTAAATAAAAATTGGGACTCTAAAAGCTTACCATGAACTCAACATCTCACAGGTGTGACGCTACACCTTCACACTCACCTGACCATTGAAACTTGCTCCTTCTGCAGACTTGATGAAGTCTCCGTACACCTGATTGGCTCTTGTGATGACGGTTGCTACAGCGTCCTGGTACTGTGGCGCAGATGTTGCTAACAGAGGCAACGCGGCAAGCGGAATGTGGTCCTGGCTACTGGACAAGCAACTCTCATCGTAGCTGTAGGGGCTGAGGCTAAAAACAAAGAGAACAATGTGGTCATTTGTCACTGGAAGGGTTTGTTAGCACAGAACTATTCAAAAACAAGAAGAAGTTCAACCTCAGCCTCCCCTGTTAAGTGTTGTGGAAGCATGGATAGCCTGAGCACTAAATACCACAGAACGTACCATTTTTTCACAACAGTATGTCAGTTTTTTGGGGGTTTTTTTGCAACTCAACAGGACGTTAAAAATGAATAAGTAATATTTTTCTCTGATGACTTTCCGTAACAAAACATATATTTTACTGTGTTTGGTATCTCACTCTAAAATTCAGCGCTTTTTTAAGTCTTGTTTCATGCACTGGTTGTTTAGGACTCTAAGGGTTCGGTGTTGTTATACAGAACAGCTTATTTAGGCCGTTAGCTCACCTGGAAATCAGAGAGAAAGCATCCACGCAAACAGATGGACATGGAACCATCCGGATAGCGAGGTGGCTCAATGCTGTTGGATAATGAAGCCTCATCACCGTCTCAAATGCCTCGTTTAAGGTGTTCACATCACCCTGTTTGCTGCTCTGTTCCCCTGGAAACACATGAAGGTGTGATGGATGGACGTGTTACCATGGAGAACATCTCTTTTACCTGAACCCGCATCCAGAATGTTTCCTCCGTGAAGAACAAGAATCAGAATGTGGATTTTAGACGGTTGGGATGTTACATCCTATAAAAAAACAAAATGAAGGACACATAATGAACACATTAAATTAGCATGTCGTAGTGATACTGTAAGAGTAAGTTATACCTCCATCTGCTGGTTGATTCCAGCGCAATCCTCGCTTGATTCTACGGGGATCACAAAAAAATGATCAAACGATCACTCAGATTATTAACAGATTAAAAGTCAAATAAAAATCTCATAGTTTTTTTAAAAAATGTTTTTAAACCACCATTTTTAAGGTTGAAACAGAAAATGTACAAATTGGATCTCTTCCATCCCACATCCCCTTAAAACCGTCCTTAACTTTTCAGTATCTTTTGATACCACCTTAACCCAGACCTTAATCTTACAATATTACCTTAAAACTGCCTTTAACTCTACAATAGCTCCTTAAAACTTTATCTGTCAAATACCACCTTAAAATTATTCTGTCTGCCATGAACGTCCAGTACCATCTTAAAACCATGACAGAGAACAAAATCCATGGTCACGAACAACCTGTTCAAACCCTTCTATCTTTTAAATACCACCTTTAAATAGCTCAAAAAAGTGAAATATTTCTGTAAAACTGCTCTCTAAATTCTAATACCATGTTAATAAAACTCATTCTCACCTGGTCCGTCATCCATTGTTTCTATTTTATCCATGAAGTCGTTGGAGCTCCATTTTGTCATTTCTTTACAAAATGTTTGCTCGTTTTCAGAAAGATCCTCTGAGACACAAAAATCATGAGGTCAAAGGCTGTAAACAGAACCACCAAATGAGGGCGCTCTAATGTAGGCTTTTTTTTTTTTTTGCTTTACCGTGAGCATCAAAGAACTCGTCATCTGTCCCATCGTCTGAATCTCTGGCGATGCTCTGCATCCTCCATTCTGAGAGACTCTGGTGAGACGGACTCACTAAAACAAAAAGAAAAGGAGGTGTGTTGGTTGCTTTGATGGCTTGTTTGGTTGGATATCAACCCACCTCCTCTCTTGGACGACCTGTTGGATGACCTTGACGACGTAGACCACTGCTTTGTTAGTTCTGCTTTGTTCTCTCTCTTTCCATCCGTGTCCACCACCGTCTCCATGGTTTCAATCCCCGCATCCTGTCTCGTTTCTTCCCCGTTGGTCTCTACCGCCCCACCTTCTTCCTCATTTAGGCTAAACTGAGCCATCTTCTTAGCTAAGGCTAGCTGTGTTTCTAATTCCAGCAGGCGTATGTCCTCTATGGTGAGACCGTACCATTCATCCTGCCAACACCAGGCCTGCCGGTGGGCACGGACCATCACTTTACGTAAACCTGTAGCAAAAACATCACAGTTCTTAGTAAAACAATCCTCTTTGGAAAAGCTAATTACTAAGCTAGCATGTAACAGAAATGCTAGCATGCTACTTGCAGCTTAAAACTGGTTGGAAGTAACGTGCACTGAAAACATCCCCGTCTTTAATAAAACAGTCCTCACACATAACGGACTTACTTCAATATACTAGGATGCTAATTGGATTGCCGATTGCAAACAGAGTGCATACACTGAAAAAATTCTGCTTACATTAAAACGAATGTGGACGTGTCAAACAACACAAATCTTGGCCATGAACAACCCAGCATTCAAATAGAGTGTGTGCTTGTTTATCGTTGGGGTTCACCCCACAGTAGGTAAAATCAGCAAAAAGGCAACTTCATACTTTCCAAATATTTTAAATGTTGTATGGTTAGGCTTTTATGGAAGTTTCACGGCCGTTTTCTGTTTTTGTATATTCTTCCCTCCTCTCGCTCCCCGCTTCGTCGCGCCCACTGGGCGCGGGCACAACACAGCTTAAATCTTGTTTGGCTAAAGCGCACCAAGATAGCAAAGCGTGAGCACTAAAACACTTTATGTTAGAATGTGGGTGTGCCAGAGAAAAAAATCCATGGCCAAGAACTAATTACTGTTCAAATTTGTATCCGAATACAAAACGAGAAAGCTGACAAATTCTCCAAACATGCGTGAATGGAATAGAAAAAGACGTCGAGTAGATTTCAGTGTGCATTGTAAAGACTTACCCACATCATGAATGAATCTTTCAATCTTGGACTGCATCCCCCAGTATCTGAATTCCACTTTACAGAGTTTATATGCACACATAACGAGGCTACAATCAGGATTTTGGTTGATTTTATCGATCCAGTCTTCCGACAGAGGACCACGTCTGGTTTTTATCGACTGATAAAGTTTTGGATCTTCTTCCACCAAATACTCATTAGGGGAAATGTAGTCCTTTACGATGTCGATGAGGTCTGATGAAGGAAAACATAAAAACAAGATGGAAGAAGTTAGCAGATTAGCTACGAGTTCCAGATTATTATGCAAATGAGATTTGTCTGCAGAGGTTTCTGCAGTACAGGAAGCCTCCATATGATCCTACACACTTCCTGTTTGCTGCTTCGTAACTCGGTGTCCAGTGTTTCCCTCGTTTCTGAAACACTGCTGACTTAAACCAACATGACTCCTTCTGATGTTTAAAACGCTAGAAAGAGAGTTACCATTCTAAAAGCTACACTTACCCACATCCCTTTGTCTCTTTTCTGCAGATGACAAGTTGAAAACATCGACTTGATTTCCCGTGTCTGGTTTGTAGTACGTTTCTATGTCAATGGAAAACTTCTCGACAAAAGGACACGTATACCTAGGACCAAAAATAACAGGTTAGAAACAAGACGGCTGGGCTGATTTACTGACAAGTCATCCACAAAACGTGTTTAGAAATTAGTCTGTGTAGTCTCTCATTCATCCAGGAGTGATCCATAGTAGAAAAAGTTTCAAAAAAGTCTTCTGGACAGTTTAATTCTTCAACGAGACGTTTCGACTTCCATCCGGAAATCATTTTCAATCTGAATGAAATGGACAGAAAACTGGATCTATTTATACTAACCTGAGTAAAAGGTAAAAAAAAAAAGTAAGAAGGGCTCGACCAATGAGGCTGTGTTACCTATGATGGCCGTGAATGACTCCTAATGTAGCCACAGACCAGTATTTATTTTTTTACCTTTTACTCAGGTTAGTATAAATAGATCCAGTTTTCAGTCCATTTCATTCAGATTGAAAATGATTTCCGGATGGAAGTCGAAACGTCTCGTTCAAGAATTAAACTGTCCAGAAGACTTTTTGAAACTTTTTCTACTATGTGTTTAGAAGTTGTGTAGCTAGTTTTTCTAAAGTTATTGATTGTATAATCCGATTAGCATCAGGAGATATAAGGTTTTTAAATATTAGTTATTTAACATCGTTTAGATTGAGTCAATTATTATTTAACACTAGTTATTAGATTACATGATGACATCACTCGAGGCTTGCCTGTGTTTGTTTAACTTTGTTGAAAAGTAATTTTCCTAGAGTTTTCGCAATGTTGCGATTTATTATTGAAAAACAAAAAAGAAATCAACCAAACTGTACAAATTCACTCTAATACAATTTAATTTTAAACAGAGAAAGTTTCAGAGTAAAAAAAAAAGAAAATCTCAACTTTTAGTTAAATAATTTATTCCAAATCACTGAAGGGGTTGTTATGAAACTGCCCACAGTTACTCAGTACCAACAACAGATGAACTGATTAGGTTTTCAGGGTCGTGCCACCAATGGTCAATGTCACAAAGATTGAAGTCACAAACTGTTGTCTTTTTATTGTAATTATGAAAGCGTTATTAGATTATGTGTTGTTAGCGTTGCGGTAAGTTAGCTTACAGGAGAAGAATCCCACCATGGGGGAAATGATAAACTAGATTAGAATTATACCTGGTTCGGGTATAAGGATAAGCATTCCAGGACTCCTCCTCCACTCGTAGGGCATCTTGCGGCAGGATTGCGCAGAACCAGGACGGGATGTGTTTACCAATGTGATAAACTTTGTGGGTGTACTGACCCGAACCTCCCGGTCCGTCATCGTACGGTTTGTTCTCCAGGATTTCCACCCCGCTGCCTTCGCCACAGCTCTCCTCTCTGCTCTTTTTCTGTTGAGATTTAGTTCAGATCAGTGTAACATACCTCCAGAAGTAACTTAATCATACAACATAACCTAGTTCAACTTTAAAAATATTCCAGATTTAACTAACTTTAATCTTGGCTGTGCTAAATCTATCTTAGATGACATTATTTAGGATTGTAGTAACTATATATTATGAATTATATAAACGTTATTCAGAAATAACTTTTTATGATTTGAATCGTCTTTCTTTGGGATTGTAGTAAATTCCTTCTGGTTGTTTATCCTAACTTTAGTCTGGATTTTAAAACCATCTTCATAGATTTGCCCACTTTAACTTAGAGTTTTACAAAGTTATTCTTGATTCAACCAAATTCATTCTGGATCACCAATTTTATTTTGGATTGCACTCACTTTGTTCAGACTGGCGAACTGTTTGGGGTGTACTCTGCCCCTTGCCTCTAATCAGCCAGGACGGGCTCCGTCACTCCACCCACCACCCCTATCCCGATAGGGATAGACGGTTCAGAAGGCGACTGACTCACTCACTTTGTTTTGAATTGTACCAAATTTACTCGGGATTTTGGTGAAATTTGGAAAACAAAGTTGTTATAATCCAGATTAAAGGTCGTGTAATCGATTGAACTAAAGTTGTTCTCAATGTTTAGATTTCAGTTTTCTAGCTTTAGCTTTCCTTTTCTGACCGTCCAATCAGCTGCTTGGAATACAATGCCATCAGAAGCCCTATTTAAAGCCTCTACAACACTAACTAAGAAAATATTTGAATTGATTTTGTTTGAGGATTGAATGTATTTTTAATACCTCAAGACTTTAAATCTACCCGGAAACAAGTGATGCCTGTGATGTGATTGGTTAAAAGCTCATTTTGTTTATTTACTACTTTTCAACGTGTTGTTTGGGTGATCCCGTTCATCCCTGTTATTTTGCTCCTCTGACCTGAAAAGATTTGACCATTAGTTTTAATTACTGTGACGAGGTCGGAGGTCAGTCGTGCTTCAACAAGCAGCAGCAGCAGATTGTTGGAGCCACAGATCCTTTAAGTCTGAGATTACAGAGACTGGAGAGGATTTTGCTAGCTAGCTCTTTTTCTAGCTGCCTGCTGATTATTATTTCACTTTTGGATCATTTATGTTCATCTCAGCGTAGAGCGATGTGGATATATCAAGTCATGAGACCCCTCTCAGTCTGGTGAGGGGATCAGGAGTCCGCCACTAGCGATGCGTATTCATCAAGCCATGAGAAGTTTCTGGTGTTTCAGCTGAGAAATGAAGTCAAAGTTAGACGTGTGTGTAGCTGTTCCCTGACACAGCCAGCTTTCCATCCATCCAACAGCATCTTCACCGCCGATGGAAAGCAGGTGTTTCTAATCCAGCAGAAAATTTAATTTAGCAGAAATAATCCTGTCTGCACCTCTGACGGAGAAAATTAGTGTGAAGATTTAAGACATCTGGTGGTTTGTATGTACACACACACACACACACACAACACACACAGGGCAACAGCTGCTATACCGCGGGTGATGTCATTCGTTGCTCCGGTAACCAGCACCCAGCTGTGATGCTGAAAAGCGGCTTTATTATGGGATGTCTGATGTTTGATTTTCTCCTGATTTACGACTCGGATGTTAATTAATCCCAACTCGAAGATTTTTTTTACGATGTTTGGACAAAGTAATTAAAGGAAACATAAAACTGAACAAATATCTGGCTAATATGAGATAATATAATATCCAAGCAGCAATAATCCCAATCACACATGAAAGGATTAACACATTCTAATCTCACCTGGATCATGTAAAGCTGAGCGATACGATATTCCTCCACGCTCATCGGCATGGGGATGCGGTACTCCTTTATCAGCATGTCTGCTAGCCGGTCTCACCTAACCGGAGAGAAGAAGACATGTTCTTTACATGCAAAAGTAGTTAGCACATCGGATTAACCCCGCCCCATCCCTCTATTTCAAACCAATGAAGCGGATATATTACCAGGTAATCCACTGAGATTGAAAATCCTCCTGTAACCTACATCTAAGTCTGTCTGAGAGAGCATAGTTGTGCTATATGTACCAAGAGCTAATAGGCCAAATGTTTCTAACTTGCACTGTACTGGTTATTACTGGTTGTTAGTAAATGGTAACATCTCAAATGTTTGTTGTTTTTTTTAATGTAGCTGACTGGCGGCACTGGATGACATTATACCAAGACGAGCTATGGCTTTAACTTTTCACAGTGATATGTTGTTTTGTTATTTGTCCAGTAGATTGCACTACTTAACCTTAAAGGCTACACATTGTGTGTGCAAGGGGAGATCAGATTACAGCAGTATAATTAAAAAATAATGCAATTTCCGCCAATTATTCAACTATCTTTTTAAAAAGTTAATGTAAAAAATGAATGCTGACAAAAGCAAAAATTTTAAAAGAAAGAAGAAAAATTAGTCACACATTCCCAAAAATGCAAAAAATTAAAAAAAAATGTTTCAACAAAATAAAAAAATATGTGAGAAAAAAATTGTAAAAAAAACCCCAGAACAATCAAAATGAGTTATTGTTGAAAAAAGTTGAGATTTTTTTTTAAGTCTGCAACATAAGAAATAATGACAAAATACAGTTAAATAATTAGTCACTAAAAATAAAATCAATTTTAAAAAACATAATTAGTCATAAAAAGACTGATTAGTATCATGAAAAATAATCTGTCTCCATCATTTTTTTAATTGAATAATTTCGTTTTTAAAAAAAGCAAGAATTAGTAAAAATTTCCTTTACAAGTGAAGAAAAAAAATCCATGAGAGAAAAAAAAAACCCTGGTCGGATTGATCCACGATAATCCATCATTCAGACAGATTTTTCTCCTGCAAACGTTTTCATCTGTCCACCATCTAGCCACCCATCTATCCACCCATCTATCCACCCATCTATCCATCCATCCATCTATCCACCCATCTATCCACCCATCCATCCATCACACCATCACGTTTACCTTTTTTTCCGTTCCTTCATCCCTCCTTTATGCATTCGTTTCTTCTCCACCGAGACATCACACCAGTTATCGATCTTTCCCCTTCTCTCTATCTCTCTCCTCTTTCTGTCTCCACCCCCTCTGTTACCACGGCAATGGATGAGGCAGAAGCCCATTGGAGGGGGGAACTAAGGTTATTATGCAGGTTACGTAACGCCTCCAATAATCCATCTAATCTGGCTCAAAATCCAAATAATCAAAAAAAAAAAAAAACCTGCACAAAAATGACATCTTTTTTTTAACCCAATAAAGGCTGCATGGTGATGCAATGGTTTGCACTGAGGCCTCACAGTAAGAAGGTTGGGGGTTCTTGCCCCAAGTGGGACATGGCTGGAATCTTTGGTCTTTTCTGTGTAGAGTTTGCATGTTCTCTGACTGACTGTGTAAAAAGACGTGAAACACCAATGTTAGTGTCTCCAACCAATAACATATATCTTCCTCACCTCATCCACGATCATTGCTCTTTGCATGTTCTCCCCACCTACGTGTGGTTTTATTCTGGTTTCCTCCCTCCAAAAACATGCATGTCCAAGAGGCTGTTTTGGAATGAGTGTGTGTGAAAAGCTCTCTGTCTCTGTGTATGGACCCGCAACAGACTGGCGGCCTGTGTACCCTGCCTCTCGCCTGTAATCCACAAGACTAGGCAACCCTGATGGGGATAAATGGCACAGAAGATGAATAAATTGTGAACCTGATATCAACTCATAATTCTGCTAACAATAATAGTTGTCATGACAATATGCTAACACAAAAGCTAGCATGCTAATGGGGCAAGTTCAAATTCTAACAAGATGATTTAACACTTGTTACAACTTACTAAATTTTAACCATACATCCTAGATTAAACTCTAGTTTCCTCTTTTAACATGTCAGTACGTTATCTTGCTTACATAAGAGGCTAGCTTGTCAGCTTAGACATTTTAGCAGTTCTAGGACATTTCAGCCGGACATTTGAGCCAAAAAACTGCAACCTAGGATATTTGAGCCATGTGCGCCCCCGAATTTAGGACATTTCAGCCACGGACATTTGAGCCAAAAACCTATTTTATGTAGAAAATTGTGATATTTTATGTAAAAATTTTATCGTAAATAAACAGTTGCACTACAGAAAACAATTGGTTTTAGTCATTTTTATCCCATGGCTCAAATAAAAAATTCTGATATTTTTAAAAAAAATGTGATATTTTATGTAAAAATTCTGATATTTTATGTAAAAATTTTATCGTAAATAAACACTAAAAATTTTTTATCGTAAATAAACAGTTGCACTACAGAAAATAATTGCTTTTAGTCTTAAAAATTTTTATCGTGCAAAAATTTTTATCGTGCTTTTAGTCATTTAAATTTTTTTATCGTAAATAAACAGTTGCGCCCAGGTTGCAGTTCTTCAAATGTCCGTGGCTGAAATCTCCGAGTCACCGTGGCTCAAATATCCTAGGTTGTAGTTTTTGGCTCAAATGTCCGTGGCTGAAATATCCTTGGCTGAAAAGACCGTTCACCCATTTTAGAAGTGCAGGTTAGCAGACAAACAGGAAAGTTCAACTGTGTAGTTTCATAATAATATGCTGACACAAAAGCTAGCATGCTAACGGTGCAAGTTAACATTCTAACAAGATCATTTAACGCTTGTTAAATCTAACTTTTTAACATGTTAGCATACATCGTAGATTAAACTCTAGTTTCCTCTTTTAACTTAGCATGTTAACTTAGTGTTCTAACATGTTACCATGTGTTCTGGATTAACCTGTTATTTTCCTCTTTTAACTTAGCATGTTAACTTAGTGTTTGACCAAAGCGAATCTGCCTTTCAGCACTTGTTTGAAATAGTTTACAAAAATTAATTTTGGGATTTTTTTTTTTTTACTGGCTTTGTCAATGACCTCACCCCCGCAATGCCCTCCGCCCCCCTTTAGAAAATCCTGGATCTGCCCCTGAGAACAACACTAGGCATCCTGTAAGTCAGCATGACTAACTGTAAAAAAAACTGTAAATATAAAATAAGCTGAAAGAATTCAAATCAAATAACTGATTTTAAACTCAAATACTTTGTATAAAATAGTCCTCACCCGGAGGGGTTCTTCTTGGCCCCATTTTTTTTCCCCCACAAAATAAATCGTAGGATGTATTTTTTGTAAGATGTATTTTTACAAAAATAGAACCAAGGGCGGATTCAAGGGGAGGCGTGAGGGGGCTCATATCTCGCCCACCATCCCCCCTTTTTGGTCCTCAAAAAAAAAAAAAAAAGAAGAAGAAAGAAAAGGGCACTGGTGAAGCTCTCCCCTTGCAGGGCCAGCGAATGAGCACCAAAATGCAGAAAAATGACTCTTATTTGCTTTGTCAATGACCTAATCCCCCCCCCCTTTAGAAAATCCTTGAATCCTTGAACATCATATTGGTGTTGATCAGACATTAAACATAACAATGTTCATAAAGTTCTTGTTTGCAGACGTCATGTGGGGAAATGAGGGTGTGGCAGAGCAGGAATCAAAAATAAACGTAAACATATTCATTAAAATTCTCCCTGTATTCAGTCGCCATATTTTTCAAGATCACACCTTGCGTACCCCTAAAAGAAACAAGAAAACCCCTCACTCACAAATGCCTCACACACTCTGGAGTATTTTCTATGTATGCCTGAAATTTACATCATTTTTGTGCAAAACTTTATGGGTTTAAAAAAGGTAACAATATGTAAACATTAGCTCCTCTTCTGCACCGTCCATCCCTAACGGGGTTGCATGTAAACGTGTGTGTATGAATAAAAACACTTAAAATTGAACATTTTTAGATTTCAGACACCATTAACCCTCATCGTTACCCGTGCCAAAACCTAAGTGTGCGATTAACAGTTGATCCAAATGAGGTTTCTGACAAATGTGACAACCTCAGATAAAATAAATAAAGAAACATCCAAATTTATTTGCTTTAAATCCATAAAAATAAAGCTTTTCTTTCTTGAACATGTGACTGTAAAAAGTTAGGTGACAACAACCAAAATGGACCAAAAAAAAAAAAACCACACAACAAAATCAGAAATATGTCAACATTTGTACAGATTGTGTTAAAAATATAAATGATCTTGAATTTAAATCTGTATTTCTACATGTTTATCAACTTTATCTTCATGCTCGTTAGATCTAGGATCAAAATGACCTCCTCTCTTAGAAAAATTTGAATGAGTCAAAAATGGCTCTTCACTCACCACGCAGCAGTCGCCATATTGAGTATAATCCGAAACCGATCCCAGGTGAAGGAAAGTCATCCATTACACCCTAAAAAACAAGTGAAAGAGCTGACTGAGAGGCATGAGGCATTCCAAACGGTATCTCACTGTTTGGAAATCACCATTTAAATTTTATACTATTAAAATAAAACTAAAGGGTCACAGGGGTGTTGGCCTAGTGGCGGAGTTGCCATCTTTTGACCGGGAGAACCTGGTTCGATTCACCCTGGGACTGCTCACACTCCAACTGAAACACAAAAAAGCTAATGACACCTAAAAACAAACAAAATTTTATATTGTATGTCAGGTAATACAGTCCCCTCCAAAAGTATTGGAACAATGAAGCAAATTCCTTTATCTTTTCTGTGGACTGGAAACATTTGAGTATGACATCGAAAAACAAATATGAGACAAAAATTCAACATTTCAGCTTTGATTTCCAGGTATTTACATCTGGTTCTGATGCACAACTTAGAAGATAAGATTATTTGTAAAGGAACACTACATTTCTGACTGACAGGTGTTTCCACTATTATTCAAACAATAAATAGCACTTGCTCAGTTTCACATTTGGGTTTTGCCAGAGGAGACTGCATTGACAGCAAGAAGTGTAACAAACATGAAAACCAGAGAGCTGTCTATGAGGGAGAAAGAGGCAAGCTGAGAAAAGATGGAAAGTCGATCAGAGCCATTGGACAAACATTGGCGATAGCCAGTACAACCATTTGGAATGTCTTAAAGAAGAAGGAAACCACTGGTGTACTAAGTAACAGACGTCGAACAGGTAGACCGAGAAAAACAACAGCAGTTGATGACAGAAACATTGTGAGAGCTGCAAAGAAAAACCCTAAAACAACTGTTAGTGACATCACCAACAACCTCCAGAGGGCAGGAGTGAGTCAGTATCTACTGTTCGCAGAAGACTTCATGAGCAAAAGTACAGAGGCTCCACCAGAAGATGCAAGCCACTCATCAGCAAGAAGAATAGGAAGGCCAGCCAAAAAGTATAGAGACGAGCCTCAAACATTCTGAGTGTTATGGACTGATGAGACAAAGATTAACTTTTACCAAAGTGATAAAAAGGCTAAGGTTTGGAGAAAGAAAGGATCTGCCCATAATCCCAAACACACAAGCTCAACTGTTAAACATGGTGGAGGCAATGTCATGGCTTGGGCTTGCATGGCTTCTTCTGGGATGGGCTCATTAATCTTCATTGATGAGGTAACACCTGATGGCAGCAGCAAAAGTCTACAAAAACATTTTGTCTGCCAATTTAAAGAAAAATGCAACCAAACTGATTGAGAGATCCTTCATCATGCAGCAAGATAACGACCTAAAACACACTGCAAAAACAAACAAAGGAGTTCATCAGGGGCAAGAAGTGGAAGGTTTTAGACTGGCCAAGTCAATCTCCAGACTTGAATCCTATAGAGGATGCTTTTCACTTGCTAAAGAGGAAACTGAAGGGAATAACCCCCCAAAACAAGCTAAGCTGAAAGAGGCTGCAGTGAAAGCCTGGAAAAGCATCACAAAAGAAGAACGCAAAAGTTTGGTGATGTCAATGGGTCACAGACTTGATGCAGTTATTTCAACAAAATATGAAGTCTTATTTGCTTTAATTATCTGTTCCAATACATTTGAACACCTAAAAATGTGGTGCTTCTTTACAAAAAATGTTATCTTCTACGTTGTGTATTGGATCCAGATGTAAGTACCTGGAAATAAAAGCTGAGATGTTGAATTTTTGTGTCATATTCATCTTTTGGTGTCAAACCTACAGTAAAAATAAAGAAATCAGCCTCATTGTTCCAATACTTTTGGAGGGGACTGTAAATGACCAGATTAGGTCCGGTCCATTAGGTACTCTGAGACTTTTAATATTCAGTCAATTAGCCTGAATATGAATATTTAATGAGAACAAAGCAGGAAGCTTGTTAATTACACCAAGGTGTAGAGGGCAGTGACACAGGACTGACCCCAACACCCCCCTCCCCCTCACACACAACAAAGTCAATTTATCTTTAAGCTTTGAAATGAAACATTTACTCAATGATTTTTATGGTGGTACTGAAGTGTGTGTGTGTGTGTGTGTGTAATTCCTTCATTTCTGCTGCTATTAATAGATCTGACGCCCTCATGACGTAAACCTAGCAACCGACGCCCCGCCCCCACTATCATTAGAGCAAGAAAAAGTTGATCTTAAAGTAACGACGCCACCCAGCGGCCAATCACTGCTGGTACAAAAATAAACCTTCTTAAAGTTGTTTATTTTTTATTTTATTATTCAACATGTTTTTAAATCACGTGACGCCAATATTATAGTTTGTTTTGTTTTTCTTAATTAAGTGATGTCATCAAATAAAAAAGAAACTTCTGTATTTTCATTTGTGAGTTTTTTAAAAATCATTCTGATTAATTCTATAAAAACAAATAAAACCATTTTTTTTATAAAAGTGTCAACTTTCTTTATAAAGTTTTTCTTTTTTTCCAATCTTATTTTTTTGGCTTCAAAGTGAAAAAACAAACCCAAACTTAAAAATAGTTCTCATTTTTCAGAAATATTATAAATATTTATAATATTATAAATTTCTTTCATTCTTTCATTTCTTTCAGTTGCTTTTTGTTTAAAAATACAAAATATACAAAATACAAAACTGTGATTTTATTTCTGTAAAAGAAACCCAGGTCACAATAACACCGTGTTAAATGAGCAGAAAAAATAATTTTAGATTCAAACAGACGAGGCTGAAAAGTTAGGTTCAAAAGTCAATGTTAGGGTTTGATCAAACAGTGGAGCAATCACCCCAATAGTTTAAAGATGGCAGACTTCCACAGTGAAAACCTCTAAAACCAGGTCGGAAGATCATTCCTTTTGTTTTAGAGCGACCAGCCCTGCGGGCTCATGACCTGGAATTAAAACCATGACATCATGACATGTATCAGTGTGAAGAGGAATTACAACCAGGAATACACCGCTGTACTGATTGGTCACGCTTTGTTTTGTGGCTCATGCACATAAGCTGTCACATTACTAAAGTTCCCGGATGTCCGACTTCTTCCATACGTTCACCAAAAACAATACTAGCAATAGACCATGCAGATCGCTGACAGTGGCTTTCAGACGCACAGCTGCAGCAGCAGGAGATGCCATGTGCTTAGCCTCATTATACCTAATCATGTTCATGGAATGCACTAGAGTGTTCATCATGAGGGAGTTTAATTAGCCTTGGTGGGTGAGCGTGAGATAGGTCCTAATTATGGGCGTCTCCTGCCCAATGGGGGAGACTTGACATGTCTGCGCTGTGTTTCGATTTATTACACTTTGTATGTTTGTAACAATGTTTAAGCAAAAAAAAAAAAAAAAAGAAAAAAAAAATAGGTTAAGAGGTTAAAAGTTAGCTGATAAAAACTAAAGGTAACTAAAAAAAAGCACAAATTCAATTAAAAAGCTTAAGTTAAGTTAAAAAAAAACCAAAGTAAGAACTAAAAGCTAAAGAGCTAAACTTATCTGAACAGTTAGTTTGAAACGGAAAAAATTCAAGTTAAGAAGCTAAGGTTGACAAAAAAAAAAAAAAAGGTCAAACTTAACTTATAAAAAGCTAAAGTTAATCAAAAGGTCAAAATTTTATCTGAAAAAACAAAAATTAGCTTTTAAAAAATCAAAAGGAATTTGCTGAAAAATTTAAACTCAACACATTTCTTTTAAAAATCTGGTTAAATAATGACGTCAGGAAACTTCTTTATTTTTCACCTCTAAAGCCGGACATGATGAATTTACCTTGACCGTCCAGGTTGGACGACTGATTTAACATCGGTGCGTCTCAGTTTCCGGGGGCGGACCGGGGGTTTGTTTCTCCTGGTAGTTACATGACTTCCTAGCATTTGTTCATAAGTCATGCTGGTACAGTGTTAGTGGTTCACTCACATCGGACTATTGGATCGTGGATTGGAATCTTCAGATTTAAATCATAAGCGATGTCGTGGTAGAGTGAAATCCCAGTGAACGTTCAGCTTTACACAACGCACGGAAATAAAGAGATGAGATTTCTCAATAAAAAAAGAGATTCATTTATTTTTTATTGTGCATCACAGGTCCAGTATAATCGATAGCAGACGGAGCGGTGTGAGACTTCATGCATCTTCACTGAAACGTGCCGAGTGTGCTGGTACGATTCGAATCGAGATGGTCCGACTTTGCTTCGACAAGCAAATAAACGTAAACATTCACGTAAACTGAAACTAAGTTTGTTTGGCACGTTTGATATTAAATTAAAGAATAAAACGATGGCAGTGAGGTCCGTCTTGTGAATGAGTGAAATTTAAAAACGCGGTTGTAAAATTCTGAATCTCTTTAAAAAAAAAAGAAAAAGTAAAACAGTTTTTATAAATTTGTGCTTTACAAAAAATATATTCCAATAAAATCGCAATCATTTCTGACAGATATAAAAATATCCCAGAGGTACTGCTATAAAAAGAATGGGGGACGGGGCGGTGTATTTACAGGAAGTGGGCGTGGCTTAAACATGAGCAGAAGAACGAAGAATGTGTAATTTCTTCAGAGTCATTCGAATGGATCCCAGATCATGGTTTAGTTTCTCCAGACGCTTCTCCAAGGAAACCTGAGGAAGAAAAGTAATCATTCGATAGATCGAGTTTGATTAACAGATTTAAACCTGATTGTAATCAATCCTGAGAATAAAATTACAGACAGGCAGAGCTGTCCAATCAGAACCATCCCGTTGACTCGTTTCCTGTTAAAACGCGGCCGTCCTTGTTTATTTCATAACAAGCTTTATTTGTTGTTTCGCTCAAATCATTTGTTTTTAATGCAAATAAAAAAGTCTTGTTTTTGTTTAACGATAGATCTTCATTATTTAAAAATAAATATATAGATTAATTAAAATATTAATCAGTTCAAAAACTAAAAGGAACTACGAAGAAAAACTAAAGCTATATAAAAAAAAATCTGAATTTAACTCTAAACTTTACTTAAAAAAACAAAAAAACAAAAACACAGGTATGTTAAAAACCTAAAACTAAAAGTTGTTTAAAAACTAAATTCAACTGAAAATCCTGAAGCTGTTAAAAAATAAAGAACAAATAAAAAAGCAAAGTTGATTAAAAAAAGCCTTAAAAGTTTAACTTTAGGGTAAAAATATAAAGTTAGTTAAAATAGCAAAAAATTGTCGAAAATGTTGAAGTCGGCTGAAAAAAGTTATTCAAAAAGTCAAACTTAGCTAAAAGAGTCTTAAGTTGGGCTAAAAGAGCTTAAAAAAGCTCAATTCACTTAATGTCTGGATGAAGCCCACCTGCTTCCAGCAACTGAGAGATTTTTGAATACAAATGATCAGAGAATCTAGAATAGTATTTTGATGTGCCCAGTGTGTGTGTGTGCGTGTGCGTGTGCATGTGTGTGTGTGTGTGTCTCACCTCGTCTAAGCGAGTCTGGAGAGTCACCCTTCCCCCTGCTCCAGGTATCCGGCTCAGAGCCGCTTCAATCTGTAATCCAAAACATTCCAAATGTTGTGAGGGGTACCCTCCAGACCCTCCAGACATCAAAACATACCTGAAGCTTTTCCTGCGTCAGCTCGTCAAACAACCTCTCGGCTTCAGGTATTGAGATGGATCTGTTCAGGATACGAAGAGACATTTCCTCACAAGAGTCCAGCAGACCAGGTTCCTCCCAACCCAGCTGGGAGGTCCTACTGGCGGCCCCTGCTGATCCAGACTCCTGTAGACCTGAAGATAAGCCTCGTCAAAGCGTAACCCCACAAGTCAAACTGAGTCTATTATTTAAACTAAAACAGATGAAAAGTGATCGTTTGTGAGTTTGATCTGAGAATGTTAATAGAGGGAAGGTCCGAGGGTCCGCCGGTTACCGTCTCTTTCTGTTGGTGAGTATTCGAGTCTCTTCCTGGCACGACTCCCTCGGAATGAGTTACATCTCCTGTCTTCATGTTCATCAACTCTAAAAAAAATACAAATAATAAGAGAGAATCTTTATTTAAAAAGATCAACACCACAACTAAATCAATCTGGGCTTGTTTTGGGTTTTTTTTTTAACCTTTGGGGCAGGTGTTCTTCTCTTGGCATCAGGTGACCAAACGCTGTAGAGTAGTTCTCTGAGGGACAGCGTTTAGGACTGGATTTGGCAGAGAGGGGCATCAGTAATGATTCCCTTTTAGCTGAAAAGTTGAAAACAAAAATAGATCATGTTTACAGCAAAAACATTAGGGGTCTTTTTAAAACTAAGTGAAACCATCTTGATGAAAATAGAAGCTTTAAGTTTAAAATGTGCTTATTTCTGTAAAGCAAAGAGTTTAAACGACGACAGCCTTTTTCATTTATCCTACAAATCTTTAAAATATTTTAAAAAACCTTGTTTTTTCTTCTTGCAATTTCAAAGTTCACCGACAGGTGGCGCATCGTTATTATAATTATTAGCATTATTGCGTTTCTTCGGCATCATTTGTACCACAAAACTTGAAGAAATCATTTTCATACAACTAAGTGATGTGTTGTTTGTAATTTGTGTGTTCATCAATAGAGGACCAGTCGTTACGTTATTTAGTAATGTCTTTGTACAAGTAAACAAATGAAGGTTTTAAATAAACGACTTAGTGTCTGCACGGTGGCACAGTGGGTGGCACAGCAGGTAGCACAGTGGCCTCACAGCAAGAAGGTCATGGGTTCAAATCCCAGATGGGGATGAAGTTTGAAACACTGGTCTTTCTCTGTGGAATTTGCATGTTCTCCACGTATATGCATAGGTTGGGGACCCCCTTGAAAATGAGGTGTCCCATCTCAAGGGGCTTATCCCCCTAATAAAATTAATTTAAACATTTTTTATGGAACTTTATTCATTTTTCTGATTGAAATTTGAGCATTCACTAATAGATGGTACTGACTTGCCGTGGTGCCCCCCCCGAGGGGAGATGATGACACACTATTATTTCTCTCATGACTATTAATGAGTCATCTGTAGAAATTCTCTTAATGGGATTAAAACAAATCCTTTTAACAAACGTTAGATTTTTTCTTGGAAGTGTAGAGTTTAATTAATAGATTGCGCACTATTGTGATTATTATTGTTATTGTGAATCATCTGCAGAATTTGTACGACAAAACTTGAAAAAGAAATTGCAATTCCAACATTTTCCAATAGACGGCACTATTTTTTATCATTATTTTCATGTATTGTCTATAAAATAATTAAATCAACATTAAAACTTTTATGATATTTCTTTTCTAAAGTTGTGAATGGTCTTACTGGATGTAGCAGTGGGAATGTTCCTATGGGCCGGCGGCGGGAGCGAAGACGACCTATGACCTTCTGGAGACGATAACCTCATAGCGATATTTTTCTCTGCTTTAGCGTAACTTTTCAGAGATCTTTGTTCAGTTTGCGTTGGCCCCCGTTCGGCCTCGAGGAGATCCACTTGCTCTGGAATCATCTCTTTGTGTCTTCGTTCAACGAGTCCGACTGTGGTCTTCTGACAGCCCCCTACGGGCAGAAAGATCAGCTCAATCGTAAGCTAACAGGAAACCATTGCACTGCCAGATAGAAACCATCAACAAGCTTACTGGTAAAAAATAAATCCATGTATTTAAAATGTAAACAAGTTAAATGTTTAGTCAGAGTGAGACATCTTCACTTTATTGGATCTTTTTTACATAAAGCACTCGAACCGTCTGTGCATCGGTAACACATTCAAGGGACTTTATTTAATCTGCCCACAGTTAGTCGGTACCAACTCTAGATGAACTGATGAAGTTTGTGATATAGGCATGTCGTGGGCGTCGACTATGTTGTTGTTTAATCAGGCTGTAATCTCCTCTTTTTAGTCAAGTGATTCCGATCCAAAACGAGACCCCCCCCCGTGGTGCTTACAAGGTGCTCGAGTCTCTGTGGATTTGGTTTCCTCCAGTTCTATCAGAGCTCTCATCATGGGCGTCATGGTCCCCTCTCTCCGACCGGCCTCTTGGCGTTTGCTTTGAGCTGGAATCTGTTGGCATTCTGGAGGGGGTGGACCCCTGCACACAAGGAGCTCCATCAGTTCCAAAACATCATAAAAACACAACTAAAGAACAAACACATACTTCCAGTTTGTTCCAGAGGCCTCCACAGAGTTCCCAGTGTCCGGTGAACGCTCATTTAAAGAATACACCAGCTTTCTACGAGCGCCTGGTTGACGGAGATTTCTGAAGCCGTTTGTTTGATCGGACAGCGAAGGCGACGTCCTCTGCGTGACGTCTGGCTCGATTCTCTTTCTACTGGGTGACAGCAGAAGGTCCGGGTGGTGGTAGAGCCTGAACGTATAAAAAAACATCACACATCCTTCTAGAGAATCTGTTCAGACCACACGGGTCGTGTTTACGAGCTTACCCAGCACCCGAAGGCTGTGTGGTACCGTGAGAAGACAAACGGCTCCTGGTCTGGTTCTCATGCTCCAGCTGCTTCACCTGAGACTCTAGTTTGAAGATGACTCTAACAGGACACACACACACACACACATTGAAGGGTTTATTCATATAAATGAATATCCCTTGTACTGTTGGAATGATTTAAAGTTTTGTATTTATAGTTGTGAATCTAGAAAGCAGCAGTCGTTCAGCATCTAACATCTTTATCTCAATATCTTCAATGTTGAGTTACAGAATCAAAAACATCCCATTTCCATCAAAAACAAACATTCCTAAAGCGTTCCAGAGAGTTGATAAATCAATGGGTCTACCAGATATCTACCTGATATCTACCTGATATTTACCTGATATCAACCTGATATCTTACCTGATATCTACCTGATATCTTACCTGATATCTACCTGATATCTTACCTGATATCTACCTGATATCAACCTGTAATCAACCTGATATCTTACCTGACATCAACCTGATATCTTACCTGATATCTACCTGATATCTTACCTGATATCTACCTGATATCTTACCTGATATCTTACCTGATATGTACCTGATATCTTACCTGATATCTTACCTGATATCTACCTGATATCACACTTAAACGAGACATCGATAACTAGCAAAAATCTCACTTGGCGCTGATTGATTTTTGTCAAAAAGCCTATTCGCCAATCACAAAATTTACGATATCGCTCAAACCACTGAATGACTTTGAATGAAACTGCTTACTCGTGTTATTCAGTACCAACTATAGATGTACTGGTTGGGTTTTCAGAGTCATGCGACTAAATTGCGTTGGTGTTGACGTAGATACTATAGATTGAAGTCCAGCGGTACGTTTGGACTAGGACAGAGTTATCGTAGGCGGTGCCGAACGTTCTATCAGACCGTCCAGAAATAATCCATCACACGTTTTACTTGAACTACATTCCTCATAATCACTGTAAAAAAAGATACTTTATACTTCAAAAAGTTCTGAATGAACGGTCCTGTTTGTTTGTGCCTGTAGGGGATCCCTCCTCCAGCAGGTTCCCCATGACGACTCATGCTGAATGTGAGACTAAAATGTTGTGATTTTGAACAAAGTAAACAAAATAGAATTGATAAATATTTCATACTTTTCTTTGATCAATTCTTTAATGTCCTAAATACATTGCCTGTTTATCCTGGGATCCCGTTGTCATCAGGGTCTCCATGAGGTTTCTACTTCTTTCCTGCTGTTTTTTTGTTTAGCTCCTTTTATTTGCTCACCTCTTTAACTCAGATATGACGTCACCAGCTTCGACCAACTTGTTTTCAGCAGACCCCATGTTGTTCTAAACAATACACGACAAGTTTGATTTCTGTTCAATCTCACTGATGATGTGAAGGATGTTTTCATGCTGTGGTACCTTCACGATTTCATGCTCCTTCACCAGACTGTCGTATTCTCCCAGCAGCTGGAAAAAAACAAAGTTTTCAAACAATCAGACCAACATGTGGAATAAGAACCACTCACAACAAAGACTACATGGATACTCACGTCGTGCAGCATCTTGTGCTCTCTCTCGTACTGCGCCTCCTTCTCCTCAGACTCCCTGCAGATTTTTTGCACCTCCTCCTGTGTCTGCCGTAGGCGGGTCCTCATGTGCTCCACCAGGGTTTCCGTCTCTTTGCTCGAAAGTTTGCTCTCCTCAAGCCGTCGCTTCAACGACTTCACGGTGTCTCCAGCGACAGCATAGCGCTCTGCCCACTCCACCTGCCCATGCACATATCACTTATCTAAGAATGATTTATCCAAACTAGTCACACGTGTTTAAGAGGAATGACACCAAGACGTTGAACTACTGTAGTTTTTTTGGATTATAAGTCGCGATCGGCCTAAACCAATGAAAATAAACTGTGACTACTTAGTTCGGAAAATACTGTGTATGTCTGTCTGCCCTAAAATTTGCTCTTTGACGCTAGAAACCTAATCAGTTCATTTATAGTTGGCACTGAGTAAATGTAGGCAGTTTAACCAAAATCAGGGGATTGAAATCACTTGATCTTAATAATTAAGGGATTAAAATTTCTCAGTTATAATTTCTTGCTGCGACCAAAGGTCAAGGACATGAACCTCAAGATTACAAATTATTATGAGGGTGACATCTCCAAAATCACTGAAACTGCTCAGGTTCAACTATAGATGAACTTGAGGAATCACCTCTGTGTAATCATATCATTCCTTTGATCTCTACTAAAAACAATCCTCACTGGCTCCGCCTACTGAGCGGTTTTAGAAATTCATACAATAAGGTCACTTGATCAATTTTGACGTTGACTTCTCGTTAACTTCAGTCAACCAATAAGAGGAGTGTAAAGATGGAGGGAATTACCAGTTTTTTCTCCAGAGACTGGTTTGCTGCCTCCAGTTCTTGAACACGACTCGTCGAGTCGGCCAGAGCTTCTTCCAAATGTTTGCACCTGCAAAGAGAAATAATGATTGATTCTTTTAAATCGATTGTAACAAATAAACTTGCGTACCTTTGTTTGCATATTTTTAATAAATAAACGATATGTGATTACTAACCTCTCCGTTAGCTTCTGGTTACTTTTCTCCAAATCTTCTGGGAGATCTTTGAGTTTCAGTTTGTCACGGAGGATTTGGATCTCCGACTCATAGAAAGCCTTCAGATCGGCAATGTGCCGCTCGTGTTTTTCCCTCTGGTTCTGCCTCACCCTGAACAGCAAACTTCATTTTAGCATCACGGTAACTGCATCCAATCAGAATGGATCTATTTATCCAGGCATGATCCATTCATTCTAACTATCCACCGGAGGTAGAACGGTACATGTGTTCTTATTGGATCGTTTCAGTTTGGAACGGTTGGGTTCGATGCAGGGCTGTGCACAAATGATTCTGTGCCGTTTGTGTGTGTGTTTACATTCAGCTAGTTACGTGCAAGGCTCAGCTCAGAAAAACCAATCACGATTGAGTACCTGTGTTTATTTTAGCCATCTTGACTTTTTAAGGATTTCAGTGTTATCAGATTGTTGGCTTGATTGCTGCTCTTTGAAATATCACTGGTACCAAGACAAAAAAAAAAAGGGTAAAAGTAGCTGGTCGGCATTCAAGCAGCCTGTCCTTCCTCATTCCGATCAGGCCAAAGCTCTAGCCTCCTTCAGAGTGTTAATAACAGAATCTAAGATCACATTTGGTCAAATGCTAGTGCTTTACGTTTTTAAAAAGGTTGTTTTTGAGTATTTTCTAACTTTTTTTCTCATTTGAGAATTTTTGATTTAATTAAAAAACAGCACTTTGTATTTGACTTAGTTTCTGATTTTGTCGTTGCTTTAAGAAACACACAAATAAAATAAAAAACACAGGCAAATATTTTGCTTTTTGTTCTGATACGGTGCCAAAAATATACCAAACTGTGACCTCATAACCGATGTATGATTTTTGTGTACCGTTACACTCCGACAAACATTTGGTTTTTATTGTTTTTCAATTTGTGTTTCTGTGAATTTGAACCAGAATCTATAAACTCACAGTGAAAGAACGACTGGATCTTCAGCAGAGGAACTTCTCCTCTTGTGTGGGCCCAATACCGCTCCCTGAGGAACACCAGAACGAGTTGTCACGCTGATCTGGGGAATTTTATCTCCATCCCCTTCAGTGTCTAATGGATCTCCGGCTCGACTGGTCAGGTGTGAGAGTTGGTTCTTTGCCTCGGCTCTAAACTGGGCTAACTTATTGATATTGTCCCATAAGCTGTGAGGATTAAAGGAGGAATCAGAGAGGTAATCTGGGGTAACCGGGGTTCTCACTCCGGTTTGTGGAAAGGGCTGAGTGGCGAAGGACGGGCTGCTGAAGTGAGACGGGGATGTAAAACCAGACGTTCGATCCGACTGCCGCGTGTTGGCCGCGGGGTCAACGGTCAGCACCTGCAGTGGAGAATCACAGGCTTTTTAATGCCGTTCTCAAAAGGCTAGAGGGGTACAGCGTTCAGCCATCTGACCTACCTGTGGTGAAAGAGGGCTGGACGCTACCGAGCGTCCCCAATCAGGTTGTTTATCTCTCTGCTTGTTTTGATAGATTTCACGGAGAGAAAGTTGAGGCTCCTGCAGATCAAACAGACTTATAAAAATCATCGGGGTGTAACTCCTCAAAGATTCACGTTCTGAACGTTCTGAATTCCAAAGTTGAAACCAGCAGCTTTCTAACGACTGGTTTTTAGATAGTTTTATTTTGTTTCGATGTTCCACCTTTTTTTAAACAGATTCCAAACTTTCAGCCTTTTTTTTTTCCATTCCTACATGTTTTTAAAGAAATTGAAGCAAATTGTAAACATTTTAGTTTGTATTTCAAATATCTTTGGTGTTTTGAAGACAAAGATTTTTGTAACGGGGACGATTCAAACGGAATTCAAACAGAAAGCTGAAATCAGCCTGACATTCTGAATTTCAGCTCTTGTTTCATGACGTTAGTCGTGTCCACATGTTGCAACTCTTTTTAAACAGATTATAAACTTTTAGCATGTTTTATCTGAACATTTATGCAGGTTTTATTTCACTGTTTAAGGTTTTCCAAGCTTTTTTGTGTTTTGAGGTTTTTTTTGCATCCATTTCCAAACCTTATAGCTATTTTTGAAGAAATTCCAATTTTTTGCACATTTGATCTATTTAGTTCTACATTTTAAACCATATTTTTAATGCTGCAAAAAAATTCAACTACGTAAACATATCTAAAAAAATTAGGGTTTTAGCTTTTTTTTTTTAAGTGTTTTTGTAGCAAATTTTGCAGAAAGAAAATCAACCACTTTGACATCTTTTACATTTTTTAAACCTGTTTTAACCTTTTTTTTGGCTTTTACACACTTTTTAAACACCATGTCATGGAGTAATCATCCATATGTAGATATACACTAGTTATGTTTTTACTTACCAGCCCCATGGTCACCTCCCGCAGGACGACATTGTCGATGCTGTCCGGTAGGGTGCGATAAAGCTCAGATTCATTCAGACGCCAATAAGTGAGCCCTGAAAAACCTGTATGAAGGACACATTAAACACTAGGCCTGTCTGTAGGTTGTCAGTTCTTTGCAGATGATACTCTGTAATACGGTGGTCTTTCTCTAGAATGAGCTCAAACTAGTATGTTTCACAGACTTTTTTAGTACAATTTTGCAGCTTTCATTTTCTTCGTTGCATTAATTAGACGAGGGGTTGTAAACAACCCAGAAGTTTGAGACCCTTTGTTTTAATAGATTAAAAACAGATTGCTTACCTGATGCTTCGGACATCAAGCTATCAGACCTTCTCAGGGCGAACAAGTTGGGCGTCGACTCACCATCTTGATGCTGGATTAGACTTTGGTCAGTTTTAAACTTTATCAACAACAAACATTTTTGGACAGTTTGTGTTTGCCCACCTGGTCCATAGGGTCTGTGCTCTCCAGTGGTGGTGGTCCAGTGGATGTATGATGTTCCTGGTCCTCAGTGTTTAGATGTGAAACTTCTCCTGGTTTACTTTTTCTGGGTTTTTGCTTCTGTCTTTGGGCCCAGGAGGTCAGCTGCTGGTTGGTGCTGCAAATAGACTTTTACGATCAAAATGTTCCATATGTGTGATAGAGGCAATGATCCGAGTTTGTTTGTTATCAAGCTCAAATGCAATTATTAAGCTTACTAACTAACTACACATCTATAGATGAACTGATTGTGTTGTAATACAGGCGTTGGCTTATTCTTTTTTTTTATGTCACAATTAGAAGATCTCTAACCGACCTGGGATTTTTCTGCTGGTCCTGTGTTACTTCTTCAATTATCTCCCCCATGAGGCGCTGTTGTTCCTCCATATTTCCACCAGGGGGCTCCACACCTGTTTCCCAAGTCAACAGCGTACCGTATCCACTACTGAGTCCCGTTGTCGCCCGCTCCTCCACCTGGTTTGTGTCTGACGCAGCCGATGACGGAGGGCTAGTCGCTAAATGATTGCCGTGTTTTACATCTCCGTTGCTATCGGCGACGGGAGGGAGACTGAAATCCTTTATTCCTTCTTTGTTGGTGTGGATGCTGGGCTGTCGGTTTTGGAGTTGAACCAGAGCTTTAATCTCATCCTGAATCAACTAAGGAGAAGATAGAAGATTAGCATCCACAGAGAAGAAGGAAGTTTGCATCTGATGAGTTTGGATTTTACCTGGATTTGGCTCTGGTACTGTTCTTGCTGAGCGAGGATTTGCTCCTGGTATTGCTTTTCAACCAGCTGGAACAGTTGCAACCACCGACCCTGGCACCGAGCAACACAAAAAAAGATCAAAGTCTGATTTCAATTCTGAACGGTTTCTGTAATTTTAGTATGAAAGTGAGACATCTGTCTGATTGGTTTTATGGTTAGCATCCGCTAAAAACAACTCCTAACAATTTTATTAAGATGCTTAATGTCAGCTCTTCAACAGGGGCTAACACCTTGCCCCTCACAGTGTGTATGAAAACCCTGTAGATGTTAGAGGATAAGGACCCACCTCACAGTGTTTCCAGATGTCGGGGTTCATCTCCTCGCTGCTCTGGATCTCCTGAAGCAGAGCGCGAAGAGTTTCCAGGGAGGTCGGGGTGACGAAGGGAAGATTTTTATCTCCGAAGGCTTCATCTGTGTTCCTGAAAAAAAAGACATTTTTGTTTATCTTTTCCTCCATCTCTCCAATCCATCCATTTCCCTCACCTGATCTTGTTGGTTGCTGGTGTGATTTCCTCGGCGCCCCCTGAATTTTGGAGGGTTGTGTTTCTTTCCTCAGATGAAACTAAAGAGGCTTCGCTCTCTTTCCCCTCGGCGTGGCTCAGAGCCCCCGAGGTGGAAACATCCTCGGAGATGCTGTCATCTGTGGACATGTTTATCGGCCCGTGCGGGATGGGGCGCTCCGACAACTGGATGAAAAGAAAAAAACTAGCTTAACAGCTGCAAACAGGATAGTATTAGAAACAGAGTTAAAGCATTAAAAAAAAAGAAAAACATAGGACGCTGATAAAAACGAGAAACAGAGTTAGCTACTACTTTTCAAACTTTCACCATTTTTTCCTGCTTATCTTCCTCACTACCGTAGTCATTCTACAATCTGATAGGTTCCTCACTACCGTAGTCATTCTACAATCTGATAGGTTCCTCACTACCGTAGTCATTCTACAATCTGATAGGTTCTTCACTACCGTAGTCATTCTACAATCTGATAGGTTCTTCACTACCGTAGTCATTCTACAATCTGATAGGTTCTTCACTACCATAGTCATTCTACAATCTGATAGGTTCCTCACTACCGTAGTCATTCTACAATCTGATAGGTTCTTCACTACCGTAGTCATTCTACAATCTGATAGGTTCTTCACTACCGTAGTCATTCTACAATCTGATAGGTTCTTCACTACCGTAGTCATTCTACAATCTGATAGGTTCTTCACTACCGTAGTCATTCTACAATCTGATAGGTTCTTCACTACCATAGTCATTCTACAATCTGATAGGTTCTTCACTACCGTAGTCATTCTACAATCTGATAGGTTCTTCACTACCGTAGTCATTCTACAATCTGATAGGTTCTTCACTACCGTAGTCATTCTACAATCTGATAGGTTCCTCACTACCGTAGTCATTCTACAATCTGATAGGTTCTTCACTACCGTAGTCATTCTACAATCTGATAGGTTCTTCACTACCGTAGTCATTCTACAATCTGATAGGTTCCTCACTACCGTAGTCATTCTACAATCTGATAGGTTCTTCACTACCGTAGTCATTCTACAATCTGATAGGTTCTTCACTACCATAGTCATTCTACAATCTGATAGGTTCCTCACTACCGTAGTCATTCTACAATCTGATAGGTTCTTCACTACCGTAGTCATTCTACAATCTGATAGGTTCTTCACTACCGTAGTCATTCTACAATCTGATAGGTTCCTCACTACCGTAGTCATTCTACAATCTGATAGGTTCCTCACTACCGTAGTCATTCTACAATCTGATAGGTTCTTCACTACCGTAGTCATTCTACAATCTGATAGGTTCTTCACTACCGTAGTCATTCTACAATCTGATAGGTTCTTCACTACCGTAGTCATTCTACAATCTGATAGGTTCTTCACTACCGTAGTCATTCTACAATCTGATAGGTTCCTCACTACCGTAGTCATTCTACAATCTGATAGGTTCCTCACTACCGTAGTCATTCTACAATCTGATAGGTTCTTCACTACCGTAGTCATTCTACAATCTGATAGGTTCTTCACTACCATAGTCATTCTACAATCTGATAGGTTCCTCACTACCGTAGTCATTCTACAATCTGATAGGTTCTTCACTACCGTAGTCATTCTACAATCTGATAGGTTCTTCACTACCGTAGTCATTCTACAATCTGATAGGTTCTTCACTACCGTAGTCATTCTACAATCTGATAGGTTCTTCACTACCGTAGTCATTCTACAATCTGATAGGTTCTTCACTACCGTAGTCATTCTACAATCTGATAGGTTCTTCACTACCGTAGTCATTCTACAATCTGATAGGTTCTTCACTACCGTAGTCATTCTACAATCTGATAGGTTCTTCACTACCGTAGTCATTCTACAATCTGATAGGTTCCTCACTACCGTAGTCATTCTACAATCTGATAGGTTCTTCACTACCGTAGTCATTCTACAATCTGATAGGTTCTTCACTACCGTAGTCATTCTACAATCTGATAGGTTCCTCACTACCGTAGTCATTCTACAATCTGATAGGTTCTTCACTACCGTAGTCATTCTACAATCTGATAGGTTCTTCACTACCATAGTCATTCTACAATCTGATAGGTTCCTCACTACCGTAGTCATTCTACAATCTGATAGGTTCTTCACTACCGTAGTCATTCTACAATCTGATAGGTTCTTCACTACCGTAGTCATTCTACAATCTGATAGGTTCTTCACTACCGTAGTCATTCTACAATCTGATAGGTTCTTCACTACCGTAGTCATTCTACAATCTGATAGGTTCTTCACTACCGTAGTCATTCTACAATCTGATAGGTTCTTCACTACCGTAGTCATTCTACAATCTGATAGGTTCTTCACTACCGTAGTCATTCTACAATCTGATAGGTTCTTCACTACCGTAGTCATTCTACAATCTGATAGGTTCCTCACTACCGTAGTCATTCTACAATCTGATAGGTTCTTCACTACCGTAGTCATTCTACAATCTGATAGGTTCTTCACTACCGTAGTCATTCTACAATCTGATAGGTTCTTCACTACCGTAGTCATTCTACAATCTGATAGGTTCCTCACTACCGTAGTCATTCTACAATCTGATAGGTTCTTCACTACCGTAGTCATTCTACAATCTGATAGGTTCTTCACTACCGTAGTCATTCTACAATCTGATAGGTTCTTCACTACCGTAGTCATTCTACAATCTGATAGGTTCTTCACTACCGTAGTCATTCTACAATCTGATAGGTTCTTCACTACCGTAGTCATTCTACAATCTGATAGGTTATTCACTACCGTAGTCATTCTACAATCTGATAGGTTCTTCACTACCGTAGTCATTCTACAATCTGATAGGTTCTTCACTACCGTAGTCATTCTACAATCTGATAGGTTCCTCACTACCGTAGTCATTCTACAATCTGATAGGTTCTTCACTACCGTAGTCATTCTACAATCTGATAGGTTCCTCACTACCGTAGTCATTCTACAATCTGATAGGTTCCTCACTACCGTAGTCATTCTACAATCTGATAGGTTCTTCACTACCGTAGTCATTCTACAATCTGATAGGTTCTTCACTACCGTAGTCATTCTACAATCTGATAGGTTCCTCACTACCGTAGTCATTCTACAATCTGATAGGTTCTTCACTACCGTAGTCATTCTACAATCTGATAGGTTCTTCACTACCGTAGTCATTCTACAATCTGATAGGTTCCTCACTACCGTAGTCATTCTACAATCTGATAGGTTCCTCACTACCGTAGTCATTCTACAATCTGATAGGTTATTCACTACCGTAGTCATTCTACAATCTGATAGGTTCTTCACTACCGTAGTCATTCTACAATCTGATAGGTTCTTCACTACCGTAGTCATTCTACAATCTGATAGGTTCTTCACTACCGTAGTCATTCTACAATCTGATAGGTTCCTCACTACCGTAGTCATTCTACAATCTGATAGGTTCTTCACTACCGTAGTCATTCTACAATCTGATAGGTTCTTCACTACCGTAGTCATTCTACAATCTGATAGGTTCCTCACTACCGTAGTCATTCTACAATCTGATAGGTTCTTCACTACCGTAGTCATTCTACAATCTGATAGGTTCGTAGAAGCTACAAACGGAGTTAGCTTTTGAGTCGCTAGCACATAGAGAAGACCTCCTGAAACAGAGTTTCTAACTGGCATCAGTCCACGGGTACTGAACAACACAGATGTGTGGAGGGCTTCAGCATCTGTTTGGCATGAGCCTTCATCTCCAGAGCGTCCTGGTGCCGCCTCATCCTGAGGCCCTGAACAACTACAGCCCAGTACCACTGACCTCTCGTGTCATGAAGGTGATGGAGCGGCTGGTACTTTCACACCTCAGAGCCCTGGTAAGACCTTTCCAAGACCCTCTGCATATGAGGCTAAGCTGGTGGTTGATGATGCCTCATACTCTACTCCTCAGTGTGAAACATGTACTTAAACTTCTCCTCCGGCTTTAACACCATCCAGACGAGACTGAGGCAGGTGGACGCTCTGTTGGTCTCATGGACTACCTGACTGGTGACCTGGGTGGTGTACCCCTCCCTTACTTTTAACCCCCTCCAGGCTTCCAGACTTCCAGTACTGTTCTGGGTCTTGTTATTCGGACATTATTTTGGTTCCTTGTATCATTGATGTGATCATTAATATTCACTGTTTATTATTTTATTATTACATGTGATCTGTGTTGTTATGATTTGTATTCTAACTGTTTCAAATCAGATGTTTCAACGTGTATTTTATTAAGAAATCAAATCAAAACTGTCGGTTTGAAAATAACTTAAAATGGACAAAAATCATAACGTATTTGATCCAAAACAGGCAGAAAATAGAATGAAATTTGGAAAAATAGTGTGTTTAAATCAAATAATTTAAAGTCCAGCGTGGATTAAAACATAAATGAAATGAATTAATAATCCATTAAGGCTAATTAAAGATCGGGTTTATTCTGAACTGTCAGGATGTGTTTCAATCTGAACAAACTAACAAATAAACTGTTTTATCAAACGATAAGACGCTTTTAAAAACAAAACCAACCCGCAAACAAAACCGGAGTAAAAACCTGACGGAAACAGATCGTAATGAGACTTACCAGATCATTTTGGTCCACATTTGATTCATATTTCTGTGTAACTGACTAGCTGTTATTAGCTGCTGCACTGCAGCGAACGAAGCACAGCGCTCATTGGTTAACACAGCCTGACGAAAAAGGAAGTCACACAGGAATACGGAAGTAAAGATGAGAGTAGTTTAAAAATAAATACAGCATTAAATATGCTAATGATAAAAATGATAAACATAGATCTATACAACCACACATATAGATCTATATAACCACACATATAGATCTATATAACCACACATATAGATCTATATAACCACACATATAGATCTATACAACCACACATATAGATCTATATAACCACACATATAGATCTATATAACCACACATATAGATCTATATAACCACACATATAGATCTATATAACCACACATATAGATCTATACAACCACACATATAGATCTATATAACCACACATATAGATCTATATAACCACACATATAGATCTATATAACCACACATATAGATCTATATAACCACACATATAGATCTATACAACCACACATATAGATCTATATAACCACACATATAGATCTATATAACCACACATATAGATCTATACAACCACACATATAGATCTATACAACCACACATATAGATCTATATAACCACACATATAGATCTATATAACCACACATATAGATCTATATAACCACACATATAGATCTATATAACCACACATATAGATCTATATAACCACACATATAGATCTATATAACCACACATATAGATCTATATAACCACACATATAGATCTATATAACCACACATATAGATCTATACAACCACATATATAGATCTATATAACCACATATATAGATCTATATAACCACACATATAGATCTATATAACCACACATATAGATCTATATAACCACATATATAGATCTATATAACCACACATATAGATCTATATAACCACACATATAGATCTATACAACCACACATATAGATCTATATAACCACACATATAGATCTATATAACCACACATATAGATCTATATAACCACACATATAGATCTATATAACCACACATATAGATCTATATAACCACACATATAGATCTATATAACCACACATATAGATCTATATAACCACACATATAGATCTATATAACCACACATATAGATCTATATAACCACACATATAGATCTATACAACCACATATATAGATCTATATAACCACATATATAGATCTATATAACCACACATATAGATCTATATAACCACACATATAGATCTATACAACCACACATATTGATCTATATAACCACACATATAGATCTATATAACCACACATATAGATCTATATAACCACACATATAGATCTATACAACCACACATATAGATCTATATAACCACACATATAGATCTATATAACCACACATATAGATCTATATAACCACACATATAGATCTATACAACCACACATATAGATCTATATAACCACACATATAGATCTATATAACCACACATATAGATCTATATAACCACACATATAGATCTATATAACCACACATATAGATCTATATAACCACATATATAGATCTATATAACCACACATATAGATCTATATAACCACACATATAGATCTATACAACCACACATATAGATCTATATAACCACACATATAGATCTATATAACCACACATATAGATCTATATAACCACACATATAGATCTATACAACCACATATATAGATCTATATAACCACATATATAGATCTATATAACCACACATATAGATCTATATAACCACACATATAGATCTATACAACCACACATATAGATCTATATAACCACACATATAGATCTATACAACCACACATATAGATCTATATAACCACACATATAGATCTATATAACCACACATATAGATACATATGTAACTGATAGAACAGGTTATATAGATCTATGTAACTGATAGAACTGATAGATCTGCAAGTTTTGTTATATAAAAACTTGCAGTTTAGTAGCTTATCTCAGGGGCGAATCCAGAATTTGGGAGTGGGGGCGTGAGGAGGCTTCCCTCTCTTTTGCCCCCCCCCCCCCCAGAACATTTTGAGATATTTTGCCCAAAGTTTATAATAATTGAAGTAGTAAGAACACTTTTTTGTGGACCAAAAGGGGGGGAGGGTGTGCCTCCAGGCCCCCCCTGATCTGCCCCTGCGACTGTCTCATCCTCCTGAGTCTTGTCCATGTCTGTTCTGTTTGAACACTGCTGCCGTGTTAATTTGCCAGCGCAGGCGATGTAGGACAGCCGAGAAGTCTACGGGTCCTTCAATAGGACAAAATTCAAATGCGAAAAGATCGGCACGCCACCGTTATGATGTCATAATTAATTGTGTTTATTTTTTTAACGTGTTAAAATGCGGCGGAATTAATTAATCAAATTAACGCGTTAAAATGACAGCACTAGTATAGATATACATAAACATGCATGCATAGCTCATGGAAAAAATATTTTCACAGAAATAATTTTCAATTTTTTTATCAAATTGAAAATAATTTCCAGATTGAAGTCGAAACGTCTCGATCAGAAAATACACCGTCCAGAAGACAACTTAGAATTTTTTTTCTCCGATGGATCACTCCTGGATCAACGAGGGATCACACAGTAACGCAGGTTGCTTGATGTATCCACATCACCTTGAATAGTACTGAATTTGACTCAAGTTATTTATACACAGTACAACTGTATTGAAAATACATTTTATTACACAGAGTAATAAATACATACAAAGATGCACGTACCAGCATTTTCTTCTTCTTTTTTTTTTTTTTTGTTCTTTTAACACCCAAACGGATGAAATGTTTGGCACATGTGTCCTTTTTTTTTTTTTTTTGGTCTGAAAACCAGACCAAATACTTTATAAAAAAAAATTAAAGTTCCTCATCTATGTCTGTACAAGCCATGCAGTTTCTACAAAATAAAAGCATCGACCTGTTAGCATGCAAAATGAAAAACAATAGAAAAAGTTTTAAATACCGAAAAAAAAAAATTCCCAAAAAAAGAAAAAAGTCAGGCTCAAAGACCACGTGACATCTTCTCATTGGAGTCATGAGATTGTTTTCCCATCATCATACTCTCGCCTCCGTGCCGAGAGATGGGGGAAAAAAACTCCTGATGAGTTGGAGTGTGTGCAGGTAAGAGGAAGGCGTGGTCGGGGCTAGGAGCGGGCATTCCTCTCCGTTTCCGCCAAACATTCTCGTACCAACCCTCTGGCATGAATAATACCTGTATGAAAAAAGAGGAACCATTAGAAGAGAAATTGTTAAATCTTTACTGGTAACGCCATGAAAACTGCCATACCTCTTTTCAACCTCTCCATGGCGCTCTTGCTCCCGGCATATGTTGGTCGGATTTCTTTTCCGAGTTCTTCAATGATGGATAGAAGTTCTGCGTATTTATTCTGAGGAACCAGGTTTCCAATAGAACCCTGAAATATTATTTATTGTATTAATTAATAATAACAAATTTTTTATGGTCATTTTTTTTTTTATTTTGTAAATATTTTTGAAAGTGTTTTTTGGCACTAATTAGTACAATAATAACAAAAAAACTATTTTTACCCCTTTTTGTGTTTTATCAATTGACACTCATTTAATTTGAAGTTGTTTTTTTTTTAACTTAAATAATTACAAAATAATTTGCAAGAAGAAGACTTTCCAAATTTTTTTTTGTTCTTGAAGTCTTTCTTGTAATGGATTGTGGGTAATCCCAAGGGGGAATCAAACCAGGTTCTCCTGGCCGAAAGACGGCAATTCTGCCACTAGGCTAACGCCCCCTGGGACCGAATTGGCAATTTTTAAAAATATTTTTTAT
Source organism: Neostethus bicornis (assembly GCA_902685375.1). Taxonomy (NCBI): domain Eukaryota; kingdom Metazoa; phylum Chordata; class Actinopteri; order Atheriniformes; family Phallostethidae; genus Neostethus; species Neostethus bicornis. The sequence continues at coordinate 317,054 of CACRXE010000035.1, forward strand.
AAAAACATTTTTATGAATATGTTTTTTTCAAATAACTTTTAAACACCTCATTTTGTTGCTGAATGGGGGTGCAGTGGTTAGCACAGTGGCCTCACAGCAAGAAGTTCAGGGTTCCAATCCGGGGTGGGAAAGAGGGAATGGCCTTTCAGTGTGTAGTTTGCATGTTCTCCCTGAGTATGTGTGGGTTTTCTGACTCTTGCCTGAAATCAGCTGGGATAGACTCCGGCACCCCTTCAACCCAATTATGGAGAAGCGGTTCAGAAAACAAAAGTTCATGTATAGCATGTAGTGAGCAGTGTCTATGTTACCTGTGTGTATCCCAGAGAAGGGGCCGTGTAGTCGCTCAGCAGCGGTCTGTAGGATTGTTGAACTGAAGCCAAATTTGCTGCAGGAGACTGAAGATTTCCAATTACTGCGTAATTAAAACATAAAAGTATTGATTACAGTCATTTTTTAAAAAACATTTTTCACAGTAATTAATACATGTGTAATAAACAAAAAATATCTTTTTTTCACCCGAAATATGATGTCAAACTAAACAAAAATCAGGAAGACAATAGTAAAATATTTTTAAAAAATTCCATTGTTGCACATTTTTATTTTGATAAATAAAACCTTTTAAATCTAAGAAATGATTTCTCTTTGTTACGATGTCATTACAGCCTTCCACCGTTAGAGGTCCTCGAAGGGACGTAAAACCAGCGAGCGGAAGATTAAGCGAAAAAAAGCATCATGGAGGAAACAACAAAACAACAGTTTTTAAACATTTCTTTTTATTGTGGAAACGTTCGCACGTGGCGTGACCGTAAATCCGGAACAAGCAGAGATTTATTTGAGATTCAAACGAACCAGAGAGTTTGTTCGATGCGCGTGTAAGACGCGTGTATACAGCTGTGTAGCATTAGTAATAATGGCGGATTAGCCACTAGCTTAGCATCAAGGATCTGACCCTAGAATCTAGAAGTGGACAAAAAGATGTTTATTCCAGGTAATAAGGCAGTAATTAAAGATGGAGAAGACGCGTGTGTTCTTACCCTGTTTGGTAGAAGCTCCGGGATGATGAACATGGATGGTAGCTTTGGAAGACAAAGACATGATGTTTAAATGAAAGAAAGGAAAAAAAATGACCCGAAATTCACTGAAGCGTCTGTGTCTCACTTTTTGTTTACAGCAGCAGCAAACCGGCAAATATGGCGTCACTTTGTTCTGACACACTGCGGATCATCTGCGAAAAAAAACGAGAAAAAAAAAAGCTACCATTCACACCTTGATCTCACTTTGGAAACAAGAAGTGAAAAGTTTGGATGCTGATTTTTAACATGCATTCATTTCACAGGTTTTTATAGAAAACAATTCAAATTTACAAAAACTTTTAGACATTTTTTTCATTTTTTGGAGAAAAGTATTATTTCCATATTTTACCACTTTTTATTTAAATATGACCAATTGTTTTATTTTTAATTAATTTCTACATGCAGATAGTTTTTAAATTTAAGGCAAATTTTACAATATATTGTATTTTTTTATTTGGAAATATTTGTTTACAACATTTAAAGTAAAAACAACTGAACTTCATTTTTTAAAATTGATTTTGTAAAAACAATAAAGACATTTACTCAGTTTTTCACTTTTTAGTTTGTGATTAAATGATTAATGTATTTCATTTTTTGTTGTGTATTTTAGCATTTTTTTGTGTATTTCTGTAAAATATGTGTTTTATAATTTACGAATTTCTACAGAAAATTATTTTTAGATTTGGTCAATTTTTGGAAAAAGAAAAGGTTTTACATTTTATTGTGTGTCATATTTACAATCAGAAGAATCATTTTATCCACAGATTGTAGAAATCATGTGGATTTTTACAGATTTTTTTAGGTTGTTTTTTTTTTTAAATCTGAATTTGATTGATTTCTTTATCACTTATGAACCAATGGAATTTGGAATTTTTCAGCAACAAAGTTTCTGTTGTTTAAACCTTTAAATGATCCTTTAATCTAGAGATCCTGTTTACTAGTGAATATCTGAACAGATCTTTGATAACTTTAATACTTTTTGAGATATGATTGTCTAAAACACAGATTTTTTTTTTCTCCACTCTCACTAATTAAGTGAGGATGCTAACTTTGCAGGTGAGGCAGTGCCTCATTTATCATCATGGAAAAAAAGAAAGTGTGAATAAAGGAATAAAAATGTTTTTCATGTGTGTTAAACATGGATTTGGAGTCTGACTACACATTTTTGTCATTTTATTAAGTAAAAATAAATCCAGGCCAGAAACCCCAGGTGAGGCAGGGGCAAACTGCCCCCCTTCTGACTGCATCCAAAACAAACTGAGCGGCATGACGTGTGCCAGTTTCTGTTTCTCAGAATATCACCAGAATGAACCGGACAGACATACGCGTGATACCCCACTGCTTTCTGCAGTCTATATGATGTCTGTTATAGACCTGTGGATTCAACAAATCAGAGTCTGGATGCAAAACAAATTTCTCCAGCTAAACTCAGACAAACTGAAATCATTGTCTTTAACAAAGAGAAAGACAGGTTTTCTACATTATACACTGTTAAGTCCAAAAAAAGACTTTTATTCAATTTAGTATTTCCAGAATCAAAAAATAAAATTCACAAAACAGAGATTGTCTTTTTCAGCTGAAAAAGGAGAGAGGAGGAGATAGCTTATCCTCAATTGTCCAAAAACTCTCTGCTCTCCCTCCTCTGCCTCCTTCCTTATTAAGATAACAGGAGTAGTGATCTTGAGGCCAGGTGGTGGTCTGATAAGAAGGTGGTGGTGTGATAAGAAGGTGGTGGTCTGATAAGAAGGTGGTGGTGTGATAAGAAGGTGGTGGTCTGATAAGAAGGTGGTAGTCTGATAAGAATGTGGTGGTCTGATAAGAAGATGGTGGTCTGATAAGAAGATGGTGGTCTGATAAGAAGGTGGGGGTCTGATAAGAAGGTGGTGGTCTGATAAGAAGGTGGTGGTCTGTTAAGAAGGTGGTAGTCTGATAAGAAGGTGTTGGTCTGATAAGAAGGTGGTGGTCTGATAAGAAGGTGGTAGTCTGATAAGAAGATGGTGGTCTGATAAGAAGGTGGTGATCTGATAAGAAGGTGGTGGTCTGATAAGAAGATGGTGGTCTGATAAGAAGGTGGTAGTCTGATAAGAAGATGGTGGTCTGATAAGAAGGTGGTGATCTGATAAGAAGGTGGTGGTCTGATAAGAAGGTGTTGGTCTGATAAGAAGGTGGTGGTCTGATAAGAAGGTGGTGGTCTGATAAGAAGATGGTGGTCTGATAAGAAGGTGGTGGTCTGATAAGAAGATGGTGGTCTGTTAAGAAGGTGGTGGTCTGATAAGAAGGTGGTGATCTGATAAGAAGGTGGTGGTCTGATAAGAAGGTGTTGGTCTGATAAGAAGGTGGTGGTCTGATAAGAAGGTGGTAGTCTGATAAGAATGTGGTGGTCTGATAAGAAGGTGGTGGTCTGATAAGAAGATGGTGGTCTGATAAGAAGGTGGTGGTGTGATAAGAAGGTGGGGGTCTGATAAGAAGGTGGTGGTGTGATAAGAAGGTGGTGGTCTGATAAGAAGGTGGTAGTCTGATAAGAAGGTGGTGGTCTGATAAGAAGGTGGTGGTCTGATAAGAAGGTGGTGGTGTGATAAGAATGTGGTGGTCTGATAAGAAGGTGGTGGTGTGATAAGAAGGTGGTGGCCTGATAAGAAGGTGGTAGTCTGATAAGAAGGTGGTGGTCTGATAAGAAGGTGGTGGTCTGATAAGAAGGTGGTAGTCTGATAAGAATGTGGTGGTCTGATAAGAAGGTGGTGGTCTGATAAGAAGGTGGTGGTGTGATAAGAAGGTGGTGGTCTGATAAGAAGGTGGTGGTGTGATAAGAAGGTGGTGGTCTGATAAGAAGGTGGTGGTCTGATAAGAAGATGGTGGTATGATAAGAAGGTGGGGGTCTGATAAGAAGGTGGTGGTCTGATAAGAAGGTGGTGGTCTGTTAAGAAGGTGGTGGTCTGATAAGAAGGTGGTGATCTGATAAGAAGGTGGTGGTCTGATAAGAAGGTGTTGGTCTGATAAGAAGGTGGTGGTCTGATAAGAAGGTGGTAGTCTGATAAGAATGTGGTGGTCTGATAAGAAGGTGGTGGTCTGATAAGAAGGTGGTGGTCTGATAAGAAGATGGTGGTCTGATAAGAAGGTGGTGGTGTGATAAGAAGGTGGTGGTCTGATAAGAAGGTGGTAGTCTGATAAGAATGTGGTGGTCTGATAAGAATGTGGTGGTCTGATAAGAAGATGGTGGTCTGATAAGAAGGTGGGGGTCTGATAAGAAGGTGGTGGTCTGTTAAGAAGGTGGTGGTCTGATAAGAAGGTGGTGGTCTGATAAGAAGGTGGTGGTCTGATAAGAAGGTGGTGGTGTGATAAGAAGGTGGTGGTCTGATAAGAAGGTGGTGGTCTGATAAGAAGATGGTGGTCTGATAAGAAGGTGGTGGTCTGATAAGAAGGTGGTAGTCTGATAAGAAGGTGGTGGTCTGATAAGAAGGTGGTGGTGTGATAAGAAGGTGGTGGTCTGATAAGAAGGTGGTGGTGTGATAAGAAGGTGGTGGTCTGATAAGAAGGTGGTAGTCTGATAAGAATGTGGTGGTCTGATAAGAAGGTGGTGGTCTGATAAGAAGATGGTGGTCTGATAAGAAGGTGGGGGTCTGATAAGAAGGTGGTGGTCTGATAAGAAGGTGGTGGTCTGTTAAGAAGGTGGTGGTCTGATAAGAAGGTGGTGATCTGATAAGAAGGTGGTGGTCTGATAAGAAGGTGTTGGTCTGATAAGAAGGTGGTGGTCTGATAAGAAGGTGGTAGTCTGATAAGAATGTGGTGGTCTGATAAGAAGGTGGTGGTCTGATAAGAAGATGGTGGTCTGATAAGAAGGTGGTGGTGTGATAAGAAGGTGGGGGTCTGATAAGAAGGTGGTGGTGTGATAAGAAGGTGGTGGTCTGATAAGAAGGTGGTAGTCTGATAAGAAGGTGGTGGTCTGATAAGAAGGTGGTGGTCTGATAAGAAGGTGGTGGTGTGATAAGAATGTGGTGGTCTGATAAGAAGGTGGTGGTGTGATAAGAAGGTGGTGGTCTGACAAGAAGGTGGTAGTCTGATAAGAAGGTGGTGGTCTGATAAGAAGGTGGTGGTGTGATAAGAAGGTGGTGGTCTGATAAGAAGGTGGTAGTCTGATAAGAATGTGGTGGTCTGATAAGAAGGTGGTGGTCTGATAAGAAGGTGGTGGTGTGATAAGAAGGTGGTGGTCTGATAAGAAGGTGGTGGTGTGATAAGAAGGTGGTGGTCTGATAAGAAGGTGGTGGTCTGATAAGAAGATGGTGGTCTGATAAGAAGGTGGTGGTCTGATAAGAAGGTGGTGGTCTGTTAAGAAGGTGGTGGTCTGATAAGAAGGTGGTGATCTGATAAGAAGGTGGTGGTCTGATAAGAAGGTGTTGGTCTGATAAGAAGGTGGTGGTCTGATAAGAAGGTGGTAGTCTGATAAGAATGTGGTGGTCTGATAAGAAGGTGGTGGTCTGATAAGAAGATGGTGGTCTGATAAGAAGGTGTTGGTCTGATAAGAAGATGGTGGTCTGATAAGAAGGTGGTGGTCTGATAAGAAGGTGGGGGTCTGATAAGAAGGTGGGGGTGTGATAAGAAGGTGGTGGTCTGATAAGAAGGTGGTAGTCTGATAAGAAGGTGGTGGTCTGATAAGAAGGTGGTGGTCTGATAAGAAGGTGGTGGTGTGATAAGAATGTGGTGGTCTGATAAGAAGGTGGTGGTGTGATAAGAAGGTGGTGGTCTGATAAGAAGGTGGTGGTGTGATAAGAAGGTGGTGGTCTGATAAGAAGGTGGTAGTCTGATAAGAAGGTGGTGGTCTGATAAGAAGGTGGTGGTGTGATAAGAAGGTGGTGGTCTGATAAGAAGGTGGTAGTCTGATAAGAATGTGGTGGTCTGATAAGAAGGTGGTGGTCTGATAAGAAGGTGGTGGTGTGATAAGAAGGTGGTGGTCTGATAAGAAGGTGGTGGTGTGATAAGAAGGTGGTGGTCTGATAAGAAGGTGGTGGTCTGATAAGAAGATGGTGGTCTGATAAGAAGGTGGTGGTCTGATAAGAAGGTGGTGGTCTGTTAAGAAGGTGGTGGTCTGATAAGAATGTGGTGGTGTGATAAGAAGGTGGTGGTCTGATAAGAAGGTGGTAGTCTGATAAGAAGGTGGTGGTCTGATAAGAAGGTGGTAGTCTGATAAGAAGGTGGTGGTCTGATAAGAAGGTGGTGATCTGATAAGAAGGTGGTGGTCTGATAAGAAGGTGTTGGTCTGATAAGAAGGTGGTGGTCTGATAAGAAGGTGGTAGTCTGATAAGAATGTGGTGGTCTGATAAGAAGGTGGTGGTCTGATAAGAAGATGGTGGTCTGATAAGAAGGTGTTGGTCTGATAAGAAGATGGTGGTCTGATAAGAAGATGGTGGTCTGATAAGAAGGTGGTGGTGTGATAAGAAGGTGGTGGTCTGATAAGAAGGTGGTGGTCTGTTAAGAAGGTGGTGGTCTGATAAGAAGGTGGGGGTCTGATAAGAAGGTGGTGGTCTGTTAAGAAGGTGGTGGTCTGATAAGAAGGTGGTGGTCTGTTAAGAAGGTGGTGGTCTGATAAGAAGGTGGTGGTCTGATAAGAAGGTGGGGGTCTGATAAGAAGGTGGTGGTCTGATAAGAAGGTGGGGGTCTGATAAGAAGGTGGTGGTCTGTTAAGAAGGTGGTGGTCTGATAAGAAGGTGGTGGTCTGTTAAGAAGGTGGTGGTCTGATAAGAAGGTGGTGGTCTGATAAGAAGGTGGTGGTCTGATAAGAAGGTGGTGGTCTTTTAAGAAGGTGGGGGTCTGATAAGAAGGTGGTGGTCTGTTAAGAAGGTGGTGGTCTGATAAGAAGGTGGTGGTCTGTTAAGAAGGTGGTGGTCTGATAAGAAGGTGGTGGTCTGATAAGAAGGTGGTGGTGTGATAAGAATGTGGTGGTCTGATAAGAAGGTGGTGGTCTGTTAAGAAGGTGGTGGTCTGATAAGAAGGTGGGGGTCTGATAAGAAGGTGGTGGTCTGTTAAGAAGGTGGTGGTCTGATAAGAAGGTGGTGGTCTGTTAAGAAGGTGGTGGTCTGATAAGAAGGTGGTGGTCTGATAAGAAGGTGGGGGTCTGATAAGAAGGTGGTGGTCTGATAAGAAGGTGGGGGTCTGATAAGAAGGTGGTGGTCTGATAAGAAGGTGGTGGTCTGATAAGAAGGTGGTGGTCTTTTAAGAAGGTGGGGGTCTGATAAGAAGGTGGTGGTCTGTTAAGAAGGTGGTGGTCTGATAAGAAGGTGGTGGTCTGTTAAGAAGGTGGTGGTCTGATAAGAAGGTGGTGGTCTGATAAGAAGGTGGTGGTCTGTTAAGAAGGTGGTGGTCTGATAAGAAGGTGTTGGTCTGATAAGTTTTTGATCTGCACCTCAAATAATGTCATACTATCCAAAAATTCAAGTTGTCACAGAAACCCCCATCCTGTGTGAAGAGAGACCGGTGTGATGTTTGTGTTAGTGTGTACACACTATGAGTGTATCATTGTATGGATGAATAGATGATACACAAGGTTGTAAACATAGAAATATTACACAATAAGTTTTTTTTTTCTTTCCAACCGAACAGGATGATTAAATTATGGATTTAATTTTTGTTCACTTGAAAAAAACTCTTTTCTGAGTTTTTTATGAATAATGTTGAGATGCCTGGTGTGTATCTACTCAAAATAAACATCAGTTACCTTCAATCCAGAGGCGGCTCGTTAACGTGTGCGCAAAGGGCGCCGCCCCCACCCTGGAAAAGTAGGATTCATGACGTCACGTCAGACAAACAAAAAACTATTTCAACTGGTGTTGAAGATATATATATATATATATATATATATATATATATATATATATACTGTATATATACAGTACAGACCAAAAGTTTGGACTAAACATGAACCATCTAGAACTCTGAGGACCTCTGGGACCGGCCTCCTGCTGGTGTCTAGAGTCAGGACTAAACATGAACCATCTAGAACTCTGAGGACCTCTGGGACCGGCCTCCTGCTGGTGTCTAGAGTCAGGACTAAACATGAAACATCTAGAACTCTGAGGACCTATGGGACCGGCCTCCTGCTGGTGTCTAGAGTCAGGACTAAACATGAACCATCTAGAACTCTGAGGACCTCTGGGATCGGCCTCCTGCTGGTGTCTAGAGTCAGGACTAAACATGAACCATCTAGAACTCTGAGGACCTCTGGGACCGGTCTCCTGCTGGTGTCTAGAGTCAGGACTAAACATGAACCATCTAGAACTCTGAGGACCTCTGGGACCGGCCTCCTGCTGGTGTCTAGAGTCAGGACTAAACATGAACCATCTAGAACTCTGAGGACCTCTGGGACCGGCCTCCTGCTGGTGTCTAGAGTCAGGACTAAACATGAACCATCTAGAACTCTGAGGACCTCTGGGACCGGCCTCCTGCTGGTGTCTAGAGTCAGGACTAAACATGTACCATCTAAAACTCTGAGGACCTCTGGGACCGGCCTCCTGCTGGTGTCTAGAGTCAGGACTAAACATGAACCATCTAGACCTCTGAGGACCTCTGGGACCGGCCTCCTGCTGGTGTCTACAGTCAGGACTAAACATGAACCATCTAGAACTCTGAGGACCTCTGGGACCGGCCTCCTGCTGGTGTCTAGAGTCAGGACTAAACATGAACCATCTAGAACTCTGAGGACCTATGGGACCGGCCTCCTGCTGGTGTCTAGAGTCAGGACTAAACATGAACCATCTAGAACTCTGAGGACCTCTGGGATCGGCCTCCTGCTGGTGTCTAGAGTCAGGACCAAACATCAACCATCTAGAACTCTGAGGACCTCTGGGACCGGCCTCCTGCTGGTGTCTAGAGTCAGGACTAAACATGAACCATCTAGAACTCTGAGGACCTCTAGGACCGGCCTCCTGCTGGTGTCTAGAGTCAGGACTAAACATGAACCATCTAGAACTCTGAGGACCTCTGGGACCGGCCTCCTGCTGGTGTCTAGAGTCAGGACTAAACATGTACCATCTAAAACTCTGAGGACCTCTGGGACCGGCCTCCTGCTGGTGTCTAGAGTCAGGACTAAACATGAACCATCTAGAACTCTGAGGACCTCTGGGACCGGCCTCCTGCTGGTGTCTAGAGTCAGGACTAAACATGGACCATCTAGAACTCTGAGGATCTCTGGCACCGGCCTCCTGCTGGTGTCTAGAGTCAGGACTAAACATGAACCATCTAGAACTCTGAGGACCTCTGGGACCGGCCTCCTGCTGGTGTCTAGAGTCAGGACTAAACATGAACCATCTAGAACTCTGAGGACCTCTGGGACCGGTCTCCTGCTGGTGTCTAGAGTCAGGACTAAACATGAACCATCTAGAACTCTGAGGACCTCTGGGACCGGCCTCCTGCTGGTGTCTAGAGTCAGGACTAAACATGAACCATCTAGAACTCTGAGGACCTCTGGGACCGGCCTCCTGCTGGTGTCTAGAGTCAGGACTAAACATGAACCATCTAGAACTCTGAGGACCTCTGGGACCGGCCTCCTGCTGGTGTCTAGAGTCAGGACTAAACATGTACCATCTAAAACTCTGAGGACCTCTGGGACCGGCCTCCTGCTGGTGTCTAGAGTCAGGACTAAACATGAACCATCTAGAACTCTGAGGACCTCTGGGACCGGCCTCCTGCTGGTGTCTAGAGTCAGGACTAAACATGAACCATCTAGAACTCTGAGGACCTCTGGGACCGGCCTCCTGCTGGTGTCTAGAGTCAGGACTAAACATGAACCATCTAGAACTCTGAGGACCTATGGGACCGGCCTCCTGCTGGTGTCTAGAGTCAGGACTAAACATGAACCATCTAGAACTCTGAGGACCTATGGGACCGGCCTCCTGCTGGTGTCTAGAGTCAGGACTAAACATGAACCATCTAGAACTCTGAGGACCTCTGGGACCGGCCTCCTGCTGGTGTCTAGAGTCAGGACTAAACATGAACCATCTAGAACTCTGAGGACCTATGGGACCGGCCTCCTGCTGGTGTCTAGAGTCAGGACTAAACATGAACCATCTAGAACTCTGAGGACCTCTGGGACCGGCCTCCTGCTGGTGTCTAGAGTCAGGACTAAACATGTACCATCTAAAACTCTGAGGACCTCTGGGACCGGCCTCCTGCTGGTGTCTAGAGTCAGGACTAAACATGGACCATCTAGAACTCTGAGGACCTCTGGGACCGGTCTCCTGCTGGTGTCTAGAGTCAGGACTAAACATGAACCATCTAGAACTCTGAGGACCTCTGGGACCGGCCTCCTGCTGGTGTCTAGAGTCAGGACTAAACATGGACCATCTAGAACTCTGAGGACCTCTGGGACCGGCCTCCTGCTGGTGTCTAGAGTCAGGACTAAACATGAACCATCTAGAACTCTGAGGACCTCTGGGACCGGCCTCCTGCTGGTGTCTAGAGTCAGGACTAAACATGGACCATGTAGAACTCTGAGGACCTCTGGTACCGGCCTCCTGCTGGTGTCTAGAGTCAGGACTAAACATGAACCATCTAGAACTCTGAGGACCTCTGGGACCGGCCTCCTGCTGGTGTCTAGAGTCAGGACTAAACATGAACCATCTAGAACTCTGAGGACCTCTGGTACCGGCCTCCTGCCGGTGTCTAGAGTCAGGACTAAACATGAACCATCTAGAACTCTGAGGACCTCTGGGACCGGCCTCCTGCTGGTGTCTAGAGTCAGAACTAAACATGAACCATGTAGAACTCTGAGGACCTCTGGGACCGGCCTCCTGCTGGTGTCTAGAGTCAGGACTAAACATGAACCATCTAGAACTCTGAGGACCTCTGGGACCGGCCTCCTGCTGGTGTCTAGAGTCAGGACTAAACATGAACCATCTAGAACTCTGAGGACCTCTGGGACCGGCCTCCTGCTGGTGTCTAGAGTCAGGACTAAACATGAACCATCTAGAACTCTGAGGACCTCTGGGACCGGCCTCCTGCTGGTGTCTAGAGTCAGGACCAAACATGTACCATCTAAAACTCTGAGGACCTCTGGGACCGGCCTCCTGCTGGTGTCTAGAGTCAGGACTAAACATGAACCATCTAGAACTCTGAGGACCTATGGGACCGGCCTCCTGCTGGTGTCTAGAGTCAGGACTAAACATGAACCATCTAGAACTCTGAGGACCTATGGGACCGGCCTCCTGCTGGTGTCTAGAGTCAGGACTAAACATGAACCATCTAGAACTCTGAGGACCTCTGGGACCGGCCTCCTGCTGGTGTCTAGAGTCAGGACTAAACATGAACCATCTAGAACTCTGAGGACCTATGGGACCGGCCTCCTGCTGGTGTCTAGAGTCAGGACTAAACATGAACCATCTAGAACTCTGAGGACCTCTGGGACCGGCCTCCTGCTGGTGTCTAGAGTCAGGACTAAACATGTACCATCTAAAACTCTGAGGACCTCTGGGACCGGCCTCCTGCTGGTGTCTAGAGTCAGGACTAAACATGGACCATCTAGAACTCTGAGGACCTCTGGGACCGGTCTCCTGCTGGTGTCTAGAGTCAGGACTAAACATGAACCATCTAGAACTCTGAGGACCTCTGGGACCGGCCTCCTGCTGGTGTCTAGAGTCAGGACTAAACATGGACCATCTAGAACTCTGAGGACCTCTGGGACCGGCCTCCTGCTGGTGTCTAGAGTCAGGACTAAACATGAACCATCTAGAACTCTGAGGACCTATGGGACCGGCCTCCTGCTGGTGTCTAGAGTCAGGACTAAACATGGACCATGTAGAACTCTGAGGACCTCTGGTACCGGCCTCCTGCTGGTGTCTAGAGTCAGGACTAAACATGAACCATCTAGAACTCTGAGGACCTCTGGGACCGGCCTCCTGCTGGTGTCTAGAGTCAGGACTAAACATGAACCATCTAGAACTCTGAGGACCTCTGGTACCGGCCTCCTGCCGGTGTCTAGAGTCAGGACTAAACATGAACCATCTAGAACTCTGAGGACCTCTGGGACCGGCCTCCTGCTGGTGTCTAGAGTCAGAACTAAACATGAACCATGTAGAACTCTGAGGACCTCTGGGACCGGCCTCCTGCTGGTGTCTAGAGTCAGGACTAAACATGAACCATCTAGAACTCTGAGGACCTCTGGGACCGGCCTCCTGCTGGTGTCTAGAGTCAGGACTAAACATGAACCATCTAGAACTCTGAGGACCTCTGGGACCGGCCTCCTGCTGGTGTCTAGAGTCAGGACTAAACATGAACCATCTAGAACTCTGAGGACCTCTGGGACCGGCCTCCTGCTGGTGTCTAGAGTCAGGACCAAACATGTACCATCTAAAACTCTGAGGACCTCTGGGACCGGCCTCCTGCTGGTGTCTAGAGTCAGGACTAAACATGAACCATCTAGAACTCTGAGGACCTATGGGACCGGCCTCCTGCTGGTGTCTAGAGTCAGGACTAAACATGAACCATCTAGAACTCTGAGGACCTCTGGGATCGGCCTCCTGCTGGTGTCTAGAGTCAGGACTAAACATGAACCATCTAGAACTCTGAGGACCTCTGGGACCGGTCTCCTGCTGGTGTCTAGAGTCAGGACTAAACATGAACCATCTAGAACTCTGAGGACCTCTGGGACCGGCCTCCTGCTGGTGTCTAGAGTCAGGACTAAACATGAACCATCTAGAACTCTGAGGACCTCTGGGACTGGCCTCCTGCTGGTGTCTAGAGTCAGGACTAAACATGAACCATCTAGAACTCTGAGGACCTCTGGGACCGGCCTCCTGCTGGTGTCTAGAGTCAGGACTAAACATGTACCATCTAAAACTCTGAGGACCTCTGGGACCGGCCTCCTGCTGGTGTCTCTATCAGGACTAAACATGAACCATCTAGAACTCTGAGGACCTCTGGGACCGGCCTCCTGCTGGTGTCTACAGTCAGGACTAAACATGAACCATCTAGAACTCTGAGGACCTCTGGGACCGGCCTCCTGCTGGTGTCTAGAGTCAGGACTAAACATGAACCATCTAGAACTCTGAGGACCTCTGGGACCGGCCTCCTGCTGGTGTCTAGAGTCAGGACTAAACATGTACCATCTAAAACTCTGAGGACCTCTGGGACCGGCCTCCTGCTGGTGTCTAGAGTCAGGACTAAACATGAACCATCTAGAACTCTGAGGACCTCTGGGACCGGCCTCCTGCTGGTGTCTACAGTCAGGACTAAACATGAACCATCTAGAACTCTGAGGACCTCTGGGACCGGCCTCCTGCTGGTGTCTAGAGTCAGGACTAAACATGAACCATCTAGAACTCTGAGGACCTATGGGACCGGCCTCCTGCTGGTGTCTAGAGTCAGGACTAAACATGAACCATCTAGAACTCTGAGGACCTCTGGGATCGGCCTCCTGCTGGTGTCTAGAGTCAGGACCAAACATGAACCATCTAGAACTCTGAGGACCTCTGGGACCGGCCTCCTGCTGGTGTCTAGAGTCAGGACTAAACATGAACCATCTAGAACTCTGAGGACCTCTAGGACCGGCCTCCTGCTGGTGTCTAGAGTCAGGACTAAACATGAACCATCTAGAACTCTGAGGACCTCTGGGACCGGCCTCCTGCTGGTGTCTAGAGTCAGGACTAAACATGAACCATCTAGAACTCTGAGGACCTCTGGGACCGGCCTCCTGCTGGTGTCTAGAGTCAGGACTAAACATGTACCATCTAAAACTCTGAGGACCTCTGGGACCGGCCTCCTGCTGGTGTCTAGAGTCAGGACTAAACATGAACCATCTAGAACTCTGAGGACCTCTGGGACCGGCCTCCTGCTGGTGTCTAGAGTCAGGACTAAACATGGACCATCTAGAACTCTGAGGACCTCTGGGACCGGCCTCCTGCTGGTGTCTAGAGTCAGGACTAAACATGAACCATCTAGAACTCTGAGGACCTCTGGGACCGGCCTCCTGCTGGTGTCTAGAGTCAGGACTAAACATGAACCATCTAGAACTCTGAGGACCTCTGGGACCGGCCTCCTGCTGGTGTCTAGAGTCAGGACTAAACATGAACCATCTAGAACTCTGAGGACCTCTGGGACCGGCCTCCTGCTGGTGTCTAGAGTCAGGACTAAACATGGACCATGTAGAACTCTGAGGACCTCTGGGACCGGCCTCCTGCTGGTGTCTAGAGTCAGGACTAAACATGAACCATCTAGAACTCTGAGGACCTCTGGGACCGGCCTCCTGCTGGTGTCTAGAGTCAGGACTAAACATGAATCATCTAGAACTCTGAGGACCTCTGGGACCGGCCTCCTGCTGGTGTCTAGAGTCAGGACTAAACATGAACCATCTAGAACTCTGAGGACCTCTGGGACCGGCCTCCTGCTGGTGTCTAGAGTCAGGACTAAACATGAACCATCTAGAACTCTGAGGACCTCTGGGACCGGCCTCCTGCTGGTGTCTAGAGTCAGGACTAAACATGGACCATGTAGAACTCTGAGGACCTCTGGGACCGGCCTCCTGCTGGTGTCTAGAGTCAGGATTAAACATGGAGAACGTGCATTTCAATTTTAAGCTGCAAAAGCCCACCCAAGCTCTTTCTGCCCTTCAGGTCTGTCTGGAGAAGATAGGGACATGGATGACCAACAACTTTCTCCAGCTCCACATCAGCCATTTTGATCGGTACACCTCACCAGATCAAAACATCCTCTATTTCAAGTACTATTCTGGTTTCTGGTCATGACGTCCCACTCTCCTTCTCTGTAACAAACCTCGGTGTAAAAATTGACTGAAATCTCACGTTTCACAGACTCGACTACTGTAATGCCTTCCTCGTTGGTACACCTGGCAGGAGCCTTTAGAAGCTTCAGTACATCCAAAACTGCTCTGCCAGAGTCTTGATGAGGAGGTGAAAATTTGACCACATCACCCCTGTTCTCAAATCACTTCACTGGCTTTCCATCCGTTTCAGAATTAACTACAAAATCTGCCTGTTCCTTACCCATCTTACCTCACTGAGCCCTGCCCCACACACATCAACTCAAGACACCTTCACTGTAATTCCACCCACTGCCTCCACCAGCCCAGGACCAGGCTGACCACGATGGGGGACAGAGCCTTCCAGGACCTCCACCCACTGCCTCCACCAGCCCAGGACCAGGCTGACCACAATGGGGGACAGAGCCTTCCAGGCCGTTGGAATGAGCTCCTAGAACTCTTCAGGGCCACAAAGTGTGGACACATTTAAAAAAAGACCTAAAGACATTCATTTTTAACTTTATGGTTCTTTGTTTTCTGAATGTAGATTTTGGTTTTATATTTTTTTTTAAATTGCTTTTACCATAGTTTTTTATTTTGGGAAATTTTTCTCTTAAAATGTATTATTAAGTCTGGATCAAACTTCCTGAGGCCGTGAGACCGGCTTCTACGGTGACCATGTTTAAATACAGTTGTTATAAAAACAGTTGTTAAAAAAAATCTCTAAAAAAAAAGAGCAAATCAAGATTAAACTTGGTAAAATTTTGAATGATGTAGGTAAAAAACACAGACAAAACTCAAAGTAGAATTATAGAAGCTTTATTGAGCGATAAACTCATGATCAGCTGAACTATTTACAAATTTATCAGTAGTGAAACAAAACAAAAAAAATCCTTCAAGTGTGTTTTCCTTGAAAATCGTTCACCCACAGAATAAAAACGCACAAAAATATGTACAAATTATACAAACGAGTAAATTATGAAACGTGGATTGATGCCCACCTGTGGGAGCGAGTCAGAACATGATTCAGATTAAAATACTCAGATCGTCAAACCAGATCAATGTGAATCCAAACAAATTCCTTTTTGGTCTTTTCTTAAAAAAATTTTTTTTTTTTTTTTAAATTTTACATAACGTGTGTGCAACCAGGTATGGGTGGTACAATGTGTTTGTGAGCGAGCAATGTCGGTGATGTGGGTGTGGCTGAGGTGAGGCTCTGTGGGTGGAGCTGCCATCTCTTCTGTTGCTCCTGCACAGCAAGCTGCTGCCATTGGTCCGACGTGGAGAGCTTGTGAATCAGTGAACCCACGCAGTTTGATGGGATTAGCAGACCTGCCAAAAAAAAAGAAGAACGTTACCGAGTACAAATAACACATGAACTGCTTTTTAAAGTCAGTTCTCATGAGTAAAGAGTCCCTGTTGATAAATTATCCTTAGCAACAATTAAAGACTCCCTAGCAATGGCTAATGCATTCCTAGCAACGGTTGAAGCAAAAATTAGAACGTCCCAAGAACCAAAAGTCATTAGCACTGATTCAAGCGTCTTTAGCAACAAATTTAGCTTTGCTAGCAACGATCCAAGCGTTCCAGCGACCAGTAGGGAGACTTTAGTAATGACTAAGACGATTAATGTAAGTTTTAAAAACTTTTTCCCCTTACCCACAATCCGCTGACCATCTTGTGTTCGCATCCGAACTATCTGAACTTTGACGTTTGTTCCACTGACAGGCGTTAAAACATCTTCCAGTTCATTCCAGACGCTGAGGACAGAGCCACACAGGACGTGGTAGGTTCTGCACCTCAGCCCGATTTCACACTGTAGACCCATTGCAGTTTTTCTACAGTTCCCCCTCCTGCATACAGAAAATGACGTTAGCAACAGATTTCTTTCTATGGCAGGTGGACGAACACACCTGGCAGACCATTTTTTACCATAACGGTGAAAAAACATGGCAGGTGTTCAGTTTTTGAGGAACAAATTGCTTTAAAACTAGAGAAAACTTTTTAAACTACAGTTTAAAAAGATAAGATTTCTAATTAAACTATTCAGTATACCGTATTTTCATGACCATAAGGTACCCAGGATCTTGGTTCCTACCCTCACCATGGTAACCAGGATCTACGTTCCTACCCTCACCATGGTAACCAGGATCTACGTTCCTACCCTCACCATGATAACCAGGATCTACGTTCCTACCCTCACCATGGTAACCAGGATCTACATTCCTACCCTCACCATGGTAACCAGGATCTACGCTCCTACCCTCACCATGGTAACCAGGATCTACGCTCCTACCCTCACCATGGTAACCAGGATCTACGCTCCTACCCTCACCATGGTAACCAGGATCTACGCTCCTACCCTCACCATGGTAACCAGGATCTACGCTCCTACCCTCACCATGGTAACCAGGATCTACGTTCCTACCCTCACCATGGTAACCAGGATCTACGTTCCTACCCTCACCATGGTAACCAGGATCTACGTTCCTACCCTCACCATGGTAACCAGGATCTACGCTCCTACCCTCACCATGGTAACCAGGATCTACGTTCCTACCCTCACCATGGTAACCAGGATCTACGTTCCTACCCTCACCATGGTAACCAGGATCTACGTTCCTACCCTCACCGCGGTAACCAGGATCTACGTTCCTACCCTCACCGCGGTAACCAGGATCTACGTTCCTACCCTCACCGTGGTAACCAGGATCTACGTTCCAACCCTCACCGTGGTAACCAGGATCTACGTTCTAACCCTCACCGTGGTAACCAGGATCTACGTTCCTACCCTCACCGTGGTAACCAGGATCTACGTTCCTACCCTCACCATGGTAACCAGGATCTACGTTCCTACCCTCACCATGGTAACCAGGATCTACGTTCCTACCCTCACCATGGTAACCAGGATCTACGTTCCTACCCTCACCGCAGTAACCAGGATCTACGCTCCTACCCTCACCGCGGTAACCAGGATCTACGTTCCAACCCTCACCGTGGTAACCAGGATCTACGTTCCTACCCTCACCATGGTAAACAGGATCTATGTTCCTACCCTCACCATGGTAACCAGGATCTACGTTCCTACCCTCACCATGGTAACCAGGATCTACGTTCCTACCCTCACCATGGTAACCAGGATCTACATTCAGGTCATACATTCTGCTTCCTTCAACTGTTTCAGTT
Organism: Neostethus bicornis; assembly: GCA_902685375.1. Classification (NCBI taxonomy): domain Eukaryota; kingdom Metazoa; phylum Chordata; class Actinopteri; order Atheriniformes; family Phallostethidae; genus Neostethus; species Neostethus bicornis. Next base: position 335,051 of record CACRXE010000035.1, read on the forward strand.
TATGGTCTATTTTTTTGAGGTTCGTTTTCTTTCTCTTCATTTGTTTAACTTTGATAATTGCTGCTTTGATTTTTTTTTCTTTTAAATCTTTGCCGTCTTTAGATTTTAATGAGCTCTGGTTCAGACTTCCAGTGAGGAAGTCTGAACCAGAGCTCATTTTATTAGCTTTTGTAATAAAATGGGTTCCTTTACTTTTTTTTTTAAACCCTGTTTGCCTACTTTGACTTTTTTTTTTTTTAAATCTGGTTAAATCTTTCAGCTTCTTCACATCATTCAGAATTTGAATCATCTTTAATCATGAGGTTTTCAAGTTTATTTTCAATTTCAATTCAGTTTTTTTTTGTTGAACTCAATAAAACAAAACCATTTTCTGAGCAAATTTAACATTTGAAGTAATAAATAACTATTTACCAAAAAGCGTGGGTGCAAATCTTCGCAGACGATAAATACTGTTCATTCCAAAACTGTTTAGCATCTTCTGACAAAACCTGGAAAAACCAACCAGTTCATGAGTGAATTAGAGAATTCAATGAGATTGATTTAGTAAAATTTCAAACCTTTTTGAACTTTTTCTTTATTTCTACATATGATTCCAGTTTAATTTGACGTCCCGTGTTGGGTCGGTGGACCAGAAACATCCTCTTCTTTGGATTCACTTCTTTAACTAGAATCGCCGTTTTCTTATTATTCCTGATCTGAAAACAAAATGTTAGTAAACCTGGATGTCTGCATTCCTTGCATTACTCAGTACTAGCTGTAGATGAAAACAAGCAGGTACCTGAACGTAGAAGCCGTCGTCCGGTCCGTTTTGCTCCGCCCACACATGTGTCGCTTCATCCCAGGACATCCCTCGCTCCACACTCACCGTGTGCAGCTCCACATGTCCAGATGTTGTGTAGCCTGGAGTTAAAAACTTCTTACATTCAACTTTTTGGACTTTCTCGTCTCCGGAACCAAGATCTGAAAAGACAGGCACATTTAGACATTTAAATAAGGCTTTTTTAAAACCCATAGGTTTTTATTTCATTCTTCTTCCATCATTTCCCTTCAGGGGTCACCACAGCAAGTCAGTTTCTTCCATCTAACCCTATCTCCTGCATCCTCTTCGGTCACACCAACTATCTTCATGTCTTCCTTCACTGTATCCATGAACCTCCTCTTTGGTCTTCCTCTAGTCCTCTTTCCTGGTGGTTCCAAACCCAGCATCCTTCTTCTGATGTACTCTCTCTCTCTCCTCTGCACATGTCCAAACCATCTCAGTCTGACCTCGCTGACTTTAAAACCTCTAACATGTGCTGTTCCTGGTCACTCCCAGAGAGATCCTCAGCATCTTCATCTCTGCTACAAACATCTCTGTTTCCTGTCTTTTCCTCAGTGACACTGTCTCTAGAACAATCAGCATGGCCGCTCTCACCACGCTGTCTCTAGACCAATCAGCATGGCCGCTCTCACCACACTGTCTCTAGACCAATCAGCATGGCCGCTCTCACCACACTGTCTCTAGAACAATCAGCATGGCCGCTCTCACCACACTGTCTCTAGACCAATCAGCATGGCCGCTCTCACCACACTGTCTCTAGACCAATCAGCATGGCCGCTCTCACCACACTGTCTCTAGACCAATCAGCATGGCCGCTCTCACCACACTGTCTCTAGACCAATCAGCATGGCCGCTCTCACCACACTGTCTCTAGACCAATCAGCATGGCCGCTCTCACCACACTGTCTCTAGACCAATCAGCATGGCCACTCTCACCACACTGTCTCTAGACCAATCAGCATGGCCGCTCTCACCACGGTTTTGTACACTTTCCCTTTCATTCTAGCTGAAACTCTTCTATCACACATCACACCTGATACTTTCCTCCACCTGTTCCAGCCTGCCTGCACATGCTGCTTCACCTCTTTTCCACACTCTCCATTGTTCTGGACTGTTGATCCTTAGTACTCTGATCAATAATCCATCTTTTTTTTTTTTTCATGAGATACTTTTAAAGTTGTTTTTTTTTTTCAATTTTTAAAGTTTGTTAATCTTTGTTTTTTTCCCCCCCAAGTTTTTTGTTTTTTTAAATCTTTTAATTTAAATGTAGTCTAGCGTAGCCTACCCGTGAGCTGACTATATTTTTGTTTTAACTTTTAATACTTTACCCAGAATGCCCATGTCGTAGCGGCCGTTCCTCTTGGCCTCTTGAATTACGGCTGCCAGCGTGTCAGAGAAGTACTGGAAGAGAGCGTTCTGCTGGTTCACCTCCATGCCCAGAATACGATTCAGGAACTTTCCTATGTTGTTGTGATCTGGATCAGGAAAAAAAAATCGATTCAAGTCAAAAACATCTGCACCTCCATCACATGATCTCACAGATTATTACCCACCTTTATCCAGAGAGAGGAAACCACATCGGTCCTCTAAGTTAATCAGACCCACTCCAATTAATCCACTCTGGATTTCTACAAAGAAAAAAAAAATTACTCTAGTTTTTCAAGATCACCATGACGACAAACGGGACTACAAGTGAGCGGTACCTTTAAAAAAGTCCCCATCGAAATCAGAAGGAGGCGGTACTAGAGGCAAGTCGAGCTTTACAATGGATTTCATGACGATTTCCAGAGCGCTCCTGCCGTACTGCAGTGTGATAAAACAACTTGAAATAAGTCAGTGGGTCACTTGGATGAGAATCACTGGAACGTTTTACGTACCTTGTTGTCAAAATTGAACCGGCTTAGATCTCGAGTTTCTGTTGCCCTGCGATCTCCGTGAGTTAGTGCACCCTGCAAAAGAAACGCAGGAGTCAACGAGTTTCAGTGAAAAGTTTGATGAAATTAAAAACAGTAAAATGTGGAAAAAGAACCGAGACCTTTTAAAAAAAAGAAACAAGAAAATAATACAAGCAATGAGCTAAAATCTGTTGAAAAGCAGCCGAAACAAGAGCAAAACCAATCAAACAAGAGGTTTGAACCTTTTTAAATTGGTTTTTCCCTCATTCTTAAACATTTAATACCAGACATATTTGGGCTTTTTTTTTTTTTTTTTGCTGAAACAGCATTCTCACCAGGCTCTCAAGTCTCTTGGCGACGACAGAAGCAAACCTCTGTTCTCCAGCTAGTTTTGATATGAGGAACACGTACTCTGGAGCCGTTACCTGATTGGATCGGTGGGTTCTCCCTGCGTAAAGCAACAAACTTCAACACTTTTGATTCCGCACAACAAAAATGTAGCTAAACATTAACTGACCGAACTGCTGTATGGCCCGGTCTGCGCTCCACGGCAGCTCCAGCGTCATGTGAACCCTGCGCCGCTGGTTTTTCACCCGCCGATCAGCCTGCAGTGAAATACCAGAGCTGGCCGCTTCCGAGATGATGGCGATGTTCTGGTGGGAAAAGGAGACACGGATTTATTAGATTCATGTAGCCAGAGCGGCTTGAAAAGATTCTCTTCTGAATGACGCACCTGGACCCAACAATACGGCTATCTGCCAATCCTCACTAAAATAACTTCAGTTGGCTCGAGAGACAAAGATTCCTGACCCCTGCTTCTTTATAGCATGGCACTGAAAACCTAATGACTTCATCTATAGTTGGTAGTGAGTAATCTGGACAGTGCGAATACTAAAAACATGACTATTTAAATGGAGGATGATCTCGTGCTGGTGGTTGAGGGGGACGTCTATCATTTAAATAGAAACATTAGAATCAATCAAATTCAAAGGAATGATGTTTACCTTTTCTCCATCCATGAACCTTTGCTTCTCCGTCAGGTTGAGAATCTCCACGGGTACGTCCAGCTCAGAGCGAGATTCATAGGTGATGCTGCCGTCACCGTTGCTAACGACACGACCTTTCCGCCCGGTCATCTGTGGCACAGTAAAAAACAGAAAGTCAGAGAGAGGATTTTATAAACACTGTGTAGTTTGTTTGTTTTTTTTTACCTCCGCAACGTTTTCTGGCCCTCCCAGTTCATCGATGAGCTCATCCAGAGTGTTGGGTGGTAAATGTTCCGATAGATCTTCCAGCTGATCCAGCAGCTCTCTTTTCATCTTCTGTGCGATCTCCACCGCGTCCTCGCTTGTCAAGCAGTTGTCCGGTGGGCTTTCCGTCTTCACTACAGATCAACACTTTGGTTAAACTCGAAAAGTCCACAAAATATATTTGGAAACCAGAAGCAGAAACATGACCAAAAGTCTTAAAAAAAAATGTAGTTAAAAGGAAGCTGAAAAGTTTCTGAAGTTAAAACATTTGAACACTTTCAGCTAAAACTAACCAAAATAAGCCAAAAAGGAGTAGATCTAACCGATACCTTGCCTATCTGCACACGGCGTGCTCACAGGGTTATGTGAGGCCATGAAGGTCAGTCTGGTCGAACCCAAACCAGAGGCGAGCAAGGCACTTTGGATTGAATCAGGATCGATGTCATTCTTTCTTTTCTTGTGATTCTTCTTCTTTGCTTTTCTCTTCTTTGGTTCTTTCCTGATGAGCCACGGACCTGCCATAAATGGATTTATTTATAAGTTCATCTATAGTTTGTACCGAGGGTCAGTTTAATTCAAATCCCTTCACGTGAAGGAGGTTAAATTACATTTTTATGCGATAAAAAAAATCTCACCGTCTTCTGGATCGTCATCAGATTCGGCTCTGAATGGATTGTAGTCATCGTCTTCGTCGCCCGAGCTGATGGACTTGAAACTTTCATCGGTCCCGGATCCCGACAGGTCCGATAAACTTTCATCTGAACTTGACCCCGACAAACTGCCGCAGTGTCGTGGTTTCTTCTTCTGCTTTTGTTTAAATGCAGAACCTTGAAGTTTAAAAAAAGGGAGAAAAATGTAAAAAGTTAGTGGAAAATGTCTTTGTTTTTTTTGGACTTTATTTTGCCACCTTTTCTTTTTATTCCGTTGATTTTGGTTTTTGGAGCCAACTCGCTGAGGGGGGGTGGTTTTTTAGTGGAGAGATCGATTCCCAGCAGGGTGTAAAGTTTCTGTCTGTCTGGAGCTGGGAAGTGTTTCTCAATCAGAGACTGCAACACTCCTCTGGAAAAGAAAAAAAAAATCCAGAGTTACAGACGACAGAGAAAGGCTGGGAACCCCCCGCCCCCTCATTTTAAAAGACGTTTACTTTGCTGTAGAGACAAAGTCATTGAGTTCTCCTCCGCCTTCTTCGAGAGCCTCCAAAGTCCGAGCTTCACCGGTGGATTGAAGACCGATCACCACACACTGAAAAGGAAATGTAACGGGCCGGTCACCTGCTTCCGTCCATTAGAGGAAGAATCGATCCATCATCCTAAGCTGGTTCCAATCCACTCGATGCCTCACGCTCAAGTGTCTGAACCCCCATTTTCTCTCTAGGTCACTCATGCAATTTGAATTGGTCTTTAAACTGATTAAATAAATCAGTTATTAATGGTTTGAGAGGATTAAACAATCAGAGCGATCATCAGCCCAGGTATTCAAACCCAAGTCAGACTCACCTTTCCATTCTGAACCTCCTCTCTCGCCAGCTGGACGACTCGTCCAACTTTTGATGCGATGCAGAGATACTTAAAGAATCTCTGATGAGCCGACCAGAACTGACCCCACATGGACTTTTTCATTCGCTGCTCTGCTTCCATCAAGTTTGCCGCCAAGTGAAATTTCTCACGTGCTTTCACCCACTGGGACAAAAAAAAATAAAGTTCAGCCTTCATGTTGGAATTTGCATGAAAACGATAGTCGTATCGACGCTCACCAGCCTGACGGACTTGTTGTACATGGCGATGTAATTCTGAGTCAGAGGAACCTCCTCGATCTTAAACGTCACGCCCGTGAAACTCAACTGTCTGGCGATGTACATCCCTCTGAGCTTCATGTCCATGGCAACTATCTCCATGGCGCCCACGCCCCTGGAATAGATTAACTCTTAAAAGGCTGAACGTTTTTTGTGCACGCACCAGAACACGTGTTAACAGTCATTTGCGTTCCGTTCCGTCATCTTCCGTTTATCCGGGGCCAGATCGCGAGGTCAACAGCCTCAGACGGGAAGCCCAGGCTTCTCTCATCCCGGCTGTATCCTCCAGCTCACCCAGAAGGATCCCAAGTCCTTCCCCAGCCAGCTGTGAGAGGTGCGGAACAGAGTCCACTCTGACTCGAAGCCCCCCCACCTCCTCCGGGACCCGTGAGAAGCTCTGCCGGAGGTGTGAGTTGAAACTCTTTCTGAGGGAAGGATCTATCAGTCATAGGGGTTTTTGAGCCCCGCTTTGTCTGGCCCCTCACCTAGGACCTGTTTGCCTTGGGTGACCCTACCAGGGGCATTAAGCCCCGGACATCATAGCTCCTAGGATCATTGGGGCACACAAACCCCTCCACTGCGATAAGGTGGCAGCTCAAGGAGGAGTCGTGTGTGAAGCCACTGTACCACATTTGTGTTGTACTTTAAAAAATAATGATGCTACAATGTCTTAAACATCAATATGATCAGAAATGATAAATATACATGTTACCTCTTTCACTGCACTAATATAGCGCCACTTGGTGATATTTAAGGGTTAATTCACACAGATTAAAACGTCTAAAGACTGCTTTTCAATAGTTTGAGTCGTACCTTCGCTCTACAGCCTGAATGAAGTTTGAAAACTCTCTAAAAGGTGTTTTATGGCCCCAGATTCCGAGTCGGTTCATGTAGGCCATGTTCCGTGGCTCCGACGCACCTGAATACAGACACACACATTTTTACATACTAGAAATAAACTAGTATGTTTACATCTCATTTTTACATTAAAAAAAAAAAAGGATTGAAATGTTTCTCAACAAGTCCGTGCTGTTCTTGAACGTAGACTGGTTGAAGGATTTGAAATTAAATATCTTCTATGCAGATTATCTATTTTTCTACATTTCAAACATCAGAAAATATTAAAAGTTGACATAATTATTTTATAATTAACTGCATTTAAAAAACAGTGAATCAGATTAAAGACGTTTGTCAACCTGTGGCGCTGGCGTAGACTACCCGGGCCTTTGGGAGTTTAACCTGCAGCTCCAAAACTGCTAGGCCTGTTTTTGTTGGCTTGGACGAGCCGATGGGACACACGTTTTTTGCTTTGTGACACTCGTCGTACACAATCTGAAATAAATCTGGTTCAGAAAAATAGAGATATAGTTTTTTGTGCAGTCAATTCTTTTCTGCAGGTTCGTAGAAAAGGATACAACTCCATCAAAGTCACTCCCACACCAGTGGAGGAGCTGCTGGAACCTGGTCTTATATTTGCCTCCTGATTGGCTCTCTCCGATCAGAGACGAGTAGGTGGCGAAGATGACGCCTTTCTTCACACTGCCGTTGTGTTTGGAGGAAATCTTCCCGTATTTAAACTGAAAACAAATACATTTAGATCATCATCAGTAACTTTGTAGGATTTAAAACCAGCTTCAGAGACAAAAAGATTTGAATCCTCATCATGGGATTTGTGATAGTGTAGAAAAGTAAACACACCTTATTGAGAGAGTGAACTTGGATGTTTTTAGCTCCGATGTCCCTCAAATCTCTCTCTGCATCGTATTTCAGATCATTAGAAACACTGAACCTGAGAAAGAAAACGGTGTGAAATGATGTGTTTAAAATATTCAAGACACATTTAGATCTGGTTTGATCTAAATGAACATTTTTTTCTTATAAATGACTCAAATCTGACATTTTAAAAGCTATTTGTTCATTTCTTTATTGAAACCATTTATCCTCCTCAGCATGATTTGTTCCCTGACCCATTGGCTGCAGTACAACCCCAAACCATGATTAATTCACACTAATGAAAGTAGAAATTAATCTGTTTACCACAGAGATCTCTTTCTGCCCAGAAGATAGTTTTCATAGATAATTCCAGCGATGGTTCGGCCTTTCCCCACACCAGCACCGTCTCCAATCAGGTAAGCTGCCCGGTCCCCGTTGGGAAGGAACGTCTCGTGTTGCTAAGCAACATAAAAAAAAACAAAGTTTAGAAACCTAAACAGTTCATCAGACAGTTTGAAATATTTACCTGTGCTGCGTAGGTGATGGCTTCCAGCTGCAACGCAGACAGACATCCTCGATCGATGACTTCCTCTGGAATAGAGAGTCTGTACCAAACATCTGGGGGGCTGACGCTGGAAAGGGAGCTGGTCTCCACCACCGGGTCGGGATGCCTCAATCCCAGATTCACTGAAGAGAGAAACCTCTATTAGAGCGCCTGAGATCTTTAAACGTGAGCCTCCAGAACCAGTCAGGTTTAAATGAATGAAGTGAAATGTTTTGCTGCAGAAGAGACGGACGCATGTCTTCATTTCTCATGTGATAAAAGCAGGATATCCATTTATTTCTGATCATTTGACACGTAGAAAAGATGTTTAGGTTAAATAGCCTCATTGTCTGGCTAATAGGCTGTTTGGTAACCATGACAACAGAAGTCCGTGTAGTCCCTCATTCATCCAGGAGTGATCCATAGTAGAAAAAGTTTCAAAAAAGTCTTCTGGACAGTTTAATTCTTGATCGAGACGTTTCGACTTCCATCCGGAAATCATTTTCAATCTGAATGAAATGGACTGAAACCTGGATCTAGGTATGAATTGTCCAAAAGTCTTCTGGACAATTAAACTGTCCAGAAGACTTTTTTTAAACTTTTTCTACCATGACAACAGAAGCTCAAAGCAAACCTTGTGGATTAATTATTTTAGCCTGTACTTATAATAAAATCATCATTATTTTCTTTTTTGAATATTATTCATTGATATTATGTAAAAAAAATCCCTTTCTTTTTCCTACTTTAAACGAAGTTTGGCAAAATTTTCTGGACAAGAACCAAGTGCATTTTGAAACGATGACTTCCTGTTCCATGAAGTACTGGGATTACTTGTTTTAAGTCAGGGATCAGTTGGTCTGAATACAAACGGTCAGATTTACATTTCATCGGCATGTATTCTGCGTAGGTTTCTGCATGACCCAGCTGGTCTTCTTCCTCCTCTTCCTCTGGTTCTTCCTCGTCTTTTAACCCTGCTGGTTTCTGTGGAGACATCAGAACGGTCACGACAAGCAGCCAAAGAACCAGGAAGGCTTTCATTAAACTGATAAACAACCATAATGTGTGCTAAGTGGGACGATTTGAGTTCATCTTTAATCCAAATCTTTGAGGTGTCCTTCTGCAAAACATCTTTATTGATTCCATTGATCGTGTCACCTATAAACACAGGAAGAGGATAAGAACCATTAAAACAACTTGGTTTAACTTTGTAAAGCAGGTGGTTGGTTCATCATTTGATTGGTTTGTTAGTAAACCAGTAGGACTCTTGTTTTGTCAACCAGTCCACTGTTTGGTTGGTTTGTTAGTAGTTAGGACGAGTCAGCTGGTCTACCAACCAATCTGCTGGTAGACGTGTGAACCAGTAGACCAGTTAGTTGCTTGGTAGACCTACGTTAGTTGTTTGATATGCAAGTCGTTATAAGACATCTTCCCTTAATTAAGTTACTTTAATGCAGCAACATGGAAGCAAAAAATTATCCTCCAAATAACATTCCCAGACCCAGTGAACGCCTCTCACCTGATGCTGTGGCTGCAGCGGTGGCAACAGGGGGCGCAATGTCAGGCGGAGGCTTAAGCTTCATGAGTTCCATCAGGCTGTTCCCATTAGTGCCTCCACACAGTCCATTTCTGGGCTTGAGCAGGTCTTTAAGCTGGATCTGCTGGTCTTTGCTAGAAGGCACTGCGGTGGATGTGGTGGGAGGAGCACTCGCGGTGTCCTGCAGTGCCGAGTTTGCCACATGGACCACCTTGGTGACTGTTATGGTGTGTTTGACAGACGGGTTGTTGATGGGCTGCTTGGTGACAGAGTTGCCAAGCGACGGCAGCTGATTCAATTGGTTTAAGACAAATGTGGTAGTGGATGGCTGAGGTTTGTGCTGGAAAAAGAATTTACATAATTTTTAATTGAAAAATTCACTCAAACATGCTTATAAGAAAGAATGAGCTGAATAAATCATTAGGTTGAAAATGTGGGGAAAAAATGCTCATTTTCTAACAAATGCAAAGAAAAACAGACTTTAAAGTTTTTATAAAAAGTTTCTGTAACTAGTCCCAGGGGGCGTTGGCCTAGTGGTAGGTATACCGACTTTCGACCGGGAGAACCTGGTTCGATTCCCGCTAGGCCCAAGCCGTCCCTGGGACCACAGAAAAGACACGAAAACAGAAAGATGAGGAAAAAAAAGTTTCTGGTAACAAATTATTTGTAACCTAATCAGTTCATTTTATTTTACTACTTCTTTACTTCTACCATGAAATAGGTGTCAAATTGGGCACAGTGTAATTAGATTTGACCCCCCAAAAGCGAGACCAAATGTCTATTATGGTTGGCCTTCAAATCCTCCAACTGCTCTGCTAGCGAGTTCATCAGCAGACAAACATTCTCTTTTCTCCTCTGCTGATCGTTATGTAAGAATTTTCTCTTACCCTGATTGCAAAAATAGGAATCTGAGTCTCTGTTAACTCGTCGTCACCTGCTAAATTCAGAGCATTAATGGGAATGGGCTGCAAAAAAAAAAAAAAAAAAAAAAAAAAGAGTGTTTAGATAATCTCAGAACAACGTAAAAAAAAAACGAGTGGATTTCATCTTACTTGCTGGATTGGTACAGGTTGGGCATACTCCTGAGCGTCGCCCTCGTGTTGTCCAAGATCGCCAAAGGAAATGCCACTCTCGCTTAGAGCAGCAAGAAGTAAATCCTGTTCAGGATCCATCTGTGCCTGAACTAGAAAAAAAAATAGGAAACGTTTCTATTAGCTCAAAATCAAGACGAGCTAATGCTAGTTAAAGCTAAGCTAGTGCGGGGTTTGGTGAATCAGCTCTGGTTAATTGTTCCCTTTTAATAGTAGTGTTTTTTTAATGATCATAATAAAAAATAAATATTTTTAAGGAAAGATGTGTCTGGTTTAACTGTTTTAATGAACTTAACTCAGGCTTATTGGAGCCTATAACGTAGCTTCACGTGCATGTCTTAATTTGATCATGCTTGTTTACATTTTTTATTTTCCAGTTAAAATAAGCTAATAATTATCATTAATTTATGACAACCAGTTAGCTCCATACACCTCGGTTCTTTAAGAATCATAATAAAAGTATTTTCAGATTGGTTTCAAATACTTTTAGCCAGGATTTTTTTTTTTTACCCGATTCTGGAATACTATGCTGCTTGGTTTGGTCTCATCAGACATTGAACAAACCCTCCTAACTGTCAGCTTTGTTTAAAGTCTGAGATTTAAAATAAAGAAAACACACTCCAAGCGTTTAAAACAACTTACAGTCACTAATTGTGAAAAATTGAGGCTCATGGTCCTGAACAGTACCCGCCATGCTTGCGTTTCTGTGTGGGTGCGCGCGCAAACACCACCGTGCAGAACATATCTGCACATTAGTTCCGTTTCCAGGTCAAAATAATAATAATAAAAAGTTTAACATAAATTTGATTAATAAAAAAACATTGTTTTTAACTGTAAATTCTAATAATTTGGTTCAACGCGTCGCGCTAGTAGAAATATAATTTTAAAAATCTTAATTTTCATTTAAGCCAACTCATACCAACAACAAAAAACATTTTTTTTACATTTATTCTTTTTAGATAGGTTTAGCTAACATTAAGATTCAATCAGAGTCTCTAAAGGTGTAACTTCATAAACACTGTTATTTTTAAGTAAATCAGTGGCTTGTAGTTAGCATTAGCTCATGCTAAATACACCATAGCTCCGCTCCGTGGTACCGTTTTAGTAGAATTTGTATATTTTATCAGTTATTAACTTATGCTAGTTGGTAAGTAGTTATCTAGTTCAGGTTCATGCGTGACACATGTTTAGCTTTATAAACCTATCTTATCTGCTTGTTTACAGATATTTTATGGTCGAACTTAGCACTAGCTGTTGCTAACGATGGCTGACCAGGTAACGCCGTATGTGAGAATCAAATAAAACATTTCAATGTGTCTAATGTAAATATCTAAACATTACAGTTACCACGCAATGATCTCCTTTATGACCGGAAAAATTACACAATATTTTCATTTTGTCAAAATAATATCACGTTTTGAATGTTAGTAACTCAATGTGTTTAATTAAGACATATGTATTTAATCCGCTCATGTTCTCTGTGAATGATTATTCTTTATATTAGTCCAGAGTATCTAAAGGTCTAGCTACATAACAAACGTCTTATTTTAAAGGAAATCAGTGACGCACTGTAAAGTAAAACATTGAAAAACTTACGCGTTTAATTAACTTATGCGCATTAAAACATACTTATGATTAACAAATATGTATCTTTAACCCAAACTGCTTGTTTGCAGGTATTTATTTAACAAAATGAGTGAATAATTAGCATTTTGCCTCGTCTTCATTACAGCTGGAAAGAGTAGTGTTGTTTTATAGTTATTATTTACATCGTGCAGTTAGCATTAGGAAATAAATCGGGTTTGTTTTTGTTTAATCACAGACAAACGTTGTTTTTTTTTAAATCCACTTCAGGACATTATGAGACGATGTCACACATCCTGCTACAAAGCTAAGGTATAGCTTCGTCACGATGGCATACTAACAATACGTCTTCCCTAAGAATTGGCTAACACTAGCTCCTGCCAATCATGTAGCTCCACCCATATGCCAGTGTTTTTTTTTATTATTATTTAATTGTTTACAACATTACTGCTTCGATTTTGATGCACAAAATGACACTAAATAAGACGGAATATTACATTTTTAACCTTAAATTGTTGCAAAGATAAAAATAAATGACGTGGGCAGAAATTATTTATCAGTTTTAGTTTAAAAAAAAAAAATCTGAAATAGTTTGATGAAATATTGATTAAAAAATGTACTTATTAAACGAAGAAGCATTGCTAACTGTGATCTGGAATTATCGATTTTTTTTCGATAGGTTCCTCTACACTGAGCTTAGCCTAGCAGAGGACTGTGACGCAAGCAGCGACTAAAATACGTCCGATCAGTTTGTTTTCAGCAGAACTCAGACATCGGGGGTCATTTACGCGTTATAGTTTGAAACAAATGATGAAATGAGAGTGGTTTAAATTAGGGTCAACTCACCTGAAAGGTTAAATGTCGCTGAGCTGAAGCTTAATTGTCCTCTTGCACTCACGCCATCTTTTTTCTTATTTCAATGTTACGCTGCATGTCGGTCACGTGACAGAAAAGCCGACCTCACCTTCCAAACTGCGCCAGCAGCGCATCAGAAGACACTCCATCCTGCGGCTAAGATCAGCCTGAAGACGATTAACAACCAATTTAATGCCAAAAAACGTAGTTTGCAAATAGATTCAAACAAAGAAGATAAACATAACAAGACGCAGAGCTAACGGTACCACGTGACCCAGCTCGTCGGAAATAGGAAGTGATGCAAGAGGGTTCTCTTCTTCTACACCTTACGTTCATGTCCTATTTATTTATTTATCAGTCATTTAAAGAGATAAACAGAGATGGATAGTTCTTTATCGCGAACTCATCGTCCATCATGTCAAACAAACAAACAGACAACTTTTCATTTTGTTCAAATTGAAGATTTCTGTTTTTTTTAACACAGTGCCTTAAAATAAAGTTATTTTTTTACTGAAGGTCTGTGTTTACCACTTAAATTAGTTTTATTTAACGATTAAATCCTTTTAATTGAATCAGATTAATCATTAAAACAATGTGTGTGTTGTTCTAGAATCAGACACACAAAAGGTGTCCATGTCAAACATCCAGAACGATCAAATCAATATTTACCGTAGTTACTAACTACTGGAACGCGTTATTACGATAACAGAAATGTGGTTGGTTTGAAAACTAAATAAGTAACAAGCAAAGCTAAACATGATCAAATTTACCCGCGACTTATAATGTCCGCCTTTTGAACAAATATAATATGAAATATAATTCAATTAATACATATTAAAATAAACAAATATATAAAACATCACTTTTACTGTTTGGTTGAAGTTTTTTTTCCTGTTTTAAAAATAAAACAGGAAAATAAACAATGAAATATTACAACATTTTTTTCCACAATGGATAAAATTGAAAAAAAAAAGGTTTTTAAAAGCATGACTATCATTGTTTTAGATTCATTTGAATTAATTTGAATTTCTTTTAGTTTAAAAATGTACTCTAAAGATTGAACTTAAACAGGTAAATAAATTAAAACGCTTTTTAAAGGCATAATAAATAAATAAAATGGATAAACACAACTGTTGTACCAACATTGACCTTTGGGGCCGCCAAAACACCGCCTTCTCTAATTCGTTAAAACACATTTTAACGAAATGTGCTCTTACATTTAATTTATCTCATAATATTAACATACAACACGTTAAAATAAATATAGATTAAAATAATATTTAAACATTTCAACACGTTTTTCCAAGAATCAGACGGACTTATTTAGATGATAAGTGAACAGATTCTTAGACTAGGAACTTGCTGAGATACTAATGTGTAAATAATAAACATAGAAATAAAATGAATTTTAAAAAATAAGAAATGTAAACTATGATAAAAAATAACAAAACTATAACAAAACCAATTTTAGCGAAACTATGAGGCTCAGAACGACTGTAGTGCAGAGAAGTAAAAGCGTGTGAAGTGACGACTAAAAGTATCCAAGTGATGAGAGGATAATAGACACTATTTTAGATCAAAATTAAATTCGTGACTTTTATTCTGTTACAATCTCTAATTATAGTGGACTAAATTGAACAAATATACAAATTAAAAAGCGTAAATACCGTATAAAGATGATATTGATGCACAAATTGTATGTAAAAGCCTCTGCAGTACCAACAGCCACCGTTAGTGGTCGTTAAAATTACGCCTTCTGTAATACGCTAACAATACGTTAACAACATATTTTTGTTATATTTCTTGCTTTTACATTTTTTTAATAAATTAAATTAAAAATATTAATTAAACAGACAAATATAAATATATGGAACATAACTGTTACTGTTTGAGATCCGTTTGATAGTTTTTTATTTAGCTTTAATCACACATTTAAACGTGGAAACACATTTAATTTTAATCTAGTCGTATGAATTTAGCAGAAATAGATATTATAAAGCTATTAAATATAAATTATATGTCATGATTAAGATATAATAAAAATATTGGTGGATTACAGTAACACTACCTACCATCGGTGGCGCTGTTGAGCCGAAATCTCCCATTCATTAAAACATGCTGATCAAACATGGCGGAGTGGAGCTTTGGAGGCTAACGGTTTAGCACGGAGAAATCCACAAAAACACCCTCGAAAGAGGGGAAACCGGAGCTTTCTGGGGAGCGGGCTACAGGTTGATCCTTAACTGGCGTTACCCCTCCGCGGTGGGCGTGGAGGGGCTGAGTGGCCGTTAAAATAATCCCAAAATGAACGGGGTGAGTTAGCATGTACATCAACAAACAAGGCCAAATCAAACCTATTACAAATTACATCACATTCTAATTGAAATAATCTTTTGAATTGATTCGATCTTATTTTAAAACTAAAATGTTTTCATTTTTAGCCAATCGGGTTTTTAAGTGAGGATGCTAACATTAGCATCTTACCGCTGCAGCTAGCTCCATCAGAACAACCGTTAGAGATCGAAACAAAAAAAAAAACCAAGAGATTTCTCAAAGAACTGTTGGTTCTACTGCTGAGATTAAAAAAAAAAAAAAAGAACAACTACTGCTGAGATAAAAAAAAAAAAAAACAACTACTGCTGAGATAAAAAAAAAAAAAAAACAACTACTGCTGAGATTAAAAAAAAAAAAAGAACAACTACTGCTGAGATAAAAAAAAACAACTACTGCTGAGATTAAAAAAAAAAAAAAGAACAACTACTGCTGAGATAAAAAAAATAAAATAAACAACTACTGCTGAGATAAAAAAAAAAACAACTACTGCTGAGATAAAAAAAACCCAAACAACTACTGCTGAGATTAAAAAAAAAAAAAAAAACAACTACTGCTGAGATTAAAAAAAAAAAAAGAACAACTACTGCTGAGATAAAAAAATAAAATAAACAACTACTGCTGAGATAAAAAAAAAAAACAACTACTGCTGAGATAAAAAAAACCCAAACAACTACTGCTGAGATTAAAAAAAAAAAAAAAAACAACTACTGCTGAGATTAAAAAAAAACCAACTACTGCTGTGATAAAATAAAAAAACTACTGCTGAGATAAAAAAAAAAAAGAACTACTGCTGAGATAAAATAAAAAAAACCCCAGCTAACTACTGCTGAGATCTGGTTTAAATAAGATTACCAAGGGTTTTCTTTAGTTAACCAGGTAACTAGTTCTACACATGTCTAATACACTCACTACTTTTAAAAGAAATCCTTTCCTAATTTATTTTATTCTCATTTCATGTTTTTTTTATAATTAGCTCCTGTTTTAATGGTTGTGTCTATGTTTTTCTAAATCAAATGTATTTTTTTTTACTGTATATTAGTTTAAATGAGTGTGTAAATGTGTATATTTTGCTGTATTAAATGTGTTTTTATTTTCTGATTGGCTGAACACCTCAAAAACATTCAAACTTAGTTTTTCTGTTTTTCTTTATGGATTTTTATATATTTTTTTATAGTCTTAAGATTCATTTCTTAAATAGTTTTGAACTAGTTTTAGTTTTTATTCTATCGTTTTAATCCGGTGTTTCCTCATGGGGTTCCATCATGCCACCAGCTCTTCCTGCTCAGTCTGTAGGGTCTTCTCTGTGGGGGTCCAACTGGCCTGGGTGGTGCGGGTTCTTCACTGCAGCCACCTGGCTCTTTGTGGGTGCCTCCTGGAGCTAGGTGAACCCCTTTGGTTTCAGCCTCTGTAGTCATGGTAATGCTGACTCCTGGTGGGGATCGATCCCCAGTTTTTGTTTCCTCACGGCAGCATCAGGACAGATGTTTGTTTTATTTACTATTATTTTTAACTCCGTTAAAAAACACTAACAGTTTATTTGTTCTGTTCAGCACTTTGTGTTTGAAAAGTGCTTTCTAAATAAAGTTTGGTGTTCTAATACACTTAGATGAAACACCCAAGAATGTGTGTATATTTCAAGGCTAGGCTCCAGCATGGTTTGTCAGAGCCTCCAGGCAGACTTCTTAAACGTTTAAATCTATCTAGCACCAAATTTAATTTGTTAACACTTTATTTTAAAATACACATCTGGTTTCAGGACATTGTATACACTCCTCCTGTGATGATCCTAAGCTGCTCCAAATCCACATCTGGAATCCAGGAAGAGACCATTCGATTGGCCCAGGGGGGGCAGAGCTCGCCATTACAGCGGCTAGCGGAGGGTGAGGATTGCCTGCAACACAATGTTTTTCTTGTTTTGTGGCTTATTTATTTTTTCTGTCCCTCAGGTCGGGCGGTGGAATCCCTCGTTACCTCAGAGGGGATGGACTCTAGTTACACCGATCCGGTCCTGCCCCAGTTTCACCGTCTCCGATCCCCCACCGACTCCACACTCGTTAACGGTTTAAGCCTCCTCAAGACCAACAACAGCGGTTCGTACCTACCCAGGAGAAAAGCTGGGCGTCAGAAAACCCTCCAGAAATCTCGAGCACGTCCAAAGTATGTACTGTTATTTTCCCAGTGGTGTTTGATCAAAATTGTTTTCTCATTTTGTTGAAATTGGCATGAAATATTTGTTCATATCCTTTTTTTTGTGTTTATTTTCTTGAGCGAACAGTCTTGACATTGTTATTCCAGATTGTTCCAAAGTTTTACAAACGCATTCAAAAAGATTAAAAAAAAATTAATATACTTTATTGATCCCTCCCCGGAAAATTTATGTGCTGCACCACACCGCAGCAGGCTGCCACCTATGCCGGCACAAAAGGTGGGAGAAACGAGGGGTCAGGTGTCTTCTCGAAGGACTCTAGACGTGAACTCAGTGGGATGCGAATCTCGCAAACTTCCGGTTGACTTCTGATTCGCGGGTGAACGCTCTAACCACTGAGCCACCATCTCAACCTAGTTGAGAATTCCCTCTTAAATTAGTCTGACATTGCAAATTCTGTGGTGATGTAACAGCATGTAAGAATTTAGAGTACAGGTGTCAAACTGGGGTCCTGGAGGGCAGGTGTCCTGAAGGTTTTCTATGTCTTCTTCCATCTTCACACCTGATCCAGGTTAGTGAGTCAATGTGACAAATTTTATTGGCTGTTTATTTCATTTCTGTGGATCAGGAGAACAATTAGAACCTTCTGGACACTGGCCCTCCGGGACCCGAGTTTGACACCTTTGATTACGAGGAGTCTTTAAGAGCTTAGATTTGGGGGTGTTGTAAAAGTCCATCTTTGTGAATGCTTGCTGAGTCTGGTTTCTGTAGTGATCGGACGTTGGTCCTTCCCCTCATACTTCAACACAGTCCGTCCCATACGTATGGAAGGACTACTGATCAGTACAAAGAGGCTTCTCCTTGTTTTTATGTTTCTAATGTTGTCTTTTCATGATAGTTTAACACAACTCCCAAAAATGTATTTCCTTTGAGCTCTTTGATTTCAGGACACGTCATGCTGTTGGTTTTGGTCTTGTTTAAGTTGATTAATAATTTCTTGTTATTCATCCACATTTTAATGTTTGATTTTTCATTGTTTATCATTTTGACTGCTATAAAACACTCAATAAAGATATCCTTTATTTTTATACACACAGTATTCACTCATTTTAAAAGAGTTTTTTATTAAAAACACACAACAAGCATGAGAGAAAAAAAACCCAGGAAATTGTTTGCTTGTAAAGTGGGGTTCAGTACGTGTCGGGCTGCTAGAATACAAACTCCTCATTTCGTTGGTCGTTCTCTTGGTTTTATCACAGTCTCTTCTTTCGATGATGGTTATCGGGCTCTTCCCGAAACATCCTGCATGTTTTGAGGTTTTTTTTTTTTTTTTTTGTTATTTTTAGATTTTTTAGCAACAATTTTTTTCTTTTCACTCATTTTTAAAATCCCTCCTAAATAAAAAAAGACAGAGTGTAAAACCTTCCCTACAGGTTGAGGGGGACCAGCCTAATGAAATCACTGTGTGGTATGTTTAGAGGTTCTCTATCAGAAACAATGAGGGGAACATTTCAGCTGCACTTTGAAGATTTACAGCAGGTTTTTATTTATTTTAATTTACTAACATTTGTTTTGGTTTTCTTTCGACAGGAACGCAGAAAAAATCTCCCAGAATCGAAAAGTAACTGATTTTTTCCCGATAAGACGAAGTTCACGGAAAAGCAAATCAGAGCTGATGGTAAGACGATCAGAGAACGCTTGTTCTAAATCATTTCTAACCTCATTTTAATAATAAATAATGATCGGAAACTGAATATTTCAAAGTTCTGAAGGTTTGTTTCAGATTTCAATCTGTAAAATAATTTTTTTGTAACCAAAAAAAGTAAAGATCAGATAGAAAACTGGATCCCATTGGATGAAACTTATCATGACAAAAACCAGACTAAAGAAGCCTTTAAAATATCAAATACTGCTCATAAAGAGTTTTTAAAATATGGGGGAAGAGTCCTGAAATCCAGGGTAAAGGTTGTTAGAATGTGGGGCGTGGTCTTCAGTTTTCCATTTATGGGACAGACCTGGAGGTTTCTGCACATGGATGGGGTCTTCAAAGTGGAGGGAAACTGTTTAAACACAGTGGGTGGGCTTTTTAAACATGAGATTTCCAAACAGGAAGCAGTATCAAAGAAAGCTTGAATTCACTTTTGGGTGGTGGCTCCCCTCTCAGTCTGCACCTCCGCTGCCCTGTAGCCTGGGGGTCCTGACATCGGGGCCGCTGGTGCCCCTTGGTGCCGGGGGGACTCCTGTAGGGGAATCTCAGGTGGAGACCTGGCTGGGTGGGCGGTCTCCTCTACTTGACAATGCATTCTCAGGTTCGGGATGAGTACAGGCCCAGGTTGCATGTGTCTCTCGCACGGTCCAGCCTTTCGGGACTGGGAAAGATCTGTTCCCCCTAATAAGCACATGGTTCACACCGGCAGCATGAATATACTCTCACTGTACCACACTGTTTACTGTCTGCTGTGTTCCTTCCTCCTAACCAATCGTATTCTAGCTTTAGGGACATTGCTTGGTGTTCAGTTCTTCTAGAAGGATGGTTTGATTTCTGGTTTAAACTCTTGTTTGTACTTTTTTTTCCTCGTTAATCCATCAGGTTGGTTTTGATGCTGAATGTTTTAACTAAAGATTATCTCTTCATTTTCACTCCCTCTCGTTTGATGAATAAATAATGAGTGATAGAGGCGGGGCCTAAGAACTACGTCAGGATGTTTAGATGAGTAAAATATCCTACAAGCTGTTTAATAAAATTATCTTTATGGACAAAAAAAATTCAAAAAGCCCAATATAAGAACAGACTTGACGAGTTTGGAACCTGGACTTTAATTAGTCTGATAGAAGAAAAGATCTGGAAAGTCTTTCAAGAATCCTGATAGATTTCCTAGGAATTAGTTCAAGGATCCTGGAGACGATCCTTAAAAAATATCCCAGATAGCTCACTAAAAAACTTTTTGTCTTCAAGAATCCCAGGAGATACATGTCTTGTAACGTGAGAAGTTCTTCAAAAATTTAGAGAAACTTTTAGGAATTCATTCTTCACTAATTTATAAGAACTTATCTTTAGAAATTGCTCCAGTTTCTTCAGCTTCTAACGAGTAGTTTTAAGAACCGCTCCAAAGATGTTCGTCAAGAATTCAGACAAAACTTCAAAATATTTGAGACTCAGAATGACTCTGGTGAGGAGCTCTGCCATCTGGGAGGAGCTTGGTGTGAGCCACTCCTCCTCCAAGTCGTGAGGAGCCAGATGGGGTGGTTCGGGCATCTGGTCAGGATGCCTCCCTCTCTGGTGAGGTGTTCCGTTCCACCGGGAGGAGACCAAGAGTCAGACCCCTGACCCGCTGGAGAGACTATGTCTCTCAGCTGGACAGGGAACACCTCAGGATCCTCCTGGGTGAGATGGAGGATGCAGCCAGGGTGAGAGAAGCCTGGGCTTCCCGTCTGAGGCTGTTGCCCTCGCGACCCGGCCCCAGATGAGCGGAAGACGACGGAACAGAATGAACGACTTTATTGATCCCACACGTGGGAAACTGGAAGAATTTCAAAATTCTTTAAAAATGTATAGAATCTGTTCCTGAGAAAGTTGTGGAGTGTTCTCCGTCATGTTTTTTTTTTTTTTTTTTACCAGTATGAAGAGAAGAAGCTAATCGACGACCTCATCATGAACGGAATAGAAGAAGGAATGGAGGTAGAGTTTTACGCTTCCTGGTTTTTTTTTTCGGATCGTTTACTCATCGTTACCAAACTCTTTCGTAGGTGCAGCATATAGAAGGAAAGGGCCGGGCAGTTTTTGCCACTCAGTGTTTCCAGAAAGGTGACTATGTGGTGGAGTATCACGGAGATTTGCTACAGATTGATGACGCTAAGAAGAGAGAAGCGGAGTACGCTCAGAACCCTTCCACTGGCTGTTACATGTACTACTTCCAGTACCTCTGTAAGACATACTGGTACGTTTCTTTTAGACCTGACTGGTTTTTAGCTTGTTTGATCATGTTGTATGTTTTTTTTTTTCCGTCCATCTTGTTTTGAATGTTTTTTTTTTTTGTAAGTAGTTTCTCAGCGTTCTTCATCTTTCTTTCTGTTTTATAATAAAGTGTGTGATAACCCACTAAAAGTATTTACTCAGACTTCTAAGTGTTTCCTGTTGTTTTTGTTTCTTAGCGTGGACGCTACTAGGGAATCGGGTCGTTTCGGGCGCCTCATTAATCACAGTAAGAACGGCAACTGCCAAACCAAACTTCACGACATCAACGGCGTTCCTCACCTCATCCTGGTAGCTTCGAGGGATATCGAAGAGGGGGAGGAGCTTCTGTACGATTACGGAGATCGAAGCAAAGCCTCCATCGCCGCTCATCCCTGGCTGAAATACTGACTCTCGTTGGACTTTGTTTTTATGAATTTTTTTTTCTTTTTTTTAAAGAATCATTGGCAATAGGATTATCGTGCGACATCACGAGCAAATTTATAAACTGAGAGATGGTTGGATGTAAATACAGTTAATGGATGGACGGATGAGTTGGCGGCCATATTTGATCTGTTCAGAGTTTAGAAACAAGGCGGGAACATCGTGCTTTTATTCTGGTGGGACACGCTGGCAGCATTTAAATTGTTCAAATGCGCCACCTGCAGAAGGTTTTTTTTTTTAATCTGGTGACACATACGAACAACATGCTTTAATTCTAGAATAGGGGGCCGGCGGGGGGGGTACCCAACCAGTTGATCTGATTTCAAGTCAACCGCCAGGTGTCAGTCAGTCCCCTTCCTAACCGTCTATCCCTTACGAGGTTGCAGGGGGTGCTGGAACCCACCCCAGCTGATTTGACCCAAACAGGTCGCCAGTCTGTCGCGGGGCCACACACATACAAGCATCCACACACACACTTATTCCTAGGGGCAATCATGTCGTGGCCAATCAACATCTTCTATATTTTTGGAGAAAACCCACTCACACACGGAGAGAACATGCAAACTCCACACAGAAAGCCCAGTGTTTTAGGCCTCGTTCCCTACCCGGGACTCAAACCCACGACCTTCTTGCTGTGAAACCACTGTGTTGTCCACTGCGCCACCGTGCCGCCCACCGACAGGAATTTTTTTTTTAATGAAGTCAGTGTTGTCAATTTAACCACTTTGACGTAAATTTAGTGATTTTTTTTTTTTTTTTTTTTTTTTTTAAAAAGCGTCAATCTTGTTGTTTTTCTAGTGTTAGTGGAGATTTTTAGACTCTGTCACCACAGGAAATCACCCTGTGGTGCTGCTGTGGCCCCGCCCCCTCGCAAAGCGCTGTGTGCTCTGTGTGTGTCAGAGAGAAAAAGAGCAAGAGAGAGGATTTTGTTGGTGTGTGTGTTTGAGACAGGAATTTGTCTGTGTGTGTCAGAGAGAAAAAGAGAGCGAGTGAGAGGATTGTGTGTGTGTGTGTGTGTGTGTGTGTGTGTGTGTGTGTGTGTGTCAGAGGTGTCAAAAGTACCAACATTTTCTACTCAAGTAGAAGTATAAATACCAAGTTAAAAAACTACTTTAGTAAAAGTAGAAGTATCAACTCAAGTTTTCTACTTAAGTAAAAGTAAAAAGTAACCTATTTTAAAACTACTTCAAGTAAAAAAAGTAAAAGTAATTTTCAGAAAAAAAGGAATATTGTTAACAAAAGCGTATGAACATATTTTTTAACTATTATCACATGCTTTAAGGAGCAGAAAATATGATAATAAATGAAAGTGTTTTGGTGTTAAACTTTATGAATCAGAAACATTTATTTCTTAATAATCTTTATTGGAAATCGATTAATTAACACAATCAAATGTATTAACATAAGCAGGGCATTATGTAACGTCCCTTCAGCTACCAAGCTTCACTCTGCATCACCTAATTTAACCAACTTCAGCAGACACAAACACACTCAATGTAAAAAAAAAAAAAAATAAATGAAAAAAAAAATGACCAAAAGGCTTTTTCCAGCCTTGAAGGCAGCTAGTTCTCAAAGTTCTTTGAGGGAATACTGAATAGTCTTTATCAAGTTGATAAGGTTGGGAGTGCCACATAAAGCCTGCGTGACACCTGGAACCAGCGTTGCCAGGTGGGAGGTGCTGGATTATCGTACTAATGACGTAAAATTATCGTATTTTACAAAAAATATCGTACACCCAGTAAAACCACGCCCATTGACAAAATAACACCCTTTACATGCACTCGTAAGGCAGTGGGAGTGAAGGAAACACACAGGAGGCGAAATCCTTGGATTCTTTTTCTAAAATTTTAAGAACTGCAAAAATGAAAAAATAACCAGGGAAACAAGATTTTAAAAAACCAGTAGGGGCGGGACCTAGGAGACAGTATATATAAATTTACATATATACATATCTACATATATATGTGTATATACATATAAGGTTTTTTTAATGTTAACCCAAAAATCTTCATGATACAAAATCTAAGCGATGTGTAGTTTTAATCTCCTCAGTCAGTCTTTATAAACTAATCAATAACATTTTGGATGCTTTTAAGCACAAATACTTCATCCACTACTATTTATGGATAAATCAGTTCAATTAGCTTTGTTTCTAAAGATAAAATAGTGCGTCACAGATCAAAGTTATTTTTATAAAAATACCATCTACAACATTTTCAGCAAAGACGTTTACAATAACCGCAGAATGAAAATAATAATAAAAAAACATTTCTTTGCTGTTGTTTTTTTAAAAAATTGATAATTCAATCAAAGTTCAGTGTTGCAGCATCAGAAACACTTTGATTTCCGAGCCCGAGTCTCAAACACGGAAATTGACGTCCCTGCTCTTTAAAAGTTTGTGGGCGGGGCTACTCGCCCCAAAGTAATGATTGACTGGACCTATCAGCCAATCATTCATCTGTTCCTTTGTTTGATGCATTCAGGGTTCATAAAAAATAAAAAAAAAACTCCGACAAACAGTCGCGGCTTTTTAACGGTGACAAAATGGCGAAAGTAGCGACTACTTTTTATAAAATGAACGAAGTAAAAGTACAGATAATTGCATAAAAAAGTAGTGAGTAAAAGTAAAAAGTAGACAAAAAAATAATTACTTCGTTAAAGTAAAGATAACGAGATTTTCTACTTGAGTAAGGTAACGAAGTAATCTTACTTCGTTACTTGACACCTCTGGTGTGTGTGTGTGTACATACACAGATATACACTCACTGGCCACTTTATTAGGTACACCTGTCCAACTGCTTGTTAACACTTAAATCCTAATCAGCCAATCACATGGCGGCAAATCAGTGCATTTAGGCATGTAGACATGGTCAAGACAATCTCCAGCAGTTCAAACCGAGCATCAGTATGGGGAAGAAAGGTGATTTGAGTGACTTTGAACGTGGCATGGTTGTTGGTGCCAGAAGAGCTGGTCTGAGTATTTCAGAAACTGCTGATCTACTGGGATTTTCACGCACAACCATCTCTAGGGTTTACCGAGAATGGTCCGAAAAAGAAAAAATATCCAGTGAGCGGCAGTTCTGTGGGCGGAAATGCCTTGTTGATGCCAGAGGTCAGAGGAGAATGGCCAGACTGGTTCGGGCTGATAGAAAGGCAACAGTGACTCAAATAAGCACCCGTTACAACCAAGGTAGGCAGGAGAGCATCTCTGAACGCACAGTACGTCGATCTTTGAGGCGGATGGGCTTTAGCAGCAGAAGACCACACCGGGTGCCACTCCTTTCAGCTAAGAACAGGAAACTGAGGCTTCAATTTGCACAAGCTCATCGAAATTGGACAATAGAAGATTGAAAAAACGTTGCCTGGTCTGATGAGTCTCGATTTCTGCTGCGACATTCGGATGGTAGGGTCAGAATTTGGCGTCAACAACATGAAAGCATGGATCCATCCTGCCTTGTATCAACGGTTCAGGCTGGTGGTGGTGGTGTAATGGTGTGGGGAATATTTTCTTGGCACTCTTTGGGCCCCTTGGTACCAATTGAGCATCGTTACAACGCCACAGCCTACCTGAGTATTGTTGCTGACCATGTCCATCCTTTTATGACCACAATGTACCCAACTTCTAATGGCTACTTTCAGCAGGATAATGCACCATGTCATAAAGCTGGAATCATCTCAGACTGGTTTCTTGAACATGACAGTGAGTTCACTGTACTCAAATGGCCTCCACAGTCACCAGATCTCAATCCAATAGAGCATCTTTGGGATGTGGTGGAACGGGAGATTCGCAACATGGATGTGCAGCCGACAAATCTGCGGCAACTGTGTGATGCCATCATGTCAATATGGACCAAACTCTCTGAGGAATGCTTCCAGCACCTTGTTGAATCTATGCCACGAAGAATTGAGGCAGTTCTGAAGGCAAAAGGGGGTCCAACCCGTTACTAGCATGGTGTACCTAATAAAGTGGCCGGTGAGTGTAAGTAACTATGTATATAAAGAGAGTGACACACAGATATTAAGTGTAAAGAATGGATGCAAACTTACATTTGGTGAGGTCGGGGTGTGTGTGTGATGTCTAATGGTTGTGTAACAACAACAAAACGTGCAGGTTGGAAACCATCTGTGTTTGTGATGTTGAACTGGTTGGCCTCTGGTTGACCCTCGATCTAACCCTGGTTGGGCAGCACGGTGGCACAGTGGGTAGCACAGTGGCCTTACAGCAAGGGTTGTGGGTTTGAGTCCCAGGTGGGGACGAGGCTTGGAACGCTGTCCTTTCTGTGTGGAGTTTGCATGTTCTCCCCGTGTTTGCGTGGGTTTCCTCCAGGTACTCCGGTTTCTTCCCACCCTCCAAAGACATGCATGCTAGGTTGATTGGCCGGTGCCAAGGAATGAATGAGTGTGTGTGTGTGGCCCTGCGACAGATTGGCGATCTGTTCTGGGTGTACCCTCCCCGCGACTTGAATCAGCTGGGATGGGCTCCCACACTGCCCATAACTGCGTAAGGGATAAACGGTTAAGAAGGTGTGACTGACTGACCCTGGTTGGTCTCGGGAGGTTTGATACTTACTTGAAAAGTAGATCTTGGGACAAAAAAGGTTGGGCACCCCTGTTCTCCAGGGACGGGGGGTGCTTTCATGTTTAGAATCTTTTATTTGTTAGGATACAAGAACAACATGCTTTTATTTTGGGGGAGTATTTTTATTCTGACTCATTAAAACTCTTATTTGTTGAGGAAACGGCAGCTTTTTTTTCTGCTGTATTTAGGTTATTTCCGCCGCTTTTATTTTGAAAGAACAAATCTTGTTATTCTGGCGTAACTTTACAAATGCCTGCGTCACAACAAGCTTTTAATTTTTTATTTTTTAGTTTAACAGCAGCCACATTCATTTATTTTAACGAGACCAAACAACAATGGGTTTATTTTTAGGAACTAAAGGAACAAGATGTTCCTTTTCCGGCGGGATGCAGCAATAAGCTTTTATTTTGAAGGGGAGGGCAGACAGATGCTTTTATTGTGGAGGATGAAGAATGAATAACAACTTGTTTTGGTTTTTGAATAAAAATCTGTTCCCACGACTTACAGGAAACAACAACATGCTTTTATTCTGAAGGAATGGAGCCAAATGAATGAATGAATGAAAAGTTTTCTATGAAATAAAAAAACTATCAAAGATCATTTTTCAAGCATTTTATTTTGAAAAAGACATCACTTCAAACAAACATGTAAGTTTTCTGGAAAATATTCTATTAATCACACAATTTGGCACTTTTTCTTGCATATTTACACAAAAATGTGCAATAAATTCTATTCAAAATTCTACAAAACAAAAATCAGGCACAACTTTAGCAATAAATTTGCATATTATGTTTATCTTTTACCCGAAAACTGTTTAATTTTATTAAAATTTGTTGGAATTTTTTACACAAAATTAATACAAATTTGATGCAGTTTTGAGGGTTATTATAAGTATTTAAAATGAATAATTTCCTCTTCATAAAACAATCAATAAAAATGATTTGAAATTACTCGACATTTTTTTCAAGTATATATATGAATATGTAAAAAAGTTTATGGCAAAAGTAACATTTAAGCCCCGCCCACTTAGTCAAATAGCACTTTTTGAAAAATTTGCCCCTTTGACTTTTTCAACTGTTGATACTTCCAAGTTTTAACATTTTAATCATAAATTTAATGACAAATATTAAAGATAAAAGCAGCATTTTAAGTGTAAATTATAAAAAAAAATACTTAAGTTCTGGTCCTCACCCGAAAAAGGGTGGAATGCCCCCTGCGGGTCAGGGACAGGGTCCTGCCCCAAGTGGAGGAGTTTAAGTATCTCTGGGTCTTGTTCACGAGTGGAGGAAGGATGAAGCGAGAGATCGACAGGCGGATCGGTGCGGCGCCAGCAATAACTAGGACGCTGCATCGGTCCGTCGTGGTAAAGAGAGAGCTGAGCCGAAAAGTAAAGCTCTCGATTTACAAGTCGATCTACGTTCCGACCCTCACCATGGTAACCAGGATCTACGTTCCTGTCCTCAAATTGGTAACCAGCTGTGGGTGGTGACCAAAAAAAATGAGATTACGGATACAAGCGGCCAAAATGAGCTTCCTCCGCAGGGTGGCTGGGCTCTCAGTCAGCGATCGGGTGAGGAGCTCTGCCATCCGGGAGGAGCTCAGGTGAGGTGAGGTGTTTTGGGTACGTCCCACCAGGAGGAGACCAAGAAGCAGACCCTG
This sequence comes from Neostethus bicornis, assembly GCA_902685375.1. Classification (NCBI taxonomy): domain Eukaryota; kingdom Metazoa; phylum Chordata; class Actinopteri; order Atheriniformes; family Phallostethidae; genus Neostethus; species Neostethus bicornis. The sequence goes on from CACRXE010000035.1 coordinate 363,243, forward strand.
GACCTGCTGGAAGAGACTATGTCTCACAGCTGGCCGGGGAACACCTCAGGATCCTTCTGGGTGAGATGGAGGATGCAGCCGGGGTGAGAGAAGCCTGGGCTTCCCGTCTGAGGCTGTTGCACCGTGACCCGGCCCCGGATGAGCGGAAGACAACGGAACTTAATTTGATATTTTTCTAACAAAATTTGTGTGAAAAAGATCTAAGTCTGTTTAATTATTTTTAAAACACTTTATTTCTTCTTTCTACTAAAAATAAAAATACATCCCTTTTGACATTTTAAACTTTGAAAAGGTCAGATTTTTAAAGATGTTTCTGTTTTAAAAGTTTCAATAAAACATTTAAGATAAAATAATCAGAATTCCAGATGTTCGCTTTTTGTGTCAAAAAAAAAAGAAACTTTTGCCCTTTTTCATTTGAAACTTATCAAACGTCAGATTTTAAACATTTCATTTGAAATAAAGACAAAGTAAAGGTCTAGAAGTTTAAATTACAGATGATTTCAGTGTTAAAAAAGTTCTTTATAAAATAATGTGCGTTTATTAAGCTACATTTTCAACACAAACTTAAGCCACGCCCTCTTTATTGTCTTGTTTTTGTGTCGCTCCAATAATAAAAATAAAAAAAGACCCTTTTTAAATTGTATATAATATGAAATCCAGATTTTTAAAACATTAAAGCATCACAGCAGGAAGTTTGGGGTTCGAGACTCGGAGTGGGGATGAGGTTTAAAACACTGTCCTTTCTGTGTGTAGTTTGCATGTTCTCCCCGTGTATGTGTGGGTTTTCCTCCCACTCCCCAAAAGAATGCATGTAAATTTATGCCGTATAAATTTTCCCCTAGGAATGAGTGTGTATGTGGATGGTTGTCTGTGTGTGTGGCCCACGACAGGCTGGTGACCTGTTCGGGATGTATCCTGCCTCTCATTTGAAATCAGCCCGGATAGGGTCCGGCACCCCCTGCGATCCCATTAGGAATAAGAGGTCCAGAGGATGAATTTTGAGCGTCCATAAAAGTGCTGTATTAGTTTAATGACTTATTAATTATTAGAATGAATGAATAAAGCATTAAAAAGTTATATCATCAGCACCGCCTCGGGGTACCAGCACCCCTTTATTTTATTTACAGCGTTAGTAACATCTCCTGAAATAAATGGATACAATGTGTGAAACCAAGATGTTTTAATTGAAGGTCCAAACGAACTGAAAAATTATTTTAGTTCAAAATAGGCATTTTAATTTCTAAGACGACAAAAAAAAACGAATACAGCAGGTGCAGGAATACTGGCACCCCTCTTTAGTATTTGGTTGGACATCCCTTGGCAGCACTGCCAGCCTCCAAACGTTTCCTGTAGCCAATCAATGAGTTTCTTGCATTTGTTTTTAGGTATTTTTCTGCCACTCTTCTTCACCATGTGCTCCAGGTCTTGGATATTTGAAGGATTCCTTCTGCCAATGGCAGACTCCCCCCAAATATTCTCAGTTAAATTGAGGTCAGGACTCATTGCTGGCCTTTTTAAAACAGTCCATTTTTGTGTGCTCTTGCTCGTGTGTTTGGGGTCTTTGCCCTTCTGGAGTTCCCAGGATCTTCTCAAACCAGTTCTCTTACACTGGGCAGGACATTTTGCTCCGAAATCTGTTGAAAATATTCAGATTTCAAAATACCTTTGACTCGAGTAAAGCCTCCAGTCCCTGATGCAGCAAAGCAGGCCCACAGCATTATAGCTCCTCCACCATGCTTGACTGTTGGTATGGTCTTCTTCTCTGCCTGGGAGAATTCCCAAAAAGCTCTTCTTTTGCCTCATCTGTCCTAGAGGGACTGTGGCTTGTCCAGGTTCTCTTTCTCAAACTCCAGACGCTCCTTTTCGTGTCTTTTCTTCAATAATGGGGTCTTCTTTGGCCTTTGCCCTTGTAGCCCTGTGCGCCTTCTGGTGCTTTTTGAACCAGCTACCCCAGACTGTTCCAGGAGGGCCTGCAGGTCTATAGATGGTAACTGAGGTGATCCTTCGACGACTTCTATCATTGATTTTTCTCTTACCCCCATGCCCAGGGGGGTTCTTGACGGTTCCATGCTTTAAATATTTCTTAAGGCCAACAGCATCGTCTGAACCCACCCAGGACACGGCTAAAAACAATGGGCGACAGGGCCTTCAAGGCTGCTGCTCCCCGCCTGTGGAATGCCCTCCCAGACTACCTCAGGGCCCACAGACGGAGGATGCCTTTAAAAAAGGACTAAAAACCCACCTTTTTAAAAAAGATTATTATTTTTAAATTTTGTTTGCATTGTATGTTTGTTTTTATTGTGCTGTACTGTTTTAATTGTTTTAAGTTTTAATGTTTTAATCCATGTAGCACTCTGAGGCTTGATTTCAGGTATAGAGTGCATTAAAAATAAAATACATTATTATTATTATTAGTAACATTACGTTCTGGTGACACAGGTGTACCAGGCTCTTTTATATCGTTTGGAGCTCTTGTGTTTGTCTTCTTCATTATGAAAAAGGAACCTAGTCAAACAGTTGGTTTTTCAAAACACAAATCTCATCATTGATTGGCCACACAAGGGCACAGATAGGTCTTGTAATTTCCCATAGGTGGGTCTGATGAGGTCTGATTAGGTTTTAGGACAAACAGCAAGGCGTGTTGATGCTAGTGAGACAGCTGGATTGACCTTTTTCAGTTTTTCTCACTCTAATTATTGAATTTTTTTTGTTTTATTTTGTTGATATTTTTGTTCAGGAGATGTTTAACTTGAAGTAAATAAACTTTAAGGGTGCCCGTACTTCTAAGCAGTGCTGGATAACGTGCGCTAATTAGGCTCATTTTTCACACAAATCGCCTTTTTTTTTTTTTTACATTAGCCACGCCCACTTCAACTGAAATTCTAAGAGGTGAAATAATCAATCTGAAATGTTCATCATATAACAGTTTAAATAAATAGTGTTTCCTTCCTGTTCCTAGCCCCGCCTTCATCGAGCTTTTAAAAATAGAATTTAAACTTAAAGGTGCGGCAGCGCTTCCTGTGCCTGCTCCGTGTACACTTCCTCTTTCCTGGCCCACGAACTGAAGCTCGCGTCTTCACGCTGTTTTTCTCGAGAGAAGAAACTAAAACTGGAAAGAAAATTAAAAACGTCAGAAGTTCAACGTTTACGACAGAAAAAGAACATTTTTTTTTATTTGATGAATGTGTTCAACATACAGACGTCTGATTCCTGATTCGGATTGAGCAGCAGAACGTGTCCTGAGTTCAGGTGAAGGAGACGGAGAAACCATCTGATCCTCCGCTTCGTCGCTACGGAGAAACATCACAAAAACTCACAACTCAAATTTACAACATACGCTGTTTGGTTTTAAATCAAAAGATTATAGAGTTTAAAATGAACTGGGATTAAACGTTGAAGTTTAATGTTTAGAAGTTGTTTTTTTTTTTTTTTAATTAACATGTTGTGTTTACTACCGTAATTTCACGGCCATAAGGCGCACCTAAAAGTCTCAAATTTTCTTCAAAATGAGCGGTGCGCCCTATCGTGCAGTGCACCCGATCTGATTTGTGATTGGTGGACGTATTAGAGAACCATCAGGCGGACGCAGTTGAAAACATGAGAATGTTAAAGGGTGAAGTGTGTGTGTGGATTATGTCTAAAAGAACAGGTGTGTGTTTTATGAAGAACATTGCTGTTTTAACAACACTGAAAATGAAAAGCTCAGTTTAAACTGATGGCGATCAGCCGCGCCGGGCGAGTTACGCCACAGTTTGCCAGTGGATTGTAGATGCTTGGACTAACGTGTCTGCTGGCACTGTTGTCCGAGCTTTCCCAAAAGCAGGCATCATTTACGAGGAGCTGCACGGTTCAGAAAGTGACTCTGACAGCGTGGAAAGTGAACCTGCGAGGTTGGATTTAGAGCAGCTGTTAGATTCTGAAACAGAGGATGAGGACTTTGATGGATTTGATAAATGACTTTATGAAGACTGTAAATAATATTTAAATAAAACCAACCAAACTCAGTTTTACTCCCAATCTATTTTTAAATACGAACGTGTGTGTGTGCGTATGCGCGCGTCTATGTGTGTGTGTTGTTGTAAGGCGGACTTACGTAGTAGAGGATATGTGTATAAAACCCACGCCCTATCATCAGGTGCTCCTTATGTGTGTGTTAAATACAGAGCACACAAAATTTGGACTGCGCCTTTTAATACGGTGCGCCCTATGGTCGTGAAAATACGGTAATTAGGATTGATCATCTTAGGAGTAAGATTCAGGGAATGGGTTCAGGGACCGGGACGTAGGGTTCAGGGACCGGGACGTAGGGTTCAGGGACCGGGACGTAGGGTTCAGGGACCGGGACGTAGGGTTCAGGGACCGGGACGTAGGGTTCAGGGACCGGGACGTAGGGTTCCGGGACGTAGGGTTCAGGGACTGGGACGTAGGGTTCCGGGACGTAGGGTTCAGGGACTGGGATTTTTCACCTTTTGTAGTACCCCAGTTCTTCCTGAAGCAGAAAAACTTTTGCCTTCAGCTCGTTTCTTTCGTGTAAGACGTCTCGGAGTTCCTGCAGGGTGAAGCGAGGCCTGTTTGGATCCTTCAGGTCGACACATCCTGGTTCCTCCTCACACATCGCCTCCTGAAGGACAGAGTGTGTCAAATTCAATCTCCCCTAAAACAACCCACATGACCCCCACGAGCATCTCCAAAGATCGGTTAGTTTTCAAACGGTCATGCAGAGTTAAACCACTCTAGAGGCGCTAGCATGCGTTACCCATAGCAACGCCCCCTCATCTTCCACGTCTGGACTCAAAGAGCCAATAAAAGAGTGGCTGGTAGAATCTGACCCGCTGTGACCTTTAACCTGACCTTCAAACTCTTGAGGAACCTCCTGGTGGAGGGAGACAGAAATGGGATTCAGAAGTAATCAGAATCGTACCATCAACCACTCATCATCTGCTGGGCAGATTCAGAGAAAAAAAGTCATGAGATTCAGATGGTTTTTGTAACGTTAGTTAGTATTTTTATAAATAATGATTGATTTTGTTCCATTTTTTTCCGTCTTTGTCGTAAAATAATTATAAACATTTCTCATGATGTTAGACTAAAGATCAGAAAGGGATTCCAGCAGCTTTTACTGGATCCAGTTAACCTTTTAAACCATCAACTCACCGCAGCAGTTGTGGGAGGGGTAAAGTCAGCATCACAAAAATTAAAAACTTAATTAGTTCATCTATAGATGGTATGGAGTTTCATCAAAAGAACTTTGAAGGTTTGGAAAATATCACATTGAGAAAAAATTGTGAAAACCTTGGTTTGTGTGAGCCTTGAAATGTGGTCAAATAACCCTGATAACCAAATCTGTTCATCTATAGTTGGTACTGAGTAACATTTGGGGAGATATTCCATTCTCATTAGTGTTACAGAAGCACATACGTCCTGGTATATTGAACATTAAAACATACTTGATTGAATACTTTTATTATCGTCTCAATGTTTTGATTATTTTGCAGAGGGTTTAAAGTCTCCGTTTTTGGCACCGAGTCACATTTTAATACGACAAAAACAGATCCGCCTCTAAACGCTCAAGGTTCTTTGTATTTGTCGTCTTTCATCCCTTCATTCTGTAAACTAAGGGTGTGACTGAGCTTGGATCTGAATATAAACAGGATCTGTTATAATATTGATTCTTTTCATTCACGCTTTTCAAACACCTAAAAACGACAGGTAGACTCCTCTTCGTAAATGGCACGAACTAGAGGCGCTTTTTTTTTTAGAATTGACATTATTCTGTTTGCATCTTTGGAAAAAAAGTCAATAAAACATTGCAAGTGTTTTGTTTTTGTGTCTCGAGGATTTAAACCAGAATTTAGTGATGATGTTAAAATGAGTGGAAACAGACGTAAACTATCAAACTTCCACTTGAGAGATAAAAAAAAAAATTATCTCGTGGATGATGATATGTTACCTCTGCAGGCGACGGAGGCAGGTTTGAAGGTTCCTCTTTGTTCTGCGACGAGGTTTCTCCGTTCAGCCGTTCCCGTAAACGTGCCATTTCCTGTCGAAGTACGCCGACTTCCTGTGCTTGAGCCTGAGCGCCTGCCTCTAGCTCCACTTTCTGGCCAATCAGAGCCTTCCCCTGAGCCTCTACCACTGAGATTTTGTGCCGCAAGTCATGGTTGATCTTCATCAGACGAGATTGTTGCTGCTGGAGCTAAAGAAGAACGCAGGAAGGAAAGAACGAGCCCAAGTAAACAAACGTCTGATGTGTAAACAAAACCATCCAGAAAGATCGCAGAAACTTCAACAATATTTAAAAGTAGAAAATCACAGAGAGCGCACAGCTCCGCCCTTTTTCCTGCCAGTTCATGGGTGCAGATTACCAACCTGAACGGGTCTCCAGTCTGTCTAAGGACCACATGGAGGGATCAACGACCGGTCATGTTCACACTCACACCTACTGTTAATTTAAACTAATTAACCAGTACTTTTGGAATGTACATAAAAAGAAAATAAAAGCTCAGACTTTGACTCGCAGTAACCGCTCATGTGACTAAAGTGTCAAAGTTTCCGTTTCTCCTCCGACCGTTTCACTCTTTAGATCACTTCAACGTTACTTTTACTTCCAATGAAAACATCTGAAATATACTGTATTTATTGTAGAATATATATTGTTTTATATAAATGTTTAAATTAGGATACACACTGTTTATGACTAGAAGAAAATATAAAAGCTTTTGGTTATGAGTTGTGTTTTGGTTTGTAGTACTTAGATTGTCCACTAGAGGTCAGCATTTAAATAATTTGAAATGATTTTGCAACTGAGCCGTGGAAGGTTTACGAGGTGGTCCGGGCACCTCGGACCCCTTTACTGAAACTTTACACCCCTGCTCTTAGACGCTTGTTCTCGGAAAGAAAAACACCAGTGAGAAAAAAATAGAAAGAAACCCACATGAAGGAGGTGGTTTATTATAGTTTTCATTATTCACCTCGTTATTAGCTTTTAGCAGGTTATTAGTAACGAGATACTGGGAAAAGTGGAAACAGAGCTAGCATAACAGCCCCTAAAAGAAAAAAATTCTCAGCCAAGAACAACCTGGTGTCCGAATAATTACCCAAACGTGAATGAATGGTCACACATGGTGGAAACCTGGAAAAAGTTGCGCTACCTAGCGTCTCCTCACCGCTTCTATGTCCTCGTTCTTTAGCGTCAGTTCTCGGTCTTTGGCTCGGATTTCATCTCGCTGCTTGTCCACCACTTCCTTTAGCTTTAGCATCACTTGCTTCTCTATCTCTGTCATACCTGGAAGTCCGAGAGAAAAACAGAGGCTCGTTTGGTGACGTCACATACCCCATCGATTAATGAGTAGAAACATTCAAGAGTAAAGAAAACCGTTATTTGTCCCACAATGGGGAAATAGCAAGATGCAACAGCATGAGCACAGGTCACAACAAGTATGAACAAACAAAACAAAAAAGGCAAAATAGACTAAGAACAAAAACATGCATTCAAAGTGAGTGAGCTACTGCAGAGTTCTGGTGAGAAATACCAAAAAGAGCACATGGTTAAAATGACTCATTGTGGAGTCTCACAGCAGAAGGAAGGAAAGACCTCCTGTATCTCTCCTTCACACAGTGAGGGTGGAGCAGCCTGCCACTGAAGCTGCTTTCTAATGCATAAACATACAGGTAATGAAGATCAGAGTGGGTTGAAGAGGACGGTCTATAAACAAGTTATTACAACCTAATCAAGGTCATGTAGGGGTCACCGATGCAGATGGGAGGCACTGAAACCGGTTCGTGGTGACCGATCGGTGGTGACCGGTCTGTGGTGACCGGTCAGTGGTGACCGATCCGTGGTGACCGGTCGGTGGTGACCGGTCGGTGGTGACCGGTCAGTGGTGACCGGTCAGTGGTGACCGGTCAGTGGTGACCGATCCGTGGTGACCGGTCGGTGGTGACCGGTCGGTGGTGACCGGTCAGTGGTGACCGGTCAGTGGTGACCGGTCAGTGGTGACCGATCCGTGGTGACCGGTCGGTGGTGACCGGTCGGTGGTGACCGGTTAGTGGTGACCGGTCAGTGGTGACTGGTTAGTGGTGACCGGTTAGTGGTGACCGGTTTGTTTACCTTCATGTCTCTGAAGCTCCTCCTCATTGACTGAATCTTTGAGGGACATGTTGGACAGGAGGTTTTGGTTCTCCTCCTGCAGCTGGGCGATCCTGGACAGGAGATCCTGAGCCTCCAGCCTCCACCCGTCCTCCACCCGCTCCAACTCCTACAGACACATCTCATCACGATCTGATGGCAGCGTCAGAGAAAGCAGAGACTAACTCTACCTGCTTGTGTTTCTTTTCCTTCTCCATCCTCTCCATCCTCTCCATCCTGAGCCTCTCCAGCTCCAGGTGGAGCTCCTCCATCTCTGGCTTCTTGCTGCTGACCATCACTTCCAGTATCTCCAGCACACGCACCACTTTGGGCATTAATTTCGCCATGGCTTCACAACCAAACTGATCGATGATCTGTTCAAACTCCTGTCCAATCACCGCCGCCATGTCATACACATCCATCACCGTCAGATCACACACATTCTTCTCCATAATAAAAAAAAACACTTCCTTTACGATCTACAGAAAAACGAGATTTTCACGAGGTGTGTATCGCGGTATTTTGATATCGTCCGTATCGCTACAGAAATTATTCATTTAAACAAGAATTAACAAGTTTATAATTATTCAAATCTTAAAAACAAAGCGGAAAATAACCCATCTCTCTCTCTCCCACCGGATCGACTAGCAAAGGAAGATTTACTCCAAAATAAAACCAACCACTTCCGGTTGGGGATTTAAAGCCAAACTACAAACAAACGGATGCAGATTAATCAAAATACAAATGAATAATAACATTAAATACGTGTATTCACATAAAATACGCATTTAAATCAAGTAATAACACTGTATCTACTATTCAAGTTAGCTTTTATTCTGAAGGATACAGGGTGTTAGATGTCTTGTTTCCGGTTTATGAGTTTGCAGTTTCTGCTGCGCATGCGCGACATAACAAAATCACGTGGACAACATAGTGTTTCAATTTTCACTTAAACTCTTTTGGATTTTAATTAATCAAATATGAAAATAAATGTTTGGGGGTCTTTTTTTTAAGTTACAACTTCATCTTAAATTTTCTAATACATTTTTTTTTTTACATGTGAAATTAATCATCTTTCTCCATTTTTTTTACACTCTTAATTGTTTTTATTTTATCCATCTTTCCCTCTGACATCATAAAACATCATATTTTTATGTTTATCACCATAGAAACAAGTCTTCTGATAGAAAACACACTTTACACACAACTCATTGTTTATTATTTATACTCAATAAAATCAATAGGATTAAATCTTTGATAAAGAAATCATCAGTAAATCAGTTTGTATAATTAATGTAAACATTCAGAATCATCTGATGTCATTTTTAATCAGTCGTTACCAGCTTCTCCTCGTTTAAACTGAGAAAAAAAAAAAACAACACAGATTTAAACCTGTTTATTTTCAGAGATTAAATTTTAATTCCATTTTTTTTTTTTTAGATTAATACTTACTGCGTTTTTTAGGAGATTTCCAGATTTGGTGAAAATGTTCGGTTTTCTTCCAGTTGGTTTAGCGGCTTCAGATTGTGTTAGAGGAGCTGGTTTGGATTGGGAGCCAGTGGGTGGGACGGATGAGGGATTGTGGTATGAATGGGGCTGGAAATAGGATTGGGACGGGGTGTAAGGTTGGGATGAGTTATATGGCTGGGATGGGGTGTAAGGTTGGGATTGGGACGGGGTGTACGGTTGGGATTGGGACGGGGTGTATGGCTGGGATTGGGAATAAGATTGGTATGGCGTGTAGGATTGGGAAAGGTTTTGGGGTGGGGTGTAAGCCTGAGACGGTGGGGTGTACGAGGATGGGTAACTCTGTGTTGGGGCAAACGGGTTTGCTTGGGTGAAACTCTGTGTGTTTGCATAAGGCTGCGTCTGAGAGAAGGATGGCGGTAATGGGGTGGAGTCTAATAAAGATGGCGGTGGAGGAGGCGGGAAGCTGTCTTCGACATTGTCGTTGCTCCCGGTTGCTGACATTTCGTAGTGACGCTTTCTAAGCTCACCCAGACGAACTCGTTCCTGTTCTAACTGACTTTCTAACTTCAGGACCGTCACCTAGGAAACAATAAGAGATTAAATGGTTAATAATCAGGGTCTTTATGTGCAAGAAAATCTTGTGGATTTTATGCTAAAATTTAAACCCAAATTAAAATAAAAACATTTAAAGAAACATGTGAAAGTTCTGCCAAATGTTCCAAACAAAACTTCTCTGATTAAAGTCAAAATGCCGTGAATTAAATAAAAAAATGTTGTTAAAAAAGCAGAATGTGTCAAAATATGAAAAGTACAAAATGCAAATAAAATAAAAATGTAAAAATACCAAAATGTTTTTTAAAAAGTCAAAATATTGGGGAAAATGGTCAAAATGTCTTCAAAAAAAGTTAAGACAGAAAAGTTAGAAATGTAAATAAAATGTCAAAATTTTAGTAAAAAAAGGCAAAAAAAAGAAAAACACCAGAAGTGAAGTTGAATAATGTGAAATAATAAATAAATGAAATGTAAAAATCTGACCTGAGCTTCCATTTCCTCCTTTTTCAGTTTGATCAGAGACATGCCGGAGAAGTCCATCATTCCTGCACAGAAAAGAAAAAAATAAGATTGATCTTCTAAGAAACATTTGATAAAAATGAAGTATGTTATTTGAACGCCTTTAAAAGAGTACTTTTAAACCAAATATATTCATTTCAACTTCTAGATTCAGCTTGAATGTTTAAGAATCGATTTTGGTGTTTTGAGGATTGGGATTCGACTCTATGCAGATGATGTGTCTCTTTACATTTAATTGGGTTGTAACGTTGAGATTCTTATAGAGAAATTAGGAGCCACAAGAGGCTCAGTGTAGAGTCAAAATGTTGTGTTTAAAATCAAAATTATGCCAAAAGTGATGTAAAAATAGTAAAAATGTTGTGCAAAGGTCTAAGTTTAAAAATGTATTAGTAAAGTAAAAAACTGTTGTGAAAAAGTTAGTATGGTGAAAAAAAGTCTATGTGTGAGTAAATATTTTAAAAAATAGATGTTTTTAATGTCAAAATGTTCATTTAAAAAGTCCAAATATTATAAAGAAAAGTTGTCAATCGTCAAGCTCTTTTACCCATCAACATAACGAGTAAAAAAAAAAACACCTTGGAAATAGTTTACTAATTTTTCTGGTTTTATTAAAAGAAGTATTAAAAGTTATGAGAAATATTTTCATAATTTATCTTCAGTAGGATACTGTAGCAAAGGAAATGCACATCTGAACATAATCTCTAGATTTATGACTACAGTCCACAAGTTTTCACGGTAGTGTTTTAGATTTAGGAACCAAACTGGAGGGTACAGTAAATGAGCTTTTTCCTCACCGTGATCAGAAATCTGCTGCTGGCCATGTTTGGTGGAAGTAACGACCACGGCAGCCATGTCTTTCACATGTCGTGAAGCCTGCTGCAGAGTGTTTAGCTTCTTATTGTTACGGTCAGCCTTCACCTGAAGACAAAAAAGTAAGACTTGACTCATTTCTACTCACTGTACAGCAGCTCCTCACTATTAAGTGCTGTTTCTTTTCTAGTCTTTTTTTTTTTTTTATGTGATTCTAGAGCTGAATTTTTCACAGCGGACTGCTTTCTGCACACTTCCTTATCAACTTAGTAAGTAGACGTGGTGGAGAACAAAATCCATTGCCAAGAACCTGGCATTCTGATAGTACCAGCATAGCATGTGCATACTGTAAAAAGACTTCCTGCTATTGTTAGAATTTTGGCGTGACGGAGAACAAAATCCATGACCAAGAACAATTTGGCATTCAAATATTATTCTATAACTATTCACGAAATACTCAAACATGCATGAATGAAATATAAAATCACTGCAGGTGTGTTCTTGATGTTGGGAAAATGTTTACTTAATCGGCTTGAGATTCAACTGTATGCAGATGACGCCATTCTTTACATTTCATTAAGAGATTCATGGAAAACATTTAGATTTATGTTTGTACCTTAGAGGCGGCGACTAGCTGGGCAGTGCTCGCTGCAATCTCGTGTGAACAAGCGATTAGCTCCTCATAAGTTCCCTTTTCACCCACTACCCGATCAGCTGAATCTCTGAAGGATAGAAAAAAAAAACACATGTGAAAGAGCATCAGGACTTCAGAAAGTTTGTGTGAATAGTTTGGGGTACTTACAGCAGCTGAGTGGCGCCCCAACCCACTGCTTTGGAGGCAGAAATCAGACCCTCAGTCCAACGAGAGTTTTTGGCATAAAAGTCGGTAATAGATGCCGCCCCCTGCGGGGAGATAAAAAAAACACCAACTTTGACTTTAACATTTAAACAAGTAGCTAAAGCTAAAAACTTTAAAAAGTAAAAATATGTTGTAAATAACATCAAAAATCAAATAGTTAAAATCTTGTTAAATGAGTTTTAAAAGTTGTGGGCGGAGCCTAATCTTGTTATAATACAGATTTTCAACCATCCAACTTAACGGCTGACCAGTCCAAAAAGCTAGCGTCTTCATGCTAATTTCCATCCCTTTATTTTTAATGAGTTAAAACTTTGTAAAGAAAATGGAATCTCTTTCCCCGCCCACTCACCCTGCCGCTTTCTACAATGTCTTTTTGAAGATCGGTGGAAGCAGTAACCAGCATATGAACCGCCTGAAAAACACAACAGATTATAAAACCAAAGATACCGTAGAATAAGATTAGATTTGAGTTCTTACTTTCATCAGGTCTGAGCAGGAACCCAGGATACTACAAGAGAAAAAAGTAGAGTTAAAAGGGAAATTAAAAATAGGACAAAATAATAATAATAATAGGAGAACAGTGACCTCTGGTTGACCTCCAGCTTTATACCAGTGGTCTCTTTTCGAGCCTGATTCAGAATTTCCTGGAAGATGGGTATAAATATGAAGTTATTTTGGTTTTAATTGGAGTTAGAAACAGTTAGTGTTTCTTATTGTATACACACATCCATACGAAGAACAGCTTCTTCGATAGCGGTTGACGTAGCGATCATCTCTTTGTCCACCATCGTTCCCAACTCTTCTTTTAGCACATCCTGACCTTTCGGACGCAGATCCTAAACAACAATGTGGAAATAATGTAAATAAACTTCAGATAATAAAAGTAAAGTCAAAATCTTAAAAACTACGCACAATTTTTATGCTTATTGTCAAAATAAATAGAAAAAGAAATGTGCAAACATAAAATATTAAAAATAAGGAAACATTGTAAGTAAAGCTGCAACGTGTGACATAATGTCATAAATAAACCAAAAAATGTTGTGAATTAAAGTTTGTAAATCCACAAACTGTCGTGAAAATTGTGAGTTTATACACAAAATTTGTAAAATAAATAAATAGACCAACAAAATTTTGCAAATTGATGAGAGTAAAAAAATAATAAATGTTGTAAATGAAATTATAACATTGTTCATAAATCTTAACTGTTAATCAGAAAAGTTTGAACAAGTTAAAAATAAAATGATAACCTCAGAAATGTCAGAAAAAGTTGCAAATAGAATATTGAAAAAAAATCTAAATAAAGTTGTGAGACTGTCAAAGATCTGAGTCCAAAAAATAAAGATTCAGACGAATCAAAACTCAAAATAATGTAAAGAAAAAGTCAAAGGTGTTTGACAAAATATTCTGTTGTATACCTGCCCCATGGCCAGGAGCCGCTGCACCGTGTAGCGAACGGCCGAAGCGTCCGCTCTCTGTAAGCTCGCCTGTAACTTTAGATCCTTCAGGAACTGAAGGCTGTGATTGGCGCAGTCCCGACAGCTATCGATCAAACCTGAAACAGACAGACAATTGGACACGCCCCTTTTCACGACCTAGCTAACAATACGACTTACTGTCCGCCTGATCGGTGGCAGCGGAATGAGATGTTGCCGCGGCATTGACAATAGTGTCAGCAGCGAGATGGGAGAACTGCGTCACCGCTCTTAGCAAACCACTAGCATCTGGAACAAAAACAAAACGGCCACATTAACAGAGCCGTGTTGGTTACCATAGGAACAAGTTTCTAACTCACCACTTCTGTTGCCCAGGTAGACCATGTGGCTGTGCTGCATCTTGTCAATGGAACCCAAAGTGATCTCAGCTCGGTTTACAAGATAATCTGGAAACATGAAGAAGAATAGTAGATTATCCATCCATCCTTCATCCAACCACAGCCTCCCAGCTTCTATCCTCTTTATTCCATCCATTTCTGTCAGACTGAAGAAGCTTGATACATCCACCTTTATCATTGGTTGATTCCTGGCTTTCCTGTCCAGTGGTCTTCATCTCATCCCTTGTTCTTCTCACCTGTCCCCTTACTTTCTATTGTTTCTCTTAAAAGTGTTTCTCGTGTATATATTTTTGTTTAATTTACCATCTGAAGCTCATTGAGAAAAACTGTGTTGTGAGTTTGGGCTGGACAAGCGATGTGTCCACTTACCAGGAGAGCTGATACAGCGAATGTGTATAGGATCGTCCAGTTTAGCGACAGCATCCAGAATGATTCCTTCAGCTTCCACCACAGCACACTGAAGCAAACAGAACTGCTCGTCCTGAAGTTTTTGCACCAGTTCTCCTTCTCTGCAGGCCTGGATAGAAAAACCATTCAGAACACCTTCAACCCCATAAGCATCAGAAACTTATTTTGATGGTCAGTGAACAAGATTCAGACACTGGGGACTTGCTGAGGTTCTAATGTACAAATAGAAAATGTAAACTTTGATTAAAAACTAACAAAAAATGAACAAACTAGTTTTAACAAAACTAAGAGGCTCAGAACAAAAATGTAAACTGTAGTGTAGAGAAGATAAAGAGTGTGAAGTGACCACGTGATGATGGATCCAGATTAGAAAGTCTTTATATTAGGGCGTAGGTATCACACTCTAACCCACGCAGGGTATTTTATACCAAATTCCTGTACCGGTGTTACAGCCTACAGCATGTATGGCATTCACACTACAAATCCCAGAAGGATAAAATCCTTTTCACACCATAACGAGGACCCAGAAATCAGATTTGCTGACAGCCATCACATCATAGCTATCATACATTTATGTGTTCACAAGATTGTAAACAGTATTTTTAAACTTTGATAAACTTCTCAATTATTTTCTGTTACCCCCCCAAGCAGGAAAAAAACCATTTGCGCCCCCCTCCCACTCTCCTTTGCAACTATAAATACTGCACTTCGTATCCCCTGTTCAGTGCAAACCCCTACACTATGGTGTAATACTTCCAGCACAGACTGACAATGAGAGCATCACTGCCAACTTCTGTAGTAGATCTGCAATTACACTTTATTCTAGTACGGGTCAAACCCACCCCCTGGCATCGCACAGGGGCACGCCCCACTATATGAAAAGCACTGGCTTAGAGATACAATATTACATTTTTGACACTGAATTCCCCCTTCCTTTCGCTTCTCCCGCCCTTTGGGTGTCTGTATTAGGAGACCTGGTGGTGTAGCTGTGCATGAAGGTTCCCCAGCTCCGTATTGCTTCTTTGTTTCTCTGTTTCCATGGCGCTCTGATGAAGCTCTGCTTGCTTCCTTAGTGACATCAGCTCCATTTCTTGTTCCCTCGTTGTTCGGAGCAAGGCATCTTTTTCTGCCTGCAGTCCAAGCAACGAGCTGTTCAGATGGCTTCCACTCTGGAGGAAGAAAACAGTCCGATTTAGTTCCTGTGTTGGAGAACTAACTGGGTTGAAGTTATTGTTTTGCTCACCATTTCTTTGCTTTTCAGAAGGTTGTTGGCTCGGATGAGGTCGGCTCGGGTGGAGTCTAACTCCATCCTAAGCCGGTCTATCTCCAGTTTCTGCTCGGCGTTGATGGTGAGCTGGGAAAGGGTGGAAGTTCTGATCATTCAAAGATACGACACACAATCCATTCATACGACCATCACGGTACAAACACCTGTGATTAGTAAATCACAAAAGCTGTCATTTTCTGCATAATTTCTCCCTCATTGTTTCTTTGTTGACGAGTGTTACGTAGCGTTAACGTAGCACGATGGCTAGCTTTAGTCCCAGGTATTTTGGTGTTTCTATAGAAACAGAGTAGTGATTGGGATACATTTCCTCTCAGCTTTATGATTTATTGACGTTACAATATCAACACTTTTTTCTAAAATTTTCGTCCTTCTCTCTCAGTTCACGAGTATGCATCATTTATTTGTAGCAGCAGGGGAGAGGCCAGATGACCTGCCCAGAAAGGGTTTTTTTGCTTATTGTTAACATGACTGTGTGCTTTTAAAAAAAACATCAAATTTTCCAAAACTGACAAAAGCGGTTTTGTATTCTGAAACTTTTGTAGCCTAAACATGGTGAAACTTCATATTTTGGATTTAGAGAAAAAAAAATAGCCAAACATCAGCTACGTAGTATTAGTGATGACTTGTTATAATAATAACTTTATTTATCCGTTAGGAACTTCATTTACAGACAAAGTGTCTATTTTTCATATTTTTCAGCCTTTTTTTTTGTGAATGGATCAATATTGTAACATAAACCATTTGTTTTATTTGATCTTACATTATGACCAATAGGCAGTGGTGGATGAAGTACTCAATAAACCAGTGTATTTTTCAAATTCAAAAAAAGAAAATGTAACGAAAAATGTAAAACACACTTTTAAAAAGTAGCGAAGTAAAAGTACAGATATTTGCTCTAAAAATGTAGTGAAGTAAAAGTAAAAGTACCGGTCTTAAATTTTACTTAAGTAAAGAACAGATACACAATTTTTTTACTTAAGTACAGTAACGAAGTACATTTACTTAATTATGTTCCACCACTGCCAATAGGGTGCAGTCATTACCTTACCCATGCCTCCATGCTCACCTGCTGCTGGAGCTGGGCTCTTAGAGCCTCCAGTTCTCGGTTGAGTCTTTCTTTCTCCAGATCCA
Organism: Neostethus bicornis; assembly: GCA_902685375.1. NCBI lineage: Eukaryota > Metazoa > Chordata > Actinopteri > Atheriniformes > Phallostethidae > Neostethus > Neostethus bicornis. The sequence goes on from CACRXE010000035.1 coordinate 380,239, forward strand.
CAGAGCTCTGTTGGTGTTGGGCTTGCTGTCTGAGTAAAGAAACTTCTGCTTCTTTTTCTCTCGCAGAGCGAAGGAGAAGATCTCGTTCTGCCTGTAGTGCTACCAGGCTGCTGTTTGTGAAGGAACCCTCCTAGAAACACCCCAATAAATCATATACATAATGTTTAGTCTCCTGTTAGACATTATTTTTATATGCACTTTTTTCTTTCTGGGTTGAAGGGATTTTAATTAGACCACCCACAGTCAGTACCAACTAGAGATGAACCAATTTGGTTTTCAGGGTCTTGGTTGTTCTTGGCCACAGATCATGTTCTCTGTGCTAGTTGCCTGTGATTAAAAAAAGGTCAAAACGTGCAAAAAGGATCCAAGTTACAGAAATATTTTAAAATTCTGAAAAAAAAAAAAAAAAAAAACTTAAAGGAAACTTTAGGAAAAGCAAGCTTAAAAAAATCCTGAAACATTAAAAAAAAGAATCCAACTTTAACATATTAAAAAATAATGACAAACACTAACAAAAATAGTCAAAAATTACAAAAAAAAAAAAAAAAAGCTAAAACTTACAAAAAGAAAACTGGAAAGCACAAAAAAATGTTCAAGACCACAAAAAAAGCTGAAACAAATAAAAAATTTCTGAAAATTGCTAAAAAAAAAAAAAAAATTGTTCAAAACATGTTAAGAAATGGTCCAAATTTACTAAAAAAAAAAAAAGCTGATAAAACCAAAAGAAAAAAAAAGCTAAAACACACTGAAAAGAACTCAGGTTGCTTCCAAAACAAAACTGCTCGTGAATTTGATGCTTGTTTTTTCAACTTTGACCGTTCGTCATTGTCTGACATACTCTGTGAAACTACACTATAGCTCCAAGTAGCAAATGAAACAGGATTTACTGTTTCATTTGAAGTATTTTTTTGTGTTTATGATGCTTTTAATTACATAAATATGATAAAGACAACCACCTTTTCTTTCTCGTCCAACGCCCTCTGAAGCAGCCCCATCTGTGCTCGTTGGTCCAGAAGCTCTTTATTCAAGCGCTCCACTTCCTGTTGCTGCTGACTCATCTGAAGGGTAAAAGATCAGAGGTCAGAAGATCAGAAGTTATCTGACTTAGATGAAGACTCACCTTGTCTCTTTGATCCAGTCGAAGATAATCCAGCTCAGTTTGAAGCTGTTGTTTACTTCTTAATAAATCTTCTTGGTCTTGTTTGGTGTTGGAAAGAATTCGCACGGTCTCTGCATTCTGTGTAGGGACATAGTTTGCACGTGTTAGCTATATTATTCATAAATAAGATGATTTTTCTATGAATCTGATGCTAGAGCATGGTTATCTTAGCTTAGATCTAACCAGTTTAAGTGGAACGCTCAATGCCATCAGCCTTGATAAGAGCTTGTTATAAAAAATGACTCAAATACATTTTCGAACGCCAACCTTCTTGCCGTGAGGCCACCGTGCTACCCACTGTGCCACCGTGATCAACAAGCAAAAAACAGAGCTCAAGGCAGAACAGATCAAACATACTGAAAAAGATAAAATACAAAAAAATAAAAAACACTTAAAGTGAACTAAATTGATTGATAAAGATTTGAAAAAACTGTTGAATTATGCTGCAAAAATGAAAAAACCCACTGAAAAACAGCTGAAAGATGCCACGAAAAAATTAAAAGCTGTAATAAATGTTTAAACACACTGAAAAAAAGCTCAGATTGAAAAATATAGTTTAAATAAATGATTTGAACACAATAAAAAAAACTGGAAGACAGTAGGGAAGCTTAAAACTCTAAAACACATGAAAAATAGCTGAAGATTAAAAAGTAACTCAAATATGCAGAAAAAAAAAAAAAAAAAAAAAAAAAAAAGGTTTTGAAAGACAATTAAAAAAAAGCCAAATATGCTGACTGACACCTGAAACACAGTGAAAAATTATTTTTAACAAAAACCTGAAATGAGCTGAAAAATACTTTTGAGTACAAATTGGCGTAATTAAAAAAAAAAAATTAAAATCTACACAACGTCAGTATGATTTTCATCATAAACATGTATCACTGACCTTCCTCATCAGGTCGGCGTGACTTGTAACCAGCTCTGCGTGTTGTTCTTTCAGCTGAGTAAAACGGATCTCCGCAGCTTGAGCTCGAGCTGAGCAAAAAATTTACATGAGGAGGGAAAATTTTGAACAAATGTCCAAATTTTTAAAAACGTGCACTCACTGTCTGCCTCTTTGTATCCAATCTGAGCACCGACGTTTGCCACATTAGCGCTGCGTAAAGCCTCCACCTCCATTCGAAGGTGCTCATTTTCAACCATGGCCACTTGCCTGTGAGTCCTTTGCTCTTCTACTTCTGCTTCTAAACGGTTTACCTGAGCTTTTAACTCAGTTACACACCTCTGAGCCTAAAAAAATCAAAACAAGGGGTCGTAATGAAAGAAAATAGAACGTTTTTCTAAACATGACGTTCAAACTTACTTCACTTTTAATGAGATGCAGCTCTGGTTTCAAAACCTCCAATTCTCTTTTTAAAATCTCATTTTCTGTTTCTTTTTGTTCCAGTGGAGGCTCAGGTGCTGCCATCTGGCTCAATAAGTAGTACTACAACCACAGAAACACACAAACATGCTTGAATTAAACTGCATACTGTTGCTCAGTACCAACTATAGATGAACTAAAACATCCTACCTGTGGCATCTGAGGTGTTTCTCGGAGCTCCGCTTGTGATTCTGGTTCCTCTTCTTCTGGTTGTTCCTCAGTGGGCATCACCACCACTGGTTTTTTATACTCGGCTAACGCTGCGGCCCGGAGGAAGTTTGGAGGACCCTAAAAAGTTAAAACACGGTCAATCAAAGTTTGGATTTTTTTTTTTAGGACATGTAGGAAATTTTTGTACGTACGTCTGGAAGGTCGGGGATCTGGATGACGCTTTTGAAAAACTCCATCTCTCGAGCTCTGTTGAAGAACTGTGTGAGACTGTAAACATAAAAGATTAAAGAAAAGTGTAAACTTTGCACTTTATGTATTTTTTTTAAAGTTTTTATACACCATGTCTTTGGGTTATTTTAAAGGTTTTAGAGGGTTTTCTTTAGTTAAGTTTACAATTTTATCTATTTTTCTAGTCTTTTAACCTTTTTTTTTTTTAAACCTCTCATTTTGCAGCTTGTTTCAACTATTTTTAATGCATTTTTGCTTTCATATTTAATCTGTTACAGCTTTTAGTTTTAATATGTTGAGCTATTTTTAATCGTTTTGATTAATTACGTTAGCCTTTACCCGACATTTTTCTACTGGCGTAGACTAGCGTCAAATTAGCAGACGACACAACAGTGCTCGGGCCTGCAACAGCAGCAACAATGAAACAGTAGGAAAGAAGTGCAACACTGTGTGATGGTATGACACTAACAACCTGATCCTGAACATCAACAAGACCAAGGAGATCAGGGGCGGATCCGGGGAGGGGCATGGAGGGCACGCGTACCCCCATCCCCTTTTTTATCCACAAAAAAAAAAGAAGAAGAAAGTAAAGGGGACTAGTCAAGCTCTCTCCTTGCAGGGGCAGCAAATGGGCCACCAAAATGCAGGACAATGATTCTTATTTTTCAAAATGTTCCACGGGTGGAGGGAATGCCCCCAGACCCCCTCTACTGGCTTTGTCAACGACCTTTCTTTGTTTTATTTTAGTCACATTGTAAATTCACATTAAAGAAGGTTAGATTTTTTTCTGAAATTGTTTTTTTACCAAGGGACCGAAAAGGTATCGGCTGAAGAAAATGCTTATTACGTATTTGTGATGAGCCTGTATCCGCCCCTGGAGATTACTGTGGACTTCTGTAGATGTAATAAAAATCTTCAGGCACTTTTACTCTCTACTTTATTGGTATAGAGTGTGACCAAATTTAAATTTTTTTGCCACTCCCACAAAGAACTTAGTCTGGGACCTTCACAGTGCCTCGGTGGAGGCTCGCTCTGAACACAATTTCATTGTTACTGATGACAACAAAAAATACTTTTGTATTCCAGCTAGTTTACTAGCATAGTTAAGCTTTGGGGGATTTTTAAACAGTGTTTGAGGTATGTTTTAGGTATTTGAGTTAACATGTTGGTGTTGTTTTCTATATTCGGGCTATTTTTTTTTGTTTAACCATTTGTGTTAGCTTGATTCCATTTTCCCAGTGCGGTTAATCTGGTAACTCCGTTTATTTCAACTACTTTTCCAGCTATTGTTTTTGGTGTTTTAGCTATCTTATTCATCTTGTTCGTGATTTTATTTTCGAGATATTCAGGCTACTTTTTATTGTTTCAACTAATTATGTTGGCTTGGTTCAGCAATCTTTTTCCAACATGTTTCAGCTATCTTTTCCAGGATAGTTCAGCTATCATTTTAATCTAATTTATATATAAATAAATAATGTTGAATTGTATCTTTTTAGTGGTATTTTTTTAAACTTTCTTTGATGTTTTTTTTTATATATTTTCTACTCTCAATTAGAATTTTTCTTTTTTAAAGTGCTTCACAACTTTTCTTTTCAAATTTTAGTGTTTTTTTTTTTAATTCTAAACATTTAAGTGGATTTCTATTAAATATGTTGGGTTTTTTTTTTCCTTTTTAAAAAAATATCTTACTTGAAATGTTAAGAATTAAAAGAAAACAACAAACCTGTTAAAAAGATCGCGGAATCGCTCACGATGTCCCAAAAGAACTTCTGGAGCAATCCCTAAAAGTTTACAATAGATTTAGGATCCAAACGTAAAAACACAACATATTTACTGTATGTATGATAAATAAATTAAAAAAGAAATCCGATGACTTACGACTGTGAAGTTTGAACAGCAGTCGGACTGAGAAGTGATACAGGAAGCTACAGTCCTGAATTAGCGGGATCAGCGGTGTCAATCGGCATTGCCCAGCAGCCGTGGTGGATTTAGCGCCGTTAGCATCCAGCTGACGCAAAACTAAAATAAAAAAATAATAGTAATAAAGATAAATATTACAATTAAACAAAATGTAATGAAATTTGTGGCTAATACGTTAGCATTGTGTGGTGTACATGGCTAATGTACGTGGGTAATAACGCAGCATCAATTAGACTATGTGGTAATTAAGTTAACGTCTTAAAAAGAACATCATTAAGAAATTGGCTCATCACAAAAAATAAGTTTTAGGTTTTTTTTTTTTTTTTCCACTTTACCCGTTTCGGCCATCTTTAATCCAGCATCCAAATAATCCAGAAGCTCCTGAGTCATATCCAACCTGAAACGCGTTTTTTTTTTGTTTTATTAAATAGAAAGAGTGAGAACAGCTACACTAAAAGGTCATGATTACCCAAGAAAACTCACACTTTAGTCATGTCACTTCCTGCTTCTCTTTCTAGCGTCTCATCACTAACCTCCAGATTACCTGGAATCACTTTGTGCTGTAAAACATTTCCAGTTAACAGTTAAAGCTACTAAAAGTGTAGCATTGATGTATACAAATAAGGAAGACCAACCTTTGCATGAAACTCCATTTTGAGGTGAAGGTATTTCGCAGCTAATGCAACGATGTGACCGTAGCGATCATGCAGGTTTCCCTAGAAAAACAATTTAAATAAACTTTAATAAACACATTTTCCATTTAATAATAATCAATCAATAATAACTTTATTTAGGAACTTCATTTGCAGACAGAACGTCGGGATAATCACAGACAGATGCATAAAAACCACATTTATTAAATACATTAGAAAACTATTTTTAAAAGAGTATTGCTGTTGTACAGCTAGCTAGAAAAACAATTATGACTTTTTTACCACTATTATGGCGAATGGAGGAATTTCTACCCAGTCTAATCTGTGATGATCAAACAGGTTTCATAAGAAACAGGCAGACACAAGACAACATGCGCAGAACTCTCTACATCATAGAGCAGATACAGACTTCTAAAAGTAAAGCAGTGTTATGAGTTTATATGCTGAAAAAGCATTTAATTTTCTTTATAAAGTACTCAATACATTTGGTTAAAATAATCCAATTATTACAACAGTGAAGGCCTTGTATACTAACCCAACAGCAAGAGTTAAAGTTAACGGGTTCCTCTCAAACAGATTTACACTGCAAAGAGGAAATAAACAAGGCTGTGCCTGGTGCCCACTTCTTTTTACCTTACATATTGAACCACTGGTGCAATCAATTAGACAAAACAGAAACATCAAGGGAAGAAATATTCAAGGAAAGGAACATATACTTGTTTGTTATGCAGATGACATATTGATTTATTTGAGACAGCCTACAAATTCTCTACCTGAACTAATATATTTATGCAAAAAATTTGGGGAAATATCTGGGTATAAAATTAACATGAATAAAACTCAAATTCTCGCCAATAACTACAACCAACCAACTGGATCCAGTGAAAAGGGAGACAAAATCCTTAAAGTATTTCCGTAGGCGTTAACGTACCCAAAAATCTGAATAAACTATTCTAAGTGAATTACATTTCATTAAAACAGGACATAATCAATGATATAAAGCGATGGAATTTAATTCTGTTTTTCACATTATCTTCACGGATTAATTCCATCAAAATGAATGTTAGGAATACCTTTGTTTGTCCCACAATGGGGAAATTGTCCTACCAAGATTACGTTACCGGTTTCAGACACTACCGATACAAATTGCTCAAGACCGATTTAATGAATGGGACAGAATCATTTCATGATTTGTGTCGGAAGGCAAGAGACCAAGAGTTCGTTTCAAAACTTTACAAATACAGAAAGATAAGTGAGGACGGGGCCTGCCATCTTTAGATAACTACTTCTGGGCAGCTCAGATGAAGACAGTGATAAACTGGTGTGATGTGAACTATAATTTCAATGGAAAGATATCGAGGAAAATATATTTTCCATCCCAATACAAGCAGTCCTGGTGGATCGAAACATCCAGAAATATATAGATAAGGTTACTAATCTCTGTGTGAGGGTTACACTGTTCATATGGAAAAACCTCTTGAGAGAATTCCTAAATACAACCGGATTCCAAAAAAGTTGGGACACTTTAGAAATTGTGAATAAAAACTGAATGCAATGATGTGGAGGTGCCAACTTCTAATATTTTATTCAGAATACAACATAAATCACAGGTCAATAGTTTAAACTGAGAAATTGTATGATATTAAGGAAAAATATGCTCATTCAAAATTTCATGGTGTCAACAAATCCCAAAAAAGTTGGGACAAGGCCATTTTCACCACTGTGTGACACCCCCCCTTCTTCTTAGAACACTCAACAGACGTCTGGGCATTGAGGAGACCAGCTTCTCAAGTGTAGACATAGGAATGTTCTCCCATTCTTGTCTAATACAGGCCTCTAAGTGTTCAATCGTCTTGGGTCTTCTTTGTCTGACCTTCCTCTTAATGATGCGCCAAATGTTTTCTATAGGTGAAAGATCTGGACTGTTGGCTGGCCAGGTCAGTACCCGAATCCTTCTCCCACGCAGCCATGATGTTGTGATTGATGCAGAATGTGGTCTGGCATTATCTTGTTGAAAAATGCAGGGTCTTCCATGAAAGAGACGACGTTTGGATGGGAGCATATGTTGCTCTAGAACCTGAATATATTTTTCTGCATTGATGGTGCCTTTCCAGATGTGCAAGCTGCCCATGCCACACGCATTCATGCAACCCCATACCATCAGAGATGCAGGCTTCTGAACAGAGCGTTGATAGCAACTTGGGTTGTCACTGTCCTCTTTGGTCCTGATGACATGGCGCCCCAGATTTCCAAAAAGAACCTCAAAACGTGATTCGTCTGACCACAGAACAGTCTTCCATTTTGCCACACTCCATTTTAAATGACTCCTGGCCCAGTGAAAACGTCTTCGCTTGTGGATCTTTGTTAGAAATGGCTTCTTCTTTGCAGAATAGAGTTTCAGCTGGCAACGGCGGATGGCACGGTGGATTGTGTTCACTGACAATGGTTTCTGGAAGTACTCCTGAGCCCATGCTGTGATTTCCTTCACAGTAGCACTCCTGTTTTTGATGCAGTGTCGTTTAAGGGCCCGGAGATCACGGGCATTCAGTATGGTTCTCCGGCCTTGACCTTTACGCACAGAGATTTTTCCAGATTCTCTGAATCTTCTGATGATATTATTCACAGTTGATGATGACAACTGCAAACTCTTTGCAATTTTTCGCTGGGTAACACCTCTCTGACACTGTTCCACTATCTTTTTACGCAACATTGTGGGAGTTGGTGATCCTCTACCCATCTTGGCTTCTGAGAGACACTGCCAATCTGAGAAGCACTTTTTATACCCATCATATTGCCAATTGACCTGATTAGTGCTGATTGGTCTTCCAGGTGTTTGTTGTATGCTCAAATGACTTTTTCCAGCCTCTAATAGGTTCTTGTCCCAACTTTTTTGGGATTTGTTGACACCATGAAATTTTGAATGAGCATATTTTTCCTTAATATCATACAATTTCTCAGTTTAAACTATTGACCTGTGATTTATGTTGTATTCTGAATAAAATATTAGAAGTTGGCACCTCCACATCATTGCATTCAGTTTTTATTCACAATTTCTAAAGTGTCCCAACTTTTTCGGAATCCGGTTTGTAAATGAGGCTCCTAACGGATAAATAAAGTTATTATTAATATACTCAGATCCAAGCTCAGTCACACTCTTAGTTTACAACGCTGAGGGGGAAAAACGGTAAATAAGAAGAACTGACTGAATCATGTGACGCGATTACAGGCTAGTTGCTTTTTGGTAGCAAAATTTGACTTTTTAACATATAAATTCAGGGCAGTGGCTAGCCATTTTGATACCCTAAACACAAATAAATTTTAGTGGAAAAGAAAAGTTTGAGCCTACTTCTAGAATTCACATGTGCAATTTGCTTTATTGACATCTATGAAAAAAAAAAAAAACACCAATAAAACACCACACAAAATTATTTAAAAAATATCCCCCCATTACCCGCAATGACTGCACATTGAACATATAAACAAATAGGTGATAAAATGTTAATCAAGTACTCTACACAAAAAATTTAAGTATGAACAATAATTTTGTGGCTTCAAAAATCGCGCATAGTTTTAAAATAAACAAAACCACCCATACTATCGCAGACCGTTCATCGTGAACACAAAGACAGCGCAGGCAATAAAAGTGGAAATTTCTCTCTTCAATAATCTTGCTACTTAAAGAAATGCTGCTTATTCAGTGCCACCTGTTGTCACCTTAGAGAGGCACATGCCTGCATTTTCTCACTGGAAAATCAGCTATGAAGTCATCAAAACACAAGTTCTGAGAAACATCGCCATTTATGTTAATTACAACCATTCCACTTAAACGTTCCTGCCCCATTGTTGAGCTTTGCTCAGGAGAAGCAACTGAAACAGGATAAGTCAGCGCAACACGAAGAGCAATGCACAGATTGGGATACCTCTTGAAGTTGGTTTAATATATTGATGCATGGGCATCATCTCGATTTCTGGTACCGATTGTTGGATACATTTTCGTGGCAGCGGGACTACCTTGTTTACAGCAACATGTGCGACGCAACACCGAAAAGGGGGCGTGACGAGGTTTTTTTTTCCACACTTTTTTTTAAAAACTAATTTCAGCTTCCATTTTTTTGTGCCCCATCAAAGAACGTTCGTGCCCCACGTCTCCCTTTGCCTGGGCATGTGTACAACACAACGTAAATCTTGTTTGAGGCTGCAAATACAAACCGGATCCAGACGCATGCACTAAAACACTTCCTGCTTACATTAAAATGTGGGCATGGGCAAGAACAAAATTCATAGCCAAGAACTTACCCAAAGGATCCCCATATCCTTTATGGCGCGACTGTGTCTGTGAGAATCTGCAACTGCCTGTGGAGAAAAATTGTCATTAAAAAACAAGAAAGCAACATGGTTTAACATTTAATGGAAGAAAGTAACTTACATGTTTATGCCCATCTCTGAGAACTTTATGCACCAGGTAGCAAACTTTCCAGCTGACCATGGAGTTGCTAGAAAGAGGCAGGTTTACAATGTACGACCAGAAAGTCGTAGCTCCCGCTTCTTTATGCGTTCCCAAAATAACATCTTAAGAAAAACGTTAAGGAAACCTTGCAAACCAATACAGGAACGTTAAAATAGTTGCTTTAGTTCTAGACTCAATCCATGAATTACAAGTAAGCACTTTGTGATATACATGGTTAATTACAAGTTAGCATGTTTTAATTATTGTTATTTGAGAAGTAATGCAAAGTTCAACATGGTGGCATTATAATGGATGTCACCTGGCATGTGATGCCACCATCCAATACAATATAATGATAATAAAAATAATTCATTTTTTTTAAAAGCGTCTTTCTGGAAACTCAAGGACAACAAAATAAAAAGAACAATAGATAAAAATATAAAAGACAACATCTCAAGAGACGGGAGGAAGAAAGAAGAGGATTAAAGAGAGGAGACAGATTTGAAGAGGTGAGTTTTGAGACGAGATTTGAACAGAGCGAAAGAGTCTAAGTTGCGGATGTCAGGGGGAAGTGTGTTCCAGAGTCGTGGAGCAGAGCGGCTGAAGGCTCTTCCCCCCATTGTGATTAGACGGATGGGGGGGACAGTAAGATGGATGGATGCAGATGACCTGAGAGAATGAGAGGAGGTAGCAATATGGCCAAGATCAGACAGGTATGAAGAGCAAGATTAGGAGTGGCTCCTAAGTGTAAGTGTATAATACTAAATATCTAATACAGTCACACCTTCTTAACCGTCTATCCCTTACGAGGTTGCGGGGGGTGTCGGAGCCTATCCCGGCTGATTCAAGGTGAGGGGCAGGGTACGCCCTGAACAGGTTGCGGGGCCACAAACATACAACCATACACAAAAACACTCATTCCTAGGGGCAATTTGGCACAGGCAATTCCACCTAAAATGCATGTACTACTTGGAGGGTGGTAGGAAACTGGAGTACCCAGAGAAAACCAATGCAGACACAAGGAGAACATGCAAACTCCACACAGAAAGGACAGTTTCTCATCCCCACCCAGGACTTGAACCCACAACCTTCTTGCTGTGAGGCCACTGTGCTACCCAGTGTGCCGCCGTGTCGCCTATAATTCAAACAGATTGAAGCAAACTACAAATGAAACACAACATAAATAATTCATTCTATTAAAAAAAAAAAGAAAAAAAGAATTACTCTATTCATCCCTCACCGGGGAAATTTGTTTGCTGCACTCCTTACACCGCAGCAGGCTGCCCTTCGACAGCGACAATGGTGGGAGAAGCAGGGGTTAGGTGTCTTCTCCAAGGACCCTAGACGTGCTCTCTGTGGGATGCGAACCCGCAAACTTCCGGTCCGCGTGCGAACGCTCTAACCACTGAGTTGCCATCTCCCCCAATTATGTACAACCATTATAATAATAATAATTACGATGTTAGCTGGGCGGCACGGTGACGCAGTGGATAGCACTCTGGCCTCACAGCAAGAAGGTAGTGGGTTCGAGTCTCGGGGGGATGAGGCTTGGAACACTGTCCTTTCTGTGTAGAGTTTGCATGTTCTCCCTGTGTTTGCGGGGGTTTCCTCCAAAGACATGCATGCTAGGTTGAAAAATTGCCGCTAGGAATGAGTGTGTGTGTGTGGCCCTGCTGCCCTTCGCCTTAAATGGGCTGGGCTCCGGCCCCCCTGTAGGGGTTGATGGATGTTAAACATATTACCATGAAATTGTTAGCATGTTAGCATTAGCATGCTAATCCCATTTTCAAACGTTGGTTTGACTATGTTAGCAAACTAACATGTTTATACATTTGATCATTTTCTTAAATAGGTCGTTTCGGGTTTGTGTTAGATTTAAGGATACTTCGCACATATTTCTCCTTTGGAGGGACCTCAGCAGAGCTAACGATTTTACTGATACTTTGAAGCTGGAGAAAAAAAGACAAAAAGTTCAATTCAAAGAAAAATTTCATAAAATATAAATATATGTTTTGGAGATAAAAGCTTACAAAATTTGGCTAAAACTGTAGTTTTAACATATAAAAACCTTACATTTCAATTAATATTTTTTAACATTAGTAGAGCAATAAAAATAAAATATTTACCTGTTGTTTCCCAAATTGTTCTTTCTCCGCAGCTAAAGCTTTTTCTGTTTTATTATCACTTTTATTCTTTGTTTTGCTCATTTTTTCCTGATTAAACGGGATTCAAACGGAGAGATGATCAAAGTTTGAAGATGTTCAATCTGACTTAGATGTTTTCAGAGAGTCACAAGTTTTAAATCTGAAAAGGAGTGAAACTGGAAAAACAATGACGCCTTAAAACCCTGTCTGACTGGTTTTCCCACACCTATGGGACTCAAACACACACACATTAACACAGCAAGGAAAAAACTGGAATTGAGAGAAACCTTTTTTTTATTTTGTTGCTTTGGTTACATTCAACTTGATGATAAACTAACTTATATCAAATGGAGTCATTTGTTAGGGCTACCTTCAAACTGTCCTCTCCCATCCTGTACCAGGTGAAAACCGTCAAACACCTCTTCAAACTGTCCTCTCCCATCCTGTACCAGGTGAAAACCATCAAACACCTCTTCAAACTGTCCTCTCCCATCCTGTACCAGGTGAAAACCATCAAACACCTCTTCAAACTGTCCTCTCCCATCCTGTACCAGGTGAAAACCATCAAACACCTCTTCAAACTGTCCTCTCCCATCCTGTACCAGGTGAAAACCATCAAACACCTCTTCAAACTGTCCTCTCCCATCCTGTACCAGGTGAAAACCATCAAACACCTCTTCAAACTGTCCTCTGCTATTCAAAACTATCTTGAATCCAATCAAACTTTACTTGTGAAGCACTTTTCAAACAGTTATATTCACACACTTACACACTCACCTAAACCCTATCCTCCCAACATCCCTGACTTCCCTTGATCTGGTTTCTTTAACTGAGTTAAAAATAATGGTAAAACAAACATCTGGCCTGATGCTGCTGTGAGGAAACAATAACTGGGGATTGATCCCCACCAGGAGTCAGCCTGCCTATGACTGCAGAGGCCAAAACCACAGGGCTCCACCTGGATCCAGGAGACATGGGCACCCACAAAAGCCACGAGGCTGAAGTGATGGACCTGCAGCACCTAGGCCAGGCAGACCCACACAGCAAGGACGCCCCAGCCTGAGCAGGGGAGGCAGAGGATTCCCACGAGGAAACACTTGAAGGATACACAGAATAAAATAATAGAATACTAACTAAAACCAGTAAGACTGGTTAGAACTGTTCATGAACCATGTACTGATCCTAAAAGTAAATCAGAAGAATCAACCTGTGTAAAAATAGAAAGGAAAGAAACAAATTTTAATAAATGCATTTAATCAGATTAAACATAAATCAAGTGAAAACCAAGTTAAATAGGTGTCTTTTAGCCTTTTCTCAAAAACATGAAGAGACTGCATTTACATTAAAATCATCCAAATCCCCCTTAAAAGTCTCCTCTATTGTCCTTTACCACCTTAAAACAGTCTGGTACCAACTTAAAACCATTCTGTCCTGTATTGAAACTGTCTTCCACCATCTTAAAACTAACCACACCACCTTCAAATAAGTCTCATCCGAGAACACCTTAAAACAGCCCTCTACCATTCAAGACTACCTTAAAATCAATCAATATTGTTTTAAAACTTTCCTTTAGCTTAAAATCTGTGTAGTCCCTCATTCATCCAGGAGTGATCCATGGTAGAAAAAGTTTCAAAAAAGTCTTCTGGACAGTTTAATTCTTCAACGAAAGAATTTGTTGAATTCGTTGAAGAATTAAACTGTCCAGAAGACTTTTTTGAAACTTTTTCTACCTTTCCTTTAGCTTCTAATACTACCTTAAAATCATCCCAGAACAGTCAAAAATTCTTTAACCTTAAAAGCAAGCGTTTCATCTCAAAATGACTCTTTAGAATTCAAACAACCTTAGAAACATTCAATGCCACCTTAAAATGTCCTCTATTGTTCAAGGTCACCACCTTAAAAATACTTGTGTATGTTACCTCTGGTCCCTAGAACCACCTTAGAACAAACACACTGATCTGTTTGAACCCATCCTCTCATAAGAGAAGGAATCAGATTAAAGTGGCCCAGTGAAAAACAAGAAGTCTCAGCAGACTGAAGCATGTTGTCAAACCAGAAAGGTTTTTTAAGGTTCAGTTGTAAAAATGAGGAAATGAGGATTCATTTGTTTTTTTTTTTTAGATAAACAGATAAAATGAAAAGATGATGTTGAAACACCTGATACACAGATTTAAAAAACAAAGACGAGACAATACTGTTCTTCCATTCTAATTTATTACATTATTACTTGATTGCTTGGATTTTGGCCTCTAACTATGTTTTACTTACTTCAGGTTCTAACCGTTCATTCTGGTGTGTGACTGGGAACAACAGACATCAAAACATTTTCCCTCAGGATCTATCTTCTTCTTCTTTCGGCTTTTCCCTTTAGGGGTCGCCACATCAAGTCAGTTTCTTCCATCTAACCCTATCTCCTGCATCCTCTTCGGTCACACCAACTATCTTCATGTCTTCCTTCACTGTATCCATGAACCTCCTCTTTGGTCTTCCTCTAGTCCTCTTTCCTGGTGGTTCCAAACCCAGCATCCTTCTTCTGATGTACTCTCTCTCTCTCCTCTGCACATGTCCAAACCATCTCAGTCTGACCTCTCTGACTTTAAAACCTCTAACATGTGTTGTTCCTCTGATCCTGTCCATCCTGGTCACTCCCAGAGAGATCCTCAGCATCTTCATCTCTGATACAAACATCTCTGCTTCCTGTCTTTTTCTCAGTACCACTGTCTCTAGACCAATCAGCATGGCCGCTCTCACTACACTGTCTATAGACCAATCAGCATGGCCGCTCTCACCACACTGTCTCTAGACCAATCAGCATGGCAGCTCTCACCACACTGTCTCTAGACCAATCAGCATGGCCGCTCTCACTACACTGTCTATAGACCAATCAGCATGGCCGCTCTCACCACACTGTCTATAGACCAATCAGCATGGCCGCTCTCACTACACTGTCTATAGACCAATCAGCATGGCCGCTCTCACCACACTGTCTCTAGACCAATCAGCATGGCCGCTCTCACCACACTGTCTCTAGACCAATCAGCATGGCCGCTCTCACTACACTGTCTATAGACCAATCAGCATGGCCGCTCTCACCACACTGTCTCTAGACCAATCAGCTTGGCCACTCTCACCACGGTTTTCTATACTTTTCTTTTCATTTTTTCTGAAACTCTTCTATCACACATCACACCTGATACTTTTCTCCACCCGCTTCTTCAACAAGTTCTTATGATGAATTTAGGCTAATGTAACTTTCAGTGATGATGAAAACAATCAAGCACAGTGGTTTTAATTACGTATATGCAGGAGTTAATTTGCTTGAAATGTGTATAAAGTATACCTTCTTAAGCTCTTGTTACTCCATACTTTTCGTGCTGCTTTTGCAACATGATGCAACCCTAGCTGCAATTTGCAGATGATGATGGACTTCATTTTTCATCAAACAATGTCTTTTAAAACATAAATTCATACCATATTAATGCGTGCTTGTGAATTGTAAATGACTTGTCTCTTTTCTCCTCCTAAACACGAGAGGGTGATCATGGTCACTCCAAACAGCAGCACACATCAGATCGTAGGAGGTAGCTCAGGCGTGTTCATAGGATGACAGGCTGACCATTCAGTAAGAACTCGTTTTAATGTTAAAGTAAATTTAATCACGGTTTTAGGTTTTAAAGTAAACATTAAAGATTGTTCGCACTGAGTTTACCGTGAAGCTAGCTTGGTTTATTCTGCTTCTGTCAGCATGCTAGGCTAAAAACGCAACCTGATGAATGAAAATCAGCTAAATGATCGTTTAAACGCAGTCATTTCTTTTTAAAAAGTAACCTTATCAGTCTGAAAACCCCAGATGTATGATTATTTGGAGTTAAAAAGAAAAGGAAACGAATAAAATGGCTCAAACTTCGTATGTGTTTGCATGCTAACTTAGCATTAGCAGCCTCATGTTAAAAAGAATGACTTTTTATTCATAGATTTGTCGCATTTTTAAAAATAAAAAAACAATTAGTGGGCTTTTTTTTATACTCACAAAGTGCTTTAAAAATTGTTATAATTGACTTATTTTATTATTAATTTTAGCTGTTTAGTTGGTGTTGTTAAACATTGAATAACTTATTAAAAAAAGCTTAAGATTTCATTCATAAGTGATTTGTTTATAGGGTGTTGCCCCCGCGACCCGGCCCCGGATGAACGGAACAAATTTAATACGAAATACTATTAAATACTATTAACAAATGATTTGTTTATTTATTTAAATAAGACTTACTTTAGATTTTAATCTTTTTTGTTGTTTGTTTCTCCTTTCGGCATTTCCCTCCAGGGGGCGCCACAGCAAGTCAGTTTCTTCCATCTAACCGTATCTGCTGCATCCTCTTCGGTCACACCAACTATCTTCATGTCTTCCTTCACTGTATCCATGAACCTCCTCTTTGGTCTTCCTCTAGTCCTCTTTCCTGGTGGTTCCAAACCCAGCATCCTTCTTCTGATGTACTCTCTCTCTCTCCTCTGCACATGTCCAAACCATCTCAGTCTGGCCTCTCTGACTTTAAACCTCTAACATGTGCTGTTCCTCTGATCCTCCATCCTGGTCACTCCCAGAGAGATCCTCAGCATCTTCATCTCTGATACAAACATCTCTGTTTCCTGTCATTGAATCAGTTTGTTTCTTATCTTCTGTTTTCTATTTGAGTTTATTCTGGGGTTTTTTCAACATTTTCCGTTCTGTCGTCTTCCACTTATCCGGGGCCGGATCGCGGGGGCAACAGCCTCAGACTAGAAGCCTACGCTTCTCTCACCCCGGCTGCATCCTCCAGCTCACCCGAAAGAATCCCGACTCGTTCCCCAGCCAGCTGTGAGACATAGTCTCTCCAGCAGGTCCAGGGTCTGCCTCTCGGTCTCCTCCCGGTAGGATGTGCCCGAAACACCTCAGCAGCAAGGCGCTCAGGGGGCATCCTGACCAGATTTCCGAACCACCCCATCTGGCTCCTCTCGACCTGGAGGAGGAGCGGCTCGACACCGAGCTCCTCTTGGATGGCAGAGCTTCTCACCTGATCTCTGAGTGAGAGCCCAGCCACCCTGCGGAGGAAGCTCATTTTAGCCACTTGTATCCACGATCTCATTCTTTCACTCATCACCCACAGCTGGTGACCATGGTGAGGGTAGGAATGTAGATCCTGGTAACCATGGTGAGGGTAGGAACGTAGATCCTGGTTACCATGGTGAGGGTAGGATCGTAGATCGACTTGTAAATGGAGATCTTTGGTTTTCGGCTCAGCTCTTTCCTCACCACGATGGACCGATGCTGTAAATAAAACCTGCTAAAAGCCTCAGTTTGACAAAACAGACCCATTTTCAAAATCCTTTCAGTCCTTAAGTTTAAAAAGAATTGAAATCTCCTCTTTTTGTCTCATTTGAATATTTTTTTTAAATTATTTTTACAGTTAATTCAAGATGGCTGCAACAGAGATGGACTTTGTCACAACGGACTTCAAACTAAGTAATGAAACAGACTATTCTGAATCTAAATATCCTGTTAAAGTTCTTTATTGTGGAGGTAAATCTTTTCTAAAAATCTACTTCTACTGGTGTTTTTTTTTCAATCTAAAAGCTTATGTTTTTTTATCATCTTTACAGTTTGTTCTTTACCCACTGAGGTGAGTTTTAATGTCTTACTAATGTTAAAAACGTCTTTCTGTTTAGAAGTTAAAGCCATTTAAACTGTTGTTTGTAGTACTGTGAGTACATGCCTGAACCGACTAAATGCAGACACTGGCTTGAGAAGAATTTTCCTGATGTTTTTGCAAAGATGAATGTAGGTAAGTTTTAAAAACTGATTTATTTTTTGTTATAAATTGTATTCTCTTTCATATGTAATTTTTATTTTGATCTAATTGTAATGTATTTGTAACATTTTTGAACGATTTTTATCCCCAATACAGAAGTAAAAGAGAATCATCAGCTACTTTAGTTTTGCTTTCTAAAATGACATTTTATTTTAATGTAGAACAATAGGAAGAAATATCTATAAACAGGCTCTAAATTAGGATGGCTGGAATATACTACAGAAAAAATATCTGAAATACTAGGGAAAAAAAAAAAAGATGGACTCAAAATACTAATGAAGTTATTCAAAACAACTAAAAAACCTAATGTCGTTACAGACTAGAAAGAAATCGGTGAAAAAGAAAAGTGTCAAACAGATCGTTAAAAAACTAAAAGATTGCTGAAAAAGGCTTTAAAAGAATGCCTGAAACACATTAAAGATTTTCTAATAATGTTTAAAAAGATTAAAAATCAACAAAAATTCAGATTTGTATTAAAAGAAGGTTGATAAAATACATTTGAAATTCATTTAAAAAAAAAAAGTTTACTAACGTTTAAAATGCCCAAAACATTAAAAAAGATGGCTGAAATGTTTAAAAATGAAGGCCAAAACAGGCAAAAAAGAATAAGCTCGTTCAGTGGTACAACGTTCACCCTTAGACCGGAAGTTCACAGGATTGAACTTCCAGTCTAAGGAAGTTCAATCCTTGTCTTCTCCAAGGACCCTCCACGTCCAGGGTCCTTGGAGAAGACACCTAACCCCCCGTTTCTCCCATCATTGGTGCCGTCCTGGCAGCCTGCTGCAGTGTAGTACTGCAGCACACAAAATTCCCCGTCGAGGGATGAATTCTGGATCTTTGTTCTTGTAGTTAAGATGGTTAAAACGCTCTCACCAAGTCAGCTGAAAGATGTACAAACAGAAGGTCAAACAAGGTTGAAAAATACTCACACTTAAAAAGATAAAAAAAAAAAACAATCTACAAAGAACAAAAAGATAGCTGAAAACCCCAAAAATGTTAAAGAAATTATAGGACGGACGCAGAAATATGAGAGCCAATCGAAAAAGGCTGGAACAGAGAGGTCAAAACACACTTAAATTTATCCTAAATAGTAAATAATCAATCTGAGCAAAGACGGACGAAACGTGTGTGTTTATTGTAGTTGTACATTTCAGCTGTGTTTTTAGTACAAATATACTATGGCTGTTTTATTTTTTACACATTTATCGATTGCGTTGGTGGTTTTTGGTGATCTAAAGTAAAATCCCAAAAAATTGTTTGTTCCCATTAGGTTTTAATGTTGTCTGTTTTTCTTTTTCTGGTTTACAGGTCGTCCAGCCAGCGTACCCAAACAGGAAACTGGATCTGGAGCTGCTCCACTTTCTGGCGAGGAGGAAGAAAAGAAAAAACAGAAAAGAGGTTAGAAAAAAACATTTCTAAGACACTAGTAAAGTTAGCTAAAACATTCTAGTATTAACGAATCAAATCAGGTTAGAAACGGAAAAACGAATGTCCTCAGCCAATCAGGAGCTGAATAGATTAGGGGAAAAAATATTCGCTGCCGGGCCATCAGCTGATCCCGGGTGAAATGGATCCGTGCGACCAAGGATTGCATCTTCATGCAGAAAAAATGAAAATTATTTTGCGATCAAAGCCACCAAAAGTTTGTTTTTATGTGTTGCCTTCAAAAAGAAAAGTACTTTCTAAAAGTTTAAACAACTTTAAAAATAGTTTGAAAATCTTTAAAAATTGAGCAAGTTTCAGGAGCATCTGTAACAGGCTGGACACGCCGTGCGAACCTCTCAATTCTACAATGACGCAGCATCGCTAGAAAATCTTCTCCCCGCAAAAACCCACGTCTCCCTAAATGAATGAAACCCTTATATATCATTAGACTAATTGACCCCGCCCCTTCGGACTTTCCGAGCCCTTCGACACCTGGCTCCACGTGATAGTGGCTCGGGGATTGGGTCGCGCAATGTTTGACATTCCAACACACGGAATCCGAGTAATTCTCACAGTATTTTTTGTGTCACTCTGTTCGGCTCAGCTGGCCATCCCTACCAAAGATGGTCTGAAAGATTGAGGCTAAAAAACAATGTCCTAACTTAATGTCCTAAATAAAGATGACCATCTTTATTTGGATTTTTACTAGTCTGTTTTGGCAAAGATAACTGTCTTGATGGTCGCTAGTAAAGATGGCTTTCTGTGACTTTTTCCCTGTTTATGTTTTCCAGGTGGGCGTGGCCAGATTAAACAGAAGAAAAAGACAGTTCCCCAGAAAGTTACCATAGCCAAAATCCCACGAGCAAAAAAGAAATACGTCACGCGGGTTTGCGGTTTGGGGACGTTTGGTAAGTAGCCACACCCTTTTTAAAAACCTGCCCCATTTTCTACTCAAGATCTAACCTTTAACCTCACTCTGACCCCAGATATCGAACTTCGAGAGGCGCAGCGATTTTTCGCTCAGAAGTTCTCCTGTGGTGCCTCTGTTACGGCTGAAGATGAGATTATAATTCAGGGAGATTTTACAGATGACATCATCGACGTCATCCAGGAGAAATGGCCCGAGGTAAAGCTAATGTGTTACCCACAAACAATCCAAGGGGGTGGGGGGTATAACTCTGTGGAAAAATTACCATCTTTGAACCAAAGAGTTGCCGGTTTAAATCCTGCTGAGCTCATGCCTAAGTGTTCCTGGAGAAGACAGCTAAGCCCCAGTTTCTCCCACCATCGGCCCCGTCATGGCTGCCTACTGCAGTGCAGTACAGCACAATATTCCCCTGATGGATGAATACAGTATGATAGATAAATAAATAAAAGATCAGCCACGCACATAATGATATGCTTAAATACCGAGTGGGGCAAGGCTTAAAACACTGGACTTTCTGTGTGTAGTTTGCATGTTCTCCTGTGTATGTGTGGGTTTTCTCTAGTTTCCTCCAATAACACACGTTAGGTTGATTGGCTGCTATAAAATTGCCCTAGAAATGACTGAGTGTGTGGATGGTTGTGTGTATGTGTGGCCCTGCGACAGACTGGCGACCTGTTTGGGGTGTACCGTACTTCTCACCTGAAATCAGCCGGAATAAACTCCGGCCCCCCACGATCCCGTTAGGAATAAACAATTCAGAAGACGAAACATTAACCTATGCTAATTTATTATCCATGAGCAAAACTAAATGGTGCCTTCTGATTGGTTGATTCACAGGTTGACGACGATAGCATTGACGATCTTGGTGAAGTGAAGAAGTAGCAACCTTTGACTTTCAGCAACAGTATCGACAACATCAATAATATCAACAACGTCTCGGCCAAACATTGCTCTTTGCTCATTCCTCTCCCACTAAAAAGTGGGAGAATCAGTCGTTTTGATTAGCTAATCACTGCTTTCTGTCGTTTGCCAAAATCATGGTCAAACTGAGTTGTAATCATCAACATGTAGCTAATAAATTTTGACCTGAACGCTTTCTGCTTGTTTTTCTGCTTGTTTCTAACAATAATAATAAAAAATGATGAAAGAATATAAATAAAATAATCATTTTATTTCCATTGATTTGAACTGGATGAAGAACCTTCTAATAAACATTCAATCAAATAAAAAACTAAGTCTAGTTTTTTAAAAAAAAACTGATTAAATGCATTTTAAAAATTTAACAAACTAAAAAAAACAATATTTCAAATGTATTAATTATTTGTAATAAAAACAAATGTCAGAAAAAGTCATTTTAATTTGTTTTTAATTCATAAAAATAATTTTTAATGCTTAAAATTATGAAAAAAAAATTCCACAAGCAATTTTTTTTGTACATGAGCAAAATAAAAAATGATAAACTGTCAAAATAAAATAAAAAAATGACTTTCAAGGTAAAATCCAAATTTTATTGACATGTTTGTAAACAATTTTTTATTTAAAAAATAATAACACATGAACAATACATGTCCATCGAGAGGAGCGGTGAGCTCCATCCAGAGGAGCGGCGAGCTCCATCCAGCTTCTAAGATGTAAGTCTGATGGCTGCTGGGACGAATGACTTCCTGAATCTCTGCAGCTCAGAGAACGGAGCCTTCCACTGGGATGCTTCTCTGAGAGGTCAGACTCTCATCCTCCTCCACCAGAGTCTCAGAGGGTGTTAGCCTCCACTATGCTCCTCGTTCTCCTCCACCAGAGTCTCAGAGGGTGTTAGCTTCCACTATGCTCCTCGTTCTCCTCCACCAGAGTCTCAGAGGGTGTTAGCTTCCACTATGCTCCTCGTTCTCCTCCACCAGAGTCTCAGAGGTCTGCTAGGTACAAACCAGAGACTACATACCAGAGGTCTGACAGGATGAGGTCTGCTAGGTACAAACCAGAGACTACATACCAGACGTCTGCCAGGATGAGGTCTGCTAGGTACAAACCAGAGACTACATACCAGAGGTCTGACAGGATGAGGTCTGCTAGGTACAAACCAGAGACTACATACCAGAGGTCTGACAGGATGAGGTCTGCTAGGTACAAACCAGAGACTACATACCAGACGTCTGCCAGGATGAGGTCTGCTAGGTACAAACCAGAGACTACATACCAGAGGTCTGACAGGATGAGGTCTGCTAGGTACAAACCAGAGACTACATACCAGAGGTCTGACAGGATGAGGTCTGCTAGGTACAAACCAGAGACTACATACCAGAGGTCTGACAGGATGAGGTCTGCTAGGTACAAACCAGAGACTACATACCAGAGGTCTGCCAGGATGAGGTCTGCTAGGTACAAACCAGAGACTACATACCAGAGGTCTGCCAGGATGAGGTCTGCTAGGTACAAACCAGAGACTACATACCAGAGGTCTGACAGGATGAGGTCTGCTAGGTACAAACCAGAGACTACATACCAGAGGTCTGACAGGATGAGGTCTGCTAGGTACAAACCAGAGACTACATACCAGAGGTCTGCCAGGATGAGGTCTGCTAGGTACAAACCAGAGACTACAGTACATACCAGAGGTCTGACAGGATGGAGGAAGATGCTATTTGTTGTTTTATAGACAAAATTAATAAACGTATAAAGGAAAATATGCACTGTGTCTGTGCACCGTGTCTTTGTAGATCTTGAGAAAGTGTATGACAGGGTACCTAGAGAAGAACTATGTATGTGGAAGTCTGGTGTGACAGAGAAGTATGTTAGAGCAGTGCAGGACATGTATGAGGGCTGTAAGACAGTGGTGAGGTGTGCTGTAGGTGTGACAGAGGAGTTCAGTGTGGGGGTGGGACTGCACCAAAGATCTGCTCTGAGCCCTTTGCTGTTTGCTGTGGTGATGGACAGGCTGACAGACGAGGTCAGACAGGAATCTCCATGGACAATGATGTTTGCAGATGACATTGTGATCTGTAGTGAGAGGAGTAAAGAGGAGGAGGAAAAGCTGGAGAGGTGGAGGTTTGCACTAGAAAGAAGAGGAATGAAGATTAGTCAGAGTAAAACAGAGTACATGTGTGTGAATGAGAGGGATCCAGATGGAAAAGTGAGGTTACAGGGAGAAGAGATGAAGAAGGTGGAAGATTTTAAGTATCTAGGATCAACAGTCCGGAGGAATGGAGAGTGTGGAAAAGAGGTGAAGAAGCGTGTGCAGGCAGGCTGGAACGGGTGGAGGAAAGTATCAGGTGTGATGTGCAAGAGAAGAGTTTCAGCTAAAATGAAAGGAAAAGTGGACAAAACCGTGGTGAGAGCGGCCATGCTGTTTGGTCTAGAGACAGTGTCACTGAAGAAAAGACAGGAAGCAGAGATGGAGGTAGCAGAGATGAAGATGCTGAGGATCTCTCTGGGAGTGACCAGGATGGACAGGATCAGAGGAACAGCACATATTAGAGGTTTTAAAGTCAGAGAGGTCAGACTGAGATGGTTTGGACATGTGCAGAGGAGAGAGAGAGAGAGTACATTAGAAGAAGGATGCTGGGTTTGGAACCACCAGGAAAGAGGACTAGAGGAAGACCAAAGAGGAGGTTCATGGATACAGTGAAGGAAGACATGGAGATAGTTGGTGTGACCGAAGAAGATGCAGCAGATAGGGTTAGATGGAAGAAACTGACTTGATGTGGTGACCCCTGAAGGGAGATGATGAGAGAAGAAGAAGATAAAGGAAAATATATTTTGAAAATAAAAATAAACTATTTGGAAGGAAAAATAATCTTATTACATTTTTTTATTAACTGTACATTTTAAATGGTCTAATAAAAAAAAAGATTAATTTAGACAAAATCAAAATACTTACAGCCTAATAAAACTATTTTTTCACAAACAGATCAGATTTATCCACAATAAAATGGTGTTGATACATTTTATAAAAATTGGTTGTAGAAAAATACAGAAAAACAAGAAGTTTTTAATCGTTTGTTTTATTTTTAAGTTTCTTTTTAAAAGAATAAACTTGATTTTAATAAGTGACAGAATTTCCGGGGTCATGAACGCACCATGGCGTGGTGACGTCACTGCGATGGTTGCTGGGATTTAACGAACAGGAAAAAAAACAAAAATAAAAAATATCAGCATCTGCATCAAGTTTGTTGTTGTAAGTAAGACTTTTTAAATGTGATTTATTTTTTCTGATATTCAGTTTCTTATTTTTAGTTTGTGATTTTTTGATCGTGATGATTTTGATTTGATGCTAATCTAAAGCTAGCTAGTCTGAATCAAAACAAACGCGTAAAATAATAAGAAATAATCAATTAAAACCTAATAAATCATCTTTAAATCGAGTTTTAAAAAAGAACGAAATCCTCTTTAAACCAGTTCGTAGATGATTGTTGTTTATTTTTACGATTAAAATGAAGTTTTCTGCACTTTTTTAATTTGCCACTTAGTTTAAAAAATGATCAAAATGTCAAAATTAAAAAAAAAATTACATCAATAATTTAAGAATTTAAATAAAAAAAGCTGAAATAAAAATAACTAAAATCTGATCAAATGAATCCGTTAAAATATCTCTTATTAAATATGTTAATAATCAAACTGTCACAAATTAAATAAAAAATAACGAAAAAAGAAATTTAATGTATTCATTTAATCCATTTTCTAAACAAGTCTTGAATTAATTTTATTTTTAAACTTACAAGTAATAAAAATGAAAAACTTTGTTTTTTTAAAGTAAAAATACGGACAAAAATAAAAAGAATTCAGCAAACAAATGAAAAGTTTTTTATTTTGAAATCAAATAAAAAATATGTTTAAAATATATTTAAAAAAACAAAAGAAACTATTAATTAAAAAGTGATTATTTTATTGATATATTTTTTTAATTATTTCAAATGTGCTCATAATAAATAAAAATTGTTCAAATTTGCTGATAATAAATGTTTTTTTTAAAAAAAAGCAACTGAAATTGAAAAAATTACCAAAATGATCTAAATCTCACTGTAATTTTTTAAAAATCTTGCTGACAGTAAATACAGATGATGAATCGAGACGAACTTTTGAATCTTTTTAGTTTCTAACTGAAACTTTAATATTTATTTGATTATTCTGAATTATTTTAAATGATTTTTTAAAACTCTGATTTGTGTTAAAATCATACATTTAAATTAAAGCTCTTTTTTTCCCTCCGTCTCTCACTTCTTGTTCCTCCAGGTTATGTAAGGTGAGGTGGCCGAAGAGGTCACCCCGATTCGGCCACCTGGACCCCTCAAAAGAACCAGAAACCATGAGCACGTCAGGAAAAACCAGCGGGCTGAAACGTCCCAGTAAAATCCACCGTCCATCAGGGGGTTCCTCAAAAACTGGTGAGAAACTTCTTGATAACAACATATGCAGGTTTCTACAGTTTTCATGTCTTTACAGAAATATTTTTATAGTATCAAGTAAAATCCACCATTTTTTCTGGACGTTTTGTTGTTTGAGGGTCACATTTTAACAAGCTTAGAAAAGTGTAATGATTGTACGAATTTTAAATTGTTTTCAAAGTAATTTTTTATTTGATTGTAAAATGTAATTTATATTAAATTATTTTTTTGTGATCACAAACAATGTTTTTAATACTTTCAGCTAAAATAAAAAGATTTACTTTATAATTTTTAAAAAATATTTGTTAATTAGGACAAAAGGCTAAAAATAATGATCATTTATCTCAAGAATAGTAGTTTAATGTGTTTTAAATGGAATATCTGTTTAAAGAAGGCAGTAATTACATATTCAAAAAGTTTCTGCATTTTATTTCTAACTTTATAGTTTTAAAATAAGAGGAGGCGTTGGCTCAGTGGTAGAATTTCCATCTTTCAACCGGGAGAAGCCGGTTTGAATCCCACTGGACCCAAGCCTAAGCATCCCAGGGAAAAATAGAAAACAAAAAGATATCCCTCAAAAAAGAGTAGATTATTGTTAAAACAGGTACGTGCTATGCATGGACAGGGCTTACTGAAAGGAAGTGATGTTTTTTGAGAAGTACTGCCTGATTGGATAAACGCTCTCACTTTATTGTGATATTTAGGTAAATAAATATCCAGGGTTTTTTGTTGTTGAATACAAAACCATTTTCTTATTCTCCAGGTGTCCCCTCAGAAAAGTCCCCCAATAGCAATGTGACCTCCCCCACTGAGGATGGGAGCGTGGACTTTCAGGTGGGTGAGCGCGTTTGGGTTAACGGAACCAAAGCTGGCTACGTGCAATTTGTCGGAACGACACAGTTTGCTCCCGGTCAGTGGGCTGGCATCGTTCTGGATGAGCCGATCGGGAAGAACGACGGCTCGGTGGCTGGTGTACGATACTTCCAGTGTGAGGATGGGCGAGGCATTTTTACCCGGCCTTCCAAACTTAGCAGGACGGCGATACCGGAAAAAGAAGCAAACGGAGGCCGAGCTAGCCCAGCAAAGGAAGTCAAAGAGTCTGATGATCAAACTACCTCTGGTATCACGTTTACTTCTATTAACCCTCATTTATCAAAGTTGCAAATAAGATGGCAAAAATATTTTGATGTACACAGAAAATACGCCACAGGGCATTCGGCATGTGTACCCGTCTCTTTTAGGTCTACACAAAGCCTGATCTTGATGAAAAGAATCACCAGTATAATGAACACCATATCTCCCAAACTACTACAGTTACTCAGTATCAACTGTAGATGAACTGATTGGGTTTTCAGGGTCATGCGACCAAAAGTCAAGAAGACTCTTGTCACGGCTTCTGTTGTCTCCCAAACCACTGGAGGGATTAGTGCATTCTAATGATAAATACCAGGAAGTAATCTGTTACCAGTGTTTACTCGACCATGTACTAATCATTTATCAAACAGCACTAACATTTATTACAATGCAAAACTTATCAGCCAAACAAAAAAATATTTTTGTAACACTGTTCAAAAATTGGCACATTTTTTGTACAGAACTTACTTTTGTCTTTTAGCATATTTATAATTATTAATATTTATTATGAGGTGGTGAATATGTACTGTTCATTAGTGTAAACAGTGTCTCAGAGCGATATGTTTGCAGTGCTTACTGTTAGCAAAGGTGGGAAAGGTAAAACATTTACTTCTTTAACTCAATAACTCACCAGCTTTAGAAAAAGATCCCAGTACAAATGTTCTCGAGTCACAGATTAGAATTCTGTATTTGATGTGATTCCTTGTATTTTAAAGGATTTTGACATCTGAAATATCTTGTTCCTTCAACTATCTAAAAAAAAACATAGAAGAGCATTTTATTTGCACACCATATTTTACAGCTTTGATGCACGAAACCCCCCACACACACCCTCCCTTCCTTTGGTCCACAAAAAAGAAAGAAGAAGAAAAGGAAGAGGGTACCAGCTAAGCCAGTCTGAGTACTTATGCATAACCAGTAGGTAGGCATGGTTATCTATACTGTTCCGTCGTCTTCCGCTTATCCGGGGCTGGGTCACAGGGGCACCAGCCTCAGACAAGAAGCCCTGGCTCCATCCTCCATCTCACCCGGAAGGATCCCAAGCCGTTCCCCAGTCAGCTGTGAGACATAGTCTCTCCAGCTGGTCCGGGGTCTGCCTCTTTTTCTCCTCCCGTTGGGACAGGCCTGAAACACCTCCCCAGCGAGGCGGTCAGGATGCCCGAACCACCACATCTGGCTCTTCTTGACCTGGAGGAGGAGCGGCTCGACACCGAGCTCCTCCCGGATGGCAGAGCTCCTCACCCGATCTCTGAGTGAGAGCCCAGCCACTCTGCGGGGGAAGCTCATTTCAGCCGCTTGTATTCGCTATCTCGTTCTTTCGGTTACCAAAAAAACAAAAAAGATAACGTTATGCAACAAATTTCAACATGTCACACTCTAATAAAAGTCATTTTCGTCTGAGGAATCTCAATAAGGGTGCCCAGACTTCTTCAAAATATAAGTTAGCTTTTCCAACGTAACGCTTAAAGACATTTCTCTCAGCCAAGATTGTACAGTGAAAACTTCAGTCTCTCTCCAGGATAAGGCGACCATCCTCCTGGCCTGCAGTAATCCAAAGGTGATGAGAGTTTTCACCCCAGATGAAACCCTGAAGTTGTCGGGGTAAATTCCCAAAACACACACCTTAGCTGTGTAAGGTATTGGAATGCATGTTATTTCACATCATTTGCAGATTATGCTTTTCCAAAAATCTTGTATTTTAGGGCATTCCCATACACAATGGATCAGGGTTCCTTTTTCAGTCAGACATTTTACACAAGTATCTGGAATGCCAGGGGACCATTTGTTCAGTTTCTCAGGGGTTATGTATGCCCTCATTAACCATTTATGCTGCAAAAGTTTTAATCTAGTGTTTATTGTGTGTGTTTGTGCTCTAAAGCACTCCTTTTCCCACTCAGCTTCACCAATATTTTCTTTAATATCTGAACTCCATGCTGTCATTTTATCAAAACTAGATTCCTTGTCTGTAGAAACAAGCATGGCATAAAGTAAAGATATTTGCCGTCTACCGTGCATATGTTTCATAACCACACCCTCCAAACATGACAGCTGCAGTGCTTGAGTGTCACAGTGCTTTGATCGAATGAAGTGTTTTAGCTGTAAATATTTGAAAAAGTGTTTTCTGGGTACAGAATATTTTGACATTGTTTTTACCTGTTGATTCAACGACGCTGGTCTGATGCAACCACTTTAGATCATCCATGAAAGACACCAGGGCCAATATACCTACGCACTTAAACAAGTGCGATAGTTGTTAAATTGCATTAAAAGAGCGATTTTTAAGCGCATTAAAAAACGTGTAAAAAACGCTCTTCTAGCCCTTCTTGATTTCGCACGCCTCCCCCTTTTGGTCCAAAAAAAAAAAAAAGGGTTCTTACTACATTAATTATCATAAACTTTGGGCAAAATATGCACCAAAATGCAGAAAAAATACTTATTTTTCAAAATGTTCGGGGGTGGTGCCCCCAGACTCGTATTGTGTATGACGTCATGCTCCCCCCCCTTTAGAAAATCCTGGATTCGCTGCTGTGTACTGACGATGCAGTCAAGTACAAATTGATTCAGAAGCGGCAGCCGGAACCTTCATTCGTTTTTCCAGTGAAAAAAGTACAGAGATTCCAGAAGTAGGTCGTGCTTTATGAGACTTGAGTGTCGTTAAGAATGGCTGAACTAAGACACCACCACAGCATTCTTGATGGTCTTTTCTGCCTTCCATGCGTGCTGTTCCCTACGCTGAGTCAGTCCCACCAAAGTCACCAACTCATTGACATACCCTACCATGGTTTGTCTGGGTCTGGGTTCTCCTGGGCACGAGCAGCATTCTACGAGCTCAAAGCAGATGAGTTAAGAGGTGTCAGCAACAAAGAACAGTTGGGTGTCGTCCTCTGATACATCAAGAACCATATCACTGCAGAAACGTTGCTTGAGTTTTTAAACTGTGAGGAAGTGACAGAAGAAGACGTGTGGGAAAGTGATCAGCTGCCCACAGGGCTTGGACTAGATCCCAGTGACTGCAGGGCCCAGACCTATAATGGTGTCTCAATCATAGATGGGGAAACCCATGGATGGGCCACCTTCCAGGATGGAGTCTATGGAAACAGATGAAAAAAGATACAGTAAGCTTATCATTGTTTCAGAAAAGGTGAAGTTTCTCTGTGAAACAAAATGGGTGGAAAGCCACACCGCACTGGAGGACTTTGGCCCGATGTGTGAACCAGTTCCTGACTACCTGGGGGCCAGTCATGAACTGGCCTCTTGACCAGTTGGGTAGTGGGGATGTGAAAGCCATCACAGAGGCTAATGGCCTGCTGCACACCATCAGAAGCCCAGCTCGCCGTCTTCCAAGTGACCCTCTGCCTCTTACATAGCATACACAAGATGTTGTGATGGCATACCAGGAATTGAAGGTGGTGCGGGAGCTGCTTTCCAGCATCAGGGAGGATGTAGAGCATCATGAGAAATAGCAGAAATCAGAGATGGCCGACATGGACATGCAAATACCACGTTGTTGTGGGAGAAATAACCTCCATGGTGACACTCCAGCAGTATACTGGAGACATCTTCATCAATTTCTTTGATGAGCTGCTGGAACAATTGGGTTCCAGATTCCCTGCCCTGACCGCTCAGACTTTGGTTGGCTTGAAATTGTTGCCATGTGGTTTGGAGCAGCTCAGAGAGGAAGACATCAGTGAGACATATAGTGACGATCTCCTTTCACCAGCATTCCCTGGCTGCAGAAATGTGAGTCTGGAGGAAAAAATGGGAGTGCTACCATGGAAGCCACAAAGCTTGAAGGTCACCCTTCATATTACATCACGTCTGATGTTTCCAACATCCATTGTATACTCTACCTGCTGCTGCTAGTCGTAGAGACGGACCAGCAGCCATGAAGATGGTTCAAAGCAGTGCTGTGTTCCACCATGGGGTGGGGTCGTCTCTCTGGACTTCTATTGTGTGTCCACAAGAAGATGAAGCCATCGTACACGAGTATTATACAAGACCACGGAATGCTGTTTATGAACACTCTAAGTTTTCATTTGTAGTTTTTGTGACTCTGTTTATGTTTAATGTTTTTAAGTAATATTAAAGATTTTGGTTAAATATGCACCAAAATGCAGGAGAATGACTCTTCTTTCTTGTTTTGCTGTGATGGTCCAGACCCGTTTGAACATCCTGGAATCACCTTCTGAATACACACATAGTTCAATCAATAAAATAC
This sequence comes from Neostethus bicornis, assembly GCA_902685375.1. Classification (NCBI taxonomy): domain Eukaryota; kingdom Metazoa; phylum Chordata; class Actinopteri; order Atheriniformes; family Phallostethidae; genus Neostethus; species Neostethus bicornis. Next base: position 411,248 of record CACRXE010000035.1, read on the forward strand.
AGAAATACAAACGGTTTCATCTCTGCTTTACGTGAACACGAGTCATCAGCAGGTCATTTTTTATTTATTGCTTAAAATGAATTTGTTTTTCAAACTCCTTCATTCTGTCAGAAATCTATCTTTAGATGATCTGTGTGGGTCTCCAGTATATTTTCTGGGACTAGAACTTAAATAAAAGTCTTTTCTGGTTCAGTTTCTGACGATAAAAATAAAACAACAAACACTAAAAGTCACTAACTTCCAAACATGGCATTGAACGCAGCAGGGGGCGGAGCCTAAACTTGAACTTTTGATTGACATGCGGTTGCGACGTTGTAATTTTTTTTTTCCAGTCAATCAGAGTGAAGTTCTGCGTCAGATTGAACATCTCCGTAGTTTTCAGACACAAATGGTTGGAAAACATTATTTCTTATTCAAGTTGCGTTCTCATCCTCCACGACAAGGTACGCAGCGCAGTTCATGATAAAATTTCGTATTCAAGGTACATTTTTGCTTCTTCTTTAGTCCAGCGTTCACGGTTGATCGCACATTGCCGACTGTTTGAGCTCATTCACGATTTATTATAAAAATACGTTAATCCCGAAGAGGAAGGTCGCGAATTTTCATCATTTTAGCGTCAACTAATTCCCGCAGATCGCATTATTTTTATGTTAGCTTATATTTTTTGGTCTTTTATTAGCCAACTGCAACTTTGATAAACGAGTAGCATGAAGCTAACGGATCGTCAAACTCAGCTTGATTTACACGCGGTGGGTTTTTTTTTTTCAGCTCGTAAGGTGAAAACCGGAGGCTCTTCGGCTTGTCCGATGTCTGCTGAGCCCAAATCGAATCCCGGTGACCCAGAATCGGCTACCAGAAAGGATCTAAAACTAGGAGATCGAGTGCTGGTAAGCCCGTTAGATGGTTGGTCTCACGTCCATCCGGTAATACCGCTCTCTACCTGTAGGTGAGTGGCTCCAAAACCGGAGCTGTACGCTATCTCGGACTCACGGACTTCGCTAACGGGGATTGGTGTGGAGTTGAACTGGACGAACCTACCGGGAAAAACGACGGAGCGGTAGCTGGAACCAGGTACAACTAATCTGGATTAAACCGGTTTGATTTACAAATTGAATTTTAAAATAATTTGACTCCAGATTCGATCCTCTTTTTAGATTTTACTTTATTGTGAAATTTATTCGTTCAATTATGAGTTATAGAAACTTTTCATTTCAATTACATCATCTTTTTCTTAGGTATAAAATCTACCAATTTTAATCTGAATTACACCAACTTTAATCTGAATTACACCAACTTTAATCTGAATTACACCAACTTTAATCTGAATTACACCAACTTTAATCTGAATTACACCAACTTTAATCTGAATTACACCAACTTTAATCTGAATTACACCAACTTTAATCTGAATTACACCAACTTTAATCTGAATTACACCAACTTTAATTCAATTCAATTCAATTTTATTTGTTTTGCCCAAAATCACAGAATGTCCGTCTCAATGGGCTTCACAAGAAAAAGAGGAATGTATTAACACAAATACACAACAAGAAAAATAACTAACAAATGCTAACTAAATAAGACTAGCACATTAATGCACTTAGACTCTCCTTCTCGGTGAGGAAAAACTCCTAAAAAACCCATCAGTGGGGAAAAAATAAGAAACCTCATGGGGATCCACATGAAAGAGAGATCCCTCCCCCGGGACGAGCAAACAATGTGTCAGAGATTATTGTTTAAATATTAGCTTAATCTAATCTACAGCTAAATATCTAAAGAAGTCTATAGATGTTCTTCATCCTGATGGAAACACGGGTACTCCTCAGCCCGGAGATGTCCAGAACGAGGATGAGTAGATGTTCTTCATGCTGATGGAAACACGGGTACTCCTCAGCCCGGAGATGTCCAGAACCCGGATGAGTAGATGTTCTTCATGCTGATGGAAACACGGGGGACTCCTCAGCCCGGAGATGTCCAGTACGGGGATGAGTAGATGTTCTTCATCCTGATGGAGACACGGGAGACTCCTCAGCCCAGCGATGCCCACGGCGGGGATGAGTAGATGGATTTCATCCTGATGGAGCGGGGATGAAGAAGCGCGGAGGTCTCCTCGGTGTGGCCATGCCCAGGACAGGAACGCAGAGTCCTGGATGGGGCTCTCTCCCAGAGAGGAGGAAGAGAGGTGGACAACATGTGAATTGTATTGTACCAACTAGCAGTGTAATTCTAAATAAACAGACAATTGAGAACAATGAATGAGATAGAAAGCCAGGGGTTTAGGGTAGGGGGTTAGAGTAGGGGGTACGGGGAAAGAGCCAAGGCAGTCTGGAAGAGAATAGTAGATAGAATTAGAGGACAGAACCCCAATGTACCATACTTTCCCCAGCTTTTACTATCTAGCAGCCAACTAATAATTATATCAGCTAATTGAATCTGTTTCTATCTGGCCTGTTGATAAGCTTGTTCAAACAGGAATGCTTTAAGCCTCCCTTTAAATGTAGGAACACTGTCTGCCTCTCTCACTTGAGCTGGGAGCTTATTCCATAAAACTGGAGCTTGGTAGCTAAAGGCTCTACCTCCAACTGTACTTTTTGAAATCCTAGGAACCACCAACAGCCCTGCATTTTGTGAGCGGAGTGTTCTGCTTGGTTGATAAGGTACTATAAGTTCACTAATGTAAGATGGAGCCATGCCGTTTAGGGCCTTGTAGGTTAGTAAGATGATTTTAAACTTGATCCTAAACTCAATAGGAAGCCAATGGAGAGACGCTAGCACGGGAGTAATATGATTTCTTCTATGAGTTCCTGCTAATAGTCTTGCTGCTGCATTTTGAACCAGCTGAAGACTTTTTAGGGAAGACTTAGGGCATGCTACGAGCAAAGCGTTACAATAATCCAATCTCGATGTAACAAATGCATGGATGAGTTTTTCAGCATCACTTTTACATAAGATATTTCGGATTCTAGAAATGTTGCGAAGGTGAAAGAATGCAGTTTTACAAGTCTGTGCTATGTGAGCTTTAAATGATAAATCTGGATCAAATAAAACTCCTAGGTTTCTAATGGTGAGGTCAGAGGCCACAGTTACTTCGTCAAAGAAGACTGCTTGGTCTTCTTCTAATCTGAATTACACCAACTTTAATCTGAATTACACCAACTTTAATCCATAATAAAGTTTCTTTTCTCTCCATCAGATATTTCCAGTGCACGCCTCGCCACGGTCTCTTTGCTCCGGTCCACAAAGTGACTCGAATCGGTTTCCCGAGCACCACGACCGCTAAGGGAAAAGGCTCCAGGAGGTGGTCTTTGCAGAGAAGAAGCCCCAGTGTCTCCTCCTTGAGCTCAGTGAGCTCTGCCACATCATCTGCTGGCGGCAAGCCCAGCCGTGTTGGACTGGTGAGATGAAGTCCCATTTTTTACATCCCGATCCCAACCTCCCAAACCAAAGAAAGACTTCAGTTAACCACAGATTTTAGTTTTGTGCAAACAAAGCTTTTACTTTCACAAAATCTCAAAACTTAGACAAAATTTGCCAAATAAAAAAAAGTAAAAATTTTCAAAATTGACCAAAAATGGCAAACAATTAAAAAAAAGCCAAATTTTGCAATAATTTATGAAAAATGTTGCCAAATTTAAAACTTATTTCTTCACTAAATCACAAAATGAAAACATCTTTAAATCGTCTGGTCTTCAGTGGTAACATTTTTCTCCATTTGAGGTTTTTCATCACGTCCTCTCAGTTTGTTTACGAGTTTTCCCAACAAGCCGCTAAAGGCGGGGCTGGAAAAATAGTAGACGAGCGGATTGAGAACGCTGTTAAAGTAAGTGAAACAAACGGAGGTGTAAAAAGCTAAGTTAGCTTCTTCAAAGTGTCCACACTGTTTGTACCAAAGTTTAAGAATCCAAACAGCGATCCTCGACATCGTGCTGGGGAAAAAACACGTGATGAAAATCAAAGCGACAGCTAAAATAAACTGAACTGCTCGTTTTATTTTCCCCTTCTTGTCCACGGTTCTGTTGTTGAGCTGCATGGTGATTCTGATGGTGCAAAAAGCAACAATGGTGGTGGGAATTAAAAATTGAAGGACGTAAAATGCATTGTGCCAGGTGGAGATGCCCGTGAAGCCCAAACAGATGTTAAAACTCTCACATTGAGTTCGGTTACTGTTGTAAAAAAAATGTGGATCGGCTAACAGATATCCGGTGGCGAGAAAAATCAACGCCCAAAGTCCAATTGACACTAACAGCGCGTAACCTAAACCAAAACGATTAATTCGGTTCAAAGGGTGGACAATTTTTAAGTAACGATCCACAGCAACAGCGGTAAGAAAAAAAATCCCCGCTGCTCGGTTCGCGGCGAGCAGGAAAAGCAAAATGCGACAAAGTACGTCGCCGTAGATCCAGTTCTTCCCACGTCGATAATAATCGGCACGGAACGGCAAACAAAACAAAACAACGGAATCCGCAACCGCTAAGTGAGTCAAATAAACAGCGTTTGGTTTCCAGTCGTCCATGTGGAAAACGAACATCCACAGCGCCACCATGTTTCCAAGCAAACCAAACATGAACTCCAGGATGAGGATTGGAGGCAGAACGCGGTCCAGAATGGGAGACGTGAAGGCGCAGCAGACGTCTGACTGCGAGAAATTCATCTTTAACAAACTTGGAACCCAAAGGAGGTTTTTAAATGTTCAGGCTTCATTAGAGAGCTGGGAATACGTTTCCTCCTGAGAGAACCAGGAAAAACAAACCCTGAAAGAAAATACCCCCAGTTATTTGGTACCTGCTCCAGATGAACTGATTTTAAAATCCTGTCAAACCACTGAAGGCTTTTAATAAACTTTTTACAAGATGTTTTCTAAAACCTTTTACCATGCTGCTGCTCCTCTTCTTATTTTGGGTGGTTTCCTATGAATTTTAGCATTTTTAGCTTCATTAATGATTAGTTCAACAGTTTGTGCTTTAAACATCATTTTAACCTGTTTTTTGATGGTTTTAGTGTATTTATTTGATTTTTTTTCTAGCTTTCATGTTTTAGCAAGTTTTTTTTTTTTTTTATGGTTTTAGCTTATTTATTTGTTTTTTTTCTCGCTTTCACGTTTTAGCATAATTAGCTATCTTTTTAGCATGTTTTGCTGATCTCTTTAACATGTTTTTGTTCTCTTTCTGGTGAGTCTTTGATTACTTTTTAGCATGTTTTTAGAGGTGATTTTCACACGTCTTGGCTGTAGGTTAACTTTCTTAATTTTGTTTTTGCATGTTTTAACTGTTTTTTAACAAGTCTCATCTGACTTTGACTTCATTCTTTATCAGTATTTGAACTTTCATCATAATTTTAGGACGTAGTACCAGACAATCCTATGTTGTGTTGTGTTGGAGTAAAAGTTTGAAATAGAAGCTAAACTTTAGTTAATATAAGGAGTGAACTTCAGTCCTTCGAACACTAAATCCATTTGTTTTTATCACATTGGTTTATTTTTCAGTTAACAGAAACGTCGTCTCATTACACTCGTAAGATCTCGAGCACCACGGCTCTCTACGAGGCTCTGAAGGAAAAGCAACAGCATATCGAGCAGCTGTTAGCCGAGCGCGACCTGGAGAGATCTGAGATGGCTAAGGCTAGTGACGATGCCGGAGCTCTTCAAAGTGAATTGAACATGCTAAGGAAAGGTCGTGATAAGGTGGCACACTCTTTCATGGTTGACATCAGTTATTCACAACAATATAAACCAAAAAGGAACAGGCTGAAGTTTATAAAGCCTATTTGAAGCCCATCCTTAAAAAAAAGAATCCAGTGAAAGTGGATTGATCGGTTCTGATCGATTCTTAAAAACCCTACTTTTAATTTTTTTTGTTTTCATGTAGCGCTTAATTGAAATGGAGGCAAAAATGGACAGCCTGCGTTCGTTAGTGGAAGCAGCCGATCGAGAGAAAGTGGAGCTGCTAACCCAGCTGGAGGAAGAGAAGAGGTGAGAGAAACATGGCCTTGATAAACACATGGATCTATGTTACTATCTTTCTTCTGTGTGTGTGTGTGTGTGTGTGTGTGCGTGTGTGTGTGCGTGTTGGTTAAACAGGAAAGTAGAGGATCTACAGTTCCGAGTGGAGGAGGCATGCATCACCAAAGGAGACCTGGAGGTAACCACAGTTAGAACCTTGTTCTCAAACATTGTATTGGAAACAAGAGGAAGGTAGGACCGAGATGGATGGATGGATGAATGGAAGGACGAATGGATGGATGGACGGATGGATGAATGGACGGATAGAAAAATGCAGACATTTTCAACCAAACTTTCTAGCGAGCATTGCAGGATACTTTCCCCAACTTTTTATTGTGTTACTCTATATTAAAGCAACTTTTTTTGTGTTGAATAAATTCTTTTGATGACTTCCTGACAGACTCGGACCAGACTGGAGTGGATTTAAACATGCGTTTAATAGGTTTTCTTGATCTCTGTAGCATGTTAACAAAAGTTTCAGCGAGCTTTTTAAACATTTTTCAGACAATTTTTTAGCATTTATTTACCATCTTTTTAGAACGTCTTGAAGTGTTTTAGTTTTTTTTTTTTTTTTTTTTAACATTTAATGTTTTAGGATTTTTTTTAGCTAACTTTTGATCATCATTTTAAGCTTTTGTATTAGCAGATATTTATCCACTCAGTTTTGCTGTCCTTTTAGCATGTTTTGCTTTAGTAGTTGTGATTAACATGAACCAGCTATCATCTGGACTAGCTGCTACTTTTTGTCTCATTTAGGTTTTTAGCATATAATAAATTAAACTTTGATCCTAATAAGCGTGTCAGCATGTATTAAACAAACTCTCGCATGCCTGGACTTGTTTTTCTATTTCTTACTAACAGATGCAGACCAGATTGGAGCATGCTCAACTTCAGGAGCTCGAGCAAACTCTTCATTTTGAAAGGCTCAAATCTGGAAAGCTCCAGAGGGAATTAGAGGACGCTAGGGTAATGTTATGCTAACATCCCCATTGGGTTTCATTAATGATGCATGGAAAAAAATCAAACAGGGTGTCAATCCTGATTGTTTTTTGTTCTACCAGAGGGATTAAGTTCCATTCGTTTGGGAGTTTTATTATTATTATTATGCATAGACTTTAGTGAGAAGGGAATTACGCCCTGTTTGTCGCAGCTAATTAGCACAGATAATAAAATGATTTCTGCAATTTTACTAACATTAAGCTGGATTTGATTAACTTTATTTTGAAATGTACCAACTTTAAGTCTGGATTTGATTGACTACAAACTATATTTAAACATGCAACTATTCTGAACATATTTACATCATTCCATTGCAGGTGCAAACATTAGTTTCCACCCTGCTAGTTCAACTTTCCAGACTCGTTTCTCCTGATTTAAATCAGTTTTTTTTTTAAATGACATATTTACGGTTGGGTTTTCAGATAAAATCTAACTTAAAAACAATAAAACTCCCACACATGTTACAGATGAAAGTTTGTCCTGTTTCTAGATGATTTACTACGAACATAAAGTTTCTAAATGTTGACCTGGTGAAATTTCTCATGCTCATCAAAAATGTATTCATTCTTTTTCCTGTTTAGATTAATCATTAAATTTTCCGATCTTTAAACATTGATACTTCCCACGTTGATAGTAAAATACTTTGTTTCTCCCGGGGTTTCTAGTTAGCTACTGTCATGAATTCATGTCGTACCATGTCAATGATTGGATATTAAATTGTTGATGGTTAGTTGGCACATTTCTACCAGATGCTGATTTTTTTGTTAGTATTTGTGTTGTAATATACATGATTAATAACTAATTCTACATTCAAAGATTAGCCAAGTGAATGATGAGTGTTAGCCGCGTACATTACAACGCTACCCTATTATTAGCCATGCGTATTACAAAATGTTGTAAGTGACAACCATTAAAAATGCTAATGAGTAATAAGATGCTAACTTATTAACTGTGTTGTTTCTAGCCGGGTACATTAAATGTTTTAGGTAGGTTTCTATAATAACTCTTTCTGTGTTTCTGTCCAGGTTGCTGCGGTGTCTGAGCGCTCCAAGATAATCGAACTGGAGCAGGAAGCAGAGAATCTCCGCCTGCAGCTACAACTCGCCATACAAACAGAGGATACAAAATTCCCAACGGACCAAGTAGTCATCAATCTAACTGCCCAGCTTCGTGCTCAGGAGCAAAAAGTTTGTGATCAAACACAATAGAAATTTATTAGTATAAACTCTAGATGAAAAAATACTGGTTATTTTTTCAGGCTCATGCAAATATGAATAATAAATACAAATGTATATATATAAATGTATATATTTATACATTTATAAATAAATATAAATGTATATATTTTTTTTTTCTTTTTACAGACCCAATGTGTAAAAGCAGACCTTGAGACCAAACTCCTGGAGCTTGGTCAGATTGTGGAAGAGAGAGACATTGAGAAGGAACAGCACTATGTGCTGGTAAAGCTCTGTCCGTCTGTCTGTAGCCGTTTCCATAGATACTAACTTCTTTTTAACCACTTCATCACACTAACTTGGGTCTACCACCGTACATTACACTTCAAAATGTTAACTTGTTTTTAGCCACATTCATTTTTAGGACTTTGTTAGTAGCCAAATTTATTTGAAAGTACTAACTTATCAGCGGGCAGCACGGTGGCACAGTGGGTAGCACAGTGGCCTCACAGCAAGAAGGTCGTGGGTTCAAGTCCCGGGTGGGGACGAGGCTTGGAACACTGTCCTTTCTGTGTGGAGTTTGCATGTTCTCCCCGTGTTTGCGTGGGTTTCCTCCGGGTACTCCGGTTTCCTCCCAACCTCCAAAGACATGCATGCTAGGTTGATTGGCCGGTGCCAAATTGCCCCTAGAAATGAGTGTGTGTGGATGGTTGTATGTGTGTGGCCCCGCGACAGACTGGGGTGTACCCTGCTCTTCGCCTTAAATTAGCCGGGATGGGCTCCGGCACCCACCGCAACCCCGAAAGGGACAGACGGATAAGAAGATGACTGACTGACTAACTTATCAGCACAAATTACAAGATATGAACTTATTAATCACATTTATAACTAAATGATAACTTGTTTTTATCCACGTCCAATACAACACGCTAACTCATCAGACATGTACATTTTGAGACAGTAATTTAATAACGACATGCATTTCAAGATGCTAACTTGTTAGTTTGCGATTAGCTCGTGTGTTTTTCTGTTACAGAAGAAGAACCTGGAAGATGGCAATTTGATGAACCAAAAGCTTTCCAAGCGCTTGCAGGGTAAAAATCATCAAATACACATTTTTCTGTATTTTAAAGTCATATTGGCGGATTTTTAATAGTTTGCTTTTGTTAGAAATGGAGAACGACGTCATACAATTTAACGCTCGATATGAAAAACTGAAAGAAGACTGTCACAAAACAGAAGATGAACTCAAAAAGCAGCTGAATAAGGTGAGAAAATACTGGATAGATGAATGGATGATTAATGAGCCCATGGAATAACTACTCCTGTTTCATAGGCAACAGAGGAGATGGAGGCGACCCAACTTGAGATGGAGCATCTGGTCATTGAAAAAATGACTCTGGAGACCCAGGTAAGAGCTCCTTTCTAAAGCTGCTAGGTTAAAAAGTTGGTAAGACCTAGAACAAGGCTAGTAGATTACTAGGCATGTTGTTGCTTGTACCCGCAATCTTGTTCTTTCAGTCACCACCCACAGCTGGTGACCATTGGTGAGGGTAGGAACGTGGATCCTGGTTACCACGGTGAGGGTAGGATCGTAGATCCTAGTTACCATGGTGAGGGTAGGAACGTAGATCCTGGTTACCATGGTGAGGGTAGGAACGTAGATCCTGGTTACCATGGTGAGGGTAGGAACATAGATCCTGGTTACCATGGTGAGGGTAGGAACGTAGATCCTGGTTACCATGGTGAGGGTAGGAACGTAGATCCTGGTTACCAGGGTGAGGGTAGGAACGTAGATCCTGGTTACCAAGGTGAGGGTAGGAACATAGATCCTGGTTACCATGGTGAGGGTAAGAATGTAGATCCTGGTTACCATGGTGAGGGTAGGAACGTAGATCCTGGTTACCATGGTGAGGGTAAAAACGTAAATCCTGGTTACCAGGGTGAGGGTAGGAACATAGATTCTGGTTACCAGGGTGAGGGTAGGAACATAGATTCTGGTTACCAGGGTGAGGGTAGGAACATAGATCCTGGTTACCATGGTGAGGGTAGGAACATAGATCCTGGTTACCATGGTGAGCGTAGGAACATAGATTGTGGTTACCATGGTGAGGGTAGGAACGTAGATCGACTGGCAAATCAAGGCTCAGCTCTTTCTTCACGACATACAGATGCAGCATCCTACTTATTGCAGATGCTGCACCGATCCATCTATTAATCTCCCTTTTCATCCTGACCTGCACAGGGACACTCCACACTTTTCTCAGATTAGGAGCTGCTTCACACTGTACAGGAAATGTGTCCAGTGAGAGTTGGAGATCACGTCCCAATAAAGCCAACAGGCCAGAAGTGTCTGGTTAACAAGTTCAAAATAATGTTTGTAAAATCCAGATTAAAAGTGGTTTGGAAGAAATCGCTTTCACCAGATTTTTACTTTGATGTTTGATCTGAAAACCTAATCTTCTCATCTATAGTTGGTACTGAGAAGTTTTATTAAAATCCTTTTAGTGATTTGGGACCACCTCCTATTCTGTGGTTTTATCTGGTTTGGAACAGCTGTTTGAAGGGACCAGGGCACTTCCTATTCAGCTTTCTCCAGTTTGCGAGCACGATTCCCGGTCAGGCGTGATTAATCCACTGCTCTCTGACATGTGCAGGATTATATAAACATTGCTGCCGGCAGATGTCAGAGCGCTCATGTAGAACAATTCTTTTTATTCCCCTGAGCCAGAGGGGACTTTGAATGCAACATGACGACATGAAGAGTGTGCGACTTCAATCCCAGGAGTAGTTTATAGCCATGTTTATGTTATTAGACATTTTAATAAGCTACATATATTATTGATGCTAATTTACTAGCCTTAATGTTACAAGATTCCAAAGTTTTACAATCATTTTGAATGAAATGTTTTATTAGCCATGTAGATTATTTCATGCTGGCTTATCGGTCATTAAGTGTTGTTAGCCACACTTAATTATTTCATTACAAGATGTTAATTAATTACTAACCGTGTTAATAACTAAATGCTCCTTATTGGCTATGCACATTAATTACACTAACTTTTTAGCTTCACATTCTAAGATGCTAATCTATTAGTCATGTACATCTAAAATCGCTAAAAAATATTTCAGTTAAAGGGTTTTTCAAAAACTCCGAGCTTTCCTTGAACATTATAAAATATAATGTAATTTAGAAAAACAATAAACACAATCACCTAAATACAAATTCAACTGAACAGGGATGGATTAAATCATCTGAAAATGGATTGAATGTGTTTAAACTGTATTTAGAAGCTCGATCTGTGTGAGCAGCAGAACAGGGAGGAGCATGTCAGATTACATAATGAACAAGTGAGGTGAAACGGGGCCGATAGAGACAGAAGCAGATTAAAACGGATGTTTCAGTTTGTGTTCATCAGTTTGATGCTGTAACCGCAGCTACGCTGGATTATTCAGCGTTTTACCAGGTAGGACCATCAGCATGACTAATCTTGTATGGGATCAGTTTGATTTTGACTTTTTTGGAACTTGTTTTTTAATATTTTTTTAGAATCAGAAGGTTTCATTCTAAGAATTTAAATGACTGTGATTCAATTTGAGATCACATGTTATACAGCTGGAATGTTTAGATTCAGAGTAAAGCGAGTAAGATCGGGAATAAAGGTGGTTTAATCCTGAATAAAGTTAATAAAATCTGGAATGCATCTGTTATAAATAAGAATAAACCAGTTTAACCCAGAATTTAATTGTTAATAACATTGGCAAAATTCAGATGTAAGGTAGTAAAGTTTAGAATAAATGAATACAATTATCATAAAAAAACAAGTAGAATCCAGATTTAAGTTGGTATAACATGGTTAGCACGTTAATAATAATAATCTATACTTTATTGATCAATGTATACTTTATTGGTCCCTCACCGGGGAAATTTGTGTGCTGCATTACACCACAGCAGGCTGCCCACAACAGTGCCAATGGTGGGAGAAATGGGGGTTTAGGTGTCTTCTTCAAGGACACCTAGACATAAGCTCAGTGGGGATCGAACTTGCGAACTTCTGGTTAAGTTATGCTAAAATACACTTTATTCCAAATTTTAAAAACTTTATTCTAATCATTGAGGTATTTAATGAAACTGTCGACAGGAACTAACGCAATGCTAGACGGACATGTACCATATTTTCACAACCAAAAGGCGCAGTCCCAGTTTCGTGTGCTCTGTATTTAACACATAAGGTGCACCTGATGTGTGCTGGTTTTATTCAAATGACCTCTACTACGTACGTCCATCTTACAACAACACACACAAGCAGACAAGTGTGCGTATTTAAAAATAGATCAAAACTGAGTTTGGTTGTCTTTATTCAAATATTAGTTACAGTGGTCATAAAGTCATTTATCAAATCCATCCAAGTCCTCATCCTCTGTTTCAGAATCTACCAGCTGCCATAAATCCAACATAGTAGGTTCACTTTCCTCGCTGTCAGAGTCACTTTCTGTACCGTGTGGCTCTGCGGAAATGATGCCGGCTTTTGCAAAAGCTCGGACAACAGTGCCAGCAGGCACGTTAGCCCAATCATGTACAATCCAAACTGTGGTGTAATTCGCCCGGCGCTGTCCTCCACCCTTCGTGAAGCTGTGGTCTCCTCCATCGCTCCTATGCTGCTCGCAGCCTTACTTTGAAAGGCCGGTTCACGCCTATGTCCACGGTTGGAGTTCCTTTGTCAGACCTTCCGGAATCACAGCAAGCGTAGTGTTCATCTGCTTTACTTGTTTTTCACAACACACATGGAACGCACTGCCCGATAGAGCACGCCGCTCGTTTTGAAGAAAATCTAAGTCTTTTAGATGCGCCTTATGGTCGTGAAAATACGATATATGTTTCAATATAATGCTAAGTTAACATGTTTATAGGGTAATAGAATGCTAGGTAGCACTTTTATATAATATCGTCCACATTATTCCAAATTTTACAAGTTGATCAGTTCATCTATAGTAAGTATATATACTGAGTAACAGATTCATTTGCAGCACTCAGTTACACAGAGTTTAATTGTGAAACTGTACAAATTGTTTTCAAAATTTTGCAAAGTTTTTTTGAACTTTACAAAGTTTAGTAAGAATTTACAGGCTAATATTCAGCTAACACAGGCTGTTTACAGGGGTTCTAGGACATTTCAGCCTCGGACATTTCAGCCACGGACATTTGGGCCAAAAACCTATTTTATGTAGAAAATTGTGATATTTTATGTAAAACATAGTGATATTTTGTCACTTTTAGTCATTTTTATCCCATGGCTCAAATAAAAAATTCTGATATTTTTTTTTTAATTCTGATATTTTTAAAAAATTCTGATATTTTATGTAAAAAATGTATCGTAAATAAACAGTTGCACTACAGAAAATAATTGCTTTTAGTCATTTAAAATTTTTTATCGTGCTTTTAGTCATTTAAAATTTTTTATCGTAAATAAACAGTTGCGCTACAGATTAATTGCTTTTAGTCATTTTTATCCCATGGCTCAAATAGCCTAGTCTAGGTTGCAGTTCTTCAAATGTCCGTGGCTAAAATCTCCGAGTCACCGTGGCTCAAATATCCTAGGTTGCAGTTTTTTGGCTCAAATGTCCGTGGCTGAAAAGACCGTTCACCGTTTTCAGGCTATTATTCAGCTAACACAGCCTGTATACAGGCCTGTATCTAATCAGTTCATCTATATAGTTTGTACCGAGTTACTGTAACTAACACAATGCTAAGTTAACGCAACTATATTTTCACATGACGGTGGATATCAATGGTATTCAGAATAAAATTGGTTTTAATCCAAATTAAAGTTAAGAAAATCTGAATGACTTTATTGATCCCACATGTGGAAAATGTGTGTGTTACTGCAGCACAGTGACAATGAAAGAAATAGAGAGTATATATACAAAAGGATCATAAGAAATAGTAAAATGATAAAATACAAGGAATAATGTGACTTACTATATACAAGCAGGTTCATAAGGAGGTTAAAAGTGATCGAAGTATCTGTTATTCTGAGTTATTGTAAAGTATGATGTAAGAATCATTTCAGCAGTGTTTATAAGTGAGCATATTTGTCTTAATCTACTATTATGTGAGTTTCAGTAGTAAATGATGGGACGTTATAAATAATTCCTTTTTGTTTGGATTCCAGCTGGAACATCTGGCTCTAAAGCAAAACGTGAAAAACCTGGATGGCAAGATGTGAGTGTTGACGGTTCTAATCCCAGTTTTATTATTTTTCTGTAAGGTTTCTTTTTAAAGCTCTATAGATGCTGCTATTCAGTGTGTTAGATGTTTACAGCCTTCTATTTTTAGACTGTCACACATGTTGTTATGTAATCATTCTCATCGTATAAATGATAAAGGATGTATCATCTGTTACGTAATCTCCCAGAACTGCCTGCCTCCAACATGGCTGAACCCCTGATTGTGTCTCAAACAATGTGGCTTTGTTTTGTTTGTTTTTTTTTTTAGAGAAAAAAATGTGTTTGTGGTATCATGTAAATTGAAAAAAAATTTTTGCTAAAAATATGAATGAATTCAAAGTTTATGTATTTCGTTTGTTTTAGTTTAGATTATTTAGTTTTTTTTGTTATTTTATTCTAGATTTAAATAATTCATAGTGAATTTTGCTAGTTTTTAATCTCAATTTGTATTTAAATTTTTTCATTTGACAAGTTTTTTTTCCAGATTGTTTACTCTAGTAGAAAGTAGGTGAATCCTTTCAAAACAATGAAACATGCTAACATAAGATTTAAAGCATGTTAAAAATATATTAAAAGTGCCTAAACAGACCGGGTTAGATGGAGGAAACTGACTTGATGTGGTGCCTCCTGGAGGGGAATGATGAAAGGAGAAGAAGACTGTTCTGTTCTGAATGTGTGTGTGAGGAAAGCAAAAAGACGAGAAAAACCACCAATACGCACAAATTCATTTAGCACATGGTAACAGGCTAATCTAGTCCTTTTTAAAAAGCTTTGGGAAGTATAGAACACTTGGTTTTGGTTTTCCTAACAATCTTTTAAAGGGTTTATTGCTAGCTGATAACTAAATATCTATTCAGCAATGTTGCTTCCTAATCGAAACGGCCGGGTACCTGTCACGGATGTAATGCCCATGTATGTAGATAGCTACTTAGACCTAAATGGCTAAAAAAGCATCTATAGAACTACTAGATAAAGATCACTGAATCTAAAACTGCTCTCTGTTTTCTGATTCATGCTCACAACTTTTACTCATTTATTATATATGACAAGATGTTTTTTTATGTAAAACTTTCAGAAACATTTTACCTGAGGACAAGACTTCATGTGAAACTCCTTTCGATGTTCAAAGGTCCAACAACGACCAAGAATTGGAAACCCTTCGTGACGAGGTTGTCCTTTCTCCATTTTTCCACAAAAACCTGTCATCTTCAATCTTAGATTTTGCTGATGTGTAATCGCTCTCTTTATCTGCAGATCCTAATACTGCGGAGAGAAAAGTCAATGTCTAAAATGCTTGAGATGACAGTGGAGACATTAGAAAAGGATAAAATCCTCCTGCAGAGACGCATTAAAAGCCTGGAGGAACAACTCATAAGTAGAACGGTTACAGATGAAAAAGATAAAGACGTCTCGTCCACAGGTGAAGAAATCTTCCTGAAAAGCCGTTAGCAGTAGTGCTTCATTTTGATTTTAGGTCCTCTTACCTTCACAGGGGACGCAGCTTTCCAAAAGATGAGAGATGAAAAGGAGTTCGCCGAAGGACAGGTGAGATTAGATGAAATATTTCTTTGACTCTGATCTCTGCTCAATGGAATCACTCTAACTTTATTTCTGACTGTTAGATTGGGTTCCTGAACAGTGTGATCGTGGACTTGCAAAAAAAAAAACGAAGAATTGAAGGTCAAGCTGAAAAAGCTTGTGATGGCGGAGTTTAATGCCGGTGACAGCACAGACGGGTAAAAAATGAGCTTTGGTTTGCATGTTTCAGTTTTTTTTCTTCCTCGTTAACTTTTTTGTTTTCTTAATAGTGTTACACCTATCTGGGGGGGTTAGCTTTCTTGTTAGAATGTTCTGGCTTTGTGTTAAGGTGTTTGAGTTGTCTTCAGTTTGGTGTGTTTTATCTTTTTAATGTGAGCATATTTTAGCTTCTCGTCTGAGTTTGTTGTCCCCGTTCCACCCTACGGTGGAGAAGCTGAAGACAACGGAAAGGAAAAAAAGTGTTTCGGCTGTCTTTGCTTGTTTTTGCGTGTTAACTTTTTCGGCAGCATGTTTCTGCTCATTCTAATCAGTGTGTAATTGGTATGTTTTTTTGTTTGTTTTTCTTAACACAATTAAAAGCCATCATATAAGCCTTTTTAACTTTTTATTTCTTGTCATGTTTTGTCAAAATAAAAACGGCTTTTGTGATGGTTTCATTGTGTTAAAAAAACTAGCCTCTATTTCTCGGAAAACAGTTAATGTTTAATAAATGCTGAAAAATGATCTTAATACTAGATATTTTTTAATTCGATTAACATACAATACACTTTGGCAACGATAGCTCAAATTTTCAGGAATTCAAACTTAAAACTTAGTAAATAAAATGTTTTTTTTTTTTTTTTTTTTTTAGTTATAATTGAATTCTGAAAATATGTCTCCCTCTATTTGTTGTATTGGAATTGCAAGAGTTTTGTTTTTTTCTTTCAATATAACATTTTTTCTTCTTATTTTACAGCCTTGGAGGTGCCACAGCCAAAAAAGAAAAGGCAAAAGCACCCCGCCTTTTCTGTGATATCTGTGACCACTTCGATCTCCATGACACGGAGGATTGCCCCAAGCAGGACAACGACGCCGAATCGGTTCCGCACAGTGCTTACCACGGTAATGTCTCTGCGGGCAGGCCATATTGCGAAACGTGCGAGGTGTTTGGGCACAACACTGAGACCTGTTGTGATGACACAACCTACTAAAGTCATGTTTTTCTAGTCCCAGTGTTTTACAAACCATTGTTCCTCAATCAATAAAATCAGTTTTGATTTTATAGATTTAAACTTGTTTGGGGTTTTTTTTTATCATCAAAAGCATTGTTTACGTTTAAGGAAGTGATGAACAAAAGTATTTGCTCAACTACCTAAGTTTAAAATTAATTCGAAGTCAGCTTTTACAGTGCCTTGCGAAAGTATTCGGCCCCCTTGAACTTTGTGACCTTTTTCCACATTTCAGGCTTCAAACATAAAGATACACAACTGTAATTTTTTGTGAAGAATCAACAAGTGGGACACAATCATGAAGTGGAACAAAATTTATTTGTTATTCCAAACCTTTTTAAAAAAGAAAAAAGTGAGAAATAGGGCGTGCAAAAGTATTCAGCCCCCTTAAGTTAATACTTTGTCTCGCCTCCTTTTGCTGCGATTACAGCTATAAGTCGCTTGGGGTATGTCTCTATCAGTTTTGAACATTGAGAGACTGACATTTTTGCCCATTCCTCCTTGCAAAACAGCTCGAGCTCAGTGAGGTTGGATGGAGAGTGTTTGTGAACAGCAGTTTTCAGTTCTTTCCACAGATTCTCTATTGGATTCAGGTCTGGACTTTAACTTGGCCATTCTAACACCTGGATATGTTTATTGTGAACCATTCCATTGTAGATTTTGCTTTATGTTTAGGATCATTGTCTTGTTGGAAGACAAATCTCCGTCCCAGTCTCAGGTCTTTTGCAGACTCCATCAGGTTTTCTTCCTTTTTTGAAGAAAGGAAACTCTTCAGCTAAATTGAAAGGAAAAGTGTACAAAACCGTGGTGAGACCCGCCATGCTGTTTGGTCTAGAGACAGTGCCACTGAGGAAAAGACAGGAAACAGAGATGGAGGTAGCAGAGATGAAGATGCTGAGGATCTCTCTGGGAGTGACCAGGATGGACAGGATCAGAGGAACAGCACATGTTAGAGGTTTTAAAGTCAGAGAGGTCAGACTGAGATGGTTTGGACATGTACAGAGGAGAGAGAGAGAGTACATCAGAAGAAGGATGCTGGGTTTGGAACCACCAGGAAAGAGGACTAGAGGAAGACCAAAGAGGAGGTTCATGGATACAGTGAAGGAAGACATGAAGATAGTTGGTGTGACCGAAGAGGATGCAGCAGATAGGGTTAGATGGAAAAAACTGACTTGCTGTGGCGACCCCTGAAGGGAAATGCCGAAAGGAGAAGACTCCATCAGGTTTTCTTCCAGAATGGTCCTGTATGTGGCTCCATCCATCTTCCCATCAATTTTAACCATCTTCCCTGTCCCTGCTGAAGAAAAGCAGACCCAAACCATGATGCTGTCACCAACATGTTTGACAGTGGGGATGGTGTGTTCAGGGTGATGAGCTGTATTGCTTTTACGCCAAACATAATGCTTTGCATTGTTGCCAAAAAGTTCGATTTTGGTTTCATCTGACCAGAGCACCTTCTTCCACATGTTTGGTGTGTCTCCCAGGTGGCTTGTTGCAAACTTTAAATGACACTTTTTATGGATATCTTTAAGGAATGGCTTTCCTCGTGCCACTCTTCCATGAAAGTCAGATTTGTGTAGTATATGACTCACTGTTGTCCTATGGACAGAGTCTCCCACCTCAGCTGTAGATCTCTGCAGTTCATCCAGAGTGATCATGGACCTCTTGGCTGCATCTCTGATCAGTCTTCTCCTAGAATGAGCTGAAAGTTTAGAAGGACGGCTAGGTCTTGCAGTGGTCTGATACTCCTTCCATTTCAGTATTATCACTTGCACAGTGCTCCTTGGGATGCTCAGAGTTTGTGAAATCTTTTGTATCCAAATCCAGCTTTGAACTTCTCCACAACATTATCTTGGACCTGCCTGGTGTGATCCTTGTTCTTCATGGTGCTCTCTGCACTTTAAACTGACCTCTGAGACTAACACAGTGCAGATGCATTTATATGGAGACTTGATTACACACAGGTGAATTCTATTTATTATCATTAGTAATTTAGGTCAACATTGGATCATTCAGAGATCCTCACAAAACTTCTGGAAAGAGTTTGCTGCACTGAAAGTAAAGGGGTTGAATACTTTTGCACGCCCTATTTCTCCGTTTTTTCTTTGTTAAAAAGTTTTGGAATAACCAATACATTTCTTTCCACTTCATGATTGTGTCCAACTTATTGTTGATTCTTTACAAAAAATTACAGTTCTAAATCTTTATGTTTGAAGCCTGAAATGGGGCAAAAGGTCGCAAAGTTCAAGGGGGCCGAATATTTTTGCAAGGCACTGTATTCAGACACAATAGGGTCCGATACGAGGTTCACAATATTTAGGGGCAAGTATGTAGTTAGCCAGTCCGGCTTACATTATTCATCTTTTCAAAACAACTACCTAGAGTTTTAGTTCACTTTGGCTAGCCCAGTGCTTCTCAAATAGTGGGGGGGCGCGGCGCTATGCCAGGGGTGGCGCGTGTGACCCTGTGGAACATGTTTTTTTTTTTTGCCGTACTAGAATAAAGTGTAATTGCACATCCACTATAGTAGTTGGCGCTCTAATCATCAGAGTGTGCGCAGGGAGTATTATCTCTATGGTGTAGAGCAGGGGTTCTCAACCTTTTCTGCGCCACGAACCGGTTTAGTGTCTGACGATATTTTCACGGACCGGTCTAAAGGTGATGCGACCAGCCTGAAAAAACTGGCTTCTAAAAATCAATAATAATAAACTTAAAACCATTTTGTCTTCACAAGAAAATTTATTTGCAGCATCTTTATAATGTGGAAACATTCTCTCTGCTCGAACGCACTCTTGTTGCCATGGTAACGGTAAACATGTACCTTCAAAATAAAAGACATGACAGAAACAAAGTGAATAAAAATAACAGTTCTGTGCGGCCCGCTACCACATGACCCGCGGCCCGGTACCAGCCCGCGGCCCGGTGGTTGGGGACCACTGGTGCAGATTTTTTTGCACCAAACATTCTCAAACACAGCACAGAGCAAGGTATAAGCTTCGAAAAGCTGTGCACTGCAAAACGTGCTCATTGTAGCCACTAATTCTGACTTCCTTAGTTTCATAAAAAAAAAAAAAAAAAAAAAAGCACAAATTGTTTGATTCCTTTTTGTTTTGTAGATTAAAATGATTTATAAATTGTGGTCCTGAGGTAATGTTGAGGATCAATTTAAATTTATTGATTTTATTTAATTTATTTTCTAGTATCAAATGGTTCAATTAGTCAAAAATGTTTATAGTTTTTTTTTTTTTTATTTCAAGTTAATTGATGCACTTTAAATCTTTTCTGTTACGGACTAAAAAACAATGTTAATAAAGCTGTTCTTTTACTTTCTTTTTTTTAAATGTTAATGAGGATACAATGTTATGCAGAGGTGTACTTAGAACAATTTCATAGAGCAAATACTTTTGTTAAAAGTTCTTCCATTCTTATCTTTGATCCCTAAAACAATCTTTGATTGTTTTAAGTTTTTTTCTACAGGAGAATAAGCTAGCACACTAACTGCCCAACTTTATTTATAACTCAAAAGAGCACAATTTGCACTTCAAATGTAATCTACGAAAAAAAAGAAGTGAAGTATTTTCGTTAAGTCTTTTAAATGTATTTTCACGTGTTTTGTGCTGCTGTATTTTGTCGATTGCGTTAGCCTTGCTAACTGTTGTATTTTTTTTTTCTGTTTAAAACTAAAGCCAAAAAAGGAATAAATGACATTTAGTTCTACTTTTTTCACATTTTGTTGTCAAATGATGTATATTTTTTTATTTTCAAAGTGGTGGTTTTATACAGAATCAACTTTTTTTAAGTTTTAAGTGCTGAAATTTGAATATTGTTGAAACGGCATCTTCTGAGCGCCAGGCTGAAATACTGAGCTAAGCTTGGAAGAAAACTCCATGCGATCTTTTGAAGTCAGTAACGTTAGGTTACTTTACAAAGTTAGTCTGCTAGAAGACGTCAAGATCTGATGTTTTAGCTTCTTTTACTCTAAAATAAATACACGGTTAATTCACTCACTCACCGAGCCTTTTTCAAAGTTCTCACAATCGTGAAATAAAGTAACTTGAATAATTATTTTTTTTGGGTTAAAATGACTTGCTTTCACGTCTCTGCTCCACTAAGCTAACAGTCCATTTTGGATGATAGAAAAATGACTAACATTATTTGTTTAGCAAACTATGCGAACATTCTTTTTTTTAAATCTGGATTCTCTGTTGCTATTGTGTTTGAGACTAAAATGACAAGTTTAGCTCCGTTTAAAGCAGCTTACATAGACTGCCATTTGTTTTTCTTCAGCTACCATGCTAAGCTGGCCTTTTACTTTGATGCCAAACGTTTCTCTCATCTTGTGCAGTTGAACAAATTTTTTCTTTTTGTGGTTCTGAAGCACAGTTTACATAATTACTACAAATATATGATACAACTAGCCTCTGATGCTAATATTTATTAACCTTTGTAGCAT
Source organism: Neostethus bicornis (assembly GCA_902685375.1). Lineage (NCBI taxonomy): Eukaryota > Metazoa > Chordata > Actinopteri > Atheriniformes > Phallostethidae > Neostethus > Neostethus bicornis. The sequence goes on from CACRXE010000035.1 coordinate 432,848, forward strand.
CTTTTTTGTGTGTTCGTTGCCATCGGACAAAAAAAAAAATCTACGCTCTTTTTAAGTGGTGCGTCTAAAATATCTGTGATGTTTTACAAGTAACATGTTTGTTTTGCTTTTAAAGCATTTAACAGGTTTTGATCTTGTACAATGTCACTGTAAACACTTTAATAAAAGAAAGAAATGTTTTATCATTTTTTTGTTTTCATTGTTTTCATAACAGATGTACGGCATTTGGTAAAGATAGGGCCTGTGTTCATCCTCCTAATGTTGTGTGAAATAAATACAACAGACTGGCATCCATGGGCCACTGAAGATGACAATAGCATCATTCGATTTCTTACATTTCTGCATGAAACAGATGAACTAAATTTTAGCCTTTGAAATCTGATAATACCGATAGATTCTGACTTTGGGCCTAATCTATTCAATTCAATTTTATTTTTATAGCCCAAAATCACAGAATGTCCGTCTCAATGGGCTTCACAAGAAAAAGAGGAATGTATTAACACAGATACACAACAAGAAAAATAACTAACAAATGCTAACTAAACAAGACTAGCACATTAATGCACTTAGACTTTCCTTCTCGGTGAGGAAAGACTCCTAAAAAACCCATCAGTGGGGAAAAAATAAGAAACCTCGTGGGGATCCACGTGAAAGAGAGATCCCTCCCCCGGGACGAGCAAACAATGTGTCAAAGATTATTGTTTAAATATTAGCTTAATCTAATCTACAGATAAATATCTAAAGAAGTCAATAAATGTTCTTCATCCTGATGGAAACACGGGGGCTCCTCAGCCCGGAGATGTCAAGTACGGGGATGAGTAGATGCTCTTCATCCTGATGGAAACACGGGGGACTCCTCAGCCCGGAGATGTCCAGAACGGGGATGAGTAGATGCTCTTCATCCTGATGGAAACACGGGGGACTCCTCAGCCCGGAGATGTCAAGTACGGGGATGAGTAGATGCTCTTCATCCTGATGGAAACACGGGGGACTCCTCAGCCCGGAGATGTCAAGTACGGGGATGAGTAGATGCTCTTCATCCTGATGGAAACACGGGGGACTCCTCAGCCCGGAGATGTCCAGAACCCGGATGAGTAGATGCTCTTCATCCTGATGGAAACACGGGAGACTCCTCAGCCCAGCGATGCCCAGGGAGGGGATTAGTAGATGGATTTCATCCTGATGGAGCGGGGATGAAGAAGCACGGAGGTCTCCTCGGTGTGGCCATGCCCAGGACAGGAACGCAGAGTCCTGAATGGGGCTCTCTCCCAGAGAGGAGGGAGAGAGGTGGACAACATGTGAATTGTATTGTACCAACTAGCAGTGTAATTCTAAATAAACAGACAATAGAGAACAATGAATGAGATAGAAAGCCAGGGGTTTAGGGTAGAGGGTTAGAGTAGGGGCTACGGGGAAAGAGCCAAGGCAGTCTGGCAGAGAATAGTAGATAGAATTAGAGGACAGAACCCCAATGTACCATACTTTCCCCAGCTTTTACTATCTAGCAGCCAACTAATAAATATATCAGCTAATTGAATCTGTTTCTATCTGGCCTGTTGATTAGCTTGTTCAAACAGGAATGCTTTAAGCCTCCCTTTAAATGTAGGAACACTGTCTGCCTCTCTCACTTGAGCTGGGAGCTTATTCCATAAAACTGGAGCTTGGTAGCTAAAGGCTCTACCTCCAACTGTACTTTTTGAAATCCTAGGAACCACCAACAGCCCTGCATTTTGTGAGCGGAGTGTTCTGCTTGGTTGATAAGGTACTATAAGTTCACTAATGTAGGATGGAGCCATGCCGTTTAGGGCCTTGTAGGTTAGTAAGATGATTTTAAACTTGATCCTAAACTCAATAGGAAGCCAATGGAGAGACGCTAGCACGGGAGTAATATGATCTCTTCTATGAGTTCCTGCTAATAGTCGTGCTGCTGCATTTTGAACCAGCTGAAGACTTTTTAGGGAAGACTTAGGGCATGCTACGAGCAAAGCGTTACAATAATCCAATCTCAATGTAACAAATGCATGGATGAGTTTTTCAGCATCACTTTTACATAAGATATTTCGGATTCTAGAAATGTTGCGAAGGTGAAAAAATGCAGTTTTACAAGTCTGTGCTATGTGAGCTTTAAATGATAAATCTGGATCAAATAAAACTCCTAGGTTTCTAACGGTGAGGCCAGAGGCCACACTTACTTCGTCAGCTGCGTAATGACCTTCATTTTAAGGACACAAAATAAAAGAATGTCATTCGAAATCTTGATAGTCAGATATTTGTTAATTGAAACAAATCCTTTTCACAAAAGTAGGGTAGGAGCTCATTTTTTTCATTGAATGTCATTCACAAAAAGAATGTATGAAAAAAAAAAGCTCCCAGACATACCGGTAGATGTTAGTCAATCTTTATTGAGCAATTACAGAATTATGTTTACCATTTTGCTATTTTTAATAGTGCAAAATAAATTTGAGATACTGAAAAACTAAAGTTTTTCTAACCTTGTTGTTATCCTTCAACATTATTCACATATGAGCAGGATGTATCAGGATCAGGACGTGTTAGTACCGGTAGGATCAGGACGTGTTAGTACCGGTAGGATCAGGACGTGTTAGTACCGGCAGGATCAGGACGTGTTAGTACCGGTAGGATCAGGACGTGTTAGTACCGGTAGGATCAGGACGTGTTAGTACCGGCAGGATCAGGACGTGTTAGTACCGGCAGGATCAGGACGTGTTAGTACCGGTAGGATCAGGACGTGTTAGTACCGGTAGGATCAGGACGTGTTAGTACCGGTAGGATCAGGACGTGTTAGTACCGGTAGGATCAGGACGTGTTAGTACCGGCAGGATCAGGACGTGTTAGTACCGGTAGGATCAGGACGTGTTAGTACCGGTAGGATCAGGACGTGTTAGTACCGGTAGGATCAGGACGTGTTAGTACCGGCAGGATCAGGACGTGTTAGTACCGGCAGGATCAGGACGTGTTAGTACCGGTAGGATCAGGACGTGTTAGTACCGGTAGGATCAGGACGTGTTAGTACCGGTAGGATCAGGACGTGTTAGTACCGGCAGGATCAGGACGTGTTAGTACCGGTAGGATCAGGACGTGTTAGTACCGGTAGGATCAGGACGTGTTAGTACCGGCAGGATCAGGACGTGTTAGTACCGGTAGGATCAGGACGTGTTAGTACCGGCAGGATCAGGACGTGTTAGTACCGGCAGGATCAGGACGTGTTAGTACCGGTAGGATCAGGACGTGTTAGTACCGGTAGGATCAGGACGTGTTAGTACCGGTAGGATCAGGACGTGTTAGTACCGGCAGGATCAGGACGTGTTAGTACCGGCAGGATCAGGACGTGTTAGTACCGGTAGGATCAGGACGTGTTAGTACCGGTAGGATCAGGACGTGTTAGTACCGGCAGGATCAGGACGTGTTAGTACCGGCAGGATCAGGACGTGTTAGTACCGGCAGGATCAGGACGTGTTAGTACCGGTAGGATCAGGACGTGTTAGTACCGGCAGGATCAGGACGTGTTAGTACCGGCAGGATCAGGACGTGTTAGTACCGGTAGGATCAGGACGTGTTAGTACCGGCAGGATCAGGACGTGTTAGTACCGGTAGGATCAGGACGTGTTAGTACCGGTAGGATCAGGACGTGTTAGTACCGGCAGGATCAGGACGTGTTAGTACCGGCAGGATCAGGACGTGTTAGTACCGGTAGGATCAGGACGTGTTAGTACCGGTAGGATCAGGACGTGTTAGTACCGGCAGGATCAGGACGTGTTAGTACCGGCAGGATCAGGACGTGTTAGTACCGGTAGGATCAGGACGTGTTAGTACCGGCAGGATCAGGACGTGTTAGTACCGGTAGGATCAGGACGTGTTAGTACCGGTAGGATCAGGACGTGTTAGTACCGGTAGGATCAGGACGTGTTAGTACCGGTAGGATCAGGACGTGTTAGTACCGGTAGGATCAGGACGTGTTAGTACCGGCAGGATCAGGACGTGTTAGTACCGGTAGGATCAGGACGTGTTAGTACCGGTAGGATCAGGACGTGTTAGTACCGGTAGGATCAGGACGTGTTAGTACCGGTAGGATCAGGACGTGTTAGTACCGGTAGGATCAGGACGTGTTAGTACCGGTAGGATCAGGACGTGTTAGTACCGGTAGGATCAGGACGTGTTAGTACCGGTAGGATCAGGACGTGTTAGTACCGGTAGGATCAGGACGTGTTAGTACCGGTAGGATCAGGACGTGTTAGTACCGGCAGGATCAGGACGTGTTAGTACCGGCAGGATCAGGACGTGTTAGTACCGGCAGGATCAGGACGTGTTAGTACCGGCAGGATCAGGACGTGTTAGTACCGGTAGGATCAGGACGTGTTAGTACCGGCAGGATCAGGACGTGTTAGTACCGGCAGGATCAGGACGTGTTAGTACCGGTAGGATCAGGACGTGTTAGTACCGGCAGGATCAGGACGTGTTAGTACCGGCAGGATCAGGACGTGTTAGTACCGGCAGGATCAGGACGTGTTAGTACCGGTAGGATCAGGACGTGTTAGTACCGGTAGGATCAGGACGTGTTAGTACCGGCAGGATCAGGACGTGTTAGTACCGGTAGGATCAGGACGTGTTAGTACCGGTAGGATCAGGACGTGTTAGTACCGGTAGGATCAGGACGTGTTAGTACCGGCAGGATCAGGACGTGTTAGTACCGGTAGGATCAGGACGTGTTAGTACCGGTAGGATCAGGACGTGTTAGTACCGGTAGGATCAGGACGTGTTAGTACCGGCAGGATCAGGACGTGTTAGTACCGGCAGGATCAGGACGTATTGTGCATGCAGAATGAAGGCTGCTGCACCTCACTGCTACTTTCTCAAAGTACTGGAACGTGAGGTTTACCACTACTTTTTTTGTTGTTGGAACTTTTTTTTTTTGTATAAACTGTATAAATCTGTGCTGTTCAGAGCCTGTCCTCGGGTTCTCCTTCTGGAGAGATCTTACCCGTAATCAGCCAAAAATGTATCCACAGTAACATAGTAATGAGCAGTAAAACTACAAGGTCAGAAGCTCTGGCTACCAGGCTTGTTGAATTTTTTACTGGGTACATGTGGACATCATTATTAATGATTAATGGATTTTATTTTTAAATCATTCTTTTAATGTTAACATAACTTTTTGTCAAATATTTGGCAGTTTGGACATTTTTACATTTATGTAATGTGCAGGATGTTGAATTTGAAACTAGTTTTTTTTATCATTTTCTTGCAACAAACTCAAAGCCTGTGAAACAGTAAAAATCAAAGCTGTCAGCGAATAGAAAAACAGCTGCAGCGTGTCCAATGGAATACAGGACCTAATGAGAGAGGGCCAATCAGAGGTCAGCATGCAGGTACACAGGACCTGATGAGAGAGGGCCAATCAGAGGTCAGCATGCAGGTACACAGGATCTGATGAGAGAGGGCCAATCAGAGGTCAGCATGCAGGTACACAGGATCTGATGAGAGAGGGCCAATCAGAGGTCAGCATGCAAGTACACAGGACCTGATGAGAGAGGGCCAATCAGAGGTCAGCATGCAGGTACACAGGACCTGATGAGAGAGGGCCAATCAGAGGTCAGCATGCAGGTACACAGGATCTGATGAGAGAGGGCCAATCAGAGGTCAGCATGCAGGTACACAGGATCTGATGAGAGAGGGCCAATCAGAGGTCAGCATGCAAGTACACAGGACCTGATGAGAGAGGGCCAATCAGAGGTCAGCATGCAGGTACACAGGACCTGATGAGAGAGGGCCAATCAGAGGTCAGCATGCAGGTACACAGGACCTGATGAGAGAGGGCCAATCAGAGGTCAGCATGCAGGTACACAGGACCTGATGAGAGAGGGCCAATCAGAGGTCAGCATGCAGGTACACAGGACCTGATGAGAGAGGGCCAATCAGAGGTCAGCATGCAGGTACACAGGACCTGATGAGAGAGGGCCAATCAGAGGTCAGCATGCAGGTACACAGGACCTGATGAGAGAGGGCCAATCAGAGGTCAGCATGCAGGTACACAGGACCTGATGAGAGAGGGCCAATCAGAGGTCAGCATGCAGGTACACAGGACCTGATGAGAGAGGGCCAATCAGAGGTCAGCATGCAGGTACACAGGATCTGATGAGAGAGGGCCAATCAGAGGTCAGCATGCAGGTACACAGGACCTGATGAGAGAGGGCCAATCAGAGGTCAGCATGCAGGTACACAGGACCTGATGAGAGAGGGCCAATCAGAGGTCAGCATGCAGGTACACAGGACCTGATGAGAGAGGGCCAATCAGATGTCAGCATGCAGGTACACAGGACCTGATGAGAGAGGGCCAATCAGAGGTCAGCATGCAGGTACACAGGACCTGATGAGAGAGGGCCAATCAGAGGTCAGCATGCAGGTACACAGGACCTGATGAGAGAGGGCCAATCAGAGGTCAGCATGCAGGTACACAGGATCTGATGAGAGAGGGCCAATCAGAGGTCAGCATGCAGGTACACAGGACCTGATGAGAGAGGGCCAATCAGAGGTCAGCATGCAGGTACACAGGACCTGATGAGAGAGGGCCAATCAGAGGTCAGCATGCAGGAAGTTTAAAGTGACTTACTTTAAATTTATGATAACATTAGCTTAAGAAATAGTAGCAGTTCTGCTGATGTAATCTGACTGTCTTTTAAATGAAATGTATTATTATTATTACCTTGTTTATTTTTTTTAGCTAACTTGTGTTTCTTAGCTTACAAGGAAACGTCAGCTGCTCAGCTAACGTAGGCTTTTTAGCAATTTTGAAACATTTTTCAGCATGGGCAAACTACGGCCCGCGGGCCACATACGGCCCGTCATACCGTTTAATCCAGCCCGCTGAACTAGAAAAAAATTAAATAAATAAACCTTGTTTATGTTTTATTTCCCCAGCTATTTTAATGTTTCCTCACTAGATGGCGCACTCTGGCTATATTGTCTTTGTTGAGGTGACGTGTAGGGAGGGGTATTACTCTACGTTTGCCCTTCACCGTTTGACCCAGTCTTAAAAGAGAAGTTCAGCTCTCTGAAACGAAATGATTTCCATACTTCACTCAATGAAGCTGTGTTTCCAAATCTCCGGCGGAAAGCGCAGATGATGTTGGCTTTGTTTGGCTCGACCGCCGTGTGTGAACAGATCTTCAGCGTCATGAAAATCAACAAAACCAGCCAAAGATCCAACCTAACAAACCTACACCTCAGATCCATTCTGAGAATCTCCACAAAAAACTAATTAATGCGCTGGCTGAAAAAGAAGACCAACATCACTGCTCCTGTTAAAATGTGTGTCTCCGTGATGCGAACGTTGTCTAAATAAACAGTGCGCGCAGATCAAAAATAACGCGCTCCACAGACTGACTTGCTGCAATTGTTTCGTCTTTTACTGGTCGTTGTTGACTTTTTGCACCAGGGAATCAAACTGAAGGAGCAGGACGAGTACGTCTGAATCTCCTACCGATTAAAAAAAAAAAGCCCGTCAGAAGGAGAGTGATTGAAGAATTTTAGAGTTTTCAGTGCTTTAAAATAAAATGTTTTTCAATGTCAGTGTTTAAAGTCAGAGATTTTGTTGTGATGTTTTTCTTTATTTTCATCGGAAATTAAAGCATGTGTTTTCTGTATTTTTCCATCTGGTCCGGCCCGTTGGTCAAATCTAAGAGCTCAATGTGGCCCCCGGATCAAAAAGTTTGCCCACCTCTGGTAGAACCAGTAGACTAAAGGACTGTTTTAAACAGCAGTTTTCTAGTTTGTTTATCTTTACTAGTTTATAACTTGGATAATTAAAATTCTGAATCAAAGTTCTCTGACCTCTAGAAAAATACCTTCATATCTGTCAAAAGAATCCAAACTGGTTAAGAATTGAGGGAAAAGGAGAAGCAGTTTTTGTGAAATTGTGGACGACGTCGGATGCCTCGTACTGGTAATAGCTCATCAGCCTAAGCAGCGAATTGTCTGAGAAACAAATGTGTCTTTCGACGTGGCGTTGTTTCAAAATTTGACTGGAAAAAAATGGACAACATCCGTTTTTACTCTGTACACTTCATCAGCAGTGAGTTCCTCGTGTTTCTGCTCTTCGGATTAATTGATGGCATTACTCATTCTATCATCAACATAACCCTGAAACCACTTCATACATGTTTAACACCATCTTTATTTCCAGGTTAAAAGGCTGAACTGTATGATTTTTTTCGCTCCAAGACCAGACATTTTTTCCAACATTACGCGCTAATGACGTGTGAATCTAATCTGAATCAAATCAAAAGATTAAAAAAATACTGCGTTGTCTGTACTTTATCTGTGCCTGAGTGATGCCTCCAAAATGGATGACTTTGGGGTTGGTGACATCATGTGCAAGCACTCTATGCTAGAGTGAAGCCAAAGGTGAGGAGGTGGAGATAGACACCGTTTGTTTGTACCATCAGTTGTTCTGTTTGACATGTGTGAAGAGTTGGAGGCCTGGTGAAGAAGGATAGGATCTTTTTGGAGTGCGGCATAGTCTAATTTACAGGCTGTGATTCCTGTCTTAACATAGTTTCACCATGATACATGCAGAGACAGGGAAAAGTTCAATAAATACCAAAGGTGGTGGACTATAGTGTTTGTGAACAACTAATGGTGTTGTTCCAGTATGAGTTACCGTCAAGATCTGGAGCTTTTGGCCTTATGTTCGATGGGAACCCTACGCAGGTTCAACAGTCTGCTCAAGCACCACCTAGCAGCTGTTCAGAAGCTTCAGCGACTACACTGCTGGACAATAACTTCCCCAGTAGGCAACTAATAAAGTATCTTGCATTTTATGGTATTGTACAAAATGGTAAATGTATATTTTATACAGTGTACAAAGCAAGTAAGAAGTCGGCATCGTGAAATTTCGGTGGTTAAAACCTTGAATAGTTGGTGGGTGAAGTGTGAGCATAGAACAAACTACACGTTTTCTTTTTGTAACTTTATTATTAAACCAATCATTAGAGCTGATAAAAACAATAAAAGCACTACTGATGGAATAAATAAACCAGAAAACTGTACAAGAAACTAAAGGAAGAAAAACAAAATGGTCCCAACAAACAAAAAACTATCTCACAGCTTTTATCGTTAGTTTTTCAACACGGTTCCGATAAAAACTTTTAGCGACCGATGAAGCTACAACGTGACACGTTCAATGTCCATACCTTAGCATTGTAAATTCCAGCACTGCTGGACTGGGAATGAGGTATATGCTAATCCATCCGCTAACAGGCTAACTGGTATCCATGACTAAAAACATTGTAAAAAGTTGCAGGTTCTAATAAAATGGCAGCATTATGCTAACTGCCCTCCGACAAACGTAGTGGTTAGTGTTTATGTTCCACATAAGAACCTGCGGCTATGCTAAGCTAAAGGAAGGATGGTAGCTGCAGCTATGCTAAATTAAAGGATAAAAAGTTAGCTGTGGGTTCTCACAAAGTTCCTTCACCGGTCGAAATGTGAAACAATGTTTAAAGGTTGAAATACATAACGAAAATGGCACAAAAACATGTGAAAAAAAAAGCAACAGAAGGCACGCTTCCAGGAGCTAGGCTAGCATCCTCCAGAAGTTACACTGGCTCCCCAGAGCTAGACTAATGCCTAGAGCTAGGCTAAGCTAACATCAGGAGCTAGCAATGGCTAACTAGAACCAGTAACTACCTCCAGAAGTTAGATTAGTCAATAAGCTAGACTAAAACAAAGAGCTAGGCAAGCAGTTAGGTTAGCTCCAAGGGGCAAGGCTAGACTAACTGCTTCCATGCGCTGGGTTAGACGAGGCTGGTTACCTCTAGAAGTTAGACTAGCAACCTCAAGGAGCTGTGATAACGATCTGGAACAACATTAAAATAAAATCGCAGCGAAGACGTGAGGAACCGTAACAGTGCATCGACCTCCTGAGAAGAACAAAAATCCTAAAAAAACTCAGAGAATTTTTAGGCTAGCAGGTGGAGAACCGAGTGGGCGGAGCCTCTTCCTGAAGCCCGGAGGTCTGATTGGTTCTCCCTGTGCGGAGGGCGGAGTTTGAAGGGGCAAAGCTTTAACTCTCTTCAAAGACCCCAGACTCCATTTTGCTTTTCTTAGCGGGCGGAGCCTCATCTTGAAGATCCTATTGGCAGAAAGAAGCATAAAGTGGTTTTAGCGTATGAGCTTTAGCTAAAACAAATGTAAACTAATGTTAGCACAGTAGTCATACAAAGATTAGCATGTTAGTACAATTAGCTTTGGCTCAAACAAAGACGAGGATGCAGGATACTAGTTATTGAGTTATTAGTTTAACCCAACGATGAGAAAGCCATTTTTAGCTAGGACAAAGGTAAGCTTTAGCTACCTGAGTAGCTTTGCTATCTGAAGTTTCTTTCTCTGATGACAGAGTGTCTCTCTTGGCGATTTCTGATGCAGTTAACATTTTTCCTGGAGACAAAAACGCAACAATTATTGTGACTTTAGTGACACTGTGTGTTGATGATAAGCTGGCTTGTTTCAGCTAATTAGACATCTTTTCAGCGACCATTTCTTTATAAATTGAGTGTGTCATTAAAGCTAACCTCTCTTACTGTCTGGACTCTGGTCAGTTTTGGAGTCGCTGTTTTCTCGTTGCAACACGATGTTAGCGTCTGGAGCGGGGCTAGTGCTGCAGCTGTGTTCCTGCTTCAGAGGAGACGAGTCAGCGATGGAGCTCTGGTTGCTGTTATCATCTAAAAACCACAAAAACAGGAAGAAATTGATGCCAAAGCATTGAAAAAATATGAATAGCATATATCGCAAACTTTATTAGTTAATCTAAAGTTTGTACTGAGTAACTGCAGCTTGAGACATTGAACCATTCTGACTGTCAGACCCACCGTGCATATCCATCATTCCAGGAGATGAGCTGTTCTCTGGGGTTGTGAGCTCTGAGCCGTACTTCTCATCCTTTCCCTTCTTCTTATTTTTGTTTTTCTGTAATAAACAAAAAAAAAAAAAAAGAGCTCCACCTCAGAGAAAAACTTTTAGGCATGATGTGAAAAGCATCAATCTGTACTCACATCATCAGATTTTGGCTCTGTCACCGGAACCCATTTGTAGATACGAAGTGATGTGTCTCCAACAGTCACCCACTTCTTTTCCCTAAAAAAAATAAAACATCATGGTACTGAGCAACTGTAGACAGTTTCAGTAAAAGCCCTAAACCCGCTTTGGGAGAAATCATCGCAAGGCAAGTTTATTTGTAGCACAATTTATACAAAATGTAATTCAAAGTGCTTCGCAAGAAGGATAAAATGCATTAAAATCACAAAACATAGTGTTTAAAAAATAAAATCATTAAAACAGATAAAAAGAGTAATTAATCAAAAGCACAGTTAAACAGAAGTGTTTTCAGCCTAGATTTAAACATGGTCACAGTAGAGGTCTGTCTCACGGCCTCAGGATGTTTGTTCCAGACCTTTGAAGAATAAAATTGAAATGCAGCTTCTCCATGTTTAGTCCTGACTCTAGACACCAGCAGGAGGCCGGTCCCAGAGGTCCTCAGAGTTCTAGATGGTTCATGTTTAGTCCTGACTCTAGAGACCAGCAGGAGGCCGGTCCCAGAGGTCCTCAGAGTTCTAGATGGTTTATGTTTAGTCCTGACTCTAGACACCAGCAGGAGGCCGGTCCCAGAGGTCCTCAGAGTTCTAGATGGTTCATGTTTAGTCCTGACTCTAGACACCAGCAGGAGGCCGGTCCCAGAGGTCCTCAGAGTTCTAGATGGTTCATGTTTAGTCCTGACTCTAGACACCAGCAGGAGGCCGGTCCCAGAGGTCCTCAGAGTTTTAGATGGTCCATGTTTAGTCCTGACTCTAGGCACCAGCAGGAGGCCGGTCCCAGAGGTCCTCAGAGTTCTAGATGGTTCATGTTTAGTCCTGACTCTAGACACCAGCAGGAGGCCGGTCCCAGAGGTCCTCAGAGTTCTAGATGGTTCATGTTTAGTCCTGACTCTAGAGACCAGCAGGAGGCCGGTCCCAGAGGTCCTCAGAGTTCTAGATGGTTCATGTTTAGTCCTGACTCTAGAGACCAGCAGGAGGCCGGTCCCAGAGGTCCTCAGAGTTCTAGATGGTCCATGTTTAGTCCTGACTCTAGACACCAGCAGGAGGCCGGTCCCAGAGGTCCTCAGAGTTCTAGATGGTCCATGTTTAGTCCTGACTCTAGACACCAGCAGGAGGCCGGTCCCAGAGGTCCTCAGAGTTCTAGATGGTTCATGTTTAGTCCTGACTCTAGACACCAGCAGGAGGCCGGTCCCAGAGGTCCTCAGAGTTCTAGATGGTCCATGTTTAGTCCTGACTCTAGACACCAGCAGGAGGCCGGTCCCAGAGGTCCTCAGAGTTCTAGATGGTCCATGTTTAGTCCTGACTCTAGACACCAGCAGGAGACCGGTCCCAGAGGTCATCAGAGTTCTAGATGGTCCATGTTTAGTCCTGACTCTAGACACCAGCAGGAGACCGGTCCCAGAGGTCCTCAGAGTTCTAGATGGTTCATAAGGTACTAACATATCACAGATGTACTTTGGTGCTAGATCATGAAGAGACTTAAACACAATCAGAGCAGCTTTAAAGTCTATTCTCTGAGCCACAGGAAGCCAGTGCAGAGACTTGATCACAGGACTAATGTGATCATATTTTCTAGTTCTTGTTAGGAATCATGTTCACAAAAATGTTACAGAAGCTCAGACGGACGTGTTCTCTGGGCGGATAGCCCAAAAAGTCAAAGTAGATAATAAGCTAAAGTTAGTTAGAATGCTTTGAGAAAGCTGATTTAAAAAAATAAATAAATCTGAAGTCAACTTTTTTTGGCAACCTGTGCCAGCCATGTACACTAAATGTCATGTATTTGGAACAAAAACTGCTTTTAAAACTTGAATAAATATGTAATTTGCCTCCCTTGATAAGCCAAAATAATGAATCCGATAAATATGAACAAAAACATAGATTTAATGAGTTTCATATAAATGGATTTACTATTTTTACCATCCATCTGGATAGAAATCTATTTATATAAAGTAGATTTAATCATTTTCCTGTAATTTAGCTTCAAACCAACAGGACCTGAGCTAAAGCATTAGCATTTACAACAGACTCCATTACCTCAGGGATTTAAACAGGAAGATTTTCACATTAAAACCAACTGCTTTATTTGCTGTGTTTCTCGTGGTGATAAAAACAGATGATCAAGCATTAGCTGGAAATTTCAAAGCAGATCATTTCCTTGTTTTATCCTCTGGCCAGATAGCTCTCCTCGTCTTAGATAACAAAGCTAGCTTTTCTTACACGCTTTTTCTTACCATTTCCGTACTTTTTCGATTGCAGCCATCACTCGCTTGATGTCATCTTTCGCCCTGCTTCTGGTTTCAGCTCGAACCGACCTGCCAGACATTTTAAAACAGAATAAAATAGCTTTTTCTTCTCCAAATAGAGCCGGCTATTCAGACACAATGCAAAACTGTTGAGGCGTAGCGCATGCGCATTCCCTAGCCAGTGGAGGAAGGGCTGCAGATATCGACCCGATACCAGCTGACTAAAAATGAGCACATTCAATGCAAAAAAAAATTCCTTACACTTAGCTCAAGATATTTTCAAGTAAAACGGATTAAATTATTTCGATTTTTGAAGTAAATATACTCACTACAAACGAAAACTTTTGGCCAGTTCTAAAAATAGCACAAATCACGAATTAGCTCTGTCTAAAATTTTATTTAATTATGTTGCTATTCTTTTTTAATTGCAAATTTAAAAACGAATACATAGAAACGCAAACGTGAGCGCTGCAATGATGAGGTTATGAACGCGTTTTCTACCCACAAAAACATGGCAGAAAAATATAGAAAACTTATCATTTTCACAGTGAATGGGAGGAAGAGTTCTTTTTTACTAACGTGAAAGAAAACTGTGTGTGTCTCATCTGCTGTGCGACTGTGGCGACGCACAGTCGCACCGTCCTTATCTTGAAAGGAGTAGATTTTTGTTAAATCTTACATAATTGATCATTTGTACAAACATGGTTCAGAGTTTATGATTTGATAACTGTTGTAAAAATGGAAAAAGATTTCCTGTAAAATGTTGTGGAAGTGATCATTTGAAAATGAAACACTTGGATATTTCATATTGAAATGTATCTGTTTCTGTTTAATTATACTGAAATAATTATTGTGATGGATCATTAACAATCAGTGTCTTCACATAGAATATCATTATTGATAATATAAAATTAAAGGAACACTGTGTAACTTTGTTATTTCAGAAGTGTATTATCAAAGTGGTAGCCCTTTGCATTACTCAGTGCCCTTGAAGTAGCTCTCAGTTTCAAAAAGGTTGGTGACCCCTGTTCCAGCGATTTTCGTTCCGTCATCTTCCGCTCATCTGGGGCCGAGTCGCGGAGGCAACAGCCTCAGACGGGAAGCCCAGGCCTCTCTCTCCCCGGCTGCACCCTCCTGCTCACCCGGAAGGATCCCAAGTCGTTCCCCGGCCAGCTGTGAGACATAGTCTCTCCAGCAGGTCCGGGGTCTGCCCCTTGGTCTCCTCCCGGCGGGACGTGTCCAAAACATCTCGCCTGCAAGGCACCTAGTGGGCATCCTGACCAGATGCCCGAACCACCCCATCTGGCTCCTCTCAACCTGGAGGAGGAGCGGCTCGACACCGAGCTCCTCCCGGATGGCAGAGCTCCTCACCCGATCTCACCCGAGTGAGAGCCCAGCCACCCTGCGAAGGAAGCTAATTTCGGCCGCTTGTACCCGCGATCTCATTCTTTCGGTCACCACCCACAGCTGGTGACCATGGTGAGGGTTGGAACGTAGATCCTGGTTACCATGGTGAGGGTAGGAACATAGATCCTGGTTACCATGATGAGGGTAGGAACGTAGACCGACTTGTAAATCAAGAGCTTTGCTTTTCATCTCAGCTCTTTCTTCACCACGACGGACCGATGCAGCGTCCTAGTTATTGCTGACGCCGCACCGATCTGTCTGTCGATCTCCCGCTCCATCCTTCCCCTACTCGTGAACAAGACGTGGAGATACTTAAACTTCTTTTCTAGTGTTCAGTTCTAGTGTTTTATAATCGTTTATTATTTTGCTTTTATACTTTATTTTAAAATAAAGTGTTGAGCCTTGGCTTCCCTCTTGAGGCACCTGCCCCCACGACCCGGCCCCGGAACAAGCGGAAGAGGACGAAACGGAACTTTATTTGAAATGTTTTTAAGATGGTTGATTTTTTATTGACTTCTCTAGACTGTTCCACAGAGTTCCACCTCTCATTGACACACATCTACTTTTTGGATTGGTTCTGACCAGATTTTGTTGGTACAGATTTTTTCCTCTTATTGTGTTTCCTTAACTTTAAACCTGTTTGAATCCATTCAGGAAGTTGGTTCTTGTGGACTTTAGACATTACTACTGCTGTCGTCAAGTCGATTGTAATTTGATTATACATAGTTTTATGAACAAAGGGTTTGAGGGAACAGAATAATTTGCATTGTTAATAATTCTGATTGTCTTTTTTTGTAATTGAAAAATGGGTTGTAGAGTTGTTTTATAATTGTTTCCCCAAATTTCTAAAGAGTAACACAAATAAGGAAACATGAGAGTTTTATAATAAATGGAAGGAGTTTAAATCTAAGATGTCTTTAAATTCACACAGTATTCCAACTGTTTTAGATATTTTAGTTTTGAGATAAGCTACATGTTCCTACTAGTTTCATTTCTCATTTATGTTGATGCCCAAGAATTTAAATTTGGGACTCTTTATTTTCGATTTCTAAACGTCAGAAAACCCTCGGCGCTCTGATGTCATCTCCCTGCGACATGACAGTGCTTTGAAGCCCTTCTTGTTCGGCAAAAACCAGCTCAAAGTGCCTTTTGTAAAAACTTAACTTGTCCTCTAAGGGTATATTTTTGGAAGAGAACTAAAACTCATTCTCTAGATCACTGTTGTGTTAAAAAAACAGCTTAAAAGATGCACGAAGAAGGTAAGTGCTTGTAAAACCTGCATGCTAAGCTACTGGCGCTAACATCCCTGTCATGTGTTCCCTTCGTAGAGCTGGTGGAATATTTCAGAGATCAGATCGACAAAGATCCGGACCTGCCTTCTGCTGTAGCTGCAATAAGAACTTTACTGGAGTTCCTGAAAAGAGATAAAGGTTATACCATCTCTCTCATTTGAAAAGATCACAAACAGAAGAAATGATGCAACATGTCAAAAGGAAACGAAATAAAAAACTGGAATTTAGAAGTTTAATGCACTCGTATTTATTAACATGAGTTTTTGTTAACATACTAATAGAAAACATAATGCACGAGCCTTTACCTCCTAAAAGTCTTTAACGTTCTTATAACAGCTTATTGCCTGCTGAGAGTTGTTATAAAGATTGTGTATTTAAATGATTGGGTTGTTATTTAACAAAACAAAAATCACAATCACAATCAGTGCATTTTAATGGTAGTTTGATGATAAATCATTTAAATCACCTCTCAGGTCCCCCAAAGACACTGTACATGGTCATTAATAAAACATCATAAGACGAGTTAAAACATCAATAAGACATTCCGTTCCATCATCTTCCGCTTGTTCTGGGGTCAGGTCGAAGGGGCAACAGCCTCAAACGGGCAGCCCGGGCCTCTCTAACTCTGGCTGCATCCTCCAGCTCACCTGGAAGGATCCCAAGTCGTTCCCCGGCCAGCTGTGAGACATAGTCTCTTCAGCGGGTCCAGGGTCTGCCCCTTGGTCTGCTCCCGGTGGGACGTGCCCGAAACACCGTGCCCGTGAGGTGCTCGGCGGGCATTGAACCACCCCATTTGGCTCAATAAGACATTAAAACACTTTATTATTGAACTGGTAATCTTATGGATATATCACCACGTGAACTGGATTTAGTATCAAAATGGGTTTAGGATAACATACTTATTTAAAATGTTAGTAGTACTTAAAGTTTATTCATTGGTTTGAGTTTTAAATTGTCAGCAGCAACCTTTGAACGATCTCCCTTTGAAACAGTCACCTGAATTTGAGCTGTTAGGAATCACTGTCAATGCGCAATTGAATTGGTTTGGACATATAAGTATGTATGAGGGCTGTAAGACCCTCATACACGAGGTGTGCTGTAGGTGAGACAGAGGAGTTCAGTGTGGGGGTGGGACTGCACCAGGGATCTGCTCTGAGCCCTTTGCTGTATGCTGTGGAGATGGACAGGCTGACAGACGAGGTCAGACAGGAATCTCCATGGACAATGATGTTTGCAGATGACATTGTGATCTGTAGTGAGAGGAGGGAAGAGGTGGAGGAAAAGCTGGAGAGGTGGAGGTTTGCACTAGAAAGAAGAGGAATGAAGATTAGTCAGAGTAAAACAGAGTACATGTGTGTGAATGAGAGGGATCCAAATGGAAAAGTGAGGTTACAGGGAGAAGAGATAAAGAAGGTGGAAGATTTTAAGTACTTAGGATTGAATTGAAAGTTTATTTTGAGTAGTTACACAACAGACATCTCCACATTATTTATACAAAACTCCGAAAGGAGTGCGAAGAAGAAAACTTGTGTTGCCCCACACCATCTTCCTAGTAAACAAAAATTGAATGCATAACTTAATCATCCTGCTCGGTTATGATTGAGAGGTTCTTGTATATTTTCTATGACAGATGTGGGCTTTCCATGTTAATTTCTTGTCCATAATAACACCTAAAAATTTGTTCTCAGATACATTTTCGATTTCTATACCATCAATGTTTATTTGTAACTCTTTGTTGGCTTTATGGTCACTGAAGGTCATTATTTTAGTTTGACTTAGATTTAATGATAGTTTATTCGTGTTCATTTATTGTATTATTTTATTCAACTCTACAGAAACACTATTTGGAAGTTTGTGATGATTTGAACTATTGTAAAAAAAAAAAAATTGTGTCGTCTGCAAACAGAATAAGTTTGAATTTGAATTAAATATGTAATTTATATAAAGATTAAATAACATGGGCTCCAACACTGACCCCTGGGGAACACCACAAACAATGTTAAGGTGTTCAGAGGAACGGACAGGATCTCTCCTTCCATTAAGTCTGCTGACAATCAGTTTGGGTTTAAGTCTATGCTTGGCACTGATATGTGTGCTCTGAAAGAGGTCGTCCGCAGTTCAAATCAGAAACATTCATCTGTGTTTCTGTTCTTTTTGGATGATCGGAGGAATCACTAAACATTATATATCAAGTTGATCCAAGTATATTCTACGTATCCTAATGTATTGACATGCACAACAAACTATGCAAATTAAGTGGGGAAACAGAGAGTCTTTCCCATTTAGAGTCAGTAATGGGGTATATCTGGACATTATCTGGGGGTATCAGGAGCTCTGGAAAGTTGTCTTACTAACTGTTAGTTCAAGATTTAAAAACTTTGCTTTTTAGCATCCAAATTTTTTGTGGGAAGTATAGCAGACCATGAGCTGGAAACATTTAGCATATTTTCTGCTAACGTGTTTCGTTCTCTGTGAGGAAGTAACGGTAACAACAGTCTAATCAGAGCCACAGTTTGTTTTTGAGTTGCAAACTGTTGTGTCTCTCTTCATCCAGGTGAGACCATTCTGGGTTTACGTGAGAATTTAACCTGGGCAACCGCATGTCTGAAAAAAGAAGACTCGTCTGTAGCTGTGTCCTCTGCCGGCGAACTTTTCCTACGTTTCATTAGCCTAACGTCTCTAGAACATGAGGTGATTAGCAGGAATCATAAATCCTGCAAACTTTTGTCTTGTGATTTAATCTTTGACCTCTGCCCTCAGGATCTATCGCTTTGTAAGAAGGTGATGGAGGAAAGGGGGGAACTTTTCCTGCAGAAGATTTCCACATCCAGGAACAAAGTGGCTAAGTTATGCCACACTTTCATCAAAGATGGCGCAAAAATACTCACCCACTCTTATTCCAGAGTCGTGCTCAGAGTTTTTGAAAAAGCTGCTGCGGAGAAGAAAAGATTTTCGGTTTACATCACAGAGTCACAACCTGACTTAAAGGGGTGGGTTAGCATGTACACGTACCACAGTAACTTTACATCAGACAGTAGCCTGCTAGCAGCTAATATGGTTCTAAAAGGAGAGATTAAGAGAACAATTTCTGGCTAAATTTAAGACAAAATTAAAAAGAGAGTTAAAATATCAACATGGAACCTAAACTTGTTGATAGACATCCAAAACGACATTAAAGGACACATTGAAGGAGCTCAGTCTCCTCCAGCTTCTGAGGTCTATCAGTGTGTGCAGGACAGGTTTTAGAACACTCTTGTTACATCAGTGGCTCTACTGGTGTGGAGGAGGCTAGCTCTATCCTGGGCTGTTCTTTGGACTCTGTAGGTCAGAGATCCGTACCAACCTCAGACCCTCTGTATGAGAGCGTGAGCGGCCGGAGAGGTCTGCATCCACCATGTAAGAGAGAGCTACGGGCGGTCTTTTGTACCATCAGTAGTGAGATCTTTTCTGGTTGTCTAAAAAGAAAGACTTTAAGAATTGATTTCATTCTTATTTTTTCATTTTTATACTTCCAATTAATGTTATTTAGCTAGCTTTTATTAGTTAGCGGTATACCATACCCAAAGCTAACTAATATTAGCATGTAGTGCACCATACCTAGATTTTGGCACCAATTAATGACCCTGATAGCAGTTGATAAACTAAGGTTTTATAGCTCTCATTACTTTGGTAACTACTAATAGAACAACTGTTTTCAGTCAGTAGAGCAGGTTAGTTAGCGGTTAATCAGCTTGTTTTTTATAACGACTACCTACCAGCTAGTTAGCTAACTTTTTCAAACATGTTAAAGCCTGTTAACGAGCTGAGTTTGTTTAACCTCGATTAGACTGTTAGCTAATAAGATAACATATACTAGTTAACACCTCTCTATTCCCAGGCTCCTGTTAACCTGTCGTTAGCAGGTAACAAGCTAACTTTGCCTCTTCCCGTTACAGGAAGCAGATGGCGGAGGCCTTACAGAAGCTACATGTTCCAGTGACGGTGGTTCTAGATGCAGCTGTCGGGTAAGACTGTAAAAGCTAACGTGAGCTAAACGTAGTAGAATTATTTCATTAACATATGTTTTGTTTTTTTTTATTATTGAACAGCTATGTGCTGGAAATGGTCGATCTGGTTATCGTCGGTGCTGAAGGCGTTGTAGAAAGTGGAGGAATCATCAACAAGGTGCGGGGAGAAAATAAATGAATCAAATTGGATTGATGATGAATTTGTTATAGATGGTGGCCATCTTTGATTGTATTTATTAATAGTTTATTAACATCTGACAGGATCTGTAAAAAGCTAGCCGCTAAAAGAAGTCAGAATGTTGGAGAACTAATAACAATCAGCTTATTAGCTGCTCTGAGATGAATAGAAACTATAGTATTACTGGGAGCCGCTCCTCCAGGTCAAGAGGAGCCAGATGGGGTGGTCCGGGTATCTGGTCAGGATGTCTCCTAAGCGCCTTACTGGTGAGGTGTTTCGGGCACGTCCCACCGGGAGGAGACCAAGAGGCAGACCCCAGACCTGCTGGAGAGACTATGTCTCTCAGCTGGACAGGGAACAGCTTAAGATCCTTCCAGGTGAGCTGGAGGATGCAGCCGGGGTGAGAGAAGCTTGGGCTTCCCGTTTGAGGCTGTTGCCCCTGCGACCTGGCCCCGGATAGGTGGAAGGCAACGGAACAGAATGTTCTCTAAAGGTTGTCATCTTATTGATCTGGAGGTTTTACAGTATATCAAGGCTAATCACATAGAGCTACCGTGTGGTGTTCCTCAGGGCATTGTTTTTGGTACCGTTTTGTTTCTGTTATACAGAAGATGATCCAGTAGTTCAGTGATTTATCATATCACTTTTTTGCTGATGATATTCTGCTCTTTTAAGCTGTGAAATGTATGAACTGGACTCCTTGATGAAATGCTTTTAATGTCTTTCTGAAAACTCTCTGCCAGGGTTCATTCAGCATCTAGTTTTAATGTAGCCAAAGCCTTCTGTTGAAACCTGGGAGTGATTCTTGATAAAAATATGTTTCTACCGATAACTGATAAGAAATTGTTTCTTCTGAATGAGAAACATTTCTAGTTCAGGAAAATTGTTTCACATGATGACCTTGAACTTGTGTCTACTCAGCCGTACCGTTGTTGCAGTCTGTTTTCATGTCTAAAGAAAACGGGGAGCAAACTCGTCTGCAGTTGGTCCAGAAGTCTTTTACTGGAGGATTTTGTCGTGCACTATAACTTCCATGTTCCATGGCTAAGGTCTGAAGTAAGAATTTGTGAGCAGCAGTATGGTTTTATGCCTAAAAAGAGCACTACAGATGCAGTATTTGCCTTGAGGATGCTGATAGAGAAGTACAGAGAAGGTCAGAGGGAGCTGCACTGTGTCTTCGTAGATCTAGAGAAAGCGTATGACAGGGTACCTAGAGAAGAACTATGGTATTGTATGAGGAAGTCTGGTGTGACAGAGAAGTATGTTAGAGCGGTTCAGGACATGTAAGAGGGCTGTAAGACAGTGGTGAGGTGTGCTGTAGGTGAGACAGAGGAGTTCAGTGTGGGGGTGGGACTGCACCAAGGATCTGCTCTGAGTCCTTTGCTGTTTGCTATGGTGATGGACAGGCTGACAGACGAGGTCAGACAGGAATCTCCATGGACAATGATGTTTGCAGATGACATTGTGATCTGTAGTGAGAGGAGGGAAGAGGTGGAGGAAAAGCTGGAGAGGTGGAGGTTTGCACTAGAAAGAAGAGGAATGAAGATTAGTCAGAGTAAGACAGAGTACATGTGTGTGAATGAGAGGGATCCAGATGGAAAAGTGAGGTTACAGGGAGAAGAGATAAACAAGGTGGAAGATTTTAAGTACTTGGGATCAACAGTCCAGAGCAACGGAGAGTGTGGAAAAGAGGTGAAGAAGCGTGTTCAAGCAGGCTGGAACGGGTGGAGAAAAGTATCAGGTGTGATGTGTGACAGAAGAGTTTCAGCTAAAATGAAAGGAAAAGTGTACAAAACCGTGGTGAGACCCGCCATGCTGTTTGGTCTAGAGACAGTGCCACTGAGGAAAAGACAGGAAGCAGAGATGGAGGTAGCAGAGATGAAGATGCTGAGGATCTCTCTGGGAGTGACCAGGATGGACAGGATCAGAAATGAGTATATCAGAGGAACAGCACATGTTAGAGGTTTTGGAGATAAAGTCCGGGAGGCCAGACTGAGATGGTTTGAACATGTACAGAGGAGAGAGACCGAGTACATCGGCAGAAGGATGCTGGATTTGGAACCACCAGGAAAGAGGGCTAGAGGAAGACCAAAGAGGAGGTTCATGGATACAGTGAAGGAAGACATGAAGATAGTTGGCGTGACCGAAGAGGATGCAGCAGATAGGGTTAGATGGAAGAAACTGACTTGCTGTGGCGACCCCTGAAGGGAAATGCCGAAAGGAGAAGAAGACTATAACTTCCATGTCCTCCATTCTTAAATCTCTGGTTCATCAGCAGGTCTAAGATAAAATATTAGAGTTACTTTTAGAGAAATTCAATTTATTTGTTTAGCCCAAAATCACAGAATTTCTGTCTCAATGGGCTTTACATTAAAGATTCAACAAGAAAAACAGGAAAGGAAAAACACAAATACACAGCAAGAAAACTAGGCCAGACTTTAGGGAGGGTATCGTACCACTGTGAGCCAGTAACGGGTGGCTTACTTGCTGCCAATCAGATCTGATTGGGGCCATTTTGGATTATATTTGATATATTTTATATTTTACTCTGCTTATGTGCAGCGAGAGGACTAGTACTCTGATGGCTAGGAACAGGTTAATAAGAACTGAGTGTACCTTTAAAAAAAATCCAATCAAATCCAACATAAACTTCTCTTTTTTTCCTCTCAGATTGGAACGTATCAGATGGCGCTTTGCTCCAAAGCTCACAATAAACCATTCTATGTTGTGGCAGAAAGTTTTAAATTTGTGCGACTTTATCCGCTAAACCAACAAGATGTTCCAGATGAATTCAAGGTTAGTTTGTTGTTTATGAAACCCCGGTGCACTGCTTGATAAAACCAGGTTATTATTAGTAAGAGAGTTTATTCAGATGCTAAAGAGGTGAAATTTGATGCACGCTAACTAAGAAGAACCAAAAACTTAGGAAATTGTTGTGTCCTGTTAGCTAGTAAGAGTTTATAATAGTTCTAAAAAAGCTAACTTATTAGCTTTTTGCTAGCTAACAGGATCAAGTTCAAAGCGCTTTTGGCTAATGACATTTAACATGTATGCTGCTAGCAGGAGACAAACTTCTCAGACAGTATAGTGGAAATGCTAGCTAAAATAGGGCGAGACAGTGGCTCAGTGGTAGAGTGTTCCCCCGTGGACCGGAAGTTAACCGAAAGTTCGCGGGTGCGATTCCCACTGAGATCACGTCTAGGGTCCTTGAAGAAGACACCTAACCCCCTGTTTCTCCCACCATTGGTGCCGCCGTGGCAGCCTGCTGCGGTGTAATGCAGCACACACATTTCCCCGGTGAGGGATGAAGAGTATGTAAAAATAAAAACACTTAGCTTATTGACTGCTAGCAGCATACTACATTTTTAGGTATTCATATTGACGAGTTCTTAAACTTTAAAAATCATATTGAGGAGTTGACAGTAAAACTATCAAAATATGCAGGCTTGATTTTTATAAACTCAAAAGATTAATTGAAACTTTATTGATATTGTATCAATCTTTACCAATCACATTTAAATGAGTGTAATATTATCTGGATACATAGTTACTTAAAAACATTAAGAGCCCTCACTAGGCTGATTTTAATGCACCATCTGATCCACTTTTTCTCAAGTTGAAGCTCTTAAAGCTCACTGAGATGAATGTTTTTCATAATGATATCTAATAATTAATGATAAACTCAATGATTCCTCTTATACTGTCTTCCTGTAAATATGATACACAAAACAATTATTATAAGAAACAAAGTGAGCAAACCTTAGAGGCCAGAAATCTGGAACAAACTGGAAAATTCAATCAAACAGCCTCTATCTATGAATATTTTACAAGAAACTCTTAAAAATAAATCTATTATTGCGTCCTGTATCTGTACGGTTAGAAGTGATCGTTTAACTCATAGTCTATGGAAAAAATGAAGTGTCTGCGTTTAATCTAGAGTTGTAATCTGTAACTATGTGATATGAAATAGTTTGATGTATGTGGGATTAAAGAGTAAATTGTATGTTTTTATAATGGTTGCACGATGATAGGACCCCTGATTAGAAGCTTTTGCAGCTTCTGGACAGGGGTGTCCAAATCCGGTCCTCGAAGGCAGGTGTCCTGAAGGTTTTCCATATGTTCTTCCATCTACACACCTGATTCAGTTAATTGAATCATTGTGCCAAATTCTATTGGCTGTTGATTCACTTTCTGTGTATCAGCTGTACGGAACAAGGAACATGTGGAAAACCATCAGGACACCGGCCCTCGAGGACCAACTTTGGACACCCCGGTTCTAGAATATCCCTTTCACCTGCTTGTAATTTGTCATATGAACTGTTATTAAATTGTGAAATTGAATTAAAAGGATTTAGAAGTTAACTTATCAGGTACTAATACTGGATCAAACCAGCTAGTAACCGGTTCATTGGTGAGCTGCTAACAGGAACTCAAAGTTAGGAACTGGTAACTAAAACCAACATGTTTCAAACAGAATTTATTTATTACAAAGGTTTTTACATGTTCTTTTTTTTTTCTCGGCAGTATAAACCCAACACAATGAAGCTGAACTGCAAGGTTTCCGAGGAGCACCCCGTCATTGATTACACCCCCCCATCTCTCATCACCCTTCTATTCACAGATCTCGGTGTGCTTACGCCATCAGCCGTAAGCGACGAGTTGATCAAACTTTATCTATGAATTAAAAACAAAACACATATCACACAGATAGTTGATTTGATTTTGTTAGGTGTAGCTCAAATTCTTCTTCGCTGATTTGACGTTTTTTTAGCTTCTTCAAAAGACGAGTGTCATTTAAAAGTTCATCCAAATCTTCATCGTCCACGTCCGAATCCTACAGACACAAAAACACACAAGTATTAAGCTAATGTGATACTATAATCATTAACAATTTATTTAGATTCCACATCATCTGATTGGCCAACATGCATAGTCATCACCAGGATAGGCTCCGGCACTCCGTTAGGTTTAAAGGAAACATCTAATTCTATCCGGGTCTAAATGGCTTACCTCTTGGTGTTTTCGTTTAGCTGCAGTCTTTTTACGACGTTCCTTCTTGCTCTTCTGTTTGGACCAGGCTTTGTTTTTAACGAAGTTCTTCCTAGGTTGAACTTTCTCTGTCAGCTTCTCTGTTAACATTTTCTGCCTCTGTTTTTCACGCTGCTTATCCTTGTAGCGAATGCTGTCCGTATCCGGTGTTTCAATGAAGCCAGTTAGCGTCTTTCCTTTTAGCTCGGGCATCTTGGGAAGCCGTAAAAGACCAAAGCCGCAAGCTAACATTGAGAAATCTAAATCTGTGAAACAAAAAAAAAGTCACTAAACTTGAGTGATTTTAGCATTAACGGATAATATTAACATTTCCAGTTAATTATTGCATTTTTGGCATAGCTCAGTGGTAGAACGGCTGTCTTTAGACTGAAGAGTTACCGGTTTGATTCCTATTGAGCTCATGCCTAAGTGTCCCTGAAGAACACCTAACATCCAGTTACTCCCACCATTAGGCTACTGTGGTGCAATGCACACAGTAATTTAATAACAAAGTATGATTAGTTAATTAAACTAACAAAGTATGATTTTTTTTTGCACACTTGTACCACAGCAAGTTCCTAGTCTCTGATATTCTTCATTGACCATGGCAATAAAAGCATTTTGATTCTTATTATTCTCAGTCAAAAATAGCTGACAGTAGCATTTCCTGTTGCTAGCACTAACAGCAAATACTGTTAACTTGTGGCCATACCAGCCTGTCAATGCCTGATCCTGCCAGACCTCAGAAGCTAAGCATACTGGGTCTGGGAGACCACTGGAACCCCTGGTGCCACAGTGGGATGGACGTTGAGATTAAATTGTCTCTGAGTCCGTGGGTAAGACACTAAAAATGGTGTTGGTGATGGTCAGAGGCGCCGATGGCTTCTGCCAGTCTGCCCCAGGGCAGCTGTGGATACAACTGTGGCTTACCAGTACCTGGTATGGAGGGAATGAATAATGTCTATGTGTAAAGTGTCTTTTAGAGTCCTGAAAAGCACCGTACACTGCGTTCCAAATTATTATACAAAGTGTATTTAAGTGTCATAAAGATTCAATTTTGTGTTTTTCAGTTAAACTGAATACCATCTGCCTGGATGGTATTGTGTCTCAGGCAGCATTGCCAGGTGGGAGGTGCTGGAATATCGTACTAATGACGTAAAATTATCGTATTTTACAAAAAATTATCGTACACCCAGTAAAACCACGCCCATTAACAAAATAACACCCTTTCCATGCACTCGTAAGGCAGTGGGAGTGAAGGAAACACACAGGAGGCAAAAAATAACCAGAGAAATAAGAGTTTAAGAAACCCAGAAAGAAACCAGTAGGGGCGGGACTTAAGAGACGGTATATATAAATTTATATATATACATATCAGGTTTTGTTTAATGTTAACCCAAACATCTACATTATCCATAATCTAAGCGATGTGTAGTTTTAATCTCCTCAGTCAGTCTTTATAAACTAATCAATAACATTTTGGATGTTTTTAAGCACAAATACTTCATCCACTACTATTTATGGATTAATCAGTTCAATTAGCTTTGTTTCTAAAGATAAAATAGTGCATCACAGATCAAATTATTTTGATAAAAATACCATCTACAATATTTTCAGCAAAGACTTAAACAATGACTGCAGACTAAAAATAATGAAAAGATTTTTTCTTTTCTTTGCTGTTGTTTTTTAAAACTGATAATTCAATCAAAAGTTCAGTGTTTCAACATCAGAAGAACGCTTTGATTTCCGAGCCCACAACAAGTCTCAAACACGCAAATTTTCGTTCCTGCTCTTTATAACTTTGTGGGCGGTGCTACTCGCCCCAATGTAAGCAACCGCTAGCCAGAATGATTGACTGGACCTTTCAGCCAATCATTCATCGGTTCCTTTGTTTGATGCATTCAGGGTTCATAAAAAAAAAAAAAAACTCCGACAAACAGCCGCGTCACATGAAAACAACTAACCCAATTACACAGACAAGAAACGTTCAAATTATCCTATTTTGAGCATTTTTTACAATTATTGATTGTACATCATACGGAGGGCAAAAAAAATCGTACAAATACGATAATTATCGTACACCTGGCAACGCTGGTCTCAGGGCTCTGTGGATCACCGAAATCAATCAGATACACCCGTGATAATTAGTTGGCGAGGTGAGCCCAATTAAGGGAAAAACTGCTTAAGAAGGATGTTCCACATTATTAAGCAGACCACCATTTTCAAGCAATATGGGAAAGAAAAAGGATCTCTCTGCTGCTGAAAAGCGTGAAATAGTTGAATGCCTTGAACAAGGTATGAAAACTTTAGATATTTCACGAAAACTTAAGCGTAATCATCGTACCATCAAGAGATTTGTGGCTGATTCAGAGCACACACGGGTTCGTGCAGATAAAGGCAAAATGAGGAAGGTGTCTGCTAGACAAATACATCGGATAAAGAGAGCAGCTGCTAAAATGTCATTACAAAGCAGCAAACATGTATTTGAAGCTGCTGATGTCCCACGAACATCAAGATGTAGGATCCTCCAGAGGCTTGTAGTTCGACCACCCCTAAACAATGCTCACAAGCAGAAATACATGAAGACCGATTTTCAAACAGTCTTGTTCACTGATAAGTGCTGTGCAAGTCTGGATGGTCCAGATAGATGGAGTAGTGGATGGCCACCATGTCCCAACAAGGCTGCGACGTCAGCAAGGAGGTAGCGGAGTCATGTTTTGGGCCGGAATCCTAGGGAAAGATCTGGTCGGCCCCTTTAGGGTCCCTGAAGGTGTGAAAATGACTTCTGCAAAGTATGTTGAGTTTCTGACTGATCACTTCCTTCCGTGGTACAAAAAAGAAGAATCGTGCTTCCCGAAACAAAATCATCTTCATGGACGACAATGCACCATCTCATGCTGCATGGAATACCTCTGCTTCATTGGCTGCTATGGGCATAAAAGGGGAGAAACTCATGGTGTGGCCCCCATCCTCCCCTGACCTCAACCCTATTGAGAATCTCTGGAGCATCATCAAGCAAAAGATCTATGCAAGTGGGAGGCAGTTCACATCCAAACAGCAACTTTGGGAGGCTGTTCTGACATCCTGCAAAGACATTCAAGCAGAAACTCTCCATAAACTCACAAGTTCTATGGATGTAAGAATTATGAAGCTGCTCTCAAACAAGGGGTCCTATGTTAACATGAAACTTGACCTGTTAAGATATTTTTATTTCAGTAAATATGACCTCATATTGCTGTAAATTCAACAGTTCTTTATAAACTAGAAAAAGTCTTGAAACTATGTTATGCTGCGGTGTAAGGAGTGCAGCAAACAAATTTCCCCGGTGAGGGATGAATAGAGTAATTCATAAATAAATAAATCATTTGGAAGAGTGCATTTTAAGTTTTTCATTTATTTTTTTTCATTAGGACGTTTGTTCAATAATATTTGAAATACAATTTGACAGCTAATGACTTGAAAATGATGCTGATCGTCATTTGCATCAAGAATTTTGGAAAATCAAACAAAAACATCATTTGCATAATAATTTGGAACGCAGTGTAAATTGTCTCTGAGTCCTTTGGTAAGACACTTCACCCACGTTGCCTAGTCTGAATGGTGATGGTCAGAGGCGCCGATGGCTTTGGCCAGTCTGCCCCAGGGCAGCTGTGGATACAACTGTAGCTTACCAGTACCTGGTATGGAGGGAATGTCTGTGTGTAAAAGGTCTTTTAGAGTTCTGAAAAGTGCTGTATAAGTACAATGCATTATTATTATTATCCAAACATGCTATCAGTAACTGGAAATGTTATCATTGGTCTGAGATGCTAACTTCTTCTTCTTCTTTCAGCATTTCCCCTAGGGGGTCTCCACAGCAAGTCAGTTTCTTCCACCTAACCATATCTGCTGTATCCTGTTCGGTCACACCAACATTTCGGTCTGAAATGCTAGCACTAGCTGCTAATGCTACGATTAAAAGTGTTTATTTCCACTGGTTTGATCTGATGTTTGGTTTTTTTTTCCTAATCATTGCTGAGTCTGTAAGAATTTGACTGTGTTCACATTGTGACAATAAAGAATTTTGAATTGTGAAATATCTGGAATGGTTATTTTAGCTGGTCGTGCTACATTTAGAAGGAGTTAAAAACACCACGAGGGAGGGGTTTTCAAAGTTAAAACTGGACAAAAATGTTCAAATCAACCAGTAACGCTGATGTTAGACAATAAGATAAAAATGATTCCAATGAAACATTAATGCTATGTATCGTTGTGATTTCTGATCACATGATAGCAGGAGATAAATGTGAGTTTTCACCTTTGACCCTGAAAATCAGGCTGCACTCGTGTTTAGCATATGCCTGAATGTGGGAGACGAACGCTCGCTTGGATTTCTCAAAAACAGCCCGATCCTCTAGCGCCATCGCTTTCAGCTTTGGTAGCACGTCGACCACATCGCTGACTGGCGCCATCTTCTGGAGCGGGCACTGAAAGGAAAAAATACAGTAAATGAATGGATGGATAAAATGGATGAACGGTTGGATGTACCTTCTGGTTGATGGATAAAAAGTGGACGTAGGATTCCTCCATTGGCAGCAGGAACACCAAGGCGTTGCCGTGGTTACCAATACGTGCCGTTCTCCCGCATCGGTGAACGAAGGCACTGAAAAGATGAGACGAAGAAAACACTGTGGGCGGTTTTATTGAATCCCATCAGTGGATAAACACACACTGAGCCTTATCCAAAAGTGGGAGGAGCTTCATTTACCCAACCACGGTGGGGTTACCTGGCGTTGCTAGGAGGATCATATTGTAGAACCCAGTGCACATCTGGAATATCAACGCCTCTGGCCATCAGATCCGTGCACACCAGCACACCGCTGTGTAAAAAAGGGGGCGAAGCCAATCAGATGAGCTAACAAATAGCATGCTGAATCTAAATCGGTGATTTCTCACCTTTTCATGGTGCTAAACTGGGAAAAGATGCTGTTGCGCTTGTGCTTCATTTTACCGTGGATACAGAGGATGGAAACCTTCTTGATTAGTTTGGCGAGCACGCAAGCAAAGTAGTCCACACAAGCGCAGGTGCTGGAGGAGAAACAGACCATGCCAGTGTGGCCATTAGATGTCATTTACAGTTTTTAAGCCATGACTTTTTTCCACACCTTTTCAACCCATTATTATTTTTATTATTATTATTATAATTATAACATACTATTATTAATATCATTAAACAATGATGCGGCTCATTTATAAATGTTTGTAAAAGGCACCTGGAGACACTCGAGCAGAAAAGGTATGGATGGGACTCTAGTGTGTTTGTATCTGCATCAAATGATGGAAGCAAGAAGAACAACAAAGAAAACATGGCTGTATAATTTTATTTTTCCACTAAAGCTAGCAGAACGTTTCTATGGCAACCAGCGTGTGTTAGAGCAGAGAACGGTCCTCGTGTTCTAATAGATCCAAATGAAGACAAAGTGGATTTATTATTAATATTAGTGAGAAAATACCAACTTTTAATGCTGGTTTAGTTTTTCGGTCAGTAGAGTAGAAAAGGTTGGGGGGCCCTGGGGGCTGAAGAGGGGGCGCACAGCATTAGATTACCTGAAGAAGACCAGGTGCTTCTCATGTTTGTGTTGCCGTAGAAACGCCACCAGATTGTTGAACTTCTCATCCGATCTACAAATCTAAAAAAAAAGTTGAGTTTTACCGTCAGAAGCTTTAAGACTAACCCGTGCTTCCTGAACTCACCGTGTAGTAGTTTGCGAGTCTGCTGGGTGTTTTCTGGGAGTTGTAGTTCTGTCCTTTCTCTTTTACGCTAATCCTCACTGGATTGCGTAATCCAGCACGAATTAGCTTCTCCAGCTCCTGGGTTTGCGTAGCTGAAAACAGCCCCGTGCGACGCTGCTTTGGTAAGAAGCTGAGGATGCTGTTCAAGCTAGAAACAAGATAGAGGACCAATTAATAAACAGGGATGTAGTTGGCCACGCCCACACCAACATACCTAGCCTCAAACCCCATTTCTAGCAATCTGTCGGCTTCATCCAGGACAAGAACCTCCAGGCTCCTGACGGCACTGGCCAGCTCCATACCGTCCTCCTTACGCCGGAACATGTCCGCTAGGCGCCCGGGCGTTCCGATTATTATGTTGGCTCTGAAAATAACAATCACATTACTGCTTTATCATTGGTGGGTTAATTACAACAAATCTTATTATTGAAACATCATTACAGATACTTTAGTTCAACTCAATCTACAAAATGAAAGAGGTTTTTTATTCCGTTTAACGTCTTTTACAGAATCATCCCACACGTGGGAAATTTTACACAACTTTTAAAAATAAACATTTACTTTGAGGATTTCTAATCTTTTCAAAGGCAAAATATAACATTTTTATTTTGCTCCATCTGTTTTTTCCCTTTTTTAATTTAAAAAAGTCTCATACTTTAAGAGACTCTCTCATTTCACTTTTACTTCTGTTGCATCGTCTTCCGCTCATCTGGGGCCGGGTCGTGAGGGTAACAGCATCAGATGGGAAACCCAGGCTTCTCTCACCCCGGCTGCATCCTCCATCTCACCCAGGGGGATCCTGAGGTGTTCCCTGTCCAGCTGTGAGACATAGTCTCTCCAGCAGGTCCGGAGTCTGCCTCTTGGTCTCCTCCCGGTGGGACATGCCTGAAAGACCCATCCGACACTTTTGGCTTCTAATTTAGCAGTTAATCCTAACAACAGTGACACGGACTTGTTGAAACACGAGTGTGGTCTCAAAGGTTCCGCTCCGGCACCCCAAAGACAACTAAGGAAGGAAAATAAAATGAAGCTTCGAGGAAAATAATCGAGAATTTTTAAAATTGAATTCGTTGATTTACTTGAGGAATTTTTTTCAACCCTAATTAATGGTTTAATTTGATTAGAGTATGATGATCCTTTCACTGCTCAAACGTACGATAACAAACAAATCAAAAACAACATGACAGCAGACCCTTGTTTCTTAAACTTCTGGATATCCTCCGCTGGATTGTTTCCTCCAATTAGAACCATCTGACTGAAAAAAAAAAGATAATTAAATGATTGTTAACATGTTCTTAGCATGTAACATATTAACACTGGAAGATCTGTTACTTACGTAAACTGTGGGAACTTTTGGAGAAATTTCTCCAGAACGTTGCTGATTTGTAAAGCTAGCTCTCTGGTTGGTGTGACGACAAGAGCTCCGACCTGGAGAGATTAAAATCTAGATGTTCTACACTGTGAAGGACAGACCGTTTAGAAAACCCATCATTCTCACCTGCATCTTCTTCAGTTTTTCTTCTCGTTTTAGCAGAATTTCGATCACTGGAATGATAAACGCTAAAGTTTTTCCACTTCCTGTCACCTGGAAGAACACGATAACTCCATGTGATTGATGTGATAAGTTTAAAACATTAATCTGATGATTGTATCTCTGATGACTGACTAACTGCCACAGAATACTCTTACCAAGTGGCCTGATTGCACGGACATACAGAGAGCCTTTGAAACCACAATCTGCCCCCTCACCCCTCAGTAAAACCTCAACATGTCAAACAGAAGATAGTCTCTTTGTTGCTCGAGAACAGCCTCATCTGTCGGTGGGTACTGCCGCATCTCCAGCAGCACCCACAGTCCTCCTCCTGCTTCTGTATCCACTCAGCTGGGAACCTCACCACAGAAGAGCCTCCATCTGGATCTGCTGTGCACCTCATTTTAAAGTTCTGTTGTCACTCTTCAGCTTCCTTTTTCTCACGTACTGCCATCCATCTTTGTGGCATGGGTGGTGTTAGAGTGCATCGGGTCAGGAGGACCCTGGGCAGCAGGATCAGGCTCTGATCAGAGGGAGCAGCTGTGCTGCAGCGCCGCTCAGAGGACTGAACCTGAGCCCATGTTGCTGGATCTGTGTCAAGGAGGCAGGGTAGTGTGGGGGGTGGGGGGTCTCACCAAGGGCTCTCTGATCCCTCCATCCACACAACCCCCCCTCCCCCCCCTTCTAAAGGAAGTGGAACAGTAGAGGAAGCAACAGGAAACCTCTTCTAGAATAGAAGCTCTTCAGATAACGTACAGATGTGGTTTGTATCCAGTCCAGCTGCAGACCCCCACCTCCCAGAGGGACCCCACTTCTGTAGCATCCAGTTCAAGTAAAAAAAGTTTAGTATTAATCATTAAAAGAACACACAGACAGGATGGAGGAACTCACCGCTTCCGCCGCTACGTCTTTGTTCTTTATAAACAGCGGGATGCACGCAGACTACAAGAAAAAAAATACATTTAAACCGCTTTTATTTATCGATATAAATGTTTTTTTTTTTTACCTGTACGGGTGTCATGTGTGTAAACGTGAGTTCACACAATGTTTTTAAGATACCATCGTTAAGTTTTAAAGGTAAACTATCCCACGTGCCATCTGACAGGTTCTCCATGGTTTCTTTAAGAAGTGGAAGCAAGCATTTCCGGTCCGCTCTTGTTTACGCTCCGGGTGGAAACGATCACTCGAGAGATCTTCCCCCCGCCCCCACCTCACAGCACCCCCTTTTTTTTGCTTGTGCACCAGTGTGACCTCTTTACTGGTGATGTGTTTTGATCATATACGTCTTCATGGTTTAAATGGGATTCAATAGAATGATTTTAAAGACAAATTGGAATCAAACTCAAGTGGATTCACTTGAAAAGTTTTTTTTTCATAAACACTGTAGCACAGACCCTCTGACAGACCCTCTGATAGACCCTCTGATAGACCCTCTGACAGACCCTCTGATAGACCTTCTGATAGACCCTCTGATAGACCCTCTGACAGACCCTCTGATAGACCCTCTGATAGACCCTGTCCAACACAGACCCTCTGACAGACCCTCTGATAGACCCTCTGACAGACCCTCTGATAGACCCTGTCCAACACAGACCCTCTGACAGACCCTCTGATAGACCCTCTGATAGACCCTGTCCAACACAGACCCTCTGACAGACCCTCTGATAGACCCTCTGACAGACCCTCTGATAGACCCTGTCCAACACAGACCCTCTGACAGACCCTCTGATAGACCCTCTGACAGACCCTCTGATAGACCCTCTGATAGACCCTGTCCAACACAGACCCTCTGACAGACCCTCTGATAGACCCTCTGATAGACCCTGTCCAACACAGACCCTCTGACAGACCCTCTCACAGACCCTGTCCAACACAGACCCTCTCACAGACCCTGTCCAACACGGTTCTAGGACATTTCAGCCTCGGACATTTGGGCCAAAAACCTATTTTATGTAAAAATTTTACCTTAAATAAACAGTTGCACTACAGAAAATAATTGGTTTTAGTCATTTTTATCCCATGGCTCAAATAAAAAATTCTGATATTTTTTAAAAAAATTTATATTTTATGTAAAAATTCTGATATTTTATGTAAAAATTTTATCGTAAATAAACAGTTGCACTACAGAAAATAATTGCTTTTAGTCTTGAAATTTTTTATCGTGCTTTTAGTCATTTAATTTTTTTTTTATCGTAAATAAAAAGTTGCAGTTCTTCAAATGTCCGTGGCTGAAATCTCCGAGTCACCGTGGCTCAAATATCCTAGGTTGCAGTTTTTTGGCTCAAATGTCCGTGGCTGAAAAGACCGTTCACCGTCCAACACAGACCCTCTCTCAGACCCTGTCCAACACAGACCCTCTCACATTTTTTTTGGAGTCACAGACCTCTAGAACAGGTTGTGCTAACATTAGCAACACTTCAAGTTTCAATTTATATCAATGAATGCCTTTATAATCCAGATTTATTACACAGTGGTTGAATTAACTGGTTTCTATGCTAATATTAATTAGTTGAGTCAAATCATCCAAAAAAGTAATTAAGTTATATTGTCAGTCACATTCTTAACCATCCACCCCTTATGGAGTCACAGGGGGGTGCCGGAGCTCATCCCAGCTGAGTCAAGGCGAAGGGCAGGGTACACCTCGAAGAGGTCGCCAGTCAGTTGCCCTTGGGGCAATTTGGTAGAGGCCAATCAACCTAACATGCATGTTTTTGGAGGGCTGGAGGAAACCAGAGAAAACCCACACATACAGAGAGAGAATATGCAAACTACACACAGAAAGAACAGTGTTCCAAGCCTCGTCCCCACCTGGGACTCAAACCTTGGCCTTCTCACACCTGTTATGAGTAAATTTGATGCCTTTTCATCAAAATGCTTTCAAACAAAATAATATAGATGAATGTACTGTATGAAAGTACTTGTTCAGATTAAATCATTCACAGCCAATTATTACATTTCTCAATGTAAAAATTTATATTTTTACACCAAAAATCTCATCAGAATTTGGTAACCTCTTAGGACAAAATTACTTTTACCACTTTTAGACCTAAATATTTTGATATTCTTGCAATCTGGAACAGCTATTTACAAAAAAAATGGATTTATACCTTTTTTCATATCTTGTTAACAAGCAAGTACAAAAAAACAAGACAGAAACAGTACAGAATATTGGCTTTATTATGAAAGTTGAGGGGTAGTCGTCACAAACATCTTGATTTTATTACTGTCAGATCTTGAACATCTGGACTCGCATGTAGCAGAAAACCTCCAAACAAAAAACAAACACAAAGAACCCTTTACAATTGTTTTATCTTAAAAAAAAAAAAAAAAAACCCAAACAGAAAATCAACAGATGTTCCTTTACACTGCCGTGTCTGGCGCTACGACAAGCAGTATGATCATCTGAATGTCAAGGGTTAGTGGACCGATTTCTTCTACCAGAGAAACATCTGTCTTCAAAAACAGACAGATGTGTCATACAGTTTAGGAACTTAGTTTCATATAGAACATAGAGAACAAAAATTTCAAGTTGGTACCTCATCAAAGAAAAAGGCTACCTCCAATTTTTCAGATGTTCTACATAGTTTAAGAAGTTACTTCAAAACTGTAACTTTTCACATACAACGGTGTATCATCTACATAATGAGTAAACATTCTAATGTTTTTTCGTAAGAACAGGTTTTCAAACAAAATTTCTTATTCTGTATGTTTTGGAAGCGAAGGTTCACTCAGCCAAAAAGAAATAAAATGGCAGATGGTCTACATAGTATAGGAACTCACTGTTTTAACATATAAATAACTCCAAACATTTCAAGATGTTGCATTTTAGGGGCAGAGGTTCATTCATCCAGTGTGAAGAAAAAAATCATCCAGAAAAAAAAGCCCCGAAAAGAAAAAGGGCAGATGTTCCACATAGTGAAGGAACTTACTGTACTTCAAAACTGTATAATCACTGTTTGTTTATGTTTTAAGAACTGCTTTTAAAAACAAAATTTTAATTTATGTAAGTTGGGGGCAGACAAAGTTTGGGACCTTTCTGTCTTGAATCAGACAAAAGAGAGCTCAGATTTTCATTTACCCACCAAGGGCACAGGGCATTTGCTCAAAAAGGGCCAGGGCTTCCTTCATCCAACAGCATTTAATAATGTTTCAAACATTCTCCCAAAATAAAAGCCCCAAAACAAAAACATGATGCTCTACAAAGTTAAGAAACTTTTTAGATTTTCATTCAATCAACCAAAAAAAAAAAAAAAAGATTACAACCACACCCAACCATTTACACAAAAAGGGCTGCAGCTTCATTCATCTCAATAAATCACCAGATATTCCAAAATGAAAATTATGGACAAATATTTTCACCAAAAAAGAACAGTGTTTAATTTTATGATCTAAAAGCCCCCCCACCAGATATTTCCCCACAGTACACCATATTTGGTTTAAACCTAAAGATTGCCAGCTAGTCACCTTGAGGAACACCATGAAAACTGATCCATTAGAAAGAAAAAAAAAAAAAGCCCCATTTGCCTTCAAAAAAAATATGTTTGGAAAAATGCGTTTAAAATGACAACGCCAGCTAAACGACTCGCCGAACTTCGAAAAATCTCTTCAGGTAGTAGATCTGCCCCAACGTCATGGCAACCAGAACAAGAGCTTCGAAAAAGGACCACAGTACGACGCGGCTGTTGGTGTTATCATTAACTGTAAAACAAAACAATAAATCAGTTTCTTGTGATAAAATGGTTGTTGTCGCTAGCATTAGCTTACTTGCTCTGTGTATCCTCTCACGGACTTCCATGTACTCCTGCTCATGCTTCACGGCTGTCATGGCGATGGCCAGCTCATTAATCATCTGCTCCAGCTTGTTTTGGTGAGCTGAAACAACAATAATAATAATTTAAAAAAATGAATTAAATTAGAGCAAAACAAGACACAACAGTGGCCGGAACGTCCAGAAAAAAAAGGTTTAACAATCGCTAGCAGGCTAATTGCTATATGAGCTAGAAAAATACCTTCATAGTTGTTTGCAGGCTTGTTACAATGCTAACTCTAAATAGAGTAAGTCTATTAGTATTGAGTGGTAGCCTAATGCTTGTTTGCTGGTAAATTGCTATCTTGGCTTGACCAGGTTATTTCATGCTAACAGGTTTAGCACAAAAATTGCTATGGTGGCTAGAGGTAGCATCATTAATAGTCAATTGCGCTGCCCGGCACAAACGCTGCTAGCAGGTTAATACGTATATATTCTTGGCATTTATTATTACATGCTACAGTATTATTGCAATTAACCAAATTGCTAATTAGCATTATAATTAATGGCAGGCATATAGCACTGCTAGCTAGAAAAAGCGTTTGCAAAATAGTTGCAAGCAGAATTATTACTATGTTTGCTAGAAATAGTCACTCTAATAGTATTAAGTTAGCTTCATAGTTGCTAGCAGGCTAACAGCCAGAAGCTAAGCATAGTACAGTGCACTCATAGCTATAAAATTAGCTTAGTAACAAGCTAGCTCACCTAGCTGAACAGCTAGTCCTCACAGGGATCACTTGCATTAACTCAGCTACATGCGAAACACGCGTAAATGATGCCATGATGCCACAAAACAAAAACAACAGATGCTTGTGTACGTCGCACAAAACGCAACTATTAGCTCACACTACAAAAACAATCCGTTAGTAAAACCCAGTTTCCTACCAGCCCAGCTGTCGCCACCTACAGGAGAGTGAAGGATCAACAGGTAAATTGCTAGCAGTCTAACAAAAGGTAGCGACTAGGAGGAAAATGCTTCATCACTAGCTAGAATAAAACTATAAAGTATATAAAAGTAGAAAGCCTGGAGAGTATTTCTAATGAATTTAATAATTATTTTATAGACATGGGACCAACTTTAGCTTCAAAAATTAATACTGGTAATACAAATTATGACAAAAGTCGTAAAGTCGATGTTTCTGTGTAGAGTAACCGAAGTGGATGTGAAATATATAGTTAAAGCATTCAAAAATAAAAAATCCGTTCCGTCATCTTCCGCTTGTTCTGGGGTCAGGTCGCGGGGCAACAGCCTCAAACGGGCAGCCCAGGCCTCTCTGTCCCCGGCTGCATCCTCCAGCTCACCTGGAAGGATCCCAAGTCGTTCCCCAGCCAGCTGTGAGACATAGTCTCTCCAGCGGGTCTGGGGTCTGCCCCTTGGTCTCCTCCTGGTAGGACGTGCCCGAAACACCTCGCCCGCGAGGCGCTCGGGGGGCATCCTTACCAGATGCCCGAACGACCTCATCTGGTTCCTCTCAACCTGGAGGAGGAGCGGCTCGACACCGAGCTCCTCCCGGATGGCAGAGCTCCTCACCCGATCTGAGTGAGAGCCCAGCCACCCTGCGGAGGAAGCTCATTTCGGCCAACAACAAATATAAATCAAACTGATGTGATAATAATTAAAGAAGTTATAGATCAAATTGCTCAACCTTTGACTCATAATGCAACCAATCTTTTTATCATGGAGTTGTACCTGATGACATGAAAATGGCAAAAGTTATACCCATATTCAAAGGTGGTAACAAACATCCCATATCAAATTACAGACCAATCTCACTTTTACCACAAATTTCAAAAATATTGGAAAAGCTTTTTGTTAAACAGTTAGATAATTTTCTTGAAAAAAATCAGTTAATTTCTCCGCAACAGTTTGGCTTTAGAAAACAGTTAACAACTACCTACGCAGTGACGAACATGATTGAGGAGGTCAGTTCCTCTATGGACAGAAATGAATATGTAATTGGTATCTATATAGACTTAAAACGAGCATTTGATACTATAGATCATAAACAATTACTAACAAAATGATAAAAATATGGTATTAGAGGAACTGCACATTCCTGGATAAAAAGTTATTGTTGAAATAAACAATGTAAGATCAAACTTTAGATCGGTAACTTGTGGAATACCACAAGGATCTGTTATTGGACCAAAACTCTTTAATATATTTATTAATGATATATGTAATTGTTCTAATTTATTTGAATTTATTATGTTTGCCGATGACACAACAATAGTCTGTTCAGGAAAAAAAACTCCAGGAATTATTGAGCAACATTGAACATGAATTACAACAGCTTAAAGTCTGGTTTGATTTAAATAAGTTAATACAGCAAAAACAAAATATATGATTTTTGGTAATAAAAAGGATATTGATAGTGATACAAAACTTAAAATAGATGATGTTGAAATTAAAAGAGTTTATGAAACAAAATTTTTAGGAATTATAATTGATGCTAAATTAACATGGAAACAACATCTAAAATATATAAAGACAAAAATCTCAAAAACTCTAGGAATACTGTATAAAACTAAAGATTTATTCAGTTTTAAGACTTTATTTGTTATTTACTCCTCTTTAATTCTTCCTTATATGACGTATTGTGTTGAACTGTGGGGTGGAACTTATAAAACTTTAATTAATGAGATCTTTTTATTACAGAAACGTGCAATAAGATTAATAAATAAAGTTGGGTATTTTGAACACACACATCCTTTATTTATTAAATCTAGATTGATTAAATTCAAAGATTTACATCATTTTAAAAAACTTCAATTTATTTTTAAAGTTAAGTTCAATCTTTTACCAGCAAATATACAAAAAACTATTAATCATTTCAGAAATGATTGTAATTTTTTTTTTACCTAAAACCAGAAAAGGTTTCAGACAAAGGTGTTTATTTTATGTTGGACCTCATTTATGGAACAATATCATAACTAAAGACATAAAAGAATGTGTTTCGTTTCACATACAGTATTTAAAAAGAAAGTGTCACAATTTATTTTTGAAAGTTACTAAACTTTGTGATTTGTCTCTTTTTTTTCTGTAAATTTATTTCAAGGTAACCTATGTTGTAAAATCTAGTTTTTTTGGGCACACAAGCAGTTTTTTTGCTTGAGCCTGTTCTTGGTCACCTGGATTATTTGAGGATTTGTTTTGTTAATGTATAAAGTCATGTAAAGGAGACTGAGTACCAAATAAAAAAGTTAAACATTGCTTGATAGTTTCAAGCGGGCTGATTGCTATGCTAGTTAAAAATGTTGTCAGCTCAATAGTTTCTAGAAGATTCATTTTTTTCCCCAACTACACACAAAATTTACTTAATAATTGCTAGCAGGCTAAATGCTTTGATTTGAGAATACTTTATCCCCAAAGGGAAATCTTAGTGCTGCAGTGCTACAATCATACAATGTATGATTAAAAAAATCCATTTGTTTAAGAGATGGTGGTGGGTTAACCACTATGTTAACTAGAAACAAAAGAAGCCCCAAGCAGGCTAATTTAAAAGCTATTAAGATGCAAAAGTTAACATCGTAGCTGCTAAAAAGCCAATATGGCCAGAGGCTCGGAGACGTATGGTCGATTGGAACCTAGAAACAGAGTAAGCTCAATAGCTGAAAGCAGGCTAATTAGGTTGCTAAACTAGCTATACCTTCCGTCTCCATGTCTTGGCCTTTCGGTGCCTCTCCGATGTCAATAGTGAACATGACAATTTTGGGTGTCATTGTGGACATTTTGTTGCTGAAGCAGAACTTGTATGTCCCATCCATGTGCGCTGCGACAGAATATTTTCCACTGGACTCTCTGACCCCTTTGTAGATCTGCTTCCCGTCTGGGCCGGTTATCTGAGGAGAGAATGCTGCGTTAAATACAAATACAGATTTTTTTTAAATTGGTTGACCTAGCAGATAATGTGGCCAACATGCCAATACTTATGATAGTACAGTATGTATCTATACTTAGACTACATAATTAATCGAAGGTACTAACTTAAACATAAACAAGCTACAGTTGATAGTAAGTGCTAAGTTAGCAAAGCATGCTGTTAGAGCTGCTAGTTGTCATATAAGGCTAACATGCTAATACTAGTTTGTTATGTATATTCCTCAGAATTTTCAGACAATAAAGTGTGACTTTTTTCCACACTTTCAACCCTGCAGCCTAGGCAATGATGTGGCCTATTTATAGATTTTTTTTCCATTGGCTGCCAGGGGTGCTTGAGCAGGAAAGGTGTGAGTGAGACACCTGGGAAATGTGTGGAAAAAGATGCCAGTTGGACCTTTTAATGTGGATGAATACCAACACCCTCGAAAATTCTAGAAGAAACTCATACGACGCAGGATTTACAAGCAATCAAGCTGGCTGATAAGGGAACAGAGCTACTGTACGTAAACCCAGTGGTAATGAAACTGTGGAGAGACGTTGGAAACGGCAGTGCGAAGAGTTGAAGTATTAAAAAAAAAAAAAAAAAAAAAGGAAAACATTCTTGAAGACTGGATAAACACAAAGAGTAGGTGGTGGAGTTGTTTCCACTGTGCAAATCCACCTAAAACCAAAACAATCGCCTCTGAAAAGACCATTGAGAATTTTAAAGGTGGACTGTGGTAGTGTTTCAGATTTATGAAAAGGTCCGTTCATCAAGGCATGGACAACCATGTGTCAGCAACTTCCTCCTGACTACTAACAAAAAGTAGAACATTTTCATTCAAACAAAGATATTCCATCGGACAACAGAAAATATAGATGAAGTACCTCCTATGTGTCACCTACCCTCACAAAGACCGTTAATGAAAAAGAATCCATCACACTGAAACCTGACGTATTACACTTGGGTTTTAACTGCACTGCATCTGGACTAAAGCTTCCTCCAGTGGTCATTTTAAACGTCAAAAGAAAACCTCCTCAAAGACGTTATTGTGAAAGCTAACATGAAAGAGTGGATGATAGGGAATGGTGGTCGTTCTGTGAAGCAACAGAGAATACAATTTGGGGTTTTTTTTTACTAAAAAAGCATTACTCGTTTTGAACATTAACTTAAAAACTGTGTGAACGCAGCAATCAGAGGACAAACTTCATTCCAACTATGGTTCTATTTGCAGCCACTTGACATTGGGAATCGTGCATTTAAAGTTGCACCCCGAGTTTAATGAGACGCTTTGAAGTCCAGTGGCGAGAAATTATTTATTAAAACTGGTCCACTTGCAGAGAGCGACTTTTTCAAAAGTCTACCGTGGATTCTGACAAAAAGGAGTCGTGTGAAAAAAAAAAAAAAATACCAACACTGACAAAATTGAAACGCCTGTTGCGTGACAAAGAGGACAGCACAAATTCGAGAGCCAATTTGCCTCAGTGTGAGAGCGACATAGAAAGTGATGATGAAAAAGAGTGTGACAAAGTATTTCTAGGACGATTCGACCAAAACTCTGTGGCTTCAGTCCACAGACAGAAGATTATCACAGCAAACAGTTTCCGTTTAATCATTTGTTTCAAGCTAAATTATAAAGAAAGAACAACTATTACGTTTTTAAATCACACTTTTTTCTGTAGGCCAAACTATTTTTACCTCAATCTTTGTCTTTTTGTTCTATGTTTTTTAAGTAACATTGTTTTTACGTGATTATGCTGACGAACAAATTTCCTTCCCTTTTGGAGGGACAATGAAGAAACTTGAATAAATGCAACAGAGGGCAGAGTAACAAGAAGGTCGGGGGTCGAGTCCCAGAGTGGGGGTGAGGCATGAAACACTGGTCTTTCTGTGTGTAGTTTACATATTCTCCCCATGTATGTGTGGGTTTTCTCTGGTTTCCTCCAAAAACATATATGTTAGATTGATTGGCTGCAAGGAATGAGTGTGTATGTGTGTGTGGATGGTTGCCACGCAACCTGTTCAGGGTGTAACCTGCCTCTCGCCTGAAATCAGCCGGGTTAGGTTCCAGCACCTTCCTGCTACCCCTTTCAGCATAAATGTTCAGAAGACAAAACAAGAAAAGCATCAGGTTGAAAAATAAAAAAAAAGTTGTTTTTTTTTTTTTTTTTTGCTGTTAAAACCAGCCCTGCTGTCGTGTTGTGTTTTCATCAGCCGCCCGCTGTGTTGCTCAAAGAAAAGTTAAGGTATGCTATAAAAAGCCCATCCAGGCTGCTTTCCGACGAGAGGCAGGATATGTCGTAAATTAAAAGAAACACTTGATGCTGAATGATAACCTTAGTGGATATACCATCGAGCTGCTGTCACATATTAGAAAAATAAAAATCATTACAGATCTCAATTTATTTATGAGTCAAAACAACTAATAATTCAAAATAAAGAGAGTAAAGCTTGATCTAAAAATAACAAGCTTTAATTAGTAGTGACGGGTTACAATTGTAATTTTCTGTTTTATATTAATTAACCTTGTTTTATCAAGTCAAAGCAACCAAATGAAACCCTCTGGTATTCTCCCACCCTCCAAAAACATGCATGACTGGTAACTGAGAAATTGCCCCTCAGCATGGGTGTGTGTGGCCCTCCAAACAGACTGGTAACTTGTTCTGGTGCACCCCGCCTCTTGTCTGAGGAACAGCTGGAGCCCCCTCCTTCAAAGATAAGCCTTTCAGAAAATTTTAAGCTTGAATTAAAAACAACACTTTAATTACAAGAAAATGGATTCTTTTTGACTTATTAATGATTAAAAAAAAAACTATCAATTTATTAAAAGGATTTCCACAAAAATGGTTTCATTGCCATTTTAATGATAATAAAATACTATTTAATCTATAAATGATACATT
Organism: Neostethus bicornis; assembly: GCA_902685375.1. NCBI lineage: Eukaryota > Metazoa > Chordata > Actinopteri > Atheriniformes > Phallostethidae > Neostethus > Neostethus bicornis. The sequence goes on from CACRXE010000035.1 coordinate 476,986, forward strand.
TATTTTTAACGTAATTTGTAAAATGTGAACTAAATATTGCCAAGTTATTAATTTAATCAGATTTAATCAAATATAAACAGTTAGAACACCTCATGTGGACTTAATTATTTTAATCCAGATTAGAACAATGATTGATCATAAATATTTAAAATATTCTGTTAAATTTACTGACAAATCAAATATTAATCTTTAGCCAAAGGGCTATCAAAGCTAGACTTCCGGTTTGCGTTTATAATAATAAAAGTCATTCATTTAATAATTTATTACTTCATTTAGAATCAAAACAAACTGAAAAGAAATCATCTCAAAATAAATCATCAAATACTGAATCTATTTACACTTAATAATACAAACAGCTGCTATCGCTAATCTTTAACATCACAAATCCTTCATTTATACAAATACAAAGAAATGAGACTTTAAAAAATATACATTCTTATTTTTTTAAATACAAATTGCAAAGAAAATGAGCCAAATTTAACGTAAACCGATAAATTAGCAGTAAAATAATGAACGATAGGCCCTGCGCCTTAAAGCTAACAATCACGTGTTTGTTTTAACGTTGATTAAAAATCTCACCTCCACGTCGATGTCTAAAAATCCTCCTTCAGCCACTTCAAACATTAAACTCATCTTTGTTCCGGAATTAACGCGTTCATAAAAACATTCTTCTGCGTGAGCATCGATACTAACAAAGTATCCGGAAGCAGAGGCGCACAATCCGACTAGCAACACTATCAACTCCGCAGATGTAAACATGGTGGTTTTAAGGAGTAAAACAGATTTTAAAAGTTGCTTTACTGGTGAAATCCCGCAAAAAAATACTGCGTGTGGAAACTAACAACCTTCTGTTTTACAAGTGCCACGTAAGGCCTAAAGTACGGAAGCCGTGACCTGGATATGACGTCATTGTACGGTGGCCTGACAGACCAAACATTACAGAATGTCATCTTCTGTTTTTTAATAGCAAAGCAATCAGCTTTCTAACAATTATTAAGCTAGTTTTCGGTTTCAGAAAGGGAGGTAACTTAAACCAGTAAACTCTGGGTTAGTTAAGCCGGTTTCAAGAAGAGAGTTAATCAAAACTCAGAGTCGGTTACCAGGGCAACTGACTCAGCAAACCAAACCTTGTCGGGAGCAGGTTTACTTGAGGAAACCCAGAGTTTCTCTCGGTCTCCGCTCCTTTTTAAAGTGAACAGGATTTAAATACGCCTTCCTCGTTCAATCTGTTTTTACATTGATGGATAAATTGCAAAAATTTCTCAGATGAGGGAAAAATAAAGTATGTAAAAATAAAAAAAAACACCTGTTTCCTTCACGCAGAGACCAAAATGTCCGTTTCTAGATCATCCTGTAGATGAGGACGCTGGATTCATTCACAGGGAAATGAATTCATGCCACAAAATAATTTTGAGACCACGAGTTAATTTTCCATCATCTCTTCATTCATGTTTATTTGAGCTGTATCGTTTTTCTTGAGACTCCATAACATACATTAATAATCTTATCCATCCGTACATCAGACACGTCACACACTCTTGTATCGCGTGTTGCGTTACGTTTTTTTTTTCTTTATAAAGTTAGAGATGCTGATCACGTTAGTACGGCCACAGTTTGCAGCAGCTGCACTGATAGATTTAATTATTTAATAAAGTCAGGTGGTCTACCTGTGATCTATGACGTCATCATACCTTACCTGTTTGAATTATGGTTTTATTTTTTATGTTCTTTTAATGCCGACAGGATTATTTATAGAACTACATCAGTGTTGGTAAAGTTTAAAAACATTTACATTTATGTATTTATTGCTCTCCATAAAATGTATTTCATCATAGGATTATTGTTACTGTAAAAATCCCACTTCATCCACAACGGGAAGTTTAAAAAGAACTTTTAATTCATACAAATATTGGTCTTCTATTTAATTACTGAAGTAATTCCTTAAATGATTGAAAAATTAAGAATGATTTCCTATTTTACTGGAATATGACTACGATAAAATAAATATATATACACACACTTTATTCATCCCTCAACGGTAAAATTTGAGTGCTGCCGTGAGCTCAGTGGGATTCAATCCCTCGAACTTCCAGTCCACGGGCGAACGTTCTACCGCTGAGCTACTGCCTGACCACAGTGCTACCATTATTCAGTAATTAGTTACACCGAACACTATGATTAAATATAAACTTATGTATTTCCTCTAGGAGCTCTTTCCACCCAGGTTTTTTCTCTCTCTTTGGAGGAAGATGCCTCCAGACATTTTTTAAATAAAACTGTGCTCATACTGTCTGTATGTCTGCAGTAGGACAATTATTTCAATTATTTCTTGTTGTGAAGAAGAAAATATTTCGCCCCCCCACTCTACGGCCTGACTATAATTAGTATCATTTTTCCATGAAATTGTTCTAAGTACACCTCTGCATAACATTGTATCCTCATTAACATAACTAAAATAACTATAATTCTACAAAAAAAGAAGAATCAAAAATACCTTTTGAGGTTTACAAAACGATCCTAAGTTTATTTAGCCAAAACTCGTACAAGAAAAAAGATAAAGATCATAAGAAGAAAAGTCATTATAGAAAAAAGTTCTATACGCAGATCGTCCTTTTCTTCTCCCCCGTCCGTCGATCTGCTTATCAGCTCCGAACGTCTGTTTTTATAGCCTCCAGCTGGTGACCTCTTGACCCCAAGGGGCTTTCCATCTTCTGTACCAGTCCATCTTTCTGCTTGAGCTACCCATAGAAGCGTTCATCCATGACATACACACATCCTGTCAGGTACACCTTCCAGAGCTGACCCCTTCCCCATTTACTCCTATCTATTAAACTGTATTTAATACAGTTTAATACAGATAACTGCAGGCATTATCTGTGTCACACTCCACACTTTTTAATGTTCAACACCTGCTTTATTGCTCTCTGCAGGAAGCCCTATCTGTGACACTCCTTGGCACACTTCTCCCTCCAGCACCCCTCTACGAGCCCCCCTTCCCCCCTTTGACTGAAAATGATGCATTTTCCCAACAACATGGGGCAGCTTTCCCAACACCTCCTGTGGTGAATGAGGTCAAGATTATACCAGTAGGAGTTATAGAGAAGGGAATTATAATCCCATCCCATTGTCCGAAATGAGATAGTAATTAACATGTCATAATATGAAATGATAGAACTTAATAAAGCCTTAGATAATACTTATAGTATGTGTATGAGGTAGTAGAAAGTTTGTGATCATACATGTACTGGTGCATGCACCTGGAGCTCTCAGCCCCAAAGTTAACCCCCCTTATCTGTTTTGACTTTTGCTGCTGATCTGTGTGTGTGTGTGATCCTGTTTCCACCTAAAAGAGTGCAGCTCTTACAACACCCCCCCTGGAAAGTGGTCCCACATCACACCAACATGCAGTGTAAAAAAGGGAAGACTCACATTAAGTTTCAAAACATGATCAAAGCCTACTGCATACACTGGTACATATCCCTGGAGCAATCAGTCCCAATGTTAAACCCCCCTTAACTGTTTTGACTCTTACTGCTGGGCTGTATGCGTGATCCTGTTTTCACCTAAAAGAGTGTAGCTCTTACAACACTTGGAATTCAAAAAAATTAAAATTTTATTTAAACTATAAATATTTTTGACTAATTGAACCATTTGATACTAAAAAATGAATGAAATAAAATCAAGAAATTTAAACTGCTTATACCAGTGGTGCCCAAGCACCAGGCCACGGACCGATACCAGGCCGTGGGTCATGTGGTACCGGGCCGCACAGAAAGAAGAAATAACTTATATTATTTCCATTTGGTTTATCATTCGAGCCATGACGATGTTTTAATTTGAAGTGACCGGATTTTATTCCTCACATTCATCAATGACTCACGAATGACGCATCATTCTATTAAATTTAAATCCATAAACTAGCAAAATGAGTAAAAAAACAAAGATTTATGAGAAGCTTCTTTGCTAAGAGGAGGTACAGAGTTACAAAGCAGACTGGACCTTAGAAACACTCTTCAGGTTTCAGGTCAGATGGCACTGTCTGGTTCCAGCAAAAAAAAACACAGAACTCTGATCAATCTAATCTTACAGTGAGAAGACTAACTGGTATTTTTATTCACTTTGTTTTTGTGGTGTCTTTTATTTTGAAGGTATGTTTACCGTTTCCCAGGCAACCTGAGTGCGTGAGAGTAGAGAGATCGTTTCCATGTTATAAAGACGCTAGTAATAAATTTTCTCATGAGGACAAAGTGGATTTAACTTTATTATTTATTAAAACCCCATTTTTTTCAGACTGCTCTTCTGACCTTTAGACCGGCCTGTGAAAATATTGTCAGAGACTAAACCGGTTCGTGGCGGAGAGAGGTTGTGGACCCCTGGCCTATACCTTGCTCTGTGCTGTGTTCGAGAATGTTCGGTGCAAAAAAACTCTACACCATAGAGTTAATACTCCCTGCACACACTCTGACAATGAGAGCGCCAACTACTGTAGTGTGCAATTACATTTTAGTCTAGTACGGCAAAAAAACCCCAACATGTTCCACAGGGTCACACGCACCCCCCTGGCATCACACTGTGCCCCCCATCTTTTTGAGAAGCACTGGCTTAATACAAGACAATAGGGTCTTTGCCACTCCAGCTAGTAACAGAATTAACTTGAAACAAAGTTAGCTTAATTGTTTCTAATAATGGCTGCCAAGCTCAAAATAGAATCAGCTTTGTTTTTTCGTAAGATGGTTACCACAGCGATGGTCATGAACATTCCAGAAGCTTATAAAAGGAACAGCGTGTGATGTCATCAGTGCATTATTATGTCAGAATCACCATTCCATCCCCAGAGCAAAATGGTAAAAATGGTCTCTAGTTTTAGCCATTAAAGTACCATCAACAACAAACTAAAGATGGATTCCAAAGAACCAATGGCAGATGGAAAAACAGATACAATTACCAAAGAAAAACTGGAGAGATTTCATTGTGAATTCCTGATGTTAACCAATAAAGAACAAGATTTTGGACTGAAAATGGAGTTTTTACAAAAACTGATCAACTTGCTCTCATCAGAAAATCCAGAGCTACCAAATTTTGGTGACACAAGAGAAGAACAGAAAGTGCAAGCGCTGGAACGTATTTACGTAGATATGCTGCGTAACTTCACCACTTCGGCAGAAACGTTTGCAAAAATGGAGATGCAGTCTTTAGGGAAACCAGACGAAGGAAATTTCACTATTTCCATTGAAGCTGCACCGCCAATGAGCGGAGAACGATTGCAACCAGGTTCCTATTATGAAAGAAAAATCAAAGTTTTGCAAGACATTCTAAATGAACTAACAACTAAAATGAATATGAACGAGCAACCAAATGAAGGTCGAAGCTTAACGGATGAAGACCTCCGTGTTGTTGTTAGTGAAACAATCAGGAAAGTCCACCACATGGAACACAGCTATCAAGATCTTCTTCAAAATTTTGCCGAAGCTGCGCAGACATTTGTCGACAACGAGTTAAAATCTTTTAGATCAACTCAAGATGAACGCACAAACGATGAGCCACTTGCGGGTGTTGATGACGCCAAAGAATCAGAAGACAGCGACAATAGCCAATCCGGAGAAAACATCAAAAGGCACTCCGAAGAAAACGACAATAGCCAGTCTGGGGAAAACATCAGAAGGCAGTCCAAAGAAAACGACTATAGCCAGTCTGGAGAAAACATCAAAAGGCAGTCCGAAGAAAACGACTATAGCCAATCTGGAGAAAACATCAAAAGACTGTCCGAAGAAAATGACAATAGCCAGTCTGGAGAAAACATAAAAAGACTGTCCAAAGAAAATGACAATAGCCAGTCTGGAGAAAACATAAAAAGGCAGTCCGAAGAAAACGACAATAGCCAGTCTGGAGAAATCATCAAAAGGCAGTGCGAAGAAAACGACAATAGCCAGTCTGGAGAAAACATCAATAGCCAGTCAGAAGAAAACGACAATAGCCAGTCTGGAGAAAACATCAATAGCCAGTCTGAAGAAAACGACAATAGCCAGTCTGGAGAAAACATCAAAAGGCAGTCCGAAGAAAACGACCATAGCCAATCTGGAGAAAACATCAATAGCCAGTCTGAAGAAAACAACAATAGCCAGTCTGGAGAAACCCCCAAAAAGCAGTCCGAAGAAAACGACAATAGCCAATCTGGAGAAAACATCAATAGCCAGTCTGAAGAAAACGACAATAGCCAGTCTGGAGGAAACATCAAAAAGCAGTCCGAAGAAAACGACAATAGCCAGTCTGGAGAAAACATCAAAAAGCAGTCCGAAGAAAACGACAATAGCCAGTCTGGAGAAAACATCAAAAAGCAGTCCGAAGAAAATGACAATAGCCAGTCTGGAGAAATCATCAAAAGGCAGTCTGAAGAAAATGACTATAGCCAATCCAGAGAAAACGTCAAAAGGCAGTCTGAAGAAAACGACTATAGCCAATCCAGAGAAAACATCAAAAGGCAGTCCAAAGAAAACAACGAAAGTCAAGGTGCTGGCCCATCTGGAGAAAATCTCAAATTTCGAGGAAAAACTTTCGACCGTTTTCAATCAGATTTGCAAAACGTCATTGATAATTTCATTGATAGTCCATTACCCCTGGAAAAAATCCTTGGAGAAGTTTCTGGATTGGAAAAAACATTGACTAAGCTGGATAATAATACGCTTGAAAAAGGAGACTTGGAAATCACTGATGAAACTGCTATTCATATTTACAACACTAAAAGTGACGAAAGCGACAGTATTGAAGATGAAGATGGTAACTTCAACATAAAGCACAGCCAAAGAGAAATAGTCAAAACCGTCAAACTATGTCCACCAGTTAAAGATGCAAAAATTAAAGAAATTCGACAAGAGATTAACACAGTTAGAACAACACAGACAACAATAATCTACAAAATGCCTGACAGTTCAACTTCATCTGAAGATTTGAACATAATTGGAGACAGACCATTTTCCCGATTGAAGAACATTGATGGCTGTAAATACATTTGTTCAGATTGTAATGGATTAACCTGGCCCAAAAAAAGACCAGAAGAGGAAAAACGACAGCGAAGAGTTCACTTCAACATTTCCGGGGAGAAATCCGTAAAGTTTAAAAAACCTGAAAAACCAGAAACAGAAGTTGCAGTTGTTCCATCAACAAGTAACGATGTAAGAATCTTCCCAAATCTACCAATAAAGTTACCAAAGAAATTTTCTTTCAAGAACATGATTCAGGTCTTCAAAGGCACCAAGAATGACCAAAGATTGGAAACTCAATCGGAAAAGTCAGAACGAGAAAACCCAACAAGTGATCACAAAGCCTCACAGGATGCTCCCAGGAAGAGAAAGGAGAAGAAAAAGCATTTAAAATAAAAAAACCCCTGCCAAATACTGTCTCAAAATTCAAACAAAAAGAGACATTGGCAGCTTTCATGCAAAACCAGCAGCAAAAGAAATTGAAAAAAAAAAGTGTCTCATGATCCGAACAACAAAAAGAGCACAGCAGTTTTCACAAGAAAACAGAAGCAAATGAAATTGCAAGATTAAAAAAAAAAAAAAAAAAGAAAAAACCCCAAAAAAGCCAAAAAAAATAAACAGTTGCATCAAAAGTCCTGTTTTACTTGTTTTTTTAACATACTATATTCATCCCTCAACCGGGAAATTTTTGTGTTGCATTGCACCACAGCAGGCTGCCAGGACGGCGCCAATGGTCGGAGCGAGAAAGATTAGACGTCTTCCTCATGGACACCTAGACATGAGCTCAGTGGAATTTGAAACTGCTTCTCCGAGTTCTACCACTGAGCTATTCCCTCCTTCCTAATAATTACGCATTGTTGCGGTGGTGTCACATTATGTTGCTTTAGGGTTCATTTTTTGCTAGCTGGAGACAAAAAATGTCTCCAGCTAGTTATTTTAGGCTAATAGCTAAAATAACTAGAAACTTAGGAAAACACTAAAAGTCAGCTTAATTGTTGCTATCAGGCTACTTGCTTTGCTAATTTTGGAATTATCAGAATAAAAAACGCTTTTATTGCCATGGTCAATAAAGAGGATCAGAGACTAGAAACTTGCTGTGGTACTAGTGTGCAGATATAAACATAAAAAAATAAAATAAAGTAAATAAATAAAATATATTAATAATAATTTTAACAAAACTAAGAGTGCTCAGAAAGAAAGTACAATATCACAGTAAGATTATATTAAATAAAAGAAGAATAATTTACAACACATGTAGATGTATTATAATTTATAATGTATTAGACTGGGGTAAAATCACTTAGCATTTATAGCAGATACCGATAATTGACAATATTGTTGGCTAGCAACAGGAGGACGAGCGGAAGGCGACCAGAAGAGGAATCAGAAGCCATCAAGATGGTGAGAAAACCACCTCAACTGCATGTGAGGGCTGGTACTGATGTTAGACCATTGGTATTTTCTTGGTAGGAAAGACAATGTGAATTTCCTGCATCCTGCAGAATACACTCAGTTTCAAATTAATATGCAGATTAGATGTTTTTGTTTCTCTGGAGGAGACTTCTTATTTTTTAATTGAGATACTACCTTTAACACATTGTCTAGTTTGAGTAACTCACTTTGAGTCACACCACTTAAAAACATTGAAAACAATGAAAGAAAGTTTCCCTTTTAACATCATCAGGAGCTGGCACATTTTCAGCTAAATTGGCTCCTACATTAACAAAAAAGTTATTGAACTCATTGACAATTTCTTGCTTATTTAAGATAGTTGTGTGTTTAGTTTTAATACATGTTGGAAAATGCTTTTCTTTTTTATTTTCCATCACTTCATTTATCACCCTCCAGGTAATTTTAGTATTGTGTATATATTTCTGCAGTAATATTTCATAATAATCCTTTTTTGTTTTCTCATTATACTTATTAATTTGTTTTTATAATCTTTGTAAACTTTTTCTTTTGCTTTAGTAGGTTTTTTAATAAAATCTCTATATAACTTGTTTTTTTTCTACAGGCCTTTTCCAAACTTTTTTTCATCCATGGTTTTGATCTTGTTTTTATTTTGTGGTTACCTTGTTTCAGAGGACAATAATAATCATATATCCTCATAAATATGTCTAAGTAGTTCTTCTTGCTGACAGTTGTAGTCCTTCCCATTGAAAGGTGTAGTTCTTCTTCCTGAGAGTTGTAGTCCTTCCTGCCGAGAGTTGTAGTTGTTCTTTCTTTTTGCTGAAAGTTGTAGATCAGGGGTGTCAAACTCAGTTCCTGGAGGGCCGGTGTCCCTACAGGTTTTCCATGTGTTCTTGCATCTACACACCTGATTCTGGTTAACGAGTCATTGTGCCAAATTTGATTGGTTGTTGATTTTACTGTTTGTGCATCAGCTGCATTGAACCAGGAACACATGGAAAACCTGCAGTGACACTGGCCCTCCAGGAACTGAGTTTGACATCCCTGTTGTAGATCTTTTGGCTTACAGTCGTAGTCCTTCCTGCTGAACACTGTAGCTCTTTCTGCTGAAAGTCTTAGTCCTTCTAGCTAAAAGATGTAGTTTTTCCTGCTGAGAGTTGTAGTTCCTTCAGCCCAAAGTTGCAGGGCCTTCTGCTCAGAGTTGTACAGTAGTACATCTTCCTAAGTCCTTCCTCCTGAAAGCTATAGTTATTCTTGCTTAAAAGCAGACTGAAATAAAAATGCATCATTTGGACATATAAAATGTGTAAAAAATAAATAACAAAACATTTATGCATAGGTGACTTTACCGTAAACTAGACAAGCACTTATGATAATGAGAACCCAGCAAGCTTTGTAGATTTTATGAGTCAATGTGGAGCTATGTAAAAGCAGTGACTTTGAATTAGGTCAGGTTGTCCCAGAACAGGCACTGCTGGGATTTGACCTAGCTTTCACCAGCTATGCCACAGTGCCTAGTGACACCTTAAAACACATCGATTAAGCAAATACTAAACAATTACAGCGATTGAAGATGCATGGCAATTCCTGTCAGACGGCAAGCTGTGCCCACACACAAACAATGGACTCAGTCAATCAAGAAAGAGTTTTCATTTACTTTGCAAATAAATGTCTGAAAATTAAAAAAAAAAAAAAACAATCCTCGATTTCAAAATCACACTACTATGCTAATGTCTCCGAAAGCAGGGTTGTTAAAGGTGACACACTTATTTCCCCTTTATGTACAAGACCTGCAATTCATAACTTCCTTACAAAAATAAAGGTTAACCTAGTCAATACATTGAGCTGTTGAATTATGTCTTACAGTGACTTGTCTAAAGCAGCAGCAAACAGGCAAAGAAAATAAAGTTCTGATCCAAAAAAACCCAAATGACTCAAAATCCTTTCTGCCTCTCAACCACTGCATAGGGTGGTGTAATGCACATTCCCAACAAGTGGAGCACAGCGCTCATTATGTTGCTCTGGCATCACATATACTAAAATTGGAACGATACAGAGAAGATTAGCATGGCCCCTGCGCAAGGATGACACGCAAATTTGTGAAGCGCTCCTTGTTAACCTTGAATGTTAATTTTCTCCAAAAACACATTTACTTGTCCATGCCCCAGATACATTCATACCAACAGACATGCTGAGGAATTCTTGCCATGGCTGGGATTTGAAGCCACACTCTTTTTTTGTGACCTCTTCCTGCTGAGAGTTGTAATCCTTCTTGATGAAATACTTCTTCATGCTCAGATTTGTAGAACTTCCTGCTGAAAGCTGTACTTCTTACTGCTTACAGGTTAGTAATTACTGTTGAAAGGTGTAGTCCATCCTTCTGAGAGTTGTAGTCCTTATTGCTAAAAGTTATACTGTGTATTTGATTGTTTCATTTTCAATACATTTTTATTTCTTGTTACTTTTGTGAGTTTCAAGTGGTTTCAGACCGTGTATTTTTATTTGTACCATTAGTTAATTTTTTTGTTGTTTTGTGTTCATAAATGTCTGAATGAATTGAATTGAAAGTTGTAGTTCTTCCTGAAGAAGAACTACATGCAGAAGACTACAGAAGAAGTGTGTTCAAGCAGGCTGGTACTGGTGGAGAAAAGTGTCAGGTGTGATGTGTGACAGAAGAGTTTCAGCTAAAATGAAAGAAAAAGTGTACAAAACCGTGGTGAGAGCGGCCATGCTGATTGGTCTAGAGACATTGGCACTGAGGAAAAGACAGGAAGCAGAGATGGAGGTAGCAGAGATGAAAATGCTGACGATGTCTCTGGGAGTGACCAGGATGGACAGGATCAGAGGAACAGCACATGTTAGAGGTTTTAAAGTCAGAGAGGTCAGACTGAGATGGTTTGGACATGTACAGAGGAGAGAGAGAGAGTACATCAGAAGAAGGATGCTGGGTTTGGAACCACCAGGAAAGAGGACTAGAGGAAGACCAAAGAGGAGGTTCATGGATACAGTGAAGGAAGACATGAAGATAGTTGGTGTGACTGAAGAAGATACAGCAGATAGGGTTAGATGGAAGAAACTGACTTGCTGTGGCGCCCCCTGGAGGGAAATGCTGAAAGGAGAACAAGAAGATATGCTCGCTTAAATATTATGATTCCAACATTTCCCCTTTTGACCTCTGCTAAGAGGTCGCACCCTAGTAACAATAGCCAAATTTAGTATTAAAAGTCTGGAGTATTAAAACAATGGACATACACTAAAAGCATCATACAGAATAAAAAATGAGATATTTCAATGTGTGCATTTGCAGGAGTAACCCTTTTTGTGCATTTAGATAAGAGGGGAACTCAGCCACTGCTTTGGTTAAAATCGTGGTCCGTTTTGCTGAAAAAAAGTAGGTCTTCTTGCTGACAAGTGTAGTTTTTTTGGCTTACAGTCGTAGACATTCCAGCTCAAAGCTGCAGTTCTTCCTGCAAAAAGTTGTAGTCCTTCTTGTTAAGAGGTGTTGTTCTTCCTGCTGAGAGTTGTAGTTCTTTTTGCTTGAATATATACTTATTCGTGCTGAGAGTTTTAGTTGTTCCTGCTGGAAGGTGTAGTTCTTCCTGCTGACAGATGTAGTCCTTGCCATTGAAGTTTTTCCTGCAGAGGGCTGTAGTCCTTCATGCTGAAAGGTGGAGTTCTTCCTGAGGAGCGGTGAAGTTCCTCCTGCTGAAAGTTCTAGTCCTTTTTGCTGAAAGGTGTAGGAAGAAATCTTCCTATCAAGAGTTGTAGTCCTTCTTGATGAAAGGTGTAGTTCTTCATGCTGAGAGTTGTAGTCCTTCTTGATGAAAGGTGTAGTTCTTCATGCTGAGAGTTGTAGTCCTTCTTGATGAAAGGTGTAGTTCTTCATGCTGAGAGTTGTAGTCCTTCTTGATGAAAGGTGTAGTTCTTCATGCTGAGAGTTGTAGTCCTTCTTGATGAAAGGTGTAGTTCTTCATGTTGAGAGTTGTAGTTCTTCTTCCTGAAAGGTCTAGTTGTTTTGGCTTACAGCTGCCGTCCTTCCCTCTAAAAAGCGTAGTTCTTCCTGAGGAGAGATGTAGTTTTTCCAGCTGAAAATGCTAATCCTTTTTGCTAAAAGGTGTAGTTTTACCTGTTGAACTTTGCAGTCCTTCCCAGAGGAAGGTTGGTTGTTTCAGTTTTGCTGGTAATTGTAATCCTTCCTGCTGGGAGCTGTAGTTTTTCCTGCTGAGAGTTGTAGTTCCTCCAACCGAGAGTTGCAGGTCATCCCGCTGAGAGTTGAAGTTCATCTCACTGAAAGGTGTAGTACTTCCTGCAGAAAGTTGTAGTTCTTGCTGAAATACATACTTCTTCATGCAGAGAGTTGAAGTCCGTCCTCCTGAAAGGGGTAGTCCTCCTTGCTGAAAGGTGCAGACCTTTCTGCAGAGAGTTGTAATCCTTTTTGGTGAGAGAGGCAGTCATTCTTGTCAAAAGGTGTAGTTCCTCCTGTTGAAAGGTAGTGTACTTCCTATTGACAGGTGTAGTTATTCCTGCTGAGACGTGTAGTCCTTCCTGCTGAAAGGTGTAGTTCTTACTGAAAGCTGTTGTCCATGAATGAATGAATATTTTTATACTGCCAAAATTCAAAAGACTATCATTAGGCAATACAACGAATTAATATTATTACAGCCAAAACGGACTGGGCTGAAGCTGCTTACAGAAGCCCATCCTCCACATCTAACAAATCAAACAATCTAGCAGTTAAGGTTCAAAATAAAAGGTTCCTTTTTTTCAGTATTTATTACAACAATGCAGTCTTGAATCATTTTATGTTTTAAGTTTTTTTTTTTTGCTTTAAATTTAACATGTAAATTATTCCAAAGTCTAGTTCCAAAAATAGATAAATATTTTGTTTTATAAATTTATTGAACAGCAGATTTTTTTTGCATGATTTTACAAGACCTTTTGTCATCCATGGGTTATGTTTATAATTGTATTTTACTTTCATTTTTTTTAATGGGACAATAGTAATTGTACAGTGTTGTAAATGTTTCAAGAAATGCATCGTATGAGTCGTTGATATCACGTTAATAAACCTCATTCCAATTTTGTTCTCTACGTTTAGCTTAAAAGGTATCAATTGCCTCAGGTTTTTTCTGTCTTTGTAACTTAAATTCACTTCTATGTTTAATGTTTAACTTAAATTCAAATATCACAAAAACTCGCAGATGATCATCTTAAAAATAAACCATTTTTCAGATTTCTGTCTATTGAATTAACAAAAATATTATCTATTAAAGTTTCACTATTCTTCGTTATTCCACTAGGTTTTTAAATCAAAAGATACATGCCCATACCAAGCATACTGTTTACAAAATCTGCTGTTTGTGTGTACGGATGATTTCAACAAGTCAATATTAAAGTCCCCACATATCAGGAGATGCTTATCATTATACTTGGAAAATATGTCAAAGATTTTTGTGTTAAATTCATCGATACAAGATCCCGGAGTCCTATAAATACGACTTATAATTAACTTCTTTTTTTTTAACAAACTCATTTCTTAATTTAATTGTAACACATTCCACAACTCTTCAACAGATAATGTCAATTCTTCTACAAACTTACAGTTTAAACAAACTTACAGTTTAAACCCTCTTTAAGAAAAAATACCACTCCTCCTCCCCTCTTATTTTTTTTTAATTTTGCTTAAATAAATCACATCCCACTAGTTTAAAGTTCAAGTCTTTGTCATCACAGAGCCAAGTCTCTGAAACAGCAATAATGCTGAATTTAGACTTAAAGTTATTTAAATAGTCTTTCATTTTGCTCAATTTTTTATAGAGACTCCTGCTGTTGATGTGGATCAAAGAAATCTATGAGTTAAATGCTTTGAAGTCCTCCTCAGTATGGTAATCCCAAGCATTGTTTATGGTTTCTCTCAGATGTTCATCTGGGTCTATGTCAGTTTCCAAATCATATGTCTCATATTCCTGAAGTTCAAAAATAGTTAGGTCCTTTATTTCTATTGTGGATTGGTGTTTAGTCGGTCTTCTTGCTGACAAGTGTAGTTTTTTTGGCTTACAGTCGTAGACATTCCAGCTCAAAGCTGCAGTTCTTCCTGCAAAAAGTTGTAGTCCTTCTTGTTAAGAGGTGTTGTTCTTCCTGCTGAGAGTTGTAGTTCTTTTTGCTTGAATATATACTTATTTGTGCTGAGAGTTTTAGTCGTTCCTGCTGGAAGGTGTAGTTCTTCCTGCTGACAGATGTAGTCCTTGCCATTGAAGTTTTTCCTGCAGAGGGCTGTAGTCCTTCATGCTGAAAGGTGGAGTTCTTCCTGAGGAGCGGTGAAGTTCCTCCTGCTGAAAGTTCTAGTCCTTTTTGCTGAAAGGTGTAGGAAGAAATCTTCCTGTCAAGAGTTGTAGTCCTTCTTGATGAAAGGTGTAGTTCTTCATGCTGAGAGTTGTAGTCCTTCTTGATGAAAGGTGTAGTTCTTCATGCTGAGAGTTGTAGTCCTTCTTGATGAAAGGTGTAGTTCTTCATCCTGAGAGTTGTAGTCCTTCTTGATGAAAGGTGTAGTTCTTCATGCTGAGAGTTGTAGTCCTTCTTGATGAAAGGTGTAGTTCTTCCTGCTGAATTTTGTAGTTCTGCTCTTCTTTTCTTAGAAAGATGTAGTTCTTTCCTGTTGAAATTTGCAACGTTTCCTTTAGGAAGTTGTCATCTTTCTTTCTTGAAACTGTAGTTCTCACTGCTGGGGGATGGCATCTTCCTGCTTAAGTTTGTTGTTTTTACAGCTTCTTAGCTTTTTTTTCTCCCATTAGAAGGTAATCCTTCTTCAGTTAGAAAGTTTTAGTCCTTTTTGCTGGAACTTTCAGTATTTCCAGGTAGTAGATTCTTCCTGATTAAATTAAAGTTCTTCTTGCTGGTAGTTGTATGTCCTCTTATTTGGAGTTTTACGTCTTTCCTGTTGAAAGTTGTAACACGTCAAAAGGAAATTTTAGACCCTCCCGCTGAAAGTCTCAGTTCAGCCGGTTGGTAGTGTAGTTCTTCCTGCTTAGTGTTGTAGTCCTACTTGCTGAAAGGTGTAGTTCATCCTTCTGAGAGTTGTAGTTCTTATTGTTAAAAGTTGTTGTTCTTCCTGCAGAAAATTGAAATCCTGTTTGCTGACAGGTTTAGTTCTTCCCGCTGAGAGTTGAAGTTCATCTCACTGACAGGTGTAGTACTTCCTGCAATTCAATTCAATTCAATTTCATTTGTTTTGCCCAAAATCACAGAATGTCCGTCTCAATGGGCTTCACAAGAAAAAGAGGAATGTATTAACACAAATACACAAAAGAAAAATAACTAACAAATGCTAACTAAACAAGACTAGCACATTAATGCACTTAGACTCTCCTTCTCGGTGAGGAAAAACTCCTAAAAAACCCATCAGTGGGGAAAAAATAAGAAACCTCATGGGGATCCACATGAAAGAGAGATCCCTCCCCCGGGACGAGCAAACAATGTGTCAAAGATTATTGTTTAAATATTAGCTTGATCTAATCTACAGATAAATATCTAAAGAAGTCTATAGATGTTCTTAATCCTGATGGAAACACGGGTACTCCTCAGCCCGGAGATGTCAAGTACGGGGATGAGTAGATGTTCTTCATCCTGATGGAAACACTGGGGGACTCCTCAGCCCGAAGATGTCCACATTGGGGTTCTGTCCTCTAATTCTATGTACTATTCTCTTCCAGACTGCCTTGGCTCTTTCCCCGTACCCCCTACTCTAACCCTCTACCCTAAACCCCTGGCTTTCTATCTCATTCATTGTTCTCAATTGTCTGTTTATTTAGAATTACACTGCTAGTAGGTACAATACAATTCACATGTTGTCCACCTCTCTCCCTCCTCTCTGTGAGAGAGCCCCATCCAGGACTCTGCCAGTTTGGAGAAATACTCCAGAAAACATGATTTTTTTTTTCTGCGAGAAATCCAATGGTAAAACGTAGTAGTTGTGTTTCTATCTCCATAGCAACTGCCACGCTGTGTTTATAACTTCGTCCTGGGTGTGTTTCATTTCCTCACTAAGTTAGCACCATACTTTCCCCAGCTTTTACTATCTAGCAGCCAACTAGTAATTATATCAGCTAATTGAATCTGTTTCTATCTGGCCTGTTGATAAGCTTGTTCAAACAGGAATGCTTTAAGCCTCCCTTTAAATGTAAGAACACTGTCTGCCTCTCTCACTTGAGCTGGGAGCTTATTCCATAAAACTGGAGCTTGGTAGCTAAAGGCTCTACCTCCAACTGTACTTTTTGAAATCCTAGGAACCAGCAACAGCCCTGCATTTTGTGAGCGGAGTGTTCTGATTGGTTGATAAGGTACTATAAGTTCACTAATGTAAGATGGAGCCATGCCGTTTAGGGCCTTGTAGGTTAGTAAGATGATTTTAAACTTGATCCTAAACTCAATAGGAAGCCAATGGAGAGACGCTAGCACGGGAGTAATATGATCTCTTCTATGAGTTCCTGCTAATAGTCTTGCTGCTGCATTTTGAACCAGCTGAAGACTTTTTAGGGAAGACTTAGGGCATGCTACGAGCAAAGCGTTACAATAATCCAATCTCGATGTAACAAATGCATGGATGAGTTTTTCAGCATCACTTTTACATAAGATATTTCGGATTCTAGAAATGTTGCGAAGGTGAAAAAAATGCAGTTTTACAAGTCTGTGCTATGTGAGCTTTAAATGATAAATCTGGATCAAATAAAACTCCTAGGTTTCTAACGGTGAGGTCAGAGGCCACACTTACTTCGTCAGCTGCGTAATGACCTTCATTTTAAGGACACAAAATAAAAGAATGTCATTCGAAATCTTGATAGTCAGATATTTGTTAATTGAAACAAATCCTTTTCACAAAAGTAGGGTAGGAGCTAATTTTCATTGAATGTCATTCACAAAAAGAATGTATGAAAAAAAAAGCTCCCAGACATACCGGTAGATGTTAGTCAATCTTTATTGAGCAATTACAGAATTATGTTTACCATTTTGCTATTTTTAATTTAAATAGTCTTTCATTTTGCTCAATTTTTTATAGAGACTCCTGCTGTTGATGTGGATCAAAGAAATCTATGAGTTAAATGCTTTGAAGTCCTCCTCAGTATGGTAATCCCAAGCAT
Source organism: Neostethus bicornis (assembly GCA_902685375.1). Classification (NCBI taxonomy): domain Eukaryota; kingdom Metazoa; phylum Chordata; class Actinopteri; order Atheriniformes; family Phallostethidae; genus Neostethus; species Neostethus bicornis. Next base: position 494,507 of record CACRXE010000035.1, read on the forward strand.
TGTTTATGGTTTCTCTCAGATGTTCATCTGGGTCTATGTCAGTTTCCAAATCATATGTCTCATATTCCTGAAGTTCAAAAATAGTTAGGTCCTTTATTTCTATTGTGGATTGGTGTTTAGTCTCTTGTGGTTGTGTAGTTCCAAGCCTCATAGTCTTTGATATTAGTTCCATTTTTCCAGCACTTCCAGATCTCTTGTAGTTATTATTTTAGCTTCTTCTGGGCTTCCATTAAGTTTAATCATGACTTTGCAATTCCCCGTCTGTGTATCTTGGATCTTCTTTTGTTTCTTCAGTATTAGATTAGAACTACTTTATTGATCCCATACGTGGGAAATTTGTGTGTTTCAGCAGCAAAAAATAGAAGGAATAATGTGACTAAACATTAAGGACAATAAGGACTGAATGTGCATAAGGACGTAAAAAAGTGACACAAGCAATATAAAGTGACAAACAGTGATGAATTACACGAACATGAACCAGTTATCTGTTATTCTGTATTCTGGCCTGTTGTGCAATCTCTGCATTTTACATGTCAGATGTTCATTAACATAAACATTTGTACCCTTAAGTTTCTTTGTTAATTTCAGCACTTCAACTTTACGCTTACGGTTTACAACTCTCCTGATTATTTAGCTGCTGAGTTTGACCTCAGTAAGTGCCACAAAAAATACTCTCAATTTTATCCTGTGCCAGCAAAAATCTGCCTCAAGTTGATGAGAAAAATACTCATTTTTTCCCAAATCCTAATTTATTTGTTTGAATGGCACTTTGTAAAAGAGATATTTAATGGATTTTCAAGACCTGAACAACCAGCTTGTCAAGAGTGCTGCCTCATACTGTATTTCTTGCTGAAATATATACTTCTTCATGCAGGGAGTTGTAGTCCTTCATGCTGAAAGGTGGAGTTCTTCCTGAGGAGCGGTGAGGTTCCTCCTGCTGAAAGTTGTAGTCCTTTTTGCTGAAAGGTGTAGGAAGAAATCTTCCTGTCAAGAGTTGTAGTCCTTCTTGATGAAAGGTGTAGTTCTTCATGCTGAGAGTTGTAGTCCTTCTTGATGAAAGTTGTAGTTCTTCCTGCAGAAACTTGTAGTCTTTCTTGTCAAGAGGTGTAGTTCTTCCTGCTGAGAGTTGTAGATCTTTTTGCTTGAATATTTACTGCTAAGAGTTGTAGTCCTACTTGCTGAAAGTTGTAGTTCTTCCTGCAAAAACCTTTAATCCTGTTTGCTGAAAGCTCTAGTTCTTCCTATTGAGCGCAGTAGTTCTTTTTCCTGAAAAGTTTAGTTGTTTTGGCTTGCAGCTGCCAACTTTCCCTCTGAAAGGTGTATTTCTTCCTTAGGAGAGATGTAGTTTATCCTGCTGAAAATCTCAATCCTTTTTTATTTTTTTTTTATTTATTTATTTATTTCGGTCACAGTGCAACCTCATATCAATGAAATAAAGAAAACAACCATATTCCAGCAAAGGACCGAAAAGGTAACGGCTGAAGCAAACGCTTATTACGCCGACCCTTTTTTTTTTTTTTTTTTTTTTTTTTTGTCATAATAAAAGCAAAAAGACATAAGTAAATACTAAGTCATCATAATTGTTATAACACATAACATAATAATATCATAATACATCATAACATAATCATAACACATCATAACATATAACATAATCATAATACATCATAACATATAACATAATCATAACACATATTCGTAACACATAATCATAATCATAACACATCATAATTGTTTACTTTTTATAGAAGCTTGAATTTAACCATCAAGACTTGCATATTTTTTAAGTATTAATAACTTAAATTTCTTTTTTAAACATAAAAGATTTAAACACAATTTAAGTTCATCATTACAATTATTCCAAAGATCCACACCTTTAATAGAAATACAGAATTTTTTAACATTTGTTCTAAATTTATTTTTAATGAACACATCATTTCCTCTTAGTTCGTATGGACTTTTCCTAATAATAAACATATTTTGTAGAGAGTTTGACATCATGTTTTTTTTTATCTTAAACATAAATTTTAAAGTGTGTAATTCCACTAAATCATAGAACTTTAATGTTTTTAAATTTATAAATAGATTATTGGTAGGTTGATTATAAGATGAGAATGTTATTGCTCGTATTGCTTTTTTTTGTAAAATATAAATTGGTTTTGTGTTAGTTTTGTACGTATTTCCCCAAATCTCGATACAATAAGTTATATATGGAAGTACTAATGTATTATATAACATAAACAAACTTTTTTTATTTAGGACAAATCTGAATTTATAAATGATTGCTATTATTTTAGACAGTTTATTTTTTGTATAATTTATCTGTGATTTCCAGCTTAATTTGTGATCTATAATCATTCCAAGGAACTTACTGTCGTAAGCTCGTTCCAATGGGGTGTTATTAAGCATAATTTGAATTTGTTTAGGTACTTTTAATTTTGTAAATACTATAAATTTCGTTTTTTCAATATTTAATGATAATTTATTTATGTCAAACCATATTTTTATTTTACTCAATTCTCTTTCAACTGATTGTATCATTTGGTTCAGGTCTTTTCCTGAAAAGTAAAGAGTAGTGTCGTCTGCAAACAGTACATAATTTATTAGTTTGGATGTGTAACACAAATCATTGATGTACTTTTGCTAGAAGGTGCAGTTTTTCCTGCTGAGAGTTATAATCCTTCTTGCTGAAAGATGTAGGTCTTCTTGCTGAGAGATGTAGACCTTTTTGCTGAAATATCTACACACGTGGACAAAATTGTTGGTACCCCTCAGTTAAATAGGAAAAACCCCACAATTCTTACTGAAATCACTTGAAACTCACAAAAGTAACAAGAAATAAAAATGTATTGAAAATTAGGAGCTGTCACTCCTCATGAGCAAACAGCTCCAGTTGTCTCAGGTTTGATGGGTGTCTTCTCCAAATGGCATGTTTCAGCTCGTTCCACGTGTGTTCAATGGGATTCAGATGTGGGCTCATGGAAGGCCACTTTAGAATAGTCCAACGCTTTTCTCTCAGCCATTCTTGGGTGTTTTTGTCATATTTTCGTTGTCTCTTCATATAGTTTTAGTCGACGAAAACTCAAGAGTTTTTATCTAGTTTTAGTCTGCAAAGACGTTTTGGTCTAGTTTTAGTGTAAAAAAGCAAAGAACAACAAATATTCTTTCTTTAACATTTGTGGCTTTAGTAATGAGAATGGTGCAGGTTATTTATAAAACAACCAACCAACCAACCAACCAAACAAACAAAAATACAAACAACCCTGCCAAGCTTTAACTTGTGCAAAACAGGAGTTGGGGTTAGTCCGAACTCTAAAAGGACTTACGTTGGCCTGGATATCAGGGTGATGAGCTTGTAGATGCCCGTTAACATTAGTGGTATTCTTTCCACCTATTTTGTGTCTATATTTACTTTTGTCTCCCACAACAATGCATTCCGTTTTATTTTCTCATTGAATATGTATACCGTATTTTCACGACCAAAAGGCGCACCGTATTAAAAGGCGCAGTCCCAGTTTTGTTTGCTCTGTGTTTAACATACACATAAAGCGCACCTGATGATAGGGCGCGGGTTTTATATACATATCCTCTCCTACGTACGTCCGTCTTACAACAACACACACACAAACAGACGTCATAAAGTCATTTATCAAATCCATCCAAGTCCTCATCCTCTGGTTCAGAATCTAACAGCTATGCCAAATCCAACATAGCGGGTTCACTTTCCTCGCTGTCAGAGTCACTTCCTGTACCGAGCGGCTCCTCAGAAATGATGCCTGCTTTTGCGAAAGCTCGGACAACAGTGCCAGCAGACACGTTAGCCCGAGCATCTACAATCCACTGGCAAACTGTGGTGTAACTCGCCTGGCTCTGCCTTCTACCCTTACAACGAGTTGTAGATCTCGTGGTCTCCTCTGGTCATCCATCTTTTCCATGTTGCTTGCCGCCTTATTTTGAACGGCCGCTTCACGCCGATGTCCAGCGGTTAGAGTTCCTTTGTCAGACCTTACGGAATCACAGCAAGCGTAGTGTTCATCTGCTTCACTTGTTTTTTCACAACACACATAGAACGCACTGCACGATAGGACGCGCCGTTCATTTTGAAGAAAATTTAAGACTTTTATATGCGCCTTATGGTCGTGAAAATACGGTATATAAAGTATGCCCATGGACCATCGTGTCATTTCTGACCACCAAGCCTCTTTGTTGCTGTTGCCACCATGGTGTGTGACTTTCTCCTGGCCGCAGGTGTGTTGTGCTAGATTTGAATTTTAGCGCGCTAGATTACGTACGTATAGCGGCCTGAAAGGCTTTCCATAGTGCAAACGATGTACATGTGCGGCGTGCCCCGGTGAGAGGCAGAATGCAGCCACTGTGCTTTTTCATTTCACAGACATAGTACACGCATAATTGGTAGAAATGTGAAAATGTGAAAGTCTGACGCTTATTCTGTTACATTTTCGTCTCGTCAACAGAATCTTGCAAACGTCTCGTGACATTTTTGTCACCAAAGAGTCGCATTTATTTTGTCATTGTTACATCATCTTAGTAAAAAAAAAAAGTCCCGTCAACGAAATAATTTAGTTATTATTGTGCTACACTCAACAACTCCTGCTGGGAGTTGTTGCTCTTCTTAATTGAATATATACTTCTTCATGCTGAGATTTGTAGTCCTTCTTGCTGAAAGGTGTAGTTCTTCATGCTGAGAGTTGTAGTCCTTCTTGATGAAAGGTGTAGTTCTTCATGCTGAGATTTGTAGTCCTACTTGATGAAAGGTGTAGTTCTTCATGCTGAGAGTTGTAGTCCTTCTTGCTGAAAGGTGTAGTTCTTCATGCTGAGAGTTGTAGTCCTTCTTGATGAAAGGTGTAGTTCTTCATGCTGAGAGTTGTAGTCCTTCTTGCTGAAAGGTGTAGTTCTTCCTAAAAAGCGGTGAAGTTCCTCCTGCTGAAAGTTGTAGTCCTTTTTGCTGAAAGGTGTAGGAAGAAATCTTCCTGTCAAGAGTTGTAGGGTAGAGATGTAGTTTATCCTGCTGAAAATCTCAATCCTTTTTGCTGAAAGGTGTTTTTTCTGCTGAGAGTTACGTATAATCCTTCTTGCTGAAAGATGAAGACCTTTTTGCTGAAATATCTACACATGTGCACAAAATTGTTGGTACCCCTCAGTTAAAGAGGAAAAACCCCACAATTCTTACTGAAATCACTTGAAACTCACAAAAGTAACAAGAAATAAAAATTTATTGAAAATTAAACAATCGAAATCAGCCATTACCTTTGAATTGTTGATTAACATAAAAAAAAAAAAAACCTAATGAAATAGGGCTGGACAAAAATGATGGTACCCATAACTCAATATTTTGTTGCACAACCTTTTAAGGCAATTACTGTAATTAAATGATTTCTGTATTTGTCAATGAGCGTATTTGTCAATTTAAGGTTGTGCAACAAAATATTGAGTTATGGGTACCATCATTTTTGTCCAGCCCTATTTCATTAGGTTTTTTTTTTTTATGTTAATCAACAATTCAAAGGTAATGGCTGATTTCGATTGTTTAATTTTCAATAAATTTTTATTTCTTGTTACTTTTGTGAGTTTCAAGTGATTTCAGTAAGAATTGTGAGGTTTTCCTTTTTAACTGAGGGGTACCAACAATTTTGTCCACGTGTGTACCTCTTTAACCTCTACATGCTGCCGTTAGGGCAATTGATAGCCAGTAATAACGTGTCCTATCACAATTATGCAGATGATACTCAGATATATGTGTCACTGACAGCAGGTGAACATGGACCTGTGAATTCACTCTGTCACTGTATTCAACAAATCAGAGTCTGGATGCAAAACAACTTTCTCCAGCTAAACTCAGACAAAACTGAAATCATTGTCTTTGGCCCACAGAAACAAAGAGAAAGTGTCATCAGTTACCTTCAATCTCTCTCTCTGGAACCGACAAATCAAGTTAGAAATCTAGGAGTAATAATGGACTCAGACTTTAACTTCAACAGTCACATCAAATCAATTACATCAGCAGCCTTTTACCACCTGAAAAACATTGCCAAAATCAGAGGTTTGGTGTCTAAAACAGACTTAGAGGTTCTTATCCATGCATTTGTTTCCAGTAGGTTAGATTATTGTAACGGTCTACTCACTGGTCTGAAACAAAAAGGCTTTAAAACAGCTGCAGTTTATTCAAAATGCTGCGGCTCGAGTCCTAACAAGAACTAGAAAATATGATCACATTAGTCCTGTGCTAAAGTCTCTGCACTGGCTTCCTGTGGCTCAGAGAATAGACTTTAAAGCTGCTCTGCTTGTGTTTAAGTCTCTCCATGGTCTAGCACCAAAGTACATCTGTGATATGTTAGTACCTTATGAACCATCTAGAACTTTGAGGACCTCCGGGACCGGCCTCCTGCTGGAGCCTAGAGTCAGGACTAAACATGAACCATCAAGAACTCTGAGGACCTCCGGGACCGGCCTCCTGCTGGAGCCTAGAGTCAGGACTAAACATGGAGAAGCTGCATTTCAATTTTATGCTGCAAAAGTCTGGAACAAGCTTCCTGAAGCCGTGAGACAGGCCTCTACTGTGACAATGTTTAAATCTAGGCTGAAAACAGTTCTGTTTAACTGTGCTTTTTATTAATTGCTCTTTTTTTTAATCTGTTTTAATGATTTTATTTATTTAATTTTTAAACTTTTTGATTCTATGTTTTGTGATTTTAATGCATTCTTTTTCTTTTCTTTCTTGTGAAGCACTTTGAATTACACTTTGTATGAATTTTGCTATACAAATAAACTTGCCTTGCCTTGCCTTTATGCAGAGAGTTGTAGTCTGTCCTGTTGAAAGGTGTAGATCTTCCTGCTGAGAGTTGTAATCCTTCTTGATGAAATACTTCTTCATGCTCAGATTTGTAGAACTTCCTGCTGAAAGCTGTACTTCTTACTGCTTACAGGTTAGTAATTACTGTTGAAAGGTGTAGTCCATCCTTCTGAGAGTTGTAGTCCTTATTGCTAAAAGTTATACTGTGTATTTGATTGTTTAATTTTCAATACATTTTTATTTCTTGTTACTTTTGTGAGTTTCAAGTGGTTTCAGACCGTGTATTTTTATTTGTACCATTAGTTAATTTTTTTGTTGTTTTGTGTTCATAAATGTCTGAATGAATTGAATTGAAAGTTGTAGTTCTTCCTGGAGAAGAACTACATGCAGAAGACTACAGAAGAAGTGTGTTCAAGCAGGCTGGTACTGGTGGAGAAAAGTGTCAGGTGTGATGTGTGACAGAAGAGTTTCAGCTAAAATGAAAGAAAAAGTGTACAAAACCGTGGTGAGAGCGGCCATGCTGATTGGTCTAGAGACATTGGCACTGAGGAAAAGACAGGAAGCAGAGATGGAGGTTGCAGAGATGAAGATGCTGACGATGTCTCTGGGAGTGACCAGGATGGACAGGATCAGAGGAACAGCACATGTTAGAGGTTTTAAAGTCAGAGAGGTCAGACTGAGATGGTTTGGACATGTACAGAGGAGAGAGAGAGAGTACATCAGAAGAAGGATGCTGGGTTTGGAACCACCAGGAAAGAGGACTAGAGGAAGACCAAAGAGGAGGTTCATGGATACAGTGAAGGAAGACATGAAGATAGTTGGTGTGACTGAAGAAGATACAGCAGATAGGGTTAGATGGAAGAAACTGACTTGCTGTGGCGCCCCCTGGAGGGAAATGCTGAAAGGAGAACAAGAAGATATGCTCGCTTAAATATTATGATTCCAACATTTTCCCTTTTGACCTCTGCTAAGAGGTCGCACCCTAGTAACAATAGCCAAATTTAGTATTAAAAGTCTGGAGTATTAAAACAATGGACATACACTAAAAGCATCATACAGAATAAAAAATGAGATATTTCAATGTGTGCATTTGCAGGAGTAACCCTTTTTGTGCATTTAGATAAGAGGGGAACTCAGCCACTGCTTTGGTTAAAATCGTGGTCCGTTTTGCTGAAAAAAAGTAGGTCTTCTTGCTGACAAGTGTAGTTTTTTTGGCTTACAGTCGTAGACATTCCAGCTCAAAGCTGCAGTTCTTCCTGCAAAAAGTTGTAGTCCTTCTTGTTAAGAGGTGTTGTTCTTCCTGCTGAGAGTTGTAGTTCTTTTTGCTTGAATATATACTTATTCGTGCTGAGAGTTTTAGTCGTTCCTGCTGGAAGGTGTAGTTCTTCCTGCTGACAGATGTAGTCCTTGCCATTGAAGTTTTTCCTGCAGAGGGCTGTAGTCCTTCATGCTGAAAGGTGGAGTTCTTCCTGAGGAGCGGTGAAGTTCCTCCTGCTGAAAGTTCTAGTCCTTTTTGCTGAAAGGTGTAGGAAGAAATCTTCCTGTCAAGAGTTGTAGTCCTTCTTGATGAAAGGTGTAGTTCTTCATGCTGAGAGTTGTAGTCCTTCTTGATGAAAGGTGTAGTTCTTCATGCTGAGAGTTGTAGTCCTTCTTGATGAAAGGTGTAGTTCTTCATGCTGAGAGTTGTAGTCCTTCTTGATGAAAGGTGTAGTTCTTCATGCTGAGAGTTGTAGTCCTTCTTGATGAAAGGTGTAGTTCTTCCTGCTGAGAGTTGTAGTCCTTCTTGATGAAAGGTGTAGTTCTTCATGCTGAGAGTTGTAGTCCTTCTTGATGAAAGGTGTAGTTCTTCATGCTGAGAGTTGTAGTCCTTCTTGATGAAAGGTGTAGTTCTTCATGCTGAGAGTTGTAGTCCTTCTTGATGAAAGGTGTAGTTCTTCATGCTGAGAGTTGTAGTCCTTCTTGATGAAAGGTGTAGTTCTTCATACTGAGAGTTGTAGTCCTTCTTGATGAAAGGTGTAGTTCTTCATGCTGAGAGTTGTAGTCCTTCTTGATGAAAGGTGTAGTTCTTCCTGCTGAATTTTGTAGTTCTGCTCTTCTTTTCTTAGAAAGATGTAGTTCTTTCCTGTTGAAATTTGCAACGTTTCCTTTAGGAAGTTGTCATCTTTCTTTCTTGAAACTGTAGTTCTCACTGCTTGGGGATGGCATCTTCCTGCTTAAGTTTGTTGTTTTTACAGCTTCTTAGCTTTTTTTTCTCCCATTAGAAGGTAATCCTTCTTCAGTTAGAAAGTTTTAGTCCTTTTTGCTGGAACTTTCAGTATTTCCAGGTAGTAGATTCTTCCTGATTAAATTAAAGTTCTTCTTGCTGGTAGTTGTATGTCCTCTTATTTGGAGTTTTACGTCTTTCCTGTTGAAAGTTGTAACACGTCAAAAGGAAATTTTAGACCCTCCCGCTGAAAGTCTCAGTTCAGCCGGTTGGTAGTGTAGTTCTTCCTGCTTAGTGTTGTAGTCCTACTTGCTGAAAGGTGTAGTTCATCCTTCTGAGAGTTGTAGTTCTTATTGTTAAAAGTTGTTGTTCTTCCTGCAGAAAATTGAAATCCTGTTTGCTGACAGGTTTAGTTCTTCCCGCTGAGAGTTGAAGTTCATCTCACTGACAGGTGTAGTACTTCCTGCAATTCAATTCAATTCAATTTCATTTGTTTTGCCCAAAATCACAGAATTTCCGTCTCAATGGGCTTCACAAGAAAAAGAGGAATGTATTAACACAAATACACAACAAGAAAAATAACTAACAAATGCTAACTAAACAAGACTAGTACATTAATGCACTTAGACTCTCCTTCACGGTGAGGAAAAACTCCTAAAAAACCCATCAGTGGGGAAAAAATAAGAAACCTCATGGGGATCCACGTGAAAGAGAGATCCCTCACCCGGGACGAGCAAACAATGTGTCAAAGATTATTGTTTAAATATTAGCTTAATCTAATTTACAGATAAATATCTAAAGAAGTCAATAAATGTTCTTCATCCTGATGGAAACACGGGGACTCCTCAGCCCGGAGATGTCAAGTACGGGGATGAGTAGATGGATTTCATCCTGATGGAAACACTGGGGGACTCCTCAGCCCGGAGATGTCCAGAACGGGGATGAGTAGATGTTCTTCATCCTGATGGAAACACGGGGGACTCCTCAGCCCGGAGATGTCCAGAACGGGGATGAGTAGATGTTCTTCATCCTGATGGAAACACGGGGGACTCCTCAGCCTGGAGATGTCCAGTACGGGGATGAGTAGATGGATTTCATCCTGATGGAGCGGGGATGAAGAAGCACGGAGGTCTCCTCGGTGTGGCCATGCCCAGGACAGGAACGCAGAGTCCTGGATGGGGCTCTCTCCCAGAGAGGAAGCCACACCGAGGAGACCTCCGCGCTTCTTTATCCCCGCTCCATCAGGACGAAATCCATCTACTCATCTCTGCCGTGGGCATCGCTGGGCTGAGGAGTCTCCCGTGTCTCTATCAGGATGAAGAACATCTACTCATCCCCGTACTTGACATCTCCGGGCTGAGGAGTCTCCCGTGTTTCCATCAGGATGAAGAACATCTACTCATCCCCGTTCTGGACATCTCCGGGCTGAGGAGTCCCCCAGTGTTTCCATCAGGATGAAGAACATCTACTCATCCCCGTACTTGACATCCCCGGGCTGAGGAGTCCCCCGTGTTTCCATCAGGATGAAGAACATTTATTGACTTCTTTAGATATTTAGCTGTAGATTAGAATAAGCTAATATTTAAACAATAATCTTTGACACATTTTTTGCTCGTCCCGGGGGAGGGATCTCTCTTTCACGTGGATCCCCATGAAGTTTCTTTTTTTTTCCCCACTGATGGGTTTTTTAGGAGTTTTTCCTCACCGAGAAGGAGAGTCTAAGTGCATTAATGTGCTAGTCTTGTTTAGTTAGCATTTGTTAGTTATTTTTCTTGTTGTATATTTGTGTTGATACATTCCTCTTTTTCTTGTGAAGCCCATTGAGACGGAAATTCTGTGATTTTGGGCTATACAAATAAAATTGAATTGAATTGAATTGAGAGAGGTGGACAACATGTGAATTGTATTGTACCAACTAGCAGTGTAATTCTAAATAAACAGACAATTTAGAACAATGAATGAGATAGAAAGCCAGGGGTTTAGGGTAGAGGGTTAGAGTAGGGGGTACGGGGAAAGAGCCAAGGCAGTCTGGAAGAGAATAGTAGATAGAATTAGAGGACAGAACCCCAATGTACCATACTTTCCCCAGCTTTTACTATCTAGCAGCCAACTAATAATTATATCAGCTAATTGAATCTGTTTCTATCTGGCCTGTTGATAAGCTTGTTCAAACAGGAATGCTTTAAGCCTCCCTTTAAATGTAGGAACACTGTCTGCCTCTCTCACTTGAGCTGGGAGCTTATTCCATAAAACTGGAGCTTGGTAGCTAAAGGCTCTACCTCCAACTGTACTTTTTGAAATCCTAGGAACCAGCAACAGCCCTGCATTTTGTGAGCGGAGTGTTCTGCTTGGTTGATAAGGTACTATAAGTTCACTAATGTAAGATGGAGCCATGCCGTTTAGGGCCTTGTAGGTTAGTAAGATGATTTTAAACTTGATCCTAAACTCAATAGGAAGCCAATGGAGAGACGCTAGCACGGGAGTAATATGATCTCTTCTATGAGTTCCTGCTAATAGTCTTGCTGCTGCATTTTGAACCAGCTGAAGACTTTTTAGGGAAGACTTAGGGCATGCTACGAGCAAAGCGTTACAATAATCCAATCTCGATGTAACAAATGCATGGATGAGTTTTTCAGCATCACTTTTACATAAGATATTTCGGATTCTAGAAATGTTGCGAAGGTGAAAGAATGCAGTTTTACAAGTCTGTGCTATGTGAGCTTTAAATGATAAATCTGGATCAAATAAAACTCCTAGGTTTCTAACGGTGAGGTCAGAGGCCACAGTTACTTCGTCAAAGAAGACTGCTTGGTCAGTAAAAACATCTCTCAAATTTTTAGGACCTACTACAATAACTTCAGTCTTATCTGAGTTTAAAAGGAGATAATTGATTGTCATCCAAGTCTTTATGTCCCAGATACAGGTATTAAGTTTTTCTATATGGTCACTCTGGTCAGGTTTGACTGATAAGTACATTTGTGTATCATCTGCGTAACAGTGAAAATTAATACTGTGTTTTCTGATTATGTTTCCCAGAGGCAGCATGTAGAGCATGAACAGAATAGGTCCAAGAACTGAGCCCTGAGGGACACCAAAACTAACTTTGGTAGAAGTAGAGGACTGATCATTTACATGAACAAACTGGTATCTATCAGATAAATAAGATTTAAACCATTGAAGAGCTGCTCCTCTGATCCCTAAGTCATATTCTAATCTTTGAAGTAAAATGCTGCAGAAAGTTGTAGTTCTTGCTGAAATACATACTTCTTCATGCAGAGAGTTGAAGTCCGTCCTCCTGAAAGGGGTAGTCCTCCTTGCTGAAAGGTGCAGACCTTTCTGCAGAGAGTTGTAATCCTTTTTGGTGAGAGAGGCAGTCATTCTTGTCAAAAGGTGTAGTTCCTCCTGTTGAAAGGTAGTGTACTTCCTATTGACAGGTGTAGTTATTCCTGCTGAGACGTGTAGTCCTTCCTGCTGAAAGGTGTAGTTCTTACTGAAAGCTGTTGTCCATGAATGAATGAATATTTTTATACTGCCAAAATTCAAAAGACTATCATTAGGCAATACAACGAATTAATATTATTACAGCCAAAACGGACTGGGCTGAAGCTGCTTACAGAAGCCCATCCTCCACATCTAACAAATCAAACAATCTAGCAGTTAAGGTTCAAAATAAAAGGTTCCTTTTTTTCAGTATTTATTACAACAATGCAGTCTTGAATCATTTTATGTTTTAAGTTTTTTTTTTTTTGCTTTAAATTTAACATGTAAATTATTCCAAAGTCTAGTTCCAAAAATAGATAAATATTTTGTTTTATAAATTTATTGTACAGCAGATTTTTTTTGCATGATTTTACAAGACCTTTTGTCATCCATGGGTTATGTTTATAATTGTATTTTACTTTCATTTTTTTTAATGGGACAATAGTAATTGTACAGTGTTGTAAATGTTTCAAGAAATGCATCGTATGAGTCGTTGATATCACGTTAATAAACCTCATTCCAATTTTGTTCTCTACGTTTAGCTTAACAGGTATCAATTGCCTCAGGTTTTTTCTGTCTTTGTAACTTAAATTCACTTCTATGTTTAATGTTTAACTTAAATTCAAATATCACAAAAACTCGCAGATGATCATCTTAAAAATAAACCATTTTTCAGATTTCTGTCTATTGAATTAACAAAAATATTATCTATTAAAGTTTCACTATTCTTCGTTATTCCACTAGGTTTTTAAATCAAAAGATACATGCCCATACCAAGCATACTGTTTACAAAATCTGCTGTTTGTGTGTACGGATGATTTCAACAAGTCAATATTAAAGTCCCCACATATCAGGAGATGCTTATCATTATACTTGGAAAATATGTCAAAGATTTTTGTGTTAAATTCATCGATACAAGATCCCGGAGTCCTATAAATACGACTTATAATTAACTTCTTTTTTTTTAACAAACTCATTTCTTAATTTAATTGTAACACATTCCACAACTCTTCAACAGATAATGTCAATTCTTCTACAAACTTACAGTTTAAACAAACTTACAGTTTAAACCCTCTTTAAGAAAAAATACCACTCCTCCTCCCCTCTTATTTTTTTTTAATTTTGCTTAAATAAATCACATCCCACTAGTTTAAAGTTCAAGTCTTTGTCATCACAGAGCCAAGTCTCTGAAACAGCAATAATGCTGAATTTAGACTTAAAGTTTGTATTTAAATAGTCTTTCATTTTGCTCAATTTTTTATAGAGACTCCTGCTGTTGATGTGGATCAAAGAAATCTATGAGTTAAATGCTTTGAAGTCCTCCTCAGTATGGTAATCCCAAGCATTGTTTATGGTTTCTCTCAGATGTTCATCTGGGTCTATGTCAGTTTCCAAATCATATGTCTCATATTCCTGAAGTTCAAAAATAGTTAGGTCCTTTATTTCTATTGTGGATTGGTGTTTAGTCTCTTGTAGTTGTGTAGTTCCAAGCCTCATAGTCTTTGATATTAGTTCCATTTTTCCAGCACTTCCAGATCTCTTGTAGTTATTATTTTAGCTTCTTCTGGGCTTCCATTAAGTTTAATCATGACTTTGCAATTCCCCGTCTGTGTATCTTGGATCTTCTTTTGTTTCTTCAGTATTAGATTAGAACTACTTTATTGATCCCATACGTGGGAAATTTGTGTGTTTCAGCAGCAAAAAATAGAAGGAATAATGTGACTAAACATTAAGGACAATAAGGACTGAATGTGCATAAGGACGTAAAAAAGTGACACAAGCAATATAAAGTGACAAACAGTGATGAATTACACGAACATGAACCAGTTATCTGTTATTCTGTATTCTGGCCTGTTGTGCAATCTCTGCATTTTACATGTCAGATGTTCATTAACATAAACATTTGTACCCTTAAGTTTCTTTGTTAATTTCAGCACTTCAACTTTACGCTTACGGTTTACAACTCTCCTGATTATTTAGCTGCTGAGTTTGACCTCAGTAAGTGCCACAAAAAATACTCTCAATTTTATCCTGTGCCAGCAAAAATCTGCCTCAAGTTGATGAGAAAAATACTCATTTTTTCCCAAATCCTAATTTATTTGTTTGAATGGCACTTTGTAAAAGAGATATTTAATGGATTTTCAAGACCTGAACAACCAGCTTGTCAAGAGTGCTGCCTCATACTGTATTTCTTGCTGAAATATATACTTCTTCATGCAGGGAGTTGTAGTCCTTCATGCTGAAAGGTGGAGTTCTTCCTGAGGAGCGGTGAAGTTCCTCCTGCTGAAAGTTGTAGTCCTTTTTGCTGAAAGGTGTAGGAAGAAATCTTCCTGTCAAGAGTTGTAGTCCTTCTTGATGAAAGGTGTAGTTCTTCATGCTGAGAGTTGTAGTCCTTCTTGATGAAAGGTGTAGTTCTTCATGCTGAGAGTTGTAGTCCTTCTTGATGAAAGTTGTAGTTCTTCCTGCAGAAACTTGTAGTCTTTCTTGTCAAGAGGTGTAGTTCTTCCTGCTGAGAGTTGTAGATCTTTTTGCTTGAATATTTACTGCTAAGAGTTGTAGTCCTACTTGCTGAAAGTTGTAGTTCTTCCTGCAAAAACCTTTAATCCTGTTTGCTGAAAGCTCTAGTTCTTCCTATTGAGCGCAGTAGTTCTTTTTCCTGAAAAGTTTAGTTGTTTTGGCTTGCAGCTGCCAACTTTCCCTCTGAAAGGTGTATTTCTTCCTTAGGAGAGATGTAGTTTATCCTGCTGAAAATCTCAATCCTTTTTGCTAGAAGGTGCAGTTTTTCCTGCTGAGAGTTATAATCCTTCTTGCTGAAAGATGTAGGTCTTCTTGCTGAGAGATGTAGACCTTTTTGCTGAAATATCTACACACGTGGACAAAATTGTTGGTACCCCTCAGTTAAATAGGAAAAACCCCACAATTCTTACTGAAATCACTTGAAACTCACAAAAGTAACAAGAAATAAAAATGTATTGAAAATTAGGAGCTGTCACTCCTCATGAGCAAACAGCTCCAGTTGTCTCAGGTTTGATGGGTGTCTTCTCCAAATGGCATGTTTCAGCTCGTTCCACGTGTGTTCAATGGGATTCAGATGTGGGCTCATGGAAGGCCACTTTAGAATAGTCCAACGCTTTTCTCTCAGCCATTCTTGGGTGTTTTTGTCATATTTTCGTTGTCTCTTCATATAGTTTTAGTCGACGAAAACTCAAGAGTTTTTGTCTAGTTTTAGTCTGCAAAGACGTTTTGGTCTAGTTTTAGTGTAAAAAAGCAAAGAACAACAAATATTCTTTCTTTAACATTTGTGGCTTTAGTAATGAGAATGGTGCAGGTTATTTATAAAACAACCAACCAACCAACCAAACAAACAAAAATACAAACAACCCTGCCAAGCTTTAACTTGTGCAAAACAGGAGTTGGGGTTAGTCCGAACTCTAAAAGGACTTACGTTGGCCTGGATATCAGGGTGATGAGCTTGTAGATGCCCGTTAACATTAGTGGTATTCTTTCCACCTATTTTGTGTCTATATTTACTTTTGTCTCCCACAACAATGCATTCCGTTTTATTTTCTCATTGAATATGTATACCGTATTTTCACGACCAAAAGGCGCACCGTATTAAAAGGCGCAGTCCCAGTTTTGTTTGCTCTGTGTTTAACATACACATAAAGCGCACCTGATGATAGTGCGCGGGTTTTATATACATATCCTCTCCTACGTACGTCCGTCTTACAACAACACACACACAAACAGATGTCATAAAGTCATTTATCAAATCCATCCAAGTCCTCATCCTCTGGTTCAGAATCTAACAGCTATGCCAAATCCAACATAGCGGGTTCACTCTCCTCGCTGTCAGAGTCACTTCCTGTACCGAGCGGCTCCTCAGAAATGATGCCTGCTTTTGCGAAAGCTCGGACAACAGTGCCAGCAGACACGTTAGCCCGAGCATCTACAATCCACTGGCAAACTGTGGTGTAACTCGCCTGGCTCTGCCTTCTACCCTTACAACGAGTTGTAGATCTCGTGGTCTCCTCTGGTCATCCATCTTTTCCATGTTGCTTGCCGCCTTATTTTGAACGGCCGCTTCACGCCGATGTCCAGCGGTTAGAGTTCCTTTGTCAGACCTTACGGAATCACAGCAAGCGTAGTGTTCATCTGCTTCACTTGTTTTTTCACAACACACATAGAACGCACTGCACGATAGGACGCGCCGTTCATTTTGAAGAAAATTTAAGACTTTTATATGCGCCTTATGGTCGTGAAAATACGGTATATAAAGTATGCCCATGGACCATCGTGTCATTTCTGACCACCAAGCCTCTTTGTTGCTGTTGCCACCATGGTGTGTGACTTTCTCCTGGCCGCAGGTGTGTTGTGCTAGATTTGAATTTTAGCGCGCTAGATTACGTACGTATAGCGGCCTGAAAGGCTTTCCATAGTGCAAACGATGTACATGTGCGGCGTGCCCCGGTGAGAGGCAGAATGCAGCCACTGTGCTTTTTCATTTCACAGACATAGTACACGCATAATTGGTAGAAATGTGAAAATGTGAAAGTCTGACGCTTATTCTGTTACATTTTCGTCTCGTCAACAGAATCTTGCAAACGTCTCGTGACATTTTTGTCACCAAAGAGTCGCATTTATTTTGTCATTGTTACATCATCTTAGTAAAAAAAAAAAGTCCCGTCAACGAAATAATTTAGTTATTATTGTGCTACACTCAACAACTCCTGCTGGGAGTTGTTGCTCTTCTTAATTGAATATATACTTCTTCATGCTGAGATTTGTAGTCCTTCTTGCTGAAAGGTGTAGTTCTTCATGCTGAGAGTTGTAGTCCTTCTTGATGAAAGGTGTAGTTCTTCATGCTGAGAGTTGTAGTCCTTCTTGATGAAAGGTGTAGTTCTTCATGCTGAGAGTTGTAGTCCTTCTTGCTGAAAGGTGTAGTTCTTCCTAAAAAGCGGTGAAGTTCCTCCTGCTGAAAGTTGTAGTCCTTTTTGCTGAAAGGTGTAGGAAGAAATCTTCCTGTCAAGAGTTGTAGGGTAGAGATGTAGTTTATCCTGCTGAAAATCTCAATCCTTTTTGCTGAAAGGTGTTTTTTCTGCTGAGAGTTACGTATAATCCTTCTTGCTGAAAGATGAAGACCTTTTTGCTGAAATATCTACACATGTGCACAAAATTGTTGGTACCCCTCAGTTAAAGAGGAAAAACCCCACAATTCTTACTGAAATCACTTGAAACTCACAAAAGTAACAAGAAATAAAAAGTGATTGAAAATTAAACAATCAAAATCAGCCATTACTTTTAAATTGACAAATACGCTCATTGACAAATACAGAAATCATTTAATTACAGTAATTGCCTCAAAAGGTTGTGCAACAAAATATTGAGTTATGGGTACCATCATTTTTGTCCAGCCCTATTTCATTAGGTTTTTTTTTTTTATGTTAATCAACAATTCAAAGGTAATGGCTGATTTCGATTGTTTAATTTTCAATAAATTTTTATTTCTTGTTACTTTTGTGAGTTTCAAGTGATTTCAGTAAGAATTGTGAGGTTTTCCTTTTTAACTGAGGGGTACCAACAATTTTGTCCACGTGTGTACCTCTTTAACCTCTACATGCTGCCGTTAGGGCAATTGATAGCCAGTAATAACGTGTCCTATCACAATTATGCAGATGATACTCAGATATATGTGTCACTGACAGCAGGTGAACATGGACCTGTGAATTCACTCTGTCACTGTATTCAACAAATCAGAGTCTGGATGCAAAACAACTTTCTCCAGCTAAACTCAGACAAAACTGAAATCATTGTCTTTGGCCCACAGAAACAAAGAGAAAGTGTCATCAGTTACCTTCAATCTCTCTCTCTGGAACCGACAAATCAAGTTAGAAATCTGGGAGTAATAATGGACTCAGACTTTAACTTCAACAGTCACATCAAATCAATTACATCAGCAGCCTTTTACCACCTGAAAAACATTGCCAAAATCAGAGGTTTGGTGTCTAAAACAGACTTAGAGGTTCTTATCCATGCATTTGTTTCCAGTAGGTTAGATTATTGCAACGGTCTACTCACTGGTCTGAAACAAAAAGGCTTTAAAACAGCTGCAGTTTATTCAAAATGCTGCGGCTCGAGTCCTAACAAGAACTAGAAAATATGATCACATTAGTCCTGTGCTAAAGTCTCTGCACTGGCTTCCTGTGGCTCAGAGAATAGACTTTAAAGCTGCTCTGCTTGTGTTTAAGTCTCTCCATGGTCTAGCACCAAAGTACATCTGTGATATGTTAGTACCTTATGAACCATCTAGAACTTTGAGGACCTCCGGGACCGGTCTCCTGCTGGAGCCTAGAGTCAGGACTAAACATGAACCATCAAGAACTCTGAGGACCTCCGGGACCGGCCTCCTGCTGGAGCCTAGAGTCAGGACTAAACATGGAGAAGCTGCATTTCAATTTTATGCTGCAAAAGTCTGGAACAAGCTTCCTGAAGCCGTGAGACAGGCCTCTACTGTGACAATGTTTAAATCTAGGCTGAAAACACTTCTGTTTAACTGTGCTTTTTATTAATTGCTCTTTTTTTTAATCTGTTTTAATGATTTTATTTATTTAATTTTTAAACTTTTTGATTCTATGTTTTGTGATTTTAATGCATTCTTTTTCTTTTCTTTCTTGTGAAGCACTTTGAATTACACTTTGTATGAATTTTGCTATACAAATAAACTTGCCTTGCCTTGCCTTTATGCAGAGAGTTGTAGTCTGTCCTGTTGAAAGGTGTAGATCTTCCTGCTGAGAGTTGTAATCCTTCTTGATGAAATACTTCTTCATGCTCAGATTTGTAGAACTTCCTGCTGAAAGCTGTACTTCTTACTGCTTACAGGTTAGTAATTACTGTTGAAAGGTGTAGTCCATCCTTCTGAGAGTTGTAGTCCTTATTGCTAAAAGTTATACTGTGTATTTGATTGTTTCATTTTCAATACATTTTTATTTCTTGTTACTTTTGTGAGTTTCAAGTGGTTTCAGACCGTGTATTTTTATTTGTACCATTAGTTAATTTTTTTGTTGTTTTGTGTTCATAAATGTCTGAATGAATTGAATTGAAAGTTGTAGTTCTTCCTGAAGAAGAACTACATGCAGAAGACTACAGAAGAAGTGTGTTCAAGCAGGCTGGTACTGGTGGAGAAAAGTGTCAGGTGTGATGTGTGACAGAAGAGTTTCAGCTAAAATGAAAGAAAAAGTGTACAAAACCGTGGTGAGAGCGGCCATGCTGATTGGTCTAGAGACATTGGCACTGAGGAAAAGACAGGAAGCAGAGATGGAGGTTGCAGAGATGAAGATGCTGACGATGTCTCTGGGAGTGACCAGGATGGACAGGATCAGAGGAACAGCACATGTTAGAGGTTTTAAAGTCAGAGAGGTCAGACTGAGATGGTTTGGACATGTACAGAGGAGAGAGAGAGAGTACATCAGAAGAAGGATGCTGGGTTTGGAACCACCAGGAAAGAGGACTAGAGGAAGACCAAAGAGGAGGTTCATGGATACAGTGAAGGAAGACATGAAGATAGTTGGTGTGACTGAAGAAGATGCAGCAGATAGGGTTAGATGGAAGAAACTGACTTGCTGTGGCGCCCCCTGGAGGGAAATGCTGAAAGGAGAACAAGAAGATATGCTCGCTTAAATATTATGATTCCAACATTTTCCCTTTTGACCTCTGCTAAGAGGTCGCACCCTAGTAACAATAGCCAAATTTAGTATTAAAAGTCTGGAGTATTAAAACAATGGACATACACTAAAAGCATCATACAGAATAAAAAATGAGATATTTCAATGTGTGCATTTGCAGGAGTAACCCTTTTTGTGCATTTAGATAAGAGGGGAACTCAGCCACTGCTTTGGTTAAAATCGTGGTCCGTTTTGCTGAAAAAAAGTAGGTCTTCTTGCTGACAAGTGTAGTTTTTTTGGCTTACAGTCGTAGACATTCCAGCTCAAAGCTGCAGTTCTTCCTGCAAAAAGTTGTAGTCCTTCTTGTTAAGAGGTGTTGTTCTTCCTGCTGAGAGTTGTAGTTCTTTTTGCTTGAATATATACTTATTCGTGCTGAGAGTTTTAGTCGTTCCTGCTGGAAGGTGTAGTTCTTCCTGCTGACAGATGTAGTCCTTGCCATTGAAGTTTTTCCTGCAGAGGGCTGTAGTCCTTCATGCTGAAAGGTGGAGTTCTTCCTGAGGAGCGGTGAAGTTCCTCCTGCTGAAAGTTCTAGTCCTTTTTGCTGAAAGGTGTAGGAAGAAATCTTCCTGTCAAGAGTTGTAGTCCTTCTTGATGAAAGGTGTAGTTCTTCATGCTGAGAGTTGTAGTCCTTCTTGATGAAAGGTGTAGTTCTTCATACTGAGAGTTGTAGTCCTTCTTGATGAAAGGTGTAGTTCTTCATGCTGAGAGTTGTAGTCCTTCTTGATGAAAGGTGTAGTTCTTCCTGCTGAGAGTTGTAGTCCTTTTTGATGAAAGGTGTAGTTCTTCATGCTGAGAGTTGTAGTCCTTCTTGATGAAAGGTGTAGTTCTTCATGCTGAGAGTTGTAGTCCTTCTTGATGAAAGGTGTAGTTCTTCATGCTGAGAGTTGTAGTCCTTCTTGATGAAAGGTGTAGTTCTTCATGCTGAGAGTTGTAGTCCTTCTTGATGAAAGGTGTAGTTCTTCATACTGAGAGTTGTAGTCCTTCTTGATGAAAGGTGTAGTTCTTCATACTGAGAGTTGTAGTCCTTCTTGATGAAAGGTGTAGTTCTTCATGCTGAGAGTTGTAGTCCTTCTTGATGAAAGGTGTAGTTCTTCCTGCTGAATTTTGTAGTTCTGCTCTTCTTTTCTTAGAAAGATGTAGTTCTTTCCTGTTGAAATTTGCAACGTTTCCTTTAGGAAGTTGTCATCTTTCTTTCTTGAAACTGTAGTTCTCACTGCTTGGGGATGGCATCTTCCTGCTTAAGTTTGTTGTTTTTACAGCTTCTTAGCTTTTTTTTCTCCCATTAGAAGGTAATCCTTCTTCAGTTAGAAAGTTTTAGTCCTTTTTGCTGGAACTTTCAGTATTTCCAGGTAGTAGATTCTTCCTGATTAAATTAAAGTTCTTCTTGCTGGTAGTTGTATGTCCTCTTATTTGGAGTTTTACGTCTTTCCTGTTGAAAGTTGTAACACGTCAAAAGGAAATTTTAGACCCTCCCGCTGAAAGTCTCAGTTCAGCCGGTTGGTAGTGTAGTTCTTCCTGCTTAGTGTTGTAGTCCTACTTGCTGAAAGGTGTAGTTCATCCTTCTGAGAGTTGTAGTTCTTATTGTTAAAAGTTGTTGTTCTTCCTGCAGAAAATTGAAATCCTGTTTGCTGACAGGTTTAGTTCTTCCCGCTGAGAGTTGAAGTTCATCTCACTGACAGGTGTAGTACTTCCTGCAATTCAATTCAATTTCATTTGTTTTGCCCAAAATCACAGAATTTCCGTCTCAATGGGCTTCACAAGAAAAAGAGGAATGTATTAACACAAATACACAACAAGAAAAATAACTAACAAATGCTAACTAAACAAGACTAGTACATTAATGCACTTAGACTCTCCTTCTCGGTGAGGAAAAACTCCTAAAAAACCCATCAGTGGGGAAAAAATAAGAAACCTCATGGGGATCCACATGAAAGAGAGATCCCTCCCCCGGGACGAGCAAACAATGTGTCAAAGATTATTGTTTAAATATTAGCTTAATCTAATTTACAGATAAATATCTAAAGAAGTCAATAAATGTTCTTCATCCTGATGGAAACACGGGGGACTTATTTGAAAAACTTAATACCTGTATCTGGGACATAAAGACTTGGATGACAATCAATTATCTCCTTTTAAACTCAGATAAGACTGAAGTTATTGTAGTAGGTCCTAAAAATCTGAGAGATGTTTTTACTGACCAAGCAGTCTTCTTTGACGAAGTAACTGTGGCCTCTGACCTCACCGTTAGAAACCTAGGAGTTTTATTTGATCCAGATTTATCATTTAAAGCTCACATAGCACAGACTTGTAAAACTGCATTCTTTCACCTTCGCAACATTTCTAGAATCCGAAATATCTTATGTAAAAGTGATGCTGAAAAACTCATCCATGCATTTGTTACATCGAGATTGGATTATTGTAACGCTTTGCTCGTAGCATGCCCTAAGTCTTCCCTAAAAAGTTACTCTGGTCAGGTTTGACTGATAAGTACATTTGTGTATCATCTGCGTAACAGTGAAAATTAATACTGTGTTTTCTGATTATGTTTCCCAGAGGCAGCATGTAGAGCATGAACAGAATAGGTCCAAGAACTGAGCCCTGAGGGACACCAAAACTAACTTTGGTAGAAGTAGAGGACTGATCATTTACATGAACAAACTGGTATCTATCAGATAAATAAGATTTAAACCATTGAAGAGCTGCTCCTCTGATCCCTAAGTCATATTCTAATCTTTGAAGTAAAATGCTGCAGAAAGTTGTAGTTCTTGCTGAAATACATACTTCTTCATGCAGAGAGTTGAAGTCCGTCCTCCTGAAAGGGGTAGTCCTCCTTGCTGAAAGGTGCAGACCTTTCTGCAGAGAGTTGTAATCCTTTTTGGTGAGAGAGGCAGTCATTCTTGTCAAAAGGTGTAGTTCCTCCTGTTGAAAGGTAGTGTACTTCCTATTGACAGGTGTAGTTATTCCTGCTGAGACGTGTAGTCCTTCCTGCTGAAAGGTGTAGTTCTTACTGAAAGCTGTTGTCCATGAATGAATGAATATTTTTATACTGCCAAAATTCAAAAGACTATCATTAGGCAATACAACGAATTAATATTATTACAGCCAAAACGGACTGGGCTGAAGCTGCTTACAGAAGCCCATCCTCCACATCTAACAAATCAAACAATCTAGCAGTTAAGGTTCAAAATAAAAGGTTCCTTTTTTTCAGTATTTATTACAACAATGCAGTCTTGAATCATTTTATGTTTTAAGTTTTTTTTTTTGCTTTAAATTTAACATGTAAATTATTCCAAAGTCTAGTTCCAAAAATAGATAAATATTTTGTTTTATAAATTTATTGAACAGCAGATTTTTTTTGCATGATTTTACAAGACCTTTTGTCATCCATGGGTTATGTTTATAATTGTATTTTACTTTCATTTTTTTTAATGGGACAATAGTAATTGTACAGTGTTGTAAATGTTTCAAGAAATGCATCGTATGAGTCGTTGATATCACGTTAATAAACCTCATTCCAATTTTGTTCTCTACGTTTAGCTTAACAGGTATCAATTGCCTCAGGTTTTTTCTGTCTTTGTAACTTAAATTCACTTCTATGTTTAATGTTTAACTTAAATTCAAATATCACAAAAACTCGCAGATGATCATCTTAAAAATAAACCATTTTTCAGATTTCTGTCTATTGAATTAACAAAAATATTATCTATTAAAGTTTCACTATTCTTCGTTATTCCACTAGGTTTTTAAATCAAAAGATACATGCCCATACCAAGCATACTGTTTACAAAATCTGCTGTTTGTGTGTACGGATGATTTCAACAAGTCAATATTAAAGTCCCCACATATCAGGAGATGCTTATCATTATACTTGGAAAATATGTCAAAGATTTTTGTGTTAAATTCATTGATACAAGATCCCGGAGTCCTATAAATACGACTTATAATTAACTTCTTTTTTTTTAACAAACTCATTTCTTAATTTAATTGTAACACATTCCACAACTCTTCAACAGATAATGTCAATTCTTCTACAAACTTACAGTTTAAACAAACTTACAGTTTAAACCCTCTTTAAGAAAAAATACCACTCCTCCTCCCCTCTTATTTTTTTTTAATTTTGCTTAAATAAATCACATCCCACTAGTTTAAAGTTCAAGTCTTTGTCATCACAGAGCCAAGTCTCTGAAACAGCAATAATGCTGAATTTAGACTTAAAGTTTGTATTTAAATAGTCTTTCATTTTGCTCAATTTTTTATAGAGACTCCTGCTGTTGATGTGGATCAAAGAAATCTATGAGTTAAATGCTTTGAAGTCCTCCTCAGTATGGTAATCCCAAGCATTGTTTATGGTTTCTCTCAGATGTTCATCTGGGTCTATGTCAGTTTCCAAATCATATGTCTCATATTCCTGAAGTTCAAAAATAGTTAGGTCCTTTATTTCTATTGTGGATTGGTGTTTAGTCTCTTGTGGTTGTGTAGTTCCAAGCCTCATAGTCTTTGATATTAGTTCCATTTTTCCAGCACTTCCAGATCTCTTGTAGTTATTATTTTAGCTTCTTCTGGGCTTCCATTAAGTTTAATCATGACTTTGCAATTCCCCGTCTGTGTATCTTGGATCTTCTTTTGTTTCTTCAGTATTAGATTAGAACTACTTTATTGATCCCATACGTGGGAAATTTGTGTGTTTCAGCAGCAAAAAATAGAAGGAATAATGTGACTAAACATTAAGGACAATAAGGACTGAATGTGCATAAGGACGTAAAAAAGTGACACAAGCAATATAAAGTGACAAACAGTGATGAATTACACGAACATGAACCAGTTATCTGTTATTCTGTATTCTGGCCTGTTGTGCAATCTCTGCATTTTACATGTCAGATGTTCATTAACATAAACATTTGTACCCTTAAGTTTCTTTGTTAATTTCAGCACTTCAACTTTACGCTTACGGTTTACAACTCTCCTGATTATTTAGCTGCTGAGTTTGACCTCAGTAAGTGCCACAAAAAATACTCTCAATTTTATCCTGTGCCAGCAAAAATCTGCCTCAAGTTGATGAGAAAAATACTCATTTTTTCCCAAATCCTAATTTATTTGTTTGAATGGCACTTTGTAAAAGAGATATTTAATGGATTTTCAAGACCTGAACAACCAGCTTGTCAAGAGTGCTGCCTCATACTGTATTTCTTGCTGAAATATATACTTCTTCATGCAGGGAGTTGTAGTCCTTCATGCTGAAAGGTGGAGTTCTTCCTGAGGAGCGGTGAGGTTCCTCCTGCTGAAAGTTGTAGTCCTTTTTGCTGAAAGGTGTAGGAAGAAATCTTCCTGTCAAGAGTTGTAGTCCTTCTTGATGAAAGGTGTAGTTCTTCATGCTGAGAGTTGTAGTCCTTCTTGATGAAAGTTGTAGTTCTTCATGCTGAGAGTTGTAGTCCTTCTTGATGAAAGGTGTAGTTCTTCATGCTGAGAGTTGTAGTCCTTCTTGATGAAAGTTGTAGTTCTTCCTGCAGAAACTTGTAGTCTTTCTTGTCAAGAGGTGTAGTTCTTCCTGCTGAGAGTTGTAGATCTTTTTGCTTGAATATTTACTGCTAAGAGTTGTAGTCCTACTTGCTGAAAGTTGTAGTTCTTCCTGCAAAAACCTTTAATCCTGTTTGCTGAAAGCTCTAGTTCTTCCTATTGAGCGCAGTAGTTCTTTTTCCTGAAAAGTTTAGTTGTTTTGGCTTGCAGCTGCCAACTTTCCCTCTGAAAGGTGTATTTCTTCCTTAGGAGAGATGTAGTTTATCCTGCTGAAAATCTCAATCCTTTTTGCTAGAAGGTGCAGTTTTTCCTGCTGAGAGTTATAATCCTTCTTGCTGAAAGATGTAGGTCTTCTTGCTGAGAGATGTAGACCTTTTTGCTGAAATATCTACACACGTGGACAAAATTGTTGGTACCCCTCAGTTAAATAGGAAAAACCCCACAATTCTTACTGAAATCACTTGAAACTCACAAAAGTAACAAGAAATAAAAATGTATTGAAAATTAGGAGCTGTCACTCCTCATGAGCAAACAGCTCCAGTTGTCTCAGGTTTGATGGGTGTCTTCTCCAAATGGCATGTTTCAGCTCGTTCCACGTGTGTTCAATGGGATTCAGATGTGGGCTCATGGAAGGCCACTTTAGAATAGTCCAACGCTTTTCTCTCAGCCATTCTTGGGTGTTTTTGTCATATTTTCGTTGTCTCTTCATATAGTTTTAGTTGACGAAAACTCAAGAGTTTTTGTCTAGTTTTAGTCTGCAAAGACGTTTTGGTCTAGTTTTAGTGTAAAAAAGCAAAGAACAACAAATATTCTTTCTTTAACATTTGTGGCTTTAGTAATGAGAATGGTGCAGGTTATTTATAAAACAACCAACCAACCAACCAAACAAACAAAAATACAAACAACCCTGCCAAGCTTTAACTTGTGCAAAACAGGAGTTGGGGTTAGTCCGAACTCTAAAAGGACTTACGTTGGCCTGGATATCAGGGTGATGAGCTTGTAGATGCCCGTTAACATTAGTGGTATTCTTTCCACCTATTTTGTGTCTATATTTACTTTTGTCTCCCACAACAATGCATTCCGTTTTATTTTCTCATTGAATATGTATACCGTATTTTCACGACCAAAAGGCGCACCGTATTAAAAGGCGCAGTCCCAGTTTTGTTTGCTCTGTGTTTAACATACACATAAAGCGCACCTGATGATAGGGCGCGGGTTTTATATACATATCCTCTCCTACGTACGTCCGTCTTACAACAACACACACACAAACAGACGTCATAAAGTCATTTATCAAATCCATCCAAGTCCTCATCCTCTGGTTCAGAATCTAACAGCTATGCCAAATCCAACATAGCGGGTTCACTTTCCTCGCTGTCAGAGTCACTTCCTGTACCGAGCGGCTCCTCAGAAATGATGCCTGCTTTTGCGAAAGCTCGGACAACAGTGCCAGCAGACACGTTAGCCCGAGCATCTACAATCCACTGGCAAACTGTGGTGTAACTCGCCTGGCTCTGCCTTCTACCCTTACAACGAGTTGTAGATCTCGTGGTCTCCTCTGGTCATCCATCTTTTCCATGTTGCTTGCCGCCTTATTTTGAACGGCCGCTTCACGCCGATGTCCAGCGGTTAGAGTTCCTTTGTCAGACCTTACGGAATCACAGCAAGCGTAGTGTTCATCTGCTTCACTTGTTTTTTCACAACACACATAGAACGCACTGCACGATAGGACGCGCCGTTCATTTTGAAGAAAATTTAAGACTTTTATATGCGCCTTATGGTCGTGAAAATACGGTATATAAAGTATGCCCATGGACCATCGTGTCATTTCTGACCACCAAGCCTCTTTGTTGCTGTTGCCACCATGGTGTGTGACTTTCTCCTGGCCGCAGGTGTGTTGTGCTAGATTTGAATTTTAGCGCGCTAGATTACGTACGTATAGCGGCCTGAAAGGCTTTCCATAGTGCAAACGATGTACATGTGCGGCGTGCCCCGGTGAGAGGCAGAATGCAGCCACTGTGCTTTTTCATTTCACAGACATAGTACACGCATAATTGGTAGAAATGTGAAAATGTGAAAGTCTGACGCTTATTCTGTTACATTTTCGTCTCGTCAACAGAATCTTGCAAACGTCTCGTGACATTTTTGTCACCAAAGAGTCGCATTTATTTTGTCATTGTTACATCATCTTAGTAAAAAAAAAAAGTCCCGTCAACGAAATAATTTAGTTATTATTGTGCTACACTCAACAACTCCTGCTGGGAGTTGTTGCTCTTCTTAATTGAATATATACTTCTTCATGCTGAGATTTGTAGTCCTTCTTGCTGAAAGGTGTAGTTCTTCATGCTGAGAGTTGTAGTCCTTCTTGATGAAAGGTGTAGTTCTTCATGCTGAGAGTTGTAGTCCTTCTTGATGAAAGGTGTAGTTCTTCATGCTGAGATTTGTAGTCCTACTTGATGAAAGGTGTAGTTCTTCATGCTGAGAGTTGTAGTCCTTCTTGCTGAAAGGTGTAGTTCTTCCTAAAAAGCGGTGAAGTTCCTCCTGCTGAAAGTTGTAGTCCTTTTTGCTGAAAGGTGTAGGAAGAAATCTTCCTGTCAAGAGTTGTAGGGTAGAGATGTAGTTTATCCTGCTGAAAATCTCAATCCTTTTTGCTGAAAGGTGTTTTTTCTGCTGAGAGTTACGTATAATCCTTCTTGCTGAAAGATGAAGACCTTTTTGCTGAAATATCTACACATGTGCACAAAATTGTTGGTACCCCTCAGTTAAATAGGAAAAACCCCACAATTCTTACTGAAATCACTTGAAACTCACAAAAGTAACAAGAAATAAAAAGTGATTGAAAATTAAACAATCAAAATCAGCCATTACTTTTAAATTGACAAATACGCTCATTGACAAATACAGAAATCATTTAATTACAGTAATTGCCTTAAAAGGTTGTGCAACAAAATATTGAGTTATGGGTACCATCATTTTTGTCCAGCCCTATTTCATTAGGTTTTTTTTTTTTTATGTTAATCAACAATTCAAAGGTAATGGCTGATTTCGATTGTTTAATTTTCAATAAATTTTTATTTCTTGTTACTTTTGTGAGTTTCAAGTGATTTCAGTAAGAATTGTGAGGTTTTCCTTTTTAACTGAGGGGTACCAACAATTTTGTCCACGTGTGTACCTCTTTAACCTCTACATGCTGCCGTTAGGGCAATTGATAGCCAGTAATAACGTGTCCTATCACAATTATGCAGATGATACTCAGATATATGTGTCACTGACAGCAGGTGAACATGGACCTGTGAATTCACTCTGTCACTGTATTCAACAAATCAGAGTCTGGATGCAAAACAACTTTCTCCAGCTAAACTCAGACAAAACTGAAATCATTGTCTTTGGCCCACAGAAACAAAGAGAAAGTGTCATCAGTTACCTTCAATCTCTCTCTCTGGAACCGACAAATCAAGTTAGAAATCTTGGAGTAATAATGGACTCAGACTTTAACTTCAACAGTCACATCAAATCAATTACATCAGCAGCCTTTTACCACCTGAAAAACATTGCCAAAATCAGAGGTTTGGTGTCTAAAACAGACTTAGAGGTTCTTATCCGTGCATTTGTTTCCAGTAGGTTAGATTATTGTAACGGTCTACTCACTGGTCTGAACAAAAAGGCTTTAAAACAGCTGCAGTTTATTCAAAATGCTGCTGCTCGAGTCCTAACAAGAACTAGAAAATATGATCACATTAGTCCTGTGCTAAAGTCTCTGCACTGGCTTCCTGTGGCTCAGAGAATAGACTTTAAAGCTGCTCTGATTGTGTTTAAGTCTCTCCATGGTCTAGCACCAAAGTACATCTGTGATATGTTAGTACCTTATGAACCATCTAGAACTTTGAGGACCTCCGGGACCGGCCTCCTGCTGGAGCCTAGAGTCAGGACTAAACATGAACCATCAAGAACTCTGAGGACCTCCGGGACCGGCCTCCTGCTGGAGCCTAGAGTCAGGACTAAACATGGAGAAGCTGCATTTCAATTTTATGCTGCAAAAGTCTGGAACAAGCTTCCTGAAGCCGTGAGACAGGCCTCTACTGTGACAATGTTTAAATCTAGGCTGAAAACACTTCTGTTTAACTGTGCTTTTTATTAATTGCTCTTTTTTTTAATCTGTTTTAATGATTTTATTTATTTAATTTTTAAACTTTTTGATTCTATGTTTTGTGATTTTAATGCATTCTTTTTCTTTTCTTTCTTGTGAAGCACTTTGAATTACACTTTGTATGAATTTTGCTATACAAATAAACTTGCCTTGCCTTGCCTTTATGCAGAGAGTTGTAGTCTGTCCTGTTGAAAGGTGTAGATCTTCCTGCTGAGAGTTGTAATCCTTCTTGATGAAATACTTCTTCATGCTCAGATTTGTAGAACTTCCTGCTGAAAGCTGTACTTCTTACTGCTTACAGGTTAGTAATTACTGTTGAAAGGTGTAGTCCATCCTTCTGAGAGTTGTAGTCCTTATTGCTAAAAGTTATACTGTGTATTTGATTGTTTCATTTTCAATACATTTTTATTTCTTGTTACTTTTGTGAGTTTCAAGTGGTTTCAGACCGTGTATTTTTATTTGTACCATTAGTTAATTTTTTTGTTGTTTTGTGTTCATAAATGTCTGAATGAATTGAATTGAAAGTTGTAGTTCTTCCTGGAGAAGAACTACATGCAGAAGACTACAGAAGAAGTGTGTTCAAGCAGGCTGGTACTGGTGGAGAAAAGTGTCAGGTGTGATGTGTGACAGAAGAGTTTCAGCTAAAATGAAAGAAAAAGTGTACAAAACCGTGGTGAGAGCGGCCATGCTGATTGGTCTAGAGACATTGGCACTGAGGATAAGACAGGAAGCAGAGATGGAGGTTGCAGAGATGAAGATGCTGACGATGTCTCTGGGAGTGACCAGGATGGACAGGATCAGAGGAACAGCACATGTTAGAGGTTTTAAAGTCAGAGAGGTCAGACTGAGATGGTTTGGACATGTACAGAGGAGAGAGAGAGAGTACATCAGAAGAAGGATGCTGGGTTTGGAACCACCAGGAAAGAGGACTAGAGGAAGACCAAAGAGGAGGTTCATGGATACAGTGAAGGAAGACATGGAGATAGTTGGTGTGACCGAAGAGGATGCAGGAGATAGAGTTAGATGGAAGAAACTGACTTGCTGTGGCGCCCCCTGGAGGGAAATGCTGAAAGGAGAACAAGAAGATATGCTCGCTTAAATATTATGATTCCAACATTTCCCCTTTTGACCTCTGCTAAGAGGTCGCACCCTAGTAACAATAGCCAAATTTAGTATTAAAAGTCTGGAGTATTAAAACAATGGACATACACTAAAAGCATCATACAGAATAAAAAATGAGATATTTCAATGTGTGCATTTGCAGGAGTAACCCTTTTTGTGCATTTAGATAAGAGGGGAACTCAGCCACTGCTTTGGTTAAAATCGTGGTCCGTTTTGCTGAAAAAAAGTAGGTCTTCTTGCTGACAAGTGTAGTTTTTTTGGCTTACAGTCGTAGACATTCCAGCTCAAAGCTGCAGTTCTTCCTGCAAAAAGTTGTAGTCCTTCTTGTTAAGAGGTGTTGTTCTTCCTGCTGAGAGTTGTAGTTCTTTTTGCTTGAATATATACTTATTCGTGCTGAGAGTTTTAGTCGTTCCTGCTGGAAGGTGTAGTTCTTCCTGCTGACAGATGTAGTCCTTGCCATTGAAGTTTTTCCTGCAGAGGGCTGTAGTCCTTCATGCTGAAAGGTGGAGTTCTTCCTGAGGAGCGGTGAAGTTCCTCCTGCTGAAAGTTCTAGTCCTTTTTGCTGAAAGGTGTAGGAAGAAATCTTCCTGTCAAGAGTTGTAGTCCTTCTTGATGAAAGGTGTAGTTCTTCATGCTGAGAGTTGTAGTCCTTCTTGATGAAAGGTGTAGTTCTTCATACTGAGAGTTGTAGTCCTTCTTGATGAAAGGTTTAGTTCTTCATGCTGAGAGTTGTAGTCCTTCTTGATGAAAGGTGTAGTTCTTCATGCTGAGAGTTGTAGTCCTTCTTGATGAAAGGTGTAGTTCTTCATGCTGAGAGTTGTAGTCCTTCTTGATGAAAGGTGTAGTTCTTCCTGCTGAGAGTTGTAGTCCTTTTTGATGAAAGGTGTAGTTCTTCATGCTGAGAGTTGTAGTCCTTCTTGATGAAAGGTGTAGTTCTTCATGCTGAGAGTTGTAGTCCTTCTTGATGAAAGGTGTAGTTCTTCATGCTGAGAGTTGTAGTCCTTCTTGATGAAAGGTGTAGTTCTTCATGCTGAGAGTTGTAGTCCTTCTTGATGAAAGGTGTAGTTCTTCATGCTGAGAGTTGTAGTCCTTCTTGATGAAAGGTGTAGTTCTTCATACTGAGAGTTGTAGTCCTTCTTGATGAAAGGTGTAGTTCTTCATGCTGAGAGTTGTAGTCCTTCTTGATGAAAGGTGTAGTTCTTCCTGCTGAATTTTGTAGTTCTGCTCTTCTTTTCTTAGAAAGATGTAGTTCTTTCCTGTTGAAATTTGCAACGTTTCCTTTAGGAAGTTGTCATCTTTCTTTCTTGAAACTGTAGTTCTCACTGCTGGGGGATGGCATCTTCCTGCTTAAGTTTGTTGTTTTTACAGCTTCTTAGCTTTTTTTTCTCCCATTAGAAGGTAATCCTTCTTCAGTTAGAAAGTTTTAGTCCTTTTTGCTGGAACTTTCAGTATTTCCAGGTAGTAGATTCTTCCTGATTAAATTAAAGTTCTTCTTGCTGGTAGTTGTATGTCCTCTTATTTGGAGTTTTACGTCTTTCCTGTTGAAAGTTGTAACACGTCAAAAGGAAATTTTAGACCCTCCCGCTGAAAGTCTCAGTTCAGCCGGTTGGTAGTGTAGTTCTTCCTGCTTAGTGTTGTAGTCCTACTTGCTGAAAGGTGTAGTTCATCCTTCTGAGAGTTGTAGTTCTTATTGTTAAAAGTTGTTGTTCTTCCTGCAGAAAATTGAAATCCTGTTTGCTGACAGGTTTAGTTCTTCCCGCTGAGAGTTGAAGTTCATCTCACTGACAGGTGTAGTACTTCCTGCAATTCAATTCAATTCAATTTCATTTGTTTTGCCCAAAATCACAGAATTTCCGTCTCAATGGGCTTCACAAGAAAAAGAGGAATGTATTAACACAAATACACAACAAGAAAAATAACTAACAAATGCTAACTAAACAAGACTAGTACATTAATGCACTTAGACTCTCCTTCTCGGTGAGGAAAAACTCCTAAAAAACCCATCAGTGGGGAAAAAATAAGAAACCTCATGGGGATCCACGTGAAAGAGAGATCCCTCACCCGGGACGAGCAAACAATGTGTCAAAGATTATTGTTTAAATATTAGCTTAATCTAATTTACAGATAAATATCTAAAGAAGTCAATAAATGTTCTTCATCCTGATGGAAACACGGGGACTCCTCAGCCCGGAGATGTCAAGTACGGGGATGAGTAGATGTTCTTCATCCTGATGGAAACACGGGGGACTCCTCAGCCCGGAGATGTCCAGAACGGGGATGAGTAGATGTTCTTCATCCTGATGGAAACACGGGGGACTCCTCAGCCTGGAGATGTCCAGT
Source organism: Neostethus bicornis (assembly GCA_902685375.1). Taxonomy (NCBI): domain Eukaryota; kingdom Metazoa; phylum Chordata; class Actinopteri; order Atheriniformes; family Phallostethidae; genus Neostethus; species Neostethus bicornis. The sequence goes on from CACRXE010000035.1 coordinate 527,845, forward strand.
ACGGGGATGAGTAGATGGATTTCATCCTGATGGAGCGGGGATGAAGAAGCACGGAGGTCTCCTCGGTGTGGCCATGCCCAGGACAGGAACGCAGAGTCCTGGATGGGGCATGGCCACACCGAGGAGACCTCCGCGCTTCTTCATCCCCGCTCCATCAGGACGAAATCCATCTACTCATCTCTGCCGTGGGCATCGCTGGGCTGAGGAGTCTCCCGTGTCTCCATCAGGATGAAGAACATCTACTCATCCCCGTACTTGACATCTCCGGGCTGAGGAGTCTCCCGTGTTTCCATCAGGATGAAGAACATCTACTCATCCCCGTTCTGGACATCTCCGGGCTGAGGAGTCCCCCAGTGTTTCCATCAGGATGAAGAACATCTACTCATCCCCGTACTTGACATCTCCGGGCTGAGGAGTCCCCCGTGTTTCCATCAGGATGAAGAACATTTATTGACTTCTTTAGATATTTAGCTGTAGATTAGAATAAGCTAATATTTAAACAATAATCTTTGACACATTTTTTGCTCGTCCCGGGGGAGGGATCTCTCTTTCACGTGGATCCCCATGAAGTTTCTTTTTTTTTTCCCCACTGATGGGTTTTTTAGGAGTTTTTCCTCACCGAGAAGGAGAGTCTAAGTGCATTAATGTGCTAGTCTTGTTTAGTTAGCATTTGTTAGTTATTTTTCTTGTTGTATATTTGTGTTGATACATTCCTCTTTTTCTTGTGAAGCCCATTGAGACGGAAATTCTGTGATTTTGGGCTATACAAATAAAATTGAATTGAATTGAATTGAGAGAGGTGGACAACATGTGAATTGTATTGTACCAACTCGCAGTGTAATTCTAAATAAACAGACAATTTAGAACAATGAATGAGATAGAAAGCCAGGGGTTTAGGGTAGAGGGTTAGGGTAGGGGGTACGGGGAAAGAGCCAAGGCAGTCTGGAAGAGAATAGTAGATAGAATTAGAGGACAGAACCCCAATGTACCATACTTTCCCCAGCTTTTACTATCTAGCAGCCAACTAATAAATATATCAGCTAATTGAATCTGTTTCTATCTGGCCTGTTGATAAGCTTGTTCAAACAGGAATGCTTTAAGCCTCCCTTTAAATGTAGGAACACTGTCTGCCTCTCTCACTTGAGCTGGGAGCTTATTCCATAAAACTGGAGCTTGGTAGCTAAAGGCTCTACCTCCAACTGTACTTTTTGAAATCCTAGGAACCAGCAACAGCCCTGCATTTTGTGAGCGGAGTGTTCTGCTTGGTTGATAAGGTACTATAAGTTCACTAATGTAAGATGGAGCCATGCCGTTTAGGGCCTTGTAGGTTAGTAAGATGATTTTAAACTTGATCCTAAACTCAATAGGAAGCCAATGGAGAGACGCTAGCACGGGAGTAATATGATCTCTTCTATGAGTTCCTGCTAATAGTCTTGCTGCTGCATTTTGAACCAGCTGAAGACTTTTTAGGGAAGACTTAGGGCATGCTACGAGCAAAGCGTTACAATAATCCAATCTCGATGTAACAAATGCATGGATGAGTTTTTCAGCATCACTTTTACATAAGATATTTCGGATTCTAGAAATGTTGCGAAGGTGAAAGAATGCAGTTTTACAAGTCTGTGCTATGTGAGCTTTAAATGATAAATCTGGATCAAATAAAACTCCTAGGTTTCTAACGGTGAGGTCAGAGGCCACAGTTACTTCGTCAAAGAAGACTGCTTGGTCAGTAAAAACATCTCTCAAATTTTTAGGACCTACTACAATAACTTCAGTCTTATCTGAGTTTAAAAGGAGATAATTGATTGTCATCCAAGTCTTTATGTCCCAGATACAGGTATTAAGTTTTTCTATATGGTCACTCTGGTCAGGTTTGACTGATAAGTACAATTGTGTATCATCTGCGTAACAGTGAAAATTAATACTGTGTTTTCTGATTATGTTTCCCAGAGGCAGCATGTAGAGCATGAACAGAATAGGTCCAAGAACTGAGCCCTGAGGGACACCAAAACTAACTTTGGTAGAAGTAGAGGACTGATCATTTACATGAACAAACTGGTATCTATCAGATAAATAAGATTTAAACCATTGAAGAGCTGCTCCTCTGATCCCTAAGTCATATTCTAATCTTTGAAGTAAAATGCTGCAGAAAGTTGTAGTTCTTGCTGAAATACATACTTCTTCATGCAGAGAGTTGAAGTCCGTCCTCCTGAAAGGGGTAGTCCTCCTTGCTGAAAGGTGCAGACCTTTCTGCAGAGAGTTGTAATCCTTTTTGGTGAGAGAGGCAGTCATTCTTGTCAAAAGGTGTAGTTCCTCCTGTTGAAAGGTAGTGTACTTCCTATTGACAGGTGTAGTTATTCCTGCTGAGACGTGTAGTCCTTCCTGCTGAAAGGTGTAGTTCTTACTGAAAGCTGTTGTCCATGAATGAATGAATATTTTTATACTGCCAAAATTCAAAAGACTATCATTAGGCAATACAACGAATTAATATTATTACAGCCAAAACGGACTGGGCTGAAGCTGCTTACAGAAGCCCATCCTCCACATCTAACAAATCAAACAATCTAGCAGTTAAGGTTCAAAATAAAAGGTTCCTTTTTTTCAGTATTTATTACAACAATGCAGTCTTGAATCATTTTATGTTTTAAGTTTTTTTTTTTTTTGCTTTAAATTTAACATGTAAATTATTCCAAAGTCTAGTTCCAAAAATAGATAAATATTTTGTTTTATAAATTTATTGTACAGCAGATTTTTTTTGCATGATTTTACAAGACCTTTTGTCATCCATGGGTTATGTTTATAATTGTATTTTACTTTCATTTTTTTTAATGGGACAATAGTAATTGTACAGTGTTGTAAATGTTTCAAGAAATGCATCGTATGAGTCGTTGATATCACGTTAATAAACCTCATTCCAATTTTGTTCTCTACGTTTAGCTTAACAGGTATCAATTGCCTCAGGTTTTTTCTGTCTTTGTAACTTAAATTCACTTCTATGTTTAATGTTTAACTTAAATTCAAATATCACAAAAACTCGCAGATGATCATCTTAAAAATAAACCATTTTTCAGATTTCTGTCTATTGAATTAACAAAAATATTATCTATTAAAGTTTCACTATTCTTCGTTATTCCACTAGGTTTTTAAATCAAAAGATACATGCCCATACCAAGCATACTGTTTACAAAATCTGCTGTTTGTGTGTACGGATGATTTCAACAAGTCAATATTAAAGTCCCCACATATCAGGAGATGCTTATCATTATACTTGGAAAATATGTCAAAGATTTTTGTGTTAAATTCATCGATACAAGATCCCGGAGTCCTATAAATACGACTTATAATTAACTTCTTTTTTTTTAACAAACTCATTTCTTAATTTAATTGTAACACATTCCACAACTCTTCAACAGATAATGTCAATTCTTCTACAAACTTACAGTTTAAACAAACTTACAGTTTAAACCCTCTTTAAGAAAAAATACCACTCCTCCTCCCCTCTTATTTTTTTTTAATTTTGCTTAAATAAATCACATCCCACTAGTTTAAAGTTCAAGTCTTTGTCATCACAGAGCCAAGTCTCTGAAACAGCAATAATGCTGAATTTAGACTTAAAGTTTGTATTTAAATAGTCTTTCATTTTGCTCAATTTTTTATAGAGACTCCTGCTGTTGATGTGGATCAAAGAAATCTATGAGTTAAATGCTTTGAAGTCCTCCTCAGTATGGTAATCCCAAGCATTGTTTATGGTTTCTCTCAGATGTTCATCTGGGTCTATGTCAGTTTCCAAATCATATGTCTCATATTCCTGAAGTTCAAAAATAGTTAGGTCCTTTATTTCTATTGTGGATTGGTGTTTAGTCTCTTGTGGTTGTGTAGTTCCAAGCCTCATAGTCTTTGATATTAGTTCCATTTTTCCAGCACTTCCAGATCTCTTGTAGTTATTATTTTAGCTTCTTCTGGGCTTCCATTAAGTTTAATCATGACTTTGCAATTCCCCGTCTGTGTATCTTGGATCTTCTTTTGTTTCTTCAGTATTAGATTAGAACTACTTTATTGATCCCATACGTGGGAAATTTGTGTGTTTCAGCAGCAAAAAATAGAAGGAATAATGTGACTAAACATTAAGGACAATAAGGACTGAATGTGCATAAGGACGTAAAAAAGTGACACAAGCAATATAAAGTGACAAACAGTGATGAATTACACGAACATGAACCAGTTATCTGTTATTCTGTATTCTGGCCTGTTGTGCAATCTCTGCATTTTACATGTCAGATGTTCATTAACATAAACATTTGTACCCTTAAGTTTCTTTGTTAATTTCAGCACTTCAACTTTACGCTTACGGTTTACAACTCTCCTGATTATTTAGCTGCTGAGTTTGACCTCAGTAAGTGCCACAAAAAATACTCTCAATTTTATCCTGTGCCAGCAAAAATCTGCCTCAAGTTGATGAGAAAAATACTCATTTTTTCCCAAATCCTAATTTATTTGTTTGAATGGCACTTTGTAAAAGAGATATTTAATGGATTTTCAAGACCTGAACAACCAGCTTGTCAAGAGTGCAGCCTCATACTGTATTTCTTGCTGAAATATATACTTCTTCATGCAGGGAGTTGTAGTCCTTCATGCTGAAAGGTGGAGTTCTTCCTGAGGAGCGGTGAAGTTCCTCCTGCTGAAAGTTGTAGTCCTTTTTGCTGAAAGGTGTAGGAAGAAATCTTCCTGTCAAGAGTTGTAGTCCTTCTTGATGAAAGGTGTAGTTCTTCATGCTGAGAGTTGTAGTCCTTCTTGATGAAAGTTGTAGTTCTTCCTGCAGAAACTTGTAGTTCTTCCTGCAGAAACTTGTAGTCTTTCTTGTCAAGAGGTGTAGTTCTTCCTGCTGAGAGTTGTAGATCTTTTTGCTTGAATATTTACTGCTAAGAGTTGTAGTCCTACTTGCTGAAAGTTGTAGTTCTTCCTGCAAAAACCTTTAATCCTGTTTGCTGAAAGCTCTAGTTCTTCCTATTGAGCGCAGTAGTTCTTTTTCCTGAAAAGTTTAGTTGTTTTGGCTTGCAGCTGCCAACTTTCCCTCTGAAAGGTGTATTTCTTCCTTAGGAGAGATGTAGTTTATCCTGCTGAAAATCTCAATCCTTTTTGCTAGAAGGTGCAGTTTTTCCTGCTGAGAGTTATAATCCTTCTTGCTGAAAGATGTAGGTCTTCTTGCTGAGAGATGTAGACCTTTTTGCTAAAATATCTACACACGTGGACAAAATTGTTGGTACCCCTCAGTTAAATAGGAAAAACCCCACAATTCTTACTGAAATCACTTGAAACTCACAAAAGTAACAAGAAATAAAAATGTATTGAAAATTAGGAGCTGTCACTCCTCATGAGCAAACAGCTCCAGTTGTCTCAGGTTTGATGGGTGTCTTCTCCAAATGGCATGTTTCAGCTCGTTCCACGTGTGTTCAATGGGATTCAGATGTGGGCTCATGGAAGGCCACTTTAGAATAGTCCAACGCTTTTCTCTCAGCCATTCTTGGGTGTTTTTGTCATATTTTCGTTGTCTCTTCATATAGTTTTAGTTGACGAAAACTCAAGAGTTTTTGTCTAGTTTTAGTCTGCAAAGACGTTTTGGTCTAGTTTTAGTGTAAAAAAGCAAAGAACAACAAATATTCTTTCTTTAACATTTGTGGCTTTAGTAATGAGAATGGTGCAGGTTATTTATAAAACAACCAACCAACCAACCAACCAAACAAACAAAAATACAAACAACCCTGCCAAGCTTTAACTTGTGCAAAACAGGAGTTGGGGTTAGTCCGAACTCTAAAAGGACTTACGTTGGCCTGGATATCAGGGTGATGAGCTTGTAGATGCCCGTTAACATTAGTGGTATTCTTTCCACCTATTTTGTGTCTATATTTACTTTTGTCTCCCACAACAATGCATTCCGTTTTATTTTCTCATTGAATATGTATACCGTATTTTCACGACCAAAAGGCGCACCGTATTAAAAGGCGCAGTCCCAGTTTTGTTTGCTCTGTGTTTAACATACACATAAAGCGCACCTGATGATAGTGCGCGGGTTTTATATACATATCCTCTCCTACGTACGTCCGTCTTACAACAACACACACACAAACAGACGTCATAAAGTCATTTATTAAATCCATCCAAGTCCTCATCCTCTGGTTCAGAATCTAACAGCTATGCCAAATCCAACATAGCGGGTTCACTTTCCTCGCTGTCAGAGTCACTTCCTGTACCGAGCGGCTCCTCAGAAATGATGCCTGCTTTTGCGAAAGCTCGGACAACAGTGCCAGCAGACACGTTAGCCCGAGCATCTACAATCCACTGGCAAACTGTGGTGTAACTCGCCTGGCTCTGCCTTCTACCCTTACAACGAGTTGTAGATCTCGTGGTCTCCTCTGGTCATCCATCTTTTCCATGTTGCTTGCCGCCTTATTTTGAACGGCCGCTTCACGCCGATGTCCAGCGGTTAGAGTTCCTTTGTCAGACCTTACGGAATCACAGCAAGCGTAGTGTTCATCTGCTTCACTTGTTTTTTCACAACACACATAGAACGCACTGCACGATAGGACGCGCCGTTCATTTTGAAGAAAATTTAAGACTTTTATATGCGCCTTATGGTCGTGAAAATACGGTATATAAAGTATGCCCATGGACCATCGTGTCATTTCTGACCACCAAGCCTCTTTGTTGCTGTTGCCACCATGGTGTGTGACTTTCTCCTGGCCGCAGGTGTGTTGTGCTAGATTTGAATTTTAGCGCGCTAGATTACGTACGTATAGCGGCCTGAAAGGCTTTCCATAGTGCAAACGATGTACATGTGCGGCGTGCCCCGGTGAGAGGCAGAATGCAGCCACTGTGCTTTTTCATTTCACAGACATAGTACACGCATAATTGGTAGAAATGTGAAAATGTGAAAGTCTGACGCTTATTCTGTTACATTTTCGTCTCGTCAACAGAATCTTGCAAACGTCTCGTGACATTTTTGTCACCAAAGAGTCGCATTTATTTTGTCATTGTTACATCATCTTAGTAAAAAAAAAAAGTCCCGTCAACGAAATAATTTAGTTATTATTGTGCTACACTCAACAACTCCTGCTGGGAGTTGTTGCTCTTCTTAATTGAATATATACTTCTTCATGCTGAGATTTGTAGTCCTTCTTGCTGAAAGGTGTAGTTCTTCATGCTGAGAGTTGTAGTCCTTCTTGATGAAAGGTGTAGTTCTTCATGCTGAGAGTTGTAGTCCTTCTTGATGAAAGGTGTAGTTCTTCATGCTGAGATTTGTAGTCCTACTTGATGAAAGGTGTAGTTCTTCATGCTGAGAGTTGTAGTCCTTCTTGATGAAAGGTGTAGTTCTTCATGCTGAGATTTGTAGTCCTTCTTGCTGAAAGGTGTAGTTCTTCATGCTGAGATTTGTAGTCCTTCTTGCTGAAAGGTGTAGTTCTTCCTAAAAAGCGGTGAAGTTCCTCCTGCTGAAAGTTGTAGTCCTTTTTGCTGAAAGGTGTAGGAAGAAATCTTCCTGTCAAGAGTTGTAGGGTAGAGATGTAGTTTATCCTGCTGAAAATCTCAATCCTTTTTGCTGAAAGGTGTTTTTTCTGCTGAGAGTTACGTATAATCCTTCTTGCTGAAAGATGAAGACCTTTTTGCTGAAATATCTACACATGTGCACAAAATTGTTGGTACCCCTCAGTTAAAGAGGAAAAACCCCACAATTCTTACTGAAATCACTTGAAACTCACAAAAGTAACAAGAAATAAAAAGTGATTGAAAATTAAACAATCAAAATCAGCCATTACTTTTAAATTGACAAATACGCTCATTGACAAATACAGAAATCATTTAATTACAGTAATTGCCTTAAAAGGTTGTGCAACAAAATATTGAGTTATGGGTACCATCATTTTTGTCCAGCCCTATTTCATTAGGTTTTTTTTTTTTTTATGTTAATCAACAATTCAAAGGTAATGGCTGATTTCGATTGTTTAATTTTCAATAAATTTTTATTTCTTGTTACTTTTGTGAGTTTCAAGTGATTTCAGTAAGAATTGTGAGGTTTTCCTTTTTAACTGAGGGGGTACCAACAATTTTGTCCACGTGTGTACCTCTTTAACCTCTACATGCTGCCGTTAGGGCAATTGATAGCCAGTAATAACGTGTCCTATCACAATTATGCAGATGATACTCAGATATATGTGTCACTGACAGCAGGTGAACATGGACCTGTGAATTCACTCTGTCACTGTATTCAACAAATCAGAGTCTGGATGCAAAACAACTTTCTCCAGCTAAACTCAGACAAAACTGAAATCATTGTCTTTGGCCCACAGAAACAAAGAGAAAGTGTCATCAGTTACCTTCAATCTCTCTCTCTGGAACCGACAAATCAAGTTAGAAATCTGGGAGTAATAATGGACTCAGACTTTAACTTCAACAGTCACATCAAATCAATTACATCAGCAGCCTTTTACCACCTGAAAAACATTGCCAAAATCAGAGGTTTGGTGTCTAAAACAGACTTAGAGGTTCTTATCCATGCATTTGTTTCCAGTAGGTTAGATTATTGCAACGGTCTACTCACTGGTCTGAAACAAAAAGGCTTTAAAACAGCTGCAGTTCATTCAAAATGCTGCGGCTCGAGTCCTAACAAGAACTAGAAAATATGATCACATTAGTCCTGTGCTAAAGTCTCTGCACTGGCTTCCTGTGGCTCAGAGAATAGACTTTAAAGCTGCTCTGCTTGTGTTTAAGTCTCTCCATGGTCTAGCACCAAAGTACATCTGTGATATGTTAGTACCTTATGAACCATCTAGAACTTTGAGGACCTCCGGGACCGGTCTCCTGCTGGAGCCTAGAGTCAGGACTAAACATGAACCATCAAGAACTCTGAGGACCTCCGGGACCGGCCTCCTGCTGGAGCCTAGAGTCAGGACTAAACATGGAGAAGCTGCATTTCAATTTTATGCTGCAAAAGTCTGGAACAAACTTCCTGAAGCCGTGAGACAGGCCTCTACTGTGACAATGTTTAAATCTAGGCTGAAAACAGTTCTGTTTAACTGTGCTTTTTATTAATTGCTCTTTTTTTTTAATCTGTTTTAATGATTTTATTTATTTAATTTTTAAACTTTTTGATTCTATGTTTTGTGATTTTAATGCATTCTTTTTCTTTTCTTTCTTGTGAAGCACTTTGAATTACACTTTGTATGAATTTTGCTATACAAATAAACTTGCCTTGCCTTGCCTTTATGCAGAGAGTTGTAGTCTGTCCTGTTGAAAGGTGTAGATCTTCCTGCTGAGAGTTGTAATCCTTCTTGATGAAATACTTCTTCATGCTCAGATTTGTAGAACTTCCTGCTGAAAGCTGTACTTCTTACTGCTTACAGGTTAGTAATTACTGTTGAAAGGTGTAGTCCATCCTTCTGAGAGTTGTAGTCCTTATTGCTAAAAGTTATACTGTGTATTTGATTGTTTAATTTTCAATACATTTTTATTTCTTGTTACTTTTGTGAGTTTCAAGTGGTTTCAGACCGTGTATTTTTATTTGTACCATTAGTTAATTTTTTTGTTGTTTTGTGTTCATAAATGTCTGAATGAATTGAATTGAAAGTTGTAGTTCTTCCTGAAGAAGAACTACATGCAGAAGACTACAGAAGAAGTGTGTTCAAGCAGGCTGGTACTGGTGGAGAAAAGTGTCAGGTGTGATGTGTGACAGAAGAGTTTCAGCTAAAATGAAAGAAAAAGTGTACAAAACCGTGGTGAGAGCGGCCATGCTGATTGGTCTAGAGACATTGGCACTGAGGAAAAGACAGGAAGCAGAGATGGAGGTTGCAGAGATGAAGATGCTGACGATGTCTCTGGGAGTGACCAGGATGGACAGGATCAGAGGAACAGCAGATGTTAGAGGTTTTAAAGTCAGAGAGGTCAGACTGAGATGGTTTGGACATGTACAGAGGAGAGAGAGAGAGTACATCAGAAGAAGGATGCTGGGTTTGGAACCACCAGGAAAGAGGACTAGAGGAAGACCAAAGAGGAGGTTCATGGATACAGTGAAGGAAGACATGAAGATAGTTGGTGTGACTGAAGAAGATGCAGCAGATAGGGTTAGATGGAAGAAACTGACTTGCTGTGGCGCCCCCTGGAGGGAAATGCTGAAAGGAGAACAAGAAGATATGCTCGCTTAAATATTATGATTCCAACATTTCCCCTTTTGACCTCTGCTAAGAGGTCGCACCCTAGTAACAATAGCCAAATTTAGTATTAAAAGTCTGGAGTATTAAAACAATGGACATACACTAAAAGCATCATACAGAATAAAAAATGAGATATTTCAATGTGTGCATTTGCAGGAGTAACCCTTTTTGTGCATTTAGATAAGAGGGGAACTCAGCCACTGCTTTGGTTAAAATCGTGGTCCGTTTTGCTGAAAAAAAGTAGGTCTTCTTGCTGACAAGTGTAGTTTTTTTGGCTTACAGTCGTAGACATTCCAGCTCAAAGCTGCAGTTCTTCCTGCAAAAAGTTGTAGTCCTTCTTGTTAAGAGGTGTTGTTCTTCCTGCTGAGAGTTGTAGTTCTTTTTGCTTGAATATATACTTATTCGTGCTGAGAGTTTTAGTCGTTCCTGCTGGAAGGTGTAGTTCTTCCTGCTGACAGATGTAGTCCTTGCCATTGAAGTTTTTCCTGCAGAGGGCTGTAGTCCTTCATGCTGAAAGGTGGAGTTCTTCCTGAGGAGCGGTGAAGTTCCTCCTGCTGAAAGTTCTAGTCCTTTTTGCTGAAAGGTGTAGGAAGAAATCTTCCTGTCAAGAGTTGTAGTCCTTCTTGATGAAAGGTGTAGTTCTTCATGCTGAGAGTTGTAGTCCTTCTTGATGAAAGGTGTAGTTCTTCATACTGAGAGTTGTAGTCCTTCTTGATGAAAGGTGTAGTTCTTCATGCTGAGAGTTGTAGTCCTTCTTGATGAAAGGTGTAGTTCTTCATGCTGAGAGTTGTAGTCCTTCTTGATGAAAGGTGTAGTTCTTCATGCTGAGAGTTGTAGTCCTTCTTGATGAAAGGTGTAGTTCTTCATACTGAGAGTTGTAGTCCTTCTTGATGAAAGGTGTAGTTCTTCATGCTGAGAGTTGTAGTCCTTCTTGATGAAAGGTGTAGTTCTTCCTGCTGAATTTTGTAGTTCTGCTCTTCTTTTCTTAGAAAGATGTAGTTCTTTCCTGTTGAAATTTGCAACGTTTCCTTTAGGAAGTTGTCATCTTTCTTTCTTGAAACTGTAGTTCTCACTGCTTGGGGATGGCATCTTCCTGCTTAAGTTTGTTGTTTTTACAGCTTCTTAGCTTTTTTTTCTCCCATTAGAAGGTAATCCTTCTTCAGTTAGAAAGTTTTAGTCCTTTTTGCTGGAACTTTCAGTATTTCCAGGTAGTAGATTCTTCCTGATTAAATTAAAGTTCTTCTTGCTGGTAGTTGTATGTCCTCTTATTTGGAGTTTTACGTCTTTCCTGTTGAAAGTTGTAACACGTCAAAAGGAAATTTTAGACCCTCCCGCTGAAAGTCTCAGTTCAGCCGGTTGGTAGTGTAGTTCTTCCTGCTTAGTGTTGTAGTCCTACTTGCTGAAAGGTGTAGTTCATCCTTCTGAGAGTTGTAGTTCTTATTGTTAAAAGTTGTTGTTCTTCCTGCAGAAAATTGAAATCCTGTTTGCTGACAGGTTTAGTTCTTCCCGCTGAGAGTTGAAGTTCATCTCACTGACAGGTGTAGTACTTCCTGCAATTCAATTCAATTTCATTTGTTTTGCCCAAAATCACAGAATTTCCGTCTCAATGGGCTTCACAAGAAAAAGAGGAATGTATTAACACAAATACACAACAAGAAAAATAACTAACAAATGCTAACTAAACAAGACTAGCACATTAATGCACTTAGACTCTCCTTCTCGGTGAGGAAAAACTCCTAAAAAACCCATCAGTGGGGAAAAAATAAGAAACCTCATGGGGATCCACATGAAAGAGAGATCCCTCCCCCGGGACGAGCAAACAATGTGTCAAAGATTATTGTTTAAATATTAGCTTAATCTAATTTACAGATAAATATCTAAAGAAGTCAATAAATGTTCTTCATCCTGATGGAAACACGGGGGACTCCTCAGCCTGGAGATGTCCAGTACGGGGATGAGTAGATGGATTTCATCCTGATGGAGCGGGGATGAAGAAGCACGGAGGTCTCCTCGGTGTGGCCATGCCCAGGACAGGAACGCAGAGTCCTGGATGGGGCTCTCTCCCAGAGAGGAAGCCACACCGAGGAGACCTCCGCGCTTCTTTATCCCTGCTCCATCAGGACGAAATCCATCTACTCATCTCTGCCGTGGGCATCGCTGGGCTGAGGAGTCCCCCGTGTTTCCATCAGGATGAAGAACATTTATTGACTTCTTTAGATATTTAGCTGTAGATTAGAATAAGCTAATATTTAAACAATAATCTTTGACACATTTTTTGCTCGTCCCGGGGGAGGGATCTCTCTTTCACGTGGATCCCCATGAAGTTTCTTTTTTTTTCCCCACTGATGGGTTTTTTAGGAGTTTTTCCTCACCGAGAAGGAGAGTCTAAGTGCATTAATGTGCTAGTCTTGTTTAGTTAGCATTTGTTAGTTATTTTTCTTGTTGTATATTTGTGTTGATACATTCCTCTTTTTCTTGTGAAGCCCATTGAGACGGAAATTCTGTGATTTTGGGCTATACAAATAAAATTGAATTGAATTGAATTGAGAGAGGTGGACAACATGTGAATTGTATTGTACCAACTAGCAGTGTAATTCTAAATAAACAGACAATTTAGAACAATGAATGAGATAGAAAGCCAGGGGTTTAGGGTAGAGGGTTAGGGTAGGGGGTACGGGGAAAGAGCCAAGGCAGTCTGGAAGAGAATAGTAGATAGAATGAGAGGACAGAACCCCAATGTACCATACTTTCCCCAGCTTTTACTATCTAGCAGCCAACTAATAAATATATCAGCTAATTGAATCTGTTTCTATCTGGCCTGTTGATAAGCTTGTTCAAACAGGAATGCTTTAAGCCTCCCTTTAAATGTAGGAACACTGTCTGCCTCTCTCACTTGAGCTGGGAGCTTATTCCATAAAACTGGAGCTTGGTAGCTAAAGGCTCTACCTCCAACTGTACTTTTTGAAATCCTAGGAACCAGCAACAGCCCTGCATTTTGTGAGCGGAGTGTTCTGCTTGGTTGATAAGGTACTATAAGTTCACTAATGTAAGATGGAGCCATGCCGTTTAGGGCCTTGTAGGTTAGTAAGATGATTTTAAACTTGATCCTAAACTCAATAGGAAGCCAATGGAGAGACGCTAGCACGGGAGTAATATGATCTCTTCTATGAGTTCCTGCTAATAGTCGTGCTGCTGCATTTTGAACCAGCTGAAGACTTTTTAGGGAAGACTTAGGGCATGCTACGAGCAAAGCGTTACAATAATCCAATCTCGATGTAACAAATGCATGGATGAGTTTTTCAGCATCACTTTTACATAAGATATTTCGGATTCTAGAAATGTTGCGAAGGTGAAAGAATGCAGTTTTACAAGTCTGTGCTATGTGAGCTTTAAATGATAAATCTGGATCAAATAAAACTCCTAGGTTTCTAACGGTGAGGTCAGAGGCCACAGTTACTTCGTCAAAGAAGACTGCTTGGTCAGTAAAAACATCTCTCAAATTTTTAGGACCTACTACAATAACTTCAGTCTTATCTGAGTTTAAAAGGAGATAATTGATTGTCATCCAAGTCTTTATGTCCCAGATACAGGTATTAAGTTTTTCTATATGGTCACTCTGGTCAGGTTTGACTGATAAGTACAATTGTGTATCATCTGCGTAACAGTGAAAATTAATACTGTGTTTTCTGATTATGTTTCCCAGAGGCAGCATGTAGAGCATGAACAGAATAGGTCCAAGAACTGAGCCCTGAGGGACACCAAAACTAACTTTGGTAGAAGTAGAGGACTGATCATTTACATGAACAAACTGGTATCTATCAGATAAATAAGATTTAAACCATTGAAGAGCTGCTCCTCTGATCCCTAAGTCATATTCTAATCTTTGAAGTAAAATGCTGCAGAAAGTTGTAGTTCTTGCTGAAATACATACTTCTTCATGCAGAGAGTTGAAGTCCGTCCTCCTGAAAGGGGTAGTCCTCCTTGCTGAAAGGTGCAGACCTTTCTGCAGAGAGTTGTAATCCTTTTTGGTGAGAGAGGCAGTCATTCTTGTCAAAAGGTGTAGTTCCTCCTGTTGAAAGGTAGTGTACTTCCTATTGACAGGTGTAGTTATTCCTGCTGAGACGTGTAGTCCTTCCTGCTGAAAGGTGTAGTTCTTACTGAAAGCTGTTGTCCATGAATGAATGAATATTTTTATACTGCCAAAATTCAAAAGACTATCATTAGGCAATACAACGAATTAATATTATTACAGCCAAAACGGACTGGGCTGAAGCTGCTTACAGAAGCCCATCCTCCACATCTAACAAATCAAACAATCTAGCAGTTAAGGTTCAAAATAAAAGGTTCCTTTTTTTCAGTATTTATTACAACAATGCAGTCTTGAATCATTTTATGTTTTAAGTTTTTTTTTTTGCTTTAAATTTAACATGTAAATTATTCCAAAGTCTAGTTCCAAAAATAGATAAATATTTTGTTTTATAAATTTATTGAACAGCAGATTTTTTTTGCATGATTTTACAAGACCTTTTGTCATCCATGGGTTATGTTTATAATTGTATTTTACTTTCATTTTTTTTAATGGGACAATAGTAATTGTACAGTGTTGTAAATGTTTCAAGAAATGCATCGTATGAGTCGTTGATATCACGTTAATAAACCTCATTCCAATTTTGTTCTCTACGTTTAGCTTAACAGGTATCAATTGCCTCAGGTTTTTTCTGTCTTTGTAACTTAAATTCACTTCTATGTTTAATGTTTAACTTAAATTCAAATATCACAAAAACTCGCAGATGATCATCTTAAAAATAAACCATTTTTCAGATTTCTGTCTATTGAATTAACAAAAATATTATCTATTAAAGTTTCACTATTCTTCGTTATTCCACTAGGTTTTTAAATCAAAAGATACATGCCCATACCAAGCATACTGTTTACAAAATCTGCTGTTTGTGTGTACGGATGATTTCAACAAGTCAATATTAAAGTCCCCACATATCAGGAGATGCTTATCATTATACTTGGAAAATATGTCAAAGATTTTTGTGTTAAATTCATCGATACAAGATCCCGGAGTCCTATAAATACGACTTATAATTAACTTCTTTTTTTTTAACAAACTCATTTCTTAATTTAATTGTAACACATTCCACAACTCTTCAACAGATAATGTCAATTCTTCTACAAACTTACAGTTTAAACAAACTTACAGTTTAAACCCTCTTTAAGAAAAAATACCACTCCTCCTCCCCTCTTATTTTTTTTTAATTTTGCTTAAATAAATCACATCCCACTAGTTTAAAGTTCAAGTCTTTGTCATCACAGAGCCAAGTCTCTGAAACAGCAATAATGCTGAATTTAGACTTAAAGTTTGTATTTAAATAGTCTTTCATTTTGCTCAATTTTTTATAGAGACTCCTGCTGTTGATGTGGATCAAAGAAATCTATGAGTTAAATGCTTTGAAGTCCTCCTCAGTATGGTAATCCCAAGCATTGTTTATGGTTTCTCTCAGATGTTCATCTGGGTCTATGTCAGTTTCCAAATCATATGTCTCATATTCCTGAAGTTCAAAAATAGTTAGGTCCTTTATTTCTATTGTGGATTGGTGTTTAGTCTCTTGTGGTTGTGTAGTTCCAAGCCTCATAGTCTTTGATATTAGTTCCATTTTTCCAGCACTTCCAGATCTCTTGTAGTTATTATTTTAGCTTCTTCTGGGCTTCCATTAAGTTTAATCATGACTTTGCAATTCCCCGTCTGTGTATCTTGGATCTTCTTTTGTTTCTTCAGTATTAGATTAGAACTACTTTATTGATCCCATACGTGGGAAATTTGTGTGTTTCAGCAGCAAAAAATAGAAGGAATAATGTGACTAAACATTAAGGACAATAAGGACTGAATGTGCATAAGGACGTAAAAAAGTGACACAAGCAATATAAAGTGACAAACAGTGATGAATTACACGAACATGAACCAGTTATCTGTTATTCTGTATTCTGGCCTGTTGTGCAATCTCTGCATTTTACATGTCAGATGTTCATTAACATAAACATTTGTACCCTTAAGTTTCTTTGTTAATTTCAGCACTTCAACTTTACGCTTACGGTTTACAACTCTCCTGATTATTTAGCTGCTGAGTTTGACCTCAGTAAGTGCCACAAAAAATACTCTCAATTTTATCCTGTGCCAGCAAAAATCTGCCTCAAGTTGATGAGAAAAATACTCATTTTTTCCCAAATCCTAATTTATTTGTTTGAATGGCACTTTGTAAAAGAGATATTTAATGGATTTTCAAGACCTGAACAACCAGCTTGTCAAGAGTGCTGCCTCATACTGTATTTCTTGCTGACATATATACTTCTTCATGCAGGGAGTTGTAGTCCTTCATGCTGAAAGGTGGAGTTCTTCCTGAGGAGCGGTGAGGTTCCTCCTGCTGAAAGTTGTAGTCCTTTTTGCTGAAAGGTGTAGGAAGAAATCTTCCTGTCAAGAGTTGTAGTCCTTCTTGATGAAAGGTGTAGTTCTTCATGCTGAGAGTTGTAGTCCTTCTTGATGAAAGGTGTAGTTCTTCATGCTGAGAGTTGTAGTCCTTCTTGATGAAAGTTGTAGTTCTTCCTGCAAAAACCTTTAATCCTGTTTGCTGAAAGCTCTAGTTCTTCCTATTGAGCGCAGTAGTTCTTTTTCCTGAAAAGTTTAGTTGTTTTGGCTTGCAGCTGCCAACTTTCCCTCTGAAAGGTGTATTTCTTCCTTAGGAGAGATGTAGTTTATCCTGCTGAAAATCTCAATCCTTTTTGCTAGAAGGTGCAGTTTTTCCTGCTGAGAGTTATAATCCTTCTTGCTGAAAGATGTAGGTCTTCTTGCTGAGAGATGTAGACCTTTTTGCTAAAATATCTACACACGTGGACAAAATTGTTGGTACCCCTCAGTTAAATAGGAAAAACCCCACAATTCTTACTGAAATCACTTGAAACTCACAAAAGTAACAAGAAATAAAAATGTATTGAAAATTAGGAGCTGTCACTCCTCATGAGCAAACAGCTCCAGTTGTCTCAGGTTTGATGGGTGTCTTCTCCAAATGGCATGTTTCAGCTCGTTCCACGTGTGTTCAATGGGATTCAGATGTGGGCTCATGGAAGGCCACTTTAGAATAGTCCAACGCTTTTCTCTCAGCCATTCTTGGGTGTTTTTGTCATATTTTCGTTGTCTCTTCATATAGTTTTAGTCGACGAAAACTCAAGAGTTTTTGTCTAGTTTTAGTCTGCAAAGACGTTTTGGTCTAGTTTTAGTGTAAAAAAGCAAAGAACAACAAATATTCTTTCTTTAACATTTGTGGCTTTAGTAATGAGAATGGTGCAGGTTATTTATAAAACAACCAACCAACCAACCAACCAAACAAACAAAAATACAAACAACCCTGCCAAGCTTTAACTTGTGCAAAACAGGAGTTGGGGTTAGTCCGAACTCTAAAAGGACTTACGTTGGCCTGGATATCAGGGTGATGAGCTTGTAGATGCCCGTTAACATTAGTGGTATTCTTTCCACCTATTTTGTGTCTATATTTACTTTTGTCTCCCACAACAATGCATTCCGTTTTATTTTCTCATTGAATATGTATACCGTATTTTCACGACCAAAAGGCGCACCGTATTAAAAGGCGCAGTCCCAGTTTTGTTTGCTCTGTGTTTAACATACACATAAAGCGCACCTGATGATAGGGCGCGGGTTTTATATACATATCCTCTCCTACGTACGTCCGTCTTACAACAACACACACACAAACAGACGTCATAAAGTCATTTATCAAATCCATCCAAGTCCTCATCCTCTGGTTCAGAATCTAACAGCTATGCCAAATCCAACATAGCGGGTTCACTTTCCTCGCTGTCAGAGTCACTTCCTGTACCGAGCGGCTCCTCAGAAATGATGCCTGCTTTTGCGAAAGCTCGGACAACAGTGCCAGCAGACACGTTAGCCCGAGCATCTACAATCCACTGGCAAACTGTGGTGTAACTCGCCTGGCTCTGCCTTCTACCCTTACAATGAGTTGTAGATCTCGTGGTCTCCTCTGGTCATCCATCTTTTCCATGTTGCTTGCCGCCTTATTTTGAACGGCCGCTTCACGCCGATGTCCAGCGGTTAGAGTTCCTTTGTCAGACCTTACGGAATCACAGCAAGCGTAGTGTTCATCTGCTTCACTTGTTTTTTTCACAACACACATAGAACGCACTGCACGATAGGACGCGCCGTTCATTTTGAAGAAAATTTAAGACTTTTATATGCGCCTTATGGTCGTGAAAATACGGTATATAAAGTATGCCCATGGACCATCGTGTCATTTCTGACCACCAAGCCTCTTTGTTGCTGTTGCCACCATGGTGTGTGACTTTCTCCTGGCCGCAGGTGTGTTGTGCTAGATTTGAATTTTAGCGCGCTAGATTACGTACGTATAGCGGCCTGAAAGGCTTTCCATAGTGCAAACGATGTACATGTGCGGCGTGCCCCGGTGAGAGGCAGAATGCAGCCACTGTGCTTTTTCATTTCACAGACATAGTACACGCATAATTGGTAGAAATGTGAAAATGTGAAAGTCTGACGCTTATTCTGTTACATTTTCGTCTCGTCAACAGAATCTTGCAAACGTCTCGTGACATTTTTGTCACCAAAGAGTCGCATTTATTTTGTCATTGTTACATCATCTTAGTAAAAAAAAAAAGTCCCGTCAACGAAATAATTTAGTTATTATTGTGCTACACTCAACAACTCCTGCTGGGAGTTGTTGCTCTTCTTAATTGAATATATACTTCTTCATGCTGAGATTTGTAGTCCTTCTTGCTGAAAGGTGTAGTTCTTCATGCTGAGAGTTGTAGTCCTTCTTGATGAAAGGTGTAGTTCTTCATGCTGAGAGTTGTAGTCCTTCTTGATGAAAGGTGTAGTTCTTCATGCTGAGATTTGTAGTCCTACTTGATGAAAGGTGTAGTTCTTCATGCTGAGAGTTGTAGTCCTTCTTGCTGAAAGGTGTAGTTCTTCCTAAAAAGCGGTGAAGTTCCTCCTGCTGAAAGTTGTAGTCCTTTTTGCTGAAAGGTGTAGGAAGAAATCTTCCTGTCAAGAGTTGTAGGGTAGAGATGTAGTTTATCCTGCTGAAAATCTCAATCCTTTTTGCTGAAAGGTGTTTTTTCTGCTGAGAGTTACGTATAATCCTTCTTGCTGAAAGATGAAGACCTTTTTGCTGAAATATCTACACATGTGCACAAAATTGTTGGTACCCCTCAGTTAAATAGGAAAAACCCCACAATTCTTACTGAAATCACTTGAAACTCACAAAAGTAACAAGAAATAAAAAGTGATTGAAAATTAAACAATCAAAATCAGCCATTACTTTTAAATTGACAAATACGCTCATTGACAAATACAGAAATCATTTAATTACAGTAATTGCCTTAAAAGGTTGTGCAACAAAATATTGAGTTATGGGTACCATCATTTTTGTCCAGCCCTATTTCATTAGGTTTTTTTTTTTTTTATGTTAATCAACAATTCAAAGGTAATGGCTGATTTCGATTGTTTAATTTTCAATAAATTTTTATTTCTTGTTACTTTTGTGAGTTTCAAGTGATTTCAGTAAGAATTGTGAGGTTTTCCTTTTTAACTGAGGGGTACCAACAATTTTGTCCACGTGTGTACCTCTTTAACCTCTACATGCTGCCGTTAGGGCAATTGATAGCCAGTAATAACGTGTCCTATCACAATTATGCAGATGATACTCAGATATATGTGTCACTGACAGCAGGTGAACATGGACCTGTGAATTCACTCTGTCACTGTATTCAACAAATCAGAGTCTGGATGCAAAACAACTTTCTCCAGCTAAACTCAGACAAAACTGAAATCATTGTCTTTGGCCCACAGAAACAAAGAGAAAGTGTCATCAGTTACCTTCAATCTCTCTCTCTGGAACCGACAAATCAAGTTAGAAATCTTGGAGTAATAATGGACTCAGACTTTAACTTCAACAGTCACATCAAATCAATTACATCAGCAGCCTTTTACCACCTGAAAAACATTGCCAAAATCAGAGGTTTGGTGTCTAAAACAGACTTAGAGGTTCTTATCCATGCATTTGTTTCCAGTAGGTTAGATTATTGTAACGGTCTACTCACTGGTCTGAACAAAAAGGCTTTAAAACAGCTGCAGTTTATTCAAAATGCTGCTGCTCGAGTCCTAACAAGAACTAGAAAATATGATCACATTAGTCCTGTGCTAAAGTCTCTGCACTGGCTTCCTGTGGCTCAGAGAATAGACTTTAAAGCTGCTCTGCTTGTGTTTAAGTCTCTCCATGGTCTAGCACCAAAGTACATCTGTGATATGTTAGTACCTTATGAACCATCTAGAACTTTGAGGACCTCCGGGACCGGCCTCCTGCTGGAGCCTAGAGTCAGGACTAAACATGGAGAAGCTGCATTTCAATTTTATGCTGCAAAAGTCTGGAACAAACTTCCTGAAGCCGTGAGACAGGCCTCTACTGTGACAATGTTTAAATCTAGGCTGAAAACACTTCTGTTTAACTGTGCTTTTTATTAATTGCTCTTTTTTTTAATCTGTTTTAATGATTTTATTTATTTAATTTTTAAACTTTTTGATTCTATGTTTTGTGATTTTAATGCATTCTTTTTCTTTTCTTTCTTGTGAAGCACTTTGAATTACACTTTGTATGAATTTTGCTATACAAATAAACTTGCCTTGCCTTGCCTTTATGCAGAGAGTTGTAGTCTGTCCTGTTGAAAGGTGTAGATCTTCCTGCTGAGAGTTGTAATCCTTCTTGATGAAATACTTCTTCATGCTCAGATTTGTAGAACTTCCTGCTGAAAGCTGTACTTCTTACTGCTTACAGGTTAGTAATTACTGTTGAAAGGTGTAGTCCATCCTTCTGAGAGTTGTAGTCCTTATTGCTAAAAGTTATACTGTGTATTTGATTGTTTCATTTTCAATACATTTTTATTTCTTGTTACTTTTGTGAGTTTCAAGTGGTTTCAGACCGTGTATTTTTATTTGTACCATTAGTTAATTTTTTTGTTGTTTTGTGTTCATAAATGTCTGAATGAATTGAATTGAAAGTTGTAGTTCTTCCTGGAGAAGAACTACATGCAGAAGACTACAGAAGAAGTGTGTTCAAGCAGGCTGGTACTGGTGGAGAAAAGTGTCAGGTGTGATGTGTGACAGAAGAGTTTCAGCTAAAATGAAAGAAAAAGTGTACAAAACCGTGGTGAGAGCGGCCATGCTGATTGGTCTAGAGACATTGGCACTGAGGAAAAGACAGGAAGCAGAGATGGAGGTTGCAGAGATGAAGATGCTGACGATGTCTCTGGGAGTGACCAGGATGGACAGGATCAGAGGAACAGCACATGTTAGAGGTTTTAAAGTCAGAGAGGTCAGACTGAGATGGTTTGGACATGTACAGAGGAGAGAGAGAGAGTACATCAGAAGAAGGATGCTGGGTTTGGAACCACCAGGAAAGAGGACTAGAGGAAGACCAAAGAGGAGGTTCATGGATACAGTGAAGGAAGACATGGAGATAGTTGGTGTGACCGAAGAGGATGCAGGAGATAGAGTTAGATGGAAGAAACTGACTTGCTGTGGCGCCCCCTGGAGGGAAATGCTGAAAGGAGAACAAGAAGATATGCTCGCTTAAATATTATGATTCCAACATTTCCCCTTTTGACCTCTGCTAAGAGGTCGCACCCTAGTAACAATAGCCAAATTTAGTATTAAAAGTCTGGAGTATTAAAACAATGGACATACACTAAAAGCATCATACAGAATAAAAAATGAGATATTTCAATGTGTGCATTTGCAGGAGTAACCCTTTTTGTGCATTTAGATAAGAGGGGAACTCAGCCACTGCTTTGGTTAAAATCGTGGTCCGTTTTGCTGAAAAAAAGTAGGTCTTCTTGCTGACAAGTGTAGTTTTTTTGGCTTACAGTCGTAGACATTCCAGCTCAAAGCTGCAGTTCTTCCTGCAAAAAGTTGTAGTCCTTCTTGTTAAGAGGTGTTGTTCTTCCTGCTGAGAGTTGTAGTTCTTTTTGCTTGAATATATACTTATTCGTGCTGAGAGTTTTAGTCGTTCCTGCTGGAAGGTGTAGTTCTTCCTGCTGACAGATGTAGTCCTTGCCATTGAAGTTTTTCCTGCAGAGGGCTGTAGTCCTTCATGCTGAAAGGTGGAGTTCTTCCTGAGGAGC
The DNA here is from genome assembly GCA_902685375.1 of Neostethus bicornis. Classification (NCBI taxonomy): domain Eukaryota; kingdom Metazoa; phylum Chordata; class Actinopteri; order Atheriniformes; family Phallostethidae; genus Neostethus; species Neostethus bicornis. The sequence goes on from CACRXE010000035.1 coordinate 550,269, forward strand.
GGTGAAGTTCCTCCTGCTGAAAGTTCTAGTCCTTTTTGCTGAAAGGTGTAGGAAGAAATCTTCCTGTCAAGAGTTGTAGTCCTTCTTGATGAAAGGTGTAGTTCTTCATGCTGAGAGTTGTAGTCCTTCTTGATGAAAGGTGTAGTTCTTCATACTGAGAGTTGTAGTCCTTCTTGATGAAAGGTGTAGTTCTTCATGCTGAGAGTTGTAGTCCTTCTTGATGAAAGGTGTAGTTCTTCCTGCTGAGAGTTGTAGTCCTTCTTGATGAAAGGTGTAGTTCTTCATGCTGAGAGTTGTAGTCCTTCTTGATGAAAGGTGTAGTTCTTCATGCTGAGAGTTGTAGTCCTTCTTGATGAAAGGTGTAGTTCTTCATGCTGAGAGTTGTAGTCCTTCTTGATGAAAGGTGTAGTTCTTCATGCTGAGAGTTGTAGTCCTTCTTGATGAAAGGTGTAGTTCTTCATGCTGAGAGTTGTAGTCCTTCTTGATGAAAGGTGTAGTTCTTCATGTTGAGAGTTGTAGTCCTTCTTGATGAAAGGTGTAGTTCTTCCTGCTGAATTTTGTAGTTCTGCTCTTCTTTTCTTAGAAAGATGTAGTTCTTTCCTGTTGAAATTTGCAACGTTTCCTTTAGGAAGTTGTCATCTTTCTTTCTTGAAACTGTAGTTCTCACTGCTTGGGGATGGCATCTTCCTGCTTAAGTTTGTTGTTTTTACAGCTTCTTAGCTTTTTTTTCTCCCATTAGAAGGTAATCCTTCTTCAGTTAGAAAGTTTTAGTCCTTTTTGCTGGAACTTTCAGTATTTCCAGGTAGTAGATTCTTCCTGATTAAATTAAAGTTCTTCTTGCTGGTAGTTGTATGTCCTCTTATTTGGAGTTTTACGTCTTTCCTGTTGAAAGTTGTAACACGTCAAAAGGAAATTTTAGACCCTCCCGCTGAAAGTCTCAGTTCAGCCGGTTGGTAGTGTAGTTCTTCCTGCTTAGTGTTGTAGTCCTACTTGCTGAAAGGTGTAGTTCATCCTTCTGAGAGTTGTAGTTCTTATTGTTAAAAGTTGTTGTTCTTCCTGCAGAAAATTGAAATCCTGTTTGCTGACAGGTTTAGTTCTTCCCGCTGAGAGTTGAAGTTCATCTCACTGACAGGTGTAGTACTTCCTGCAATTCAATTCAATTCAATTTCATTTGTTTTGCCCAAAATCACAGAATTTCCGTCTCAATGGGCTTCACAAGAAAAAGAGGAATGTATTAACACAAATACACAAAAGAAAAATAACTAACAAATGCTAACTAAACAAGACTAGCACATTAATGCACTTAGACTCTCCTTCTCGGTGAGGAAAAACTCCTAAAAAACCCATCAGTGGGGAAAAAATAAGAAACCTCATGGGGATCCACGTGAAAGAGAGATCCCTCCCCCGGGACGAGCAAACAATGTGTCAGAGATTATTGTTTAAATATTAGCTTAATCTAATCTACAGATAAATATCTAAAGAAGTCAATAAATGTTCTTCATCCTGATGGAAACACGGGGGACTCCTCAGCCCGGAGATGTCAAGTACGGGGATGAGAACGCAGAGTCCTGGATGGGGCTCTCTCCCAGAGAGGAAGCCACACCGAGGAGACCTCCGCGCTTCTTTATCCCCGCTCCATCAGGACGAAATCCATCTACTCATCTCTGCCGTGGGCATCGCTGGGCTGAGGAGTCTCCCGTGTCTCTATCAGGATGAAGAACATCTACTCATCCCCGTACTTGACATCTCCGGGCTGAGGAGTCCCCCAGTGTTTCCATCAGGATGAAGAACATCTACTCATCCCCGTACTTGACATCTCCGGGCTGAGGAGTCCCCCAGTGTTTCCATCAGGATGAAGAACATCTACTCATCCCCGTACTTGACATCTCCGAGCTGAGGAGTCTCCCGTGTCTCCATCAGCATGAAGAACATCTACTCATCCCCGTACTTGACATCTCCGGGCTGAGGAGTCCCCCGTGTTTCCATCAGCATGAAGAACATCTACTCATCCCCGTACTGGACATCTCCGGGCTGAGGAGTCCCCCAGTGTTTCCATCAGGATGAAGAACATCTACTCATCCCCGTACTTGACATCTCCGGGCTGAGGAGTCCCCCGTGTTTCCATCAGGATGAAGAACATTTATTGACTTCTTTAGATATTTAGCTGTAGATTAGAATAAGCTAATATTTAAACAATAATCTTTGACACATTTTTTGCTCGTCCCGGGGGAGGGATCTCTCTTTCACGTGGATCCCCATGAAGTTTCTTTTTTTTTCCCCACTGATGGGTTTTTTAGGAGTTTTTCCTCACCGAGAAGGAGAGTCTAAGTGCATTAATGTGCTAGTCTTGTTTAGTTAGCATTTGTTAGTTATTTTTCTTGTTGTATATTTGTGTTGATACATTCCTCTTTTTCTTGTGAAGCCCATTGAGACGGAAATTCTGTGATTTTGGGCTATACAAATAAAATTGAATTGAATTGAATTGAGAGAGGTGGACAACATGTGAATTGTATTGTACCAACTAGCAGTGTAATTCTAAATAAACAGACAATTTAGAACAATGAATGAGATAGAAAGCCAGGGGTTTAGGGTAGAGGGTTAGGGTAGGGGGTACGGGGAAAGAGCCAAGGCAGTCTGGAAGAGAATAGTAGATAGAATTAGAGGACAGAACCCCAATGTACCATACTTTCCCCAGCTTTTACTATCTAGCAGCCAACTAATAAATATATCAGCTAATTGAATCTGTTTCTATCTGGCCTGTTGATAAGCTTGTTCAAACAGGAATGCTTTAAGCCTCCCTTTAAATGTAAGAACACTGTCTGCCTCTCTCACTTGAGCTGGGAGCTTATTCCATAAAACTGGAGCTTGGTAGCTAAAGGCTCTACCTCCAACTGTACTTTTTGAAATCCTAGGAACCAGCAACAGCCCTGCATTTTGTGAGCGGAGTGTTCTGATTGGTTGATAAGGTACTATAAGTTCACTAATGTAAGATGGAGCCATGCCGTTTAGGGCCTTGTAGGTTAGTAAGATGATTTTAAACTTGATCCTAAACTCAATAGGAAGCCAATGGAGAGACGCTAGCACGGGAGTAATATGATCTCTTCTATGAGTTCCTGCTAATAGTCGTGCTGCTGCATTTTGAACCAGCTGAAGACTTTTTAGGGAAGACTTAGGGCATGCTACGAGCAAAGCGTTACAATAATCCAATCTCGATGTAACAAATGCATGGATGAGTTTTTCAGCATCACTTTTACATAAGATATTTCGGATTCTAGAAATGTTGCGAAGGTGAAAGAATGCAGTTTTACAAGTCTGTGCTATGTGAGCTTTAAATGATAAATCTGGATCAAATAAAACTCCTAGGTTTCTAACGGTGAGGTCAGAGGCCACAGTTACTTCGTCGAAGAAGACTGCTTGGTCAGTAAAAACATCTCTCAAATTTTTAGGACCTACTACAATAACTTCAGTCTTATCTGAGTTTAAAAGGAGATAATTGATTGTCATCCAAGTCTTTATGTCCCAGATACAGGTATTAAGTTTTTCTATATGGTCACTCTGGTCAGGTTTGACTGATAAGTACAATTGTGTATCATCTGCGTAACAGTGAAAATTAATACTGTGTTTTCTGATTATGTTTCCCAGAGGCAGCATGTAGAGCATGAACAGAATAGGTCCAAGAACTGAGCCCTGAGGGACACCAAAACTAACTTTGGTAGAAGTAGAGGACTGATCATTTACATGAACAAACTGGTATCTATCAGATAAATAAGATTTAAACCATTGAAGAGCTGCTCCTCTGATCCCTAAGTCATATTCTAATCTTTGAAGTAAAATGCTGCAGAAAGTTGTAGTTCTTGCTGAAATACATACTTCTTCATGCAGAGAGTTGAAGTCCGTCCTCCTGAAAGGGGTAGTCCTCCTTGCTGAAAGGTGCAGACCTTTCTGCAGAGAGTTGTAATCCTTTTTGGTGAGAGAGGCAGTCATTCTTGTCAAAAGGTGTAGTTCCTCCTGTTGAAAGGTAGTGTACTTCCTATTGACAGGTGTAGTTATTCCTGCTGAGACGTGTAGTCCTTCCTGCTGAAAGGTGTAGTTCTTACTGAAAGCTGTTGTCCATGAATGAATGAATATTTTTATACTGCCAAAATTCAAAAGACTATCATTAGGCAATACAACGAATTAATATTATTACAGCCAAAACGGACTGGGCTGAAGCTGCTTACAGAAGCCCATCCTCCACATCTAACAAATCAAACAATCTAGCAGTTAAGGTTCAAAATAAAAGGTTCCTTTTTTTCAGTATTTATTACAACAATGCAGTCTTGAATCATTTTATGTTTTAAGTTTTTTTTTTTGCTTTAAATTTAACATGTAAATTATTCCAAAGTCTAGTTCCAAAAATAGATAAATATTTTGTTTTATAAATTTATTGAACAGCAGATTTTTTTTGCATGATTTTACAAGACCTTTTGTCATCCATGGGTTATGTTTATAATTGTATTTTACTTTCATTTTTTTTAATGGGACAATAGTAATTGTACAGTGTTGTAAATGTTTCAAGAAATGCATCGTATGAGTCGTTGATATCACGTTAATAAACCTCATTCCAATTTTGTTCTCTACGTTTAGCTTAACAGGTATCAATTGCCTCAGGTTTTTTCTGTCTTTGTAACTTAAATTCACTTCTATGTTTAATGTTTAACTTAAATTCAAATATCACAAAAACTCGCAGATGATCATCTTAAAAATAAACCATTTTTCAGATTTCTGTCTATTGAATTAACAAAAATATTATCTATTAAAGTTTCACTATTCTTCGTTATTCCACTAGGTTTTTAAATCAAAAGATAAATGCCCATACCAAGCATACTGTTTACAAAATCTGCTGTTTGTGTGTACGGATGATTTCAATAAGTCAATATTAAAGTCCCCACATATCAGGAGATGCTTATCATTATACTTGGAAAATATGTCAAAGATTTTTGTGTTAAATTCATCGATACAAGATCCCGGAGTCCTATAAATACGACTTATAATTAACTTTTTTTTTTTAACAAACTCATTTCTTAATTTAATTGTAACACATTCCACAACTCTTCAACAGATAATGTCAATTCTTCTACAAACTTACAGTTTAAACAAACTTACAGTTTAAACCCTCTTTAAGAAAAAATACCACTCCTCCTCCCCTCTTATTTTTTTTTAATTTTGCTTAAATAAATCACATCCCACTAGTTTAAAGTTCAAGTCTTTGTCATCACAGAGCCAAGTCTCTGAAACAGCAATAATGCTGAATTTAGACTTAAAGTTATTTAAATAGTCTTTCATTTTGCTCAATTTTTTATAGAGACTCCTGCTGTTGATGTGGATCAAAGAAATCTATGAGTTAAATGCTTTGAAGTCCTCCTCAGTATGGTAATCCCAAGCATTGTTTATGGTTTCTCTCAGATGTTCATCTGGGTCTATGTCAGTTTCCAAATCATATGTCTCATATTCCTGAAGTTCAAAAATAGTTAGGTCCTTTATTTCTATTGTGGATTGGTGTTTAGTCTCTTGTGGTTGTGTAGTTCCAAGCCTCATAGTCTTTGATATTAGTTCCATTTTTCCAGCACTTCCAGATCTCTTGTAGTTATTATTTTAGCTTCTTCTGGGCTTCCATTAAGTTTAATCATGACTTTGCAATTCCCCGTCTGTGTATCTTGGATCTTCTTTTGTTTCTTCAGTATTAGATTAGAACTACTTTATTGATCCCATACGTGGGAAATTTGTGTGTTTCAGCAGCAAAAAATAGAAGGAATAATGTGACTAAACATTAAGGACAATAAGGACTGAATGTGCATAAGGACGTAAAAAAGTGACACAAGCAATATAAAGTGACAAACAGTGATGAATTACACGAACATGAACCAGTTATCTGTTATTCTGTATTCTGGCCTGTTGTGCAATCTCTGCATTTTACATGTCAGATGTTCATTAACATAAACATTTGTACCCTTAAGTTTCTTTGTTAATTTCAGCACTTCAACTTTACGCTTACGGTTTACAACTCTCCTGATTATTTAGCTGCTGAGTTTGACCTCAGTAAGTGCCACAAAAAATACTCTCAATTTTATCCTGTGCCAGCAAAAATCTGCCTCAAGTTGATGAGAAAAATACTCATTTTTTCCCAAATCCTAATTTATTTGTTTGAATGGCACTTTGTAAAAGAGATATTTAATGGATTTTCAAGACCTGAACAACCAGCTTGTCAAGAGTGCAGCCTCATACTGTATTTCTTGCTGAAATATATACTTCTTCATGCAGGGAGTTGTAGTCCTTCATGCTGAAAGGTGGAGTTCTTCCTGAGGAGCGGTGAAGTTCCTCCTGCTGAAAGTTGTAGTCCTTTTTGCTGAAAGGTGTAGGAAGAAATCTTCCTGTCAAGAGTTGTAGTCCTTCTTGATGAAAGGTGTAGTTCTTCATGCTGAGAGTTGTAGTCCTTCTTGATGAAAGTTGTAGTTCTTCCTGCAGAAACTTGTAGTTCTTCCTGCAGAAACTTGTAGTCTTTCTTGTCAAGAGGTGTAGTTCTTCCTGCTGAGAGTTGTAGATCTTTTTGCTTGAATATTTACTGCTAAGAGTTGTAGTCCTACTTGCTGAAAGTTGTAGTTCTTCCTGCAAAAACCTTTAATCCTGTTTGCTGAAAGCTCTAGTTCTTCCTATTGAGCGCAGTAGTTCTTTTTCCTGAAAAGTTTAGTTGTTTTGGCTTGCAGCTGCCAACTTTCCCTCTGAAAGGTGTATTTCTTCCTTAGGAGAGATGTAGTTTATCCTGCTGAAAATCTCAATCCTTTTTGCTAGAAGGTGCAGTTTTTCCTGCTGAGAGTTATAATCCTTCTTGCTGAAAGATGTAGGTCTTCTTGCTGAGAGATGTAGACCTTTTTGCTGAAATATCTACACACGTGGACAAAATTGTTGGTACCCCTCAGTTAAATAGGAAAAACCCCACAATTCTTACTGAAATCACTTGAAACTCACAAAAGTAACAAGAAATAAAAATGTATTGAAAATTAGGAGCTGTCACTCCTCATGAGCAAACAGCTCCAGTTGTCTCAGGTTTGATGGGTGTCTTCTCCAAATGGCATGTTTCAGCTCGTTCCACGTGTGTTCAATGGGATTCAGATGTGGGCTCATGGAAGGCCACTTTAGAATAGTCCAACGCTGACGAACTGAGCGCGTGCGGTTCTTGCCTAAAACCTCACTACCCGTTCTATTAAAAAATGTATTTCTTTATTAATTTCTCTGCATACCTTTTACCAGGAACAAAAGCTGCAGAGCAGGTCTATAACTCGAAATTAACAAATCGACCTGGAGATCAATCTCTCGTTACTCGTGTTTTAGCATTTAAATAAGTTTCATTCAGATTTTATTTCTAAAATTCAGAAGCTTACCTTGAATCAGACCAAAGCACCCTCGATCCTGCAGAGCTGATTCAGCGATGCGCCAGAATAGTTGCTCAGCACCTTTATTGGGTCTGGGGGATAAGAAATTACTGGACAAGGAAAACGCCTTGACACAGATGTTATTACACACACAAAAACTTTATTCAAATTCAACAAGTTACAATCTTAACAAATTATTCTAAAAGAATTGCCACCCTGTGCCCATGGTGGTCTACGTGTACTATTCTAAAAACTAACTAAGTCCTAACCAGACCCTACTGTCTAAGCCTCCGATCCTAAGCCGATCTGTCGAGGTTTCCTCTCCCTAACCTACTGCCTCGCACACGGACTCTTGAGTTTTTAAGCCGAGTTCCGTCGCGTCACATCAGAGTTTTTATACAAAGTGTGGCGTCACATACCAGAGGCAGGTGCTTCTAGCTCTAATTTTCCTCTCTCACTGACAATTTCTGACCTTAGCGACACCTGTTGACCCAAGGAATAAACTGACCATTGACCTCAACTTAACCTCACATTTTGGAAGCTGTCAGCTCAACCCCTCCCTTAGAGCACAGGGTGACTTCCCCAGTAACACAAAGATATTTAGTTTCTTGAAATGATCACCCAAAAACATTTAATATCTTTCCAAGAACATTCCAACATTTCTTCATACAGATTACATCAAAAACACAAAAAAGAAAAAGAAAAAAGAAATAGAATAATTCAAATATAAGTAAAAAATAATAGTTTCTAACATCTAAATCAAATAATAGTTTCTAACATCTAAATCAAATAATAGTTTCTAATATCTAAATCAAATAATAGTTTCTAATATCCAAATCAAATAATAGCTAAAAAATAAGAGGTAAAATAGCCTTCAGGCATTTCATCATACAAAACAGGCCACGACTGTTTGACACCCCCCCATGAAATGCCTGCAAATAATGGAATACCCACAATACACCATTAATTAACAACATTAACATCGTTATAATGAATAGGAGTACACATTGTGAAATCCACCCCTATATTCTCCATGTACTCTTTCCATGCCTGTGGCTTCACCCAAGTAAAGAAAAAATTGCAAGTCCCCCAGGCAAATTGAGTAACTGGAAGAGAACGAATGAAACACAGACCATTCTGATGCATCCATAAAGAATTATGTACTGGAATACGGTTACTACCAGTCTCCACAATTTCTGGTTCATGGGAAAAAACAATCTTGGATGTACCCATCATCCGCTGCAAACCATCCACTGATGGTGGTCCCAACGGTTCCTGCCTTCCAGGACGCAGATAGGAGCACATGGCCAAATCTACTCCATCCGCGTTCCTGGAAAGCTTCACCAGCCGAAATCTATTCCCCCTTATAGGCACAGACTTGTAAAATGATTGCTGAGCCTCCCCTCCACCTACTGGCAGAGGCGCAGAGGCACAGTGAAATTCTCTAGGGTTGTCATGCAACTGACGGACTAGAAATTCAAACATCCTCCTGTCAGAGCAGGACCTAATCTCAAACACTGCGCTGACAGGCAAGAGTTGAACAATATGAGCATGAAACAGATGAAACACCTCCTGTCCGGGACCAATCAAAAACACATGAGACAGGTAAGTCTCAACATGATAATAGTAAATGATCCGAGCGATAGCTGAGACACAAAACATTTCAGACCTCCATACAGTCGTGCAAATCAAGTCCACTGGAGGAAGATCACCAGGTGTATCAGAGATATGATCCAAGTGTTGAAGAAAATCAGGAGGTAAATCCTTAAGAGCTGTTTCCAAAGCATCAGATAGTTCTGCTCTCATAACAGGTGGACCAGAGTCGGCCACGGTTGATGCCTCCGCCAAAACCTGGTCCAGAGCAGCCACCGACGCCAATAGCTCCAAATCCGGAGCCGGAACGGCAGGATCAGATTCCATGATTTCAGGGGATGGAGGGGGTGCGAGTGGAGATCCGTCTCCCAGCCAGGTGTCATCCTCGTCGTTAGGGGTCAGCTGCAGCTCATCAACACACTGGAGTGTGGATGTGACAGAGACTAATCCACGACCCCGTACCGACACCTCCGAAGATCCCATGCTATGAACATGAGTAGAGGAATGATCAGGTAGGGATCCCCAGCTCTGCTTCCCTCCCGAGGAACCACATGCTCCTTCAGGCACGACCACAGCAGTAGATCCAACTTCTCCCCCTTCGCCGTCCAACACCTCCGACAGGTCACGATAGTAGTCATCATAGTTGTCCAAAGCAGAATATTTTAGACAAATTTCCTGAGGAATAACACTCGTATCAACCGGATTTCCAGAGGAAATTGCCTCCTGAAAAATAGGGATACTATCAGGAAAATAGAAGGCGGAACATACAGACAGGCCCACGTTTTTGTGGGACACTCCTCCCAGCCCTCTTTTTCCCTTTTCCTTCTCTTTCTCAAATTTTTTCAACATTCACAATATCAATTCCCCATTTAATTGACATTGCATTAGAAAGATTAAGAACTGATTCCACAGTGAATTTACAAAAGTTCTTAAACCTACACAACAGCAATATTATAAAGAGTATGTTTACCTACACATCCATTAGCAGGTTAAACACACCACACAGGTTCATGCCTGTCGTAGAACACAAACAAAAACAGAAATTCAAGAAAGTTGATTCTGCCCTCCGTAACAACACGTAGGACAAAATAACAACTATACAATTTAATCATGAGGTATCAGGCCTCAAGATATAATTAATAACAACAAATAAAATAAACATTCATATTAATGAGGTAATATGCCTCAATAATAAACAATAAAACTATTAACCCCTTATAAGGAAAATATATATCTACCAGCACATCGTAGCCATCCGATGATGGTGAAGATTGAAAAGATCCAAACTCCGAGAATTCGTAAGAGGTAGATTCAGCAGACATTGTACCTGGTCAAATGCAGAAGTAGAATTGACTTCGACTGAGGAAACTGATCCACCTTCTCCTTTTATACATTTCCATCGAAACCAAAAGGTTGGGCAAAACTATAAAGGAAATCGTAAAATGCAAGAAGCTAACATGTGAGGTGCGAGTATCCCCTGTTCCCGTAGACCACAAAGACACATCGTCAGAAGGCCCGAAGAACAAGAAATTCTCAGGCTGCCACTCTCTCCACCTCATCAATGGCTCTGTATGCAGGGGGTGCCTCAGAAGGAGGACCTACTGACCCCTGATTTGTCATCTGAACAGTATAAATATTGACATTTTGTGCATGAACACAATCACTCCTGATTTTGTATGCACAATATGCAACGGCAGGTAAAAACCCCATCTCCGCTACTGAACACACAACACACAAAAAATATATTACTATCCAACCCTCAGCCATATGCTGCAAGGTAACATCATCCCTATTGAACATCAAAGCAACTGAATTTGCATGTACCACCACCACCCCAAATAACACCAGTTCAAACACAATGTGCATCAACCAGGATTTCAAAATAACAGCCAGCACCATCATCCCCACTGATGAAGCTAAAGCACCACAGATCACAAGATCTATGACTAGAACCAATGGTTTTCTGTTTATCATAAATAGCAGTAGAATCATAACCGACGGTTGGGTGATGCCCAACAAATAAAACCTACAGCAATTATAAGTAGTGTAAAATCCCACCTTTGCTGCCACAATAAACTCGCCTTGCTTGTCTAACAGCATGAGAAAGCAAGGTAGAAACAGATAAATAGAAACACAAACAACATAAATAAGGAAGTCCAATTGACCTAACTTCTGTTCCAAATCCCAAGAAGTGTAGAGGACCGTAAAATTCCTTCCCTCCATCATGAGCTCTGAAACAGATTCAAGAAAAACTTAATGCGTATCTAACAATTCATTTCTTTTTCTTTCACTTTTTTCCGAGATATTTTCCCCAGCAGATATGTGGTACCTGCTTTACATGACAGCCTGAACATAAACAGTATTACAGTCAAAATCAGCAGTACAACGCCAGCATATAATAATGGATACCGTAGATGTGTCCAAGCCCAATTAAACGCAATAGTGATAGCTCCACCAACTACTTCTTTGATTTTATTACCGGCTAACACAGCTGAGTGTCCTACTCCTGCACTAAGTATGAGTCCAAACATGTAAATTTTATCTGCTAAACTAACAGAATCATTATGACAAGACAGAACGCGCAGATGTCGAGGCGCACACTCTGCTCTTATCATTCTCCACCTAGCATGGAATACAGAACTAAAAATCCTATTCCATTTATTATAATCTAATTCCATACCTTCAATCTGATCCATTTGAATGAGAGTAAGTGGCCCATGTTTGGAAGATGTATTCACACAGTAACGTTCCTTTTCAGTAAGGTTATTCACAAACATAGTTTCATCCGGTGAGACAACTGGCGGATCATAATTTCTAACAATTTCAGATGACTGACAGTAATCCTGCACTAATCCCATTTTAGTATTTACTTGAAACCCCGTTTCACTAAGACTCGGGAAACACATATCAGAAGTTACCTTCCATTTCTTTTCCTCAATCCAAACCAGCCGACGATTATGAACCTTATAATTAGTCAATCTAAAGTTGGGAGAGTGAAATGCATGCCGACCATTTCCTGATGTTATCTTAAACAAACTTTGTTCACTATACTCCGGCCCACAAGGTGTACTCCCATCTTCACATAAAACCTTCCGAAAGAACACAGCCCTTTCATACAGATGTTCCTCTCTTACTTTCTGAAGATTAACTGAGGTAAGTTGTTGATTTATATTTTTGAATCTCACATGAGGTACTTCATACTCAACTTTCCCATTCAACACACTTATCCGAAAATAAGGGTAATTAACGTACATCATAGAGGACTGATCTGAAACATGATCCTTAAAATCATTTGCTAATAATGCTATAATCTGTCCATTCCAAAATTTTCTCATTTTAAGATTGAATCCTTGCATATTCTTCTCACTCTCCACAACACATTGAGTCAATGTAGCAACAATGTATTTATTTGTCCATGGCTGAGCAGCCTCGAGTCTACCATGATATCTCCCTATAGAAAGCAACATCTCTTGAATTGGTGATAACTCCATTTTAGACCATCTACTTCCCGCAGGCAAACCAGAATAATCTGAAGTGCTAAATCCTGGAATTCGAACATTCATGTGCACCAACTCCTCCTTCTTACTAGAATTTCTTATTATAATCCTATAATCATTCATGTCTCCCCAGTGTTGTTTTATTAACTCAAAACTTCTCTTTTTATAACATGACCAAAAATCCGTATCCCATACCGCAAAGCCATCACCCTTGGATCGGTTAAAATGCCAATCCAATACATCCTCATGGCGGTAATTAGGGATAGTAACAAAATACTCATGTTTTCCATCAGCATGTATATGAACTTGAAAAGGATTTCGTATATAATATTTATAATTCCAAGGTTTATTCGTAATGCGAAATGTCCAATCAAGAAAGTGAGATCGTATTACCCATATGCGTTCTGGAGTTGGAGGGTTTTTTGCCTGACCAGAGGTGCAGGTTCTTAATTTTTGCAACAATGGTCGACTTTGATCCACCTGAATGGTAGTAACTTCTGACTTGTTTTCATCATAATCATAATCCTTCCAGGATTGTTTTATAAACCTATCAACTTTATTCTCATTCACGATCCCGAAAAATAAATAGCTATGTTTCTGCCTTTTCTTCTGGTAATTTTCATTCCAACTCCTGCTAACCCTATCATGACGAGGATTAAGATATGTATATTGTCTGTCTGATTCAACCCCCTTATAATTCAATGAGGAAATGAAAAAAGAACAATTAGAGTATACTCCCTCTCTTGTCAAATAACACTCTCCTGTCATCCACCACTTCACACTCACTCTAAATTCCCACATGCTGCACGCAAAACTCTCACTCTTTCCTGTGGTGTAAATCATAACACCTATACAATCTGTCCCTTCTCCACATTCCAAAGTCTTTACTCTTCCCCAATAAATTTTATCCCTATTAGAAGAGCGATTAAACAATTCAGTAGTCAGAGTCACCCATTGTGGTCGTTCATCACAATTCTTATTACTAAGAGGTGTATTTACTTTCATTCCTGGGAATAACACACTAAACCACTTTCGCCACAACTGTGAATCAAAAGTTTTCTGAGAGCACCTACTATGATTATAAAAGGGGACTTTTCCCCCCAGTTCATGTGAGAGGGGAAGTAAAATCTTCCTCTCCTGCTCCTCCCACACTAAAGCATCCTTCCTCTCAACATTGCGAGTATTTTCCACTTCTACAACTGTCATATAAGAAATGACCATAAATGTAATGATTATAGAAATAAAAACAATCATCATCACAACTATACTAAAAATCCTACACCATCTACGCCTTTCACAGAAAAGGGGTTTTAACGGGATTAGAACCCCAAGATCAGGTCTACTCCTAAATCCTTCTCCCTCTACCCCCCCCCTCCAAACATGGTCTTGTTACCTCATCCATGTTTGGATAAACAGGGAGAGATGAACTATTCCTTGTCCTCCTTGGATCTCCTCCTCAAGCAGTTCCTCCAGCCCCGGTGGCGCGGTAGCACCGTATCTGTAACAGCAATAACATCATTCCCAGGAATGGAAGAAGGCACACTTGCCCACAAAATAGATTCATCATCTAACTGTCTAACATGAAATCCTGAAGACAACGGAGTACCATAACCATAAGCAGCATGATCCTTTCTGAAAATCTCCTTAATAACCACCGCCAGACTTGCTTTTTTCTTATTAGTGGAGAGCACATCAATAGTATACTGATAAACCCTCTCCACCAATTCAACACGTACTACTACTGAAGGGTCCAAAGGAGTAGGAGCCCGTTCCACAATGGGATGTTGCGTACCTGTTGTCATCCAATCATAACCCACTGTAGAGAATGGACAAAAATCATGATCCACATATTTCTTTTTAATCCTACATTTATTCTTGCCCTCCTCCACCAACTCGCAGAGATGAGCCGGGGTATGCCTTCCAAACAAATGAAACTTAAGTACTCCAAACTTGAGCTTTGTAACTGAGTCAGTGAGAGCAGCCACTCTCATAGCCTGAAAATGGCCCTCAGACATGCCCAGACGGGAACGATACACCATCAAAGAGTACATCGTAGAAGGTCCCTTCATTCCCCGACACATCAACAAACCAGAATTAGTGGATCGACAGCAAGAAGAATGCAAATCAACAGGATGATCAAAGCGCGTCACATTGTAACGAGCTGATCTCTGAAGGAAACAACCCAAACAGGTTGATACCTTACATGTAAAAGCACACTCAACCCCCACCGCATTCACACCCATGAAAGGAGACAACACCACAGCCGAATTAGTTGGATCCGACAGCTTCTGTGGAGGTGTCTCCGCGGGATACGCTGGTGTGCCCAGTTCCCTCACAGGAATTGGCCTGTCAGACCTATCCCCTTCCCAAATCACATCAAAAACTTTAATCCCACATATCGCACAACCACCAGGAGTATATCTAGCCCATTTCAAAGGCCCCACAAAACCTGGTGAATTTATTATAAATATTACATTATTTAAATAGAAAAAACATCTCACATAGAAATTAAATCTCCACGAATATTGACAATTGTACTCTGACTTTTTAAATTCATACCGTTCTGTTTTGGTCCCCTCCTGATCCATACGAGGTCCCGATCCGAAATGGCAAAATACTCCGTGTCAGATCAGCCAACATAAATCAGAACACAAGAGGCCAAAAAATTAACTGTGCCTAACACAATTTTTTGCAATTATAATTTTTTATATAAATTTACGTGTCTATATAAGCCGTCTGCTAATTTTACAATGACCCTCGTATAAACACGTCCGAGGAGTGCACTGTAGATTTTTATATGGTCGAGGCTCCTGTATCAAACGGATACAGGGGGTTTTCACCCTTAAATTTCAACCCAGAATTTTCCGTTAATTTCTATGATTTTGAGGAGGTTTTCAACAATCGCTCCTCATAAATTTTCTGTTTATTCATGCTTAACCTCGTAGGCTTCGGGCTCGTTCTCTCTCTGCCACTCTTGGAGCCTCTCGACGGAGGCATCCCTCTCCCCCTGAGGAAGACGCTTTAAAACCTCCGGAGGCATCGTGGGCCTCGGAGGGCGCTTCCCGTCCCCCGACTAAACACTCTTATACACTTTACCCCCATTCTGGGTTTGTGTCTGATAAGACTGCTGTCGCGACATATTAGGAGGAGGCTGATATAATGAAGGTTTACGATCAGATCCCCTATTTTCTATCCTATTCTGAGCTTTCATTAACGCTAATTTATCCCAGGCTCTTAATTTTAAAATCATGGTGAAAGCATCCCACTCCTCCCAGCTAGAGACCATCTCCATAGTGTCAGGTAAAGCTAATAAAAGTCTCTCTTGACACTTCACGTTAGCTCCTTTAGATCGGAGTATGGTCATAGCCTGGAGAAGTGACATGTCTCCGGAACGAACTGATTCAGCTAACTGCTCTTTAAGCCTTTCCATTGAATCCTCCCCTGGCATGCTAACCTTATCAACCAGCATATCACTAGCCCTAAGACCATCTGGAATTTCTGATTTACGCTGAGCCTTCAAAAACGCAGTAACCATAGAATCATCCAACATATATTTATTTCCTCCTATATTCTCTACCACCCTCTGCAGGAAATGACCAGTCTGTTCACCCTTGTGCTTAACGGGAATGACATCATTCAAAGCACAATGATAACCAGAGAATGGTCTGTAACAACCTGACGTTTCTACACCCGCAGGATCACCAGTAAAACTCTTTTGCCACCTCAAGCGTGAATCCTCACACCCGCGCTCAACAGGTTGTTCAATGTGAAACGCGTGCCTCTCTGTGGGATAGATTTCAGAGAGACCAGACATTAACTCAAATGATTGTCGCATCATATGATTCTGTTTTTCTACTGATCGATCCCTTTTAACACACTGCTCTTTAAAATAATCAAGTCCAGCTCTAAAATGTGCATTCTCATATGAAGTGGACAGACCAGGAAGTTCCCGAACCTGTTTTGATGTGAGTCCTTGTTTAGCAGCCTCAATTGAAAGGCGCGTAGCATCATAACCCGGATAAGGTCTCTTTTCCCATTCCTCATCCTCTATTTCCTGTTCTGGAGGATCTGGCATAAAAGGAGAAAACACATTACCATCAATTGTCCTAACAACGGGATGGTTAGAAGGCCAGGCCTGAGGATTAATCCTCAGTTCAGGCATAACCGCTGCATTACGCTGTCTCCCCCGAATAACCCGAGGAAGTGGCGCCTCCCGAAGAATAGGCTCCTCAAAACTAACTTTCCTAGGTGTACTAGCTATTATAGGTCTCCTTGCCGGAGAAAAATTATCTCCAGAGAAACAAGGAGGAGGAATAGGAATCACAGGATATAATGAACGAGGCTCTGAAACAATTTGCGCTGGTGGGGGGGATCCACTCAAAGATCTTACATTTTGTACGGAATGGAAATTCTGCAACCCTCTAACGGGTTTTACCAAATCACCAAACCCCTCACCAGGATCTTCAGAATCAGAAGTTGGTTCTGGTTCATCAGAATAAAACTGCCTCTCCCCCGACTGTGAGCCGAATGGAGAAAGTCCTTGCGCTGGATCTGAATTCAAAGCAACAGATGTGTATGCATTAGGATCTTCAATTAATTGACCAAACTGTTGAACTGCAGAGTAATTTAGTAAATTTATTATGATCTCTGATCCTACCGGAAAGTAATGAGTCAATTCCTCAACCACAATTCGCCATAAATCCGGATTAGGAATCCCATCAAGCCTCCCCGACCACCTTAAATTCAGTAACACAACACGCCCTTCAGCAGCTACTTTCCTACTAGCAACAATGAGATTTTTCACAGCTTTAACGTTTAACACCTGTATCCAAAAAACAGTCGGGTGGTCAGGAAAGTTAGACGCGGGCTCCTCCTGATGGATCATATAGGGTGACGCCCGTGCTCTATGTAACATGGCATTAACAACATTTTTTGTCAGAGCGCTTCTGAGCCCCGCTAAATAAGCAGGTGCTTGTTCCAAATTATTTTGTTGGTAAGGTTGAATTATTCCTAAAAGAGGAGTTTTTTCCAAAATATTTTTAACCGTCATTGTGGTGAGAAATATAGTCCAACTACCCCTAGGACTCTGAATAATAAAAGGATTGAACTCAGGAGAATATTTGCCTACATTATCATTCAACGGAGAAGATGAAAACTTCTCTGAATCCTTCCCTGACATTGCATCCAAATCTTCTGCTTTCACGGAAGAAACTACCTCTGCCCCAGTCTCCACCGAGGCAGCCGGAAGAAGACACGTGTTACCCACCCGGGGTACAACATCACCAGTATCCAAAGATAGAACTACACCACTTCTAGGAGAAGAAAACGATTTCTCCCTGAATTTCCCAGCGCTACTCAAACTCCCCTCACTAGAGCCTAACCCGGTTTGGGGAGTACGCTCTAAAAACTGCAAAGTTTTCAGAACCTGCTCTCCTTCCTGGCGGTCCTGGACCACCAGATGAATCTTTTTTTCTGGCTGCATCCTTACCGCTCTAGCTAAAGCCCGTGCTGCTTCATTAACACTATAATTAAAAACACCACATCCATACAAGGTGGTAACCACTTCTTTATTAACCGAAAATTTTAACGCACCCAGAAGAGTATTAAATAAATACTCTTCCGCTCTGCGCGAACTCCAAACGGAATCGCGAGAGGAAAATTCCACGTTAAGGATATTTCCCTCTGGTATAGGACACAAATGAACTCCTGGTTCTTCCTGATTATCAGATTTATTCTTCAGAGCAGTAACCGTATAACACTCCGCTAATTCCCTGGGCCACCTGTCTTTTAATAATGAGCCTACCTCGGGGTGGATGGAACCTGCGCGGGCAGGATTTAAAATATCTACTTTTTCTGAACTAGGGAGATCGATAAACCTAAAATTCGGATGTTCATAAACCCAGAGATTGCCTTTCTTCCCGATCAATAGAGGCCGAGAATCAGGTCCAATCCTGAGTTTACTAAAACTCTGAGCTGAGCTCTCCCCCGAAGGGGAGACGGTGGAGAGGAGCGGACATGCCGCTCCTTCCCACCTTTCCTCAGAATCATTTAAACACGGTTCAACAAGAAAATCTGGGTTTACAGAAAATGGTCTACTAGGTGTACTTACATAATTATACACAGACCCGTCTTCATCCATGTTTTCAAACTGCTGTTGTTTTTGCCAGCCCTTCTGTGAGGTTTAAAAGACGTAGAAGTATACTTACCCTGCTCAGGCCCTCAACCGGGTTTTTATTTGGCTATAACCTTCAGCAGTGAATAACAGGAGATAATAATTTTGTGAGCATAAATTTTAGAGGAGGTAACTTCCAGGTATCCCCGAATAATTACTCTTAACACCACTCTAAACCCACTAGCCCGTTAGTCTCCACGGGGTGGAGGGAACAAATAGATCATCAGCTAGACTTCACGCAAAAAAAAAAGGTTCTTTTATTAATGCCGCTGGACAATATTCACATTAAGAATATTGTCCCTTCGTGGTCGCCATGACGAACTGAGCGCGTGCGGTTCTTGCCTAAAACCTCACTACCCGTTCTATTAAAAAATGTATTTCTTTATTAATTTCTCTGCATACCTTTTACCAGGAACAAAAGCTGCAGAGCAGGTCTATAACTCGAAATTAACAAATCGACCTGGAGATCAATCTCTCGTTACTCGTGTTTTAGCATTTAAATAAGTTTCATTCAGATTTTATTTCTAAAATTCAGAAGCTTACCTTGAATCAGACCAAAGCACCCTCGATCCTGCAGAGCTGATTCAGCGATGCGCCAGAATAGTTGCTCAGCACCTTTATTGGGTCTGGGGGATAAGAAATTACTGGACAAGGAAAACGCCTTGACACAGATGTTATTACACACACAAAAACTTTATTCAAATTCAACAAGTTACAATCTTAACAAATTATTCTAAAAGAATTGCCACCCTGTGCCCATGGTGGTCTACGTGTACTATTCTAAAAACTAACTAAGTCCTAACCAGACCCTACTGTCTAAGCCTCCGATCCTAAGCCGATCTGTCGAGGTTTCCTCTCCCTAACCTACTGACTCGCACACGGACTCTTGAGTTTTTAAGCCGAGTTCCGTCGCGTCACATCAGAGTTTTTATACAAAGTGTGGCGTCACATACCAGAGGCAGGTGCTTCTAGCTCTAATTTTCCTCTCTCACTGACAATTTCTGACCTTAGCGACACCTGTTGACCCAAGGAATAAACTGACCATTGACCTCAACTTAACCTCACATTTTGGAAGCTGTCAGCTCAACCCCTCCCTTAGAGCACAGGGTGACTTCCCCAGTAACACAAAGATATTTAGTTTCTTGAAATGATCACCCAAAAACATTTAATATCTTTCCAAGAACATTCCAACATTTCTTCATACAGATTACATCAAAAACACAAAAAAGAAAAAGAAAAAAGAAATAGAATAATTCAAATATAAGTAAAAAATAATAGTTTCTAACATCTAAATCAAATAATAGTTTCTAACATCTAAATCAAATAATAGTTTCTAATATCTAAATCAAATAATAGTTTCTAATATCCAAATCAAATAATAGCTAAAAAATAAGAGGTAAAATAGCCTTCAGGCATTTCATCATACAAAACAGGCCACGACTGTTTGACAACGCTTTTCTCTCAGCCATTCTTGGGTGTTTTTGTCATATTTTCGTTGTCTCTTCATATAGTTTTAGTCGACGAAAACTCAAGAGTTTTTGTCTAGTTTTAGTCTGCAAAGACGTTTTGGTCTAGTTTTAGTGTAAAAAAGCAAAGAACAACAAATATTCTTTCTTTAACATTTGTTTGTGGCTTTAGTAATGAGAATGGTGCAGGCTATTTATAAAACAACCAACCAAACAAACAAACAAACAAACAAACAAAAATACAAACAACCCTGCCAAGCTTTAACTTGTGCAAAACAGGAGTTGGGGTTAGTCCGAACTCTAAAAGGACTTACGTTGGCCTGGATATCAGGGTGATGAGCTTGTAGATGCCCGTTAACATTAGTGGTATTCTTTCCACCTATTTTGTGTCTATATTTACTTTTGTCTCCCACAACAATGCATTCCGTTTTATTTTCTCATTGAATATGTATACCGTATTTTCACGACCAAAAGGCGCACCGTATTAAAAGGCGCAGTCCCAGTTTTGTTTGCTCTGTGTTTAACATACACATAAAGCGCACCTGATGATAGGGCGCGGGTTTTATATACATATCCTCTCCTACGTACGTCCGTCTTACAACAACACACACACAAACAGACGTCATAAAGTCATTTATCAAATCCATCCAAGTCCTCATCCTCTGGTTCAGAATCTAACAGCTATGCCAAATCCAACATAGCGGGTTCACTCTCCTCGCTGTCAGAGTCACTTCCTGTACCGAGCGGCTCCTCAGAAATGATGCCTGCTTTTGCGAAAGCTCGGACAACAGTGCCAGCAGACACGTTAGCCCGAGCATCTACAATCCACTGGCAAACTGTGGTGTAACTCGCCTGGCTCTGCCTTCTACCCTTACAACGAGTTGTAGATCTCGTGGTCTCCTCTGGTCATCCATCTTTTCCATGTTGCTTGCCGCCTTATTTTGAACGGCCGCTTCACGCCGATGTCCAGCGGTTAGAGTTCCTTTGTCAGACCTCACGGAATCACAGCAAGCGTAGTGTTCATCTGCTTCACTTGTTTTTTCACAACACACATAGAACGCACTGCACGATAGGACGCGCCGTTCATTTTGAAGATCTATTTATACTAACCTGAGAAAAAGGTAAAAAAACCCAGTAAGCAGTAAGACTGTGGACCACTGTACATCTGCATCTTAAATCCACCAAACACACTTTTGAGGACAGTGAGGTGAAGATTCTAAGTAGAGAGAAAGGATGGTTCAAAAGAGGGGTGAAGGAAGCCATCTTTGTGATGAAAGAAAATCCCTCACTGAATCGGAGTGGAGGCGTTAGATACGTTTTGCCCGGTATTTACAGCAGCCTTTTGAAGCCATGGACTAAAGATGACACCTCGTGACCCAGTTTCACGCCTCTCGTTAGCAGGAATTTCTATTCACTAGGCTTTTAGCATTTTTATAATAGGTTCGTTTACTGATCGGTGGCTACAATAGGAGCCATTCACGGCCATCTTGGGTAACTCAGGTTCATTGGTCGAGCTCATCCTTTCTTTTTTTTTTTTAACCTTTTACTCAGGTTAGTATAAATAGATCCAGTTTTCTGTCCATTTCATTCAGATTGAAAATGATTTCCGGATGGAAGTCGAAACGTCTCGATCAAGAATTAAACTGTCCAGAAGACTTTTTTAAAACTTTTTCTACTATGGATCACTCCTGGATGAATGAGGGACTACACGGATTTAAGTAATTTTGACAATAGGTTACTTTTTACTTTTACTTGAGTAAAAACTTCAGTTGATACTTCTACTAAAGTAGTTTTTGAACTCAGTATTTATACTTCTACTTCAGTAGAAGTACTTTTGACACCTCTGCACAGTAGATAAGTCAAAAGCACACTGCTTGTCACCCATAATATAATTCCTAATGAGAATGGAAGAAAAGGATGAATCCCCTCTGTGCATTTTTGATTTTAATCTACATTTTTTTCAAAATTGTAATAATTAAAGTAGTTTGCAAAGTCTACTGGTTTTGAAATGAATCCATATGAAGTTTCTGTGTGTAATGAAGATGAATTTGAGTCTCTTCCAGTAAGTCTATTAAAAGTTTTCCAAATTGTTTTGCTGTTGTGACCAGCCTCTTTAAATTTCTGCTGGAAATCTAGTTTCCTCTTGAATCAGTTTAATTTTGACGTACGATTTCTTAACTGAACTGAACGGAACCTAGCCCAGTCAACACGGCAACTTGAGTTTGAGACAGCACTTTCAGCAGCCTCTCTTTCAGAGTTGCTGTCCATTTTGCTTAAAGTTGTTGTGCTTCCTGAGGTGGATGTAGTTCTTCATGCGGATAGTTGTGTTTATTCCTTTTGGAAGATGTAGTTCTTTCCTGTTGAAATTTGCAACATTTCCTATTGGAAGTTTGAGTCATTATTGCTGGAAATTATAGTCCTTACTGCTGGGATATATATAGTTTTTCCAGCTAAAGGGTGTATACTGTGTTCCAAATTATTATGCAAATTGCATTTAACTGTCTTAAAGATTAAATGTTGTGTTCTTCAACTTAACTCATGCGTTTTATTATTTTGCACAGAAACACAGTAAGGTAAAACTTATTATTATTGTTCTTTTTATTGTTTTTAGGTGGAGGCTGAAATATAGACAAAGTTCCATTTCGTTCGTTCCATCGTCTTCCGCTCATCCGTGGCCGGGTCGCGGGGGCAACAGCCTCAGACTGGAAGCCCAGGCTTCTCTCACCCCAGCTGCATCCTCCAGCTCACCCAGAAGAATACCGAGTTGTTCCCCAGCCAGCTGGTGAGACATAGTCTCACCAGCAGTCTGGGGTCTGCCTCTTGGTCTCTTCCTGGTGGGACGTGCCTGAAACACCTCACCAGCGAGGCGCTCGGGGGAGATCCTGACCAGATGACCGAGGTACCCCATCTGGCTTCTCTCAACCTGGAGGAGAAGTGGCCCGACACTGAGCTCCTCTCGGATGGCAGAGATCCTCACCCGATCTTTGAGTGAGAGCCCAGCCACCCTGCAGAGGAAGCTCATTTCGTCCGCTTGTATCTGCGATCTCAGTCTTTCGGTCACCACAGCTGGTGACCAAAGGTGAGGGTAAGGAAGTAGATCGACTGGTAAATCAAGAGATTTGCTTTTCGGCTCAGCCCTTTCTTGACCACGGTGGATCGATGCAGCGTCCTACTTATTGCTGACACCGCACCAATCTGCCTGTCGATCTCCCGCTCCATCTTTCCTCCCCTGTGAACAAGACCCAGAAAAACTTAAACTTTTCTACTTGCGGCAGGACCCTGTCCCTGACCCGCAGGGGGCATTCCACCCTTTTCCGGGCGAGGACCATGGTCTCGGATTTGGAGGCACAAATACCCAAGGAGGAGTATAGATAAAGTATCATATAAAAATGTAAAGTATCAAATAGTATAAAGTATCTTCAATCCAATAGCCAGATTAATTAAATTTTTTTTTTTGTTAATATTGGACCAAATTTAGATGAAGAAATCAAATGCAATACACAATTCAAGAATGCTTGTGAGAAAGAAAATAGGATTGTACAATCTATGTACCACGATGATGTTACTGAAAATGAAATATTATCTGTGGTTCTTAAAATAAAAAATAAGACATCGAAGGGCAATGATGGTTTTGACTGTCAAACAGGCGGTGCCTGTTTCTATGATTAAATGCCTGGATGCAATTTCTTATCCAGTATATTATTATTTTACTCAGATATTAGAAACTCTTATGTATTGTTTAGATATTAGTTATTATGCTTCACTTATATACAGTCTTGAATTACTTTGTGTTTCTTTTATGCTTTAATTTTGATTTATTCTTCATGTTGGAATGTTCTTTGTAAGATATCAACTGTTTTTGGACAATCATTTCAAGATGTCAAACATTTCAGAGATTCTTTATTGTGTTTAAACTCATGTATCTACATCTGCTGTAAGGGAGGGGTTGAGCTGACTGCTTCCAAAATGTGAGGTTAAGTTGAAGTCAACTGTCAGTTTATTCCTTGGTGCAACAGGTGTCGCTACGGTTAGAAAGTGTCAGAGAGAGAGGGATATTAGAGCTAGAAGCACCTGCCTCTGGTATGACGCCCTACATTGTATAAAAAACTCTGATGTGACGCGATGGAACTCTGCTTAAAACCTGAAGAATCTGTGCGCGAGGCTGTAGGTTAGGGATTCGAAGACCTCAGATCGGTCCGATCAGAGGTCTGGATCATGAGATCCAGGTTAGGACTTAGTTTTAGAATAGCTCTTAGTTCCACCGGTCAGAGTGGCTTTCTCTTGGGAATTGTTGTCAGGATTGTAACTTGTTTGATTTAAATAAACTTTCTGTGTTTGAGTAATAAAATCTGTGTCAAAGGGTTTTCCTTGCACTTAATTAATATTTTTCTTCTTGAGTTGATCAACACTTTTGGTCAATTCTCCGGCTTTACCATTAACTGGAAGAAAAGAGTACTGATGTCTCTATCTTATAATTTACACACTCACATTTTCTTCATAGTTTACCTGTTAAAGATGGCACCGATCACTTTGAATATTTAGGAATTAATATCCCCAGAAATCTCAAGCTTATTTTCAAACTTAATTTTCAATGTCTGATTGATAAAATATAATTGTTGATTGATAAGTGGAAATTACTTCCTATCTCAGTTCTCGGCCGAGTAAATATCATCAAGATGGTTCTACTTCCTAAATTTCTATATTTGTGTCAGTGTCTGCCTATTTTACTTACTAAATCTTTTTTTAAATTGCTTGATTCCATCCTTATTTCTTTTATTTGGGCAAACAAGACTCCCCGGATATCTAAAGCCCATTTACAAAAACCAACCTCTGAAGGTGGTTTTGGCCTGCTGTGGTGAGACATAACTACTGGGATTCTAATGTTAGAGCTTGGGTTTTTTGGAAGGATAGCAGTGAAAAGTGCAATCAAACACCATGCTGGCCCGTTATTGAAATGCACTGATTTGAATCTTTGACCAGGGCCTCTCTACCCGCCTTGCTCTTCAGCAAAGTCGATTTTCCAATTAAGAAAATAAAAAACGATTGTGTCTTGTACCAGTCATACAAAATCATGAAGCAAATTAGGATGGTCCTCGGTCTGATGACTTTGTCTATCTACGCTCCCATTTGTCTAAATCCAGCTTTTCAACCATGTCTGTCAGATTGTGTGTTTAAACTCTGGGTGGCCTTTCATCCATTCAAGACCTTTACATCAACAATCACTTTGCATCATTTGCCCATCTGCAAGCCATGTTTTCTCTCCCACCTGGTAATTTTTTAGGTATCTACTAAATATCTAAAGAAATCTAAATCTAAATGAACAGACAATGGAGAATAATAGATGAGATAGAAAGCCAGGTATCTGCCAAGGGCGATGTGGATACATCAAGCGGCCTTGGCAGTCTGGCAGAGAAAAATAGATAGAATTAGAGGACAGAACCCCAATGTACCATACTTTCCCCAGCTTCTACCATCTAGCAACAGCTAAATGTCTCTTTTCCTAGCTGGCCTGGTGATAAGCTTGTTCAAACAGGAATGCTTTATTATTGCGGTCTAGTTGTACACTGAGTTCCAAAATATTCTCCAGATGAGATTTTTCTCTTTCTACAAGCCTGTGGAACAAGGGCCCCCAAAGTACGCCCTGCGGCCCACATCCGATCAACCTCCACATTTGGTCTGACCCCCTGAACAATATCAGGGAGCATTTTTTTTCCCCTAATGTGTGAATTTGTATTTGGTAATAGATTTGGTAACCAGGATCTACGTTCCTACCCTCACCGTGGTAACCAGAATCTACGTTCCTACCCTCACCATGGTAACCAGGATCTACGTTCCTACCCTCACCATGGTAACCAGAATCTACGTTCCTACCCTCACCATGGTAACCAGGATCTACGTTCCTACCCTCACCCTGGTAACCAGGATGTAAGTTCCTACCCTCACCGTGGTAACCAGGATCTACGTTCCTACCCTCACCGTGGTAACCAGGATCTACATTCCTACCCTCACCATGGTAACCAGGATCTACGTTCCTACCCTCACCATGGTAACCAGGATCTACGTTCCTACCCTCACCGTGGTAACCAGGATCTACGTTCCTACCCTCACCATGGTAACCAGGATCTACGTTCCTACCCTCACCGTGGTAACCAGGATCTACGTTCCTACCCTCACCCTGGTAACCAGGATCTACGTTCCTACCCTCACCGTGGTAACCAGGATCTACATTCCTCCCCTCACCATGGTAACCAGGATCTACGTTCCTACCCTCACCATGGTAACCAGGATCTACGTTCCTACCCTCACCATGGTAACCAGGATCTACGTTCCTACCCTCACCATGGTAACCAGGATCTACGTTCCTACCCTCACCGTGGTAACCAAGATCTACGTTCCTACCCTAACCATGGTAACAAGGATCTATGATCCTACCCTCACCATGAGAACCAGGATCTACGTTCCTACCCTCACCCTGGTAACCAGGATGTAAGTTCCTACCCTCACCGTGGTAACCAGGATCTACGTTCCTACCCTCACCGTGGTAACCAGAATCTACATTCCTCCCCTCACCATGGTAACCAGGATCTACGTTCCTACCCTCACCATGGTAACCAGGATCTACGTTCCTACCCTCACCGTGGTAACCAGGATCTACGTTCCTACCCTCACCGTGGTAACCAGGATCTACATTCCTACCCTCACCGTGGTAACCAGAATCTACATTCCTACCCTCACCATGGTAACCAGGATCTACGTTCCTACCCTCACCATGGTAACCAGGATCTACGTTCCTACCCTCACCATGGTAACCAGGATCTACGTTCCTACCCTCACCGTGGTAACCAGGATCTACGTTCCTACCCTCACCCTGGTAACCAGGATCTACGTTCCTACCCTCACCGTGGTAACCAGGATCTACATTCCTCCCCTCACCATGGTAACCAGGATCTACGTTCCTACCCTCACCATGGTAACCAGGATCTACGTTCCTACCCTCACCGTGGTAACCAAGATCTACGTTCCTACCCTAACCATGGTAACAAGGATCTATGATCCTACCCTCACCATGAGAACCAGGATCTACGTTCCTACCCTCACCCTGGTAACCAGGATGTAAGTTCCTACCCTCACCGTGGTAACCAGGATCTACGTTCCTACCCTCACCGTGGTAACCAGAATCTACATTCCTCCCCTCACCATGGTAACCAGGATCTACGTTCCTACCCTCACCATGGTAACCAGGATCTACGTTCCTACCCTCACCGTGGTAACCAAGATCTACGTTCCTACCCTAACCATGGTAACAAGGATCTATGATCCCACCCTCACCATGAGAACCAGAATCTACGTTCCTACCCTCACCATGGTAAGGCAAGGCAAGTTTATTTGTATAGCACAAATCATACAAAATGTAGTTCAAAGTGCTTCACAAGAAAGAAAAGAAAAAGAATGCATTAAAATCACAAAACATAGAATCAAAAAGTTTAAAAATTAAATAAATAAAATAATTAAAACAGATTAAAAAAAAGAGCAATTAATAAAAAGCACAGTCAAACAGAAGTGTTTTCAGCCTAGATTTAAACATTGTCACAGTAGAGGCCTGTCTCACAGCCTCAGGAAGTTTGTTCCAGACTTTTGCAGCATAAAATTGAAATGCAGCTTCTTCATGTTTAGTCCTGACTCTAGGCACCAGCAGGAGGCCGGTCCCAGAGGTTCTCAGAGTTCTAGATGGTCCATGTTTAGTCCTGACTCTAGGCTCCAGCAGGAGACCGGTCCCAGAGGTTCTCAGAGTTCTAGATGGTCCATGTTTAGTCCTGACTCTAGGCACCAGCAGGAGGCCGGTCCCGGAGGTCCTCAAAGTTCTAGATGGTTCATAAGGTACTAACATATCACAGATGTACTTTGGTGCTAGACCATGGAGAGACTTAAACACAATCAGAGCAGCTTTAAAGTCTATTCTCTGAGCCACAGGAAGCCAGTGCAGAGACTTTAGCACAGGACTAATGTGATCATATTTTCTAGTTCTTGTTAGGACTCGAGCAGCAGCATTTTGAATAAACTGCAGCTGTTTTAAAGCCTTTTTGTTCAGACCAGTGAGTAGACCGTTACAATAATCTAACCTACTGGAAACAAATGCATGGATAAGAACCTCTAAGTCTGTTTTAGAAACCAAACCTCTGATTTTGGCAATGTTTTTCAGGTGGTAAAAGGCTGCTGATGTAATTGATTTGATGTGACTGTTGAAGTTAAAGTCTGAGTCCATTATTACTCCCAGATTTCTAACTTGATTTGTCGGTTCCAGAGAGAGAGATTGAAGGTAACTGATGACACTTTCTCTTTGTTTCTGTGGGCCAAAGACAATGATTTCAGTTTTGTCTGAGTTTAGCTGGAGAAAGTTGTTTTGCATCCAGACTCTGATTTGCTGAACACAGCGACAGAGTGAATCCACAGGTCCAAGTTCACCTGCCGTCAGTGACACATAGATCTGAGTATCATCTGCGCAATTGTGATAGCACACGTTATTACTGGCTATCAATTGGTAACCATGATCCACTTTCCTACCCTCACCATGGTAACCAAGATCTACTTTCCTACCCTCACCTATGGTCACCAGCTGTGGGTGGTGACTGAAAGAATGAGATCGCGGACACAAGCGGCCAAAATGAGCTTCCTCTGCCAGGTGGCTGGGCTCTCACTCAGAGATCGGGTGGGGAGCTCTGGCATCCGGGAGGAGCTCAGTGTTGAGCATTGTTGTTTTTAGCAGCCATCTAAGTTTTCGTTTTAGTCTTTGTCTTTGGACAAATTTAATTTAAGTTTTAGTCACGTTTTAGTCATCTCTTTATAGTTTTGTTTTAGTCACGTTTTAGTCACGAAAACCCAAAAGAGTTTTCGTCTAGTTTTTGTCAGGGAAGACTTAGAACGTTTTAGTGTTAAAAAAAAATAAATAAAAAAAACTTGCAGCCGCTGTGTTTTTTTTCTTTTCACAGACAGAAATGTGAAAGTCTGACGCTTATTTCGTTACGTTTTTGTCTCGTCAGCAGAAACTTGCAAACGTCTCGTCACGTTTTCGTCACCAAAATGTCGCATTTATTTCGTTATCGTTACGTCATCGTCATAAAAAAATGCTTCGCCAACAAAATCCTTTCGTTTTTTTTTTGTTTTGTTTTTTTTTAAATGTTTTACAATCAAAATATATATGCTTTCTGCGCTGGACCTGACAGGAATTACAAAGGAGAGGGGCGGGGGTAGGTGGGGTGAAAAACAGGAGGGATAGGGTACAGAAGAAGAAGAAGAAAGGGGGAGAGAATAAAAAGAAAATCTGAAGTTGTAGTATTCTGCATCACAACCAACCTGCTGGATTATCTGAGGGGAAAAAAAAGTACAAACAAGAGTTTAAACCAGTGATAAAACTGACACATACAACAAAACCTTCTATAGCAAATGATGTACAACACACACACATGTTACTAGAGTTATAATAATATTGGTTGAAAGCAAGGAACATAGCGGACAGTAAACAGAGTGATATAGTGTGCGAGTCTGAGTGAAAGTACATGCATGCTGCCGATGTGAACCATGTGCTTATTAGGACCAACGGATCGTCACCAGCCCCAAAGGATTGGAACGAGGGAGGCAGCCTCCCTCGAAATCATTTCGTTTTCGTCATCATTTTCGTCATCTATGTCTCACAGCTGGTGAGACATAGTCTTACCAGCTCGGATCCTTCCAGGTGACTCGGGATCCTTCCAGGTGAGCTGGAGGATGCAGCTGGGGTAAGAGAAGCCTGGGCTTCCCGTCTGAGGCAATGTGTATATGTGTGTTAAATACAGTAATGGCGCATGTAACCAAGACTGTGCCTTTTAATACGGTGCGCCTTTTGGTTGTGAAAACACGGTAGTCATTTTGCTGATCATCCTAAAGGTCTCTACTTGACCTTTTGAGAAATCCCTCAAATAAATTATATAGTTTTATTGTAGTTTGTGGTTCCACATAGTCTGATGACTTTAAGTTTGAACTCTAAAGCAGATGTCTCAGTGGATAAAATGTTTATCTGAAATTATCTATATTTTCAGACACTATATGTAGTGAAACTATGTTCTTCAAATATGTTACTACCAATTATTGATAAACCCAGCAGGATAACGATTGATTCCTCCACTCTAATAGATAATATCTTTATAAACAATATTGAAGCTAAAATTGTTGGTGGCCTTCTTGTCAGTGATATAAGTGACCACCTACCAGTTTTTGCTATATTTCAAAATAAAATTATAACTGATGACAAAGAAAACTCTGAAACATTCAGATATATTAGGCGAGTGACAGACCAAACTCTAAATAAACTTAAAGAAGACTTATTAAAACAGAAATGGGACGAGGTCTACAACCAAACTGACCCAAGTGAAGCGTATGAAATTTTTATATCCATGTTTTTAGAAATCTACAATAAAAACTGCCCATTAAAAAAGGTAAGACTTAAAGAAAATTCTAAAATAAAGCCATGGATAACAAGTGGATTACAAAATGCATGTAAGAAGAAAAATATGTTATATAAAAAGTTTATTCAACACAAAACCAAGGAATCTGAAATAAAATATAAAAATTATAAAAACAAATTGACTAGTATTTTGCGGAAAACCAAAAAAGAATACTTTCATAAATTATTTGAAGAACAAAAAGAAAATATTAAGGGAACATGGAATGTCATTAATAAAATAATTAAAATAAAAGATAAAAAATATAAAATACCAAAACAATTCATGAACAAAAGCTCAAAGCTGGAAAATATAAAAGAAATTATAGAAGGATTTAATCATTATTTTGTTAATATAGGAAATACCTTGGCTGAAAGTATTAAGAAGCATAACATAAGTCCAAGTGATGCTGTAAACAGAAATCCTTTTACATTTTATTTAAACCCAACAAATGAAAATGAAATAATTAAAATAGTAAAGCAATTTAAATCAAAAACATCTAAAGATACACTTAACATTGATATGAATTTAATAAAGAATACAATAGAACATATTGCACAGCCTCTAACATATATTTGCAATAAGTCTTTTCAAATCGGTAAATTTCCTGAAAAAATGAAAATAACTAGAGTTATTCCAGTCTATAAAAATGGCAATAAACAATTATTTTCAAATTATCGGCCTATATCCATACTTCCACAGTTTTCAAAAATAATAGAAAAAGTATTTGTAATAAGATTAGATAAATTTATAGAGAAACACCAGCTCCTTAGTGACAAACAATATGGGTTTAGACAAAACCGATCCACTAATATGGCTGTTACAGAACTAATAGAAAATATTACTACATCAATAGACTCAAATAATTATGGCATCGGTATTTTCATAGACCTTAAGAAAGCTTTCGACACCATAGATCATAATATATTACTGAGCAAACTAGACAGATTTGGTTTTCGAGGAGCTGCATATACATGGCTTCAGAGCTACTTAGAAAATAGATATCAATATGTACAAATAAAGGAGGAAAAATCTGATTTATTAAAAGTCATATGTGGAATTCCACAAGGCTCAACGCTGGGGCCTAAACTCTTTATCCTGTACATCAATGATTTGTGTTACACATCCAAACTAATAAATTATGTACTGTTTGCAGACGACACTACTCTTTACTTTTCAGGAAAAGACCTGAACCAAATGATACAATCAGTTGAAAGAGAATTGAGTAAAATAAAAATATGGTTTGACATAAATAAATTATCATTAAATATTGAAAAAACGAAATTTATAGTATTTACAAAATTAAAAGTACCTAAACAAATTCAAATTATGCTTAATAACACCCCATTGGAACGAGCTTACGACAGTAAGTTCCTTGGAATGATTATAGATCACAAATTAAGCTGGAAATCACACATAAATTATACAAAAAATAAACTGTCTAAAGTAATAGCAATCATTTATAAATTCAGATTTGTCCTAAATAAAAAAAGTTTGTTTATGTTATATAATACATTAGTACTTCCATATATAACTTATTGTATCGAGATTTGGGGAAATACGTACAAAACTAACACAAAACCAATTTATATTTTACAAAAAAAAAGCAATACGAGCAATAACATTCTCATCTTATAATCAACCTACCAATAATCTATTTATAAATTTAAAAACATTAAAGTTCTATGATTTAGTGGAATTACACACTTTAAAATTTATGTTTAAGATAAAAAAAAACATGATGTCAAACTCTCTACAAAATATGTTTATTATTAGGAAAAGTCCATACGAACTAAGAGGAAATGATGTGTTCATTAAAAATAAATTTAGAACAAATGTTAAAAAATTCTGTATTTCTATTAAAGGTGTGGATCTTTGGAATAATTGTAATGATGAACTTAAATTGTGTTTAAATCTTTTATGTTTAAAAAAGAAATTTAAGTTATTAATACTTAAAAAATATGCAAGTCTTGATGGTTAAATTCAAGCTTCTATAAAAAGTAAACAATTATGATGTGTTATGATTATGTTATGTGTTACGAATATGTGTTATGATTATGTTATATGTTATGATGTGTTATGATTATGTTATGATGTATTATGATATTATTATGTTATGCGTTATAACAATTATGATGACTTAGTATTTACTTATGTCTTTTTGCTTTTATTATGACATAAAAAAAAAAAAAAAAAAAAAGGGGCCGGCGTAATAAGCGTTTGCTTCAGCCGTTACCTTTTCGGTCCTTTGCTGGAATATGGTTGTTTTCTTTATTTCATTGATATGAGGTTGCACTGTGACCGAAATAAATAAATAAATAAAAAAAAAAAAATAAACACTTTTATTAATTTTGTAGGATCGTTGGAAGTCGGCAAAGAATGACACAACACTTCCTAATTATTAAATGCGTTTATTTAGCCTGATTATATATATAAAAGCATAATAGTGGATAAATAAAAAACATAAGTATAATAGTGGATAAATAAAAAACATAAGTATAATAGTGGATAATAGCACTTTAAGTTTCCATCTCTTACCGCTAGCAAGGTTGGAGAGCCCACAACCCCGGTAGAGCGTGCATAAAATCCGGTTGGATGTGTTAATCCAAAAGCTCGCAGCAGACTCTACCGAGTATAGAGGAAACCCTGCTTTTTCTACCTCATGACAAACAACATTCCATGAACAAACTTTTCTCATAACAATGTTCCGTGTTTCTGTCTCCGTACAATTTTCCCCACAACAACCCACATTGAAGGCTTCGTTCTCATAATAATCTTTCTTATAACATTGAATGAGGACATTTGACATCAAAAAATAAATCCCAATACATTCCACCCTTTATGTCAATGAAATCATTCAATTAATGAAATTATGGGGTTCCCATGCCAACGAAGTTTCATCATGAAATTCATTAAACCCGATGTTTACCAAATCATGATGTACAGTGAGAAACAAATCCTCAATAGTGTCAAATACTTCTTCATGATAGGTTCCAATATCCCATTCTCTACGATATATATGTAAACCACCTGCTGTAACCAGTAGTATATATTTATAGTTCCCAAACCAGGTTTCCCTTCTTACCAGCGTGACTCTCATAACGTAGCCCATTGATTAAATATACAGGTATTTATATCCCTTTTAACTTGTCTAATATACAAGCAAGTAAAAACATTTAAAGCAGTTAGCAAGCAAATAGCAAGTATAATAATGATCAAAGGTGGCACTAATGTTCGTCCAGCTGTAACAGACATTCCAGAAAAGACATCCCACCAATGATGTGCTGATGATTATTGGATATTTCTGGCTACAAGCTTCACCTCATCTCCCACGAGCAGAGTCGTCACCATGGCACTAGAAACATTCTTTTCATGCAACCCTATCAATTTGCGGAGTTCCGTAGACCGATCCAATGCGCATTTAAATCGGTCTAGAGAAACTTCCCATGGAGATGCCAACATCTCCCACTGTCAATCGCTGAGTATGATTGTTCCAGTGCCACAGACTGACATTATTCAAACACCCTGAGAAAGGAGCTGAAGGTAACTGTTGTCGCTACACAAAGATAGTGTGGGCCTATCTGCCATAGCATGTTCCTAGGTGATTCTACAGTCCAATCACACAATACCCTGTCATCAGTTAAGCATGGATTTTTGTGTCCCATTTGTAGGGCACAAGCTAAACCTTGATCAGTAATCTCACATAATTTGGCATCATAAGTCTTATTTGTTTTTGGTTCAGACATGTAGAAAGAGGTATGCAGAAGTAGTAATAACAGGCAATACTACATATTGACACACTTCCTTGGGTTCAGTGATATTATATGTGATATATTCTCCCGAACATGTATTTTCATTGCAAAAAAACGATGTGTTTGCTGTTTGGCATATAACATCTGCACAGAACACATAGTCCAATTCAACTCCTGAGTGATTTTATTCAGAACATCATAATTAGTCTGATTTAAATCTGTCTGCCATTGAAACACAGTCTTCCACAATTCGACATTTTCTTGAGATACCCTCCGTGTTAATTCCCCAAACGCTGGTAACCACTGCAGCGAGATCATGGAGGATGATGACCCAGGAGACGACACAGCCATGTCTTGGGAGCCCAGCCATTCAGCCTCAGTCTCGATTGCCCCTCGCCCTGTTTCCCCTTGGGAGGATAGCCCACGAGGAGTCTCCACCACGGCATCAGCTGCACAGAAACCAGCGTTAATCTAAGAGAGGAAAGAAACATTAGTTTTCTCTTAAATAGTTGCAGGAACATTCACCCATTTCTCTTCCTTGTCATAGAGCACACTGACTATAGAATCTGAGCCTTGAGCCATTATTACAGCTGGACGAGGAGGGCCATCGCGTTGTTTTACCCATACTTTGGCTCCAGCTTTGTCTGTAGATCCAAAACCACTCTCTCCTCTGATTGTGGTTGTAGTTGGTTTGTCTATCTCCTGAACATCAGTCATCATACAGGGTTCAATAACCAATTGTGCCACTTTGTCTCCTTTGTTTAAAATCAGAGGACCAGGCCCCCAAAGGCTGCACACCACCCCTATCTCTCCTTGGTAGTCTGAGTCTATGACTCCGGCTTGGATGGTGAGCCCTTTAAGAGACAGTCCAGATTGTGGCAACACATGTGCATAAGTTCCAGGTGGACATTTAATGCCCAATCCAGTTTTAACAATTTCAATAGTTTTTAAATCTAAGCCAGCTGAACCAGGTGTTGCTCTGACAGGAAGAGAAGCTTCAGGGTGCAAAAAAAAAAAAAAAAACAACCCAAAAACAAACAAACAAAAAACCAAAAAAAACTAAATAGACCAAAGAAAAGGAATAGGCTGATGCATGGCTTATATGTGCCTATCCCTATTTATCTGTTAACTGAACAGCACATCTCCAATCAAACAAAAAATTAAATTTACAAAGTACACATCTCCAATCAAACAGAAAACCATAATAAACTTTATACCATCATCATTTCATTGTTATTATGACTTACTTATAATCACCAATACTTTTATATTCAAGATGTTGATTAAATTTTAGGATAGAAGAACATATTTTAAATTCATCATTGAATTCATCCCATAATTTTACTCCAACAACAGAAACACATCTTAATTTTACCAAAGTTCTTACTTTAACACGTTCAAATACATAACATCCTCGTAAATTAAGATGACCAGCTCTAAATTTAAAAAAAACTTTGTATGCCTTTTGGAACTAAGTTACAAGTATTTTTCATTTTGTGCATAACCTGTAATATTCTAATATTTACCATACTATTACCATAAACACTCATCTGCAGATCAAACTTCCTTTATTAGTCGCTACTGCTATTAATTAATTTTACTATTTATTAACTGCACAAAGTTCAGCACAAATCAAAATATTTTCTCAATAAAAATCATTATTCATCTTGTACAATTCTCACATTTGACCATATTTAAGGTACTATGCTGAAATATGGGGTGTCGATTACAAAGAAGGGAAAAAAAAAAAAAAATTTATGTTTTTTTTTTTTTTTTTAAACAAAATCATACGCAGGCTTACACACACAATTTCACACACATGCTTACACGCACAGGCTTACACCGCACTCAGCTGTGGTAGGACAAAGACACACACAAAGATCAATCTTTTTCACAATCACAAACTTTAGTGAAAAACTAGCCATTTTTGAGCCATTTCAGAATGAATTTGTAACAGAACAGTTTAACCAAATCTAACGCTCTTTTTTACTTTAAACTTTTACAGTTTATTCATTCATTTACTACTGTTTCATCTTGTTTTGATCTCAAAAACTGGCATCATAAACCGGCTTTCTGTGTCCCAAAAATTAACCTGGACAATCATTCAGCAAGATGATGAGCCAATCTTCCAGATCTGCGCGCTTTTCTAATCCCTCTGGAGTTCCCTCCTTCACAACCTCAGACCACGGTTCGGGGTGTCCCCCTCCCGCTCTGAGTGCTGATTCCACTGCACTCCACTGTCCATCCCAACCAACACATTGGGACTCAGTGGTAGGATCAACTTTATCTGTCACAATCTCAGACCACGGTTCGGGGTGTCCCCCTCCCGCTCTGAGTGCTGATTCCACTGCACTCCACTGTCCATCCCAACCAACACATTGGGACTCAGTGGTAGGATCAACTTTATCTGTCACAATCTCAGACCACGGTTCGGGGTGTCCCCCTCCCGCTCTGAGTGCTGATTCCACTGCACTCCACTGTCCATCCCAACCAACACATTGGGACTCAGTGGTAGAATCAACTTTATCTGTCACAATCACAATCTCAGACCACGGTTCGGGGTGTCCCCCTCCCGCTCTGAGAAAAGATCCTAATTCAGACCATTCCTCATTCCAGCCCACACACTTAACGTCTGGAGCAGCTTCTGCACTCCCTGTGTCATCAGATTTCTTTTTAGCAAACAGTTTCTTAAAAAAGCCAGATATTGTTTGCAGCTTCCAATGAATCCTGTTCGTGACGCCAAAATGTAGTGAAACACTTTTATTAATTTTGTAGGATCGTTGGAAGTCGGCAAAGAATGACACAACACTTCCTAATTATTAAATGCGTTTATTTAGCCTGATTATATATATAAAAGCATAATAGTGGATAATAGCACTTTAAGTTTCCATCTCTTACCGCTAGCAAGGTTGGAGAGCCCACAACCCCGGTAGAGCGTGCATAAAATCCGGTTGGATGTGTTCATCCAAAAGCTCGCAGCGGACTCTAACGAGTATAGAGGAAACCCTGCTTTTTCTACCTCATGACAAACAACATTCCATGAACAAACTTTTCTCATAACAATGTTCCGTGTTTCTGTCTCCGTACAATTTTCCCCACAACAACCCACATTGAAGGCTTCGTTCTCATAATAATCTTTCTTATAACATTGAATGAGGACATTTGACATCAAAAAATAAATCCCAATACACTATATTACACAACAATTAGACATCACATCACAAATACACCCTCTCTCAAACACACAAATGTTCCTCTCTCCCTTTCAAAAACACACACGCACGCACGCACGCACGCACGCACGCACACACACACAGACAAGTTCCTCTCTCTCAAACATGCACAGACAAATTCTACTCCCTCTATAACGGACTTTGACACCTGTGGGCTAGACGGTCTGACTGAATACTCGCTAAGTATAGTGTGAAAGTCGCTGAGTTGGCAACACTGACTTCATTTAAGTTTATTTACCCCTAAACACCTGGTGGTGGACTTGAAATCAGTCTGCGGGCTACCAGTAGACCGCGATCGACTGGTTGGGCACCCCCGGACTACAGCCTTTATGAGGAAGGACTACATGTCCCAAAAATAAGAACCACAACTTTCATTAGGAAGAACTACACCTCACAGAGCGAGGAAATACAGTATGCCTTTCAGCCAGGTCTACATTTACCAGTTGGAAGATCTTAAACTTTCTGTAGGAAGTTCTAAACATTCAGCAGAAAGAACTACACCTCCCAGTGAAAAGAACTACAACTTCCACCAGTAAAGACTTTTAGCAGTAAGAACTTGTATCTCCAGAATGAAGCACTACATCTTCCAGCAGGAAGAGCAAAAGCTTTTATCAGGAAGAACACCAACTTTCAGCAGTAATAACAACAATGTCCATTAAGAAGGACCACAACTTTCAACAGGAATAAATACAACTCCAAGCAGGAAAGAACTACAGTTATCAGTAAAGAAAAAGATCCGTAGTGAAAAAGATCACTGGATATGGGGGAAGAGGCAGACCCACTAGTGGTAGCAAAGATAGAGCTAATGACTTCAACATCTTCTTCAGTAGGTTTAGCTCTACGAATGCCTCTACCTCTTCTTCCCTACCTTCAACACACCTGCTACCAGCGTCTGCTCCTTCTCAGCTATTCAATCGACCAGTTCCTGTACCCTGAGGACCTATGCGCTCCAGCTGTGTGGGGTTCTCCAGCATCTCTTCAACCTGAGCCTCAGGCTGGAGAGGGTTCCGCTTCTCTGGAAGACATCGTGCCTGGTCCCTGTACCTGAGCCTGGTCCCTGTACCTGATGAAAACCATCTTCATCTCACCTCAAGGATTTCCGTCCAGTTGCCCTCACATCTCATGTGATGAAAGTGCTGGAGAGGCTGGTGTTAGCTCACATGAGACCGCTGGTGAATTCCTCTCTGGACCCCCTGCAGTTTGCCTACCGGCCACGCCTGGGTGTTGACGACGCTGTCATCCATTTGCTGCAGTGAGCTCATTCACATCTGGATGGCGGTGGAGGCATGGTGAGAATCACCTTCTTTGATTTTTCTAGTGCCTTTAACACCATCCAGCCCTCATTACTGAGTGATAAGCTGCGGCTGA
The DNA here is from genome assembly GCA_902685375.1 of Neostethus bicornis. Classification (NCBI taxonomy): domain Eukaryota; kingdom Metazoa; phylum Chordata; class Actinopteri; order Atheriniformes; family Phallostethidae; genus Neostethus; species Neostethus bicornis. Next base: position 589,234 of record CACRXE010000035.1, read on the forward strand.
TGGGTGCTGGTACGTCCATCGTCTCCTGGATCACTGATTACCTGACGGACAGGCCACAGTTCGTCCGGCTGGGCAAAGTCCTGTCTGATGTGGTTCTGAGTGGTGTGGGAGCCCCACAGGGCACAGTGCTCTCTCCATTCCTCTTCACATTGTACACCTCAGACTTACAGCACAACTCGGAGTCATGCCACCTAAAGAAATTCTCTGATGACTCTGCAGTTGTAGGGTGTATAAGTGGTGGGCAGGAGGAGGAGTACAGGAGGGTGGTGGATGGATTTGTGGTGTGGGCAGGAGAGAATCACCTGCTGCTCAATGTAGACAAGACCAGGGAGATGGTGATTGACTTCCGGACTGCTTTGCAGTCGCTCTGTATTCTGGGTAGGGATGTGGAGGTGGTGGAGGAGTACAGATACCTGGGAGTGACCATCGACAGTAGACTGAGCTGGAGGAGCAACATTACTGCTGTGTACAAGAAGACTTGCAGCCGACTTTACTTCCTAAGGAAGCTGAGGTCCTTCAATGTGTGTAGCAAGATCTTGGAGACCTTCTACCAGTCTGTGGTGGCCAGCTCCCTGTTCTCTTCTCTGTCATCTGCTGGGGGAGCAGCATCGCAGCCAGTGACACCAACAGACTGAATAAACTAATCAGACTGGCTGGCTCTGTCATTGGCAGCAAACAGGACTCACTTGAGGCAGTGGTCGAGAGGAGGTCACTGAATAAGCTTTTATCCATCATGGACAACCATGACCATCCTCTCTACCCACTCCTGGATGAACAGCAGAGCTCCTACTCCAAGAGACTCAGACAGCTCCGCTCGAGAACATCTCGTTACCAGAGGTCTTTCTTTCCGTACGTGATCGGGCTCTACAACGACTCACTTGGCAGATAGGAAGTTGTTGCTGTGACACACAAATTTCCCAAGTGTGGGATCATTAAAGTATATTCTGATTCTGATTCTGAAGAAGAAAATCAACTTACATCAGGAGGAGCTGCATCCAGCAGGAAGAACTACATTTTTCAGCAGGAAGTGTTTAAGGGCAGTAATGCGCTGAAATAGTTAGCTTTTATTAGTTAGTTTAGACTTTTATCTGTGTATTTGTGTATTTACATTAGTTCTTTTTGTCCTTTACTTCTTTTTGTCAATGTTTTCAAACTACAATATGAAGCCCATTTTGACCAATTTTGTGACATTGGGCTGTACAAAAAAGTTGAACTGAACAATTACAACTTTCAGCATGAATGACCACAACTTCTAGATGGAAGAACGACAACTTCCAGCAAGAAGATCTACAAGTTATGTCAGGAAGATCTACATCTCCGTGTTGGATGAGCTACATTTTTTAGAAGGAAGGAGTACATCTCCTAGCACACAGGTGTCAAACTCGGGTCCTGGAGGGCTGGTGTCCTGAAGGTTTTCCATGTGTTCTTCCATCTGCGCACTTGATTTAGGTTATTGAGTCAATGTGCCAAATCTTATTGGCTGTTGATTTCACTTTATGTGCATCAGCTGCATTGAACCAGGAACACATGGAAAGCCTTCAAGACTCCGGCCCTCGAGGACCGGAGTTTGACCCCATTGTTAAGCAGGAAGAGCAACAGCAACTTTTAACAGGTAACAACCACATCTCCCACTGAGAAGAACAAAGGAAGGAGTACATCTTCTAGCAAGGAGGACTACAATTTTTTTCAGTAAGTATTACAATTGTCAGCAGAAAAAACTACAATTTCCATCAGGAAGAACTACATTTCCCAGCAGAAAGAAAACAACATTCCAGAAGCACTACATCTCGTACTTGGAAGAATTGTGTTTAATGGTGTTTAATTCAGGACGTTTGATCAAGTATGAACATTATCTTTGTTTACAAGATCAATTGCAATTTCATTTTGTTTGTATCTTTTCTAAAACTTATTTTAATAAAATAAGTCAAGCAGCATTTTTTTGCCTATTAATAATTATTCAGCCTGGTTTGACAGAAGATTGTTATTCAGTTCTCTCTCCTTTTTGAGACAATCCTCAGTCAGACATCATCCATCTTGTGTAGAAGAGACCTGGAGTTCGCGAGGAGAATGCTGGGCAAAGCAACTCTGAACTGTTTAGCTTGAAGCCTAGCTTCCACCCTTCTTTGTTTGCCCCTTTTCTGTTTACGTTCTCTCCTTGGTCTCTTGCGCCACAAAGGGCTCATGGTGATCACCCTAGAGGTCCATAGTACTACGTGTGATATAGAGATAAGATCCTAAAACCGAGCCCGACCTGAAATTCGGGTCAGGCCTTAAATGTCAGATCATTCCTTCGGGTCGGGCTCGGGCTTCTCTCTCACTGACTTTTTTTCAAAAAAATAATGGTGCCACGGTGGGACGGCCGTTGAGATTGAAATTGCCGTTGTGTCCCTGGGTTAGACACTTAACCCACATTGCCTAGTTTGAATAGTGTGTGTGCAATTGGTTGGTGATGGTCAGAAGGGCTGATGGCGCAAAATGGCAGCCTCGCTTCTGTCAGTTTGCCCCAGGACAGCTGTGGGTACAACAGTAGCTTACCATCACCTGGTATGGATACCTGGTATGAGTAATGCATATGTCAAGAGTCTTTGAGAGTCCTGAAAAGCGCCATATAAATAAAATGTATTATTATTATTATTATATATTATGTTAAACTGCTCTTTACAGCAGGCCTGTTCTTACGTTGGGGGTCCTATAGTGTCTTCTTCTTCCCTTTTCGGCATTTCCCTTCAGGAGTCGCCACAACAACTCAGTTTCTTCCATCTAACCCTATCTGCTGCATCCTCTTCAGTCACACCAACTATCTTCATGTCTTCCTTCACTGTATTCATGAACCTACTCTTTGGTCTTCCTCTAGTCCTCTTTCCTGGTGGTTCCAAACCCAGCATCCTCCTTCCGATGTACTCTCTCTCTCCCCTCTGCACATGTTCAAACCATCTCAGTCTGGCCTCTCTGACTTTATCTCCAAAACCTCTAACATGTGCTGTTCCTCTAATCCTGTCCATTGTTGTGAGAGCTGCACTCTTTTAGGTGGAAACAGGATCACACACACACACACACACACACAGAGATCAGCAGCAAAAGTGAAAACAGATAAGGGGGGTTAACTTTGGGGCTGAGAGCTCCAGGTGCAGGCACCGGTACATGTATGATCACAAACTTTCTACTACCTCATACACATACTATAAGTGTTATCTAAGGCTTTATTAAGTTCTATTATTTCATATTATGACATGTTAATTACTATCTCACTTCGGACAATAGAATGGGATTATAATTCCCTTCTCTATAACTCCTACTGGTATAATCTTGACCTCATTCACCACAGAAGCTGCCCCATGTTGTTGGGAAAATGCATAATTTTCAGTCAAAAGGTGGAAGGGGGGGCTCATAGAGGGGTGCTGGAAGTGTGCCAAGGAATGTCACAGATAGGGCTTCCTGCAGAGAGCAATAAAGCAGGTGTTGAACATTAACAAGTGTGGAGTGTGACACAGATAATGCCTGCAAAATACTGTTAAATAGATGGGAGTAAATGGGGAGGGGGTCAGCTCTGGAAGGTGTACCTGACAGCATATGTGTATGTCATGGATGAACGCTTCTATGGGTAGCTCAAGCAGAAAGATGGACTGGTACAGAAGATGGAAAACCCCTTAGGGTCAAGAGGTCACCAGCTGGAGGCTATAAAAACAGACGTTCGGAGCTGATAAGCGGATCGACGGACGGGGAGAAGAAAAAGGACGACCTGCGTATAGGACTTTTTCCCATAAGGACTTTTTTCTTTTTATGATCTTTATCTTTTTTCTTGTACAAGTTTTGGCTAAATGGGTGGGGTGGAGACGGTGGCCGTGTGGTTAGAGCATTTGCCCGTAGACTGGAAGGTCGTGGGTTCGCGTCCCACGGAGAGCACGTCTAGGGTCCTTGGAGAAGACACCTAACCCCTGCTTCTCCCACCATTGGCGCCGTTGAAGGGCAGCCTGCTGCGGTGTAAGGAGTGCAGCAAACAAATTTCCCCGGTGAGGGATGAATAGAGTAATTCATTTATTTAAATAAACTTAGAATTGTTTTGTAAACCTCCAAAGGTTATTTTAGGGGGATAGTTTAACTATCCTCATAGATGCCGCAGGCCCTTTAGGGGCGATCATTATCCGCACCCGCTCCTCTGAAGATCGGTGAGGTGAGTATCTTCAGGGGAAACCGGCTGATGGGTGGTGATAACTGAGACGTGCCAAAAGGGGGGTAAGTTAAGCGATTTCCGATCCTCCATTCCAAGTAAGGCGGGGAAGGTTTAGGCGTCCCTGTTAAATTAGTGAAACTGGGTTAGGTGAGATTACGGACAAACCGGGGGGGTAGGGGACCAAGGGTTTCCGCGCGCCAAACTCGCCCCTCTCCCCAGCAACCGTTCAACACCATCCTGGTCCCTCCCAGAGAGATCCTCAGCATCTTCATCTCTGTTACAAACATCTCTGCTTCCTGTCTTTTCCTCAGTGGCACTGTCTCTAGACCAATCAGCATGGCCGATCTCACCACGGTTTTGTACACTTTCCCTTTCATTTTAGCTGAAACGCTTCTATCACACACCACACCTGATACTTTTCTCCACCCGTTCCAGCCTGCCTGCACATGCTTCTTCACCTCTTTTTCACACTCTCCATTGCTCTGGACTGTTGATCCCAGATACTTAAAATCTTCCACCTTCTTTATCTCTTCTCCCTGTAACCTCACTTTTCCATTTGGATCCCTCTCAGTCACACACATGTACTCTGTTTTACTCTGACTAATCTTCATTCCTCTTCTTTCTAGTGCAAACTTCCACCTCTCCAGTTTTTCCTCCACCTCTTCCCTCCTCTCACTACAGATCACAATGGCATCTGCAAACATCATCATTGTGCTAAGGTCCTATAGTAGGATTTTTTTTTAAATTAAAAAAGTGTGTTTCTGAAAATTTTCCTATTTATAAATAACCCTCCCCCTCTCAAGGCCTCACAAATAAAACATGACATTTCGGGTTTGCTTTGGGCTTGGGCCTGAAAATCAAGTTAATTGGTCGGGCTCGGACCGGGTCGGGTTTTAATACCCGCAGGCCGGGTCGGGCTGGATTTTTTAGGCCCGATCTCACCCCTAGTGTGAAATATAGTTCAGCTGCAGAGTTGATCTCCTCCAACTTCCACAGTTCAGTTCTGCTGTGCTGGATTAATGCTTAAAGTTGTTGAAACATGTAGGAACAAAGTAAAAGCAAAAATCTGCGCTTTTACACGGCTAGCTGAGAGCATCTAGCCGTGCTGCCATAAGAGGGGCTGTGTCAATGATAACCAGGTCCAGAATGTGTAGTTACAGAAACTCAGAAGTAAAATGGTTTGTGGGAGTGTCACAATGGAGGTATCCCTTAGTTTGAGAGGACTAAGTGAGGTTAAACAGAATGTTGTCAGCTCATCTTGGAGTTCAGTGAAAAGTCAGAATGTAGTGTGGTTGGTTGGTAAAAAAGGGTTATTAGTTTTGTTTATTTCTGTTGTATATTTAAATACAAAGACATTCAAATGTAGATTGTAGAGGTGGTAAAATTGGGGTGCTGCCGTCTTGGCTAATTTGTCCATGGAGATGAAGGGGCTGATGACACCTAATGATCATTGATCTGCTGTCTCCCCCTGTCTCTAACACACTCACTTAGACCCTGTCTCATTGATCCTTATCAGTCCCATCAAAGGCTTTGATGGAGTCAGCAGGATGGCTTTCCCCCTCACTCACACAAACACGCACACACGCACACACACACACACACACACACACACACACACACACACACACACACACACACACACACACACACACACACACACACACACACACACACACACACACACACACACACACACACACACACACACAGAGTAAAGGATATGAGGGGTGGGAAATAAACCAACAACCTCCCCCTCAGCAACTGCTCTAAAACTTTATGTAAATTACACATGATTCCTAGGTTTTTGAGAAAGTTTCTTTCACAGCATCTATTTTGAAGATTTGTTTCTAAGAATACAGTTTGAGTTTTTATTTTCACTTTAAATTATTAAAAGAAATAGATAAACTTTTCTAAATCACCAGGAGATTTTAGCCCAAATCAGATCAATGTACTTTGTGCCTTCAACCAAAACAAATGCTTCCTCTTGCCAAAACAAGAGCGTTTGAGTCCAATCAGTGAAGGCAGATTAAAGTCAAACTGCACCTTTAATGAAAAACAATGTGTTTTTGTTTGTGACAGCTGTGACCTGGATGTTCAGAAAAAAAACACATGAACATCCTGACCTGCAAACACTCTGGAAGTATCAGAATTAAAAACCTCCACCTGCTTTTCTTTCAGATTAAATGTGAAATAAAAAAAGAACGAGTCACACATTTAAAAACTTATTTATTTTTAACAGAAAACAAAGTTATTTACATCTAAGGCACGTGCACGGATCATATCAAAATAAATGGCTGAAGATTCTGGCTGTGGATTTGCTGGTCTCCAGCTATCCTTTCTTCTGTCAGCATCTGAACGTGTTGGAGCTCCTCATGCGTTTCTCTCTGATGGAGGGACGAAGTTCAGACCAAGGTGAGCAAATATTTCCTCCTCTGATGAAGCTGTTAGGTATCTACCCTGAAAAAAAAGCAGATGTTTAACGGCACATCTGCCTGAAATATCTGAAGCCACACTGACCTTGATGTGGTGAAACAGGGCGTGGCTGCTCAGAGACATACTCCTGCGGTGCTTTGCCCAGCGCCGCAGATCCCTCTCAAACAGCTGCATGACACCAGCAGAAAGGTTAGAAACACACAGCAAGAAGACGCTGCAGCAGGTTCATAACTGTCTCACTTTAGATCCGGTCCATCCCAGCAAAGCGAAAGCAAACTGACTGATGGGGGAGACCACCAGGTCCACCCTCACCGCCCTCCATCCCTGCTCCCCCTTCAGTCTGAAGATGGAGAAACATCTCTCAAAGCGATCCATGCTAGAAGCCGGCTTGCCCGGTCCGTCTGTGGACTCCACGTAAGAGTTCTTGCTGGTTTTTTGGTACAACAGCAAGTCCTGTGACACGTTGTTCACATTAAAAAACACCTCGTTCACACGGAAATGAAAACTTCCTGTTTACCTGGGACTCTAGCCAGGACACAAGTTTTTCCATCAGTCCAACTTCACAGCCCTCCTCTGGGTGTGTGATCAGGAAGTCCACGTCATGACCAGACAGCTTACCTCTGAGAGAAACAGGAGGATGGATGAATGGCTGATTGGATGTGTGTAAGCTGAACAGATAATCTGTGGGTACGTGGTACCTTCTGAATCCTCCTGTCAGGACGACCTGAGCTCCTGGAAGTACCATCGAAACAGCTTCCTCCACCAGTTGCTGTATGGATTCTGCGTCTGTCTTGCTAACTGGCCGTGTGATGTCCTCGTAGTGCTCCAAACCTGTAGGCCAGAAGGTGACTGGTCAGCCAGCAGGAGTGGGGCGTGACCAGATATGGACATACCTGCACGCTGAGCTCTGTTTAGCGTCTGATCGGAGCTGCGCAGCTGCTGGATGCTGAGGATTCCATCTCGAATCCACTGCTTGGCCGTTTTACATCCCACTCCGAACACCCCGGTCAGAGCCTGCAAACACAAAGCTCACTGTGAACTGTTGGCAGCATCGGGGCCAAACTGGGGGAAACCAGGGCGTGGGCTGTGACATCATTAATAAATAAGAAAAAATGACAAAGAAATTATGAAAAAACACAGAAAGACCTTGAGCGCTTTGTAATGTTCAGACTCTCGGATCGTTTCCACCTCTGAAGATGATCCATGTTCGAGGATGTCCTGTGGAGGAACTTGGGATGAGTGAAGGTCTCCACCGGAACGACTTGCACGCACACACATCCTGACCTGGATGACCCGGCGGGAGTGCCCCCCCAGACAGGGCAGCTCCCTGATCTGCAACATATTGGTGACCGCAGATGGGAGCGCCTTCAGTACAGCAGCGGCCCTGCGGAACGCCACACCCCGCCCCTCCTCCTCATTGAGCTCTGCGTGTTCGGCCAGCAGCGACAGCGCCTCCTGCAACACAAGGCATTAAAGGAGCCGCCAGAAAATCAGGGGTCACGCTCTGCTGGGACGCACAGTTAGCCGGGGGTTGTGATCCTCCAGGGGAGTCTTCCTCTGACAGGCGTAGCTGGACACTAAGAAGACTGCCTCTGATCCTGACGGCTGCTGGTCCTGCACACAGGAAATCCTACTCTTCCATGTCTCTGTCATGTTTATCAGTCAGTCAGTCTGTCAGTCCATGTACCTGCAGTTTATGTCTGTCCAGAACAGGAACAGGTTGACCAGCACATAAGCTCTCTATCAACCAGCTGATGTCCAGCAGCTCAACTGATGACGATATCTTTCCGGTCTGAGAGTTCAACCACGCTCTCACCTCCGCACGAGTGTTGTTCTCAGACACCAGGTGTGTTACAGCTTCACTGGAGACAGAAAGGCCTTACATTCCACCAGGTGTGTGACATCTACCATGGATGGGACCTCCACATGAGGAGCGGGTGGAGGGGGGGGCAACACAATTTTTAAAAATACAAATACACAGTACAGACCAAAACAGCTGCTAGGAAAATACTGCTAAGGACAGGCTTCGTGTGGAGTGGTCCTTAGTAGTAGCTTCCTTGTGGAGGCCTGATTCAGACCGTCTCCTCTTGGCAGTTCTTCTAGAGATGTGACTGTTGCTAGGCCTCTGTGTGGCATTGCCCGGTTCTCCACCTGGGCTGTCGTTAACCTGCTATTTCTGAGTCTGGTGACTCGGATGAACTCATTCTCCATAGCAAAGGTGACTCTTGGTCTTCCTTTCCTGGAGCGGTCCTGATGAGAGCCACTTTCTTTGTAGCGGTTGATAGTTTTTGTGATGCAATTAGAGAAAATTTCAAAGTTGACCTGATTTTTTTTGGTCTGACTGATCTTTATTTCTTAAAGTAATGACGACCAGTCATTTCTCTTTATTTAGCTGCTTCTTTCTTTACATAAAATAAATTCTAAGAGTCTATGCAGTGGGACTATCGACTGTGTATCCACCTGACTGAAGGCAAGACATCCCACGTGTTAAAGCTGCCAGGGCACGCCTCTGAACTGAGAACAATTTCTAGGTATGTGACAATCGGCAGCTTTCGGCGGCCATAATTTGTCCGTAGTCATGTGCCGAGTCTTGTGCGCTACCTGTCTGAGTAGTCCCAGATTCTGGGCTTCGGATTGGCTTTTGGGGGTGAATTTCCAGGTGATTTCTTGCTAACAGAAAGAGGAAACCCCGTATTTTAGCCCTTGATGAAATTTTTTGAGTCTCACTTTAGAGATTGCTGGATTTGTACATTTTGCTCCGGTTCAACGATCCGGAGCAAAATCATCGACATCATCCTAAAGTGAATATACCTTTAGAAAAATATTTAATATAAAAACTTACAAAGTTTTATTGATATTGATAGTAAGGAACTAGAGTTACATCTCCCGGATCATCACTGGGTTTGTCGCTCAATTCATTTTTACTGTTTAAAATAATAAAAACTGGACCGTGATTCCACTCAAACTCACTCATTAATTATGATTAATTAAACCATTTAAAATGTGTGAATTGGTTAGAAAGAGTCTGCATTCTGTAGCTCTGACCATGTTCTTTAAGTCCTGAAAATTTCATTTGAACATCTTTGAAATAAAAAAGTTGTGTTTAATTGTTTTAAATTTTTTATGAATTAATCACATCAAAGTCAGTTTACATGAAAAACAAAATGACAATTTTATTCTTTATTTGCACCAAAGTTGTCTTAACTTTGATGTTTATAAACCAATTTTGACAAACTTGGTGTCGTTTTGTAGTTTTTTTTAAAGTTCTATCTGAATAAAGAAGTTTTAGGTCATTTTAAACAAGTTGATTTTTTTTGTCACATAGTTACAATTTCCGGTGACCAGCTCTTGAATCTCATCAAGAGAAAATCAAGAGTGTATAAAACTATAAACAAAACAAAATGTTGGAAGAATCTTTAAAGAATCTAGGATTTAAGACATTTCTTTTTTGTTAAAATTATAATTCAACATATTTTAATTCACAGTTTTGATATTTTCACTGTGAATTAACCGTTTTTTTTATGAAAATAACGGAAACTCTTTGAATGAGAAGGTGTCCAAACTTTTGGTCTGTACTGCATAAAGTATAACTTTTAAATACTGTATGTATATTATACTGTATAAATACTGTATGTATAGTATACTGTATAAATACTGTATGTATAGTATACTGTATAAATACTGTATGTATAGTACACTGTATAAATACTGTATGTATATTATACTGTATAAATACTGTATGTATATTATATTGTATAAATACTGTATGTATATTATATTGTATAAATACTGTATGTATATTATACTGTATAAATACTGTATGTATATTATATTGTATAAATACTGTATGTATATTATATTGTATAAATACTGTATGTATAGTATACTGTATAAATACTGTATGTATAGTATACTGTATAAATACTGTATGTATAGTACACTGTATAAATACTGTATGTATATTATATTGTATAAATACTGTATGTATATTATATTGTATAAATACTGTATGTATATTATACTGTATAAATACTGTATGTATATTATATTGTATAAATACTGTATGTATATTATATTGTATAAATACTGTATGTATAGTACACTGTATAAATACTGTATGTATAGTGGTCAGGAAACTAAGTCTGAACTTCTTCTCCGTACCTGAGAAGGTCGTTGACCTGGAATCCTTTATCCCGTCCCAGCTGGGTGAGGAAAGACCTCCTGCTGACCCCCATCTTTCTTTCTACAAGAAATAAAACCACTTCCGGATATTTAACATTGTATGGAGGCTGGTTTACGGCTGGCACAGGTGCCAGCTTCCTCCGTTTCAACGGCACCATTGTCATCTTTGCTCCGTTTCCTGCGCCTGTCTACTGTTACCGTGGCAACCGGATTCAGCTGTTTTAGCGGTACAGCACCAAAATTATGCCGACTAGAAACAGTGCACAATACTTTGGTTCCGCTACCCCAACTCAAATATTGCCAAGAAATGTTTGTACAAGTAAAGAAATACTACTGCGATTATTTCTGTCATAAATATCTGTTTTGATACGTTTGACCAGCGGCTGACTTTGTTATTAATTCAATTAAATTTTATTTGTAGAGCTCCAAATCACAGAATTTCTGTCTCAATGGGCTTCACCTTGCAGACTCAGAAGAAGAAAAACAAGAAAAAAGAGGAATGTATATACACAAATACACAGCAAGAAAACTAACTAACAAATGCTAGCTAGACAATATTAGCACATTCCTGACCTTGGAGTCTCTTTCACGGTGAAGAAAAACTCCTAAAAACCCATCAGTGGGGAAAAAAAGAGAAACCTCATGGGGATCCACAAAAAAAAGAGATCCCTCCTCCGGGACGAGCATCCAATGTGTTTAAGATTATTGTTTAAATATTAGCTTATTCTGGCCTGGTGATAAGCTTGTTGAAACAGGAATGCTTTATTATTGCGGTCTAGTTGTACACAGAGTTCCAAAATATTCTCCAGATGAGATTTTTCTCTTTCTACAAGCCTGTGGGGTAGGGGTCCCCAAAGGACGGCCCCCGGGCCGCATCCGATCCACCTCCACGTTTGGTCCGACCCCTTGAACAATACCAGGGAGCATTTTTTTGTTCCTAATGTGTGGATTTGTATTTGGTAATAAATTTGGACTTTGGTAAAGAAAGAGGTGAGCCGAAAAACAAAGATCTCGATTTACAATTCGATCTACATTCCTATCCTCACCATGGTAACCGGGATCTACAGTACGTTCCTACCCTCACCGTGGTAACCAGGATCTACATTCATAACCTCACCATGGTAACGAGGATCTACGTTCCTACCCTCACTATAGTAACCAGGATCTACGCTCCTACCCTCACACCGGGATAAACAGGATCTACATTCCTACCCTCACCATGGTAACCAGGATCTACGTTCCTACCATCACCATGGTAACCAGGATATGCGTTCCTGCCCTCACCATGGTAACCAGTATCTACGTTCTTACCCTCACCATGGTAACCATGATCTACATTCCTACCCTCACCATGGTAACCGGGATCTACATTCCTACCCTCACTATGGTAACCAGGATCTACATTCCTACCCTAACCATGGTAACCAGGATCTACGTTCCTACCCTCACCATGGTAACCAGGATCTACATTCCTACCCTCACTATGGTAACCAGGATCTACGTTCCTACCCTCACCATGGTAACCAGGATCCACGTTCCTACCCTCACCATGGTAACCAGGATCTACGTTCCTACCCTCACCATGGTAACCAGGATCTACATTCCTACCCTCACTATGGTAACCAGGATCTACGTTCCTACCCTCACCATGGTAACCAGGATCCACGTTCCTACCCTCACCATGGTAACCAGGATCTACGTTCCTACCCTCACCATGGTAACCAGGATCTACATTCCTACCCTCACTATGGTAACCAGGATCTACATTCCTACCCTAACCATGGTAACCAGGATCCACGTTCCTACCCTAACTATGGATAACCAGCTGTGGATGATGACCGAAAGAATGAGATCGCGGATACAAGCGGCCGAAATGAGCTTCCTCCACCGGGTGGCTGGGTTCTCACTCAGAAATCGGGAGCTCTGGCTTTCCTCGTCTACTGAGGAAACAGCAAAAAATCCAGTCTACATGGACAAGAAATGCGAGGATATAAAAGGTGGTGGTGTTGCAATTTATGTCCAAAAAGAATATTGGTGTGAAATGATGGACAGTTTAGTTATTGATGATGTTTTGGAGAGTTTGACTATACAGATCAAAATAAATAAAGAACAAAGTATATTTATATGTTGTATTTACAGGACACAAGGAGTACATGTTGATCATTTTATTCATTTATTACCAAAATTATTCGAGAAATTCACAAATTTCCCCTGTGTGGGATCAATAAAGTATATTCTGATTCTGAAATTGACTAATAAGAAGTCTGTCTTTGTTTGTGGTGACTTCAATATTGATTTATTCAAATGAAGGTACATACGTAAGTTAACTATAATATTTGTAACTGCAGACCAGGGCTCTCCATTCTTGCTCCTCCTACTGGACCTGTCAGCTGCATTTGACACTGTGGATCACACCATTATCCTTCACCGTCTTCAGACTACTACTGGACTCTCAGGAAGTATTTTCAACTGGTTTCATTCGTACATCACAAACAGGACAGAATATGTGGCTCTGGGGACTGCTAAATCACAGCCGCACAGTCACCTGCGGAGTGCCTCAAGGCTCTGTCCTTGGCCCCACACTTTTCACCAGATACTGTACATATCTCCACTTGGACGACACAATTAAAAATGGACCCACCCAAGCTCTTTCTGCCCTTCAGGCCTGTCTGGAGGAGATAGGGACATGGATGACCAACAACTTTCTCCAGCTCTACATCAGCAATTTTAATCGGTACACCTCACCAGATCAAAACATCCTCCATTTCAAGCATTCTGGTTTCTGGTCACAACATTCCACTCTCCTTCTCTGTGACAAACCTCGGTGGAAAAATTGACTGCAATCTCACGTTTGACCATCATGTACGTCACCTCTGCAAAGTTTCTTTCTTACATCTCAGAAACATTGCCAGGCTCCGTCCCTCACTCACGCACGCCGCAGTTGAAAAACTAATCCATGCCTTTATTTCCTCCAGACTCGACTACTGTAATGCCCTCCTCGTTGGGAAGGATGGCTCCGTGGGTAGGGCGACCGCTCCGTAACCAGAAGGTTGCAGGTTCGATCCCCCGCCCAGAGTCCATGCCGAGGTGTCCTTGAGCAAGATACCGAACCCTCAGTTGCTTCTGATGATGTTGTATCTGACATGTGTCCTCGGCTATCCGTCCGATCCTCGAAGAAGTCGTGGATACGGCAAATAACCAGGACAGGGACTGGTTTTCCAGAGCAGGCTTTTATTGTTAGAAGTCTGTACACACACTCACACTGGGGCACAGGCAGACAGGAGAGCCCCGCTATCCGTGATCACCCTCCTTATATCTGTCCTGCTAAAACTGTTGATGCCCTTCTCATCTCTCAGCCATCCTAAACATAGATTCATTAACATTGCTTTCTTAATATCAGTGGCTCTCAGTCTGCTAATCTTTGCCAGGGACTTTTCATGAAGACATTTCACTGACACACATTACATAGTCACCTGTTGTTTTCCCCCTGACTCTGGGTCAGGCTGACCCACTGACTCTGGGTCAGGCTGACCCCCTGACTCTGGGTCAGCCTGTCCGCCTGATATTGAAGCAATATACCACATTCCCCCCTTTGTGGCTTTCTTAGCCACACTAAACAATATTCTACATTCCCCCTTTGTGGCTTTCTTAGCCACACTAAACAATATACTACAATGATAGTGGTCTGCACCTTGCATGATAGCTCCCATCATCAGGAATGGATGTTGTGTGTGTGAATGATTGTATGGAGTGAATGAATAATGCATATACCGTATATATATGTAAAGCGTCTTTGAGTGTCTAGAAAAGCGCTATATAAGTTCAATGCATTATTTTTATTATTATTATGTTGGTACTCCTGGCAGGAGCCTCGAGAAGCTTCAGTACATCCAAAACTGCGCTGCCAGGGTCTTGATGAGGAGGCAAAAATTTGACCACATCACCCCTGTTCTCAAATCACTTCACTGGCTTCCCATCCGTTTCAGAATTAACAACAAAATCTGCCTCCTCACCTACCAATGTGTCCATGGGATTGCCCCAACTTACCTCACTGAGCTCCTCTCCCCATTTATCAACACAAGACCCCTTCGCTCTAATTCCACCCACTGCCTCCACTAGCCCAGGACCAGGCTGACCATAATGGGGGACAGAGCCTTCCAGGCCGTTGCCCCACGACTCTGGAATGAGCTCCCAGAACTCCTCAGGGCCACAAAGTGTGGAGACTTTAAAAAAAGACCTAAAGACATTCATTTTTAATAAGGCTTTTAATTTTTGACTCTATGGTTCTTTGCTTTTCTGACCGTGGATTTTAGTTTTTAAACTGTTTTTATTGTTTTTACCTTGCCTAGTTTTTATGTAGCGCTTTGGGATTTTTTTTTTAAATATAAGGCACATTACAAATAAAATGTTTTTCCTCAAAATCAAAAGTATAATTGCATTTTTGTTTAAATTTTTATATTTGTATGTATATATCTAAATTTCTATATTTGTATATATTGTAGATATTGTATAGTGTATTTGTGTACTAGAGTTAGTCACTTTGTGAGAAAGATGAATTCGATAGTTCTAGCATTTGAACAACAATTTCAATCTTTGAATTACTTTGTATTTTTCAGATTCAAATTGAAGGTTTCGAATGTGCGACGTATTCTGGAGTCATTTCAAACTAATTTGTTTGAATTGAGTTCATGGTATGAATGTGTGTGTGAATGGGTAAATGTGAGCTTCACTGTAGAGCGCTTTGAGTGACTACGCAGGTGGAAAGGTGTTTTATAAGTGAAGTCCATTTACCATCTCCATTTCGTTGCACGTTTAGATGTTGTAATCCTCAGTGAAACATCTAAACGCTAACCATCCAAATGGTTGTGCAATGGGCATTAGCCCAGATCATCACAGGGGTTGTGTCAGGAAGGGCATCCGACATAAAACTACGCCAAATAGTAATATGCAAGTCAGTTGTTTAACGAATATCATACCGGATTGGTCGTGGCCCGGGTTAACAATGACCGCCATCAGTACTGTTGACCAACAGGGTGGTGGTGGAAATTGGACTACTGGTGGTCAAAGAAGAAGAGAAGGAAGACGCGTACATAGGAAGAGAGAGAAGAGAAACATGAAGCGTCTAGGACTTAGGGTGGGAACTTTGAATGTTGGAACTATGACGGGTAAAGGTAGAGAGTTAGTTGACATGATGCAGAGAAGGAAAGTAGACATCCTGTGTGTCCAGGAAACTAGATGGAAAGGTAGCAAGGCTAGAAGTCTAGGAGCGGGGTTCAAGTTGTTCTATCACGGTGTAGATAGAAAGAGGAACGGTGTAGGAGTCATTGTGAAGGAAGAGTTTGTTGGGCATGTTCTGGAGGTAAAAAGAAGTTCAGATAGGGTGATGAGCCTCAAGCTAGAAATGGAAGGGGTGGTGTTAAACATTGTTTGTGGGTATGTTCTACAAGTAGGATGTGACATTGAGGAGAAAGAGAAATTCTGGTCAGACATTGATGAGGTGGTTCAGAGCATCCCTAGAAGTGAGTTATTATTGGAGCAGACTTTAATGGCCACGTTGGTGCAGGAAACAGAGATGATGAGGATGGGCAGGTTTGGTCTCCAGAACAGGAATGCAGAAGGACAGATGGTGATTGACTATGCAAAATGAATGGAATTGGCTGTAGTGAATACTTATTTCAAGAAAAGGCTGGAACACAGGGTGACTTACAAGAGTGGAGGAAGGAGTACACAGGTAGATTACATTTTGTGTAGGCGGTGTAATCTGAAAGAGATCAGTGACTGCAAAGTTGTAGCAGGAGACAGTGTAGCCAAACAGCACAGGATGGTCGTGTGTAAGATGACCATAGCAGTGAGGAAGTTTAAAAAGATGAAGGGAGAGCAGAAGACTAAATGGTGGAAACTGATAAAGGAAGACTGCTGCTTGAACTTTATAAAGGAGTTGAGACAGGCTCTTGGTGGGCAGGAGAAGCTTCCAGATGACTGGACAACTACAGCTAATGCGATCAGGGAGACAGGCAAGAGAGTACTTGGTGTGTCATCTGGAAGGAAGATAGATAGAGAGACGTGGTGGTGGAATGAGGAGGTGCAGGATTGTATCAAAAGAAAGAGGCTGGCTAAGAAGAAGTGGGACACTGAGTAGACTGAAGAGAATAGGCAAGGGTAGAGGGAGATTCAGCATAAGGTTAAAGTAGAGGTGGCAAAGGCAAATTAAGTAGCCTATGATGACCTATACGCTAGGCTGAACAGCAAGGAGGGAGAGATGGACCTATACAGGTTGGCAAGACAGAGAGACAAAGATGGGAAGGATGTGCAGCAAGTTAGGGTGATTAAAGACCAGAATGGATGTCTTTTGACAAAAATTCCAAGAGCATGTTTCTGCAAACAAACAACCCCCCCCAAAACCCTAAAATACCTTTGATGACATTTCTGGTCCTTTCCCAAATTTCTGAACATCACAAAACGTGATGTAATGTGATGGGAAGATGGAAAGAGTACTTTGAAGAGTTGATGAATGAAGAAAATGAAAGAGAACAAAGAGTAGAAGATGTTACCATAGTGGACCGGAAAGTGGCTAAGATCAGCAAGGTAGATATAAAGAGGGTACTATAGAGGATGAAAAGTGGAAAGGCTCTATGTCCTGATTATATCCCTGTAGAAGTATGGAAATGCTTAGGTGAGGTGGCAATTGAGTTTCTGACTGGGCTGTTTAACGAGATATTAGAAAGTGAGAAGATGCCTGATGAATGGAGGAGAAGTGTGCTGGTTCCTATTTTTAAGAACAAGGGAGATGTGCAGAGTTGTGGTAACTATAGAGGAATAAAACTGATCAGTCAAATGATGAAATTATGGGAAAAAGTTGTCAAAGGTAGGCTAAAGTCTGAAGTACAAATTTGTGAGCAGTAGTATGGTTTTATGCCTAAAAAGAGCACTACAGATGCAGTTTTTGCCTTGAGGATGCTGATAGAGAAGTACAGAGAAGGCCAGAGGGAGCTGCACTGTGTCTTCATAGATCTAGAGAAAGCGTATGACAGGGTACCTAGAGAAGAACTATGGTATTGTATGAGGAAGTCTGGTGTGACAGAGAAGTATGTTAGAGTGGTCCAGGACATGTATGAGGGCTGTAAGACAGTGGTGAGGTGTGCTGTTGGTGAGACAGAGGAGTTCAGTGTGGGGGGTGGGACTGCACCAAGGATCTGCTCTGAGCCCTTTGCTGTTTGCTGTGGTGATGGACAGGCTGACAGACGAGGTCAGACAGGAATCGCCATGGACAATGATGTTTGCAGATGACATTGTGATCTGTAGTGAGAGGAGTAAAGAGGTGGAGGAAAAGCTGGAGAGGTGGAGGTTTGCACTAGAAAGAAGAGGAATGAAGATTAGTCAGAGTAAAACAAAGGATATGTGTGTGAATGAGAGGGATCCAAATGGAAAAGTGAGGTTACAGGGAGAAGAGAGAAAGAAAGTGGAAGATTTTAAGTATCTAGGATCAACAGTCCAGAGCAATGGAGAGTGTGGAAAAGAGGTGAAGAAGCGTGTTCAGGCAGGCTGGAACGGGTGGAGGAAAGTATCAGGTGTGATGTGCGACAGAAGAGTTTCAGCTAGAATGAAAGGGAAAGTGTACAAAACCGTGGTGAGACCGGCCATGCTGTTTGGCCTAGAAACAGTAGCACTGAAGAAAAGACAGGAAGCAGAGATGGAGGTAGCAGAGATGAAGATGCTGAGGATCTCTCTGGGAGTGACCAGGATGGACGGGATTAGCAATGAGTACATCAGGGGAACAGCACATGTTAGAGGTTTTGGGGATAAAGTTAGAGAGGCAAGACTGAGATGGTTTGGGCACGTACAGAGGAGAGAGAGAGAGAGTACATAGGAAGAAGGATGCTGGATTTGGAACCACCAGAAAAGAGGACTAGAGGAAGGCCAAACAGGAGGTTCATGGACGCAGTGAAGGAAGACATGAAGATAGTTGGTGTGACCAAAGAGGATACAGCAGATAGGATTAGATGGAAGAAACTGACTTGCTGTGGCGACCCCTGAAGGGAAAAGCCGAAAGAAGAGGAAGAAGAAGATTACAAATAAAGTGTGTTATTATTATTATAATATTTTCACAAATCTATATGAAATCACAAGTTAAGTGATTGTTAAGTGATATTAGTGATAATTTTCCTGTGTTTATAAATAGTCAAATGATAAAACAAAAAAAAATCCCAAGAATTAATATGTAAGTTTTTAAGACTCAGGAAACCTGAAAACCTTGAAGCATTCAAAAATCCTTTAACACAATGTTCTTTGGAAGGTGTTTATGTTGAAAATCCAAATCAGGCCTACCAGGTCTTTATGTTAAACTTTCAGAAACTATAACATTATTACTGTCGAATCATAATGTACAACCAAAAAACTAAACGTTTAAGAAAACCATGGATGACTTTTGGCCTAATAAAGGCCTGTCAAAAGAAGAAAGACCTGTATAAGAGGGATTTACAAAATAAAACCAGTGTAAAAACTATCAAAATAAACTGACGTCTATTCTAAAAAAGCAGAGACAACTGTATTATAATAAGATTTTGAGGATGGTATAAATAATATAAAAAAGACATGGGATGTTATAAATCATGTATTAGCTGATCGATGCAAAAACACAGACTTCCCAAGATATTTTCAAAATGAGAAAAATATAAAAGTAGAAAACCTGGAGAGTATAGCTAATGAATTTAATAATTATTTTATAGACATGGGACCACAAACACACCCTCTCTCAAACACACAAACGTTCCTCTCTCCCTTTCAAACACACACACACACACACGCGCGCACACACACACACACACACACACACACACAGACAAGTTCCTCTCTCTCAAACATGCACAGACAAATTGTACTCTCTCTCCCTCTAAAACGGACTTTGACACCTGTGGGCTAGACGGTCTGACTGAATACTCGCTAAGTATAGTGTGAAAGTCGCTGAGTTGGCAACGCTGACTTCATTTAAGTTTATTTACCCCTAAACACCTGGTGGTGGACTTGAAATCAGTCTGCGGGCTACCAGTAGACCGCCATCGACTGGTTGGGCACCCCCGGACTACAGCCTTTATGAGGACGGAAGACACATCTCTGATGGCGATGAGTCGGCCTACAGGATGGAGGTAGACCGGCTGGTGTCCTGGTGCAGCAACAACAGCCTGGAGCTCAACGCTCAGAAGACAGTGGAGATGATCGTGGACTTTAGGAAAGTCACAGCTCCCATTACCCCCCTTGCACTGACAGACTTCTCCATCACCACTGTAGACTCTTTCCGCTTCCTTGGCACTACCATCACACAGAACCTAAAGTGGGAGCCATCCATCAGCTCCCTGATCAAAAAGGCCCAGCTGAGGATGTTCTTTCTGCGGCAGTTGAAGAAAGCCAAGCTGCCTGCCCAGATGTTGGTGCAGTTTTACACAGCCATCATCGAGTCTGTCCTCACCTCCTCCATCACCGTGTGGTACGCTGGAGCCACAGCCAGGGACAAACACAGACTGCAGCGCACTGTGCGCTCCGCAGAGAAGGTGATCGGCTGCAGCCTTCCATCTCTCGAAGACCTGTACGTCTCCAGGACTCGGGGGCGTGCAGGTCGGATAGCAGCTGACCCTTCCCGCCCTGGACATGGACTTTTTGAGCGACTCCCCTCGGGCAGGAGGCTCCGGTCCATTCGGACCAGAACGTCCCGCCACAAAAACAGCTTCTTCCCTTCTGCCGTTGGATTAATGAACTCTTTATAACCTGGATCCCCGCATCTCTTAGTCACTTCCCTCTTGTCACTTTACTATCTTTATTATTTTCTATTATTTTCTATGACATTGCACTACTTTTCTTTTTCTTCTGAGCACTCTTAGTTTTGTTAAAATTATTATTATTTATTTTATTTTTCATTATTTTTATTTTATATTTTTGCACACCTGTATCAATACAAGTTCCTAGTCTCTGATATTTTTCACTGACATGGCAATAAAAGCATTCTGATTCTGATGTCCCAGAAATAAGAACTACAACTTTCATTAGGAAGAACTACACCTCACAGAGCGAGGAAATACAGTATGCCTTTCAGCCAGGTCTACATTTACCAGTTGGAAGATCTTAAACTTTCTGTAGGAAGTTCTAAACATTCAGCAGAAAGAACTACACCTCCCAGTGAAAAGAACTACAACTTCCACCAGTAAATACTTTTAGCAGTAAGAACCCATACCTCCAGAATGAAGGACTACATCTTCCAGTAGGAAGAGCAAAAGCTTTTATCAGGAAGAACACCAACTTTCAGCAGTAATAACAACAATGTCCATTAAGAAGGACTGCAACTTTCAACAGGAATAAATACAACTCCAAGCAGGAAAGAACTTCTTTCTGTAACCTTTCATTCATAATTTTTTTTTTTTTTTTTACTGAAAGAGAAAAAGGTTTTCAGTAGTCCCACAGGAGTCCCACAGGCCAAGAACGCCGGTAAGACTCCTTCAGCTTGACGGCATCCCTCACCACCGGTGTCCACCAGCGGGTTCTGGCATTGCCGCCACGACTCCTCTGTCTATTTCCTTTGGATTCACTGGTCAAATTCTCTTTCACTGTAAATCATACGTGGGCATTAATCTTGTATTTGCCTAATGTACCCTGGCAGTGTTTGTGTTGTGTGTGTTTGTAAAATTTGAAAAAAGCAATAAAAAGAATATATACAGTGGTGGTCAAAAGTTTACATACACTTGTAAAGAACATAATGTCGTGGCTGTCTTGAGTTTCCAGTTATTTCAACAACTCTGATTTTTCTCTGATATAGTGATTGGAACAGATCCTTCTTTGTCACAAAAAACATTCATGAAGTTTGATTCTTTTATGACTTTATTATGAGTAAACTGAAAATGTGACAAAATCAGCTGGGTCAAAAATATACATACAGCAATGCTAATATTTGGTTACATGTCCTTTGGCCATTTTTACTTCAATTAGGCGCTTTTGGTAGCCATCCACAAGCTTCTGACAAGTTTCTGGTTGAATCTTTGACCACTCCTCTTGACAGAATTGGTGCAGTTCAGTTAAATTTGTTGGCTTTCTGACATGGACTTGTTTCTTCAGCATTATTCACATGTTCTCAATGGGATTTAAGTCAGAACTTTGGGAAGGCCATTCTAAAACCTTAATTCTAGCCTGATTTAGCCATTCCATTACCACTTTTGATGTGTGTTTGGGGTCATTGTCCTGTTGGAACACCCAACTGCGCCCAAGACCCAACCTTCGGGCTGATGACTTCAGGTTTTCTTGAAGAATTTGAAGGTAATCCTCCTTCTTCATTGTCCCATTGACTCTCTGTAAAGCACCAGTTCCATTGGCAGCAAAACAGGCCCACAGCATAATACTACCACCACAGTGCTTGATGGTAGGCATGGTGTTCTTGTGGTTAAAGGCCTCACCTTTTCTCCTCCAAACATATTGCTGGGCATTGTGGCCAAACAGCTCAATTTTTGTTTCATCTGACCACAGAACTTTGTCCATGTGATCAGCAGCAAACTTTAGTCGAGCCTTAAGGTGCCGCTTTTGGAGCAAGGGCTTCCTTCTTGCACGGCAACCTCTCAGTCCATGGCGATGCAAAACACGCTTGACTGTGGACACTGACACCTGTGTTCCAGCAGCTTCTAATTCTTGGCAGATCTGCTTTTTGGTGCTCCTGGGTTGACTCTTCACCCTCCTGACCAGTTTTCTCTCAGCAGCAGGTGACAGCTTGCGTTTTCTTCCTGATCGTGGCAGTGACAAAACAGTGCCATGCACTTTATACTTACAAACAATTGTTTGCACTGTTGCTCTTGGAACCTGCAGCTGCTTTGAAATGGCTCCAAGTGACTTTCCTGACTTGTTCAAGTCAATGATTCTCTTTTTCAAATCTGTGCTGAGCTCCTTTGACTTTCCCATTGTAGCGTTTGTGGGTGTTTTTATCCAATGAGCCCTTTTTAAAAGGCCTCAGAGAAGTCACCAGCTGTAGTCACTCATAATCACTCACAAGAAGTTAAGAGGTCATGCTATGAAGCTCATGTCATTGACACAACTTTCTAAGTCTCCAAAATTGCTCATTCATGTTGCTGTATGTATATTTTTGACCCAACTGATTTCGTCACATTTTCAGTTTACCCATAATAAAGTCATAAAAGAATCAAACTTCATGAATGTTTTTTGTGACAAAGAAGGATCTGTTCCAATCACTATATCAGAGAAAAATCAGAGTTGTTGAAATAACTGGAAACTCAACACAGCCATGACATTATGTTCTTTACAAGTGTATGTAAACTTTTGACCACCACTGTATATATATATATATAAAAAAAAAAAAAGAAATATTTTTTTAATTGAACGGGTAGTGAGATTTTTGGCAAAAACCGCACGCGCTCGGTTCGTCAGACATAAAAATAATAAAAATGACAATGTATTGTGGGGGTAGGGGTGACGGTTCCTCATTGTTGTTTGTTGCTATGCACCGAACAGCAGTGTAGACTACCCTCACTTTTTGGAGTCTTTGGGGAGGCGGCACCCTCGAGGACTCCATTGTCCTCCTGGGAGACTTCAATGCTCACATGGGCAACAAATGTAAGACCTGGAGGGAAGTGATTGGGAGGAACGCCCCACCCCCCATGATCTAAACCCGAATGGTGTTCTGCTGCTTGACTTCTGTGCTCGTCACGGATTGTCGGTAGCAAATACCATGTTCAAGCATAAGAGTGCCCACATGCACACGTGGCACCAGGACACTCTAGGCCGCAGTTCCATGACCGACTTCATAGTTGTTTCATCGAACTTGCGGCCGCATGTCTTGGATGCTCAGGTGAAGAGAGGGGCGGAGCTGTCAACTGATCACCACCTAGTCGTGGGTTGGCTTCGATGGTGGGGGAGGAAGCCAGTCAGACCTGGCAGGCCCAAACGATCTGTGAGGGTCTGCTGGGAACATCCGGTAGATCCTTCCATCAGAGAGAGTTTCAACTCACACCTGCGGCAGAGCTTCTCACAGGTACCGGAGGAGGTGGGGGACATCGAGTCAGAGTGGACTCTGTTCCGCACCTCTATTGTCGAGGTGGCAAGCCGAAGCTGTGGACGCAAGGTCATCGGTGCCTGTCGTGGCGGCAACGCCAGAACCCGCTGGTGGACACCGGTGGTGAGGGATGCCGTCAAGCTGAAGGAGTCTTACCGGGGTTCTTGGCCTGTGGGACTCCTGAGGCAGCCGAGAGGTATCAGTGATCATTGAAGCAAAGGCCTGGGCTTTGGAGGAGTTTGGCGAGACCATGGAAAACGACTTCCGAACGGCTTCAAAGAAATTCTGGTCCACCATCCGGCGGCTCAGGAGAGGCAAGCAGTGCACCATCAACACCGTTTATGGTGGGGATGGGGAGCTGCTGACCTCGACACGGGACGTTTTGGATTGGTGGAAGGAATACTTTGAAGACCTCTTCAATTCCACCAACATGTCTTCCGTTGAGGAAGTAGAGTCTTTGGAATCCGGGATGGGTCCTATCTCTGGTGCAGAGGTTGCCGAGCTGGTCGAAAAGCTCCAGAAATGAGCCATTAGGACAATTCACAAATCTAAATATAGAAACCATACAAATAAACTGTTTATTAAGTCTGTCGGTCAGTCAGTCATCTTCTTATCCGCCTATCCCTTACAGGGTTGCGGGGGGTGCCGGAGCCCATCCCGGCTAATTTAAGGCAAAGGGCAGAGTACACCCCGAACAGGTCGCCAGTCTGTCGCGGGGCCACACACATACAACCATCCACACACATTCATTTCTAGGGGCAATTTGGCACCGGCCAATCAACCTAGCATGCATGTCTTTGGAGGGTGGGAGGAAACTGGAGTACCCGGAGGAAACCCACGCAAACACGGGGAGAACATGCAAACTCCACACAGAAAGGACAGTGTTCCAAGCCTCGTCCCCACCCGGGACTCGAACCCACGACCTTCTTGCTGTGAGGCCACTGTGCTACCCACTGCGCCACCGTGCTGTCCGTTTATTAAGTCTGAATTATTAAAATTGAAACATATTATTGTATTGCAGACATTATTAGTTATGTTTAAAGATAAATTCTTTATGTATCTATTATGTTTATAGATTTAGAAGATAGATTCTTCTTTGCCAGAAGATTTACAAAAGCTGTTTGTTTTTACTTCAGAAAATAAAAATCACAGAAGATTTGACTTCAAACATCAGTTCGCACGCACGACAATAAAACAAATGTTTTAAAAAATGTTTATCTGAAATTTACAGAATAATGAATAAAAAGCTTTCAAAGTATAATATATTGCAAAAACTGGATCATTATCTGCAAGTACATTTAATAATCGGATCCTGAGGTCACCAAACTGCATCCCTCCAACACCTCGGCTGCGCCTAGATATTCTGTCCATAAAGGTAATGAACAGAATTGGTGACTGAGGGCAGCCTTGGCGGAGTCCAACTCTCACTGGAAATGGAATCAACATACTGCCGGCTATATGGAACCAAGCTCTGGCTCCGATCGTACAGAGACCGGACAGCCCGTACCAAGGTCTCCGACACTCAGTACGCCCGGAGCACCCCCCACAGGAGTCCCCTAGGGACACGGTCGAATGCCTTCTCCAGATCCACAAAGCACATGTAGACTGGTTGGGCAAACTCCCATGACCCCTCTAGGATCCTGAAGAGGGTATAGAGCTGGTCCGTAGTTCCACATCCGGGACGGAAACCTCACTGCTCATCTGCCTTTTGTGGATGATGTGGTCCTGTTGGCTTCATCAGACCGTGATCTCCAGCTCTCGCTGGATCGATTTGCTGCAGAGTGTGAAGTGGCCAGGATGGGACTTAGCACCTCCAAATCCGAGACCATGGTCCTCGCCCGGAAAAGGGTGGAATGCCCCCTGCGGGTCAGGGACGGGTTCCTGCCCCAAGTGGAGAAGTTTAAGTATCTCGGGGTCTTGTTCGCGAGTGAGGGAAGGATGGAGTGGGAGATCGACAGGCGGATCGGTGCGGCATCAGCTATAACTAGGACGCTGCATCCGTCGTAGTCGGTCCGTCGTCGTGAAGAGAGAGCTGAGCCGAAAAGCAAAGCTCTCGATTTACAAGTCGATCTACGTTCCAACCCTCACCATGGTAACCAGGATCTACGTTCCTACCCTCACCATGGTAACCAGGATCTACGTTCCTACCCTCACCATGGTAACCAGGATCTACATTCCTACCCTCACCATGGTAACTAGGATCTACGTTCCCACCCTCACCATGGTAACCAGGATCTACGTTCCTACCCTCACCTATGGTCACCAGCTGTGGATGGTGACTGAAAGAATGAGATCACGGATATGAGCGGTCGAAATGAGCTTCCTCGGCAGGATGGCTGGGCTCTCACTCAGAGATCAAGTGGGGAGCTCTGCCATTCGGGAGGAGCTCGGTGTCGAGCCGCTCCTCCTCCAGATCGAGAGGAGCCAGATTGGGTGGTTTGGGCATCTGGTCAGGATGCCCCCAAGCCTGTGAGCTTTAGTTCTTCCTGCCGAAAGGTGCAGGTCTTCCTAATGGGAGATGTATTTCCTCTTGTTCAAAGTTGCAGTCCTTCCCAGAGGAAATTGGAGTCCGACTTACTGGAAATTGAAGTTTTTCCTCCTAGGAGCTATAGTTTTTTTCAGCTGAAAGTTGTAGTTCTCGTGCTGGGAGACGTATTTCCACTTATGTAAAGTAGTAGTCTTTACCAGATAGAAGTTGTTGTTTTACCTGCAGAAAGTTGTAGCTCTTCTGGTTGGTAGTTGTACTTCTTCCTATTCAAAGATGTAGTTCTTTCCTGCTGAAAGTTGTTGTTTCCCTCATGCATGCTGTAGTTTTTTCTGCCGGGAGTTCTTCATGCAGAAATGTTTAGTTCTTCTTGCTGGTAGTTGTATTTCTTCCCATTGGGAAATGTATTTTTTTCTTGTTGAAAGTTGCAATGCTACCTAAAGAAAGTTGTAGTCCTTCCTGCTGAGAGTTGTAATCTTTCCTGCAGGGAGATGTAGTCTTTCCATTTCACTCAATCAGAAATGACATGTCAACTGAGGCAGCAAAAATATTTTTACATTCCATGGTTTTTAGTCATTTTACTTACTGCTTATTGAGCTGGTCCCAAGCAAACCAGCGCACCGTAAGGCCATTGGAAGATTTGTACAAACAAGCCATCAAAGTTGTGGACAGAAACCAAAGCATTATCACCACTGTACAAATTTTGAAAAAGTATGGGTAGTTAAAATATGCTGATTTATGCTTGTTTTACAAAGTTTTGCATGATCTGGCTCCTGCTCCACTGACAAGTTTTATCTCCCAAAAAACAGTGGAGGTCATCTCACTAGAGGAGCTGTCAGAGTTGACTGTATAATCCCTCTGAAGAAGAGGTCTGTGAGAAGAGCCAGAGATTGGAATTCTTTACCGAATAAGGTTAAACAACAATCCACATTTTGTTCGGGAAAGGGCAACTTGGCCATGTTTGATATCTTCATAGAGGTATGAAGAGGAGCAGTGTGGTTTCCGTCCTGGACGTGGAACTACGAACCAGATCTATACCCTTCAGGATCCTGGAGGGGTCATGGAAGTTTGCCCAACCAGTCTACATGTGTTTTGTGGATCTGGAGAAGGCATTCGACCGTGTCCCTAGGAAACTCCTGTGGGGGGTGCTCCGGGAGTACGGAGTCTCGGAGCCCTTGGTGCGGGCTGTCCGGTCTTTGTACGACCGGAGCAAGAGCTTGGTCCGTATAGCCGGCAGTATGTCGATTCCATTTCCAGTGAGAGTTGGACTCCGCCAAGGCTGCCCTTTGTCACCGATTCTGTTCATCATCTTTATGGACAGAATATCTAGGCGCAGCCGAGGCGTTGGAGGGATCCAGTTTGGTGACCTCAGGATCGGATCTCTGCTTTTTGCGGATGATGTGGTTCTGTTGGCTTCATCGGACCGTGATCTCCAGCTCTCACTGGATCGATTTGCTGCCGAGTGTGAAGCGGCCGGGATGGGAATTAGCGCCTCCAAATCCGAGACCATGGTCCTCGCCCGGAAAAGGGTGGAATGCCCCCTGCAGGTCAGGGACAGGGTCCTGCCCCAAGTGGAGGAGTTTAAGTATCTCGGGGTCTTGTTCACGAGTGGGGGAAGGATGGAGCGGAAGATCGACAGGCGGATCGGTGCGGCATCAGCAATAACTAGGACGCTGCATCGGTCCGTCGTGGTATAGAGAGAGCTGAGCCGAAAAGCAAAGCTCTTGATTTACAAGTCGATCTACGTTCCTACACTCACCTATGGTCACCAGCTGTGGGTGGTGACCGAAAGAATGAGATCGCGGGTACAAGCAACCAAAATGAGCTTCCTCCGCAGGGTGGCTGGGCTCTCACTCAGAGATCGGGAGAGGAGCTCTTCCATCCGGGAGGAGCTCGGTGTTGAGCCGCTCCTCCTCCAGGTCGGGAGGAGCCAGATGGGGTGGTTCGGGCATCTGGTCGGGATGCCCCCCGAGCGCCTCGAGGGCAAGGTATTTCGGGCACGTCCCATCGGGAGGAGACCAAGGGGCAGACCCCGGACCCGTTGTAGAGACTATGTCTCACAGCTGGCCGGGGAACGACTTGGGATCCTTCCGGGTGAGCTGGAGGATGCAGCCGGGTGAGAGAGGCCTGGGCTACCCGTTTGAGGCTGATGCCCCCGCGACCCGACCCCGGAACAAGCGAAGATGACGTAACTGAACAACTACCTAACAACAACAAAATAGAGAGAGGAAAAAAACTAGTGCTGTCGTTTTAACACGTTAATTTGATTAATTAATTACGCCGCATTTTAATGTTTTAAAAAAATTAACGCAATTAATTATGAAGTCATAACGGTGGCGAGCCAATGCTTGCGCATTTGAATTTTGGCTCATTGAAGGACCCGTATGTTTCTCGGCCATGTTACATCACCTACGCTGGAGTCTTTCCTGCTCAGAGATGTAATTCTTCCTGCAATGAGTTGTAGTTCTTCTTGGTGAAAGGTGTAGTTCTTCCTGCTGAGAGTTGCGGGGTTCCTTTTGGGAGATGTACAGTGGTTCTTTCCTCTTAGAGTTTAGTCCTTCTTGCTGAAAGGGGTTTAATAAAGATGATGAAATAGAGGTGTCAGAAATCCCATGTAACAAATTTGATATGACTGGTATTGTGAGGTTAAATAAACTTGACTTGTTGGTTTAAGTGAATGAAATTTCAATATAAGTGTATTTCTCATTTTTTAACTATATTTTTTCCAAATAAAGTGTTATTTTATCTTTAAAAATGTAAACATTGCCCTTCAATGTATTTTAGTTTGATTTATTTCAATAGGTTTTATTAAACAGGGATAAGCGGTTTAGAAGATTAAATGAGCATTTACTTAGCAAATGCAAACTAATTGTATCAATTCCTCATCTGGTAAAAAAAAAAAAAAAACAAAACATCAGTTTCCCAATGTATTCTTATTTTTTATTCATTGGTAGGTTTTTTTTTATTATTTAAATAGACATTTTGTTCATCTTTCAAAATAAAAATGCCCATCTAAAACCAAAAAAATGGACATTTTTATTTCCAAAAATAACTTAAATAAACTAATTCGTTCTGGAAAAAAAGTATTTGGTTCAATTTTTATTGAAAAAAAGCTTTAAATAATTTAAAAAAAATAATCAGTTTCAAGTAAAATGTTCATTTGTTTGAATTTCAAAGCTTTATTTTTAGTCATGTTTAAATTCAAGTTTGACATTATTATAATATTCATTTTAAAAACACATTTTTATCAACAAAATTTATTTAAACTAGAAAAATGTTTTTTGTTTTAAATATTTGTTTACTTTCAGGAATGAAAAGGGTGGAGTTTTTGCGCATGCGCATTGCCTATTTTCCTCCTGATGCAGCGTTACAATCGGAAACTGGCCGCATCGCAAATAATAAAAATAAAAAAAAAACGCAACCATGGCGACGGTTTTCGGGAAAATCTACGTGGGAATTTACGTGGAAATAAAACGAAGTGATGGTACGTGAATTTTGGGTTTCCCTGCCTGCGTGAAGAGCTGCAAAGCCGGATTACAGCAGCAGAAAAAGCCGCTGGATGTTGGGATGCAAGGATATAAAGATGGATGATCTCTGTTTCTCCAGGAAGGATTCATCAGGCCATGGTAACTTCTCTGCATGATGACAACGACAGCGTGACAGTGGAGTGGATTGAAAATGGAGACACTAAAGGAAAGGAGGTAAATCCTTCCATCCATCCCTCTCTCTCTCTATCAATCCATCCATCCCTCGCTCCATCCATCCATCCTTCCATCCATCCACCCACCCTTCCATCCATCCATCCATCCATCCATCCCTCGCTCCATCCATCCATCCATCTATTCATGTTTGGTTGGAAGTAAACTTTCTTCCTTCAGATTGACCTGGACAGCATCTTCTCCCTGAATCCTGACTTTGCTCCTGAAGAGTTTTCACAAAGTCCTGAAGCTCCTCCATCTAATATTCCCAAAGCCAGCAAAGTCCCAAAGGTCTTTCAATCAATTGATCATTAATAATATGCAAATATATAAATTAATCAAAGTTTAATTAATTAGTCTAATAAAAAAAAAAAATCAAATTTGTTTTTGTATTTTTAGTCTCGACGAACAGCGATACCAAAACCTGAAAACAGAGGTAAGTTACCTGAATGTATCTAAAATCTCTGATTTGACCTTTTTTTTTTTTTTTATCTTTATCAGCCATCATGTTATCTTGAGCTTTTTAACTTTCTGCAACAAGAAAATATCCCCAGTCTCTCACTCTTTCCACATTTCTACTATGTCACAGCCTATTTTGAAATTGTTGCAAATTTATTACAAAAAATAAGAATAAAAATGATATGTACATAAGTATTTACAGGAAAGTTTCACTGAAATTTCTTCTGTTTCTACTAATGATTCTTGAGATGTTTCAACAACTTGTGGTAAATCCAGTGGATTGGACATGATTTGGAAAGGCATGCTCCCTGTCTAGATAAGCTCCCAGGGTTGACAATGCATGTTAGAGCACAAAGCAAGCGAGCATGAAAGTAAATAAATTGAATTGAAAATACTTTATTAATCTCTGAAGGTAAATTTGATGCTGCAGTGCTAACACCTCGGTGCCTTCCCGGTCCACTTACACCAGACCTGGGCAAATTACGGCCCGCGGGCCACATCCGGCCCTTTGTACGTCCCTGTCCGGCCCGCGTGAGGCCAATCATAAACACCATAAATTAAACTTTTTTTTAACTTTTATTTTGAAATTTTATTTTGAAAAGCGTTACTTACCTACGTATGCACGTCGTAGACGTAGCACCTTCAATCGTGATCTACCTATCAATGTGAACAGACATTCTCAGTTGTGAAGTTCAACAAATCCAAACACAGATCTTCTATGACCAATGACCACCTCTTAGCTGTCCTTCACATAGCCACTTCAGACATTCCGACAGATTTCAATGTTCAAGCCCAGAACAGACTGGATTATTCTCACTGAAGAGGTAATATGAGTTGGAAAGCATTACAAGTTATTGTTTGTGGAGATTAAAAAATAAATTGCACTGGTTCAATAATTGTTTTTCCTATTTAACCAGTTTCACATAACCTGATATACATATTTACAGAGTGCTTTATTCTTCTGATTATCAGTACCAGCTATTCAAAATATTTAATTTAAGTATTTTACAATGAAAGAAAGTTGGTGGCCCTCTGACACAATTCAGGCTTCTCATGCGGCCCCTGATAAAAATTAATTGCCCACCCCTGACTTACACTGTGTAAAAGCTGGCATCTAAACAGTTAAAAAAACAGTCCATAATGAGTCCATGGAGTCAGGCTTCAATGAAGCACACCAAAGTGGCCCCCTCCGCATTCCTGCTGGGTCAGAACGAGCGTTGCCAGTTCCTCCATCTTGCCAGTGAGCGACCGGATGTTACCCATGACAACTGCAGGGACACTGGGCTCAAAGCGCCTCCTTTCAGATCGTCTTCTTCTCCTTCGTTGGGACTGCACTGACTCCTAGCCACGGTGGATCTGGTGTAGAGAGCCAGCTGCTGGTCGTGCATGCAAACAAAAAACCGGACAACTCCATGACCAGCTAAACAAGCCAATGGGGAAGCTAGCAATTGAAAAAAGAAACGACTAGCTTAAAAACAGCCATCTGAAGTAAAACAATGCAGCCGTAAACAACATCTAAAGAGCACACAAAGTCACATCTCCAGAACGGGACAAAACACAGGCAAAAGAAGGGACAGAAAGAGTGGCAAAAATAGACAACCAGATGCTAAAACAATAGGAGACACCGCAGCAGGCAGCCGCCCAGGGGAGCGCCTTTTAATGTTTGATTAATTGTCTGTAGACCTGCGAGACAGGTTTGTTATGACTGAGGCACAAGGCTGGGAGGGGTCTAGAAGAATTTCTGCTGCCTAAAGATTTCAATGAGCACAGTGTCCTCCATCATCTGTAAGTGGAAGACGTTTGGAACCACCAGGACTCTTCCTAGATCTGGCCAGCCATCTAAGCTGAGTGATTGGAGTAGAAGGGCCTTGATGAGGAAGGTGACCAATAACCCAATGTACACTCTGTCAGAGTTCCTGCGTTCTTCTGTGGAGAGAGGAGAACCTTCCAGAAGGACAACCATCTCTTCAGCAAACACCAGTCAGGTTTTATGGTTAAATGGCCAGACTGAAGCGCCTTCTTACTAAAAAGCAAATAAAAGCTCTTGTGGAGTTTGCTAAAAGACACCCGAAGGACTCTCAGACCACGAGAAACTAAATTCTGTTGTCCTGATGAGACCAAAACAAAACTTTTTGAGTGAACGACAGACTTTCTGCTTGGAAAAAACAGGCACAGCTCATCACCAGTGAGCTGTGCCATTCGCAGAGCGCATTTGTAGAGCATTAGCCCTCGGACCGGAAGCTTGTGGGTTTGATTCCCACTGAGTTCACGTCTAGGGTCCTTGGAGAAGACACCTAACCCTCCATTTCTCCCACCATTGGTGTCGTCGAGGCAGCCTGCTGCGGTGTAATGCAGCACACAAATCTCCCCAGAGAGGAATCCATAAAGTATACAATATTGTTATTAATAACATCCCTACAGTGAAGCATGGAGGTGACAGCCTCATGCTGTGGGGAACTGGAGGAACTAGCACACTGGTCAGTATAGAGGAAAAGCTAAAAGAGACATCCTGGATGAAAACCTGCTCCAGAGCGCTCCTAAGACTGGGGTGGCAATTCATCTATCAATCTCCAGCTTTTATAACTAAGTTCAGCTTTTTCTTTTTCAAGCTTCTTTTTTTTTTTTTTTTGAAGTGAGTTAAGTTTTTTAAAAATATATATAGCTATTTGTGGGCTTTTCCTGCAATTTTCAGCTCTATTACTAAGTTTAGCTTTTTTTAACCAACTTTAGATATGTTGGCTATGGCTAGCTTTTCCAGCTACCCTAAGTGTTGAGGTCTAACTTTGGCTGATTCATTTATTTGTTTCAACGTTGTTGAATTATCTTGAGCTTGTCCAGCTAACAATAGCTCTTTCAGGAAACTTTAGTTTTCAAAGCTAAAGTTTAACTTTAGCTAACTTTTGATGGGGGTTTGTTAATTTTTTTCCTACCATCTTCAGACTTTTCAACTAACTTTGGCTTTCTCTGCTAACTTTTGTTTTTAAAGCAAACTGGCATTTTCAACTATTGTAAACTTTTTTCTTTTTTTTAATCTTCTGCTGTCTTGATCCTTTGAAGCTCCTATAAGCTTTTTTTGTCATCTTCAACTTTTTCAAGTAACTTTAGCTATTCTAGATATCTTAACTTATTCCAGCTTACTTTAGCTTTTAAGATGAACAGCTCTTTTTTGGCTATAATAATAATAATAATTCATTTTATTGAAAAGCACCTTTCTAGAAACTCAATGACAACAAAATAAAAAGAACAATAGATAAAAAATATAAAAGACATTGTGTCAAGAGACAGGAGAAAGAATGAAGAGGATTAAAGAGAGCAGACAGATTTGAAGAGGTGAGTTTTGAGACGAGACTTGAACAGAGGGAAAGAATCTGAAGCCCTGTCCACATGTAGCCAGGTATTTTTGAAAACGCATATATTTTTATTCGTTTGGCCTGCCGTCCACACGAAAACGGAGGGTTTTTTTACTCAAAATTGGCGTTTTTGAAAACTCCCGCCAAAGTAGAGATTTTGGGAAACCCTGTTTTTGTGTTTGGACGTGCGAAAACGGAGATTCGCGTCTTTATGCGCACTACCTGCGACAAGTAATGCACATACGCCATTCGTGTGTGTCCTTGTTTACAAAGGCAGACAGTGGGCAGCATGGATCCACTGACCCTGTTGCAGACCCTCTTTTCTTGCCTTTTTGTCCACTCTCAACTGCTCTTGCTTCTTGTTGAGGAGTTTCTTGTTGTTTACATCAATACTGCTGACTACTGGTCTGGCATGCTTATAACCGCACTCAGAAGTGTATTTACACGGCTCTGTGTGGACGCAGATATTTTGAAATCGGTTACGTGTGGACACGAGCGTTTTCCTAAAACGGAGGACAGATGCGTTTTCAAAAATACCTGGCTACGTGTGGACATGGCCTAAGTTGTGGATGTCAGAGGAAGTGCAGTCCAGAGTTGTGGAGCAGAGCAGCTGAAGGCTCTTCCCCCATTGTGTTTAGACGGATGGGGGGGACAGTAAGATGGATGAATGCAGATGACCTGAGAGAACGAGAGGAGGTAGCAATATGGACAAGATCAGAGAGGTATGAAGAGCAAGATTATGGATGGCTTTAAAAGTGAAAATGAGAATTTTGAAGATGATTCTGGATTCAACTGGGAGCCAGTGAAGTTGCTGAAGAACAGGGGTGATGTAATGAAAAGAGCAGGTTCCAGAGATTATGCGGGCAGAGGAGTTTTGTACCAGCTGAAGTTTATTGAGAGATTTCCGAGGGAGGCCAAAGAGAAGTGAATTACAATAGTCCAGACGAGAGGTGACCAGACTGTTGACAATCTACATATATCTGGGTTTTTCTGTTTTCTGCGTTTTTTATTTACTAAATTTAGTTATTTCATCCAACTGTGGCTCTTTCAGCAATTTTTATCTTCTTTTTAGCTGTTAAAGCTGACTTTGACTATTCAGATTCAAGCTTAGTCAAATAATTTACATTTTTCTACTAACTTTAGCTTTTTAGCCAACTTAAGTTAAGTCAACTATCTTTATAGGAAGGCCTCAAAGTCCCAAAGTCCTTTGTCAAGATTGACAAGGACTTTGGAATGAGTCAAAACGTCTCAACCATCAAATACGCTGTACAGAAGACACTTTGAAGCCTTTCTGAGATGGGTCACTCTTGGATGAATGAGGGATTACACAGACTCAACTATCTTTAGTGTTTTCATCTCTTAAAACTAACTTTGGCTTTTTTAGTTGAGGGTTTTGTTGCTAATTTAGTTCTATTTTTTCTTAACTTAGAACTTATCTAGCTAGTTTATACCATTTTATGCTAATTTATCGATTTGGTAATTAATTGAAGCCCTTTTTAACCTCTGTTAATGCTGATTTAGCCATATGCAGCTAATTGATCTCACTAGCACACTGCTAATCTCCCAAACCAGTGGCGGACAGTCAGAGCCAGCAAGGCCTTTTCTGCTGGCCTAACTTAACCAGACATCATTATCATAATTACCGTAATTTCACAGCCATAAGGCGCACCTAAAAGTCTAAAATTTTCTTCAAAATGAGCGGTGCGCCCTTTCGTGCGGTGCGCCTTGTGTGTGAGAAAAGGTGGACCTAAAAGAAAAAGCGGTGCCCGTGAGGCGAGGCGGACCCAAAAGAAAAGGCATGAGAACGTTAAAGAGTGAAGTGTGGGCGTGCATTGTGTATAAAAAAGGTATGTGCTGTATGCACAACATTGCTGTTTTAACCCTGAAAACGGCAAAGAGACACGCTTATGACGCTCAGTTTCAGCTACGCGGAGGAACATGGGAATCGAGCCGCCGCGAGAAATTTCAGCATAAACGAGTCAATGTATTGTAGATGCTTGAACTAACGCAGTGCTTCTCAATTATATCCTGTTGCGCCCCCCCTAGAAAGAAGAAAATATTTCACCCCCTCTCCCCCACTCTCCGCCATGACCATAATTAGTATCATTTGTCTATGAAATTGTTATAAGCAGTGGTCCCCAACCACCAGGTGGACCACCCCTGGTGTGAGGGGCCTAACTAGTATTTTTATTCACTTTGTTTTTGTGAGCAGTGGTCCCCAACCACCAGGTGGACCACCCCTGGTGTGAGGGGCCTAACTAGTATTTTTATTCACTTTGTTTTTGTGATGTCTTTTATTTTGAGGGTATGTTTACCGTTACCATGGCAACCAGAGTGCGTTCGAGCAGAGAGAATTTTTCCACGTTATAAAGACGCTGCTAATAAATTTTCTCGTGAAGACAACGTGGATTTAAATGTATTATTATTGATTAAAAAGCCAGTTTTTCCGGCTGGTTTTATCACCTGTAAACCGGTCCGTGAAAATATTATCAGACACTAAACCGGTCCGTGGCGCAGAAAAGGTTGGGGACCCCTGGTTCTAAGTACACTTCTGCATAACATTGTATCCTCATTAACTTTAAAGAAAAAAAAAGAAAAAGAACAGCTTTATTAACATTGTTTTTTAGTGTGTAACAGAAAATATTTAAAGTGCATCAATTAACTTGAATTTAAAAGAAAAAAATTCTTATTTAAACTATAAACTACAACTACTGTAGTGGATGTACAATTACACTTTATTCTAGTACGGCAAAAAAGAAAAACGTGTTCCACAGGATCACACGCGCCCCCCACTATTTGAGAAGCACTGGACTATTTTTTAATACGCACATTTGCATGCTTGCGTGTGTGTTGTTGTAAGGCGGTGTGTGACTGAGACTGCGCCTTTTCGTACGGTGCGCCTTATTTGTGTGTTAAATACAGCAATGGCACACATAAATGAGACTGCGCCTTTTCGTACAGTGCGCCTAATGGTCGTGAAATTACAGTATAATAAAAGTCAATTTTATTTTAAATGTATTTTTCCTAAATACATATATATAAAATTATTCTCCATAATTCTGTTTTCTTCATGTCATATTAAATCCATTTGGTTATACTGCTTCCAGTGTTGTAACGTTAGGTTAAAGTTTTTATCCAATCAGAATCCAGCTAGCTGGTGTTGCAGGACTGTATGAAATGAGGCCTTCAGATCCAGCAGTGTGGGCTCTGCATTACGCTAGTGAACGGACATGTGTAATTTCTGACTGCCAATCAGATCATGACTTGGTGACGTTTACGCCTTCTCGAAGGCCCACGTTGGACGTGACTTGTACGCGTCTTGTGATTGGATACTCACTTAACGTAAGCGGAAGCAACCCTTTGCATGGCAACAAAATTACACCAGAGCCAGACCCAGGACCTTTAACTGAAAAATCTGAAATATCTACTCGTTTTTTTTTTTATCCCACAATGGCAGACGGATTTCAGAATGGCAGAATCGATTTCAAGACCATGAAAAATGACTGTTTCTCTACCTTCTCGACCCTCAGCACTTTCAGACATACCGGAGAAAATTTCCGCAAACAGTCTTTTCCATTGGCCTCCACATGTCGATAGAAAAGGATTTACTGTTCAAACTGAAACGCACAGACAAACTGTAAAACCGAGTTATTCACGTCTTCTTGAGGAAAGAAAGGAGAATGGATTTTGAGTTGAAATAAGTGTTTTGGGGGACAGCTGTTTTGGTGAGTGCAAGCGTTTTATTTATTTTTATATGTTTTATACGAGGCAGCACAGTGGCGCAGTGGATAGCACAGTGGCCTCACAGCAAGAAGGTCGTGGGTTTGAGTCCCGGATGGGGACGAGGCTTGGAACACTGACCTTTCTGTGTAGAGTTTGCATGTTCTCCCCGTGTTTGCGTGGGTTTCCTCCAAAGACATGCATGCTAGGTTGATTGGCTGGTGCCAAATTGCCCTTAGGAATGAATGTGTGGATAGTTGTATGTGTGTGGCCCTGAGACAGACTGGCGACCTGTTTGGGGTGTACTCTGCCCTTAGCCTTAAATTGGCCGGGATGGGCTCCGGCACCCCCGCAACCCTGAAAGGGACAGACGGATAAGAAGATGACTGACTGACTGTTTTAAAACCATGTTTATTATATAATAATAAAAATTTTATTTGTAACGCACTTTATATCTCCAGTGGAGATCTCAAAGTGCTACAATGACCAAAAGAAACAACAAACAGCTAAATTAAATAAAACCACAACACAAAAAACAACACTAAAAACTTTGCTGAAAAGCCTTTAGAAATAAAAATGTCTTAAGTCTTTTCTTAAAAGCCTCAACGCTCTGTGGAGCCCTCAAGCTCTCGGGAAGATCGTTCCAGAGCCGTGGAGCAGCTGCCTGGAAGGCCCTGTCCCCCATAGTGGAGAGTTTGGTCCTTGGTTAATGCAGGCAGTAGGAGGAGGAGGAGGCGCGCAGGTCTCGGACAGTGGTGTGGAGGGTTAGGAGTTCTTGGAGATAGACAGGTGCAGTGCCGTGTATGCACTGATGGGTGAGGAGGCAGAGCTTGTACTGAATTCTGTATTTAATGGGTAGCCAGTGGAGGGATTTGAGGATGGGAGTGATATGGTCATATTTGCGCCTCCTTATCAGGATTCGGGCAGCGCTGATTTATTGATGTTTAAATGCTCTTGAAAATAGCCTGTGTTGTACATCAGTGGTCCCCAACCACCGTGCCACGGATCATGTGGTACCGGCCACACAGAACTGTTATTTTTATTCACTTTGTTTTCGTGATGTCTTTTATTTTGAAGGTACATGTTTACCGTTACCATGGCAACAAGAGTGCATTTGAGAAGAGAGAATGTTTCCACGTTATAAAGACGCTGCTAATAAATTTTCACATGAAGACAAAGTGGATTTAAGTTAATTATTATTGATTTTAAAAAGCCATTTTTTTCAGGCTGGTCTCATCATCTTAAGACCGGTCCGTGAAAATATTGTCAGAAACTAAACCGGTCTGTGGCGCAGAAATGGTTGGGAATCCCTGTTGTACACAATTAAGGTGATGTAACGCCCAGTAGTGCCTACGTCTGCTTCTGTATATAATTTCTCCAGCCGTGGTGTCATTAATGATGGTATTTGAGGGGTATTTTTTCAAGTCGGACAAAGTAGCACATCACCGAAGGCCTAGGTGTGAAATGCACGGACCGCCACTGTCCCAAACAATACTATTTTTTTCTTTTATAGCTATTCTTTATTCTAATTTAGCTGTTATGTAACTGACTCGGCCCTTTTGTAGCTAAATTACACTGTCATGTGCATGCATCCATTTGATATCAAAGTTGTTTCAGCCAACTTTCTGCCATGTTTAGTGTTTACGACTAACCTTTTTTTTTAGATAACTACTTTTTCCACCATCTTCAGCTATCTTCAGTTCTTTCAACCATCTTAAGCATTTAAAGTTAACTTAAGTTTTTTCATCTACTTTAAGGCCGGGTTTTTTAAAAACGCATGTATTTTTATCCGTTTTGGCCTGCCGTCCACACAAAAACGAAGAGGTTTTTTTTTCACTCAAAACTGGTGTTTTTGAAAACTCCAGCCAAAGTGGAGATTTTGGAAAACCCCGTTTTTGTGTTTGCGTGTGGACGTGCGAAAACAAAGATTTGCGTCTTTATGTATCACTACCTGCGACAAGTAATGCACATACAGTACGTCATTTGTGTGCATCCTTGTTTACAAAAGCAGACAGTGGGCAGCATGGATCCAAGGAAACAGGCATTACATTTTACCCTGTTGCAGACCCTCTTTTTGTGCCTTTTTTGTCCACTTTAAACTGCTCTTGCTTCTTGTTGAGGAGCAAAGGAGGAGAAATGCGTAGCAATCGACTATTATTAATCACATACGTCATGTTTCAGGTTTTGCAAAAATGACGACAGAGGTGCTCTTATTGGATAGCTCAGAACTTACGTTTACATCAATACTGCCGACTACTGGTCTGACATGCTCATAATCGCACTCAGAAGCGTATTTATATGGCTCCGTGTGGACATGGATATTTTGAAAAAGGTTACGTGTGGACGCGAGCGTTTTCCTAAAACGGAGGACAGCAGATATGCGTTTTCAAAAATACCCAGCTACGTATGGACAGGGTCTAAGCCTTTTGCTGCTATCTTCAGCTTTTCCAGCTATCTTTAGCTCTTGCAGCTGACATTAGCATTTTCAGACAACTTCAGATCACAATAGATTGACCTCAAACTTTTCCACAGCGGCTGCTATTGGAACCACGCGAGCTCGTCCCAGTCAGCAAAATGTTGAGATACCTCCACCCTCCATTGCTCCTCAGCCGACAGCCAACCAACCGGTTGTCCAGCAACAGAATGGTTAGATGGATGGATGAATGAATGAATGTTGAGTTATTTTTAGATGTTTCATTGTTCCATCCCTCCAGCGAGGAAAAAGTCTAACTGTGTGAAGGAGGTGGAGAAGCTTCAGGAGAAACGAGAGAAAAGACGACTTCAGCAACAGGAGCTCAGAGAGAAACGTGCCCAGGTATCCAGCCATTCGTCCATTAAGGGCTAAATTTAGCCCTCTCATAGTCTTAATTTACAGCCTCTCATTAATCTTAATTTAGTGAGAAAATAGCTCATTTACCACCCAAAATACTAGTGGAGACAATTTGTTCCGAAGTTACCTAACTTTGATGTTAAATTTGGCGCTTATGTTTGTTACTTAACCCTTTTCTTGATCCAAGTTTAGCTCATATACCACCTGTTATATGCCACCTTGATCCTAATCAACCCTTTCCAATGCTGTTTAACCCCAACAATGCTAATGTACCAAGCTTTGATGCTAAATGTAGCCCGTTCCGTTTTTCTCTGCTTATCCAGGGCTGGGTCGCAACAGCCTCAGACGGGAAGCCCAGGCTTCTCTCACCCCGGCTGCATCCTCCACTTCACCCGGAAAGATCTCGAGTTGTTCCCCGGCCAGCTGTGAGGCATATTCTTTCCAAGCGGGTCCAGGGGTCTGCCCCTTGGGCTCCTCTCGGTGGGACGTGCCCAAAATACCTCACCAGCGAGGCGCTCGGGAGGCATCCTCACCAGATGCCCGAACCCCCTCATCTGGCTCCTCTAGACCTAGAGGAGTAGCGGCTTGACACCATGCTCCTTCCGGATGGCAGAACTCCTCACCCGATCTCTGAGTGAGAGCCCAGCCACCCTGCAGAGAAGGCTCATTTCGGCCGCTTGTACCCATGATCTCATTCTTTCGGTCACCACCCACAGCTGGTGACCATGGGTGAGGGTTGGAACGTAGATCGACTTGTAAATCGAGAGCTTTGCTTTTCGGCTCAGCTCTCTCTTTACCACGACGGACCAATGCAGCGTCCTAGTTATTGCTGACGCTGCACTGATCCGTTTGTCAATCTCCCGCTCCATCTTTCCTCCCTTGTGAACAAGACCCCGAGATACTTAATATCCTCCACTTGGGGCAAGACCCTGTCCCTGACCCGCAGGAGGCGTTCCATCCTTTTCCGGGTGAGGACCATGGTCTCGGATTTGGAGGCGTTAATTCCCATCCCGACCGCTTCACACTCAGCAGCAAATCGATCCAGCGAGAGCTGGAGATCACGGTCTGATGAACAGCAGGACCACATCATCCGCAAAAAGCAGAGATCCGATCCTGAGGTCACCAAACTGGATCCCTCTAACGCCTCGGCTGCGCCTAGATATTCTGTCCATAAAAGTGATGAACAGAATCGGTGACAAAGGTCAGCCCATACCGCCAGCTATACGGACCAAGCTCTCGCTCCGGTCGTACAGAGACCGGACAGCCCGTACCAAGGGCTCCGAGACTCCGTACTCCCGGAGCACCCCCCACAGGAGTCTCCTAGGGACACGATCGAATGCCTTATCCAGATCCACAAAACACATGTAGACTGGTTGGGCAAACTCCCATGACCCCTCCAGGATCCTGAAGAGGGTATAGAGCTGGTCCGTAGTTCCACGTCCAGGACGGAAATCACACTGCTCCTCTTCAATCCGAGACTCAACAATCTGACAGACCCTCCTCTCCAGTACTCCTGAATAGACCTTCCCAGGGAGGCTGAGGAGTGTGATCCCTCGGTAGTTGGAGCACACCCTCCGGTCCCCCTTTTTATAAAGAGGGACCACCACCCCGGTCTGCCAATCCAGAGGCACTGTCCCCGATGTCCATGCAATGGTGCAAAGGGTTGTGATCCGTTAATTATGCAAATGTAATAGTTATGTAGCTAATTTACTCCATTTAATGCTAATTTAGCCATTTTTTAATCTAATTTAACTCATTTCTAACCCCTTTAAAGCTGTTTTACCACATGTGTATCTAACCTAGATGGTGGTAAGATTGTCATTTGAACTGTGGCGTTAATGGAGATTTTGATGTTCTGAACCTTGTCATTAAAAATACAGCAAACTCATTACATTTTGAAGTCAAAACAATTCAACAGCAATCTGAGTTGGGGTTTGTTAATCTATTTGTTGTTGCAAAAAAGACAAATGAAAATATTTTTACAGCTCCCAATTATTTTAGAAAAATCATCTCTCTGGTTTTAAGATAAAGTCTGATTGTAAACATGTAACACTTCTTTATAAATCTCACAATCAAATCTTGTTTCCATGCATTTTAATTCTAATTTCACCCCTAGATAACTAATAGACCCCTTTTCTGATGCGTTTTAACCCTTATAATGGTAATTCATCTTGCTTTGATGCTTTAGTATTTACCATAGTGTAATTTAGTATTTGGATCAATTTTAAATTCTAATTGTAATTTGTCCATTCGTTTTTTTGTTTTTTTTAATTGACGTTATATGTACAAGAATGTTTGTGTTAAATTAAAAAACAAGTTACCGTATTTTCCGCACTATAAGGCGCACTTAAAAACCTTAAATTTTCTCTAAAGTCCACGATGCGCCTTTTAACCGGAGCGCCTTATATATGGATTATTATTGAGCCACAACAGGTGTCGCAACTGCGGTAAGCAGCCGCCTACTCCATTTCCCCCGTAGAAGAAGTAGTGTGCGGTGCATGCTGGGATACATGAAAGTGTGTCTCATTTCCATTTGTGTGTTTGTGTAAAGACCCGGAAATGGCTCCTACCAAGAGACACTGTTACTCCACAAAGTTTAAACTCAAGGCGATCGGTCACGCAGTAGAACACGGGAATAGAGCCGCAGCCAGTAGTGAGATCGGACCCAAAAAATCTGACCCAACCCGAGCCCGCGGATGTTAAAACGCGGGCTCGCGGTAAAAAAAAAATATATTATTTCTAAAAATTTATAAATTGGAACATTTTCAAGAACACGCTTTTTTAATTAAAAAAATAATAATCACACTATCCGACCCCTGTGATGGCCTGCTTCGCGTGAAGAGGAGGGACGGTCTTTGAAACAAATGATAAAATAGATCTTTGACAATCATCACTTTTACCAGTCCAGCTGTTTAAATGCCTGCTCAGCGTCGAGGTGCCAGTCTTTTTGGTGTCGTATGAAAGCAAAGCGCCACATTGACGACATTCAGCGAAGCCAACGCAAGTTTCTGTAGCATTTTGACCAATAAATTTGAATCTTTTCCACACCTCACTCTTACCGGTGCGGGTTTGTCTTTTCAGTTCTCCTGTCTTTAGTTTATCCTTAACTTCTTACTCCTTCATATCGGGGATACCAGTTCAAAATAAATAAAGACGTGCGCAGGGGAGGATTACCAAATTAAGAGGAGACGTTCACATGCGCAGAGCATTCGCTGGCTCTGCGGATCCTGTTTAGTAGTTAAACATTACTTCTCTGTTTTATCCAAATTAAATAATTTTATAACAAGTATTCTTTAGTTTAGTACCAACACCTCGTTTTAGTTTACATTTTATAAACATATATATTTTTTTTTTAAAAAGTCAGCGAGAGAGAAGCCTGACCCGACCCGACGTAATGATTGACATTTTTAGGCCCGACCCGACCCGAATTTTGGGTTGGGCTTAAGATCTTACCTCTGGCCGCAGCGAGAGAATTTAACATTAATGAATCAATGGTGAGGAAGTGGAGGAAGCAAGAGGATGCGCTGCGCCAAGTAAACAAGACTAAACAGAGTTTCCGCAGAACAAAGCGAGATGGTCACAGTTAGAGGACAAAGTTTAACAGCCTTTACTGTAGCGCCTTATAATGCGGTGCGCCTTATATGTGGAAAAAGTTTTAAAAATAGTCATTTATTGAAGGTGCGCCTTATAATGCGGTGCGCCTTATAGGGCGGAAAACACTGTACCCTGTCCAAGATGAGTAAATGAATAATCCCCCACATTCAATACTTGTGCAGCTAATTTATTCTCTTTAGTACTAGTTTAGTACGGTGTGATGCTAACTATTCATTCATCCATCCAGACAATCATTTTCCAGAATGTGAATATTTGATTAATCTTAAGACCAGAATCTCATCTCCATGGTGACATTCTTTCCGTCCTACTTTAGGAAGTTGATGTTAACCAACCAAACTATGAGATTGCGTGCATGATCCGAGACTTCAGAGCCAGTCTGGATTACCGACCTTTGACTTCTAATGACTTGGTGAGTCAGAAAGAGACCTTTTTGTAAGTAATTTTCTTCTGTAAATTTAATTTTTGATGTCATGTTACAGATTGAGGAGCACAAGATTTGTGTGTGTGTACGTGCACGTCCACTCAACAAGAAAGGTAAGTGCACATTGACTTTTTTGCAATACCAAATTCAAACTTGCTGTCTTTTCAGAATTATCAATTAAGGATCTGGACGTCATCACAATTCCCAGTAAGGACGTCGTCATGGTTCATGAACCCAAACAGAAAGTGGATCTAACGCGCTACCTGGAAAACCAGACATTTCGCTTCGATTATGCGTTTGATGAAAACTCGACGAATGAGATGGTTTACAGGTAAGTTCCTTATATTCCAACAAAGCCTTTTATGTAGCATGCTAATTTAGGTAATTTTAGATAATTTGATGCTAAATTTAACACG
This sequence comes from Neostethus bicornis, assembly GCA_902685375.1. Lineage (NCBI taxonomy): Eukaryota > Metazoa > Chordata > Actinopteri > Atheriniformes > Phallostethidae > Neostethus > Neostethus bicornis. Next base: position 634,050 of record CACRXE010000035.1, read on the forward strand.
TTTGTTGGTTGTGCAGTACTGTTTAATCTAGGGCTGCAACTAACGATTATTTTAGTAATCGATCAATCTGTCGATTTTTGGTCGATTATTCGATTAATCGGATAAAAAATGACAATTTAATAAATATAAATTTTTCGGCATATCATAGAATGTAATTGTGTAAAACACAACTTATAACCACTTAAACAACACGTTGGGTTTATTACAGTAAGAGCAAATGTTAATCTTTCTGTCAAATAAAGAGGTAGAATATTATCATTTCTAGAAAATAATAAATACGTATACTTACTGTTTACAGTAAAAGTAAATAATAAGCACCCATAAAATGTGCTTTAGTAGTACTGGCTAATAAAACATCAAATGTAAACTGTTGGATCACATTTGAAAACAAGGAACCTTTAACACTTCTGGATTTGCAAATTTAACCTTGTTCAGAAGTATCGTACAAAAAAAAAAGGCCCCAGATTGACATGAGAAAAAAATATACAAAAACATTCAAGTTGTGAAGTATTAGCACAAAAAAAACAACAAAAAAAACACCATCTCTACTGTAAAAATAGTAACTTTAATAAATAAAATGACCATCTTTACCACTTATAATATCATAAACACAGATCTACTGATCGGTAAAGAGGTGCCCAACTATAACAGCACCCATTTTTTGTGGGAAAAAATGTGCTTTGCGGTGTAGAGGAGGGGGTCTTGTATCCTGGTATGAATTTAGCGATCTTTTTTTTTAAAGCCCCTCCTCTTCCTACTGACAGCGGCCTCATATCAGACATGATCATTTCCAAAATAAGAGTCCCTGAGAGAAGCGCTCTGCTGCGGAGTGCAACCGTTTTCCACAGCAAAAAGTCCATGTTGGGTTGTTTTTGTTTTTTTGGAGACAATAAAAAGTGTATTTAACGACCTGTAAAATTGTTTTTATTAGAAAGAACGTCGTGTTTCGCTCCGGTTTGCCGTCTCCTGCTTCGAGTCCGACATGTTTTTTTTTTCAGATGTTCGTGCAGCGTCGATATGCTTCCGTGCCAAAACGTGTCCGTTTTGCAAACTTTGCATATTAACGCGAGTCTTTTTTCAAATTTAGCGGAAAATTATCCAAACTTTGGATGATTTTGTATGTGTTTTTCTTCCCACCATCTTGTTGAATCTGCCTGATCACGTGAGGCTGGATGAAATGAAGGCCAATGATTGGCTGCTATCTTCTCCTCCTCCTATTTTGGTAGCTCGCATCGTCAATTTGCTCTTTACTGCCCCACTTGGAGACCAATTTAAGTGCAGTTGACAGTAAATCCTTTTTAGACGATTAATCGATGACCAAATTAGTCGACAACTATTTTGATAATTGATATAATCGATTAAATTGATTAACTGTTTCAGCCCTAGTTTAATCCTAATTAAGGTATATTGTAATGGAAATTTTTAGGCATTTAGGCATTGTTGTGGCCAATTTGATGCTAAATTTGTGGAAGAGTGGTTCAGTGTGTAGGGTGACCGCCCTGTAACCAAGAGGGTTGTCGGTTCATTCCCCATCAGGAGTTTATGCCGAGGTGTTCTTAAGCAAGACACCAAACCTTCAATTGTTCCCGATGGTGGTTTACACCTTGCATTGCAGCATCCCCATCGGGTATGAATGGGTGAATGTGAGCCACACTGTAAAGTGCTTTGAGTGTGCTCAAGTCTCTGCACTGGCTTCCTGTGGCTCAGAGAATAGACTTTAAAGCTGCTCTGATTGTGTTTAAGTCTCTCCATGGTCTAGCACCAAAGTACTACATCTGTGATATGTTAGTACCTTATGAACCATCTAGAACTCTGAGGACCTCTGGGACCGGCCTCCTGCTGGTGTCTAGAGTCAGGACTAAACACGAACCATCTAGAACTCTGAGGACCTCTGGGACCGGCCTCCTGCTGGTGTCTAGAGTCAGGACTAAACATGAACCATCTAGAACTCTGAGGACCTCTGGGACCAGCCTCCTGCTGGTGTCTAGAGTCAGGACTAAACATGGACCATCTAGAACTCTGAGGACCTCTGGGACCGGCCTCCTGCTGGTGTCTAGAGTCAGGACTAAACATGAACCATCTAGAACTCTGAGGACCTCTGGGACCGGCCTCCTGCTGGTGTCTAGAGTCAGGACTAAACATGAACCATCTAGAACTCTGAGGACCTCTGGGACCGGCCTCCTGCTGGTGTCTAGAGTCAGGACTAAACATGAACCATCTAGAACTCTGAGGACCTCTGGGACCGGCCTCCTGCTGGTGTCTAGAATCAGGACTAAACATGAACCATCTAGAACTCTGAGGATCTCTGGGACCGGCCTCCTGCTGGTGTCTAGAGTCAGGACTAAACATGAACCATCTAGAACTCTGAGGATCTCTGGGACCGGCCTCCTGCTGGTGTCTAGAATCAGGACTAAACATGGAGAAGCTGCATTTCAATTTTATGCTGCAAAAGTCTGGATCAAACTTCCTGAGGCTGTGAGACAGGCCTCCACTGTGACGATGTTTAAATCTAAGATTAAATTACTTCTGTTTAACTGTGCTTTTGATTAATTACTCTTTTTATCTGTTGTAATGATTGTATTTATTTATTTTTTAAACTTTTTGATTCTATATTTTGTGGTTTTAAGGCATTTTTTTCCTTCTTGTGAAGCACTTTGAATTACATATTTAATGAATTGTGCTATATAAAAAAAACTTGCCTTGCTTTACCAACGCAGGTGGAAAAACGCTGTATATAAGTAGAGTCCATTTAAATTTAGCAACTACATAGTTACTCTGGCCTGAATTTATCACTAGTTAAAAGTTAATAGTTAATTTTTTTCCTTTTTTAAAGGCTAATTCTGCCCCTCATGTAGCTATCCTAGCTCTCTTTAATGCTAGTTTTGTCCTTTTATAATCAATTTGCCACCTTTGATGCTAAATTTAGCCCTAATGTAACTAGTCTAGCATTATTTATTCTACTACAATGTCACCTTAGCTAAATTACCTTCCTTCCAAGGATAATTGTTTCATATTTTTTTTTATTCTGTATGATGCTAAATTTTGCCATTTTGTTGCTAATTTGATACTAAATTTAGGACATACTGTATAGTACATAGCTAGTCTAGCCCTGTTCTTAATTTAGCGCAACCTCCCTCTCATGCTAATTTAGCCATATTTTTTACCCTATTTGATGTTAAATTTAGCAGTTATGTAATTAGCCTTCCTTTTATAGCAAATTTGCTGATATTAATGCCAATTTGGCCGTTTTGTAGCTGATTTGAAGTTAAATCCTGTAGCTAGTCTGGTCTATTCACACACTATATGATGCTAAATTTGACCCTTATGTAGCTAGTCTAACCGTGTTTAATTAATCTGCCCCCTTTTTATGTGAATTCAGACACTTTGTAGCTGATTTTCTTCATTAAAGCCAATTAAGTCCTTTCATAAGCTATTTGATAGTACTTTAACAGGTGTGGAGCCAATTTAGCTCAATTTAATCCCAATTTAGTCCTTTCTTAGCTAATTTGATGCCAAAACCGCTCGTAAATCCACTGGAGGCAAAGCTCCTTGGCTACGGCCGAGCAGTCTCTCTGGTTGGATTCTAGAGCAATGACCAGAGCAATGGTCGATTTTTATTTTTGAAATCACAGGGGATTTCGGTTCCCTGTTAGGCGTAATATACCAACACTGGTATCTCGCGACATTCTACAAGCAAGCAAGCAAGCAATTGTTGCTAACATAGATTGAAATAATCCCAGTTTAGCTCATATGTTGTTGAGTTTATGCCTCTTGATACTTATCCACCCTTTTTTGATTAAGCTAGTTTACGTTTTATGCCTCTTTTATGCTAACTTTGTGCTGTTCTTACTAATTTCCCTTTCAATGCTGACTAAACCTTGAAGTGACTATTTTTTTCATTAAATTTTACTCCTACGCAGGTTCACAGCTCAGCCGCTGGTGGAAACTATTTTTGACCGCGGGATGGCAACATGTTTTGCTTATGGTCAAACAGGAAGTGGAAAAACTCATGTGAGTTAACGTTGTTCAAGTCTATTACATTTTATTTGTATAGTTTGATGTCACAACATGATTATTGCATGTAGATGAATACTGATGGCATCTTATCAGCATCAACGCAGTGTCAGCGTTAGCATGTTCTCTCTTTCTAGACAATGGGTGGAGAATTTTCTGGGAAAAATCAGGACTGCTCCAAAGGAATCTACGCCTTATCAGGTTGTTCCTCAGACTGTTTATCCAATCAGTCAACAATGTTTTCATCCATTCAATCATCCAACCATTTTATTTTTAATATAATTGTTTATCTCTAAAAGTGAATGCCAGCTACTAGAAAATAAAACAAAAGAGAAACGCGATTTAAACTAAGCTAAGAAAAAAAAGCTAATGTCAGCTAAAAAGAAATGAAATAAACTCAGTTAAAAAAAAAGGTAACGTTAGCTGAAAAACTTAAAGATAGCTAGAACTAACGAAGAGGTTCAATTTAGTTGAAGAAGCTGAAAACCAACACAAAAGAAAAAGTATGTAGAAAACAAAAAATGTACATTTTTTAAAAGTTAGAATTATTACTGTTAGAAAAGAAAGCTGAAGTTGGCGGGGGAAAAAAAGCCAAAAACAGCTGAAAAGGTTAAAGTTACCCAAAAAGCTAAGTAAAGAAGTTAGCTGAAAAACATGCACATGCTTATAAAAAAGGACCTTGAGTTTAGTTCATTACGCTGATAACAGAGAGCACACTAATTCATTCTTTATAAAATAAAAAAAAATCTTCAAATTTGAAGGTTTAATTCACTTCTGCTTCCATCTCATATCCAACAAGTATTTATGAAGAAAGAACTTAAATATGACCTGAGATCTTTACAACCACATCTGGAGTTGATTAGTGAGTTAACTTAGATTGTAAATCCGCTCACTATTGTTGCTGAAATGATTTCATTAACAAAACAAAGAAAAGATGTTGCATTATTCATCTTCATTAACACACTAATCCTCCTTCCGTCTTCTTTATGTAAGGGTTGTATAATAATAATAATATTAGTGAAGTTCTTCAAATCAATTATACCAATTGAAATCAAATTGTCCAACTTCTATTTCAATTTTCAAAATATTATAGTTATTATTGTTAATAAAAAAAGCCAAATCAGCTAAATAAAAGCTTAAGTTAGGTTAGCTGAAAAAAAACAATGTTAGCTTAGAAATTTACAGTGAAATAACACGACAAAAAGAAGATAAAACAATTAAATGTAACGGAATTTCTCCAAATCAACATTTTTAATTATTATTGTTATGAGTTCATAAAAATTATCTAGATTAAAATAAATGGGAAAAATATGCTTAAATTAAGATGTTTTTGCACTTTTGTCATTTGATTTATTCAAATTACACTTCTGACCGCCTAATTGTTGGTTAGCATTCTTTTGACTGTCCCGTTTTCCAACTATTTATTTATCCATTCATTCATCCAACAATAGTTCATCCATCTCTTCAATTTATCCATCCAACCGTCCATCCAACCTTCTGACCTTCAGCTCAGGACGTTTTCCTCACTATGAAAAAGCCGCTCTACAGAAAAATGGAGCTTCAAGTTTTCGCTACATTCTTTGAGATTTACAGCGGAAAGGTGAGTGTCCATGAATGCATCGCAGAGATTTGGGGGCAGGGTTTTAGACTCTCCCTCTCTTTCTTTTAGGTGTTTGATTTGCTAAACCGCAAAGCAAAACTACGCGTTTTAGAAGACGGAAAACAGCAAGTGCAAGTGGTGGGTCTGCAGGAGAGAGAGGTGAAACGGAGCGAGGACGTTCTAAAACTGATCGAGATCGGAAACACGTGCAGGTTATTCAACCGCATCCAATGGTCAAATAATCAAGCAAAGTATTTCATAGTGTCAATTGTACCTACTGGTGTTTAATCCTAATTTAGTCCTGATGTAGCCAATTTGCCTCCTTTTTAATGTTGATTTAGTATTTTTGTAGCTCGTTAAATAATCCGACTTTATTTCTTCTTTCTTTCTTTTATTTTGGTCACATTGTAAATTCACATTAAAGAAAGTTACATTTTTTTCTGAAATTGTATTTGACAAAAGGACCGAAAAGATATCGGCTGAAGCAAACGCTTTATACGCCGACCCTTTTTTCAAATCACCATGAAAGCAAAAACATATAAGTAAATATTCAGAAATCCATCATAATACATAAAATGAAACAGTATTATGTCAAATGAAAAGAGATACAATTACTACTTTAAATTCATTCTATATAAGCTTGAATTGAACCATCAAGACTTGCATATTTTTAAATTAGATTAGAACTACTTTATTGATCCCACACTTGGGAAATTTGTGCAGCAACAAGAAAGAAATAGACAGTATATATACAAGAAGGAAAATAAAAATAAAAAAAATAAAATAATAATAAAATATTAAAATAATAAAAAAGAAGGAATAATGTGACAAAACATTTAACAAATGTTAAAAAAAATTCTGTATTTCCATTAAAGGTGTGGATCGTTGGAAAAAAAAATATGATGATGAACTTAATTTATGTTTCAGTCTTTTCTGTTTAAAGAAGAAATTTAAGTTATTATTCTAAATTTATTTTTAATGAACACATCATTTCCTCTTAGTTCGTTTGGACCTAATGTTAAACATATTTTGTAGAGAGTTTGACATCAAATTATTTTTATCTTAAATCTTAAATTTTAAAGTGTGTAATTCCACTAAATCATAAAACTTTAATCTTTTTAAATTTATAAATAGATTATTGGTTGATTATAATATGAAAATGTTATTGCTCGTATTGCTTTTTTTTTTGTAAAATATAAATTGGTTTTGTGTTAGTTTTGTACGTATTTCCCCAAATCTTGATACAATAAGTTATATATGGAAGTACTAATGTATTATATAACATAAACAAACTGTTTTTATTTATTACTAATGTATTATAAAACATAAACAAACTGTTTTTATTTATTACTAATGTATTATATAACATAAACAAACTGTTTTATTTATTACTAATGTATTATATAACATAAACAAACTGTTTTTATTTATTACTAATGTATTATAAAACATAAACAAACTGTTTTTATTTATTACTAATGTATTATATAACATAAACAAACTGTTTTTATTTATTACTAATGTATTATAAAACATAAACAAACTGTTTTTATTTATTACTAGTGTATTATATATCATAAACAAACTGGTTTATTTATTACTAATGTATTATAAAACATAAACAAACTGGTTTTATTTATTACTAATGTATTATATATCATAAACAAACTGTTTTTATTTATTACTAATGTATTATATATCATAAACAAACTGTTTTTATTTATTACTAATGTATTATATATCATAAACAAACTGTTTTTATTTATTACTAATGTATTATATATCATAAACAAACTGTTTTTATTTATTACTAATGTATTATATAACATAAACAAACTGTTTTTATTTATTACTAATGTATTATATATCATAAACAAACTGTTTTATTTAGCACAAATTTGAATTTATAAATGATTGCTATAAGTTTAGAGAATTTTTTTTTTTTTTCCAGCTTAATTTGTGATCTATAATCATTCCAATGAACTTACTGTCATAAGCCCGTTCTAAAGGGGTGTCATTATAAGCATAATTTGTATTTGATTAGGTATTTTTAGTTCTGTAAAAATGATAAATTTAGTTTTTTTAATATTTAATGATAATTTATTTATGTCAAACCATATTTTTATTTTACCCAATTCTTTTTCAACTGATTGTATCATTTGATTCAGGTCTTTTCCTGAAAAGTAAAGAGTAGTGTCATCTGCAAATAGTATATAATTTATTAACAAAAACTCCATTAGCGTCCACTGAGGTGGTTACTAGTCTTCTCGGGGTCCCTTATCTAAATTTTAATGCTAAAAGTCCCCAATCCGACTCATTTATTCCCATTTTTGTGATAATTTACCATGTTTGTGTCTAATTTAGCCCATTAGTAGCAAACTTAACCTTAGGAAAATTTTGCCATTTTGTTGCTAATATACCCAATTAATTATGCCAATTTTCTTAATGCGAGTTTAGCCCGTGTGCGCTAACTAGCTACCTTTTTTATGATATATTTTACATGTTAAGATTGTATTATAAAAACGGATACTTTTCATGTTAAATTGTAGGAACATGACGCTTTCTTTCTTGTCAGTGCACTAACGTAATTTCACTGACCAAAAAATAATCCCCAAACATTTTGAATCGTTGCAACCCAGATAAGTACACATGTATGTAAAAATGTTTTAAAGCAACATATCAAACTGCATCCACCCTCTCTCTGTCTCTCTTTAGGACGTCCGGTCAGACCTCCGCTAATTCACACTCGTCTCGCAGTCATGCCGTATTCCAGCTCATCCTGCGTCGCCGTGGGAAACTGCACGGGAAGTTTTCGCTCATTGATTTGGCAGGAAACGAGCGGGGTGCGGACACGTCAAGCGCTGACCGGCTGACGCGTCTTGAGGGAGCCGAGATAAACAAAAGTCTTTTGGCTTTGAAGGTTGTTTAGATTCTTTTTAGGGCTTCGTCCAGCAAACGGACTGGCTGTTCTTTCAAACCACTGAAAGATTTTTAATGAGACCGCCCACACTTACTCAGCTCCATCTATGTTTTGAATCATGTTAAATTGTGTTTCTTTTCAGGAGTGTATCCGAGCCCTGGGCAGAAATAAAACTCACACTCCATTTAGAGCTAGCAAGCTAACACAGGTGCTGCGAGATTCTTTCATCGGAGAAAATTCCAGAACCTGCATGGTGAGAAAATAATCTGCAGGATCATTTCACGATAAACCCCTTCCCCATTTAACGTTTGTTTGTTTTCTACAGATTGCGACGATCTCACCTGGAATGATGTCGTGTGAAAATACGCTAAACACTTTGAGATATGCTAACAGGTCCAAAACTTTTTATGAAATGAATTTACAACTTTTCACAGTTTATCATAAAATATCACAAAATAAGTCTGTTTATGTTTACGTTGTGTAAAAATAAAAATAATCTTCAAAAAGTAATATAATTCAAATACACAGATGGTCAATGTTTACTTGATAAAATGTGTTATAACTAATATTTAAAAGTCAAAACATGTGAAACACTGTAACTTTATGTTAGTGAAGCCAGCGTTCTGTAATTAATTACATTTCTGAAGAAAAAAAGTCAATCGTTTATGGATACATTTACATAAATGTAGCAACATATTTATTCATTTATATACAAACATTTCTAAATTGTTTTGGAAATATTAATCTTCAAATAGTTTTACATTAAAGTTTCTATAAACTAAAGCCAAAATTTTGTAACTCGTGTAAATTCAACAATTTAGACATTTTTGTATATTTATGTATAAAATATAAACTTTTTTCAAATCACCATGAATTTAAAACATTTATATGCCATATTTTCACGACCAAAAGGCGCACTTTATTAAAGGGTGCAGTCCCAGTTTCGTGTGCTCTATATTTAACACACACATAAGGTACACCTGATGATAGGACGCTGGTTTTATACAAATGACCTCTACTACGTACGTCCATCTTACAACAACACACACAAGCAGACAAGTATGTGTATTTAAAAACCGGGAGTAAAACTGAGTTTGGTTGTCTTTATTCAAATATTAGTTACAGTCGTCATAGTCATTTATCAAATCCATCCAAGTCCTCATCCTCTGTTTCAGAATCTACCAGCTGCCATAAATCCAACACTTTCCTCGCTGTCAGAGTCACTTTCTGTACCGTGTGGCTCTGCGGAAATGATGCCGGCTTTTGCGAAAGCTCGGACAACAGTGCCAGCAGACACGTTAGCCCAATCATGTACAATCCAAACTGTGGTGTAATTCGCCCGGCGCTGTCTTCCACCCTTCGTGAAGCTGTGGTCTCCTCCATCGCTCCCACGCTGCTCGCAGCTTTACTTTGAAAGGCCGGTTCACGCCTATGTCCACGGTTGGAGTTCCTTTGTCAGTCCTTCCTTTGTTAGAAGAGTGTTCATCTGCTTTACTTTTTTTTTCACAACACACATAGAACGCACTGCCCAATAGAGCACGCCGCTCGTTTTGAAGAAAATCTAAGATGTATGTGCATTATGGTCGTGAAAATACAGTACATATATATGTTTATGTACTATATTTATTCTGTTGTATTCCGCTTATTTGGGGCCGGGTCGCGGGGCAACAGCGTCAGACGGGAAGCCCAGGCTTCCTTCACCCCGGCTGCATCCTCTAGCTCACCCGGAAGGATCCCGACTCGTTCCCCAGCCAACTGTGAGACATAGTAGTCTCTCCAGCAGGTCCAGGGTCTGGCTCTTGGTCTCCTCCCGGTGGGACATGCCCAAAACATCTCCCAGCGAGGCGTTGGGAGGCATCCTAAACCAGATGCCTGAACCACCCCATCTGACTTCTCTCAACCTGGAGGAGGAGTGGCTTGACACCGAGCTCCTCCCAGATGGCAGAGCTCATCATCTGATCTCAGAGAGGGAACCCAGCTACCCTGCGGAGGAAGCTCGTTTCGGCTGCTTGTATTTGCGATCTCAGTCTTTCGGTCACCACCCACATCTGGTTACCGTGGGGATACTTGTGTGAATTTACACAGATATATATTTGTATGAGTTTAAAAACAAATTAGCTAAATAACGTACCAAAAAAAAGTATCTTTATACAGAAAAAAAGCAAATTAAATATAAACAAGTATATTTGTGTAAAATTTGCAGATGTTTGTTGCATAAATAAGTTTGTCAAATATTTAAAAATGGCCATCAATCTCATTGTAAAATATGCCCATTTTTAGGTTTAAAAGAAGATTTATAAATAAAGTCAATTTATGCTGAAAAAATGTATAAAGTACAAAAACACCATTTTATACAAATAAAGAAAGTTTCTGATTCGTTTAAAAAGTTACATAAATACAAATTCCATCCATGTTTTGTGTAAATATACAAATATTTGCACAATTTTTGTAGTTTTATAACATTTCATATGAAAAACACAAGATTATGTAAAAAATGAGCTTCTATGTGCAAAAATGTTATCAATTTAAATGCAAAATAACACAATTTATGTGTGTATAAATTAATGTCAAATTTGTGTCCATTTTTGCACAAAAAGTGAGGTTTTTAATAATATTCACTAAATATTTTCATTTGTGTCTAAATTGAAATGAATACATTTTGTTTTCTAAGTTAAAACGTTTACATTGTTTTGAAAGTTTCTGCAGCTTTAATTCACATTTTTATATCTAATCAAATGTTTATTCAAACTTTCTTTCAGAGTGAAGGAATTCGGCATCAGTCCGTCCGACATTCCTTTTTCTCAAAGCGTTTGTCGCTCAGAACTTTCTCCAAACTACGAGTACAAACTTTTTTACTCTTCGTTTTTCACTTTTTGTTTGCGTTCTTTTTTCAGCTGATGTTTTTTATTTTTTAGGATGGGAACTTCTCCTCAAAGAGACGATTTGAAGCTCCTCTGCCAACAAAACGTAACAACCACAAAAAAACATTTTTTAAAAAAGATGAAGCTTCTAAAATGTTTTTTTTTTTCTTCTTCAGGAAGAAGAAGTTTCACCACAACTTTTCAGTTTCCACGAAGCCGTTTCTCAGCTGGTCGAAACAGAAGAACAAGTCGTAGAAAATCATAGAAACATCTTTCAGGTCATTAAAAACATAGAAATAATTTAAATATTAAATCAATGAAGGTGAATGAATTCATTTTTTAAAATGTTAATTAAATTACAATATTTTATTGCAGCAAAAGAATTTGAAGAAATTGAGGAATTTGATTGTTTATCAATCGAAATCTTTCATTGGAATATTGTTCATAAGTTACAAATTATTTCAATACAAAATAAATTATTTTAAAATAAAAAATGTTTTAAAATTTATAAAAATGTATTTTTAATCATTTTGAAAACAATATGAAAATTGTAACATGTTTTTTTTTTTTTTTTTACAAATGAGGCCAAATAAAAGTAAAAGAAAAGAATTGAGTGAAATTAAGTTTATTTCATTAAGTTTAAAGAACAGTTTGTTTTAAATGGTAATCAAGTCAATAAAAGTTCAATTGAACTAAACTAATTACTCATTAAAATGTTATTTAAATGATCAATAAAAAAATAACTCATGCTTTCCTTTAATTCTATGTAAAAAAAAAATTCTTATTAATTTTCTTAAAGTAAAAAATTTTACAAAATAAAAAAATGATTTAAGTTTTCCAAAATATTTTAACATGTAAAAAGTAGTCTTTATTTTTACAATAAAAACAAAAACAAATAACTAAATATTTTTTAGAAAAATCCTACAATAGACGTAAAAATAATTGCATTTTTAAAATTTTTTTTTTTTTTAATATCAAAACATTTCAATCTTACAAAATAAAAAATATTTATCATTTTATTCTAAAAAAAACTGTTAGGTTAAAATAAATGTTTTAAAAAGTTCTCCAAAATTTCTTAACATGGAAAAAAAAAACAAAACCTAAAAATCTTTTTAAAATAGTCATTCTGGAAATGAGGATGATTGACACTTCAGGTTAAACTGGTTTCTTTCCAGGATTCTATTGGTTGGTTGGAGGATGAAAAGTTTTTGCTGGAAGGCACGGAGGAGGTTGATTATGATGTGGAGGCATACGCTACGCAACTGGAAATGATTCTGGAACAAAAAATTCACGTCCTCACTGAACTCAGAGGTAAAAAAAAAAAAAAAAGAATTTAACTTTAACACAATTTTTAAACAAACAAAAGAAAAAAGGACACTTGATGCTAAAAACAAGTCAACGTCAAATAGCTTAAAATCTAATCAGCTCATCTATAGTTGGTACTGTGTAACAATATTAAAGAGTAGCCATTTTGTTCAAAATCACATTATGTTTGGGAGTTATCGCGTTCACAAAAACATTATGGGAAGTGGAATGCAGAAATAATTGGTAGGAGGAATGGGCGGGGCTTAGAGTTCTGATTTTTATCAATAGTATAGTTAATTGTAAAATGGTTGTGCGTGCCGTTAGAGCGGGCGAGTTTTTCCTAACAGTTTGTATTAAAGTTAACATCATCACGACAAAGTAGACGAACCCTTCCCTTGATGGTCGGCTTCAATGTCGTGAAGCTAACTATGGACATGAAGATAGACTTCATTTAGTTATCAAAGTTTACATGGTGGATTTCTTTAACTGGACCAGTCTGATCCAACGTATGGTTTTTGTGTTGCAGCAAATTGCTACGGAACGCTGCAAATTGTTCTGTTGGATTAATAAAGTTTTTCTGTAGTGACGGAGGCTACACGAGTCAGTACTTAATTCTGTCCACTTTGCCTAGCCTAGCCATTACCCAGCGGCGCGCAGCAACTCGGCTTAGTTTGATAACAAAAAGCAGATTGAAACTGAATCCAGATTTCAGTTTTTACAACTAAATCTTGTTTAAGATTGTGTGAGGGGAAATGGGCGGAGTTTTTTCTCTGCTATTAACTTTCATAATAAACTAGGCGAGAATGGGCGGAGCTAGATTAAAATGCTAATTTATTTTCCTGTCTTTCCAGATAAGGTCAAGTCTTTCCGCTGTGCTCTGCAGGAGGAAGAACAAGCAAGCAAACAGATCACCCCAAAGAGGCCACGAGCACTTTAGAGAAATCCCCAAAAAATTTCTATGGAGACTGATAAAATAAATAAAGATTATATCCTGATCTCTCCTGCTTAATGATCTCTCCTTCTTAATGATCTCTCCTTCTTAATGACCTCTCCTTCTTAATGATCTCTCCTTCTTAATGATCTCTCCTTCTTAATGACCTTTCCTTCTTAATGATCTCTCCTTCTTAATGATCTCTCCTTCTTAATGATCTCTCCTTCTTAATGACCTCTCCTTCTTAATGATCTCTCCTTCTTAATGATCTTTCCTTCTTAATGACCTTTCCTTCTTAATGATCTCTCCTTCTTAATGATCTCTCCTTCTTAATGATCTCTCCTTCTTAATGATCTCTCCTTCTTAATGATCTCTCCTTCTTAATGGTTCTATATTGTCTAAAATACATTTAATCAAAAATTACAATTTCATACAAGATAAACAAGAAAATTTCTTTATTAGCCGGGAATGAAAAAAATAAAGGACACACAAACACAGATGTGACATAAAAACAACACAAAACAGGCACAAAGTTTTACATGTGACATTAACTGGAGTTTTAAAGACTCCTCATTGTTGGCAGAAAAATTCAAAAATTGCTTAGTCAGCACTATAAAGTTTTTTTTTTTGAAGGCGCAGGCGAAATTCGCAAAGTACTGACAAAGACGAGGCTTCCCGTGATGAAGAGGAAGGACAGTTTGACATGTTGGGAAACACTAGGATTGATTAAAAAGAAAAAGGAATAATTCTAGCAATTAAAGCCATGACCTCGATTCTGATCTAGTTTTTGGTCCAGAAATTGAAAAATTGGATATTTTTATAGTTTTGACGTTAGAATACCACAGAACAAAAAAAAAAAGTTTATTATTATTATCAGTCGTTAAATAACAAGAGTCGCAAATTAAACCATCATTAAAAGTCAATCTATAATATTTTGTATGTCATTATTAAAATATTTTTTGAGATTAAAGTCAAAGTTTACTTTTATATGACCTAGCTTCTTGGATAATGTTGGTAATTTGCTTTTAATATTTTTTTTTAATCTTCTCCTTTCATCATTACCCTTCAGGGGGCGCTACAGCAAGTCACTTTCTTTTACTATCTTGGTGTAGTTCTCCCTGACCTAACCTCTGTGATTACCTGGGCTATGAGTACATATCAGTGGATGAGCTAGAAATATGTTTACAAAAAAAAAAAAAAATCTTTTCTGCGATGAAGCCAAAATCTTGAGCTTCACGCAAGAAAAAAATTAGAGCTTAAACGTCGGGATTAAAGTAAAAAAGATTGTCGGAAATTAGACTAAACTGTTGAAAGAATGCTAAAAAAAATTGAATGAGTAAAAACTTAAGTATTTGCTTAAAAGTGATTTGAATAATTAATTAATTCTTAATGAATTCTCCACCGTTGCATTGATAAAGGTCTTCTTGATAAATTACCTTAAAAAAAATGTTAGTGTCGACCACTAACAACGTCAACAAGTTAGAATTAACATGTTGAGAATAAACAAAGTTCTCAATATTGCAAAAAAATCTGTGAATGTTTTTCAAATGTTGGGATTTAAATAAAAATAACTTGAAGATGAAAATAAAAGTCACTTCCTGCAGAAGACGAACTTTAAACTCAATCTTTGGACTATTTACAGCTCGTTCTTTAATCGATATTATGACAATCATAAAAATGCATTTTGACTTTATTCTCAATATGAATATTATTTTAATCTTCAATAATCATTTCTACATGTTTACATTAATCCTGACATTTACAACATTTTTATTTATTTATGAATCTTTATGAGAAAAAATAAAATGTCAAAAATGGTCATAATAAAGATGGTATTTAATTCCTTCTTTTATTAAACTGTACAAAAACAAAGTGTAACATTAATACTGAATCTATCACCACTATAATACATCCTCCAGGTCAGGGGTGCCCAACCAGTCGATCGCGGTCTACCGACTCATTTCAAGTTGACCGCCGGGTGTTTAGGGAAAAAAAAATTAAATGAAGTCAGTGTTTCCTACTTAGGCACTCTGATGCTAGATTTAGCCCAAGAGTGGGCAAACTTTTTGATTCATGGGTCACATTGAGCTCTAACATTTGACAAAGGTGCTGGAACAGGATCAGACGGATGGCATGCTTTGGTAACCTCGCCTCATTGAAGAAAAAATACACATCTTGGGATGTGTAGAAAACATGTGCTTTAATTTGCTAGGTTTTACAATCTAACATGCTTGTTTACGTGTGTGTATTGGCCCCGATGGCTTTCCATATCTGTTCACACTGTTTATTTTGACAACGTGCACATCACGGAGACACACACATTTTAATGGGAGCAGTGTTGTTTTTTTCTCAACAAAGATAATATATGGTGGCTCAGTGGCAGAGCATTCACCTGGGGACCAGAAGTTAACCGGAAGTTCGCGGGTTCAATTCCCACTGAGTTCATGACGAGGGTCCTTGGAGAACCAAACCCCCCGTTTCTCCCACCATCGGCGCCACCGTGGCAGCTTGCTGCAGAGTAGTAGTGCAGCACACAAATTTCCCCGGTGAGGGATCAATCAAGAATTAAAATATATATATCTAGAGTGCGCCACCTAGTGAGGAAACATTGGAATTGCCAGGGAAATAAAACATTAACAGGGTTTATTTATTTAATTTTTTCAATTTTGGCGGGCCGGATTAAAACGTTAAACGGCTGCATGCGGCCAACGGGCCGTGGTCTACTCATGCATGCTCTAGATGCTAGTTGTGTGTGTGTGGACTGGTAGATTTCAGTGTGTATGTGTGGACTGGTAGATATCAGTGTGTGTGTGTGGACTGGTAGATCCCAGCGTGTGTGTGTGTGCGCGCGCGCGCGTCGGGCCCCCCTGGTCTCGTCCTTTTCGTCTGCTCATTTAAAACATTGTTTAAATGTAAAGTTTTATGACCAAATGTTTTGAATTTGACATAAAAAAAACTAAAAGTACATTTTATCTTTTAACATTTCAGGATTTTTCTACATTCCGATTAAATTTATCAAACATATTATTTTTAACATTACGTCTAATGTTTGTTTGTAAAATAGCTCAATTTTTTTTAAATATTCAAACAAAATGAAAGTTTTAAAATATTTGATGTTTGGGGGGGCCATGACCCCCCGTCCAAATGAAATGTTGTTACTCCTCTGGTCACTTCAAAAGAAAACTTTTAAGGCTCAATGTGTTTAACTTTAAGTATTCATTATATTTAAAACTTTTAGAATGTAACAACAAATTCATTTCACACCAATTACTTTTTTCTAAATTAGCTTCATTTTTTTTTTCTGATTTAACAAAAAAAAAAAATACTTTCATTTTTGGGGGCATGGCCCCCAGTCCAAAAAATAATTGGTCATGCCCCTGCTCAAAAAAAAAAGTTGATTTTATTTTGAAGGCTATATTTGTTTCAATTGTTTTAAAAAAAATAATCCAAAAGTAAATTTTATGTTTGGATATTATTATTTAGTGTTTCCCAAAATGTCAAATCTTTAATGCCTTAATCTCAAAAAGCTAAGACAAATGTGCAGATGCTTTTTCCCACCGGAGAAAAAGCTACTAAAGGTCTCAGTGAATGGAAGCAAAACGGCTAAATAAAAGTGCAGCGGTGGGGTTCTAAGGGAATGCTTCGTGAACCCCCACAAAATAAGAGATTAAAGAGGATTATGGTCAATAATCTGAAGATTATCTTGGTTTTGGCACTGACCTACGTTAGCTTTGGTTAATAAAGTAAAAAGACGAGCTAAGAAGGTTAGCCGTTAGCTTCTCAGAGGCGCCTCCGAGCATCACAGTGGTTTAAGGTTTTCAACTCAAAGTGTTTGGTGGAAAAAACGCAAATTTGAGTCTCTCTCTCTCTCATGTAGGTGTGTGTGTTAATGAGTTCCTCCACGTCGTCATGGTGATGTTACCCATCGTTAAGGTGTGAATGGTGAGAAATATAAGGTGTCCTGAAAAAAAGAGAAGAATTTAGTTCAGTGCAGAGCAAACAACGAAGATAACTGGCTTTACCTGCTAATAACGAATCCTGTCGAGTCTCATCTGAAGCTTTTCTGTTGTTGCATCAATCCCACGTTTTCATAAACTCTCGAGCTGTCCTCTCTCATTCTTAAAAAAATACCACTGATTAAGTTAGATTAACCACTGATTAATCTGCTACGCTAACCATGTTTGGCTCATTTACTCACTCTGTGCAGGTTGGGGTGGGAATCGGGGTGCATGGGGGCAAAGGGCTCTGCTCCCCGCTAGCGAGATCCGACAGAGAGTACTTTATGTTGGTGTACTCACGACCTTTGATCTTACTTTTCTAGAGAAAAAAAGGTCAATAGATGTCATCAATAGATCACTAAAACACGCTGATGAAAGAGAAAAAAAAAACCAATGTAAACACAAAAATAGTTCAAATAATTAGAAAAAAAAAAGCTTAAAGTCAGAACAAATATAAAATAACACTGTGTTTCTGCTGTTGGAGTAAATCTATGGAACAGGTTAGATCAAGACATCAAAGACTCTACAAGACTGAGTCGATTTAAAAAGAAAATTATGAAATCATCCAAAGAAATAAACTGTTAACTTATTTTTTGAAATGTAGCAGCTCTTTATGTTTAGGGTAAAGGGGTAACCGGTGCTTAGAAGCCCTTAGCTTCTGCCTGTTCCTTTTCAGACTTTGTGTATTTTATTTGTAGTTATTTTTGTGTTCAAAAATTTAGAAAAAAAAATCCAACCCAGTGACTGAATGACTAAAACACACTGAAGAGCTGAGACGTACTAAAAAATATGCTCAAAAATGTTCAAAATGTGCTAAAACGCACTGAAAAAATGGCTATAACATTAACTTAGTATTTAAAACACATAAAAATTGTTAAAGTATGTTGAAAAGCTGAGACATGTTAAAAAAATAGCTCAAACACTGAAAAGATTAAAGGAATTAAGTAAATAACCACAAAAACATTCTCACATCAAAACTGAAACACCTTGAAGAGCTAAAGCAAACAAAAACCAGCAAAACTCTGTAAACATAACAGTTCAAAAAAAGACTTTTAGCGATTGTTTAACTGTTTTTGGCTGTTTTTTTTTTTTACTTTGTGTTTTTACTCGTCCTCTTTAACTTTGCTTTTTTTCAGCAACACGTTTGTTCAAGCTTCTTTTTTAGTGCTTCTCAGCTATCTTTTGACCTCATTTCAGCTATCCTGTGGTCTACATGACTCAGCTCTTTTTATAGAATGAAACATGCTAGATACCTGTTCCTCCTCCAGGCGTCTCTGCAGGGTTTCTATGTAGTGCTGAACAGCCATGTAGATAAACCGATACTGAGCCTCCGTTTGAACCATCCCAGATCGCTGAGAACGAACCATCTGGATCGTTTTTGGAACATCGATGTCACAGTCCACACCTACGGGAAAGATAAGTTGGATGGATGGATGGATGAGCGGTTAAATGCACTCACCTTTCTCTCGGATCACGTCAATCAGAATATCGATGACGATGAACGTTCCAGTTCGCCCGATTCCCGCGCTAAAAAACAACAATTAATTATGAAAACAGCAAACAGGACGCTAACATCTGGTTATGTACGAGGCTAACAGGATGCTAACATCTGGTTATGTACGAGGCTAACAGGACGCTAACATCTGGTTATGTACGAGGCTAACAGGATCCTAACATCTGGTTATGTACGAGGCTAACGGGACGCTAACATCTGGTTATGTACGAGGCTAACAGGACGCTAACATCTGGTTATGTACGAGGCTAACAGGATCCTAACATCTGGTTATGTACGAGGCTAACAGGACGCTAACATCTGGTTATGTACGAGGCTAACAGGATCCTAACATCTGGTTATGTACGAGGCTAACAGGATCCTAACATCTGGTTATGTACGAGGCTAACAGGACGCTAACATCTGGTTATGTACGAGGCTAACAGGACGCTAACATCTGGTTATGTACGAGGCTAACAGGATCCTAACATCTGGTTATGTACGAGGCTAACAGGACGCTAACATCTGGTTATGTACGAGGCTAACAGGACTCTAACATCTGGTTATGTACGAGGCTAACAGGATGCTAACATCTGGTTATGTACGAGGCTAACAGGACGCTAACATCTGGTTATGTACGAGGCTAACAGGACGCTAACATCTGGTTATGTACGAGGCTAACAGGACGCTAACATCTGGTTATGTACGAGGCTAACAGGACGCTAACATCTGGTTATGTACGAGGCTAACAGGACGCTAACATCTGGTTATGTACGAGGCTAACGGGACGCTAACATCTGGTTATGTACGAGGCTAACAGGACGCTAACATCTGGTTATGTACGAGGCTAACAGGATGCTAACATCTGGTTATGTACGAGGCTAACAGGACGCTAACATCTGGTTATGTACGAGGCTAACAGGACGCTAACATCTGGTTATGTACGAGGCTAACAGGATCCTAACATCTGGTTATGTACGAGGCTAACAGGACGCTAACATCTGGTTATGTACGAGGCTAACAGGACGCTAACATCTGGTTATGTACGAGGCTAACAGGACGCTAACATCTGGTTATGTACGAGGCTAACAGGATGCTAACATCTGGTTATGTACGAGGCTAACAGGATGCTAACATCTGGTTATGTACGAGGCTAACAGGATGCTAACATCTGGTTATGTACGAGGCTAACAGGATGCTAACATCTGGTTATGTACGAGGCTAACGGGATGCTAACATCTGGTTATGTACGAGGCTAACGGGATCCTAACATCTGGTTATGTACGAGGCTAACAGGACGCTAACATCTGGTTATGTACGAGGCTAACAGGACGCTAACATCTGGTTATGTACGAGGCTAACAGGACGCTAACATCTGGTTATGTACGAGGCTAACGGGACGCTAACATCTGGTTATGTACGAGGCTAACGGGACGCTAACATCTGGTTATGTACGAGGCTAACAGGATCCTAACATCTGGTTATGTACGAGGCTAACAGGACGCTAACATCTGGTTATGTACGAGGCTAACAGGACGCTAACATCTGGTTATGTACGAGGCTAACAGGACGCTAACATCTGGTTATGTACGAGGCTAACAGGACGCTAACATCTGGTTATGTACGAGGCTAACAGGATGCTAACATCTGGTTATGTACGAGGCTAACAGGACGCTAACATCTGGTTATGTACGAGGCTAACAGGACGCTAACATCTGGTTATGTACGAGGCTAACAGGACGCTAACATCTGGTTATGTACGAGGCTAACAGGATGCTAACATCTGGTTATGTACGAGGCTAACAGGACGCTAACATCTGGTTATGTACGAGGCTAACAGGATGCTAACATCTGGTTATGTACGAGGCTAACAGGACGCTAACATCTGGTTATGTACGAGGCTAACAGGACGCTAACATCTGGTTATGTACGAGGCTAACAGGATGCTAACATCTGGTTATGTACGAGGCTAACAGGACGCTAACATCTGGTTATGTACGAGGCTAACAGGATGCTAACATCTGGTTATGTACGAGGCTAACAGGATGCTAACATCTGGTTATGTACGAGGCTAACAGGACGCTAACATCTGGTTATGTACGAGGCTAACAGGATCCTAACATCTGGTTATGTACGAGGCTAACAGGACGCTAACATCTGGTTATGTACGAGGCTAACAGGACGCTAACATCTGGTTATGTACGAGGCTAACAGGATGCTAACATCTGGTTATGTACGAGGCTAACAGGACGCTAACATCTGGTTATGTACGAGGCTAACAGGACTCTAACATCTGGTTATGTACGAGGCTAACAGGATGCTAACATCTGGTTATGTACGAGGCTAACAGGACGCTAACATCTGGTTATGTACGAGGCTAACAGGACGCTAACATCTGGTTATGTACGAGGCTAACAGGACGCTAACATCTGGTTATGTACGAGGCTAACGGGATCCTAACATCTGGTTATGTACGAGGCTAACAGGACGCTAACATCTGGTTATGTACGAGGCTAACAGGACGCTAACATCTGGTTATGTACGAGGCTAACAGGACGCTAACATCTGGTTATGTACGAGGCTAACAGGACGCTAACATCTGGTTATGTACGAGGCTAACAGGATGCTAACATCTGGTTATGTACGAGGCTAACAGGACGCTAACATCTGGTTATGTACGAGGCTAACAGGACGCTAACATCTGGTTATGTACGAGGCTAACAGGATGCTAACATCTGGTTATGTACGAGGCTAACGGGATCCTAACATCTGGTTATGTACGAGGCTAACAGGACTCTAACATCTGGTTATGTACGAGGCTAACAGGACGCTAACATCTGGTTATGTACGAGGCTAACAGGACGCTAACATCTGGTTATGTACGAGGCTAACAGGATGCTAACATCTGGTTATGTACGAGGCTAACAGGATGCTAACATCTGGTTATGTACGAGGCTAACAGGACGCTAACATCTGGTTATGTACGAGGCTAACAGGACGCTAACATCTGGTTATGTACGAGGCTAACAGGACGCTAACATCTGGTTATGTACGAGGCTAACGGGACGCTAACATCTGGTTATGTACGAGGCTAACGGGACGCTAACATCTGGTTATGTACGAGGCTAACGGGACGCTAACATCTGGTTATGTACGAGGCTAACGGGACGCTAACATCTGGTTATGTACGAGGCTAACGGGACGCTAACATCTGGTTATGTACGAGGCTAACAGGACGCTAACATCTGGTTATGTACGAGGCTAACAGGACGCTAACATCTGGTTATGTACGAGGCTAACAGGACGCTAACATCTGGTTATGTACGAGGCTAACAGGACGCTAACATCTGGTTATGTACGAGGCTAACAGGACGCTAACATCTGGTTATGTACGAGGCTAACAGGACGCTAACATCTGGTTATGTACGAGGCTAACAGGACGCTAACATCTGGTTATGTACGAGGCTAACAGGATGCTAACATCTGGTTATGTACGAGGCTAACAGGACGCTAACATCTGGTTATGTACGAGGCTAACAGGACGCTAACATCTGGTTATGTACGAGGCTAACAGGACGCTAACATCTGGTTATGTACGAGGCTAACAGGACGCTAACATCTGGTTATGTACGAGGCTAACAGGACGCTAACATCTGGTTATGTACGAGGCTAACAGGACGCTAACATCTGGTTATGTACGAGGCTAACAGGATCCTAACATCTGGTTATGTACGAGGCTAACAGGATGCTAACATCTGGTTATGTACGAGGCTAACAGGATGCTAACATCTGGTTATGTACGAGGCTAACAGGACGCTAACATCTGGTTATGTACGAGGCTAACAGGATGCTAACATCTGGTTATGTACGAGGCTAACAGGACGCTAACATCTGGTTATGTACGAGGCTAACAGGATGCTAACATCTGGTTATGTACGAGGCTAACGGGACGCTAACATCTGGTTATGTACGAGGCTAACAGGACGCTAACATCTGGTTATGTACGAGGCTAACAGGACGCTAACATCTGGTTATGTACGAGGCTAACAGGATCCTAACATCTGGTTATGTACGAGGCTAACAGGATGCTAACATCTGGTTATGTACGAGGCTAACAGGATGCTAACATCTGGTTATGTACGAGGCTAACAGGACGCTAACATCTGGTTATGTACGAGGCTAACAGGACGCTAACATCTGGTTATGTACGAGGCTAACAGGATGCTAACATCTGGTTATGTACGAGGCTAACAGGACGCTAACATCTGGTTATGTACGAGGCTAACAGGACGCTAACATCTGGTTATGTACGAGGCTAACAGGATGCTAACATCTGGTTATGTACGAGGCTAACAGGACGCTAACATCTGGTTATGTACGAGGCTAACAGGATGCTAACATCTGGTTATGTACGAGGCTAACAGGACGCTAACATCTGGTTATGTACGAGGCTAACAGGATGCTAACATCTGGTTATGTACGAGGCTAACGGGACGCTAACATCTGGTTATGTACGAGGCTAACAGGATGCTAACATCTGGTTATGTACGAGGCTAACAGGACGCTAACATCTGGTTATGTACGAGGCTAACGGGACGCTAACATCTGGTTATGTACGAGGCTAACGGGATGCTAACATCTGGTTATATACGAGGCTAACAGGACGCTAACATCTGGTTATGTACGAGGCTAACAGGATGCTAACATCTGGTTATGTACGAGGCTAACAGGACGCTAACATCTGGTTATGTACGAGGCTAACGGGACGCTAACATCTGGTTATGTACGAGGCTAACGGGACGCTAACATCTGGTTATGTACGAGGCTAACAGGACGCTAACATCTGGTTATGTACGAGGCTAACGGGACGCTAACATCTGGTTATGTACGAGGCTAACGGGACGCTAACATCTGGTTATGTACGAGGCTAACAGGACGCTAACATCTGGTTATGTACGAGGCTAACAGGATCCTAACATCTGGTTATGTACGAGGCTAACAGGACGCTAACATCTGGTTATGTACGAGGCTAACAGGATGCTAACATCTGGTTATGTACGAGGCTAACAGGATCCTAACATCTGGTTATGTACGAGGCTAACAGGACGCTAACATCTGGTTATGTACGAGGCTAACAGGACGCTAACATCTGGTTATGTACGAGGCTAACAGGATGCTAACATCTGGTTATGTACGAGGCTAACAGGACGCTAACATCTGGTTATGTACGAGGCTAACAGGATGCTAACATCTGGTTATGTACGAGGCTAACAGGACGCTAACATCTGGTTATGTACGAGGCTAACGGGACGCTAACATCTGGTTATGTACGAGGCTAACAGGACGCTAACATCTGGTTATGTACGAGGCTAACAGGATGCTAACATCTGGTTATGTACGAGGCTAACAGGACGCTAACATCTGGTTATGTACGAGGCTAACAGGATGCTAACATCTGGTTATGTACGAGGCTAACAGGACGCTAACATCTGGTTATGTACGAGGCTAACAGGATGCTAACATCTGGTTATGTACGAGGCTAACAGGACGCTAACATCTGGTTATGTACGAGGCTAACGGGACGCTAACATCTGGTTATGTACGAGGCTAACAGGATGCTAACATCTGGTTATGTACGAGGCTAACAGGACGCTAACATCTGGTTATGTACGAGGCTAACAGGACGCTAACATCTGGTTATGTACGAGGCTAACGGGATGCTAACATCTGGTTATGTACGAGGCTAACAGGACGCTAACATCTGGTTATGTACGAGGCTAACAGGATGCTAACATCTGGTTATGTACGAGGCTAACAGGACGCTAACATCTGGTTATGTACGAGGCTAACAGGACGCTAACATCTGGTTATGTACGAGGCTAACGGGACGCTAACATCTGGTTATGTACGAGGCTAACGGGACGCTAACATCTGGTTATGTACGAGGCTAACAGGACGCTAACATCTGGTTATGTACGAGGCTAACGGGACGCTAACATCTGGTTATGTACGAGGCTAACAGGACGCTAACATCTGGTTATGTACGAGGCTAACAGGACGCTAACATCTGGTTATGTACGAGGCTAACAGGACGCTAACATCTGGTTATGTACGAGGCTAACAGGACGCTAACATCTGGTTATGTACGAGGCTAACAGGACGCTAACATCTGGTTATGTACGAGGCTAACAGGATGCTAACATCTGGTTATGTACGAGGCTAACAGGACGCTAACATCTGGTTATGTACGAGGCTAACAGGACGCTAACATCTGGTTATGTACGAGGCTAACAGGACGCTAACATCTGGTTATGTACGAGGCTAACAGGACGCTAACATCTGGTTATGTACGAGGCTAACAGGATCCTAACATCTGGTTATGTACGAGGCTAACAGGACGCTAACATCTGGTTATGTACGAGGCTAACAGGATGCTAACATCTGGTTATGTACGAGGCTAACAGGATCCTAACATCTGGTTATGTACGAGGCTAACAGGACGCTAACATCTGGTTATGTACGAGGCTAACAGGACGCTAACATCTGGTTATGTACGAGGCTAACAGGATGCTAACATCTGGTTATGTACGAGGCTAACAGGACGCTAACATCTGGTTATGTACGAGGCTAACAGGATGCTAACATCTGGTTATGTACGAGGCTAACAGGACGCTAACATCTGGTTATGTACGAGGCTAACGGGATGCTAACATCTGGTTATGTACGAGGCTAACAGGATGCTAACATCTGGTTATGTACGAGGCTAACAGGACGCTAACATCTGGTTATGTACGAGGCTAACAGGATCCTAACATCTGGTTATGTACGAGGCTAACGGGACGCTAACATCTGGTTATGTACGAGGCTAACAGGATCCTAACATCTGGTTATGTACGAGGCTAACAGGATGCTAACATCTGGTTATGTACGAGGCTAACGGGACGCTAACATCTGGTTATGTACGAGGCTAACAGGATGCTAACATCTGGTTATGTACGAGGCTAACGGGACGCTAACATCTGGTTATGTACGAGGCTAACAGGACGCTAACATCTGGTTATGTACGAGGCTAACAGGACGCTAACATCTGGTTATGTACGAGGCTAACAGGACGCTAACATCTGGTTATGTACGAGGCTAACAGGATGCTAACATCTGGTTATGTACGAGGCTAACAGGACGCTAACATCTGGTTATGTACGAGGCTAACGGGACGCTAACATCTGGTTATGTACGAGGCTAACAGGATGCTAACATCTGGTTATGTACGAGGCTAACAGGACGCTAACATCTGGTTATGTACGAGGCTAACAGGATCCTAACATCTGGTTATGTACGAGGCTAACAGGACGCTAACATCTGGTTATGTACGAGGCTAACAGGACGCTAACATCTGGTTATGTACGAGGCTAACAGGATGCTAACATCTGGTTATGTACGAGGCTAACAGGACGCTAACATCTGGTTATGTACGAGGCTAACAGGACGCTAACATCTGGTTATGTACGAGGCTAACAGGATGCTAACATCTGGTTATGTACGAGGCTAACAGGATGCTAACATCTGGTTATGTACGAGGCTAACAGGACGCTAACATCTGGTTATGTACGAGGCTAACAGGACGCTAACATCTGGTTATGTACGAGGCTAACAGGATGCTAACATCTGGTTATGTACGAGGCTAACAGGATCCTAACATCTGGTTATGTACGAGGCTAACAGGACGCTAACATCTGGTTATGTACGAGGCTAACAGGATGCTAACATCTGGTTATGTACGAGGCTAACAGGATGCTAACATCTGGTTATGTACGAGGCTAACAGGACGCTAACATCTGGTTATGTACGAGGCTAACAGGATGCTAACATCTGGTTATGTACGAGGCTAACAGGACGCTAACATCTGGTTATGTACGAGGCTAACAGGACGCTAACATCTGGTTATGTACGAGGCTAACAGGACGCTAACATCTGGTTATGTACGAGGCTAACAGGATGCTAACATCTGGTTATGTACGAGGCTAACAGGACGCTAACATCTGGTTATGTACGAGGCTAACAGGATGCTAACATCTGGTTATGTACGAGGCTAACAGGATCCTAACATCTGGTTATGTACGAGGCTAACAGGACGCTAACATCTGGTTATGTACGAGGCTAACAGGATGCTAACATCTGGTTATGTACGAGGCTAACAGGATGCTAACATCTGGTTATGTACGAGGCTAACAGGACGCTAACATCTGGTTATGTACGAGGCTAACAGGACGCTAACATCTGGTTATGTACGAGGCTAACAGGACTCTAACATCTGGTTATGTACGAGGCTAACAGGACGCTAACATCTGGTTATGTACGAGGCTAACAGGACGCTAACATCTGGTTATGTACGAGGCTAACAGGATCCTAACATCTGGTTATGTACGAGGCTAACAGGATGCTAACATCTGGTTATGTACGAGGCTAACAGGATGCTAACATCTGGTTATGTACGAGGCTAACAGGACGCTAACATCTGGTTATGTACGAGGCTAACAGGACGCTAACATCTGGTTATGTACGAGGCTAACAGGACGCTAACATCTGGTTATGTACGAGGCTAACAGGATGCTAACATCTGGTTATGTACGAGGCTAACAGGACGCTAACATCTGGTTATGTACGAGGCTAACAGGACGCTAACATCTGGTTATGTACGAGGCTAACAGGACGCTAACATCTGGTTATGTACGAGGCTAACGGGACGCTAACATCTGGTTATGTACGAGGCTAACGGGATCCTAACATCTGGTTATGTACGAGGCTAACGGGACGCTAACATCTGGTTATGTACGAGGCTAACGGGACGCTAACATCTGGTTATGTACGAGGCTAACAGGATGCTAACATCTGGTTATGTACGAGGCTAACAGGACGCTAACATCTGGTTATGTACGAGGCTAACGGGATGCTAACATCTGGTTATGTACGAGGCTAACAGGACGCTAACATCTGGTTATGTACGAGGCTAACAGGATGCTAACATCTGGTTATGTACGAGGCTAACAGGACGCTAACATCTGGTTATGTACGAGGCTAACGGGACGCTAACATCTGGTTATGTACGAGGCTAACAGGACGCTAACATCTGGTTATGTACGAGGCTAACAGGATGCTAACATCTGGTTATGTACGAGGCTAACAGGACGCTAACATCTGGTTATGTACGAGGCTAACAGGACGCTAACATCTGGTTATGTACGAGGCTAACAGGATGCTAACATCTGGTTATGTACGAGGCTAACAGGACGCTAACATCTGGTTATGTACGAGGCTAACAGGATGCTAACATCTGGTTATGTACGAGGCTAACAGGACGCTAACATCTGGTTATGTACGAGGCTAACAGGACGCTAACATCTGGTTATGTACGAGGCTAACAGGACGCTAACATCTGGTTATGTACGAGGCTAACAGGACGCTAACATCTGGTTATGTACGAGGCTAACAGGACGCTAACATCTGGTTATGTACGAGGCTAACAGGACGCTAACATCTGGTTATGTACGAGGCTAACAGGACGCTAACATCTGGTTATGTACGAGGCTAACAGGATCCTAACATCTGGTTATGTACGAGGCTAACAGGATGCTAACATCTGGTTATGTACGAGGCTAACAGGATGCTAACATCTGGTTATGTACGAGGCTAACAGGACGCTAACATCTGGTTATGTACGAGGCTAACAGGACGCTAACATCTGGTTATGTACGAGGCTAACAGGACGCTAACATCTGGTTATGTACGAGGCTAACAGGATGCTAACATCTGGTTATGTACGAGGCTAACAGGATGCTAACATCTGGTTATGTACGAGGCTAACAGGACGCTAACATCTGGTTATGTACGAGGCTAACAGGACGCTAACATCTGGTTATGTACGAGGCTAACAGGACGCTAACATCTGGTTATGTACGAGGCTAACAGGATGCTAACATCTGGTTATGTACGAGGCTAACAGGACGCTAACATCTGGTTATGTACGAGGCTAACAGGACGCTAACATCTGGTTATGTACGAGGCTAACAGGACGCTAACATCTGGTTATGTACGAGGCTAACGGGACGCTAACATCTGGTTATGTACGAGGCTAACGGGATCCTAACATCTGGTTATGTACGAGGCTAACGGGACGCTAACATCTGGTTATGTACGAGGCTAACGGGACGCTAACATCTGGTTATGTACGAGGCTAACAGGATGCTAACATCTGGTTATGTACGAGGCTAACAGGACGCTAACATCTGGTTATGTACGAGGCTAACGGGATGCTAACATCTGGTTATGTACGAGGCTAACGGGACGCTAACATCTGGTTATGTACGAGGCTAACAGGACGCTAACATCTGGTTATGTACGAGGCTAACAGGATGCTAACATCTGGTTATGTACGAGGCTAACAGGACGCTAACATCTGGTTATGTACGAGGCTAACAGGACGCTAACATCTGGTTATGTACGAGGCTAACAGGATGCTAACATCTGGTTATGTACGAGGCTAACAGGACGCTAACATCTGGTTATGTACGAGGCTAACAGGATGCTAACATCTGGTTATGTACGAGGCTAACAGGACGCTAACATCTGGTTATGTACGAGGCTAACGGGATGCTAACATCTGGTTATGTACGAGGCTAACAGGATGCTAACATCTGGTTATGTACGAGGCTAACAGGACGCTAACATCTGGTTATGTACGAGGC
Source organism: Neostethus bicornis (assembly GCA_902685375.1). Classification (NCBI taxonomy): domain Eukaryota; kingdom Metazoa; phylum Chordata; class Actinopteri; order Atheriniformes; family Phallostethidae; genus Neostethus; species Neostethus bicornis. Next base: position 663,913 of record CACRXE010000035.1, read on the forward strand.
TAACAGGATGCTAACATCTGGTTATGTACGAGGCTAACAGGACGCTAACATCTGGTTATGTACGAGGCTAACGGGATGCTAACATCTGGTTATATACGAGGCTAACGGGACGCTAACATCTGGTTATGTACGAGGCTAACAGGATCCTAACATCTGGTTATGTACGAGGCTAACAGGACGCTAACATCTGGTTATGTACGAGGCTAACAGGATGCTAACATCTGGTTATGTACGAGGCTAACAGGATCCTAACATCTGGTTATGTACGAGGCTAACAGGACGCTAACATCTGGTTATGTACGAGGCTAACAGGACGCTAACATCTGGTTATGTACGAGGCTAACAGGATGCTAACATCTGGTTATGTACGAGGCTAACAGGACGCTAACATCTGGTTATGTACGAGGCTAACAGGACGCTAACATCTGGTTATGTACGAGGCTAACAGGACGCTAACATCTGGTTATGTACGAGGCTAACGGGATGCTAACATCTGGTTATATACGAGGCTAACAGGACGCTAACATCTGGTTATGTACGAGGCTAACAGGATGCTAACATCTGGTTATGTACGAGGCTAACAGGACGCTAACATCTGGTTATGTACGAGGCTAACAGGACGCTAACATCTGGTTATGTACGAGGCTAACGGGACGCTAACATCTGGTTATGTACGAGGCTAACAGGACGCTAACATCTGGTTATGTACGAGGCTAACAGGACGCTAACATCTGGTTATGTACGAGGCTAACGGGACGCTAACATCTGGTTATGTACGAGGCTAACAGGACGCTAACATCTGGTTATGTACGAGGCTAACAGGACGCTAACATCTGGTTATGTACGAGGCTAACAGGACGCTAACATCTGGTTATGTACGAGGCTAACAGGACGCTAACATCTGGTTATGTACGAGGCTAACAGGACGCTAACATCTGGTTATGTACGAGGCTAACAGGATGCTAACATCTGGTTATGTACGAGGCTAACAGGACGCTAACATCTGGTTATGTACGAGGCTAACAGGACGCTAACATCTGGTTATGTACGAGGCTAACAGGACGCTAACATCTGGTTATGTACGAGGCTAACAGGATGCTAACATCTGGTTATGTACGAGGCTAACAGGACGCTAACATCTGGTTATGTACGAGGCTAACAGGACGCTAACATCTGGTTATGTACGAGGCTAACAGGACGCTAACATCTGGTTATGTACGAGGCTAACAGGATCCTAACATCTGGTTATGTACGAGGCTAACAGGACGCTAACATCTGGTTATGTACGAGGCTAACAGGATGCTAACATCTGGTTATGTACGAGGCTAACAGGATCCTAACATCTGGTTATGTACGAGGCTAACAGGACGCTAACATCTGGTTATGTACGAGGCTAACAGGACGCTAACATCTGGTTATGTACGAGGCTAACAGGATGCTAACATCTGGTTATGTACGAGGCTAACAGGACGCTAACATCTGGTTATGTACGAGGCTAACAGGATGCTAACATCTGGTTATGTACGAGGCTAACAGGACGCTAACATCTGGTTATGTACGAGGCTAACGGGACGCTAACATCTGGTTATGTACGAGGCTAACAGGATGCTAACATCTGGTTATGTACGAGGCTAACGGGACGCTAACATCTGGTTATGTACGAGGCTAACAGGATCCTAACATCTGGTTATGTACGAGGCTAACAGGACGCTAACATCTGGTTATGTACGAGGCTAACGGGACGCTAACATCTGGTTATGTACGAGGCTAACAGGATGCTAACATCTGGTTATGTACGAGGCTAACAGGACGCTAACATCTGGTTATGTACGAGGCTAACAGGACGCTAACATCTGGTTATGTACGAGGCTAACAGGATGCTAACATCTGGTTATGTACGAGGCTAACAGGATGCTAACATCTGGTTATGTACGAGGCTAACAGGACGCTAACATCTGGTTATGTACGAGGCTAACAGGACGCTAACATCTGGTTATGTACGAGGCTAACAGGATGCTAACATCTGGTTATGTACGAGGCTAACAGGATCCTAACATCTGGTTATGTACGAGGCTAACAGGACGCTAACATCTGGTTATGTACGAGGCTAACAGGATGCTAACATCTGGTTATGTACGAGGCTAACAGGATGCTAACATCTGGTTATGTACGAGGCTAACAGGACGCTAACATCTGGTTATGTACGAGGCTAACAGGATGCTAACATCTGGTTATGTACGAGGCTAACAGGACGCTAACATCTGGTTATGTACGAGGCTAACAGGACGCTAACATCTGGTTATGTACGAGGCTAACAGGACGCTAACATCTGGTTATGTACGAGGCTAACAGGATGCTAACATCTGGTTATGTACGAGGCTAACAGGACGCTAACATCTGGTTATGTACGAGGCTAACAGGATGCTAACATCTGGTTATGTACGAGGCTAACAGGATCCTAACATCTGGTTATGTACGAGGCTAACAGGACGCTAACATCTGGTTATGTACGAGGCTAACAGGATGCTAACATCTGGTTATGTACGAGGCTAACAGGATGCTAACATCTGGTTATGTACGAGGCTAACAGGACGCTAACATCTGGTTATGTACGAGGCTAACAGGACGCTAACATCTGGTTATGTACGAGGCTAACAGGACTCTAACATCTGGTTATGTACGAGGCTAACAGGACGCTAACATCTGGTTATGTACGAGGCTAACAGGACGCTAACATCTGGTTATGTACGAGGCTAACAGGATCCTAACATCTGGTTATGTACGAGGCTAACAGGATGCTAACATCTGGTTATGTACGAGGCTAACAGGATGCTAACATCTGGTTATGTACGAGGCTAACAGGACGCTAACATCTGGTTATGTACGAGGCTAACAGGACGCTAACATCTGGTTATGTACGAGGCTAACAGGATGCTAACATCTGGTTATGTACGAGGCTAACAGGATGCTAACATCTGGTTATGTACGAGGCTAACAGGACGCTAACATCTGGTTATGTACGAGGCTAACAGGACGCTAACATCTGGTTATGTACGAGGCTAACAGGACGCTAACATCTGGTTATGTACGAGGCTAACGGGACGCTAACATCTGGTTATGTACGAGGCTAACGGGATCCTAACATCTGGTTATGTACGAGGCTAACGGGACGCTAACATCTGGTTATGTACGAGGCTAACGGGACGCTAACATCTGGTTATGTACGAGGCTAACAGGATGCTAACATCTGGTTATGTACGAGGCTAACAGGACGCTAACATCTGGTTATGTACGAGGCTAACGGGATGCTAACATCTGGTTATGTACGAGGCTAACAGGACGCTAACATCTGGTTATGTACGAGGCTAACAGGATGCTAACATCTGGTTATGTACGAGGCTAACAGGACGCTAACATCTGGTTATGTACGAGGCTAACGGGACGCTAACATCTGGTTATGTACGAGGCTAACAGGACGCTAACATCTGGTTATGTACGAGGCTAACAGGATGCTAACATCTGGTTATGTACGAGGCTAACAGGACGCTAACATCTGGTTATGTACGAGGCTAACAGGACGCTAACATCTGGTTATGTACGAGGCTAACAGGATGCTAACATCTGGTTATGTACGAGGCTAACAGGACGCTAACATCTGGTTATGTACGAGGCTAACAGGATGCTAACATCTGGTTATGTACGAGGCTAACGGGACGCTAACATCTGGTTATGTACGAGGCTAACGGGATGCTAACATCTGGTTATGTACGAGGCTAACAGGATGCTAACATCTGGTTATGTACGAGGCTAACAGGACGCTAACATCTGGTTATGTACGAGGCTAACAGGATGCTAACATCTGGTTATGTACGAGGCTAACAGGACGCTAACATCTGGTTATGTACGAGGCTAACAGGATGCTAACATCTGGTTATGTACGAGGCTAACAGGATGCTAACATCTGGTTATGTACGAGGCTAACAGGACGCTAACATCTGGTTATGTACGAGGCTAACAGGACGCTAACATCTGGTTATGTACGAGGCTAACAGGACGCTAACATCTGGTTATGTACGAGGCTAACGGGACGCTAACATCTGGTTATGTACGAGGCTAACAGGACGCTAACATCTGGTTATGTACGAGGCTAACAGGATGCTAACATCTGGTTATGTACGAGGCTAACAGGACGCTAACATCTGGTTATGTACGAGGCTAACAGGACGCTAACATCTGGTTATGTACGAGGCTAACGGGATGCTAACATCTGGTTATATACGAGGCTAACAGGACGCTAACATCTGGTTATGTACGAGGCTAACAGGATGCTAACATCTGGTTATGTACGAGGCTAACAGGACGCTAACATCTGGTTATGTACGAGGCTAACAGGACGCTAACATCTGGTTATGTACGAGGCTAACGGGACGCTAACATCTGGTTATGTACGAGGCTAACAGGACGCTAACATCTGGTTATGTACGAGGCTAACGGGACGCTAACATCTGGTTATGTACGAGGCTAACAGGACGCTAACATCTGGTTATGTACGAGGCTAACAGGACGCTAACATCTGGTTATGTACGAGGCTAACAGGATCCTAACATCTGGTTATGTACGAGGCTAACAGGACGCTAACATCTGGTTATGTACGAGGCTAACAGGATGCTAACATCTGGTTATGTACGAGGCTAACAGGATCCTAACATCTGGTTATGTACGAGGCTAACAGGACGCTAACATCTGGTTATGTACGAGGCTAACAGGACGCTAACATCTGGTTATGTACGAGGCTAACAGGATGCTAACATCTGGTTATGTACGAGGCTAACAGGACGCTAACATCTGGTTATGTACGAGGCTAACAGGATGCTAACATCTGGTTATGTACGAGGCTAACAGGACGCTAACATCTGGTTATGTACGAGGCTAACAGGATCCTAACATCTGGTTATGTACGAGGCTAACAGGACGCTAACATCTGGTTATGTACGAGGCTAACGGGACGCTAACATCTGGTTATGTACGAGGCTAACAGGATGCTAACATCTGGTTATGTACGAGGCTAACAGGACGCTAACATCTGGTTATGTACGAGGCTAACAGGATGCTAACATCTGGTTATGTACGAGGCTAACAGGATGCTAACATCTGGTTATGTACGAGGCTAACAGGACGCTAACATCTGGTTATGTACGAGGCTAACAGGACGCTAACATCTGGTTATGTACGAGGCTAACAGGATGCTAACATCTGGTTATGTACGAGGCTAACAGGACGCTAACATCTGGTTATGTACGAGGCTAACGGGATCCTAACATCTGGTTATGTACGAGGCTAACAGGATGCTAACATCTGGTTATGTACGAGGCTAACAGGACGCTAACATCTGGTTATGTACGAGGCTAACAGGACGCTAACATCTGGTTATGTACGAGGCTAACAGGATGCTAACATCTGGTTATGTACGAGGCTAACAGGATGCTAACATCTGGTTATGTACGAGGCTAACAGGACGCTAACATCTGGTTATGTACGAGGCTAACAGGATGCTAACATCTGGTTATGTACGAGGCTAACAGGACGCTAACATCTGGTTATGTACGAGGCTAACAGGATCCTAACATCTGGTTATGTACGAGGCTAACAGGACGCTAACATCTGGTTATGTACGAGGCTAACAGGACGCTAACATCTGGTTATGTACGAGGCTAACAGGACGCTAACATCTGGTTATGTACGAGGCTAACAGGACGCTAACATCTGGTTATGTACGAGGCTAACAGGACGCTAACATCTGGTTATGTACGAGGCTAACAGGATCCTAACATCTGGTTATGTACGAGGCTAACAGGATGCTAACATCTGGTTATGTACGAGGCTAACAGGACGCTAACATCTGGTTATGTACGAGGCTAACAGGACGCTAACATCTGGTTATGTACGAGGCTAACAGGATCCTAACATCTGGTTATGTACGAGGCTAACAGGATGCTAACATCTGGTTATGTACGAGGCTAACAGGACGCTAACATCTGGTTATGTACGAGGCTAACAGGACTCTAACATCTGGTTATGTACGAGGCTAACAGGACGCTAACATCTGGTTATGTACGAGGCTAACGGGACGCTAACATCTGGTTATGTACGAGGCTAACGGGACGCTAACATCTGGTTATGTACGAGGCTAACAGGACGCTAACATCTGGTTATGTACGAGGCTAACAGGATCCTAACATCTGGTTATGTACGAGGCTAACGGGATCCTAACATCTGGTTATGTACGAGGCTAACAGGATGCTAACATCTGGTTATGTACGAGGCTAACAGGACGCTAACATCTGGTTATGTACGAGGCTAACAGGACGCTAACATCTGGTTATGTACGAGGCTAACAGGACGCTAACATCTGGTTATGTACGAGGCTAACAGGACGCTAACATCTGGTTATGTACGAGGCTAACGGGATCCTAACATCTGGTTATGTACGAGGCTAACAGGATGCTAACATCTGGTTATGTACGAGGCTAACAGGACGCTAACATCTGGTTATGTACGAGGCTAACGGGATGCTAACATCTGGTTATGTACGAGGCTAACGGGACGCTAACATCTGGTTATGTACGAGGCTAACGGGACGCTAACATCTGGTTATGTACGAGGCTAACAGGACGCTAACATCTGGTTATGTACGAGGCTAACAGGACGCTAACATCTGGTTATGTACGAGGCTAACAGGACGCTAACATCTGGTTATGTACGAGGCTAACAGGACGCTAACATCTGGTTATGTACGAGGCTAACAGGACGCTAACATCTGGTTATGTACGAGGCTAACAGGACGCTAACATCTGGTTATGTACGAGGCTAACAGGACGCTAACATCTGGTTATGTACGAGGCTAACAGGACGCTAACATCTGGTTATGTACGAGGCTAACAGGATGCTAACATCTGGTTATGTACGAGGCTAACAGGACGCTAACATCTGGTTATGTACGAGGCTAACAGGACGCTAACATCTGGTTATGTACGAGGCTAACAGGACGCTAACATCTGGTTATGTACGAGGCTAACAGGACGCTAACATCTGGTTATGTACGAGGCTAACGGGACGCTAACATCTGGTTATGTACGAGGCTAACGGGACGCTAACATCTGGTTATGTACGAGGCTAACGGGACGCTAACATCTGGTTATGTACGAGGCTAACAGGACGCTAACATCTGGTTATGTACGAGGCTAACAGGATGCTAACATCTGGTTATGTACGAGGCTAACAGGATCCTAACATCTGGTTATGTACGAGGCTAACAGGATGCTAACATCTGGTTATGTACGAGGCTAACGGGATGCTAACATCTGGTTATGTACGAGGCTAACGGGACGCTAACATCTGGTTATGTACGAGGCTAACGGGACGCTAACATCTGGTTATGTACGAGGCTAACGGGACGCTAACATCTGGTTATGTACGAGGCTAACGGGACGCTAACATCTGGTTATGTACGAGGCTAACGGGACGCTAACATCTGGTTATGTACGAGGCTAACGGGACGCTAACATCTGGTTATGTACGAGGCTAACGGGACGCTAACATCTGGTTATGTACGAGGCTAACAGGACGCTAACATCTGGTTATGTACGAGGCTAACAGGACGCTAACATCTGGTTATGTACGAGGCTAACAGGATGCTAACATCTGGTTATGTACGAGGCTAACGGGATGCTAACATCTGGTTATGTACGAGGCTAACAGGATGCTAACATCTGGTTATGTACGAGGCTAACAGGATGCTAACATCTGGTTATGTACGAGGCTAACAGGATGCTAACATCTGGTTATGTACGAGGCTAACAGGACGCTAACATCTGGTTATGTACGAGGCTAACAGGACGCTAACATCTGGTTATGTACGAGGCTAACAGGACGCTAACATCTGGTTATGTACGAGGCTAACAGGACGCTAACATCTGGTTATGTACGAGGCTAACAGGACGCTAACATCTGGTTATGTACGAGGCTAACAGGACGCTAACATCTGGTTATGTACGAGGCTAACAGGACGCTAACATCTGGTTATGTACGAGGCTAACAGGACGCTAACATCTGGTTATATACGAGGCTAACAGGATGCTAACATCTGGTTATGTACGAGGCTAACAGGACGCTAACATCTGGTTATGTACGAGGCTAACAGGACGCTAACATCTGGTTATGTACGAGGCTAACAGGATGCTAACATCTGGTTATGTACGAGGCTAACAGGATGCTAACATCTGGTTATGTACGAGGCTAACAGGATGCTAACATCTGGTTATGTACGAGGCTAACAGGACGCTAACATCTGGTTATGTACGAGGCTAACAGGATGCTAACATCTGGTTATGTACGAGGCTAACGGGACGCTAACATCTGGTTATGTACGAGGCTAACAGGACGCTAACATCTGGTTATGTACGAGGCTAACAGGATGCTAACATCTGGTTATGTACGAGGCTAACGGGACGCTAACATCTGGTTATGTACGAGGCTAACAGGACGCTAACATCTGGTTATGTACGAGGCTAACAGGATGCTAACATCTGGTTATGTACGAGGCTAACAGGATGCTAACATCTGGTTATGTACGAGGCTAACGGGACGCTAACATCTGGTTATGTACGAGGCTAACAGGACGCTAACATCTGGTTATGTACGAGGCTAACAGGATGCTAACATCTGGTTATGTACGAGGCTAACGGGATGCTAACATCTGGTTATGTACGAGGCTAACAGGACGCTAACATCTGGTTATGTACGAGGCTAACGGGATGCTAACATCTGGTTATGTACGAGGCTAACAGGATGCTAACATCTGGTTATGTACGAGGCTAACGGGACGCTAACATCTGGTTATGTACGAGGCTAACAGGACGCTAACATCTGGTTATGTACGAGGCTAACAGGACGCTAACATCTGGTTATGTACGAGGCTAACAGGACGCTAACATCTGGTTATGTACGAGGCTAACAGGATGCTAACATCTGGTTATGTACGAGGCTAACAGGACGCTAACATCTGGTTATGTACGAGGCTAACAGGACGCTAACATCTGGTTATGTACGAGGCTAACAGGATGCTAACATCTGGTTATGTACGAGGCTAACAGGACGCTAACATCTGGTTATGTACGAGGCTAACAGGATGCTAACATCTGGTTATGTACGAGGCTAACAGGACGCTAACATCTGGTTATGTACGAGGCTAACAGGATGCTAACATCTGGTTATGTACGAGGCTAACGGGATGCTAACATCTGGTTATGTACGAGGCTAACAGGACGCTAACATCTGGTTATGTACGAGGCTAACAGGATGCTAACATCTGGTTATGTACGAGGCTAACAGGACGCTAACATCTGGTTATGTACGAGGCTAACAGGATGCTAACATCTGGTTATGTACGAGGCTAACGGGATGCTAACATCTGGTTATGTACGAGGCTAACAGGACGCTAACATCTGGTTATGTACGAGGCTAACAGGACGCTAACATCTGGTTATGTACGAGGCTAACAGGACGCTAACATCTGGTTATGTACGAGGCTAACGGGATGCTAACATCTGGTTATGTACGAGGCTAACAGGACGCTAACATCTGGTTATGTACGAGGCTAACAGGACGCTAACATCTGGTTATGTACGAGGCTAACGGGACGCTAACATCTGGTTATGTACGAGGCTAACAGGACGCTAACATCTGGTTATGTACGAGGCTAACAGGATGCTAACATCTGGTTATGTACGAGGCTAACGGGACGCTAACATCTGGTTATGTACGAGGCTAACAGGACGCTAACATCTGGTTATGTACGAGGCTAACGGGATGCTAACATCTGGTTATGTACGAGGCTAACGGGACGCTAACATCTGGTTATGTACGAGGCTAACAGGACGCTAACATCTGGTTATGTACGAGGCTAACAGGACGCTAACATCTGGTTATGTACGAGGCTAACAGGACGCTAACATCTGGTTATGTACGAGGCTAACAGGACGCTAACATCTGGTTATGTACGAGGCTAACGGGATGCTAACATCTGGTTATGTACGAGGCTAACAGGACGCTAACATCTGGTTATGTACGAGGCTAACAGGACGCTAACATCTGGTTATGTACGAGGCTAACAGGACGCTAACATCTGGTTATGTACGAGGCTAACAGGATCCTAACATCTGGTTATGTACGAGGCTAACAGGATGCTAACATCTGGTTATGTACGAGGCTAACAGGACGCTAACATCTGGTTATGTACGAGGCTAACAGGACGCTAACATCTGGTTATGTACGAGGCTAACAGGACGCTAACATCTGGTTATGTACGAGGCTAACAGGACGCTAACATCTGGTTATGTACGAGGCTAACAGGACGCTAACATCTGGTTATGTACGAGGCTAACAGGATGCTAACATCTGGTTATGTACGAGGCTAACGGGATCCTAACATCTGGTTATGTACGAGGCTAACAGGATGCTAACATCTGGTTATGTACGAGGCTAACAGGATGCTAACATCTGGTTATGTACGAGGCTAACAGGATGCTAACATCTGGTTATGTACGAGGCTAACAGGACGCTAACATCTGGTTATGTACGAGGCTAACAGGACGCTAACATCTGGTTATGTACGAGGCTAACAGGACGCTAACATCTGGTTATGTACGAGGCTAACAGGACGCTAACATCTGGTTATGTACGAGGCTAACAGGACGCTAACATCTGGTTATGTACGAGGCTAACAGGATGCTAACATCTGGTTATGTACGAGGCTAACGGGATCCTAACATCTGGTTATGTACGAGGCTAACAGGATGCTAACATCTGGTTATGTACGAGGCTAACAGGATGCTAACATCTGGTTATGTACGAGGCTAACAGGATGCTAACATCTGGTTATGTACGAGGCTAACGGGACGCTAACATCTGGTTATGTACGAGGCTAACAGGACGCTAACATCTGGTTATGTACGAGGCTAACAGGACGCTAACATCTGGTTATGTACGAGGCTAACAGGATGCTAACATCTGGTTATGTACGAGGCTAACAGGACGCTAACATCTGGTTATGTACGAGGCTAACAGGACGCTAACATCTGGTTATGTACGAGGCTAACAGGACGCTAACATCTGGTTATGTACGAGGCTAACAGGACGCTAACATCTGGTTATGTACGAGGCTAACAGGACGCTAACATCTGGTTATGTACGAGGCTAACAGGATGCTAACATCTGGTTATGTACGAGGCTAACGGGATGCTAACATCTGGTTATGTACGAGGCTAACAGGACGCTAACATCTGGTTATGTACGAGGCTAACGGGATGCTAACATCTGGTTATGTACGAGGCTAACAGGATGCTAACATCTGGTTATGTACGAGGCTAACGGGACGCTAACATCTGGTTATGTACGAGGCTAACAGGACGCTAACATCTGGTTATGTACGAGGCTAACAGGACGCTAACATCTGGTTATGTACGAGGCTAACAGGACGCTAACATCTGGTTATGTACGAGGCTAACAGGATGCTAACATCTGGTTATGTACGAGGCTAACAGGACGCTAACATCTGGTTATGTACGAGGCTAACAGGACGCTAACATCTGGTTATGTACGAGGCTAACAGGATGCTAACATCTGGTTATGTACGAGGCTAACAGGACGCTAACATCTGGTTATGTACGAGGCTAACAGGATGCTAACATCTGGTTATGTACGAGGCTAACAGGACGCTAACATCTGGTTATGTACGAGGCTAACAGGATGCTAACATCTGGTTATGTACGAGGCTAACGGGATGCTAACATCTGGTTATGTACGAGGCTAACAGGACGCTAACATCTGGTTATGTACGAGGCTAACAGGATGCTAACATCTGGTTATGTACGAGGCTAACAGGACGCTAACATCTGGTTATGTACGAGGCTAACAGGATGCTAACATCTGGTTATGTACGAGGCTAACGGGATGCTAACATCTGGTTATGTACGAGGCTAACAGGACGCTAACATCTGGTTATGTACGAGGCTAACAGGACGCTAGGGTTTACCTGCAGTGAACAGCAATTGGCCCAGCGTCCAGGATGCTCTCTTGTTTCAGGTTAACCTCCTCCAAAAAATCCAAAACGCCTCCAGGGTCAGTCGGAACGCCGTGATCAGGCCACGCCCTAAAGTGATACTGCCACACTGTCCGCTCTGTGTTGCCCTGGAAGCATGCCCCAAGTTCAGAATGAGAATCATAGTTAGCATTATGTTGACTTTAACTCAGTCTTTGCTTAGCTTCTCACTAGCGTCGCTTGGTTTTAATTTAGCGATACCTGAGCATTTGCTCAGCATTACGTCAGAATCAGCTTCTAAATATCCAAGTATTAGTTTAGCATCAACTCAGTAACGGCCTAGCATTTAGTCCAGCACTAGACTATCATTGGCTCAACATTAACTCAGAATGAGTCTTTGCTTAATATTAGCTTAACATCGGTTATGGAATAATTTAGTTACTAGATTATTGTGTCCAAATCAGATCCCGAAGTTCTTTTATCTCATCCGATCCAGCTTGTGAAGCCAATCTGCCAAATTTTCTTTGCTGCTGATTTCATTTTATGTGTATATAAAAGCAGGACATCCTAAGATATTTTTTTGTGTAATGTAGCAAAAAAAACCCAAAACATTCTTTTGCTTTGTTTGCAGCACATTGTCGTTGAAATGTTGGATTTCTGTTAACAAGGGGCAGATATCATAAGCTTTTGCTTATTTCTGAGCCCTTTCATTCATCACCTGTGCTAAAAAAAGATTCAAGATGTGTTTGTTTTGTTCTGTTGATTTGAATTAATGAAATGTACATCAGCTGGATTGAAGCAGCTGGCCATTGCGGACCGGATTTGGACACCCTTTGTCTAATATTTGTTTAACATCATCTTAGCCTCTTAGCATACCTGTCCGACTTTGGAGAGTTTCAGTTCTCGCAGGATGTAATCGTGAGCGGCGGTTTCTCGCACATTTCGCACACGCATGGCGCCGTATTCTTTCAGAGCCGACACGTCGGGCCAATACTTCACACACTTACTCTGCCAAAACACACACACAGATCATCAACAAAACTAGCTTTAAGCTAGCAGAAAAATATGGTGCGCTGAGCTTTCTCACCTTCCCTCGCTCCACCTCCTTTGTTGTCATGACGATGACCCTAGAGTTAACCTGGAAGATCATCCTCCAAAAGTCACTGATGGTGTTCTGCAAGCAGCCCTGTGTAGCGATGTAGCTCTTTTTCACCTTGGTGCTGTTTGGATCCAGCTCCGACTGCAAAACACATCAGACCACCTTAAAAACACACTTCAAATAAAAATTTATAAAATAATAAGTACTGAAAACAGAATTAAATCCAGACCATAAAAAAATAATAAAAGCAAACAAACGTTAACATTCACACAGCCCCACACTTCTCTCCTCCTCCCAGCCACCAGAGGTCTCGCTCACGACTGGCTGAAAAGTTATCTCGGTGAACAAGACCTCCTTCTTTCAGCATCTCCCTCCAGGGGGTCGCCACAGCAAGTCAGTTTCTTCCATCTAACCCTATCTGCTGCATCTTCTTCAGTCACACCAACTATCTTCATGTCTTCCTTCACTGTATCCATGAACCTCCTCTTTGGTCTTCCTCTAGTCCTCTTTCCTGGTGGTTCCAAACCCAGCATCCTTCTTCTGATGTACTCTCTCTCTCTCCTCTGCACATGTCCAAACCATCTCAGTCTGACCTCTCTGACTTTAAAACCTCTAACATGTGCTGTTCCTCTGATCCTGTCCATCCTGGTCACTCCCAGAGAGATCCTCAGCATCTTCATCTCTGATACAAACATCTCTGTTTCCTGTCTTTTTCTAAGTGCCACTGTCTCTAGACCAATCAGCATGGCCGCTCTCACCACGCTGCCTCTAGACCAATCAGCATGGCCGCTCTCACCACACTGTCTCTAGACCAATCAGCATGGCCGCTCTCACCACACTGTCCCTAGACCAATCAGCATGGCCGCTCTCACCACACTGTCTCTAGACCAATCAGCATGGCCGCTCTCACCACGCTGTCTCTAGACCAATCAGCATGGCCGCTCTCACCACACTGTCTCTAGACCAATCAGCATGGCCGCTCTCACCACGGTTTTGTACACTTTCTCTTTCATTTTAGCTGAAACTCTTCAGTGACTGAGACCAATATGATCATACGTGAAACTTTGAATCTAAAAAACAAAAAATCACTAATGGTGTTCCTCAAGGTTCTATCTTGGGACCAAAGTTGTTCATAATGTATATAAACAACATTTCTAAGCTATTTAAAAATATGCACTGCCTTTTATTTGCTGATGACACCAGTCTGTACTTCTCTGGACCTGATCTCAACCTGCTCTTAGACACAGCCCAAAAAGATCTTGACATACTCAAAAAAATGGTGTGATTACAACAAATTATCAATAAATTTGGTCAAAACAAAATATATAGTCTTTGGAAACTGAAAAATAGATGAAAAAACTACAAACAAATTGATAACACTGAAATAGAGAGAGTCACATATATAAAATTTTTGGGCATCAACATTAGAAATGAAATGAAAGGAACATGTAGCTTATCTCAAAACTAAAATATCTAAAACGGTAAGAATACTGTGCAAATTTAAAGACAGATGGACGGACGGACAGACGGATAGATAAAAACTTTATTTATCTCCTGCAGGAGAATTTCTGGTGTCCAACAGCAACAGAAATCAAGTACAAACTAAATAAATAAAAACAACATACATATATAATAAAATAGGACTCAGTTCCTTCCAGAAACATCTGGCCTGATGGCTGAAGGGATGAACGACCTCCTAAAGCGCTCAGTCCTCCAGCGCAGTGAGAGGAACCTCTTACTTCAGGTCGTCTTCTGAGTGATGATAACATCATGTAGAGGGTGACGGGGGTTATTCATTAGTCACACATCAGACAGGTGGGCTATTAAAAACAAAAGCTTATTCTTCTTCCTTCGGCATTTCGCTTCAGGGGCGCCACAGCAAGTCAGTTTCTTCCATCTAACCCTATCTCCTGCATCCTCTTCGGTCACACCAACTATCTTCATGTCTTCCTTCACTGTATCCATGAACCTCCTCTTTGGTCTTCCTCTAGTCCTCTTTCCTGGTGGTTCCAAACCCAGCATCCTTCTTCTGATGTACTCTCTCTCTCTCCTCTGTACATGTCCAAACCATCTCAGTCTTGCCTCTCGAACTTTATCCCCAAAACCTCTAACACAGGGGTCACCAACACGGTGCCCGCGGGCACCAGGTCGCCCGCAGCGACCGCATCGGTCGCCCACGGGCCAGTTCTACAAATAGCACTAATCACAAATTAGCTCTGTCTAAAATTTTATTTAATTGTGTTGCTATTCTGTTTGAATTTTATTTACAGTGATGTAGATTTAAAAACGAATACAAAAAAAACATAAAAAAAATGTATATCACAAAAAAAAGTTTAATATTCGGACTCAGCTTTGCTGAGATGAGCTCGTAGCGCGTTTTCTACCCACAAAAACATGGCAGAAAAAAGGAAGAAAACTTGGAGGAAGAGTTCTTTTTTACCAGCGTGAACCATGTGTGTGACCGTGCGACCGTGGCGATGCGTAAGCGGCACAACATGGAGAGAAATTTCCGTACATGTCACAAAAGCTACCATGCTAACTACCCACCAGGCAGCGCAGTACGGACGGAAAAAGCCCGTGACTTAAAGGCAGCGTTGGGCAAACAGCAGTCTTTTTTTACGAGGCCGGTAAAAAAACTCTCAAAAAGCAACTGAAGCCTCATTTAGAGAAAAAAAAAAGAAGGCACAGTACACTGGTGAAGAGCATGCGATGCCAGGTCTCCCACTAACAAAGAAACAACTGCCAGATGTTGGTGGCAACATGTCACTACCATGGCAAAGATAAATTTTAATATATTGAAATACTGTTACAGATGTGTTGCTAAGTGTAACAGATGTGATGATTTGTTTTAATGATTAGTACAAATGTGATAAGATTTATTTTGAAAGGAGTAGATTTTTGTTAAAACATTTGTACAAACATGGTTCAGAGTTTATGATTTGATAACTGTTGTAAAAATGGAAAAAGATTTCCTGTAAAATGTTGTGGAAGTGATCGTTTGGATATTTCATATTGAAATGTATCTGTTTAATCAGACTGAAATAATTATTGTGATGGATCATTAACGATCAGTCTCTTCACATCATTAATAATAATATCAAATTAAACTGTGGAACGTTGTTATTTCAGAAGTGTATTATCAAAGTGGTAGCCCTTTGCGTTACTCAGTGCCCTTGAAGTAGCCCTCACTATCAAAGAAGTTGGTGACCCCTGATCTAACATGTGCTGTTCCTCTGATCCTCCATCCTGGTCACTCCCAGAGAGATCCTCAGCATCTTCATCTCTGATACAAACATCTCAAAAGCATGGCGCTTGAATGACCCGTAACGATTAAAAGTTATTGCTTTGGTTAAAATTGTGTTCCGAGCAATTGATGCAGTACCACCACCTCTTCTTCCCTCTGGTTGAAAATAAAAAATGAAAATTTGGAGGTGAAGCCTCAGTGAGAACAGACGGTGCCTCTGGGGTTCAGATCATCATTAATCTCTGGATATTTTCTCTACTCCAGTACTTTCTTCCTAATTAATCTTATTTCTGTCTTAATGGAGACCACAACAGGAGACCCTGTCCTTCCTGACTGAAGACTTCCACCAGACTCCTTGACACCCAGCAATCAGATTTGTAGCAACAACAGAAATATTCCACCAAGTCATCCTTCCAGACGGACGTGCAGGAGCTGTTTTCAGGATGAGTGACCACACTACAGTCTCCCTCCCAGCAGGTGTGTCTGGTCCCCAGTAACATCCAGTCACCAAACCTTGGAGAGACTCTAAACAAGTTGAAGATGAAGTTCAGGAGAAACGGCCGTAAGCTTGCAGAGACCAAGACTGACCCCTCATTTTATCACAGACGTTCAGCCACAGCAGCTCTCTCCTCTACACACTGGGCATGCTCAGTTCCATAGGAGGGGCCTCGTCATCTGAGCTGCACGGCAGGTCACGTGGCAACGCCCTCCTCACTTCAGAGACTCCTTTACTGAACGTTGTTTTAGAGGCAGTGACAGAAGCTCCAGACTACCATCAGCTGTTCCACCTCGGTCTTGATCAAGTCCCCTCATTTCATTTGGAAGAGAAATCAGACAGAGCTCTGAAGACTGATCGAGGTGGTGGGTTTCCTCTGGGTTACTGCACAAGACGAGGCTGGCAGCAGATTTTTTAACTCTGGAGTGTTCTTTACAGAGAGCTCACGTGCTCTGGAAATCTCCTCGTTCATGTTACGTGTGAATGACATTGGAATTACTTGTACAATCAGTAGTCAGTACTCTCTATAGTCTGTTTCATTCATTTCTACACTGTCATAAATCACAATTACACACACTCTTCTTGTGATTTATAAAGTTATGTTAGAGCCTAGCGCCACCGTGTGGAAACATAAAAATACTACATTTTCACTGTACTTCCTGTTGTAGTATCCCACCTTAAACCGAGGGCTTGACGTCCAGCCAAATGCTTCTTTTTTTGTCTTTAACAGCGTTGTAAAGTTGAATTAGGCTTAAAAGGTTTTATTTTTACTTCTGCTTTAAACCCCTTTCAGTCTCTGTTTTTTTTTTGTTTTTTATTTTCAGTCAAATGAAGTTTACTAACTCTTAAAGCGACTCGTACATCAGATGATAGGATCCCGTTAGCCTCGTACATAACCAGATGTTAGGATCCCGTTAGCCTCGTACATAACCAGATGTTAGGATCCCGTTAGCCTCGTACATAACCAGATGTTAGCATCCTGTTAGCCTCGTACATAACCAGATGTTAGCGTCCTGTTAGCCTCGTACATAACCAGATGTTAGGATCCCGTTAGCCTCGTACATAACCAGATGTTAGCGTCCTGTTAGCCTCGTACATAACCAGATGTTAGCATCCTGTTAGCCTCGTACATAACCAGATGTTAGCATCCTGTTAGCCTCGTACATAACCAGATGTTAGCATCCTGTTAGCCTCGTACATAACCAGATGTTAGGATCCCGTTAGCCTCGTACATAACCAGATGTTAGCGTCCTGTTAGCCTCGTACATAACCAGATGTTAGCATCCTGTTAGCCTCGTACATAACCAGATGTTAGCATCCTGTTAGCCTCGTACATAACCAGATGTTAGCATCCTGTTAGCCTCGTACATAACCAGATGTTAGCATCCTGTTAGCCTCGTACATAACCAGATGTTAGCATCCTGTTAGCCTCGTACATAACCAGATGTTAGCATCCTGTTAGCCTCGTACATAACCAGATGTTAGCGTCCTGTTAGCCTCGTACATAACCAGATGTTAGCGTCCTGTTAGCCTCGTACATAACCAGATGTTAGCATCCTGTTAGCCTCGTACATAACCAGATGTTAGCGTCCTGTTAGCCTCGTACATAACCAGATGTTAGCGTCCTGTTAGCCTCGTACATAACCAGATGTTAGCATCCTGTTAGCCTCGTACATAACCAGATGTTAGCATCCTGTTAGCCTCGTACATAACCAGATGTTAGCATCCTGTTAGCCTCGTACATAACCAGATGTTAGCGTCCTGTTAGCCTCGTACATAACCAGATGTTAGCGTCCTGTTAGCCTCGTACATAACCAGATGTTAGCGTCCTGTTAGCCTCGTACATAACCAGATGTTAGCGTCCTGTTAGCCTCGTACATAACCAGATGTTAGCGTCCTGTTAGCCTCGTACACCTTAAAAGCAGCTTCTATCACCTAATGTTACTTTTATTACGTTTTTATCATCCTGTAACAGTCAATACAGTATGTGTGTGTGTGTGTGTGTGTGTGTGGGTGAATACAGTGAACCCTCGTTTATGAAAAAACTCACCACGATAGCTGAAAATCCACAAAGACACATGTTTACAGTATTTAGGAGCACCAATCATAGGCTAGATTAGAAGACTTGGGTCTGATTAAACATTCGGTGCTTTTCAAGAAAATCTGTGATATTTCTTTAATAATACATAAGAAGTCAAACCGCAAAGTAGTAAGGGTTCACTGTATGCGAGTGTGTGTGTACCGAAGCAGGCGACACCACCCTGATGATGTTGGCGTTGATGTAGTCGGACCCCGGCTCGTTTGGATCTCCATCATCCAGCACCACCCGCGTGTGGTCGACTGCGGAGAAAAGCAGGGAGGTTGGTTTTTATGTCTTAAGGTGGTTGTGTAGAGATAGAGAGGGACCTCACAGGGCAGGATGTTCTTGTATCGGTTCTTGTTTTTGTTCTCTGGTCTCTGGCCTTCTTTCCGGCTGTACAGCAGCTTACACTCCTGCTGCTGTAACGTCTACGACAACAAGAAACACCTTAAAACCTGTAGCCTCTGTTAGATCTTCTAATTCCACCTTAAAACTAATGGAACACCTTTAACTTGTAAAACATCCTTAAAACTAATATCTCCTCAGACCACCTTAAAACATGGAGGAGGTAAACAGCTTTAAACTGCTAATCAAAATTAAAAACAGATTTGAAAAAGTATTTAAGCCTTTGAACAAGTTTTAAGGTGGTATTAGAAGATAAGAGTTTTAAGGTGGTCCAGTGTTTTAACTAACTGTTTAAATATCTTACCTCAAATTCTTCCCAGAATCCCTGTTTTACTTTATCGGTGGCTTCAGCCAGTTTGCTCAGCTCTCGCACTCTAATTTCAATCTCAGCGGCGTTGATCCGAGTGGTGTTGAGCGGCTGCAGAGAATCAGAGTATTTAGTCGACATTCAAACAGTCCTGAATAGATATCAGAAGTCCATAAGAACCTGTTTCAGCTGCAGTACGGTCCCCAGAGTTTCCACCATGGGATTTTTTTTATAATGCTCCACCAGATCAGTAAGAGAATCAAACTTCTCTCCTCCTCCAACGTCGTATTTCAGGTCATGCTGGTAGAATAAACACAGTTTTAAATATTGTAAATCATCTCAGACAGAGTTTGATGGATCTACCTGGCAGCGAATCATCACGTGTGTAACTTTGGGTTTGCTATCGCTCGCGTCCGTTTTATCGTCTCCGGTTCGAACGGACAGAACAAAATCCCCTGGGTGGCTCTGGCTCTCTCTCACCAGGAAGCTGCCGTTTTTTCCTTTTTCAGTCAGAAGTTTTTCTGCTTCCCGACCCGACAGGTGACCGTGGAACCACCTGGAAGCAGACAGAGAAACTAGAACCTTTAGCTGGATGCGGCATTCATCATGGCATCGCTATAGCAACTGGTTGAGCAGGTTGGAGCTTCCTTCTCAGCTACTTTAACAACAGCCACCTTGCTGTAGATAGTTTTACTACTAGCTACCTTACGACCAACAACTTTACAATCCTGTTTTGGTGACTTGACGAGAGTTTCGGCTAGTTTACTAAAGTATATTCTAAGTGTGTTTCAATTTCCTTTTCAGTATATTTTAGCTACCTTATTAAGACATTTCAGCAACTTCATGACAAATTGGGCAACTTACCAAGAGAGTTTCAGCTACGTTTTCAGCCTGTTTGAGCTACTTTTTCCTTTCTCAGCACGTTTGACTGACTAAGTGTTTTTTCAACCATCGTTTTGATGTGTTAAAGCTCCATTTTTAGCAGATTTACAAGTGTGTTCCATTCCTTCCACTAAAGTTAGAAACTTTTTAATACTTTTAGCTTCTTTTTAAAGAGTGTTTGCCAAGATATTTTACAAGCCGTTTTTTCAGAGTTTTCACTACTTTATTTTTAACCAACCTTATTAAAGTGACTTAGCCAAGTTTTTTTACTTTCATGTTTTGGCAACATTGTTATTGTAATAAAAGAGTATTTGAACAACTTTCCATGTTTAACCGTTAATGATCCTTCTGCAGGTTGACCTACCAAAACCTTGATACGACTTTTACCTCCTCTAGATAGTCAAGTCAAAAGCTCTCTTTTAGAACTTTAGAGTTAACTCTTGGTTGTTTTGCACATATTTTAATATTTCTTCAGTCTGTTACTAGAAGCATCTGATTGATTTTTAGTCATCACCTTTCTGATGTGGGATCTGCACAGTTCAACGGGTACTTGAGCTCAATAACATCTCCATTTTTCTCTTTCAGCTGCCCGTGATGCTCCATGTAATACTGCACCAGCTCTGCAAGAGTAGCAAATTTCTCCCCGCCGTAAAGATCATAAAAATCACCCGTGTTTTGAATCTTAATGTGGGTGACAGCTCCATTTCGCCTGCAAGGAAAACACAAATACACACATCAAAGCCTTGTTTTAATGTCAAAAGAAATCTTTTTTCTAGCAGAGGACTGTAGCTGACTTCCTTTTTAGTGGTAGTTCATCTATAGCTTGAACTGAGTAAATGTGATTAAAACCCTTCACTTGTTTCAGAGTTGATATGCTTTCCAGACGTTCGACCATCCTCTGTTCCAAACCAGCTGACTCTATGCGGTGCTTGCTGTTCAAAAGAGTTTCCTTTTAAGCCCCGTATCTTAACGATCAGAAGTGGCACCGTACCAAAAGGACCAGTCACCTGATTAGAAACCATTCACACTAATGTTCTCCTGGTGTTCTCTACTACATCCTCCTTACAACAACACACACACAGGTGTGTGTGTTTTTAAAAAGAGAGTGGGAGCTAAACTGAGTTTGGTTGGGTTTTATTTACAATGATGACAAACTACATACATTTTTTAATCATCATCAATCAAACCCATCGAAGTCCTCGTCTTCCGTTTCTGAAATCTCCATCAAACACACCAGGTTCACTTTCTGTGCCGTACAGCTTCTCAGAAATGATGCCAGCTTTTGCGAAAGCTTGAACAACTGCGCCAAAAGACACGGAAGCCCAAACATCTATAATCCATTCACAAATTGTAGTGGAACTTGCCCGCCCGGCGTTGCCTTCCTCACTTGGTGAAACTGTGGTCTTCATCAGTTATACATCGGTCCCACTTCTTTGCTCTATGATCCACTGATCGAGTCTTTCCTCCAACTCAGCTACGTCTTCTTGAACCTGTTGGAGCTCATTAATCTTAAATTCTCTGGCTGGATTTCCACGTTCCTCCTCGTAGCTGATGGTCCTCAGTTTAAACTGGGTCTCTAACATTTGCAGATGTTCTTCATAATGAACAACCCACGCTTCGCCTTGTAATGCTCTCTTGGTGTTCTCTACTACATCCTCCTTAACAACAACAACACACTGCACTACTTGAAGAGAATCCAAGACATAGTATGTGTGCCTTAAAGTCATGAAAATACGGTATTTTTACTGGAGTATTTCAGAACCTTTTAGAGTATTTTAGAGTATTTTTACTGGAGTATAAATCTTACCTGACTGAAAGAGTAAAATCTCCAGGATTGCTTTTACTGGGTCTTGCTAAGAAACTTCCATCAACCCCTCGAGTCAGGAGGAGGTTTTCAGCCTCCACCCCTGTGATATTAGGGTGGAACCACCTGGTGGGACACACACACACACACACACACACACACACACACACACACACACACACACACACACACACACACACACACACACACACACACACACACACACACACACACACACACACACACACACACACACACACACACACACACACACACACACACACACACACACACACCTTTAACTCTCCTAAAAACTTGTTCTAAAGAAACTTTAAGCACTATTTTAAAATGACTCATTCAATCAAGTCAAAGATTTTCATTAGAACTAATAATATTGATCTTTTTTAAAGTTGAAGGTTTTTATTATTAAAATGAATTCAGATGACAGGTGTTGTTAAGTTAACCTTTAAAAATCATCCCCTTCTTTCTACCGTCGCTTTTAAATCTATTTAAAACACACAAACACATCAGAACGATTTACTTCTAGCCGCCAAACAGAAGGAAATCAGCTGATTTTTCTTTGATTACCTCCGAGAAGTCATTTTTTTCCTCTTTTTCTCACTTCCTCGCTAGCAGTAGCTTGCAGACAGCTAACGTTTCCAAACACACTTCCTGTTAATGAATCCGTTAACGTGGAAACACCCGCTCAGCACCGGCTTTAGGAATTCATCCAGCATCCAGGAGAAATCTGAGATGTTTTATAAAAGCAGACAGAGGAGGGGGAACAAGCCTTTAGGCCTCAGATCCTGCCCAGCTAGGGGGCTGTCACGTCACCAACATGCGACAAAATACAGCGTGCTGGGATTTTAACGCATGCGCGTTACACACTTTAACTTCATAACGTGTTCAGAAGCTATTTGGAACATATTAAAAATAAGTTAAATATGTAAACTTAACATTAATAACTATGATTAGATATGAATAATATTTCATAAATATAATCATTTCCATATAAGTAACTGTAAATACAACTAATTAAGGTTAGTTTAATTGGATATAATTCACACACAAGACAGTTCAAAGTGTTTTACAAGAAAGAAGAAGTACATTAAAATCACAAAAAATAAAAAAAGAGAAAGAGTGATTTATCTTCAGCTTAGACGTAAACATTGCCCTATTGTCGATCTATCTCACAGCCTCAGGAAGTGTTTTCGCCATGTTTAGTCCTCTAGACACCAGCAGGAGGCCGGTCCCAGGGGTCCTCAGAGTTCTAGATGGTTCATGTTTAGTCCTGACTCTAGACACCAGCAGGAGGCCGGTCCCAGAGGTCCTCAGAGTTCTAGATGGTTCATGTTTAGTCCTGACTCTAGACACCAGCAGGAGGCCGGTCCCAGAGGTTCTCAGAGTTCTAGATGGTTCATGTTTACTCCTGACTCTAGACACCAGCAGGAGGCCGGTCCCAGAGGTCCTCAGAGTTCTAGATGGTTCATGTTTAGTCCTGACTCTAGACACCAGCGGGAGGCCGGTCCCAGAGGTCCTCAGAGTTCTAGATGGTTCATGTTTAGTCCTGACTGTAGACACCAGCAGGAGGCCGGTCCCAGGGGTCCTCAGAGTTCTAGATGGTTCATGTTTAGTCCTGACTCTAGACACCAACGGGAGGCCGGTCCTTGAGGTCCTCAGAGTTCTAGGGGCAGAGGTAGCATTTGCACCTTTCTTTGACTGATGAAGGCATTGATCTCATTATTGTTGGTCTTGGTTTGCTTGGCCAGATGTCTGGGAACCATTAAAACAAAAACGAAAGCAATTTCTCAATGAAGTGGTTCACAGTGATAACTTTTGTACAAAACAAAATTAAAATAAGGGGTTAATTATTATCTGACTTTATCAAATTTTGTGAAATATATGCAGACTGAGATGTTTTATAAGACTCTTCTTGATGATAAACTATTTGGACGTAGATTAGAAATGAGAGCCTGGGAAAGTGCGTCCTACAGAAAACCATATGAAACAATACAAAAAGCAAAGCCTGCTTGAGGCCATGGAAATAAAACACACTTTTATTTTAAAAAGAATAAAAACATTATCATTGTAAAAATAGTACAACAAAATGTTATAGTATTAATACATAATAAATTAAATTTTATAATGTTGCAACTTGAGGGTTAACATGCAATAAAGACAAGGCAAGTTTATTTATAATAGCACACTTTATGTACAGGACAATTCAAAGTGCTTCAGATGAACATTAAAACATTATAGAAAAGAAAGTAAAAGAATAAAAGCATGATTTAAATCAAAGAGCTTAAAAGAAGATGTGCAAATGTGAACTTCTAAACAAAATCTATGAGAACAAGTGGGTCTTTAACTTGGATTTAAATAAACTGAGTGTTTCAGCTGATCTGAGGCTTTCTGGGAGTTTGTTCCAGACATGCGGAGCATAAAAGCTGAATGCAGCTTCTCCATGCCTGGTTCTGACTCTAGAAACTGATAAGTGATGGTTGATAAGTGATGCTGTAAACAGAAATCCTTTTACATTTTATTTAAACCCAACAAATGAAAATGAAATAATTAAAATAGTAAAGCAATTTAAATCAAAAACATCTAAAGATACACTTAACATTGATATGAATTTAATAAAGAATACAATAGAACATATTGCACAGCCTCTAACATATATTTGCAATAAGTCTTTTCAAATCGGTAAATTTCCTGAAAAAATGAAAATAACTAGAGTTATTCCAGTCTATAAAAATGGCAATAAACACTTATTTTCAAATTATCGGCCTATATCCATACTTCTACAGTTTTCAAAAATAATAGAAAAAGTATTTGTAATAAGATTAGATAAATTTATAGAGAAACACCAGCTCCTTAGTGACAAACAATATGGGTTTAGACAAAACCGATCCACTAATATGGCTGTTACAGAACTAATAGAAAATATTACTACATCAATAGACTCAAATAATTATGGCATCGGTATTTTCATAGACCTTAAGAAAGCTTTCGACACCATAGATCATAATATATTACTGAGCAAACTAGACAGATTTGGTTTTCGAGGAGCTGCATATACGTACATGGCTTCAGAGCTACTTAGAAAATAGATATCAGTATGTACAAATAAAGGAGGAAAAATCTGATTTATTAAAAGTCATATGTGGAATTCCACAAGGCTCAACGCTGGGGCCTAAACTCTTTATCCTGTACATCAATGATTTGTGTTACACATCCAAACTAATAAATTATGTACTGTTTGCAGACGACACTACTCTTTACTTTTCAGGAAAAGACCTGAACCAAATGATACAATCAGTTGAAAGAGAATTGAGTAAAATAAAAATATGGTTTGACATAAATAAATTATCATTAAATATTGAAAAAACAAAATTTATAGTATTTACAAAATTAAAAGTACCTAAACAAATTCAAATTATGCTTAATAACACCCCATTGGAACGAGCTTACGACAGTAAGTTCCTTGGAATGATTATAGATCACAAATTAAGCTGGAAATCACACATAAATTATACAAAAAATAAACTGTCTAAAGTAATAGCAATCATTTATAAATTCAGATTTGTCCTAAATAAAAAAAGTTTGTTTATGTTATATAATACATTAGTACTTCCATATATAACTTATTGTATCGAGATTTGGGGAAATACGTACAAAACTAACACAAAACCAATTTATATTTTACAAAAAAAAGCAATACGAGCAATAACATTCTCATCTTATAATCAACCTACCAATAATCTATTTATAAATTTAAAAACATTAAAGTTCTATGATCTAGTGGAATTACACACTTTAAAATGTATGTTTAAGATAAAAAAAAAACATGATGTCAAACTCTCTACAAAATATGTTTATTATTAGGAAAAGTCCATACGAACTAAGAGGAAATGATGTGTTCATTAAAAATAAATTTAGAACAAATGTTAAAAAATTCTGTATTTCTATTAAAGGTGTGGATCTTTGGAATAATTGTGATGATGAACTTAAATTGTGTTTAAATCTTTTATGTTTAAAAAAGAAATTTAAGTTATTAATACTTAAAAAATATGCAAGTCTTGATGGTTAAATTCAAGCTTATATAAAAAGTAAACAATTATGATGTGTTATGATTATGTTATGTGTTACAATTATGTGTTATGATTATGTTATGTGTTATGTGTTATGATGTGTTATGATTATGTTATATGTTATGATGTGTTATGATTATGTTATGTGTTACTGTGTTATGATGTATTATGATATTATTATGTTATGTGTTATAACAATTATGATGACTTAGTATTTACTTATGTCTTTTTGCTTTTATGATGACATAAAAAAAAAAAAAAAGGGTCGGCGTAATAAGCGTTTGCTTCAGCCGTTACCTTTTCGGTCCTTTGCTGGAATATGGTTATTTTCTTTATTTCATTGATATGAGGTTGCACTGTGACCGAAATAAATAAATAAATAAATAAATAAAAATAAAAATAAAACAGATCCAGATGACCTGAGGGGTCTGGTAGGTTCATACTGAATCAGGAGATACCTAAATCATTCAGAGCCTTATAGATTGGCAACAGAGCTTTGAAGTCTATCCTCTACCGGACAGACAACCAGTGTAAAGAACTCAGAACTGGACTGATGTGTCCACTTTTCTGGTCTCAGTGAAAACTCTGATGGCAGAGTTCTGGATGAGCTGCAGCTGTCTAACTGATTTTTCCGTAAAGACAGTAAAGACGCTGTTACAATAATCAAGCTAACTGAAGATGAATGCATGGACTACTGTTTCCAGGTTTTGTTGAGACATCAGGTTTTTGTTCCTTGAGATGTTTTTCAGGTGATAATAGGCTGATTAGTCACTGCCTTGATGTGTTTTTTAAAAAAGGTCTGAGTCTATCACTACACCCAGATTCCAGGCCTGGTTGGTGTTTTTTTAGCTATAAAGACTGAAGCTCTGTGGTAACCTGCAGTTGTTTCTCTTTGGCTTAAAAAAACAACCACCTCAGTTTTGGTTTTGTTCAGCTGAAGAAAGTTGAGACACATCCAGTCATTAATCTCATCAATACATTTTCAAAAAGTCTGTACAGGGCTTCGGTGTCCTGGTAATACTGTACAATATTGTATATATGTGTATCATCTGCATAGCTATGAAAACTAATATTGTTCTTCTTTATAACTTGGGCCAGTGGGAGCATAAAGATGTTAAAAAGAAGGGGCCCCAGGATGGAACCCTGGGGAACTCCACATGTAATTTCTGTCTGCTCAGATACAAAGTTACCAATTGACACAAAGTACTTTCTGTTCTCTAAGTATGTTCTGAACCAGCGTAGCACAGGACCAGATAGACCCCAGTTCTCCAGTCGTTGCAGTAATATACAGTGGTCAACTGTATCAAATGCAGCACTGACATCCAGTGAAACCAACATGGACATGTTTCCAGCATCTATGTTCAGGCATACCATATGTCGTTGATGACTTTGGTCAGTGCTGTGGTGCTGTCTGAAACCTGACTTGAGGACTTAATAGTTGTTGTTTTGTCTGAAAAAGTCATTTAGCTGATGAAAAACGGCTTTTTCAATGATCATACTTAAATATGGCAGATTGGAGATCGTCCTATAGTTGCTCATCTGTGTTTCATCTTGGTTGTCTACTTTTGGCAGAGGTTTCAACATCCACTGTTAAAGATGAGTTCACACTCTGTAGCAGATCTGGCTTCAAAGTCTTACAAACGTTTTTTTTTGTAGCAAACTAGTGGGCAAAATGTCCAGACAGCATGAAGAGGAGTTCAGCTGACATAGGATGTCCTTCAGGTCTTTGCTGTTAATGGGAGAAAAACTGTGTCATGGTGTTCAGAATCAGTGGACACAAGCACATGATCTGAACTTGCTGTTGATGAACCAACTGCTTGCCTAATATTTTGGATTTTCATAAAAAACTAAAGAAAGAAAAAAACATTTTGAATTAATCGATGTAATGGATAAATAATAGTGGCACGGTGGTGCAGTAGTTAGCACGATGGCCTTACAGAAGGTTGGGGACGAGGCTTGAAATACTGGAATGAGTGTGTGTGGCCCTGCGACAGACTGTTGACTTGTTTGGGGTGTACCCTCCCTCTTGCATTAAATCAGCTGGAATAGGCTCAGTTACTCCCTGGGACCTCATTGGGTACAAGCAGTTCTAAAGATGGAATCAAATCAAATCAAACTTTATTTGTAAAGCACTTCTAAACAAAAAGCTACACAAAGTGCTGAACAGAACAGTTAAAAACTCAAACAGCATTAGAAATTCAGATAAAAAAACAAACAAAAACAAACAAACAAACGAAAAAAAACCACAACCCCCCCACACACAGACACCCCTCATAACTCCTCTCCCCGCTCCCAACTCTCCCTTTTTCACGTGAACCGCTAGTTACTGTCTCTTTAACTGAAATAAAAATCTGTCCAGATGCTGTGAGGAAATAATGACTGGGGATCGATCCACACCAGGAGTCGGCCTGCCCATGACTGCAGCGGCCAAAACCACAGGGGTCCGCACCACCCAGGCCAGTCAGACCCCCACAGACTGAGCAGGCAGAGCTGATGGAACGGAGGATCCCCATGAGGAAACACTGGATTAAGACACAGAATAAGACTATAGAATAAAAACTAAAACCAGTAAAACCCCTAAATAATAAAGAACTCTGTATAAAAATAGGACAGTAAACAAACATGAAAAACATCTTAATAAACAAAAATAAAAATCAGGTAAAAGCCAAGTTAAAAAGGTGGGTTTTCAGCCTCTTCTTAAAAACATGAACAGACTACGGCCCTGAGTTCCTTTGGCAGGTTATTCCACAGGCGAGGACCAAAATACTAGAATGATGCCTCACCATGAGTTTTTGTTCTAACATGTGGTACTACTAAAAGGCCGATACCAGAAGACCTCAGGGTCCGTGAGGGGTCATACCTCGCAAGGAGGTCAGATAAATAAGAAGGCCCAAGACCGTTAAGACTTTTAAAAACCTTTAAAAGAACCTTAAAATCCATCGTGAAACACACAGGGAGCCAATGCAATGATTTTAAAACTGGGGTAATGTGTTCCCGGCCCCTGGTCCTTTTTAGAACTCGTGCCGCCGAGTTCTGGAGTAGCTGTAGACTATAAATACTGTTTTTCAGGGAGACCAGAAAGCAGGGCATTACAATAATCTATTCTACTAGAAATAAAAGCATGCATCAGAACCTCAGTGCTGGCAAGAGAAAGAAATGGACAAACTCTGGCTATGTTTTTAAGATGATAAAATCCCGTCTTTTTTACGTTTTTTAACAAAACTAACAAGAAAAACTAATAGATAAATGGCACCCCCATATTACCTGTTGACCCTATTTAAATATAGCTGTTTTAGATTTTTGTGCTTGAAAATGTAAAAATGTTATATTTAATTTCTCCTTTCATCTCTATAGACCTGTTCTAAGCATTCTATTCGGAACAAATAGAATGACAACAAAGCTAAACATTCCACTTCTATGTGATGTCACATGTCCTTCATGATGTCATCAAGCCATGAGAATAAAAAGGCAAAATGAAACAACTTGACGCACTGTAAAAAACATCTTACAGATAACAATATGGATAAACATTTCACTGCAACTGGGCAGGAACAATCTTTTATGTTACCCAGTATAGCAGAAGAGGATGAAACTGAAGTTTTACCAACAGATGAAGAAGGAACTGAGGTGTCACCAACAATTGAAGAAGGAACAGAGATGTCACCAACAAATGAAGAAGGAACAGAACTGACACCAACAAATGAAGAAGGAACAGAGCTGACACCAACAAATGAAGAAGGAACAGAGATGTCACCAACAAATGAAGAAGGAACAGAGCTGACACCAACAGATGAAGAAGGAACAGAGCTGACACCAACAAATGAAGAAGGAACAGAGATGTCACCAACAAATGAAGAAGGAACAGAGATGACACCAACAGATGAAGAAGGAACAGAGCTGACACCAACAAATGAAGAAGGAACAGAGATGTCACCAACAAATGAAGAAGGAACAGAGCTGACACCAACAAATGAAGAAGGAACAGAGATGTCACCAACAAATGAAGAAGGAACAGAGCTGACACCAACAAATGAAGAAGGAACAGAGCTGTCACCAACAGATGAAGAAGGAACAGAGCTGTCACCAACAGATGAAGAAGGAACAGAGCTGACACCAAAAAATGAAGAAGGAACAGAGATGTCACCAACAGATGAAGAAGGAACAGAGCTGTCACCAACAGATGAAGAAGGAACAGAGCTGACACCAACAAATGAAGAAGGAACAGAGCTGACACCAACAAATGAAGAAGGAACAGAGATGTCACCAACAGATGAAGAAGGAACAGAGCTGTCACCAACAGATGAAGAAGGAACAGAGCTGACACCAACAAATGAAGAAGGAACAGAGATGTCACCAACAAATGAAGAAGGAACAGAGATGACACCAAAAAATGAAAAAGGAATTGAGGTGTCAGCAAAAAATGGAAAAGGAATTGAGGTGTCACCAAAAAACGGAAAAGGAATTGAGGTGTCACTGAAAAATGGAAAAGGAATTGAGGTGTCAGCAAAAAATGGAAAAGGAATTGAGGTGTCACCAAAAAATGGAAAAGGAATTGAGGTGTCAGCGAAAAATGGAAAAGCTATTGAGGTGTCAGCGACAGCAAAAAATGGAAAAGGAATTGAGGTGTCAGCAAAAAATGGAAAAGGAATTGAGGTGTCAGCGAAAAATGGAAAAGGAATTGAGGTGTCAGCAAGAAATGGAAAAGGAATTGAGGAATCACTGAAAAATGGAAAAGGAATTGAGGTGTCAGCAAAAAATGGAAAAGGAATTGAGGTGTCAGCGAAAAATGGAAAAGGAATTGAGGTGTCACCAAAAAACGGAAAAGGAATTGAGGTGTCAGCAAAAAATGGAAAAGGAATTGAGGTGTCAGCGAAAAATGGAAAAGGAATTGAGGTGTCAGCAAAAAATGGAAAAGGAATTGAGGTGTCAGCAAAAAATGGAAAAGGAATTGAGGTGTCACCAAAAAACGGAAAAGGAATTGAGGTGTCAGCGAAAAATGGAAAAGGAATTGAGGTGTCACCAAAAAATGGAAAAGGAATTGAGGAATCACTGAAAAATGGAAAAGGAATTGAGGTGTCAGCAAAAAATGGAAAAGGAATTGAGGTGTCAGCGAAAAATGGAAAAGGAATTGAGGTGTCACCAAAAAACGGAAAAGGAATTGAGGTGTCAGCAAAAAATGGAAAAGGAATTGAGGTGTCAGCGAAAAATGGAAAAGGAATTGAGGAATCACTGAAAAATGGAAAAGGAATTGAGGTGTCAGCGAAAAATGGAAAAGGAATTGAGGCATCACCAAAAAATGGAAAAGGAATTGAGGTGTCAGCGAAAAATGGAAAAGGAATTGAGGTGTCAGCGAAAAATGGAAAAGGAATTGAGGTGTCAGCAAAAAATGGAAAAGGAATTGAGGCATCACCAAAAAATGGAAAAGGAATTGAGGTGTCAGCGAAAAATGGAAAAGGAATTGAGGTGTCAGCAAAAAATGGAAAAGGAATTGAGGCATCACCAAAAAATGGAAAAGGAATTGAGGTGTCAGCGAAAAATGGAAAAGGAATTGAGGTGTCAGCGAAAAATGGAAAAGGAATTGAGGTGTCAGCGAAAAATGGAAAAGGAATTGAGGTGTCAGCAAAAAATGGAAAAGGAATTGAGGTGTCAGCGAAAAATGGAAAAGGAATTGAGGAATCACTGAAAAATGGAAAAGCTATTGAGGTGTCAGCAAAAAATGGAAAAGGAATTGAGGTGTCACCAAAAAACGGAAAAGGAATTGAGGTGTCAGCAAAAAATGGAAAAGGAATTGAGGTGTCACCAAAAAACGGAAAAGGAATTGAGGAATCACCAAAAAATGGAAAAGGAATTGAGGTGTCAGCAAACAATGGAAAAGGAATTGAGGCGTCACCAAAATTTGGAAAAGGAATTGAGGTGTCAGCAAAAAATGGAAAAGGAATTGAGGTGTCACCAAAATTTGGAAAAGGAATTGAGGTGTCAGCAAAAAATGGAAAAGGAATTGAGGCATCACCAAAAAATGGAAAAGGAATTGAGGCATCACCAAAAAATGGAAAAGGAATTGAGGTGTCAGCAAACAATGGAAAAGGAATTGAGGCGTCACCAAAATTTGGAAAAGGAATTGAGGTGTCAGCAAAAAATGGAAAAGGAATTGAGGTGTCAGCAAAAAATGGAAAAGGAATTGAGGTGTCAGCAAAAAATGGAAAAGGAATTGAGGTGTCAGCAAACAATGGAAAAGGAATTGAGGCGTCACCAAAATTTGGAAAAGGAATTGAGGTGTCAGCAAAAAATGGAAAAGGAATTGAGGCATCACCAAAAAATGGAAAAGGAATTGAGGTGTCAGCAAAAAATGGAAAAGGAATTGAGGTGTCAGCAAAAAATGGAAAAGGAATTGAGGTGTCAGCAAACAATGGAAAAGGAATTGAGGCGTCACCAAAATTTGGAAAAGGAATTGAGGTGTCAGCAAAAAATGGAAAAGGAATTGAGGCATCACCAAAAAATGGAAAAGGAATTGAGGTGTCAGCAAACAATGGAAAAGGAATTGAGGCGTCACCAAAATTTGGAAAAGGAATTGAGGTGTCAGCAAAAAATGGAAAAGGAATTGAGGTGTCAGCAAAAATTGGAAAAGGAATTGAGGTGTCAGCGAAAACTGG
This sequence comes from Neostethus bicornis, assembly GCA_902685375.1. Classification (NCBI taxonomy): domain Eukaryota; kingdom Metazoa; phylum Chordata; class Actinopteri; order Atheriniformes; family Phallostethidae; genus Neostethus; species Neostethus bicornis. The sequence goes on from CACRXE010000035.1 coordinate 697,065, forward strand.
AAAAGGAATTGAGGTGTCACTGAAAAATGGAAAAGGAATTGAGGTTTCAGCAAAAAATGGAAAAGGACTTGAGGTGTCACTGAAAACTGGAAAAGGAATTGAGGAGTCCCCAAAAAATGAAAAAGGAATTGAGGCGTCCCCAAAAAATGGAAAAGGAATTGAGGGATCATCAAAAAATGGAAAAGGAATTGCGGTGACACCGAAAATCGTAGAGTCAGATGAAGAAAAAGAAAATGGGGTATCATTCAGCGAAGAAACAGTAACTAGGCTGTCAACTACCGAAGAGCAACCAGAATTTGAGGGGTTGTACGACACAGAAGTGTCATCAAAAAATGATGAAACAGAATCTGTGCCTTTACCTGAGATGATGGACACATCACCTTCAGATGATGAAATGGATGTTATTGGTCCAATACTTGAGTTAACAGATCAGGAAGTAGAACTATTAAGAGACAAAACACAGTTCTTAGAAAAACTGATACTTACCATAAGCGGCATAAGTCCAGACGAACCTCAATTAACGAAAGAAAACCGAGAAGTTCGATACTTACAAAAACTTTACTTGAATTTACTGCACAAATTCACGCTTACAGCACAAGATATGGCAGATGGAGAGCTAAAAGTAATGGAAAAACCTATGTATTATTTTTCTGAAAGTACAAGGAGAGCAGAAAGACGCATACCGTCCTCTTATTTTGAAGAGAGAAACGCAGTTTTACGGGACGTTCTGGAGAAGCTAAGGGAAAAAATGAAGCCAGCGCCAGATCCAAATCAAAGCACGAGTGCTGAAGATGTGGAAATGATTGACGAAGAATCCATGTCAATAATAAATCAGCCTGAAAATATGTACAAAGATCTCCTTTGGAATTTTCTTCGTACTGCTCATACGTTTGTTGATAATGAGGTGAAATATTTGATCACACCAGAAGACACAGAACGTGTGAAATCGCCTGAGCCAGCTGACGATGACATCGACCACCAGCTTCTGTTGGAGTTGGATTCAGCTATGGAGACTTTCCAACAGGATATCAGAGGTTTAGTGGAAGATTTATCAAGTGGTCCTTTAGCATTTAGGAACATTATGTCAGAACTAGAACGAGTGAGTCAAACTGTTGATGAAGAGCTGAATGACGGGGCCCAATCTTCAAAAGAGATGGAAAAATTAAGGGAGGAAATGATTCTGAAAGAATTATCGGAGAGTTCAAGCCAAAAGTCAGTAAAACCGCCCAGGCCAAGGAATTTGCCACTCTTTATTTCCTACAAGAAAGTAGAAAAGAAAATCAAGGTGGTGGTAGAAAAGAAACCACCACCAAGTACGAGCAGCGATGATTGGGACAATTTTAGCGATTCCTCCTCCCAAGACGCCTCTGGTAAAAAGAAAGATAAGAAAAAGAATGGGGAGAAAAAGAAGTAAAGAAGGATTCATTCCAACAAAAAAGCAAAACATCCTCCAAGGGCACCCTAGACAAAAAGAAAAACATTGGAGTGAAACATCCTCCAAGGACACCCCAGATAAAAAGAAAAACATTGGAGTGAAACATCCTCCAAGGACACCCCAAATAAAAAGAAAAACATTGGAGTGAAACATCCTCCAAGGACACCCCAGATAAAAAAAAAACATTGGAGTGAAACATCCTCCAAGGACACCCCAGATAAAAAAAAAACATTGGAGTGAAACATCCTCCAAGGACACCCCAGATAAAAAGAAAAACATTGGAGTGAGACATCCTCCAAGGACACCCCAGATAAAAAGAAAAACATTGGAGTGAAACATCCTCCAAGAACACCCCAGATAAAAAAAAAACATTGGAGTGAAACATCCTCCAAGAACACCCCAGATAAAAAAAAAAACATTGGAGTGAAACATCCTCCAAGGACACCCCAGATAAAAAAAAAAAACATTGGAGTGAAACATCCTCCAAGGACACCCCAGATAAAAAAAAAAACATTGGAGTGAAACATCCTCCAAGGACACCCCAGATAAAAAGAAAAACATTGGAGTGAAACATCCTCCAAGAACACCCCAGATAAAAAAAAAACATTGGAGTGAAACATCCTCCAAGAACACCCCAGATAAAAAAAAAAACATTGGAGTGAAACATCCTCCAAGAACACCCCAGATAAAAAAAGAAAAACATTGGAGTGAGACATCCTCCAAGGACACCCCAGATAAAAAAAAACATTGGAGTGAGACATCCTCCAAGAACACCCAAGATAAAAAAAGAAAAACATTGGAGTGAGACATCCTCCAAGGACACCCCAGATAAAAAAAAAACATTGGAGTGAAACATCCTCCAAGAACACCCCAGATAAAAAAAAAACATTGGAGTGAAACATCCTCCAAGGACACCCCAGATAAAAAAAAAAACATTGGAGTGAGACATCCTCCAAGAACACCCCAGATAAAAAAAAAACATTGGAGTGAAACATCCTCCAAGAACACCCCAGATAAAAAAAAAACATTGGAGTGAGACATCCTCCAAGGACACCCCAGATAAAAAAAAAACATTGGAGTGAAACATCCTCCAAGGACACCCCAGATAAAAAAAAAACATTGGAGTGAAACATCCTCCAAGAACACCCCAGATAAAAAAAAAACATTGGAGTGAAACATCCTCCAAGGACACCCCAGATAAAAAAAAAAAACATTGGAGTGAGACATCCTCCAAGGACACCCCAGATAAAAAAAAACATTGGAGTGAAACATCCTCCAAGGACACCCCAGATAAAAAAAAAACATTGGAGTGAAACATCCTCCAAGGACACCCCAGATAAAAAAAAAACATTGGAGTGAGACATCCTCCAAGGACACCCCAGATAAAAAAAAAACATTGGAGTGAAACATCCTCCAAGGACACCCCAGATAAAAAGAAAAACATTGGAGTGAAACATCCTCCAAGGACACCCCAGATAAAAAAAAAACATTGGAGTGAGACATCCTCCAAGGACACCCCAGATAAAAAGAAAAACATTGGAGTGAGACATCCTCCAAGAACACCCCAGATAAAAAGAAAAACATTGGAGTGAGACATCCTCCAAGGACACCCCAGATAAAAAAAAAACATTGGAGTGAAACATCCTCCAAGGACACCCCAGATAAAAAAAAAACATTGGAGTGAAACATCCTCCAAGGACACCCCAGATAAAAAAAAACATTGGAGTGAAACATCCTCCAAGAACACCCCAGATAAAAAAGAAAAACATTGGAGTGAGACATCCTCCAAGGACACCCCAGATAAAAAAAAAACATTGGAGTGAAACATCCTCCAAGGACACCCCAGATAAAAAAAAAACATTGGAGTGAAACATCCTCCAAGGACACCCCAGATAAAAAAAAAAAACATTGGAGTGAAACATCCTCCAAGAACACCCCAGATAAAAAGAAAAAACATTGGAGTGAAACATCCTCCAAGGACACCCCAGATAAAAAAAAAACATTGGAGTGAGACATCCTCCAAGGACACCCCAGATAAAAAAGAAAAACATTGGAGTGAGACATCCTCCAAGGACACCCCAGATAAAAAGAAAAACATTGGAGTGAGACATCCTCCAAGGACACCCCAGATAAAAAGAAAAACATTGGAGTGAAACATCCTCCAAGAACACCCCAGATAAAAAAAAAACATTGGAGTGAGACATCCTCCAAGGACACCCCAGATAAAAAAAAAACATTGGAGTGAGACATCCTCCAAGGACACCCCAAATAAAAAGAAAAACATTGCAGTGAAACATGTTCCGAGGACACCCCAGATAAAAAGAAAAACATTGGAGTGAGACATCCTCCAAGGACACCCCAAATAAAAAGAAAAACATTGCAGTGAAACATGTTCCGAGGACACCCCAGATAAAAAGAAAAACATTGGAGTGAAACATGTTCCGAGGACACCCCAGATAAAAAGAAAAACATTGGAGTGAAACATGTTCCGAGGACACCCCAGATAAAAAGAAAAACATTGGAGTGAGACATCCTCCAAGGACACCCCAAATAAAAAGAAAAACATTGCAGTGAAACATGTTCCGAGGACACCCCAGATAAAAAGAAAAACATTGGAGTGAAACATGTTCCGAGGACACCCCAGATAAAAAGAAAAACATTGGAGTGAAACATGTTCCGAGGACACCCCAGATAAAAAGAAAAACATTGGAGTGAGACATCCTCCAAGGACACCCCAAATAAAAAGAAAAACATTGCAGTGAAACATGTTCCGAGGACACCCCAGATAAAAAGAAAAACATTGGAGTGAAACATGTTCCGAGGACACCCCAGGTAAAAAGAAAAACATTGGAGTGAAACATGTTCCGAGGACACCCCAGATAAAAAGAAAAACATTGGAGTGAAACATGTTCCGAGGACACCCCAGGTAAAAAGAAAAACATTGCAGTGAAACATGTTCCGAGGACACCCCAGGTAAAAAGAAAAACATTGGAGTGAAACATGTTCCGAGGACACCCCAGGTAAAAAGAAAAACATTGGAGTGAAACATGTTCCGAGGACACCCCAGATAAAAAAAAAAAACAAACATTTGAATGCAATGCAAAAAAAGTAAATAAAGACAAGATTCATTCCAGCAAAGATAAGATTTTTTATTTTCTTTGTGAGGGATGCATGGATGCCAACCACTACGTGTTGGCATCTTTTAGTGTTACAATTTTTTTGCCATTAAGAAATGTATCTATGGGCATTTATTGGTATCATTTAAGTTATAAAGTTTGCAATTGGATGGGTCAACCATCCATCCACTCGATAAAAAAGTTGTTTAGACCTTAAGAGAGCTTTTGACTCTATAGATCACAACAACAAACTAGACAGATTTGGTTTTCGAGGAACGCATGTACGGTACATGGCTTCAGGGCTACTTAGAAAATAGATACCAATATGTACAAATACAGGAGGAAAAATCTGCCTTATTAAAAGTAATATGTGGAATTCCACAAGGCTCAACGCTGGGGCCTAAACTCTTTATTTTATACATTATTGATTTGTGTTACACATCCAAACTAATAAATTATGTACTGTTTGCAGACGACACTACTCTTTACTTTTCAGGAAAAGACCTGAACCAAATGATACAATCAGTTGAAAGAGAATTGGGTAAAATAAAAATATGGTTTGACATAAATAAATTATCATTAAATATTGAAAAAACTAAATTTATAATATTTACAAAATTAAAAGTACCTAAACAAATTAAAATTATACTTAATGATACCCCTTTAGAACAAACTCATGACAGTAAGTTCCTTGGAATGATTATAGATCACAAATTAAGCTGGAAATCACACATAAATTATACAAAAAATAAACTGTCTAAAGTAATAGCAATCATTTATAAATTCAGATTTGTCCTAAATAAAAAAAGTTTGTTTATGTTTTATGATACATTAGTAATAAATAAAAACAGTTTGTTTATGTTATATAATACATTAGTAATAAATAAAAACAGTTTGTTTATGTTATATAATACATTAGTAATAAATAAAAACAGTTTGTTTATGTTATATAATACATTAGTAATAAATAAAAACAGTTTGTTTATGTTATATAATACATTAGTAATAAATAAAAACAGTTTGTTTATGTTTTATAATACATTAGTAATAAATAAAAACAGTTTGTTTATGTTATAAAATACATTAGTAATAAATAAAAACAGTTTGTTTATGTTTTATAATACATTAGTAATAAATAAAAAACAGTTTGTTTATGTTTTATAATACATTAGTAATAAATAAAAACAGTTTGTTTATGTTATATAATACATTAGTAATAAATAAAAACAGTTTGTTTATGTTATATAATACATTAGTAATAAATAAAAACAGTTTGTTTATGTTATATAATACATTAGTAATAAATAAAAACAGTTTGTTTATGTTTTATAATACATTAGTAATAAATAAAAAACAGTTTGTTTATGTTTTATAATACATTAGTAATAAATAAAAACAGTTTGTTTATGTTATATAATACATTAGTAATAAATAAAAACAGTTTGTTTATGTTTTATAATACATTAGTAATAAATAAAAACAGTTTGTTTATGTTTTATAATACATTAGTAATAAATAAAAACAGTTTGTTTATGTTATATAATACATTAGTAATAAATAAAAACAGTTTGTTTATGTTATATAATAAATTAGTAATAAATAAAAACAGTTTGTTTATGTTATATAATACATTAGTAATAAATAAAAACAGTTTGTTTATGTTATATAATACATTAGTAATAAATAAAAACAGTTTGTTTATGTTATATAATACATTAGTAATAAATAAAAACAGTTTGTTTATGTTATATAATACATTAGTAATAAATAAAAACAGTTTGTTTATGTTATATAATACATTAGTATTAAATAAAAACAGTTTGTTTATGTTATATAATACATTAGTACTTCCATATTTAACTTATTTTATCGAGATTTGGGGAAAAACGTACAAAACTAACACAAAACCAATTTATATTTTACAAAAAAAAAAGCAATACGAGCAATAACATTTTCATCTTACAATTAGATTATAATAAGATTAAGTCGCCAACAGACTTAATAAACTGATAAGAAAGGCTGTCTCTGTCATTGGCTGCCAACAGGACACACTCGAAGCAGTGGTGGAGAGGAGGTCACTGAATAAACTTTTATCCATCATGGACAAAAGTCCATGATGGATACCCACTTCTGGACAAGCAGCGGAGCTCCTTCTCCAAGAGGCTCAGACAGCTCCGCTCAAAAACCACCCGGTACCGGAAATCTTTCATTCCCAACAAAATAACACTTGGCACCACGGTGGCGCAGGGTAGCACAGTGGCCTCACAGCAAGAAGGCCGTGGGTTCGAGTCCCCGCTGGGGACGAGGCTTGGAACACTGTCCTTTCTGTGCGGAGTTTGCATGTTCTCCCTGTGTTTGCGTGGGTTTCCTCCGGGTACTCCGGTTTCCTCCCACCCTCCAAAGACATGCATGCTAGATTGATTGGCTGGTGTCAAATTGCCCCTAGGCATGCGTGTGTGTGTGTGTGTGTATAGTTGTATGTGTGTGGCCCCGCAACAGACTGGCGACCTGTTCGGGGTGTACCCTGCCCTTCGCCTTAAATCTAATCTAAGATTAGATTAGACATCAACGTGTGTGAGCAAATCTAAGATTAGATCACATTTACTTTATTGATCACACACTTGGGAAATTTGTGCGTTACAGCAGCAAACAAGAAAGAAAGAAATAGACAGTATATATACAAGAAGGACAATGAAAAATGTTAAAATATTAAAGAAAATAAAATAAATAAAAAAAATAGAGGGAATAATGTGACTAAACATCAAGGACAATAAGGACTGAATGTGCATAGGGAGGCAAAAAAGTGACATAAGCAATACAAAGTGACAAACAGTGATGAATTACACGAACATGAACCAGTTATCTGTTATTTTGTGAGTTATTATAAAGTGTTATTGTATTGAGAACAAAAGATTTCCAGTACCGGGCGGTTTTTGAGCGGAGCTGTCTGAGCCTCTTGGAGAAGGAGCTCCGCTGTTTGTCCAGAAGTGGGTAGAGAGGATGGTCATGATTGTCCATGATGGATAAAAGTTTGTTCAGTGACCTCCTCTCCACCAAATAATCGACCAACCAATAATCTATTTATAAATTTAAAAAGATTAAAGTTTGATGATTTAGTGGAATTATACACTTTAGAATTTATGTTTAAGATAAAAAATAATTTGATGTCAAACTACTACAAAATATGTTTAACATTAGGTCCAAACGAACTAAGAGGAAATGATGTGTTCATTAAAAATAAATTTAGAACAAATGTTAAAAAATTCTGTATTTCCATTAAAGGTGTGGATCTTTGGAATAATTTAATTGTGATGATGAACTTTAAATTATGTTCCAATCTTTTCTGTTTAAAGAAGAAATTTAAGTTATTATTGCTTAGAAAATATGCAAGTCTTGACGGTTAAATTCAAGCTTATATATAATGAATTTAAAGTAACAATTGTATTACTTTTTCATTTGATGTTCTAAGTTTCATTTTATGTATTATGATGGATTTCTGAATATTTACTTATATGTTTTTGCTTTCATGGTAATTTGAAAAAAGGGTCGGCGCATTAAGCGTTTGCTTCAGCCGATATCTTTTCGGTCTAAAATACAATTTCAGAAAAAAAATGTAGCTTTCTTTAATGCGAATTTACAATGTGACCTAAATAAAAAAAATGAATGGGTGAAAGGTTGGATGGATAGCTAGATGCTAACACTGTCGCTCTGCAGCTCCCAAACATTCACTTAGTATCTTTTTCTGTTTGAATGAATAAATACTTTGATTGTTGGTTGGATGAAAAAAAAACAAAGACAGCAACAAAACTGACTTGAAATGTATTTTTATTTTGAAAGACAAACGGAGAGAAACATGAACTGAGCATACTCAGAGTACCAAGGGTTTAGCCTGTTCCCATGGAAACTCCCGCCTTCCAAAGTGTCCGTAGCAAGCTGTGTTCTGGTAGATCGCTCGCTTCAGTCCAAGTTCCCTGACGGGGGACATGGATATCATTAGTTTACAATTTATTCATTCATTTGTTTATTAGGGCAATGACTTGCAAAAAAAGAAAACACAAACAAAATCAGCTTCAGTTCAATTCTCCTAGCATCTTTGCATGATAGCATAATAAAATGGTCATACTTTACAATGACGCCAGGTCGGAGGTCAAAGTTCTTCTCCACAATCTTTAGCAGTTCGTCCTCGTCTATGCTGGAAGTGCCGTAGGAAAAAATGGAGATGGACAGCGGTCGGCTAACACTGATAGCATAGGAGATCTGAGGAACAAAAGGGAACTTTAGTACAAGCATTAAGCTAAGGTAAGGTAAGCTCACCTGAACCAGCACTCTTCTGCATAGTCCAGCCTTCACAAGTGACTTAGCCACCCAGCGCGCTGCGTACGCGCCTGATCGATCTACCTTGGAGTAGTCCTTCCCTGAAAAGGCTCCACCGCCATGTGCACCCCACCCACCGTACGTATCCACGATGATTTTCCTCCCAGTCAGCCCAGCATCTCCCTGGTGGTCAGACATATAATTAGGAAACAGAACCTCAGGAAAGTAATCGTGCACTGCTGGCTGGATGCATAGCAGGCTTCAGAGTTGCTTGTTGGCTATGCTAGCTAGTAAAAGAGTAAACTTAATAGTTACTGGTAAGCTAATTCCTATGTTAGCTAGAAACAGTATTAGCTCACTATTTGCTAGTAGGTTATAGGCTATATTAATTAAAACAATGGAAGTGTTATAGTTGTTTAAAAAACAAAGCTGTAAACAGCTGGTTTAAAAGCTGCTAACAGGCTATATGCTATGTTAAATAGAAACAGATTAAGCTTAGTAAATTTGAAAAATTCAAGCCTACTCTGTTACTAGCTAGCATAGTTATGATTATTAGCAACACTGTTTCTAGTTAGCATGGCAGTTGGCCTGATAGTAATGATTAAATACAGTTTCTAGCAATTAGCCTTCAACTATCAAGCTAGCACGGTTTCTGGCTAGCATAGCAGTTATGAGGTGACGACATGTGAAGTTAACTCTGTTTCTAGCTAGTTTTGTTTCATTCTCTGAACCGTTTCTCCCTAACAGGGTCGCAGGGGTGCTGGAGCCTATCCCGGCTGATTATAGCATTTATTGCACTAACTCCAGCTGCACCCACCTGTGGTCCTCCAATCAGAAACTTGCCGCTAGGCAATAGATGGTAGATGGTTTTATCGTCCAGAAACTTCGATGGAATCACCACTTTCACCACTTTTTCCAGAAGGTTCTGCCGGATGTTTTCCAGTGTGATGTCCGGACGGTGTTGCACTGAGATAACCACTGTGTGAACACGAAGCGGCTCCATGGCACCATGGTTGTCCCTGTACTCCACTGTCACCTTGAATTAGAATTTTAAGATCAGGACAAGTTTTGTCTGGATTTGAATAAGTTTAATCTGGGTTACACCTCCTTGTTTAGGGAATATCACTATTTGAGAATGGTTTAGACCATTTGTAATTTGGATTAAATATGATGAAGTAACTTTCTTGTAAATTATACCAATTTCAATCAGATTTTTAGGAGCTTTATTTTGGAATGTTGGTATTTAACTAAGTATAAACGGCGTTTTTATGAATAAAACACAGTCCTGCTTTTTCATTGACTTCTAAAGAAAAATTAACTTCAAATGGAAACAAATATTTTTAGGGAAAAGTAACCAGATTAAAGCTGCAAAAAGAAAAAAAAAAAAAAACAACCTTTTTGTTTCTCATTATCAACAAATTAATTGAAAGGTATGAAGAACTCTTAAGGTGATATTAAATTTTAGAGGATAGTTTTAAGCTGGTTTGGAGATTGTTTTCAGGAGGCACTGCATAGTATGAACAAAACAAAAAAACACAGAAGAATTCAAATCTAGATGATCAAACACTAAAATATTGAAAGCAAGCATACATTCAATGAAGATCTTTTTAAGAGGGAGAGGAGGACAGAACTGTAGTAATAGATAATAGAAGTCAGCTTTAAGGTGGCATTTGGTAGTAGTGCACAGTTTTAAGGTGGTACTGGATGGATTTAAGGTGGCATAGCATGGTGTTATGTAATACTGGATGACACGATAGTGTAAGATGGTATAAAATGAGAACGGACAGTTTTAAGATAGTCTGGCAAGACCAAAGATGAGGTTCATGGATACAGTGAAGGAAGACATGAAGATAGTTGGTGTGACCAAAGAGGATGCAGGAGATAGGGTTAGATGGAAGAAACTGACTTGCTTTGGCGCCCCCTGGAGGGAAATGCCCAAAGAAGAAGAGTAGAATTCAGTCAAATAGTTTAGAACCTACAGAAGAGGATGTTCATGGACAGGCGTTGTAGATGTGCAGCAATACAAAGTCCAGTTCAAAGTCATTTTCGAAGTGTGGGTACAGTATGTATCTACTGTAGAGATACGTAGTGGGTGGTATGTACTGGAACAATGCAGTTGAATTCACAGTTATTGTAGAGGAGGACATAATGATAATTATCCAGATGAGAAGATTAGAAAAACAGAGTGGTGGTTGAAGCGGTGCACTGTTCAGTGGAGTAGAAGAAAGTTGGTCCAAGTGCAGGTGTGTGCCTCATTGTTTTTGTAAATTATATAGTAGAACTTTTACGCTTTAAAATTAAAGCATGTTCTAGTAACAAATCAGTACATTTTGTTTTTGTGTTGCATGATTTAAATGTGAGAATGCTCACTTGGCTGTGTGTCAGACTATAACAGTGATGAAAGACACAAACACGTCAATAAACCCCTGAAATCCTAAACTGCCTCGGTTTAATTACAATGAATACAAAGTGTTCCATTTCTGCTGCAAATGATGGTGTTAAATAATTAGTAAAAGTTTAAAAGACAGCATTCCACTGTATAAAGATTTTTAAGGTAGTTCTTTCCTTACTAACCTGGGACTTCGAGTCAGGCAGAATCCATGGACACTCTCCGCTCAGTGACAGGTCTTTCATTCTGCGGTTGAGCTTATGCGCCAGTAGGATTGTTAGCGGCATACACTCCTCCGTCTCATCTGTAGCGTAACCAAACATGAAACCCTAAACAAAGAAACAAAATCTTTACTTTATAAAGTCAAATGTACTCATTTCTACATTCTATAACATTTAAAATACCACACCTGGTCTCCTGCACCAATATCCTCTTGGTTTCTGCCTTCAAACACGCAGTCAGAAATCTCCTCACACTGCGGCTCCAAAGCAACAAGCACGTTACAGGTTTTATAGTCAAAGCCTGCACCAAAACAGATTGGTATCAGTCCCATCTGACAGAGAATTTATGGAAGAATCCCGGTCATTTTTTCACCTTTAGACGAGTCGTCGTATCCGATTTTTTTTACTGTTTTCCTGACCACAGTCTGGAGATCAACCGTAGCTTTGGAGGTCACTTCTCCAACCAGTAAAATCATCCCAGTTTTGGCTACACATTCTGTGGGGGGAAAAGTCTCAAGTAGAAAAGCAACAAATAAAAAGGAACCCAACCAAAGGAAATAAGAAGAAAACAACGTGTGTGATTAAATCCCAACCAGAGAAGTAGTGACAAAATCCATAATCAAAATTTGTCCACCTTACATGGAAACAAGAAATTTGATCCCAACCAGACAAAAATTTGACAAATTACCAATGAAAACTTATCTTTGTTGAAATAAGAATACCTGGAAAACGAACGAACAAAAAAAAAGATCTTGACCAAAGAACACATCATTAATGATGACCGAGACTCATCTTTATTCATGAACGACTTTGATGAAAACAACATTTTTTAACCCAACCAAAAATTAAATTGATTATTCCAATGATAAAAATCCCAAATGGTAAAATGTTATCGATCAAAGAATAAATGAAAACACCATCACAGTTGGCTTGGTTAACAGACACAAGAAGTTGACAAAAATGACCTTGTAACATGAAACACATCCCGTTTCTAATTATAGATCAACCGATTAGGTTTTTTAGGGTCACAAATTCTTGTGAATGGAAAGTCTCTTGAACCAATAAAAGGATTTGAATGGAATTCCCTTTATTTACTCAACACCAACTATAAATGAACTGATTAGCCGTTGTTCTTGTTGTTCTTTGTGAAGTTAAAACTCACCACAAGCCACTTTAGAATCAGGGTCTTGAGTCAGATAAGCATCTAGAACAGCGTCACTGATCTGATCACACATTTTATCTGAAAAGACAAACAATCCCAACAACTTAAAACAACATCACAGTCATGTTTGTTTGATTTATTGGATAAAATTGATTGTTTTATTGTGCTTTTAACCTTTGGAACTGCTTTGCTGATCACCATGTTGCACGCTGGGAAATGAAGTATTATATGAACGTCTCGCGTTAAAAAGTTATTTCAAATCATTCAAATGAGATTTTTTTATTACTATTATTAAATTTACGATCGGAGAAACGTTTCGGCGTCTTTGACTCATTGTTGCATGCTGGGAAATGAAGTCCCTGTTCGATTAGCTCATTTTGTGTCTTTTTCTCACGTTTAAACTTTATTTTAAATCATTCTCTTAATTTTGTACATTCGTATATTTATCCTAAATTATTGGCATCAATTTTGATAGTGTTTATTAATTAAACAATAGTTATTTATATTTGATTACATCTCCTGCTTGTTTCGTGATGACGTCATCCTACCGGAAGCTGTTTCTCCCCACTTTCTCCTTTTGCCGACTGGGAAATGTAGTCCTTTTAAAATGCACTACGGTAACTTCTTATTTTTAAAGTTTTTAAGAAAAAAATATATGTATGACCAAAAACACAATTAATTTGGTCTTTTTTAAGGAAAAAAATAAATAAAATAACTTAAATGGATATTTCCATCTTTTCTAATTCCCCACTCGTGTTTCATGGTGGGAAAATGAATTCATTTCATTTTTCATTGAATGTCTTTATTCCTTTCAATAGTTTTTTTTTTTTTTTACACATTTAATAAATTTTCATCGTCATTATTAGAAAGGAGCAGAACAGAAGAATACAATTCTTCTCAAATTGTCTGTTCATTTCTTTAGTATTTGATTAGTTTTACTACCAGAATGTCCTTCTCCAACAGACTCCGATGTGAACAGGAACGTTTTCCCGCTGCTTTGGTTCATCTTTTAAGTTTGGTTAGATCCGACGTGTCTCTGCTTGGATGAAAAAGGCTAGATTTACTGGTGAAAAAACTTCTGATAAGAAGTTCTTATTAACTCAGGTCAAAGTCCAAAGAAGGATTGTAAAAAAAAAAAAAAAAACATGGTTCTCATTTGCCTTCAGGCTGAAAATGTAATGTTTTGCAGCTGATCGTTTGTAAATGCTCTGATGGATAAAAACATGGAAGGCATGCATGGAACACGGCCCAATCCGCCATGGAACTTTAGTTTCTTTCCTTCACACTTTGCACGTTTGACTATCATTACAATCCCGCACTTCCTGTCCAAAAACTTACCACAATAAGAGTCGTAAATACATCCCCTTACCCACCCACCCACCCACCCACTACAGAGCGCTGTGAGCTAACGCAACATTTAGCCTGAAATGTCAAATAAGCAAAAAAGTAACAAATTAAAGTTAAAAAGAATATTCCTTCATTCATCTTCTGAGGAACGGAGGTGTGGGGATGCCAAAACCTATCCCAGCTGATTCAAGGCCAGAGGCAGGGTACACCCCAAACAGGTCGCCAGTCTGTTCCGGGGCCACACAGACAACCATTCACTTACTCACTCATTCCTCCGGGGCAATTTTGTAACAGCCAATCAGCCCAACATGCATGTTTTTGGAGGGTGGGAAGAAACAAGAGAAAAAACCATACATACACGGGGAGAACATGCAAACTCCACACAGAAAGACCAGTGTTTCAAACCTCACCTCTACTCCGGGACTCGAACCCGGACCAAATAAAACTGTTTTTGCGCAAAACTTTGAAGCAAACAAGTAAAATGGTATTTTGCTCATTAATATAATTTAATCAAAATAATAAAAAAGTAAATTAAAATAGTTTTATTTACTAGCCTTAACCAAACCCTACACATTCTGCCATGTGCAGAGGCATTTGTCACATGTTCCAGCTCTGTTCCACCAAGCGGCTGTTCCAGTTCCACCCCACCCAACTCAGCACCACCTACAAACTTGAACAACAGAACCAGCTGTTTGGAGCTCTCTCTTGAACGCCCTCAGCAGAAGAATAACAGAGTAAGTTGAATCGATATGTATTGAAAAAGTTTTTAAAAAACCTCTGAACAATTAAATAAAGAGTTCAACATTTTATTCTTTCATTAATAAAATACAGTCCTGCTTTTTCTGCTATTTTTTACAAACAGCTTTTTAGTGATACAAATTTTCTATCAATATTCGGATGTTTGAAAGTAACGATTCCCTTCTGCCTCCATGTTTCGAGTTTGCAAAATACAGCTCTTTTTAATTTGATTAAAAATGTTACTATAAAACTATTCTGTTTAGTTTTGTAATTAAGAGCAGAAAATTGTAGTCTAATAATTTATTATTTCTTATTTAAAAATGGGTCAATTCTAGAAGAGGTATAAAAATAGTGGGAGGGAAACCATTTATGCGAGCGATTATGGAGACAGGAAGACCCCTCCGATTTTTAATGCCGATTTTATTTTGTCTGCTAATTATAAAAAGAAATGAAACAATAATAACGTAGTAAGTCAGAACTGAGGTCAGCTCCCAGAACTACAAACTGACTTTTCTAGAAAGAGATTTCTCCCAAAGACTTCACTAACTAACAATACAGGACTGACTGAAAAAGGACAACATCATCTGCATATAATGAGATGGGATGATTCATGTTTCCCAGTCTGAGTGGGCCAATCAGAGAATTGACTGCTATTTCTAACTGCTATGGCAAAGAGCAACGAGCCTAAAGGACAACCTTGATATGTCCATTCATTTTTCATTCATTCATTCAATTTAATTTATTCAGACATTTATGAACACAAAACAACAAAAAATAACTACCGGTACAAATAAAAATACACAGTCTGAAAAGGAATAGGCAGAAGCAAAGTGCTTATAAGCACCTATCCCCTTTACCCTAAACAAAAACATAAAGTGCTGCTACATTTACAATATAAGTTAACAGCTTGTTTCTCTGTATGATTTCACAACTTTCTTTTTATATAAACTTTTAAAGCAGCTCAGTCTTCTACAGTCTTTGATGTCTTGGTCTGACCTGTTCCCAAAATTTACTCCAACAGCAGAAATACAGTGTTGTTTTAAATTTGTTCTAACTTTAGGCTTTTTGAAAACATCGTATCATCTGAGATTATAAGTACTCTTTCAATTTTGAAAAAACCTTTGAATCTGATTGGGTACTTGTTTATTATTAATTTTATACATGAATTGTGCGGTTTTTAATCTACTAACTCTTTGAAATTCAATGTGCTTCTTTGAATGAAGAGTTGGTTTGTATGTGCCCTGTACGGGGCGTTATGGACAATTCTAATTGCTCGTTTTTGCATAAGAGAATTAGGAATTATGTTTGTTTTGTACCTGTTTGCGCACACCTCCATTTTTGCCCACACCACACAAATTTCCCCTGTGTGGGATCAATAAAGTATATTCTGATTCTGACCTCCACACAGTAAGTCATATATGGTAAAATTAATTAATTATATAAAATATACAACGCCTGTTCATTCAAACATTATTTTACCTTTGAAATATTCGCTAATGATTTACATAGTTTTGTTTTTACAAATTGTATGTGACTTTTCCAACTTAATTTGTTTTGGATTATTATTCCTAAAAATTTGATTTCATTTATTTGCTCTATCTCTGTATCTTAAATAAGGACTTTTTTATTCACATTTATACTACGATTTGTAAATATTATCAATTTTGTTTTCTTTAAATTTAAAGTTAATTTGTTTGAATCAAACCAGTTTTTTAGAAGTTTTAGTTCTTTTTCAACCTCATCAAGTAATACACAGCATATTATATTTGTGTCATCAGCAAATAATATAAGGTGTAAAATTTTTGACACCAGGCAGATATCATTAATGTAAAGAATAAAAAACATCGGGCTCAACACTGAACCCTGAGGGAGGCCACATGACACTGTTACACGCTCTGAATCAATTCCATTTATGTGAACATATTGTGATCTATTTTCATATTACTTCTGATCCAAGAGAAGGCACCCCTAATTCCGTAACTATGTAACTTTTTAAGAAGTAGTTTATGATTAACTGTGTCAAAAGCGTTGGTTAGATCCAGAAAAACTCCTATAGCAAATTGTTTGTCTTCTATTGTGTTTGGTTTCAACTAGATCTATTAATGCAAATGCAGTGGTTCTATTTGGTCTGAAGCCATGTTGCTGTTTAGAAAGTATCTTGTGCTTTTCCAGATAGCTGTATAATCTTTTATGAAATCATTTCTCCAGAAATGTTGCAAAATGAGACAGTAATGAAATTGGTCTGTAATTTGTAAGATCCAGTGTTCCTAGATGAAAACAACAGGGTGCTGACTTTTCTTGATTTGTGAGTATTGAAGAGGTAGGGTCTGCATCCAGGACTGATCAACCCAACCCACAGCTCTCCATAACTTTTAAGGTGGTGCTGATGACAGATGACTACTTTGAGGTGGCACTGGATAGTTTTAAAGTTGTATTAGAAGGTTGAAGACAGTTTGAAAGTCTTCTTGGATAATTTAAAGGGGGATATGGGATATTTAAAGTGGTATAGAATGGTAAAATTAATTCATCACTGTTTGTCACTTTATTCTTCTTATGTTACTTTTTTTTACCCCCTTTGCACTTACAGTCTGTATTGACCTCAATGTTTTGTCACATTATTCCTTCTATTCTATTTTATTATTTTAATATTTTATTATTTTTTATTTTCCTTCTTGTATATATACTGTCTATTTCTTTCTTGTTGCTGCTGTAATGCACAAATTTCTCAAGTGTGGGATCAATAAAGTAATTCTAATCTAGTCTATAGGACAGTTTTGAGGTGGTACGGGGTGATACTGGACAGTTTTGAGGTGGTACGGGATGATACTGGACAGTTTTGAGGTGGTACGGGGTGATACTGGACAGTTTTGAGGTGGTACGGGATGATACTGGACAGTTTTGAGGTGGTACGGGATGATACTGGACAGTTTTGAGGTGGTACGGGGTGATACTGGACAGTTTTGAGGTGGTACGGGATGATACTGGACAGTTTTGAGGTGGTACGGGATGATACTGGACAGTTTTGAGGTGGTACGGGGTGATACTGGACAGTTTTGAGGTGGTACGGGATGATACTGGACAGTTTTGAGGTGGTACGGGATGATACTGGACAGTTTTGAGGTGGTACGGGGTGATACTGGACAGTTTTGAGGTGGTACGGGATGATAATCGACAGTTTTGAGGTGGTACGGATGATAATCGACAGTTTTGAGGTGGTACGGGATGATACTGGACAGTTTTGAGGTGGTACGGGATGATACTGGACAGTTTTGAGGTGGTACGGGATGATACTGGACAGTTTTGAGGTGGTACGGGATGATACTGGACAGTTTTGAGGTGGTACGGGATGATACTGGACAGTTTTGAGGTGGTACGGGATGATACTGGACAGTTTTGAGGTGGTACGGGGTGATACTGGACAGTTTTGAGGTGGTACGGGATGATACTGGACAGTTTTGAGGTGGTACGGGATGATACTGGACAGTTTTGAGGTGGTACGGATGATAATCGACAGTTTTGAGGTGGTACGGGGTGATACTGGACAGTTTTGAGGTGGTACGGGGTGATACTGGACAGTTTTGAGGTGGTACGGATGATAATCGACAGTTTTGAGGTGGTACGGGGTGATACTGGACAGTTTTGAGGTGGTACGGGATGATACTGGACAGTTTTGAGGTGGTACGGGATGATACTGGACAGTTTTGAGGTGGTACGGGATGATACTGGACAGTTTTGAGGTGGTACGGGGTGATACTGGACAGTTTTGAGGTGGTACGGGATGATACTGGACAGTTTTGAGGTGGTACGGGGTGATACTGGACAGTTTTGAGGTGGTACGGGGTGATACTGGACAGTTTTGAGGTGGTACGGGATGATACTGGACAGTTTTGAGGTGGTACGGGATGATACTGGACAGTTTTGAGGTGGTACGGGGTGATACTGGACAGTTTTGAGGTGGTACGGGGTGATACTGGACAGTTTTGAGGTGGTACGGATGATAATCGACAGTTTTGAGGTGGTACGGATGATAATCGACAGTTTTGAGGTGGTACGGGATGATACTGGACAGTTTTGAGGTGGTACGGGATGATACTGGACAGTTTTGAGGTGGTACGGGATGATACTGGACAGTTTTGAGGTGGTACGGATGATAATCGACAGTTTTGAGGTGGTACGGGATGATACTGGACAGTTTTGAGGTGGTACGGGGTGATACTGGACAGTTTTGAGGTGGTACGGGATGATACTGGACAGTTTTGAGGTGGTACGGGGTGATACTGGACAGTTTTGAGGTGGTACGGGATGATACTGGACAGTTTTGAGGTGGTACGGGATGATACTGGACAGTTTTGAGGTGGTACGGGATGATACTGGACAGTTTTGAGGTGGTACGGGATGATACTGGACAGTTTTGAGGTGGTACGGGATGATACTGGACAGTTTTGAGGTGGTACGGGATGATACTGGACAGTTTTGAGGTGGTACGGGGTGATACTGGACAGTTTTGAGGTGGTACGGGGTGATACTGGACAGTTTTGAGGTGGTACGGATGATAATCGACAGTTTTGAGGTGGTACGGATGATAATCGACAGTTTTGAGGTGGTACGGGATGATACTGGACAGTTTTGAGGTGGTACGGGATGATACTGGACAGTTTTGAGGTGGTACGGGATGATACTGGACAGTTTTGAGGTGGTACGGGATGATACTGGACAGTTTTGAGGTGGTACGGGGTGATACTGGACAGTTTTGAGGTGGTACGGATGATAATCGACAGTTTTGAGGTGGTACGGGGTGATACTGGACAGTTTTGAGGTGGTACGGGATGATACTGGACAGTTTTGAGGTGGTACGGGATGATACTGGACAGTTTTGAGGTGGTACGGGGTGATACTGGACAGTTTTGAGGTGGTACGGATGATAATCGACAGTTTTGAGGTGGTACGGGGTGATACTGGACAGTTTTGAGGTGGTACGGGATGATACTGGACAGTTTTGAGGTGGTACGGGGTGATACTGGACAGTTTTGAGGTGGTACGGGGTGATACTGGACAGTTTTGAGGTGGTACGGGGTGATACTGGACAGTTTTGAGGTGGTACGGGATGATACTGGACAGTTTTGAGGTGGTACGGGGTGATACTGGACAGTTTTGAGGTGGTACGGGGTGATACTGGACAGTTTTGAGGTGGTACGGGATGATACTGGACAGTTTTGAGGTGGTACGGATGATAATCGACAGTTTTGAGGTGGTACGGGATGATACTGGACAGTTTTGAGGTGGTACGGGGTGATACTGGACAGTTTTGAGGTGGTACGGGATGATACTGGACAGTTTTGAGGTGGTACGGGATGATACTGGACAGTTTTGAGGTGGTACGGGATGATACTGGACAGTTTTGAGGTGGTACGGGGTGATACTGGACAGTTTTGAGGTGGTACGGGGTGATACTGGACAGTTTTGAGGTGGTACGGGATGATACTGGACAGTTTTGAGGTGGTACGGGATGATACTGGACAGTTTTGAGGTGGTACGGGATGATACTGGACAGTTTTGAGGTGGTACGGGGTGATACTGGACAGTTTTGAGGTGGTACGGGATGATACTGGACAGTTTTGAGGTGGTACGGGGTGATACTGGACAGTTTTGAGGTGGTACGGGATGATACTGGACAGTTTTGAGGTGGTACGGGATGATACTGGACAGTTTTGAGGTGGTACGGGATGATACTGGACAGTTTTGAGGTGGTACGGGGTGATACTGGACAGTTTTGAGGTGGTACGGGATGATACTGGACAGTTTTGAGGTGGTACGGATGATAATAGACAGTTTTGAGGTGGTACGGGGTGATACTGGACAGTTTTGAGGTGGTACGGGATGATACTGGACAGTTTTGAGGTGGTACGGGATTATAGTGGACAGTTTTGAGGTGGAATTTGATGGTAAAATGCAGTTTTCAAAAGATATGGGGTGATAGAGGACAATCATGACGAAGGATAAGATGGTACTATGTCCTTTTAAGGTGGTTTTAAGTGGGTTTTAGGCAGTAATGAATGGTAAAAGAACTTTTATGGTGGCATTTGATGGAAAATGACAGGTTTAACTGGTACTAGATTATAGAGGACCATTATAAGGTGGCATAGAATGTCGTTTTACGGCAGTACAAGATCAGTTTATGGTCGTATTGCATGATGTGAAGAACTTTTAAGTCAGTTACACAAAGCTTTAATGCAAAGCTGACTTTTGAACCAAAAGAAAAGTTTAGCAGAACTTTAGCTGCGTTTCAAACATCTGGATGTGAAGGAAGCCTTTACATTTGTGTTGGAGTTTTTTATGTAAATCTTTCAGGCTGGGTTAGGGAGGCGGGATTAAAACACGAAGCAACAGTGCTTTTTTTAAGCAAAGCTTTAGAAAGTAGCAGATGAAAGGAGAAAAGCTCCGAGCCCAGCAGACAGCATCTTACTTTCTAACAAGCAGAAAGTGACTCTTCCTCTTTAAACCGACTAGTGCTCCCACTCAGGTATCAGGTTAATCAATAACTTGCTTATAAACCAAGATTTCCCGTCATGCATTTTGTTTATCTCTCCACTTTAGGAAGTTACTTTTCTAACTTCAGGAGCTTTTAGATTGCTTGAAACAAAGACCCCGTCACCATGGTGAGGATTTTACTCTTTTATTTCAATCCACAGGATTATTCTGAAGCTTTTGATTCTGTAAACAGCATGAAAATTTTATGTAAATGAACTTTTCAGTCAGTTCGTTGTTGCTTCAGATGGGCATCCTGTTCAGAGAAGCAGGAAGTGGAAGCCGGTCTGCAGAAGTTAGAAAAGAATGGTGGGGGGCCAATTTAAAGGGGTATTGGAAAACTGAGGACAGTTTGATAGTGGTATTGGCTGGTTTTAAAGGTGCAACTGGATTGTTTCATGGCAGTAAAGTATGATAGGAGTCAGTTTTAAGGCGGTATTAAATGGTAAACAGTCGTTTTAAGGTGGTATTGGTGGATAGACAACAGTTTTAAGATGGTAGTTGTTGATTTGAAGGTGGTTGTGGGTTGTCGAAGACTGTTTTAAGGTGTTACTGCACAGAATAAAGAATTTTTATGATGGTGTTAGATAGTTTTACTGTGGTACTAACTGGTTTTAATAGTCTTTGATGGTAAAGGATACGTTTCAGGTGTTTTTTTATGTGGTTATGGATAGTAGAGTATGGTATAAAGTCCTTTTAAGGTAGTCTATGAAAGTAAAGAACAGTTTGAAGATGCATTAGATTGTTTTGAAGTGGTTTCGGATGTTTTTAAGATCTTGTTGGATGGTAGAGAGACGTTTTAAGATGATATTGGAAAGTAGACGTCAGATCTAAGGAAGACTTGGACGGCATTACATGCCATTACGATATTGTTAACGTAGTACTGGATTAAAGAGGACAGTTTTATGGTGGTATTTCATGGTCTTAAGGTAGTACTGGGTGGTTTTAAGGTCATACTGGATGGTAAAGGATACTTTTTAAATAGAAATTTAAAGGTGGTATTAGTTGGTAGACATCAGTTTTAAGGTGGTCTGGGATAGTAAAGGGCAGTTAAAGGAGGTATTGCATCAAATAAAGTTCTTTTAAGGTGGTATTGGATGTTTAAAAGTGGTCTTTAATGGTAAAGATCATTTAAAGGTGGTTTTCAATGGTAAATTACCAGTTTAAAGTGGTATTAGCTGGTAGACATTAGTTTTAAGGTGGCACAGGATAGTCTAGGATAGTTTTAAGGTGGTATGGGCTGGTATAGGACAGTTTTGATGACATTTCATAATAAAAGGCTGTTTTTAAGGAGGTCCTATCTCCCCTCAGACCGACATTCAACCTTATGAACCGCCCTCAGGCTCGCAGAAGCTCGACCAGGTGCAAAGTCAAGTGAACGAGGTTAAAGTTATTCTGAAGGATAACATCAACAAAGTTCTGGAGCGAGGAGACCGATTAGATGATCTGATCGGAAAAACAGACGACCTGCAGGCTTCGGTGAGCTGACCTAGTAGCCATGAGATCACTGACATGTTTCAAGACGCCAACTTGTTTTTAGTCACATGCGTAAATTAAAAGCAACTTATATTACAAAACTTTTTACAAGCAATATACATCGCAAGATTTTTTAAAAAAAAATTTTTACTCACTCTATTCATCCCTCATCACGGAAATTTGTGTGCCGCACTCCTACACCGCAGCAAGCTGCCACGACGGCGCCAATGGTGTGAGAAACGGGGGGTTAGGTGTCTTCTCCAAGTACCTTAGACGTGCACTCAGTGGATGCAAACCAGCGAACTTACGGTTTACTTCCGGTCCGCGGGTGAACACTCTAACCACTGAGCCACCGTCTCCCACCAAATTACATTACTAATCGTTAGCAACGTGCATTACAAGATGCTAACTACTAGTTAGCTACGTGCATTACGAGGTGCTATCTAATGGTTAGCTACGTACATTACAAGATGCTATCTAATGGTTAGCTATGTGCATTACAAGATGCTAACTAATGGTTAGCTACGTGCATTACAAGATGCTAACTAATGGTTAGCTACGTGCATTACAAGATGCTAACTAATGGTTAGCTATGTGCAATTACAAGATGCTAACTAATGGTTAGCTATGTGCATTACAAGATGCTAACTAATGGTTAGCTATGTGCATTACAAGATGCTAACTAATGGTTAGCTATGTGCATTACAAGATGCTAACTAATGGTTAGCTACGTGCATTACAAGATGCTAACTAATGGTTAGCTACGTGCATTACAAGATGCTAACTAATGGTTAGCTATGTACATTACAAGATGCTAACTAATGGTTAGCTACGTGCATTACAAGATGCTAACTAATGGTTAGCTATGTGCATTACAAGATGCTAACTAATGGTTAGCTATGTGCATTACAAGATGCTAACTAATGGTTAGCTACGTGCATTACAAGATGCTAACTAATGGTTAGCTATGTGCATTACAAGATGCTAACTAATGGTTAGCTATGTGCATTACAAGATGCTAACTAATGGTTAGCTACGTGCATTACAAGATGCTAACTAATGGTTAGCTATGTGCATTACAAGATGCTAACTAATGGTTAGCTACGTGCATTACAAGATGCTAACTAATGGTTAGCTACGTGCATTCCAAGATGCTAACTAATGGTTAGCTATGTGCATTACAAGATGCTAACTAATGGTTAGCTATGTGCATTACAAGATGCTAACTAATGGTTAGCTACGTGCATTACAAGATGCTAACTAATGGTTAGCTATGTGCATTACAAGATGCTAACTAATGGTTAGCTACGTGCATTACAAGATGCTAACTAATGATTAGCTACGTGCATTACAAGATGCTAACTAATGGTTAGCTATGTGCATTACAAGATGCTAACTAATGGTTAGCTACGTGCATTACAAGATGCTAACTAATGGTTAGCTACGTGCATTACAAGATGCTAACTAATGGTTAGCTACGTGCATTACAAGATGCTAACTAATGGTTAGCTATGTGCATTACAAGATGCTAACTAATGGTTAGCTATGTGCAATTACAAGATGCTAACTAATGGTTAGCTACGTGCATTACAAGATGCTAACTAATGGTTAGCTATGTGCATTACAAGATGCTAACTAATGGTTAGCTATGTGCAATTACAAGATGCTAACTAATGGTTAGCTACGTGCATTACAAGATGCTAACTAATGATTAGCTACGTGCATTACAAGATGCTAACTAATGGTTAGCTACGTGCATTACAAGATGCTAACTAATGGTTAGCTATGTGCATTACAAGATGCTAACTAATGGTTAGCTATGTGCAATTACAAGATGCTAACTAATGGTTAGCTACGTGCATTACAAGATGCTAACTAATGGTTAGATACATGCATTACAAGATGCTAACTAATGGTTAGCTACGTGCATTACAAGATGCTAACTAATGGTTAGCTACGTGCATTACAAGATGCTAACTAATGGTTAGCTATGTGCATTACAAGATGCTAACTAATGGTTAGCTATGTGCATTACAAGATGCTAACTAATGGTTAGCTATGTGCATTACAAGATGCTAACTAATGGTTAGCTACGTGCATTACAAGATGCTAACTAATGGTTAGCTATGTGCATTACAAGATGCTAACTAATGGTTAGCTATGTGCAATTACAAGATGCTAACTAATGGTTAGCTACGTGCATTACAAGATGCTAACTAATGGTTAGCTATGTGCATTACAAGATGCTAACTAATGGTTAGCTATGTGCATTACAAGATGCTAACTAATGGTTAGCTATGTGCATTACAAGATGCTAACTAATGGTTAGCTACGTGCATTACAAGATGCTAACTAATGGTTAGCTACGTGCATTACAAGATGCTAACTAATGGTTAGCTACGTGCATTACAAGATGCTAACTAATGGTTAGCTACGTGCATTACAAGATGCTAACTAATGGTTAGCTATGTATATTACAAGATGCTAACTAATGGTTAGCTACGTGCATTACAAGATGCTAACTAATGGTTAGCTATGTGCATTACAAGATGCTAACTAATGGTTAGCTATGTGCATTACAAGATGCTAACTAATGGTTAGCTACGTGCATTACAAGATGCTAACTAATGGTTAGCTATGTGCATTACAAGATGCTAACTAATGGTTAGCTACGTGCATTACAAGATGCTAACTAATGGTTAGCTACGTGCATTACAAGATGCTAACTAATGGTTAGCTACGTGCATTACAAGATGCTAACTAATGGTTAGCTACGTGCATTACAAGATGCTAACTAATGGTTAGCTATGTGCATTACAAGATGCTAACTAATGGTTAGCTATGTGCATTACAAGATGCTAACTAATGGTTAGCTATGTGCATTACAAGATGCTAACTAATGGTTAGCTACGTGCATTACAAGATGCTAACTAATGGTTAGCTACGTGCATTACAAGATGCTAACTAATGGTTAGCTACGTGCATTACAAGATGCTAACTAATGGTTAGCTACGTGCATTACAAGATGCTAACCTGCTAACATTACATAACTTGTTGTGTACTTCATTTTTGTTACTATTCTGTTTTTCAGGCCGACTCTTTCCAGAGAACATCTACGCGCGTCGCTCGCAAATATTGGTGGAAAAACATTAAACTGATGATAATAATTGGAGTGATCGTTCTCATCATCCTGATACTCATCATCCTCGCTGCTACTAAAGTTATATGAGATGTTTTAATCACATTTTTCTCTCTTGATTGCACTCACAAATTTACTTTTGATCTAAAATTCAAGTCAAAACACTCCAAGATGTCGTAAGAATCAAACGTTCAGATGTTTGTTCTTATTTGATGCATTTTAAGGTCCAAACCAATGTGTATATATATTTCTATTTGTAATATGAGACGGACGTAATGTGTCACAAATAATAACCTTTTTGACTTGTCATGTTTATAAATGAACTCGTCATGAACCGACAACTGGAAGATTAATAACTACAGAAAAAACAGTTTGGAAAATGCTTCAATTAAAATGCTGCAAGACTTGAAAAAGCTAAACATTGCTGAAAAAGATCTTTGATTAAATGCTGAGTTTTTTAAAAAAAAGAAAACAGAAATTTAACTGAAATTTCTTGCAAGAAAACATCTAGTCCTACTGACGCTGAAGTGAAACTTGCTGTGCTCCATGTTAATGTAACAAATCATTTTAATTCATCATTTGATCTTCTTTTAATCTTCGTTTGATGTTTTTATTGCAGCGCTGCATGTTAATTCCATTTTTGTTTTTAAAAATGCACTTCTGATGTAAAATCAAAATAACTTAAAGACTGTAAACGTAAAAACGCACTGAAAAGATTAATTCAAGTGTTTATTTTGATTTACCGTACAATACAGAGCCAATATAATTTAACCTGGAAATTAGTGACTAGGTTTAAATGAACTTGGTTTTGTGTTGAAAGAGTAAAAGAAACAAAGTTACAATACAAAAAAAACACAAGGAACAACAAGAGGATAAATATTTAGCAGGCTAACTGGGAGATATTGACTTGTTTATTTTGTTTTGGTTTTTTTTACTAGTTTTGTTGGATCGTCTCTGGGCCTTTTCTCCGTTCCAAACGAGGATGTTCTTCATTTCTCGCCTGCGGAAAACAAAACAAAAAAAACACAATAAATTTCAAGGAAATCATTATTAAACATTTAACATCCAAAAAACTACAAAAAAAATGTCGGAAACCTTTAAAAAAATACAGATTAAATGCAGAAATGTGAAATTTTACAACAAATTAAGAAAATTGCAGTTTTATTTCCATTTTCCATTTGCTGTAACAAAAAAAATTACACAAATACAGAAAGGGGATTAATAAAAGTCCAGAGAAAATCCTTCATTTACTTGTGGGGAAAAAATGGACAATTACATGAGATTAATAAAGTTGGAGTTGTCGGGCCATATTTGAAGTTTTTAGATACAGGATGTTGGAAGACCATACCAAACGGCAGGATTAGAGAGCGAATGCTGATCTGGGAGTCAGCTCAGGCCTGCAAGGAAGCTCCGCTGGCAGGTACAAACAAGGTATGTCAGAATTAGCATACAGCATACTTCTTTTTTTAAAAAAATAAACGCGAAAAACCGGCGGCCAACACCGGCCACCGTAGCGTCTATGTTACCACTAGCTGTAAAAAAAAAAAAAGCACGTCAGGGTGCTGAAAGAAATTTAAAGTCAAATTAATTTTAACTAGATTAAGATTATTTAAACAAGCAAAAAAAATCAAATAAAAGTTGGAAATACACACCTGTTTTGTTTGGAAGATGATGCTAGCTAGTGTTAATACGGTTTGTAGCTGTTGGTGTGCGCACCACGACGCAAGGTTTTGCCATAGCCTTCGGATTGATCTGCGGAGAGACAGAGGGGGCGCATTTTTTTTTTTTACCATTTTCAGGAGAAAACATTGGTTAAACATACGTTTTTAAAGTAAACATTGATTAAATGTTGATTTATTATCACAGAAATATAGTCAGAAAAACATTTTCCAAACACTGATAAAAGAAATATCCAAGAAGCTAACAGAAAACAAACAGAGCTCTATGGTAACATCAACAGGAGACTGACACCACTCGTCTGGACCAGCCTGCATCTTTCTTTGATTTAAAATCCACATTTGGGAATGAATGACAAGGGAACTTCCAGATAGTTGATGGCCTTGTTCCCAGCAGGAAACACTGGCTTCATGTCCAAACAAATGTTTGATGTGATTAACAAGGTCAGTGGAGGCAGTGAGTCCCACTGAGAACATCTGGAAAGATATTTGTTCTGTTCAGCACTTTGTGTAACTTTGTTTGACAAATGCTTTTTAAATAAAGTTTGATTTGAAGAAACCTATTTCAGTTTACTGGTTGTTTTTGATAAATAACTTTGTCAAAGTTAGTTTTGTCTCACTGTAGCTTTATTTCAAATCTCTTTAAGGTCCAAGTGGTCGTTTAAAATGTCTATTTTAGCTCCTTTTAAACTGGTCTTAAGATTTTGATCAGGTCTGTATGTTAGATAAATGTTGGACAACTATTAGATTATTTTTGGAAAAACTTTGGTTAAAAATCAGACAAATACCGTCAGGTAGATACTGGTTAAACATAGAACATCGGTTAGACATCGAACAACTTTTAAAAATGGTTAAAAATCGAACAAATTAAAGTTAGACGTCATGCAAACATCAGCCAACCTTCTGAACATCGAGAGAACAGACAAACATTTCTAAATGTCAGAAAACTTCGGACATTCGTTGGACAAATGTAGACTAAACTTTAAACGATCATTGGGTGATCGTCAGACCGGTAAACATTGAAAAAAACACCAGCTAAATATTAGAGAAATGTTGGTTAAACATCAAACGTTGGTAGAAATGGTAAGGTGAGCTTGTGAACTCACTGCTGTAATCCCCGTATCCGTAATAGTTGTTGTAACTGGAGTAATCGTAGGCACCGTATCCTCCGTATCCTTGGTTACCGTACCCGTAGCTTCCGTAGCCTTGGTTCCAATAATTTCCATAGCCTTGGTTCCAGCTCTGATTGAGACCTAAAACAAACAATTTAGCGGATTTTTTTTTTTAACACGGTTTATTTAAAAGACGTACAAGTTCATACCTGCTCCTCTTCCTCGCGATCTCGGAGCGAAGCCGCCACGAACTCCCCAGTACTGCTGCTGCTGGTACTGCTCCTTGGAAACGGCCACTTTAACCTCGCACTGCAGAGACGAATCAGGTGGCAAAACATTGAGTAAATATCTGTTAAACGCATCGGAAAAACTTTTAACAAAGATTAGAAAAACATCGGTGAAACATTTTGTAAATACTGGTTAAAAATGAAATAAACTTTGAATGAAGGTTGAAAAACTTTGGACAAATATCTGATAAAATGTAAAAAATGGGCAAATATAGGATGAACTTTAGATAAACATTGGGTCTAATTCAGACAAGAAAGTTCAGTCTCAGATCTTGAGAGATAAACTTGATATAAATTTAGAATAAACATCAGTTTATCTTTGGGTAAAACTATATAAACACTGGTCAAAATGAGAAAAAAACTGATGAACATGTCGGATGTGCAGACCAGCAGGTAGACTTCAGACAAACAACACAGGAACACTGAATAAAATTCAGACAGATTGGGTATATTTGAGACGAACTTAACATAAACATGGGATTAAGACTGAAAAAGATCGGATAAAAACTAATAAGACATGGGATAAACTTTTGGACAGAGACCAGATTAGCTCGACTTCTAAACTTCTGATTCACATGGTTGTCAGATCGGATAAAGATCGGATACCTTGCTCAGTCCAATATTGTGGAACTTCTTCTCTATGATCAGCTTCACCGGTTCTTCCTCTTTGAACGTGATGAAGCAGAAACCTCTTCGTTTGTTCGTCTTGTTCTCCATCGGCAGTTCGACTGATTCCAACTGGTGGAGAAAAACTTAGATTACACCAGAGTGATGTTAGCAACCTTCACGTGGGCATGGACGCTGGGATTTGAAGTTCAAAAGTTGCGATGCTAAATAGGGATAATTGACCCAATGTGAGGTGTTCCATCCCACTAGAAGGAGACCCAGAGGCAGACCCCAGACCTGCTGGATAGACTATGTCTCATAGCTGGACAGGGAACACCTCGGTATTGCCCCGGATGAGCTGGAGGATGTAGCCGGGCAGCCGGCTGAACCCAGCCCCAAATAAGCAGAAGACAAAAAAAAAAAAGAATATTTTGCATCCATTTTTCTGACGTGGGACCTGTTTGAAAATGGCCAAATAGCAAGAAAAACCTACTTTAAGCATTATTTTGCGTTTGAAGGGCTAGATAAAGAAGCACAATGTGCCAAATGCAGCTCTGCCTGCTCAGCTTTGGGGTACAGGCATTGGCTATGGCCTTTTGGGGGTTGGACAGAGCTGTTACCCCTAATAAGCACATGGTTCACACCAGCAGCAACAACACCGTTTCCTGTCTGCTATGTTTCTAGCTTTAGATATAACATAGAAGGTTGTTTTTCTGTTAATGTGATGAGGAACATTTAAAAGACAGATTATTTTTTTCTCAGTATTTCCAGTCAGGTCCAGCACAGACGTTTAGAATTTAAAATATATCAAAGAGCAAATCCCTCCAGCGATACTTGACATACAGGTCACCATTCTGGTATCATTCTACCAGACAGTAAAGAAATTATACAAAAACATTCCCACCTCTCCAAAGGTACCAAAGTATTCCCGAACATTCTCCTCAGGTGTATCTGGAGACAACCCTCCCACAAAGATTTTTTTGACAGGTTCCTTGTTTCTCATTGCTTTGGCCTTCTTCGGATCGATCACCTTCCCGTTCAGCTTGTGTTCCTTCTGTGCAGCGACCTGTAAGGAGAACAGTCGTGTCGGGTTTGAGTCACGTATCTGTTTATACAGCTACACATCTATCCCTAAGCCCACCTTTTCTACGCTCTCCACTTCCTTAAACAGAATGAATCCAAATCCTCGGCTTCGTCCAGTCATCGGATCTAGTTTTAAGGTACAATCCACCACGTCGCCGAACTTCAGAAAATATTCTTTCAGATCTTTTTTAGTGGTGTCCCAGCTTAGTCCGCCCACAAACATCTTCCTGTAAACATAATCCTGATATTTTCACATATTACATGTATAAAAATAAACAAGTTCATCTATAACAGGTACTGAGAAAATGAGGACAGTTTTATTCAAATTCTTTGGGAGATATTGCAGATTCTTATGAACACAATTATTTATTTATCAAAAACAAAAAAACAGAGAGTCTTGGTGCCACGTGTGCATGTGGGCACTCTTATGTTTGAACATGGTGTTCGCTACCGACAATCTGTGACGAGCACAGAAGTCAAGTAGCAGAACACCACTCGGGTTTAGATCAGGGGGGCCGTTCCTCCCGATCACTCCCCTCCAGGTCTCACTGTCATTGCCCACGTGAGCATTGAAGTCTCCCAGGAGGACAATGGAGTCCCCGGGGGTGCCCGCTCCTACACTCCCCCCAAAGACTCCAAAAAGGGCGGGTAGTCTTGCCGTTCGGTGTAGTGTAGACTAGCCACTGTTCGGAACAGGGTCCAGCCCCTGTCAAGCGGTGCGTCCAGGAGAGTCCAACTATATCTAGCCGCACCAGTTCGGGCTCCTTCCCCACCAGAGAAGTGACATTCCACGTCCCTAGAGCTAGCTTATGCAGCCGAGGGTCTGACTGCCAGGGTCCCCACCGCCCCGTCGTTGGCTGCCGCACATCTCCTCCTTCACCCGACCCTTATGACCCCTCCTGTAGGTGGTTAGCCCATTGGAAGGGTGACCCATGTCCCCTGTTCGGGCTGAGCCCGGTCGGGCCCCGTGGGTAAAAGCCTGGCCACCAGGTGCTCGCTCTCGTGCCCCACTCACAGGCTTGGCTCCACGGGGGACCCTGGTGACCCGCGTGTGGGCAAAAGATATTTGGCCATGTTTGATCTCTTCATGAGGTTTTTGAGCCACACTTTGTCTGGCCCCTCACCTAGGACCTGTTTACCTTGACTGACCCTACCAGGGGGAGTAAGCCCCAGACAACATAGCCCCTAGGATCACTGGGGTACGCTATGAGGAGGAGGAGTTAATAAGTGATTATAACAAATCAATAAACAAGATGTGACAGGTGAGTAAACAAAATGAGAAGGTTTGATGCCCAGCTCTGTCTGTGAATGAGGGCTGGGCGAGGGATCGATGTTTACCATATATCAATAGATTTTTAAAAACACAAAAGAAATTTTCACATATCATCCATAACGCTGTGTATTTAAATTTGCTTCTCCGTCTCTCATCCGCGCCTCGCCTGCTCTCTGCTGCGCCGCTCTCCCCTCCTCCATGACGACTCAGCTAGCATGGCGGCGCCCACAGGCATCGTAGTTAGCGAAGGCGGCACCGAGGAGGGTCTTGTAAGCAAAACACGGACAACTGATTCAGTAATCTGGAGATATTTTGGGTTCAAACCATCGGATAAACAATGCTTTAACACGGAGCATTTACCGAGAAAAAAAAACCAAGAAATGATGTGGTTTTACCGTCTGTTGTTTTCACATTGAAGTCGGTATGGTATTTATTTCTGTTGTGGTCCACGTTATACTCAGCCCACTGGACAGGTTAGTTTTTCTTGCTCAGAAAATGAAAAGCTTGTCCAAATTGTACTTTTTACCGTTTTTGTTTATTTTTCTGTTTGCATAAAACCCAAAGAATGATGAGAGGTAAACGTGTTTATTTTTGACTGAAAGTAAGAGCAGAAATACGTTTTTTCATGTTTGATTTATGTTCCACATTAACCTGTAACTCGTTAAATGTTACAAAGGGTTGCGTTTTCTTCTTCTTTAAGCATTTCCCTACAGGGGGCGCCACAGCAAGTCAGTTTCTTCCATCTAACCCAGGCATGGGCAAACTACGGCTCGCGGGCCACATGCGGCCCATTAAACGTTTTAATCTGGCCTGATGAACAACAAAAAAATTCAATAAATAAACCTTGTTAGTTTAATTTTTTCCTGTTGTTTCGATATTTTACCACTGGATGGTGCCAAAGAAACAACAATGCTCCCATTAAAATGTGTGTATCTTCGTGATGCGCACGCCTTCAAAATAAACAGTGTGTACATATATGGAATGCCATCAGGCCCGATACACGCACGTAAACAAGCGTGTTAGATGTTAAAACAAGAAACATGTTACATCAAGCGTTTACATTTCAAACCTAGCGCCGCTAGATTTTAAATTTAACGCTCTTGATGTAACATTTAGCGCTTGTTTAAAATCTAGCGTCATTCTATCGTCTAATCTAGAGGTTACCAAAACATGCCATCCATCTGATCCTGTTCCCAGGGGCGAATCCAGGATTTTTTTTAAAAGGAGGGAGCGAGGCGTGAGGTTTTAGACAAAACGAGCATCTGTGGTGCTCCCCAGTATTAGGGGCTTTGTGGGGGACTCCCCCAGAACATTTTGAAAATAAGTCATTTTTCTGCATTTTGGGGCATATTTTGCCCAAAGTTTATAATAATTAAAGTAGTAAGAACACTTTTTTTGTGGATTGAGAGGGGTCGTGCGTCAGTACCTCTGATGACCTCATTTCTGATCAAAGAGAAGCTCTTTAATGAAAAGGGAAGATGTTTGTTTATATTTTTAAAGAAACATCTGGTTTTATCGTCAGATGTTTTCTTATTTCATGGAATCTCCATGTTTTTAAGGATTTAATTGCACTTTAATAAAAGTTGCTTTCTGACTGAATGAATTTGGGGTTTTCCCACTATTTTAAAAGGAAGGTTTTTGTTTGCAAATATATCGATACGTATCTAATCCATACGTATAAAGTTTGAAATAAACGGCAGAAGAAGGCAAAATATTTACACCTTAGTGTCAAATGATTGTCGTTTGTAATAAACTTACCCTTCATCGTCCTCATTCTTACTAGCGTCTATCTTGGAACCTTCGGCCTCCTCTCCCATCGTTAGTCCTTCCTCTCCCGGTACGCACATCGGTTCATCCATGTTGTTCTCTCCATCCTCCTCCATTCTCATCAGACTCGCATCTTCAGTGAACATAAAATCTTCCGACATAGTTTCTTGTTGTTTTCTAAACACCGTCTAAACGCTAAGGTAGCTCACTAGCTTCAGGCTGCGGCTTGCAAAGATTTAAGAGTGATAATGAAAGAAAACGCGGGCTGATTTTACGGATTTATTCGCTTTCAAGTGGAGGTATATTTACTATTTAGTTGTTTAAAAAAAGAAAAAGTCGTCTGTAAATCGGTTTTACTTTTTGTTTTTATTTTAATTAATTTTGCAAACCGCGCTCTATTTTTATTGGCGTCGTTTCTTGTTCTTCTTCTTCTTTAGATTTTAAAGGGGGGCAGGTCCGGGCTGCTGCCTCTCTCGCTCAGTCGTGGTAAAAGTGAAATAAACCCGTGAAATCCTTCAACTCTATCAAGTCTCAGCGGAGTTTCTTGATAAAATAACATTTAAATAATTGATGGAGAAGTTTTTTTTTCATTTTACGTTGAGGTTAAAACACAATAAATTTAATTCTGTTTTGTGATTTTAATGCATTTTTTTCTTGTGAAGCACTTTTTACGACATTTTGTATGAATTGTTACAAATAAACTCACCTTAATAATATGAGCTGAATGGATGCTGTTGTATTTCCGTCTTTCTTCCACTAGAGGGAGCCCCAAGTCTCTTCTGTTTAGATAGAAAAGAAGAAGAAGTAATCGGTTGTTTACATCCGGTTGTAGTTTTTTATTAAATTAGATTATCGTAGATAATTTCATTCTAAATTAAGTCACATGACCATCTTTACACCACATTTTAATCGTTAGAGTGAAAGTGATGACGTCAGAGGGTTTCTGATCAAACATCCCTCCTAGACTACATTACCCGTCATGCCTTTTAGGGTTTGTAGTCCATGCAGGCAGCTGCTGTCGTTGAACAGGTGTCTCTCTATCGCCCCCCACAGTCTGGAGTTTTAACTGCTGTTGCTTCACAACATGTGAGCTGAAGCTTTAAAAGAAAAAAAAAATAAAGAAAAAAGATTTCAAACCGTCCCGGATTTGATTTTTTCTCATTTTTTTCCAGTTTCATTTTGTTTTTAGTTGTCCAGCCTGGAAAAGAGGATTTTTTTGTGACACCGTGGTTGAGCTACTAGCAGGCTAACAGCAGCTAGCGGCATCACCCCCCCCCCCAAAAAAAAAACCCCGAAAAGCATGGCTTCTGTTTGTCTGCCTTCCTGCACCTCTGCTCTTCTCCTGGACATCGAGGGGACCACCACCCCAATAACTTTTGTCAAGGTAAAAGAAGCTTGAATCTTTCTTCATATTTGAAATGTGTTTAGATAAATTAAATATGTGACGTCTTTGATTTAAATCATGAATCTAAACCTATAAAAAGATTTATTGATTTTTTTTTTACAGGATATTTTGTTTCCGTACATCAGAGAACATCTAGAGGATCATTTATCTTCTCATTGGGAGGAAGATGAATGTAAACAAGATGTTCATCTCCTTAAAAAACAGGTCGGATCAGACTGATTTCATCAATGTTTGGATTTGATTTAATGAGTGTTTTTAACAGATCGAAGAGGACATGAAACAGAACCGAGCCTGTCCGGTTCACACGGTGGATCAAACGGTGCACACAGATGAAGAGAAGGCCATCAGAGAGGTGGTGGAGTCCGTCCTGTGGCAGATGGCTGCAGACAGGAAATCCACGGCATTAAAACGGCTGCAGGGACACATGTGGAGAGCAGCCTACACATCTGGAAGAATCCAAGGCGAGTAAGTACCGAGCCACATCTGTTTGATTAACTCATTTATGTCCAAGTTTTGTGAAATATATTTGCCTAAAGTTTGTCTAGATTTTAGTTTTTGGTTGATGTTCGTTTTAATGTTTATGTCTAACTTTTATCTAATATTAATCCAAGGTGGGTCACGTTAAATATGTTCCCTCACATACACTATATTACCAAAAGTATTCGCTCACCCATTCAAATGATCGGAATCAGGTGTTCTGGCCCCAGGTATATAAATTCAAGCACTCAGGCATGCAGACTGTGAAACAAGACATTTGTGAAAGAATGGGCCGCTCTCAGGAGCTCAGTGAATTCCAGCGTGGAACTGTCAGAGGATGCCACTTGTGCAACAAATCCAGTCGTGAAATTTCCTCGCTCCTAAATATTCCACAGTCAACTGTCAGCTCTATTATAACAAAATGGAAGCGTTTGGGAACAACAGCAACTCAGCCACGAAGTGGTAGGTCATGTAAAGTGACGGAGAGAGGTCAGCGGATGCTGAAGCGCATAGTGCAAAGAGGTCGCCGACTTTCTGCACAGAGCTACAAACTTCATGTGACCTTCAGATTAGCCCAAGTACAGTACGCAGAGAGCTTCATAGAACGGGTTTCCATGGCCGAGCAGCTGCAGCCAAGCCACAATCACCAAGTGCAATGCAAGGCGTCGGATGCAATGGTGTAAAGCACGCCGCCACTGGCCTCTAGAGCAGTGGAGACGCGTTCTCTGAAGTGATGAATCACGCTTTTCCATCTGGCAATCTGATGGACGAGTCTGGGGTTGGAGGTTGCCAGGAGAACGGTACATTTCAGATTACATTGTGCCAACTGTGAAATTTGGTGGATGAGGAATTATGGTATGGGGTTGTTTTTCAGGAGCTGGGCTTGGCCCCTCAGTTCCAGTGAAAGGAACATTTAAAGCTTCAGGATACCAAAACATTTTGGACAATTCCATGCTCCCAACCTTGTAGGAACAGTTTGGAGCGGGCCCCTTCCTCTTCCAACATGACTGTGCACCAGTGCACAAAGCAAGGTCCATAAAGACGTGGATGACAGAGTCTGGTGTGGATAAACTTGACTGGTCTGCACAGAGTCCTGACCTGAACCCGATAGAACACCTTTGAGATGAATTAGAGCGGAGACTGAGAGTCAGGCCTTCTCTACCAACATCAGTGTGTGACCTCACCAATGCGCTTTTGGAAGAATGGTCAAAAATTCCTATAAACACTCTCCTCAACCTTGTGGACAGTCTTCCCAGAAGAGTTGAAGCTGTAATAGCTGCAAAAGGTGGACCGACATCATGTTGAATTCTATGAGTTAGGAATGGGATGGAAGTTCATAGAATGAGTAAAGGCAGGTGAGACAATACTTTTGGTAATATAGTGTAGATCAGAAAAATCCAAACTTTATAAAATCCTGGTGTCCAGTATCAAGCCATCCTGCCCTTTATTACAAACTTATAGTTCATTTATACATGGTACTGAATAAATGCTGTCATCGTAAACCCTCTTGAAAAAGAGATTTATAATCTCAATGAGTTAATGAATGTAAAATAAAAATAATGAAAAATCCAAAAAGTGGCAAAAATCTACAGAAATGGACCAAAATCAACCAAAAGTCACTCAAATTGACCTCAGATTGATTCTTTTTTTATTTCCTCTCATCGTAAACATCAAATCTGTATGTGCTTCCATTGAGTGGATACGTAAACAAGTCAATAAAAAACAAGTGAACATGTTAAACACAGCGCACACTCTGGAAATAAAAAGCTTTCAGTAGATTTTTAGTGTTTACGACCGTTTGAGTTCATAAAACATCAGTCCAAAGTTTGTCTCATTTTTTAGTCCATGATTCTCTGATGTTCACCGTTTGTCTGAACGGGACCTCATATTTTCTGATCTTCGTCCGACGTTCACCGTATGTTTATTTTTTTAAACTTAATTTAAAGATTTTTAATTTTTTTATTGGCACACACACACAAAAAGCAACTTTAAAATATACAGCTACAAAAAGGAGATAACAAAGGAACACGCCAACTGGTGGCTGAATATCTGTGTGGAGATGTCCTCTGAAATCTCAAGATTTAAATCCTGTTCCCAAGAGTGTTTTCAATGAGAGGGATCCAAATGGAAAAGTGAGGTTACAGGCAGAAGAGATAAAGAAGGTGGAAGATTTTAAGTATCTAGGATCAACAGTCCAGAGCAATGGAGAGTGTGGAAAAGAGGTGAAGAAGCATGTACAGGCAGGCTGGAACGGGTGGAGGAAAGTATCAGGTGTGATGTGTGATAGAAAAGTTTCATATAAAATAAAAGGAAAAGTGTACAAAACCGTGGTGAGAGTGGCCATGCTGATTGGTCTAGAGACAGTGTGGTGAGAGCGGCCATGCTGATTGGTCTAGAGACAGTGTCACTGAGGAAAAGACAGGAAGCAGAGATGGAGATAGCGGAGATGAAGATGCTGAAGATCTCTCTGGGAGTGTTTGTGTAGTTGCTGTCGATATTGTAAGATGAACCTCTCCCTATCCAACAGGATCTACCCAGATGTTCTTCCCTGCATCAGACGATTGCGTCAGCGAGGATTTCGTATATACATCTATTCGTCCGGCAGCATTGAAGCACAGAAACTTCTCTTTCGTTTTTCTACCGAAGGAGACGTTCTTGATGTGAGTTTCTGCACATTTTAACCCACGTCAGCCCATTTCAGCTTCTGACTGGTCCTTTGTGTGTTGCAGCTGTTTGACGGACATTTTGACACAACCATAGGATCCAAAGTGGACGCCAGCAGCTACCAAAAGATTGCGGAGAGAATTAGCTGCTCTGCTAAGGAAATAACATTCCTTACTGACGCTAGCAGAGGTAACTACAGCTCAAACCTCAGATAAAAATATGGTCAAGATCTGCTAATGAATGCTAAAAACAGAGCTAACACAGGCTAAAGATGCCAAATATATTTAAAACAAATGTTGATTCAGTTCATTTTTACTTGAACACAGCTGTTATACAATAAAGAGGCTTAAAACATGGCCGAAAAACAGTCCTACAAATACTAACAAAATCTATCACAGTCTAAAACAGGGGTGCCCAACCAGACGGTGAGACCAATCCCAAGTCAACCGCCAAGTCTGTAGAACAAAATGAAATGACAAGCGACATTATAACGGCATTTTCTAATGTTATTGTGACGTGAAATCATGTTGTTAAGCCTGTTCTTAATGAGCAGCAGCTGCTGAAGTCCCTTCCCCTCTCAAAGCGCACCAGCGTACAGTACAGACCAAAAGTTTGGACACCTTCTCATTCAAAGAGTTTCCTTTTTTTCATAAAAATGTTTGAAGTATTCTATTTGATTAAAGAAAGGTATATTTTATTTAAATGAGTTCCATCGTCATCCAATTAAAGTTTTTATCTTCAGAATACTTATTTATTTGTTTCTAAAAGTATCGATAAGAGATTCATTAAAGATTCGGTTCGTTAAGCGGTATCGATAAGAGGACTATTATCGATAAATCCTTATCGATACCCATTCCTGACCAAAAGAACGAAATCGCGGATACAAGCGGCCAAAATGAGCTTCCTCTGCAGGGTGGTTGGGCTCTCACTCAGAGATCGAGTTATGAGCTCTGGCATCCAGGAGGAGCTTGGTGTCGAGCCGCTCCTCCTCCAGGTTGAGAGAAGCCAGATGGGGTGGTTTGGACATTTAGTCAGGATGCCTCCGGAACGCCTCGCTGGTGAGGTGTTCCGTCCCACCACGAGGGGGCCAACAGGCAGACCCCGGACCTGCTGGAGAGTCTATGTCTCCCATCTGGACAGGGAACACTTCAGGATCCTTCCGGGTGAGCTGGAGGATGCAGCCGGGGTGAGAGAAGCCT
Source organism: Neostethus bicornis (assembly GCA_902685375.1). Classification (NCBI taxonomy): domain Eukaryota; kingdom Metazoa; phylum Chordata; class Actinopteri; order Atheriniformes; family Phallostethidae; genus Neostethus; species Neostethus bicornis. The sequence goes on from CACRXE010000035.1 coordinate 736,476, forward strand.
GGGCTTCCCGTCAGGGAATAAGTGATTCAGAAGATGAAGAAAGATTGGTGACACATGCTAATCTAGTTAGAAACACAGCTAACGATTATTAACACTTACAAAAAACATGGATTACATCCCAAAACATGTTAATAAAGTTTAAAAAAGGCTAAAACATTCAAACTATTTCTAAAACCCCCCAAAAAGAACTCCTAAAACATGCTAATGTAGCTAAAATTGAAATGGATATGTAATTATCACTTTTCTAATGGCTCCGCCCCCTGTGCATTTTCAGAAGCCAAAGCAGCTGAGGAGGCGGGGCTTAACGTTCTTCTAGTGGTGAGACCAGGAAACATGGAGCTCAGCGAGGACGAGACCTCCCACTACAACCTCATCACTTCCTTCAGTCAGCTGACCTATGAACTTTAACTTGTTACCATGGTGACAACCCAATAAAAACACTGATTCATCATCTGAACTGATTTTATGGAGGAAACGAGATTAAAACATGGTGGAAGTTGTAAAAGAAACTGGATTTAAAACTGTCATAAATTAGCTCAAATTGCTTAAAAGAAAAACACTAAAAATTGCTTCAATTTTTTTTTTTATTTAAACTTGTAAGAAAAACAATTAATTTTCAATGAATAAACAACCAAAAAAAACCACTCTTAAATTTCTGCCAAATATTTCCAACCAGAGAATTAAAATGTCAGATTCTAGTACATTGGCCTAGCTGATCACCGATGGTTGTTGCATACCACCTCTACGTTTAGGTAGCGAAACTCCACAGAGAAGGTGCCAATGTAGAGACTCAACATGAACACCAGTACCCATTGGCACCGAGCTGCGTCAGCGAGAGAGACCAACACAAACACTGCAAAGGTTAAGGTTCAACACACGTTAACACATGTTAATACTGCTAAAAACATGGCTAGCATGTGTTGACATGCTAAAACATTTATACAGTTTAAAAGACAACTAACACATGCTTTTATAAAAACATATGCTAAAGCTATAAAACTCACTAAAACACTAATTCAGTTTAAAAGTATTCGCAACATAGACTAATACTGCTAGCAACACAGCTAGCACACATCAACACAATTTAAACGATGCTAATATAGCTAGAAACACAGCTAGCACACACTACGATTAAGACAGCTAAAAGCAAAAATCTAACATGTTAACAAAGAAAACCTTGGATTACTTGCTAATTTATCTAATGACTTGTCTCAAACGTGCTAAACCAGCTAATAACACTGTTAATGTTGACTAGAACAGCTACAAGCTTGCTTGTACAGACAAAAATAGGGTTATTACTTGCTAATATTGTTCAAATCTCTGCTAATACAGTTAAAACACTGCGCCAATAATACGAACATTCTGTTACTATTTGCAAATCTAATTTATAGCTAAAAACAAGGACATATAAATCCAGGTAAAAACATTAATGACACATACTATTCCAGGAAGGATACCAGGTAGTAGGAGATAGCAGACCGTGACGACCACCGCCAACAGGAAGCGGACGGTGACCATCGTAAAGCCTGCAGATCCAACCTTGGTCTTCATAGTGAAGTACACCTGCATCCAGCAGTAGCCTGTCCCAAAACCAAAGGTCATAACTGTGCCAATGAGGTGAATCACTTTATCTCTGAATACCTGGCAACAAATGGTGGCGCTTTTTAACCATGGAGCAGCAGCACTGCATACTGGGAGGTTTTTTTCTTTACCTGGTAATTTCCCACCATAGTCAATCCCAGCGTTGCAATGAAGAAACAAACCATGCTGAAATAATTCAAACGAGAATTTACCAAACATTTTCTCAGCTGAAAAAACCGAAGCTGTCCAATGAGCAAAGCTGCAAACCAGTGAAACATACTGGTTAGACTGGTTTTAATCCAATATTTTACTGTTTAGTACTGGTGTCTTACCTAGGAAGGCTGCCATGTTCATGAGCTGACCAAAGTGGCTGCTCATTGGTGGAAATGCACCGGTAATGCTGCAACAAGAAATGTATTTACAGGTGAGTACACAGCGGTAGTAGTGTGTTAATGTGGGAACATGTGTACCTGATGAAGGGGGGGTACGGGGTTCCATTCAAACTCTTGGAACTGAAAAACACGAGTGTTAGAAATGGAGAACCAGAGGAACAACAGAGGCTTATCATACCTGTATTTTCCAGACAGTGGGATGACAATCCCACGACTCAATGCCAAGTGGTATCTGGTGACACACACAAGGTTCATTTTGAGACAGACTTTTCAAAAGAAGTTGAACAAAGTAAAGAAGTCCAAATGGTGTAGAAAACTACCACTGGATTGTTTGAGTAAAGGCTTTTATTTTACATTTTATCTGTATTATAATCAAAACTATTTACAGAAGAAGTGGATGCAAACAGAGCACTACTGAATGTTTTTGAGAAATGTTCGATCCACCGTTGAATTACCAAATATTTCTACCTAATCTTTTATTATTTTTAAACTCACAGTATCCGTATTCCAATGGTCAGTCCAAAGAAAAAGCAGATGGGCAGGAGAGCCCAAAGACTCATTCTCCTGCTTTGAAATCTGAAAACAAAATAAAAAGTTATGTTTTGAATGTAATGTTATTATTGGATGGATCTATATACATACCCGGGCATCCTGACTCTCGACCTGTACAAAGAAAAAAAAAATGTTTAGTAAAATATACATGATACCATCTGCCAAATCTGATCAAAATTACAAGACATTTACGTCAATAAAATATAAAGCATAAAAAATTATTTTGCTAGTAAATAGAAAAATAAACATACGGAGATTTTAAACATTGAATGAAAGCGAGAAACTTCTGAGTTAACGTTTGTGGAAACGGTTAATAAAAATGTTATTAAATTAATTGTAAAGTATATCTAATTTACATTTGACAAATATATATGTTAGGTGATTAGTAATAAAAGAAATTAAATCATAAACATAAACCGATTCAAATAAATCGCTATCTGCTTGCGTTTTAGCATCTAAAGCAGCGGTTAAGAAAAAAAAACAACGTCAAAAACAACTAAAATCTCTTCAAATGACTTAAATCCGTACAAATACATTGATATAAAGCATAAAAACTATTTTATTGATTTGCTAGAAAATAAAAAGGAAATCGGTCTAAATATTTGATCAAATCGCTAGAAACTTTCAGGTGAAAAACGGCGGCGTTTTTAAAAATAAATACATAAAATCAAACTCACCCAAAAAGAATTATCTAAAACTTTCATCTAATTTACACGTACGGATATAAACGTATTTAAAATAAATTGACTGAAGAATAAAAGAAAATAAATCATAAATTGATGTGAAAAGTTGGACAAAATTACCAATAACTTCCGGTTGAGCAACTCATCAGAACTGAACGCATGCGCTGTTAACGTTAGCTTGAATCATCGTCTTAAAGGAGTTTTTTTTTTTTACATTTATTCTCATTCAGAACAAACTTTTTTCCATCATGGACAACCCTGACCATCCTCTCTACCCACTCCTGGACGAACAGCGGAGCTCCTTCTCCAAGAGGCTCGGACAGCTCCGCTCGAGAACATCTCGTTACCGGAGGTCTTTCTTTCCCTACGTGATCGGGCTCTACAACGACTCACTTAGCAGATAGGAAGTTGTTGCTGTGACACACAAATTTCCCATGTGTGGGATCAATAAAGTAGATTCTTCTTCTTCTTTCGGCATGTCCCCTCAGGGGTCGCCACAGCAAGTAAGTTTCTTCCATCTAACCCTATCTGCTGCATCCTCTTCAGTCACACCAACTATCTTCATGTCTTCCTTCACTGTATCCATGAACCTCCTCTTTGGTCTTCCTCTAGTCCTCTTTCCTGGTGGTTCCAAACCCAGCATCCTTCTTCTGATGTACTCTCTCTCTCTCCTCTGCACATGTCCAAACCATCTCAGTCTGACCTCTCTAACTTTATCCCCAAAACCTCTAACATGTGCTGTTCCCCTGATGTACTCATTTCTAATCCTGTCCATCGTGGTCACTCCCAGAGAGATCCTCAGCATCTTCATCTCTGCTACCTCCATCTCTGCTTCCTGTCTTTTCTTCAGTGCTACTGTCTCTAGACCAATCAGCATGGCCGCTCTCACCACGGTTTTGTACACTTTCCCTTTCATTCTAGCTGAAACTCTTCTGTCACACATCACACCTGATACTTTCCTCCACCCGTTCCAGCCTGCCTGCACACGCTTCTTCACCTCTTTTCCACACTCTCCATTGCTCTGGACTGTTGATCCCAAGTACTTAAAATCTTCCACCTTCTTTCTCTCTTCTCCCTGTAACCTCACTTTTCCATTTGGATCCCTCTCATTCACACACATGTACTCTGTTTTACTCTGACTAATCTTCATTCCTCTTCTTTCTAGTGCAAACCTCCACCTCTCCAGCTTTTCCTCCTCCTCTTCCCTCCTCTCACTACAGATCACAATGTCATCTGCAAACATCATTGTCCATGGAGATTCCTGTCTGACCTCGTCTGTCAGCCTGTCCATCACCATAGCAAACAGCAAAGGACTCAGAGCAGATCCTTGGTGCAGTCCCCCCCCCACACTGAACTCCTCTGTCTCACCTACAGCACACCTCACCACTGTCTTACAGCCCTCATACATGTCCTGCACTACTCTAACATACTTCTCTGTCACACCAGACTTCCTCATACAATACCATAGTTCTTCTCTAGGTACCCTGTCATACGCTTTCTCTAGATCTATGAAGACACAGTGCAGCTCCCTCTGACCTTCTCTGTACTTCTCTATCAGCATCCCTTCATCTTCTTAAACTTCCTCACTGCTATGGTCATCTTACACACGACCATCCTGTGCTGTTTGGCTACACTGTCTCCTGCTACAACTTTGCAGTCACTGATCTCTTTCAGATTACACCGCCTACACAAAATGTAATCTACCTGTGTACTCCTTCCTCCACTCTTGTAAGTCACCCTGTGTTCCAGCCTTTTCTTGAAATAAGTATTCACTACAGCCAATTCCATTCATTTTGCACAATCTATCACCATCTGTCCTTCTGCATTCCTGTTCTGGAGACCAAACCTGCTCATCATCTCCGTTTCCTGCACCAACGTGGCCATTAAAGTCTGCTCCAATAATAACTCACTTCTAGGGATGCTCTGAACCACCTCATCAATGTCTGACCAGAATTTCTCTTTCTCCTCGATGTCACATCCTACTTGTGGAGCATACCCACAAACAACGTTTAACACCACCCCTTCCATTTCTAGCTTGAGGCTCATCACCCTATCTGAACTTCTTTTTACCTCCAGAACATTCCCAACAAACTCTTCCTTCACAATGACTCCTACACCGTTCCTCTTCCTATCTACACCGTGATAGAACAACTTGAACCCCGCTCCCAGACTTCTAGCCTTGCTACCTTTCCATCTAGTCTCCTTCTGATTCTGAAATGTGACACAAAGAAATTTATTTATCTGTCTTTTTTTTCTTTTTTAAACTTTAAATTACTTGTCAAAAACCTTTTTTAAAAAATACATTAAATTCACACAAACAAACGATTCTAAAGCGTAAAAACTATGTAATTAATTTTCTAGGAAAAGAAAATACAGATTTAATCTAATTCAAATGTTTCATTGAAATCCTGGCACTCATTTAAATAAGTATTTAATCAAGCTAATGAGCATCCCTTTAACAATGTCACTACTTTCTTAATTTTCTAAAAGAGTAGAAAAGTTGTTTACACTCAAATACATTTCTTAAAAAAACTTTAGTTTTGATCATAAGTCTAGATTTGATTCTAAAAGATCGAGAACAACGGGACGAAGATCCTGATCTGATTTACAGAATTCATTTGATGAAATAAATCATGATGTTAACAAAATAGGAAATGATGGTAAAAGTTGATGAATAGTTAAACATGTTCAAATAAATAACTCAAAATGGAAAACTGTTTTATCTGGGATTCCACAAGGCTCTGTAATTGGACCTAAACTTTTTTGTATTACTTATTTAAGACTTTATGAAGTTTTATAAGAGGTTTTTTTTTTTTAATTTGCCAATGATACAATTATACGGCGGGGGAAATAAGTATTTGACACGTGAGGCTTTTCATCAGTAAAGGTACTTCTAAAAAGGCTTTTGATAAAATCTAGATATAATCATTAAACCAAATATTGAATTTATTGATAGAAATCAGAACATTTAAGTATACAGTTTGAGTTATGATAAAGTGAAATGACACAGGGAGTACGTACTGAGCACGTGGAGATAACAGGGTGCTAGATGGCAAAGAAAGCCAGGAGATCCCCTGAAATCTGCCAGTATTGAGAGAAAAACCCTGCGCTGTATTAGTACCAAATGATATAAGCTGATTTACTCCTAATTGATGGTCCATAAAGGCTTCTCATTACCCAGCATGCACACAGAAAAGACTTCTTAATAGGTAAGAGCAAAGAACTCTCTCAAGATCTTCATGATCTTACTGTTGTGAAGCATTTTGATGGGAATGGTTTTAGGTGCATTTCCAGAATGCTGAATGTTCCCCGGAGCACTGTAGGGGCCATTATACGGAAATGGAAAAGCATCAGTTCACCCTAAACCTGCCACGATCGGGTGCTACATGTACAATCCCTGTCCGTGAAGTCCAAAGAATATTTCTCTGAGAGCCAAGAACCACTCAGGCAGAACATCAAGAAGACCTTTCATCAGCAGCTACTGTTGTTTAAAAAAAAACCAGAAGCAATGCATTGAACCACCATGGCATCCGTGCACGCTCACCACGCAAGACTCCGTTGTTGAACAAAAGTCATGTTGAAGCTCAGATAAAGTTTACAAAGATTTAGTGAAGCCTGTGGATTATTGGAAGACTTTATAAAAGCAGTCATTCTCCACATCATGTTTGGAGAAGATGTGGCACAGCTCAGCATCCTAAGAACACCATACATACCAATAGTTAAGTTTGGGGGTGGAAGCATTATGGTCCTGGGCAGCTTTTCATAAAGGGGTACTGTCAGATTACCCCTTTACGGGTTGTTCTTCTTTGCTACAGGGCAGATGATGGAGGGGATGAAATGTTCAGCCAGGGAGCGATTGAACAGTGAGCAGAGGACACCAGCCAGCTGACTGCTGCAGGTCCACAGATCTGATCCGGTCCGGGGGCCTTGCCGAGCTTTGTCCGTCTCAGAGTGAGCTCCACTTCCTTGATCTGTAGCTGCAGGTTCTCAGTGGTCTGGATGATGGAGGAAAGCTCTGCTGAGAGCTTCTCCTTCTCCTGAGTGTAGTCACACTGATCAAACCTGCAGTAAAAGTTGTTGAGGTTTTCCGCCATGCGAATGGACACCTCTGCAGGAAGTCCAGATGATGATGAGGAAGTGGGGAGGCCAGCCAGAGTTTTTTAGAAAGGAAATTCTTACAATTTATTAAAAAAAGTGTCCAGAAGACTTTTTTGAAACTTTTTCTACTATGGATCACTCCTGGATGAATGAGGGACTACATGGACTTGAATTTATTAAACTTATAAAGAGAAGTTTATAAGAATAATAAAAAACAAGTCATGGATTTTATTCAGAGGTGTCAAGTAGCGAAGTAAGACTACTTCGTTACCTTACTCAAGTAGAAAATCTTGTTATCTTTACTTTAACGAAGTAATTATTTTTTTGTCTACTTTTTACTTTTACTTACTACTTTTTTATGCAGTTATCTGTACTTTTACTTCGTTATTTTTATAAAAAGTAGTCGCTACTTTCCCCATTTTGTCACCATTAAACAGCCGCGACTGTTTGTCGGAGTTTTTTTTGTTTTTAATAATAATAATACATTTTATTTGTAGTGCGCTTTACACTTTCAGAGAAAATCCCAAAGCGCTACATAGAAAGGTAAAAACAATAAAAACATTTTACAAACTAAAATCTACATTCTGAAAACAAAGAATCATAAAATCAAAGATTAAAAGCCTTATTAAAAATGAATGTCTTTAGACCTTTTTTAAAAGTGTCGACACTTTGTGGGGCCCTGAGGAGTTCCAGGAGCTCATTCCACAGTCGTGGGGCAACGGCCTGGAAGGCTCTGTCCCCCATTGTGGTCAGCCTGGTCCTGGGCTGGTGGAGGCAATGGGTGGAATTTGAGCGAAGGTGTCTTGGGTTGATGAGTGGGGAGAGGAGCTCAGTGAGGTAAGTTGGGGCATTTCCATGGACACATTGGTAGGTGAGGAGGCAGATTTTGTAGTGAATTCTGAAACGGATGGGAAGCCAGTGAAGTGATTTGAGAACAGGTGTGATGTGGTCAAATTTTCGCCACCTCGTCAGGACCCTGGCAGCGCAGTTTTGGATGTGCTGGAGCTTCTCAAGGCTCCTGCCAGGTGTGCCAACGAGGAGGGCATTGCAGTAGTCGAGTCTGGAGGAGATGAAGGCATGGATCAGTTTTTGAACCCTGAATGCATCAAACAAAGGAACAGATGAATGATTGGCTGAAAGGTCCAGGAACGTTAATTTCCGTGTTTGAGACTTGTTGCGGGCTCGGAAATCAAAGTGTTTCTGATGCTGCAACACTGAACTTTGATTGAATTATCAGTTTTTTAAAAAAAACAACAGCAAAAAAATGTTTTATTATTATTATTTTGAGTCTGCGGTTATTGTAAATGTCTTTGCTGAAAATGTTGTAGATGGTATTTTTATAAAAATAATTTTGATCTGTGACGCACTATTTTATCTTTAGAAACAAAGCTAATTGAACTGATTAATCCATAAATAGTAGTGGATGAAGTATTTGTGCTTAAAAGCATCCAAAATGTTATTGATTAGTTTATAAAGACTGACTGAGGAGATTAAAACTACACATCGCTTAGATTATGGATAATGTAGATGTTTGGGTTAACATTAAAAAAACCTTATATGTACACATATATATGTAAATATGTATATATATAAATTTATATTTACTGTCTCCTAAGTCCCGCCCCTACTGGTTTCTTTCTGGGTTTCTCAAAATCTTATTTCCCTGGTTATTTTTTCATTTTTACAGTTCTTAAAATTTTAGAAAAAGAATCCAAGGATTTTGCCTCCTGTGTGTTTCCTTCACTCCCACTGCCTTACGAGTGCATGTAAAGGGTGTTATTTTGTCAATGGACGTGGTTTTACTGGGTGTACGATATTTTTTGTAAAATACGATAATTTTACGTCATTAGTACGATAATCCAGCACCTCCCACCTGGCAACGCTGGTTCCAGGTGTCACGCAGGCTGTATGTGGCACTCCCAACCTTAGCAACTTGTTAAAGACTATTCAGTATTGCCTCAGAGAACTTTGAAAACTAGCTGCCTTCAAGGCTTAAAAAAGCCTTTTGGTCATTTTTTTTTCATTTATTTATTTATTTTTTTTACATTGAGTGTGTTTGTGTTTTTTTACATTGAGTGTGTTTGTGTCTGCTGAAGTTGGTTAAATTAGGTGATGCAGAGTGAAGCTTGGTAGCTGAAGGGACGTTACATAATGCCCTGCTTATGTTAATACATTTGATTGTGTTCATTAATCGATTTCCAATAAAGATTATTAAGAAATAAATGTTTCTGATTCATAAAGTTTAACACCAAAACACTTTGATTTATTATCATATTTTCTGCTCCTTAAAGCATGTGATAATAGTTAAAAAATATGTTCATACGCTTTTGTTAACAATATTCCTTTTTTTCTGAAAATTACTTTTACTTTTTTTACTTGAAGTAGTTTTAAAATAGGTTACTTTTTACTTTTACTTAAGTAGAAAACTTGAGTTGATACTTCTACTTTTACTAAAGTAGTTTTTTAACTCGGTATTTATACTTCTACATGAGTAGAAAATGTTGGTACTTTTGACACCTCTGGTTTTATTCAGTGAAAACCGTGTATTGAGAGAGAAGAAGAAGAAGGGTGAGAGAATCCTGGGCTTCCTGTCCGTGACCCAGCCCTGGATAAGAGGAAGACGATGGAACGGAACCTTGTATTGAGAATGTAGAAGATTAAAATAAACTCCAAACATCTTGTGGTCCATCAGCTGTTTGACTCAAGTGGATTTTTATTTTCATCAGAAGACTTCAAACTGAATTTAAGACCGTCTTGAAGGGACAGGATGTTCATTCAAAGTCTGATCCAAGAGAAACGGGCCATCGTTCTTCTTCTCTCTGTTTCAGAAGGATGTCCTCTTTATTTCTTAAATCATTTCTTTGGTTTGAAAAATATAATGAACTAATAAAATAAAAGAGATCTGTCTGTTTTAAATAAAAAATATTCCTGTTTTTAGAGAGAAGACGTGAAGATGATGTGATTTAAGTTTGAGTTCTTCTGACATTAAAACCCAATTTTTTTTTAAATCATGTCCAGTTTGCTTTCATCTGATTTCTGTCTCATAAAAAAAGAGTCATATTATTGTCACAATCATAAAATCTACTAAGTATAAAACCAGATTCGTTAACGTTCACTACATAAAAATAAAATGAGCTACTCGTTTATTTTAATGATTAAATCTATATAAATATCTGATGGTCAGTATTTATGACGGATCATTTTATCTTAATGAGATAAAATGACTGAATGTTTTAAAAACTACATTTAATTCACATAAAATTATAAAGCAACATAAAAATGAAAATAAATCCTTAGCAACAATTTAATTAGCATTAGATATATAAAAATATTCTAGTTTAGTAAACAAAGTAATATCAAAGTTTTTGATACTTTATTCTCCAAAAAGTCTTTAATCCAACAATTAAATCTAAGAATTAAAACATTTTGTCATAATAATAATGCTTCACATGGTCATCGCTCATCCAATCCATACCAGGTACTGATGAGATACTGATGTCCTGGAGCAGACTGACCATCCAAACTAGGTAACTGGGTGAGGTGTGTTGCCCAGGGAGCAATTTAATCCCAAAGGCCGTTGAGATTAACGTAAAGAAAACCACAAATCATGCCTGTTTCTAGACCACCCACCGTGGCACCTGGGGTTCCAGCAGTCTCCCATCCAAGTACTGCCCAGGCCCGGCCTGCTTAGCTTCTGAGGTCTGACGGGGTCAGACATTGACAGGCTGTGTTTTGCTTCCAGGTGGGTCACATAAGACCTACAATAAGTTTCATTTACCTGAAATGATTTAAGGATTGATTTTAAACCAATCATCAGAAACTGGACAGATTTATTATTGATTTGTTTTTGGCGACACACAAAAACTCCAATTTATTACTAATTATTCTATTTCAGAATGTAGAGGGGTGCCAGAGCCCATCCCAGCTGATTCAAGCCAAGGGGCAGGGTACACCCCGAACAGGTCGCCAGTCTGTTGCGGGTCTCACACACACGCATCCATCCACACACACTCATTCCTAGGGGTAATTTGACACCGGCCAATCAACCTAGCATGCATGTTTTTGGAGGGTGGGAGGAAACCAGAGTACCCAGAGGAAACCCACACAAACACGGGGAGAACATGCAAACTCCACACAGAAAGGACAGTGTTCCAAGCCTCGTTCCCACCTGGGACTCGAACCCACGACCTTCTTACTGTGAGGCCACTGTGCTACCCACTGCGCCACCGTGCCACCCTGGGCATTTAATGGATGGTAAAAATCCCGATGTTTGTCCCTCTAGTGGCCGTTATTAAAAACTACAAGAATCCAAAGGAATGATTTTAAAATGCATTTTAATTGTTGAACACATCGAACAGAACGTTGGCACATTACATTAAAATTTCAAACTTTGGTGAAGTTAATGGAAACATATTTCATTCTTGTTTTCAGTTGATTTTTTTACTTGAACTTTTACAATTTAGTAGAAAAATTCCAAAAATGTTTGGTGTCTTTTTTTATTGTCCAGATTGTTCATTATAATAAACAATTAATAATAAATAAAATGAGAAACTAGATAAAGATCTAATTGAATGACAAAATTTCTGCTGTCATCAATATAAAATTAAATTAATTTAAATACTCAAAGAGATGGTAACTGTAAAGACCCTGATCATAACCGCAGCCTTTGAGCAAGCATCAAGAGAACTTTCAGCCCTGGCATGAATACAGCCGTCTCACGATAGCCTCCATAACGAGTAAGAGCCGTGTGGATTCTCAGCGCCTCCACATAGTTGCCCACCTCTGTGGCATGTGCAAGGTCGTGGAGGCCGCTAAGGAATGTGGGCGCAAGCTGCAGAGGAACAAAGATGGTGGCTTAATAACACTGGATTACAATTTAGAAATGTGCGTGCCTGCGTGCGTGCGTACCGTCTGTTCTCTAACTTTGTAATAAAGCACCTCCAAACGTTTTCCTGCTTCCTCCAGCTTTTTTTTTTGTTTGCTGCCGAGCAACCAAACACAAAATCATCATAGAACCAACCAATCAGATTGTCTTTCAGTCATACACACTCACGTGGTCAGTAGTAACGACAAGGCACTTCTCAATGAGACCCTGGAAAATATTCTTCAGCCCCACGTGGTCCTGTGGGAGGGTATTCTTTACAATAGGTTGCTGTGCACAGAAGGGTGTTTCCTCTCTACTGGGACCACCCGATGCACCCATAAAAGTTAACATGCTGGAAAATGTAGGCACATTTGAACGCGCAATGGCATCAGAGCGTGGTGGGATCTGAAGAGTGACCAGGGTGGGCGTAGTGTAGATTTTGGAACTTTTCTGTGAAAAAAAAAAAAAGAATATATTTTATATAAACAAGTCATAACAGGCTCCTCCCCCCGACCTATTCTACAAATTATTCTGTCTGAAATTGTTTGTACAACGTGGGACCCCTTTGGGGGTCTTTACCAAAGTACTCCTCTAAGTTATGAAAACACACGACTCATTAAGTCCTTTTAATTATTTAAAAAGAACTCATTCAGAAAAAAAACCCATACAATTTGTGTAAAATTGATGTCATAAATACAGAAAAATTCCAATTCTTTTTTTTATCCTGTTTTTGTTTAAGCGTTCCGATGTTTTAGAACGAATCTTGTTCCTAACGCGTTACCAACGCCATTCAAGGTGTCGGACTTCTTTGCCAGCGACCTATTCGAGGCAAACCTTTCCTTTGCGTCATGAAGCTCGTTTTTAGCAGGTTATTCTTTATGACGTACCTTCATTTTATGTTTCGGAGTCACAACCTGGGGATCGTTCCAAACATTTTGAGGTTCTGAAGATTAAAAAGAAAACAAAATAGTTACAAAATCATTTTTTTAATTTTGATTTTAAATGAAAAATGTTCTCAATTATTTACCATGTTGTTTTAAATACTGCTTGATTTGATTTGTATTATTATTATAGCCATTTGATATAAACGTGTTTCATAATAAAATGAAACGACGCTAACCACCTCGGCTCGTTTACTTACCATGCTAACCATGACTAGCATGCATCTCATGCTAATCATACAAACAATGTTTAGAATGATTACCATGCTAATTAGAACAATTTGGGGTATAACCTTTATACCTGGTGGTAGATGTTGATCAGTAGGCGTGCCTGACCCAGCAGATTCCGAATTACCAGACCTTCCAGAGGTTGGCCTTCCAGAATTAAGGGTAGGCAAGTTGTCACGAACGGATGAAGACGACAATAAGCTCTGGGTTTTGGGGCCATGCCCGGGACAGCACGGAGCTACAGCGTATGGACAAGAATACCGCTGTGGTTGGAAGAAAGGAGACCCCACACGAGACAGGCTGGCCGGAGAGCAAGCTAAAGAGGGCGAGGTCAGAAACAAAGTTGGTTAGTTTATCGTGCAGAAGAAAGAAACATTGATTTAGTAAGCGGTAGTATTTCCATGGAATTAGTAAACATTCAGACTGTGTGAGTTTGTTTAGAGGCTTGTCTGGATCAAAAGGGCTCTAATAAAGAGAATTTTGATTTAATCACTACTTTCACTGTGTTTTGTTTCTTTAGGATTTGTTTTTTCCCACAATCGATCAACTAAATTTAATCTCAAATGGACCCTCCTTTTAATCCCTGTCTCACAAATTTATGAATGAATGATTTTTTTTATTTATTCTTTATTTTGTTACTAATTCTAGAGACAATTCAATTACATTTTATACCATTTTATCTGAATTTCACTCTTAAATTTACTTTTTTAAAATGACTTTTATAATGATTTCACCCACAATTTTCAATCATTTTGTTGCCTCAATTTTATGCAAATCTAATCCGATTCAATCTTAATTTAACCCTCAGCTAAGCATAGTTTTACTTGCAATTTTTTTAAATTTAATTTTCCTTTCCATTGTCTTCCTCTTATCCAAGGCTGGATCGTGGGGGCAACAGCCTTTGACGGGAAGCCCAGGCTTCTCTCACCCCGGCTGCATCCTCCAGCTCACCTGGAAGGATCCCAAGGTGTTCCCTGTCCAGCTGTGAGACATAGTCTCTCCAGCAGGTCCGGCCTCTGGATCTCCTCCCAGTGGCTTGTGCCTGAAACACCTCACCACCGAGGTATTTGGAGCCATCCTAACCAGATGCCCAAAGTTGGATTATTGTAACGCTTTGCTCGTAGCATGCCCTAAGTCTTCCCTAAAAAGTCTTCAGCTGGTTCAAAATGCAGCAGCAAGACTATTAGCAGGAACTCATAGAAGAGATCATATTACTCCTGTGCTAGCGTCTCTCCATTGGCTTCCTATTGAGTTTAGGATCAAGTTTAAAATCATCTTACTAACCTACAAGGCCCTAAACGGCATGGCTCCATCTTACATTAGTGAACTTATAGTACCTTATCAACCAAGCAGAACACTCCGCTCAAAATGCAGGGCTGTTGGTGGTTCCTAGGATTTCAAAAAGTACAGTTGGAGGTAGAGCCTTTAGCTACCAAGCTCCAGTTTTATGGAATAAGCTCCCAGCTCAAGTGAGAGAGGCAGACAGTGTTCCTACATTTAAAGGGAGGCTTAAAGCATTCCTGTTTGAACAAGCTAATCAACAGGCCAGATAGAAACAGATTCAATTAGCTGATATAATTACTAGTTGGCTGCTAGATAGTAAAAGCTGGGGAAAGTATGGTACATTGGGGTTCTGTCCTCTAATTCTATGTACTATTCTCTTCCAGACTGCCTTGGCTCTTTCCCCGTACCTCCTACTCTAACCCTCTACCCTAAACCCCTGGCTTTCTATCTCATTCATTGTTCTAAATTGTCTGTTTATTTAGAATTACACTGCTAGTTGGTACAATACAATTCACATGTTGTCCACCTCTCTCCCTCCTCTCTGGGAGAGAGCCCCATCCAGGACTCTGCGTTCCTGTCCTGGGCATGGCCACACCGAGGAGACCTCTGCGCTTCTTCATCCCCGCTCCATCAGGATGAAATCCATCTACTCATCCCCGCCGTGGGCATCGCTGGGCTGAGGAGTCTCCCGTGTCTCCATCAGGATGAAGAACTTCTACTCATCCCCGTTCTGGACATTTCCGGGCTGAGGAGTCCCCCAGTGTTTCCATCAGGATGAAGAACTTCTACTCATCCCCGTTCTGGACATTTCCGGGCTGAGGAGTCCCCCGTGTTTCCATCAGGATGAAGAACATTTATTGACTTCTTTAGATATTTAGCTGTAGATTAGATTAAGCTAATATTTAAACAATAATCTTTGACACATTGTTTGCTCGTCCCGGGGGAGGGATCTCTCTTTCACGTGGATCCCCATGAGGTTTCTTATTTTTTCCCCACTGATGGGTTTTTTAGGAGTTTTTCCTCACCGAGAAGGAGAGTCTAAGTGCATTAATGTGCTAGTCTTGTTTAGTTAGCATTTGTTAGTTATTTTTCTTGTTGTGTATTTGTGTTAATACATTCCTCTTTTTCTTGTGAAGCCCATTGAGACGGACATTCTGTGATTTTGGGCTATACAAATAAAATTGAATTGAATTGAAAGTACCTCATCTGGCTTCTCTCGATACAAAGGAGCTCCTTCTGGATGGCAGAACTCCTCCCCTGATCTCTGAGTGAGAGCTCAGCCACCAATGTTCCCTCCATTTTTTTAAAATTGCTCAGACATAATGTTTTAAGTGTCTGAACAAACACACAAGCTTCCTGAGCAGAAGGGGGCAGACTTCAGCAGCAGTGAGGAGCCAAACTCCGAAGCAGAGGTTTGATGCAGTTTGTTTCAGAAAGAAAGAAGAAAGAGACATGCTCCGGAGCTCCGTCTCATTACACCATCTTTAGTTTAAATAAAGTTTTATTTTGTGCACTGCAAAGGTTTTCTTGTGTGCTATTCATCTGCAAGCAGTACGCAATTGCACAGCTTAGAGGGAACATTGTCAGCCACCCTGTAGAGGAAGATCATTTCGGCCGCTTGTATCCGTGATCTCGTTCTTTCGGTCACCACCCACAGCTGATTACCATGGTGAGGGGAGGAACGTAGATCCTGGTTACCATGGTGAGGGTAGGAATGTAGATCCTGGTTACCATGGTGAGGGTAGGAACGTAGATCCTGGTTACCATGGTGAGGGTAGGAACGTAGATCCTGGTTACCATGGTGAGGGTAGGAACGTAGATCCTGGTTACCACGGTGAGGGTAGGAACGTAGATCGACTTGTAAATCGAGAGCTTTACTTTTCGGCTTGGCTCTCTCTTCACCACAACGGACCGATGCAGCGTCCTACTTATAGCTGATCCTTCTGTCGATCTTCCGCTCCATCCTTCCCCCACTCGTGAACAAGACCCTGAGATATTTAAACTCCTCCACTTGGGGCAGGACCCTGGCCCTGACCTGCAGGGGGCATTCCACCCTCTTCTGGGCAAGGACCGTGGTCTCGGATTTGGAGACGCTGATTCCCATCCCGGCAGCAAATCGATCCAGTGAGAGCTGGAGATCACGGTCCGATGAAGCCAACAGAACCACATCATCCGCAAAAAGCAGAGATCCGATCCTGAGGTCACCAAACCGGATCCCTCCAACGCCTCGGCTGCACCTAAATATTTATCTATTCATTTATTAGGATGATAAGCTCCTTGGATGCGACATCTCGTTTTCGAATGGGTCCTCAACCTAACACGCATGTTTTTTGGAGGGTGGGAGGAAACTGGATCACCCAGAGGAAACCCATGCATACACAGGGAGAACATCCAAATGCCACACAGAAAGGCCAGTGTTTCAAAACTCGTCCCCCGCCCGGGACTGGAACCCACGACCTTCTTGCTGTGAGGCCACCGTGCCACTTACCATTACCATAAAGGTGATGAACAGAATCGGTGACAAAGGGCAGCCTTGGCGGAGTCCAACTCTCACTGGAAATGGAATCGACATACTGCCGGCTATATGGAACCAAGCTCTGGCTCCGGTCGTACAAAGATCGGACAGCCCGTTTATGGTCTCGCCGAATTCCTCCCAAGCTCAAACCACTGAAGCTGCGTTCCGTTTTTCCCACCAATACTTGAATTCCTACAGGCCAAGAAGGCCCGGTAAGACTCCTCCTTCAGCTTGATGGCATCCCTCACTGTTGGTGACCACCAACGGGTTCGGGTGTTGCTGTCGACAGGCACTGATGACCTCGTGTACACAGCTCCAGCATGCCACCTCGACAATAGAGGTGCGGAACAGAATCCACACTGACTCGATGTTCCCTTTGATTCTACGTTCCTAGAGCTAGCTTGTGCAGCCAAGGGTCTGCCATTGGCTGTCGCCCACATGAACCAACGACAATTTAAGTTTTGTTAGGTTTTTTTTCCAGATTTCACCCACAATTTCACTTAAATTTTATGCCAATTTCACCATATTTGAATCTTATTTGAATAATTTTAAACACATTTTTATACAAACTCCATAACAATTTTATGCCAACATTACCTTTTAATTTTACCATACTTTCAGCACATTTTTACGCTTTCACTCAAAGAATGTGAAGTCAAATCACCCAAGACTGCCAACAGTTACTCAGTACCCACTGTACACAAAGTGATTTGGTTACATGCCAATTTCACAAGATTTTAATCTTAATTTAATTGTAATTTTAATGCATTTTTAAAACAAATTTTACAAATTTTTGACTCTAGAGAGTTTCTGTGTACTGTAGTTAATACTTACTGGGGTACCGATTTGAGAGCCCTGATGTGAGAGGAGCTGGGATGTAAGATGGGTTCTTAGGCTTCACCTACAGAAAAAAGATGTTAATATATTTTACCTCGACGTTATTACATGCTAGCCAATGGCTAGGCTAGCCAGAAACAGAGTTAGCATACTAGTTGCTAGAAAGGGATTAAGTATACTTATTGAGGAGAGATTAGAGATAACTTAGTCATTCCTACTGATAATAGTTACTAGTAGCCTAATTATTACACTAATATTTCTGTGGTTACTAATAAACTAATTGAAATGTTAGTTCAAAACAGAGTTAGCTTCATAATTGCTAGTAGGCTAATAGAAGCCAGAAGTTGAGCATCCATGAGACAATTTGAGGTGGTGGTAATAGGGTAAAGGGGGTAGTGGGTATATACCTGCACGTCAGGAACACTGCCAACAAGAAGAGGAGCAGGGCTGAGGGACAGGTCAGGGTGGACAGTGGGGGTCTGGTTGCTCCAGGAGGTAATGGTGGTAGCAGACCTCATCTGGGAGGGGATCGGCGAGGAGGACTAGGGGTAACATTGTTGAGAGTAAGGCAGGTGGGTGAGTGAAGAGTAAGGTAGGTGGGTGAGTGAAGAGTAAGGTAGGTGGGTGAGTGAAGAGTAAGGTAGGTGGGTGAGTGAAGAGTAAGGTAGGTGGGTGAGTGAAGAGTAAGGTAGGTGGGTGAGTGAAGAGTAAGGTAGGTGGGTGAGTGAAGAGTAAGGTAGGTGGGTGAGTGAAGAGTAAGGTAGGTGGGTGAGTGAAGAGTAAGGCAGGTGGGTGAGTGAAGAGTAAGGTAGGTGGGTGAGTGAAGAGTAAGGTAGGTGGGTGAGTGAAGAGTAAGGCAGGTGGGTGAGTGAAGAGTAAGGTAGGTGGGTGAGTGAAGAGTAAGGCAGGTGGGTGAGTGAAGAGTAAGGCAGGTGGGTGAGTGAAGAGTAAGGCAGGTGGGTGAGTGAAGAGTAAGGTAGGTGGGTGAGTGAAGAGTAAGGTAGGTGGGTGAGTGAAGAGTAAGGCAGGTGGGTGAGTGAAGAGTAAGGTAGGTGGGTGAGTGAAGAGTAAGGCAGGTGGGTGAGTGAAGAGTAAGGCAGGTGGGTGAGTGAAGAGTAAGGCAGGTGGGTGAGTGAAGAGTAAGGCAGGTGGGTGAGTGAAGAGTAAGGCAGGTGGGTGAGTGAAGAGTAAGGTAGGTGGGTGAGTGAAGAGTAAGGTAGGTGGGTGAGTGAAGAGTAAGGTA
Source organism: Neostethus bicornis (assembly GCA_902685375.1). Lineage (NCBI taxonomy): Eukaryota > Metazoa > Chordata > Actinopteri > Atheriniformes > Phallostethidae > Neostethus > Neostethus bicornis. Next base: position 755,694 of record CACRXE010000035.1, read on the forward strand.
GGCGGGTGAGTGAAGAGTAAGGTAGGCGGGTGAGTGAAGAGTAAGGTAGGTGGGTGAGTGAAGAGTAAGGTAGGTGGGTGAGTGAAGAGTAAGGTAGGTGGGTGAGTGAAGAGTAAGGTAGGTGGGTGAGTGAAGAGTAAGGTAGGTGGGTGAGTGAAGAGTAAGGTAGGTGGGTGAGTGAAGAGTAAGGTAGGGGGACAAACACATAGAAGAGATTGCACCAGATTAGAATTAATACTTCAAAAATCCCAGTACAGACTCTGGGTATTACAATGCAGCTAAACATGTTGGCAATCACGCCATTCAGGCATACAATGCTAACTATGGTAACCAAGCTTACCATTACTATTCATCCTGCTAATTATCGTGCTATCATTGTTACCATGCCAACCATGCTTGCAGTCCTAATAATTCTAAATAATGCTTATGATATTCTATCTTTTTAACTATGCTTATGTTTACAATGCTTGTTGTGCTCATCGTCCTTGTTATGGTTGCCATGCTAATTTAGTTAACTATGATTATCAATCTCCCAATGATTAGGACTCTAATCCCACCTGCCGTTCTACCCATCCTCACAATGCTTATCATTATTCTGATGCTACTATGCTTGCCATGATTACCATCCAAACCATGCTAACCATCATCCTCCTGCTCACCATGTTTACCGTTACCTTGCTAACTATGCTAATCATTAGAGATGAGGAAATGGGCATATCTTTCTTGTGAAACAAATTGCTTTGAGCCTTTGCCATTGGCGTCAATGTTTCAAAGCATTTCATTGGATCAGTGAACTTTCCGCCCTGATTGGTTGGGAGGGCTTGAGAGTCTTCAAAGCATTTCCTGTTTTGAGAAGCGCCAAACTGTAACATTTTTAAAAATACACCTCCTCCTTCTTCTCCTTTCGGCATTTCCCTTCAGGGGTCGCCACAGCAAGTCAGTTTCTTCCATCTAACCCTATCTGCTGCATCTTCTTCGGTCACACCAACTATCTTCATGTCTTCCTTCACTGTATCCATGAACCTCCTCTTTGGTCTTCCTCTAGTCCTCTTTCCTGGTGGTTCCAAACCCAGCATCCTTCTGCCGATGTACTCGGTCTCTCTCCTCTGCACATGTCCAAACCATCTCAGTCTGGCCTCTCGGACTTTATCTCCACAACCTCTAACATGTGCTGTTCCTCTGATATACTCATTTCTGATCCTGTCCATCCTGGTCACTCCCAGAGAGATCCTCAGCATCTTCATCTCTGCTACCTCCATCTCTGCTTCCTGTCTTTTCCTCAGTGGCACTGTCTCTAGACCAATCAGCATGGCCGCTCTCACCACACTGTCTCTAGACCAATCAGCATGGCCGCTCTCACCACGGTTTTGTACACTTTCCCTTTCATTTTAGCTGAAACTCTTCTGTCACATATCACACCTGATACTTTTCTCCACCCGTTCCAGCCTGCTTGAACACGCTTCTTCACCTCTTTTCCACACTCTCCATTGCTCTGGACTGTTGATCCTAAGTACTTAAAATCTTCCACCTTCTTTATTTCTTCTCCCTGTAACCTCACTCCTCTCATTCACACACATGTACTCTGTTTTACTCTGACTAATCTTCATTCCTCTTCTTTCTAGTGCAAACCTCCACCTCTCCAGCTTTTCCTCCTCCTCTTTACTCCTCTCACTACAGATCACAATGTCATCTGCAAACATCATTGTCCATGGAGATTCCTGTCTGACCTCGTCTGTCAGCGTGTCCATCACCATAGCATACAGCAAAGGGTTCAGAGCAGACCCTTGGTGCAGTCCCACCCCCACACTGAACTCCTCTGTCTCACCTACAGCACACCTCACCACTGTCTTACAGCCCTCATACATGTCCTGGACCACTCTAACATACTTCTCTGTCACACCAGACTTCCTCATACAATACCATAGTTCTTCTCTAGGTATCCTGTCATACGCTTTCTCTAGATCTACAAAGACACAGTGCAGCTCCCTCTGGCCTTCTCTGTACTTCTCTATCAGAATCCTCAAGGCAAATACTGCATCTGTAGTGCTCTTTTTAGGCATAAAACCATACTGCTGCTCACAGATTCTTACTTCAGACCTTAGCCTACCTTCGATAACTTTTTCCCATAACTTCATCGTATGACTGATCAGTTTTATTCCTCTGTAGTTACCACAACTCTGCACATCTCCCTTGTTCTTAAAAACAAACCATCAAATCACCACAAACTTCTTACAATACTCCTTACTAGCTAACATTTTTAACAGGTACAGGTGTATTTTTTTTTTTTTTAAATACACCTGTACCTGTTAAAAATGTTAGCTAGTAAGGAGTATTGTAAGAAGTTTGTGGTGATTTGATGGTTTATTTGTGTAAGATAAGCTCGATTATGAAGTATTTGTGTGTTTTTCACATCAGACATAACCATGTGTTTAACTTCTGCTTTTAATACTAGAATGTGCAAATCATCTAATCATCATTTTATAACCAACATTTCAGCTAGCTCTCCTACATACTGTTCCTTCTTATCAGACTCCGGAGCATCTGGCCTCAAGGCCACTTTCGGCTACTCCCTTTTGCTAACTAAAGGGAAGAAAGCAGGAGACGGAGAGCAGAGAGTTAAGTGGACCAGCAAGAGTGTAAGCTCTCTCTCTCTCTCTCTCCTGCTGCAGCAGAAAAAGACAATTGTCAATCTCTGTTTTATGAATTTTTATTGTTGGTTTTGATCCTGAAAATACTATATTGAATAAAAGTCCTTTTTTGGACCTAACAATTTAATTTTCAATGTCATTAACGAATGGAAACTAGCGATCAATGGTTCAGAATCCCTCTGATCTAACTCCACCAAACATGGAAGCTAGTTTTCATCCAACTATTCATACATCAATACAAGGACAACGTCAGGTCCTGCAGCAGTGACATCTTTCTAACAGCAGCTTAGATTCATGTCTGCCTCAGAAATATCTTTGTGTACCAGCATCCTCATGTGAAAGGTTTTTTTTTTCAAAAGCTGGTGATTTAATGAAACAATTAAGTAGTAAAACTAAATTCTTCAATTGTTAAAGAACTTCTATTTCTGAATTAAAACACTTGATATATTAATCGTGTTTATTTTCTAACTACTCAAAGTTGAATATATACCATTTCTCAATAAAAAATAGTTTTGGATTCCCAAAACTTTGAGTTGCATGATTCGTGACTCACGAATCACCAACCTGTAACAGTTAAATTTGTCTACAAGAGGTCGGTGTTTTCCCAATGTCTCAGGGACTTCAAACCAGTTGATAGAATTTTGCTACTGAAGCTGGCCTATTCTCTTCAACCATGACTGTTTTCTTTCTTAAATCTGTTTTTATATAGTTTTTATATTGATCGATATATCATTTAACAAATATTGTGTGGCTTTTTTGCCCAGAAAGGTGCCTTAGAAATAAACTGTACTATTATTAATTATGTTAACAATGCTGATTCAAGTAGAATGTTCTTAATTTGCTTTCAGTGAAAAGTAACTTTTGAATAAAGTCATTGATCAAAGTGTTAAACTTTTTATGTAATTATTTTACATAAAAAGTAATCTATCTATTACGTAACTTAGATTAAAAACTCAGTGACTTTACAAAAGTAATCTATTTCTTAGTTGCCCATCATAAAAAAAATGATTATTCTGGGCATACCTGTAGGGGGTAGCAAGGCTGTTCCAAAGTTGTTGTGGCAGCAGGTGGACTCATCGTTGAGGTTGGTGGTAAAATGAGTGGATTCAGAGACACGGTGAGACGGTGATAAATTTGTTGCTTGCGAACCTGAAATAAAGACACGTTATGACACCGTATGCGGCCTTTTTCAAACTAGCATATCAAATCGGCCGCTAGCATCTGTTTTTTTTCAGCACAGCAACGAGCCTGCTAGCAGTTAGTAAGTCAACTCACTTTTTATTCAGAATATTACGTTTTAAAACAATTTGTAAATTGTAAAAGTATGATAGCAATTAGCCTGCTAGCATCTATCAAGTTTTCTTTGTTTCTACTTAGCATAGTAACTATGACCCACCTGCTTGCTGTTATCTGGTAGGTATTTTAATGCCGTATCGATACACCCTCGCGCGGCTAGCAGTGCAGCATACTGACCCATCTTCTCTTTCGTTAGAAGGCCAATGCCTACCGATCCCGTGCGCTGACTCAGCTCCACTGCTCGCCGTAGCAACACCACCTTCTCTATCAAATCCTGATGCAGACAAACACATCAGCCCGTCCTTCAATCAGAACACAAATTCATTTCCTCACCTGTAAACACTGAGCAAAATGCTCGCAATGATGGTCGTGGCCCCAACACGAAACTAGCTTCTCCACGTCACCGGCGCAAATGTAGCATAAAGAGGCGTAGGCGCGAAGATTGGGGTCATCTGCCACCGCCAAACGGTTTCCAAGGAGATCTAAACAAAAAGATGACATGCATGATGAGAAGTGTAAAAGTTTCCAAGGTGTCTGTGAACATCAACCCACTACATAGAGTCGAAAATTCCTCCGGTTTGGCGTAAGTCACGATGGCCGCTAAAGCTTCTTTCCAGCTCTGTAATTGGCATCTGTTGGTGATGTCATGCCAGTCCTTTAGAACAATCGTACCAATCAGCTAAAGGACAGAGACAAAGTTTTAGAAGCTTATAACCATACTTACTAGCAGCACAATTTAGAGCTTAGAAAAGCTCAAACCCGCATTTACAACCATTCGGTTTTAAAAGGTAAATCACAGCGATTAACGAATGAAAAGATCTACCTTGTTGATATTGCCGTGTCGTCGGTTTAAATATTTTCTCTGCGTTTTCTCAAAGAGGTGGTTACCCCCCGCAATTGCCAGGAGGATGCCATCTGCCATGCGGTTGTAGTGAAAACAGAGATCGACAGCCTTGGTGAAATCTCCATTAAGCAATGTGTGTGTGATTTGTGTTTCCATGTCTGTAAATAGAAAAACAAAATGACTGCTCGTCCATCTGACCATACAACTTTTTTTTCTTCTTCTTACCTTCGCTAACTTTATGATCTTTTTCTTCTTCAGTGGGACTTGGCTTTCTTTCTGGGAATTGTTTTACCACAGAATTCCCCATTGCATCCTGAAACACATTCCAGTTTTTCCAGAAGAAACCATTCTAAATATCTAACAATAATCCAAGCGTTTATTTTCACCTGATCAAGCGAAATCTCCTTAACCTGATCAGGGAGTTCCAAATCTCCACTGGAAAGTTCATCTTGTTCAACCGGCTTCAGCACCGGTTCTGGTTGGACATCACCATTGAAATCAGAAGTAGCTTTCGGATTAACAGCAGGCGGGATGGAGCCGAGCTCCACCTGGATGTAAAGAGACAGAGCGGCACAAGTTAACAGATTAAAAACACAACAAACTGTTTACAAGCGATGAATTACAGACTCACAGTCTGACTTTCAACTTGGCTTTCCTCAAAAGCAGCAGAAATCTGATGAGCAAAAGATAAAAAAATTGTCTGGAGTTTTTTTTAATCAAACATGTCTGTTTATAATCTCGTTTACCTTCTGGAGTACCTCCTCTTTCTTAAAGCCCAAAAGTTCCAAGTAACTATCACGAATGTTGGCTTCGAAATTGGCCTCAAAACATACAGGAAGAAAATTTCAGAATCAGAAAACTTTATTAATTCCAGAGGGTAATTGTTTTACAGCTTTCTTTGGCGATTTACTGCATCTCATTAAAACCAACACAAAAACAAAAGATGATAAAAATCAGATAAACAATAAAAAAATAAAAACACACAGCTTGGGTCAGATCAGTCCAGTTAAGAAACCCCATACAACCCACCCCCACCCCGCCCCATGTAAACCAAGACTAACTTAAGAATTTAATTACCAAGGGCACAAAAGAATATGAAAAAAAGTTCATCGATCTGGCAGGGACATAAAACCAACGTCTTGAAGGCGTTAAAATAAAGGGTGCTGAGGGTGACCCACTATCTGCCCTTTAGAAGTGGGGTGGAGGTCTCTCAGTGGAACTCCAGAGGTTAACAATCCCTCACAGTTTGTTTTTATCTTTGACAGTCAAACCAGCAGATAAAAGAAAAAGTAAGAAGACTTTCAATAAAAATGGTTTAAAACAGTTTGGTTTACATTAAAGAATTTAACTTCCTCAGAAAGTGAATCCTTTGCTGTGCTTTCTGTGTTCTTGGTAAACCTAAGTTTATTGTTACTTATAGTACTCAGGTATCTGTAGGTCTCTACCAGGTATTTGTAGTTCTCTACCAGGTATTTGTAGGTCTCTACCAGGTATCTGTAGGTCTCTACCAGGTATCTGTAGGTCTCTACCAGGTATTTGTAGGTCTCTACCAGGTATCTGTAGGTCTCTACCAGGTATTTGTAGGTCTCTACCAGGAATTTGTAGGTCTCTACCAGGTATTTGTAGGTCTCTACCAGGTATCTGTAGGTCTCTACCAGGTATCTGTAGGTCTCTACCAGGTATGTGTAGGTCTCTACCAGGTATCTGTAGGTCTCTACCAGGTATTTGTAGGTCTCTACCAGGAATTTGTAGGTCTCTACCAGGTATTTGTAGGTCTCTACCAGGTATTTGTAGGTCTCTACCGGGTATTTGTAGGTCTCTACCAGGTATTTGTAGGTCTCTACCAGGTATCTGTAGGTCTCTACCAGGTATTTGTAGGTCTCTACCAGGTATTTGTAGGTCTCTACCAGGTATTTGTAGGTCTCTACCAGGTATTTGTAGGTCTTTACCAGGTATCTGTAGGTCTCTACCGGGTATTTGTAGGTCTCTACCAGGTATTTGTAGGTCTCTACCAGGTATCTGTAGGTCTCTACCGGGTATTTGTAGGTCTCTACCAGGTATTTGTAGGTCTCTACCGGGTATTTGTAGGTCTCTACCAGGTATCTGTAGGTCTCTACCAGGTATTTGTAGGTCTCTACCAGGTATCTGTAGGTCTCTACCAGGTATTTGTAGGTCTCTACCAGGTATTTGTAGGTCTCTACCAGGTATTTGTAGGTCTCTACCAGGAATTTGTAGGTCTCTACCAGGTATTTGTAGGTCTCTACCAGGTATCTGTAGGTCTCTACCAGGTATCTGTAGGTCTCTACCAGGTATGTGTAGGTCTCTACCAGGTATGTGTAGGTCTCTACCAGGTATGTGTAGGTCTCTACCAGGAATTTGTAGGTCTCTACCAGGTATTTATAGGTCTCTACCAGGTATTTGTAGGTCTCTACCAGGTATTTGTAGGTCTCTACCAGGTATGTGTAGGTCTCTACCAGGTATTTGTAGGTCTCTACCAGGTATCTGTAGGTCTCTACCAGGTATGTGTAGGTCTCTACCAGGTATTTGTAGGTCTCTACCAGGTATCTGTAGGTCTCTACCAGGTATTTGTAAGTCTCTACCAGGTATTTGTAGGTCTCTACCAGGTATCTGTAGGTCTCTACCGGGTATTTGTAGGTCTCTACCGGGTATTTGTAGGTCTCTACCAGGTATCTGTAGGTCTCTACCAGGTATCTGTAGGTCTCTACCGGGTATTTGTAGGTCTCTACCGGGTATTTGTAGGTCTCTACCAGGTATCTGTAGGTCTCTACCAGGTATCTGTAGGTCTCTACCAGGTATTTGTAGGTCTCTACCAGGTATTTGTAGGTCTCTACCAGGTATCTGTAGGTCTCTACCAGGTATCTGTAGGTCTCTACCAGGTATTTGTAGGTCTCTACCAGGTATCTGTAGGTCTCTACCAGGTATTTGTAGGTCTCTACCAGGTATTTGTAGGTCTCTACCAGGAATTTGTAGGTCTCTACCAGGTATCTGTAGGTCTCTACCAGGTATTTGTAGGTCTCTACCAGGTATTTGTAGGTCTCTACCAGGTGTAGGTCTCTACCAGGTATTTGTAGGTCTCTACCAGGTATTTGTAGGTCTCTACCAGGTATTTGTAGGTCTCCACCAGGTATTTGTAGGTCTCTACCAGGTATCTGTAGGTCTCTACCAGGTATCTGTAGGTCTCCACCAGGTATTTGTAGGTCTCCACCAGGTATTTGTAGGTCTCTACCAGGTATCTGTAGGTCTCTACCAGGTATCTGTAGGTCTCTACCAGGTATTTGTAGGTCTCTACCAGGTATTTGTAGGTCTCTACCAGGTATTTGTAGGTCTCTACCAGGTATTTGTAGGTCTCTACCAGGTATCTGTAGGTCTCTACCAGGTATTTGTAGGTCTCTACCAGGTATTTGTAGGTCTCTACCAGGTATCTGTAGGTCTCTACCAGGTATTTGTAGGTCTCTATCACTTCTTCCTCTTCTCCTTGGATAAAACTCACAGTGTGTGAAGGAACTCGTCTGAAATCTATCTCCATGTCCTTCGTTTTTAAGTCTAAATAGTTTGCTTCACACCATTCAACAAACTGTGAGCGCAGGACCATGACCAGTTTCAGAACCTGATAATAGAGACACCAAAACTGTGTCATCTGAAAATTTTACAATAAATCTGTCCTTTTCCAAAGACCTGCTATCATCTGTATACAATATAAAAAGAAGAGAAGAAAAACCCTGAGGAGATCCAGTGTTAGACATTACAGGAGGGGAACACGCTGGACACGCTCTGTTAAAAAATTTAAAATCTATAAAAGAAGTTGATCAGAAAGATTAAAATCAGATGCTAGCTTTTTTAAATTAAAATGTGTGGCTGCATTTTGTTAAAAGCTGAAGAAAAGTCTGCAAATAAAAGTCTGACATGAGCACCTGCATTTTCAAAGTGCTTGTACACAAGATTCAATAAAATAATTTAGCGTCTTCCACTCCTGTTTTAGGTCCAGCTTTTCTTCTGTCTCACACAAAATAAGCTGTTTTAAACTGTTTTCAAAGCTTTTCATTACCAGTAAGGTAAGTGCTACTGGTCTGAATTCACTCAATTCCTCAATTTCAGCTTTTGGGTTAAATGTCTGGGTCATTAAATCTTATGAATATTTATCAAGTTATTTTTTTTATCTTTTACTTTGACTTATTTGTTCATCTGTAACAAGAAATCATATTCAAGCAAAACAACACAAGTTTTTCCAGAATTTTTCATCTCACCTTGAGGAAACTCCAAACTGTTTTATCCAACTGGTCCTTCGTGGCGGCCATTTTGTCTTGACAATATTCATGAAACCTTCCAGAAGCTTTCACCGCTTCTAGCCGCATGGAGCGTTCTAGGAAGTCATATTTTGCACCGGCTTCATCCACATGTGCCGTTTGAGCGTAAGATTCGGCTTTAACCAACCCAAACTGAAACGCCAAAATGTTTAACAAGATTTTTTTTTCCCCAGAGATAAAGTAGGAAAATAACAACTCACAGCAAAGGTGGAACCGCCATGTCGTCTGAGCCACTTTGGGGGGGGTTTCACTGGTTTAGAAGGATTCAGGGGCATCTGGAGACTAGGTATAGGATGGCCCTCTCCATGAATATTCATGTTCGCAAAAGCGTCTGAAACCTGCAGAGAAAACAATAGCCTATTAGTAGCAGTGACGAGCTCTTAATATGATGTCCTAATAGCCTCATGCATAGCTACGTAAACCGCCATGCTAACATGCTAATAGCCACGTACATATGTGTCCATGACTGTTTTCTGTTTCTGCTTTCTTCCTTTGTACCAGAGTCATTATACTGGAGCGTGTGACATCATAAGGTCGTTGGGTCTGGTAGTCAGAGGTACACTAACAACCTAATTTATCTCTTAAATCTCACCTGGTTGGCGTGGATTTCATTCAACGCCATGTTGTTTTCTCCCATCATGGAATACACATTAATGTACCCATCGAATGTGGCAGCGGAGAAAACGGACGGATTTCTCGGGCACCATTGGATGTCGAAACACCACTGGGCGCTTTGATGTAACTCACACACCATCTGGATGGTACAGAATACAGACAGTCGCATGAGCAGTTCATCTATAGTTGGTACTGAATGACTTTGGGCTGCTCACTTCGCCCGTGTTTGGATTACAGCAAACGATCCTGCTGTCTTTGCCGCAACTTAGTAAAATGTCAGAATCTGCGAAATTCCAGGCGATGCTCAAAATTCCGCTAGAAAATAAAGAAGAGTTTTTATCTGGGAAAGTTTCTAAAAATCTTAATTTGATCGATTGATTAAAAATGAATTTAATTACATTTTTTAAAAAGGGAAACTGAATTTAAAACAGTTAGAAATGACATTTGAATCTTTTTTCTCACCGTGTGTGATGCTGTAAAATCTTTAGTGGGGATAAGGTGAATCTTAGATCCCACAACTGGATCACCGGAATCTGATCAACTTCAGAAGCTATGACCATCTGAGTCGCTACGTCTGGATTCCAGGCTAAACCGCAACACTGCACCTGAACAACCAAAAAACATCCTCAACGTCCGAAACAAAAACACATCAACTTTAGTTTCTTACCTTGTTGCAGTGATCGTCAACTTTAAAAATGACATTGTTCTTCCGTAAGTCAAAAACCGTGGCTCGACCGCTCGGACCGACCGATGCCAGGATGTACCGAGCCTGGCGATTCCACTCTACGCAGACGATGTCTTCAAAAGGCTTTCGGAAAAATCACAGTGTAAGGCAAAACTATCGTATATCTGACTGATTGGTTGGTTGTTGGGAAAATATCAAACTCTCGCAAAACATCGGTGATCACTAGACCATGATCATCACGTTCAGTTTACTCTATGCATTATATCTACAAATAAGTCCGTTTTTCACGATTCAAATGGAAAATACTTTATGATTTGAATGCTGCAGTCACTGGAAACAGAAAGCAATCATACTGTATGTACTGTACACGGTAAAACTGTGGTAGATCCAGTCTGAACGACCCAAGATGGACAACCACACAAATGATACATGCTAAAGTTAGCACGTTTGCTAATGCTAACAACTTTGCATTAATGTATCATTTTGCAAACAAAACTTACATTTGTTTATATAACAAACAGAAAAAGGTCTGTTTCTGCTTTTCTCCTCAAAGTCAGAGGCGAGTCAAAGCGGACTAAACCACGCAGCGCTGTCACAAGGTGCTTTGTTTACAAGAACTAACCCTGTTCGTTTGACAGAACTCCATCATCAACATTTTTGTAGATCATCAATGTTTTGCAAGAGTGTGACATTAAACAAACGAATTGGCTAATCAATAAATAAGTCCAAATGATAAGAATTACCTCCGTTTTAGGTGCAGGTGTCGTCAGTGAACCAAAGTTATTTATATCCCAGATATAAATTTCAGATTTCGTCGCACCTGACGCAATCAAATTTGGCTTTTTTTTAAAATAAAAAACATAAAAACAGAACATACATGACTTCCTGCTTTCCATGGCAACATGAACTTTTTTTTTTTTTTTTTAATTACCTGGAATGGGTTAATAGCCAGACCTCTCACTGGCCCCTCATGTCTTTGGCTCTTGGTAATTATCTCTTCGCTTTTTCCAGCAACAATTTTTTCAGGATCGTACAGTGTGATGTTGCCAGTCTCACCTCCCGCAACAACAATACTTTTCAAATGAGCACCGGTTTCTATTCCTAAAGAAGTCCAAACCAGTTTGTGGAATCTGGAAAATATTACGACATTTAAGTCAAATTCTATTTCACATCATTTTAAGTAATGTATGAGGCACGATACCGGACCCTGGTGGACACCGTGTGTGTGGATTGAGCCTTTTTAAAATGCGTAGACATTTTATCTTCTGAAACACTTATTCCTAATGGGGTCACGTAGAGTGTCGTAGCCTATTTCGGCTAATTTAGGTACATCCCGAACAGGTCACCACTCTGTCGCAAAGCCACACGCACATAGACAACCATCCACACAAACATAGGGATGGGTATCAAGAACCGCTTTTTTTCGGAACCGGTTCCGCAGCCGTCATTTTACCCGGACTGATAAGCGCTAGTCCAAATGGATCCGCTATCGGTTCCGGTCCTGCCCCCTCACTCGCGAAGGGGCGGTGCCACGTGCGCTTTGCTGCAACGCAAAGTTGCAAAGTTCCATGTTGAAGCCGAGGGAGACGTGAAGCAGAACGTGCAAAGCGATCTCGAGTTTGTTTAACCAAAATCGATGTCGACAAAACACGTTGTCTACAGTGCACGAAAGTATTTTCACGTAAAAGTAGAACCACGTGCAATCTGTCTAAACACGGTACCAAAATCCACGGCATTCAGACTGAAAGATGTACTGTGTTTGACGAGCGTGTTGAAGCAGCTCCGACTCCGATGGAACAGATGCTAATAAATGGCACAAGCACGCTTGAAAACGCACGTGCTCCATGTTTTAGCATAAAAAAAACAATAAAAGTAAAATGCTTTAATTAATATTTAAACTAAAAAAAAAAAAAGCACATTTTTTCTGGTTGGTTTTTGTTTTCTGATGGTGCTGCTTTTAAACTTAACAACCGATAAAATTTATTTCTCTTTCTAACCTTGACATTTTTTTTTTATTTCAGTCCTGTTCAGATTTATTTTGAAGTATGTTATTTTATTAAAGTAAGGTATATTTTATTTAAATTTTGTTCTGTTTTTTTAGTTCAATCATCATCCAATTAAAGTTTTTATGTTCATAATACTTATTTGTTTGTTTCTAAAAGTATTGATAAGAGATTTGTTAAAGATTCGGTTCGTTAAGTGATATCGATAAGAGGACTAGTATCAATAAATCCTTATCGATACCCATCCTTACACACACACACACACACACACACACACATTCCTAGAGGCAATTTCGTATCAGCCAATCAACCTAACATGTATGTTTTTAGCGGAAACCAGAGAAAACAAACACATACATGGAGAGAACATGCAAACTACACACAGGTGTTTCAAGCCTCGCCCCCACCTTCTTCCTGTGAGGCCACCACCGTGCCGCCCATATGAAAACTAACAAAAACACAGAAGGAATGTTTGTACCTTTGGGAAGAGAGTAAACTTCCACATTTCATCCCATCGAAGCATGGTTCGGTTAAATCTAATTCATAGATTTCCAATGAGGGCTTTGTGCTGTCGCCGGCATCCAGGAACTGAGCAGACGTTCCTAAAAGGACATTTCAAATGGTAAACACTTGACCATTTTTTTAAATGAATTTCATTTTTTTAGTATTTAATCATTTATAATAAATAATTGTAAATAAAGAAAATAACACAAGTAAAAAATTTAAAGTCAATAATTAAAGATAAAAAGAAAGACAAGACTAAATAAATCAAAGACGAACTGATTGATAAGTGACGTAGTGAATGTCCTGGGAGGACAGGTGTGTTCATGGGGAGGACAGGTGTGTTCATGGGAGGACAGGTGTGTTCATGGGGAGGACAGGTGTGTTCATGGGGAGGACAGGTGTGTTCATGGGAGGACAGGTGTGTTCATGGGGAGGACAGGTGTGTTCATGGGAGGACAGGTGTGTTCATGGGGAGGACAGGTGTGTTCATGGGAGGACAGGTGTGTTCATGGGGAGGACAGGTGTGTTCATGGGGAGGACAGGTGTGTTCATGGGGAGGACAGGTGTGTTCATGGGAGGACAGGTGTGTTCATGGGGAGGACAGGTGTGTTCATGGGGAGGACAGGTGTGTTCATGGGAGGACAGGTGTGTTCATGGGAGGACAGGTGTGTTCATGGGGAGGACAGGTGTCTTCATGGGGAGGACAGGTGTGTTCATGGGTAGGACAGGTGTGTTCATGGGAGGACAGGTGTGTTCATGGGGAGGACAGGTGTGTTCATGGGAGGACAGGTGTCTTCATGGGGAGGACAGGTGTGTTCATGGGGAGGACAGGTGTGTTCATGGGGAGGACAGGTGTCTTCATGGGTAGGACAGGTGTGTTCATGGGAGGACAGGTGTGTTCATGGGGAGGACAGGTGTGTTCATGGGAGGACAGGTGTCTTCATGGGGAGGACAGGTGTGTTCATGGGAGGACAGGTGTGTTCATGGGAGGACAGGTGTGTTCATGGGAGGACAGGTGTCTTCATGGGGAGGACAGGTGTCTTCATGGGGAGGACAGGTGTGTTCATGGGAGGACAGGTGTGTTCATGGGGAGGACAGGTGTGTTCATGGGAGGACAGGTGTCTTCATGGGGAGGACAGGTGTCTTCATGGGGAGGACAGGTGTGTTCATGGGGAGGACAGGTGTGTTCATGGGAGGACAGGTGTCTTCATGGGGAGGACAGGTGTGTTCATGGGGAGGACAGGTGTCCTCATGCATCTAGCCTCAAACAGGCTCGGTTCAAATAAAACACTTTTAAAATCACACTAACGATCTGAATTCTAGTTGATTTACAGATGTTCAATTATTTATTTAACTCACTGTAAGAAAATGATTTCATAAAAAAGTCATAGAATATAAAATTCAAATGAATAAATACGAGAAATAAAATAGAAATAAAACAAATGAAATAATAGAAAAGCTTTTATAAGGAAATTAGAAAAGAATTATTTGAAAAATCTAAAAATTTCTGCTAAACCTAATTTAATAAATTTATGTTATTTTTTTTAATGTATTGTCCCTTTAAATACATTATTTTTTTTCTTTTGCTATTAAAAATGTTTTCTGTTTATTTATTTTATTTACAATCAAACTTAAATATTTTAGTAACAATCATCAAATTTTTTTATTTATTTATATTGACGAGGTTATGTAATATACTGTATAATAACCAGTAAGAACTTATAATAACCAGTAAGAACTTAGAATAACCAGTAAGAACTTATAATAACCAGTAAGAATTTATAATAACCAGTAAGAACTTATAATAACCAGTAAGAACTTATAATAACCAGTAAGAACTTATAATAACCAGTAAGGACTGTATATCAGAATCTACTTTATTGATCCCACACATGGGAAATTTGTGTGTCACAGCAACAACTTCCTATCTGCTAAGTGAGTCGTTGTAGAGCCCGATCACGTACGGAAAGAAAGACCTCCGGTAACGAGATGTTCTCGAGTGGAGCTGTCTGAGCCTCTTGGAGAAGGAACTCCGCTGTTCGTCCAGGAGTGGGTAGAGAAGATGGTCATGATTGTCCATGATGGATAAAAGTTTTAACAGGACTAAATATTCAACAGTAAGGACTGTATATTAACCAGTAAGGACTGTATATTAACCAGTAAGGACTGTATATTAACCAGTAAGGACTGTATATTAACCAGTAAGAACTTATATTCACCAGTAAGAAGAAAGCCCATGGAACATGACGATATGTTCCATCAGAACAATCTTTAAAGAAGACAGTAATATAATTATATATATTGTTATCATTTAGTTGATGTAGCGTATAGGATTCATCCAGACTCCTCCAGAGTTTGTAAAAACTTTTTTTAGTGGTTTGGCTCATTTAAACCAGTTATGAAATTAAAAACTTTGTGATATGTTTTCTGTGTGACACTGAGACAAAAAATATACCATTAATTAATTAATTATTAAAAACGTAAATTATTGAAATCAAGTTTAGCACAAATTTTCTAAGATTTCTCCACATGTGGATTTTTTTTTTTTTTTTACTTTTTTTAAATAATTATTTTTTGTTGTCCCTTATTTTATTTATTCACTTGAATTTATTTTAAATTCCTATTTTTATTCTATAACTCTTATTAATTTCCTTACGGTGAGTTAGATAAATATTTGTAAATCTGACTTTAAAAGCGTTTGATTTGAATCGATCCTGTTTTAAACTTTAAAATATTTTTAATTCAAACAAAACAAAAAAGTTCATTTGATTATGAAAGGGATAGATGTCTGTCTGTGTATGATTATTTTATAAAGTAAATAAACAAAAAAAAAATCAAACTTAGCACTAATTTGTAAAAAAAAAACACACACAAAAAAAAAAACTCCACATTTGTATTTATTAAAGTTTGTAAATAATATTTGAAATAAATCTCGACATATTTGGAATAATGTATGAAAATAAAAGCAAGGAAAATTATAATTTTTTCTAAGAAGGTGAACCTTTTAATATTAAGAAGTAAACAAAAGGCAAAATAACGGCTTTTTATTTAGTTCCCGACCTTTATGTTTGGTCTAAAACAAGATGGAAAAAAGTTCGTGAAAACTCTCACCTGTTGCCAGACAGATAGGGTATTGTTGGGTTGGACTCCATGCTTGCATAGCTGGACGCGCTATCTTCTTCAATTTGTTTCTGAAAATATCAATTTTAACGATGAAGTGACTGAAGAAGCGCAGCACAGAAAAGCATCGGTTACCCGTTTAACCGTTAAAGTAACCGTTAACCGTCAAAGTAACCGTTGGTCACTTCAATTTTACAAATAAAAATAATAATATTAATAATGATGTAGTTATTGTTACATATTTATAATTATGTAATAACAACATCTAACACGGTAAATCCTCCCATCCATCCATCCATCCATCCATCCTCCCATCGATTCATTCATTCATCCATCCCAAACAAATCAGTTTACATTTTTTCTCCTTCTTCTTCTTTGTCAAGACCCACAAAAACTTCCACATCTGGCAGAAAAAAACCCGACAAAGTTTTCGGTCTTAAAAACAAAAAGTTATAAATTAAATAAATGATTAGAAGAAAAACTCTCTTTACGAACTCCTACCAGACTATTTCTGATCACAAACAACGTGGCACTGTGCTGCCGGCCTCTTTTCACGAAGAAGAAGTTGCTGCTTTTTCATAAACAAACTGCCGGTTCGACGCACTTGAGCGTGCTGCTGCCCCCTTACGTTCGGCGGAAGAATAACAACAATAATAAATGATAATATATATTTATATATATATATGCACGATATTTCACATTACCCAATAATATCATAGATATATTAAATGTATGTGTATATATATATAAATGATATATTTAAATGTATTTTATGAATAATTGATGTATAGTTGTAACAGTATGAAATCATAAAAAAAAAATATTTCTATGCCTTGGAACGAAATAGATCATCAATATTATGTGAAGTATCTATTTATATTAGTTTATTTGGAAATTCATCCAGCACATATTCACAATTTGCTTTCAATCTGAAATTAAATTTAAGAAAATCTTTATCATTTACATTTAATACAGATAAAGAATTCACTTTTACATGAACAGGATAAAAAAAATAATAATTTAATAAAATAAATACTCAAAGAGATTAAACTAAAACAATAACTTAGAAACATTATTATTATTATTTACTAAGCTACTGTAACTTAAATAGTCATTTCCTTTTTTTTACTGTTTGTACATATTTATGTTATTAAATACATATTAAAACAATTGATTTATAACAGTATTCATCCATAGATAATAAAATAAAAGTTTCTCATTCAGAAAATAAAAATGATACCAGCATGATAATGATTTATATTTGATCAAATAAAAATAATATAAAGTCATGAGCTCATCGATATAAAACTTTTAGTTTTTTAATACATGATGAGTTTATGCTAATAATGAGCTAGCATGCTAATGCTGGAACATTATTTAATCATTTAATATGTAAACATTCTTCTTCAAACTTGTTTTGATCTTCATAACCTGACGAATAATAAAAACAAACAACTTGAGTTTATTATTTATTTTACAGTATTATGTTTTAACATATGCACTTTGATGTTAATAAAGTTAAAACAATCTTACCACCAAATAAAAACAAACATTTATTAGACTGTTTAATATTTACTACGATTATTTCATTTTTTTTAATAGTTATCTTGTTTGGTTAAGCTATTGAAAATAGCGACAAGAAGCCATTAAGAGTAGAAACAATTAGCTTTAATATTTATAATGAGTTAATATCTGTAAACAAAAACAATCAAGTTAGACTGTAATATTTAACATATTTATAATGAATTAATATTTGTAAACAAAAACAATCAAGTTAGACTGTAATATTTAACATATTTATAATGAATTAATATTTGTAAACAAAAACAATCAAGTTAGACTGTAATATTTAACATATTTATAATGAGTTAATATTTGTAAACAAAAACAATCAAGTTAGACTGTAATATTTAACATATTTATAATGAGCTAATATTTGTAAACAAAAACAATCAAGTTAGACTGTAATATTTAACATATTTATAATGAGCTAATATTTGTAAACAAAAACAATCAAGTTAGACTGTAATATTTAACATATTTATAATGAGTTAATATTTGTAAACAAAAACAATCAAGTTAGACTGTAATATTTAACATATTTATAATGAGTTAATATTTGTAAACAAAAACAATCAAGTTAGACTGTAATATTTAACATATTTATAATGAATTAATATTTGTAAACAAAAACAATCAAGTTAGACTGTAATATTTAACATATTTATAATGAGCTAATATTTGTAAACAAAAACAATCAAGTTAGACTGTAATATTTAACATATTTATAATGAGTTAATATTTGTAAACTATTTTATTAGCCGACATGCTAATGCTAAACTTTATTTTATTAATCAAACTTCACATGAATAAAAAGTTTAATGTGCTTAAACATAAATCAAATCAAAAGAAGAAACTTTATTTATTTATTTTAACAACATGCTAACATGCTAATGCTACATTAAGTGATAAATAACAGACATTTAAAACTTTATTATCAATAAACACATAAAAGATTAAAAGGATGATCCGTGGGTTCAAATGAAAAATCCCGGGTTAATCTGAAAGAATAAAAACATATCGTTAGATTCCACTTCAAGATGTTTACTTTCATTATTATAAATCGTTTCCCTCATAAACATTCATCTGTAATCTCTTCTGGATTAAATCCAGATCAGATGGGTAGTGATTGATTTAATCATTGGGAATAAAATATTTCATTTAAAGTAGATAACGCAGAAAAGATACGTACACGATGTTCTCCTTGAGCTGCTTGACTGCACCCCACGTGTTTTTCTTGCGTTTCTTCCAGAGATTTAATTTACGATCGCCACATGCTGGTCTGGAAGTATCATTACAATGTTGGTAAAACGCATGCGCAGTTTTCATTTTATTTTGCATAGAAGTCAAACTAAATTGAATTAAATAGCATTGAGAAATTAAATTTGAGTGCTGTGGGAAGTTTTAATAACATCCTGTCAGTGGTTCTGAAAGTATTACTTTGACAAGAATGTGATACAATTCAGTTCTGTTATGATAACTCAAAAAATAAATAATAAAAAGTGCAAAGAACAAAAAAAGAGAAACGTGTACACACTAATACACAGCTACTGGCCTTTCTACCCTCCTTCTCGGTGAGGGGAACTAAAAAAAAGCAGCAGTGCGGGAAAAAAAGAAACCTCATGGGGACCCACACGAAAGAGAGATTCCTCCTCTGGGACGAGCAGCCAATGTGCTTAAATACAGGTTTATTCTACTCTGCAGCTTTCTATCTGAAGAAACCAGTAGAAACCAGTAGATGTTCTTCATCCTGATGGAAACAGGACGGTAGATCAAACAACCTGATCAGTTCCTCTAAGAACACAGCCATACAGTAAACACTCGTTTCCACAAGATAGGAGCTATTACGTTATTTTATTCAAAATATTTATCTTTTTTTTAACAAAGAGCAGGTACTTTTTTATTTTTGTTATTTTTACTTTATAGGGGTTTTTTTTTTCAAAAGTGGAGGTACTTTGTTAAAGTTGTTTTGTTTTTTTTAAAGAGGCTTTTTGTGCATTATTGTGTTATTTGTGCCTTTTTACTATAATATAAAAACACAGTTAATTATTATTATATTACATTTTAACTACGGACAGCACGGTGGCGCAGTGGATAGCACAGTGGCCTCACAGCAAGAAGGTCGTGGGTTTGAGTCCCGGGTGGAGACAAGGCTTGGAACACTGTCCTTTCTGTGTGGAGTTTGCATGTTCTCCCCATGTTTGCATGGGTTTTCCTCCCACCCTCCAAAGACATGCATGCTAGGTTGATTGGCCGGTGATGATTTGATTGGCCTAGGAATGAGTGTGTGTGTGGCTCCACAACAGACTGGTGACCTGTTTGGGGTGTACCCTGCCCTTTGCCTTAAACCAGCCGGGATGGGCTCCGGCACCCCACAACCCCGTAAGGCAGGGGTGTCAAACTCAGTTCCTGGAGGGCCGGTGTCTCTGCAGGTTCTCCATGTGTTCCTGGTTCAATGCAGCTGATGCACAAACAGTAAAATCAACAGCCAATCAAATTTGGCACAATGACTCGTTAACCAGAATCAGGTGTGTAGATGTAAGAACACATGGAAAACCTGCAGGGACACCGGCCCTCCAGGAACAGAGTTTGACACCCCTGCCGTAAGGGATAGACGGATAAGAAGGTGACCAACTGACATTTTAATTATGGGTCTTTTAAAAACGGGGTTTATTTATTATATTTTGTACATGTTATTCTTTCTCTTAAAATAAAAAAACATAAAAACAATAGATGGTAAATTTTGTGTTTTTTAACTTTCCTTTCTTCTTCTTTTTTTTTTTTTTTTTTTTTTTTTTGTGGACCAAAAGGGAGAGGCGTGCCCCCCTCATGTCCCCCCCGCTGCCTGAGTCCGCCCCTGAAACCATATTTTAAGTCACATCAGCTCACTTTCCACTCTAATTATTAACTGATTAATATCTGGTCCTGAGAGAAAAATATTGGTGTCATCTGAAAATAAAACCATTTTGAGAATTTTGGATATTTTACAAATATTATTCAGATAAAGAATGAATAATTTCGGTCCAAAAATGGATCCTTGGGGGATCCCACAGGATAATATTTTCTGTTCAGATGTTTTTCCATTGATATCTCCATACTGGTATCTGTTTTTAAATAGTTATTTAACCAGCTGTTAGCTGCACCAGTGTCATTCCATATAAATGACACTTCTCCAAGAGTAGATTGTGATCAATCATGTCAAAAGCTTTGCACAAATCAATAAAAATAACCATGGCATCTTCTTTGTTGTAAACAACTGATACATTTTATATAAAGTCCAAAACTGCTAAATATGTTGATTTCTTGCTGCGGAAACCGTACCGTTGATCGTTTAATATACTATATTTCTCTAAAAACTTATCTAGTTGCTGCACAAACAATTTCTCCAATGTTTTGGAAAATTGATCCAATAAAGAAATTGGTCTGTTGTTTGTTACCAGTTGCTTCTCACCATCTTTAAAAACTGGGTTCATTTTAACCAGCTTCATTTTCTCAGGAAAAGTTCCAGTTTCTTGGGATTTATTAAAGATATAAGTTAAAAACTAAACAATACATCTGATTACTTCTTTAATCACTGACAGATCAATGTCACTCCAATCAGTGGAGGTTTTAGATTTGAACATAGCTCTAGTACGTCACTTTCTTCACTTGGCTTCCTGTATGTTTTAGGATTGATTTTAAAGTTCTTTTACTTGTGTTTAAACGTTTAAATGGTTTTGGATCTTTATATCTTTCAGAACTGCTTTTACCATACGAACCCTCACGGACCCTGCGTACCTCCGGCAGCAGACTCCTGGTTATTTCTAAAGTCAGAACACACTCATGGTGAGAGGTGTTTCGGATTCTACAGTGCCCGTTTATGGAACAGCCTGCCAGAGGAGCTCAGGGCCGCAGAGAAGGTTCACATTTTTAAAAAGAAGCTCAAGACACATCTTTTAATCTTGCTTTTAACTTCTTCTTCTTCTCCTTTCGGCATTTCCCTTCAGGGGTCGCCACAGCAAGTCAGTTTCTTCCATCTAACCCTATCTGCTGCATCCTCTTCGGTCACGCCAACTATCTTCATGTCTTCCTTCTCTGTATCCATGAACCTCCTCTTTGGTCTTCCTCTAGTCCTCTTTCCTGGTGGTTCCAAATCCAGCATCCTTCTGCCGATGTACTCTCTCTCTCTCCTCTGCACATGTCCAAACCATCTCAGTCTGGCCTCCCGGACTTTATCTCCAAAACCTCTAACATGTGCTGTTCCTCTGATATACTCATTTCTGATCCTGTCCATCCTGGTAACTCCCAGAGAGATCCTCAGCATCTTCATCTCTGCTACCTCCATCTCTGCTTCCTGTCTTTTCCTCAGTGGCACTGTCTCTAGACCAAACAGCATGGCGGGTCTCACCACGGTTTTGTCCACTTTTCCTTTCATTTTAGCTGAAACTCTTCTATCACACATCACACCTGATACTTTTCTCCACCCGTTCCAGCCTGCTTGAACACGCTTCTTCACCTCTTTTCCACACTCTCCATTGCTCTGGACTGTTGATCCCAAGTACTTAAAATCTTCCACCTTGTTTATCTCTTCTCCCTGTAACCTCACTTTTCCATTTGGATCCCTCTCATTCACACACATGTACTCTGTTTTACTCTGACTAATCTTCATTCCTCTTCTTTCTAAGGCAAACCTCCACCTCTCCAGCTTTTCCTCCTCCTCTTTACTCCTCGCACTACAGATCACAATGTCATCTGCAAACATCATTGTCCATGGAGATTCCTGTCTGACCTCGTCTGTCAGCCTGTCCATCACCACAGCAAACAGCAAAGGGCTCAGAGCAGATCCTTGGTGCAGTCCCACCCCCACACTGAACTCCTCTGTCACACCTACAGCACACCTCACCACTGTCTTACAGCCCTCATACATGTCCTGCACTGCTCTAACATACTTCTCTGTCACACCAGACTTCCTCATACAATACCATAGATCTTCTCTAGGTACCCTGTCATACACTTTTAATCTTGCTTTTAACTAAGTTTCTCATATGTAGGTTTATTCTTAGTTTTATTCTTAGTTTTATTCTTAGTTTTATTGTTAATTTCAGTTGATCTTAATTGATGTTTTTACTTTAACATTTAATATTTATTAAATTTAGTTACTTTTATTTATGTCATTTAATCTTTCATCATCTCCAGTGTTTCCTCTGGGGGAGCTCTGCAGCTGGAGACTGTGGTCATCGGTGGCTGTTGGTCCTGGCTCCGGGGCCCTGGCTTTGGGCTCGTCTTCTGTCCGGGGCCTTGGATCATGGCCGGTGATTGCAGGTGTGCCTCGGCTCCTTCTGCAGAGGCCCCTCAGACACCGTTTTCGCAGGTGTTCCATCTGCATCCAGCCTAATGCATTTTTAAGTGAGTGTGTATGTGTGCCTGTGTACATATACAGGCATGTGAGAAAATTAGGACACCCCATTAAATAATCAGCTGTTTATTTAGAAATGGTTCACATACCAATATCCAGTCATGTTTATATGTATTTTTCAAAAAGAAAGTGATTTGATTGCAATTTAACAACAAAAATGAACATTGTTTGACAAATCCAAAAAAAGAAAAAAATAAAGTATGTATTTTAATGGAGGAAAAAGTTAGGACACCCTACCCCCTAATAGCTAGTGTTGCCCCCTTTGGCTGATATAACTTCAACGAGACGCTTTTTGTAGCCTTTTACCAGTCTCTGACATCGATCAGGAGAAAGTTTGGCCCACTCCTCAATGCAGAATTCTTTTAGCTGTGAGATGTTTGAGGGGTGTCTTGGATGTTCAGCCCGTTTCAAGTCACCCCACAGCATTTCGATTGGATTAAGATCAGGGCTTTGACTTGGTCATTCCAGGACTCTCCACTTCTTCTTTTTTAGCCAGTCCTTGGTGGATTTGCTGGTATGCTTTGGGTCATTGTCTTGTTGCAGTATCCAGTTACGCTTCAGTTTTAATTTTTTGACAGATGGTTTCACATTTTCTTCAAGTACTCTCTGATACACAGTAGAATTCATGGTAGATTCTATGATGGTGAGCTGGCCAGGTCCTGCTGCAGCAAAGCAACCCCAAACCATGACACTGCCCCCTCCATGCTTTACAGTTGGTATGAGGTTCTTTTCTTGGAAGGCTGTATTTGGTTTACGCCAAACATGTCTTCTGTTCTGGTGTCCAAATAATTCAATTTTAGACTCATCTGTCCAAAGAACCTTATTCCAGAAGTCGTGGTCTTTGTCTATGTTCTCTCTGGCAAACTTCAGTCTGGCCTTGATGTTTTTTAGAGAGCAAAGGTTTCTTCCTTGCACACCTCCCATGCAAGTCACACTTGTGCAGTCTCTTTCTGATCGTAGAGTCATGCACTTTCACATCGACAGTTGCCAGAACCTGCTGTAATTCCCTTGATGACACTTTAGGATTTTTCAGGACCTCTTTGAGCATCTTGCGCTCTGCTCTGGGGGTAAACTTGCCCGGACGGCCAGATCTTGGCACGGTGGCAGTTGTTTTAAATGTCCTCCACTTGTAAATAATTTTGCGAATGGTGGAATGGCTGATGTTAAATTCTTTTGAAATCTTTTAAAATCCTTTACCAGACTTGTAAGCGGCCACAATCTTCTTTCTGAGGGCATCAGGAAGCTCTTTAGACCTCACCATGGTGCTCACCTCAACATCTCAACTGTCAGGACCACACCAAACTAAATAGGTTTAAATAAGGCAAGGCTCCATTCAAATGCTGGGTAACGATGTACTAATCATGTGCACCTGACGTGATGCACCTGTTTGGGATTTTCAACATTTTAAGAGGGATAAGGGTGTCCTAATTTATTCCTCACCAGAAATTGCATTATTTTTAAATTAAATTTTACAGAAAGTTTTAAAAAGGCTTTTCTTATTTTTTTATTGTTTAGTTATATTACTTGGATCCTTGAGTTTAATTAAAATTGACATTAACTACCCATATGTCCAAATATATTTAAAATACACAGGATTTCACAGGATGTCGTAATTTTTTCACATGCCTGTATCCGAGTGTGTGCTCTATCTGTATTTGTACATTTATGTGTGTGTGTGTGTGTGTGTGTGTGTGTGTGTGTGTGTGTGTGTGTGTGTGTGTACATGTATGAGGATGTGTGCTCTAAGTGTATTTGTACATTTATGGATGTGTGTGTGTAAGTGGGTTGTTTATTTGTGGGTGGGGGACTTTTCCTTATTTTGTTTTTGTGTTCTGGGATTTTTTTTTAACAAGTAAAGCACTTTGTGTTACATTTAATGTATGAAAAGCACATTATAAATAAAGTTTGAGAGATGAAAGGATCAGAGCAACAGCACATGTTAGAGGTTTTAAAGTCAGAGAGGTCAGACTGAGATGGTTTGGACATGTACAGAGGAGAGAGAGAGAGAGTACATCAGAAGAAGGATGCTGGGTTTGGAACCACCAGGAAAGAGGACTAGAGGAAGACCAAAGAGGAGGTTCATGGATACAGTGAAGGAAGACATGAAGATAGTTGGTGTGACTGAAGAGGATGCAGGAGATAGGGTTAGATGGAAGAAACTGACTTGATGTGGAGACCCCTAATGGGAAATGCTGTAAGAAAAAGAGGATCGATTGATTTCACAAACAGCTCTTAAAAACATGATATTTTACTGATAGTGAACGTCACCTCTCTCACACGTTGCCCCTGTTTGGTTTTTTTTCATTAGTCAGACCTGGACGACGTTTACAAAAAAATTGTTAAATGATTTTGATAATACCTTTGTTTTATTAGTAACTTGGCCATTGGAATTTTAAATTTGTGCTAAAACAGTTTTTAAATTATGCCGGTAAATAACCTTATTAATCAACATTCCAAGTTGCCTTAATATTTGTTTTACATTCTTGCGGTTGTTGAGCTGTAGTAACACACTTGTAGTATCAATCGGTTTTTATACTCTTTATAGTCATCCTCATTTTTCTTTCTTGGTTGTTTTATAAATTTATTGTACAGCAGATTTTTTTTGCATGATTTTATAAGACCTTTTGTCATCCATGGGTTATGTTTATAATTGTATTTTACTTTAATTATCTTTTTCCATTCATATGGAAAGAATGAAGGAGGAGCTGGTTTCACCACAAACGAAACTCAGATAAAAGGCGTGGCTGCCACACACAGCGTGAAAAGACAACGTCGTCTGGATATTCTTATCAGGTAATGAAGACATAAAAACAAACTTTTTTCTGTAAAGGTAGGTCAAATTTTCTTAACAACACATTTTTCATTTTATCGTCCACAGAATATCGCAGGTGATGATGTTTGTTGATTCTTTTCAAAACTCTGCTGATCTGAAACAACAATTTTACCAGCAAGCTGATTCGTTTATTAATCTGTGTGAGAACACTGAAACTGAAATTCAAGACATCATAAATACGCTGCAATCCCAAGATGCTCAAATTAAAGAAATAAAAAAACACACAAAGAAAGTTCTTCGTATTTTTGGTGTAGGTTTTCTCATTGTTTTGGGTTTGATTAATCACTTATTAAAAATGGAGGGGATTTCATTTTTATGGAATTTAATAGTTACTTTGTTCGTTATGATCATTTTTCTTGGTGCTTTTGGAGCTTTAGCCTTTTTTGTGCATCAAAAATGTTTGGAATTGCAGAAACGTGCGACCATGAACAGAGTTGCAGCAAACTTTAGATCCCAGGTTCAACCTCTGGAGAGAAAACTAGAAGGTCTGAGAGTTACAAGTGGAAATCTTCACAGAGTCTTAAAACCAGAAGCAGCCTTAAAAATCATCCGCTTAGAAATCAACATTCTGGAACTGGTTTTCACCACGACAAAACTGCGCTGCCTCGGAGTTAAAGTGAAAGCAGACGAGTATGGACGAGCTGGTCGAGAGTTCATCAGAATGAAAAACGATCTAAGTGTTTTAATCAGAAACACTCTCTGGAATTAACGACAGGGGTGGAAATTCATGATTGGCTAAAATATTGTGGGAACACTTTTTCTTAACTTGTAAATGTTTCCATGAATGTTGCTGATGGTCTGACTCGCTGCGGTGACCCCTGAAGGGAAATCATGTGACTTCCCTTTTTTTTTGGTAGATTTTATAGAGATTTTATTTTTTATATCAGATTTTATAGCAGGGTTCAAGGACGTGTAATTCACTTATTAAAACGATATGAAATATGGGAGTTGTTTAAGTGTGTCTATAGTTGTTGCTGAGTAACTGTGGGCAGCTTCATTAAAATCCCTTCTGTGGTTTGTCACTCCGACCTCTGTGACCTTTAATCTTTGGGTGCAGAAAAAAAGGTGGTATTTTCTGTTATTTTCCTATTTTTGTAATTTTCACTCATTTCTTTTTTTATTATAATTGTTTATTTAAAAGAGACGTTCTTTAATGTAAAACACACACAAGCTGCACATGAAAGTTCAACCAGCAACATCTGGATTATTTTGATTTAATTAAAAACTTTTTCCAAACTTGAGAAACATTTATTACTGAAAGTAGGTAAAAGTGTAAAAGTGTGTGTGTGTGTGTGTGTGTGTGTGTGTGTGTGTGTCACTACTGATCATTGTTAGTTAGAGGTGCTGAGTTGAAAAAAGATTCTGATTGTAATTGAGTTTTACAGGATTATCAACTCTTACCGGGTGTTGTGTTTTTCAAACTAGAGTTCTGAAGATGTCGTTAAGCCCCCCCCCCCCCCCCCCCCCCCCCCCCCCCCCTTGGAGCTGCTAAGAACATCTCCGTCTATTTTTCAGCCAGAAACCCATTTCTTGTCGGATGTTTTATAAAAGTCCAAAAAAAGGTTAGAGTTCTGACTTTTTATTAAACAACAGCTCTGAGAAGCTGGCAGCGATGTCGGACAGCTGCGTGTCGGACAGACTGATCACAACACCGGGGCTCCGCAGGGGACTGTTCTCTCTCCCTTCTTGTTTACCCCCGCATCACGGACTTCAACCACTGCACAGAGACCTGCCATTTTGATTCTGCAGTAGTTGGAGGCATAACGGATGGAGATGAGAGGAAGTACAGGACGGTGGTGGAGAACTTTGTCACATGGACTGGGCAGAACCACCTACTGCTCAACATGACAAAGACAAAAGAACTGGTGGTGGACCTGAGGGGGAACAGGGACCCGGTGACTCCAACATCAGAGGGACCAATGTGGAGGTGGTTGAGGAGTACAAGTATACTGGGATAAGAAACTGGACTGGAGCAAACATGTGGATTCAATCTACAAGAAGGACCAAAGTCCTTTCTATTTCGTGAGGCAGGTGAGGTCCTTTAACATCTGCAGGACGATGCTGAGGATTTTCTCCGAGTCGGTGGGGGCCAGTGCTGTCTGCTGGGGCAGAAGTCTGAGGGGGAGGGACTCAACGAAATCATCAGGAAGGTCGGACAGGTCGTAGGAGATGAACTGGATTCTTTGACACGTGTAACTGAGAGGAGAATGCTGTCCAAAATAAAGATCCCCTCCCATCCTCCCTGAGACTCTGACTCCCACGTTGCACCACGGAGAGACACAGGAAGTGACATGGTCACCAAACAACCCTGTTTTACACTGATTAGAATACGTTTTTTTTTTTTTTTTTAACTCGGTACACCTGCTTATTCCCGCGACAGACTGGCGACCTGTTCGGGGTGTACCCTGTCCTTCGCCTTAAATTAGCCGGGATGGGCTCCGGCACCCCCCGCGACCCCGAAAGGGACAGACGGATAAGAAGATGACTGACTGACTGACCTGCTTATTATTTTGGATTATTTTTTGTATACTTTCTCCGTTTTATTACTGTTTACATTTTGTTTTCAGTTTTTCCCACTGCTCGTGTAATAAATAAATAAAACATATAAACTTCACACTTTCCATTAAAAATCTATTTTTATGATTGTGTAACACATTTAAAGATAATAAAGTGACATTTAAAAGTTTAAACACACTAAAACACGTGCTGGTATCACGTATTTTGGCCCAAGCGGGACTCCATACGTCGAAGGAAAACAGAACCACGTTTCTGTGACGTAATCATAAAAACAAGGAGGAAACGATCCCGTCCTGGAAGTAGGATTTAAGTCTATTTACCTCCTAAAAAAACTTTTTAGTGATTATTTAGTCACGTTTTTGCATCGATCTGGTGAGGTTTAAGGATCGCAGATCGAAGAAAACAGATTTCTCTTATTTTAATGCTAACTCATCGCATGCTAACCACTCTTTCTGAGGTAACATCGCTCCTAATTCGCTTGGTTGTTGTTTGTCCCGCTGCAGAATGACGTTTATCTTTTTATTCGTCTTTCTAGTTCCTGGATCTTCTCGTACTCGGAAACCAGAGGATTAGCATCGATGGCTCAGCAGAGAGGCGTAAACAGCCTCCAGTTCAACCAGGATCAAAGTAGGTTCTATACTGGATCAAATCATCAAACAAACAGCGATTTACTTCATAAAAATACCTCAAATTGAGATTTTTGTTGCGCGCATGCGCACTCGTTCGATCCGTGCGATGACTGTGAAATCCACAGAATTACGTTTATAATAGAAATATGTTATTTAACAAGACTAATAACTATAAACAAGAACCCCAACTCCTGGGATTATTAATCAAATAGTACAATATAAACTTTTATAGATATAGATTTCTTTTTTCATTTTATAGATTTTCTATTGAAAAAATGTAAGATTTTTTTCATTATTTAATGAGTATAAATAATGTTGTGTTTTGATGTGAGGTTGTTTCTGCTGCGCCATGGAGACAGGAGTGAGGATTTATAATGTGGAGCCGCTGATGGAAAAAGGTCATCTTGGTGAGTTTTAAACCATATTTAATGTCTGACTCATTTTATATCGTAAATAACATCTCAGCAGCAAAATTATATCAAATGGTTCGAAGTCTTGGAAAAACAACGACCTCTAGTGGACAAATGTTATCACTGCTTCTGATTTAAAGTATTTTCAAGTTAGAAATAGATATGTATTCTACTTTGAATAGTTAGAAAATAAACACAGGCTTTAGTTTGACTTCTTCGGCTCACTAACTCAGCAGCCTTCGTTCACTGCCAACAGAGATCGTCGCTACTCAAAGATATTTCTGAGTTAGTCTCTACAGTTTGGAAAACTGTTTTTGAAGGGATTCTCACATCTGGGAATATGTTGTTCCTTCAAGTATCAAAGAGACATATTCTTTAATGATCATGTTATCGATTGCCTCATCCAATGTCTCTCTTAGGACATAGAAAAGGAATGTCTTCATATTATTGGCAGCCAATGAGCTAACTTCAAGCCAGAGGTGAGATCGGGCCTAAAAAAGCCGACCTGACCCGACCCTGCGGATATTAAAACCCGGCCCGGCCCGAGCTCGACCAATCAACGTGATTTGCGGGCCCGAGCCCGAAACAAGCCCGAAATGTCATATTTTATTTGTGAGGACTCGTGAGGGGGAGGGTTATTTATAAATTGGAACATTTTCAAGAACGCGTTTTTTAATGAAAAAAAAAAATCCCACTATCGGACCCCTAACGCACTTGTCTGTGATGGCCTGCTTAGCGTGAAGAGGAGGGACGGTCTTTGAAACAAATAATAAAATAGATCTTTGACGATCATCATTTTTACCAGTCCAGCTGTTTAAATGCCCGCTCAGCGGGTCTTTTTGCTCTCGTATGAAAGCCAAGCACCGCCACAGGAGAGGAACTGGATTCTTTGACACGTGTAACTGAGAGGAGAATGCTACATTCAGCGAAGCCAACGCAAGTTTCTGAAGCATTTTGACCAATAAATTTGAATCTTTTCCACACCTCACTCTTACCGGTGCGTGTTTGTCTTTTCAGTTCTCCTGCTTTTAGTTTATCCTTAACTTCTTACTCCTTCATATCGGGGATCCTCCTTAACTTCTTACTCCTTCATATCGGGGCTCCTCCTTAACTTCTTACTCCTTCATATCGGGGATCCTCCTTAACTTCTTACTCTTTCATATCGGGGAGCCTCCTTAACTTCTTACTCCTTCATATCAGGGAGCCTCCTTAACTTCTTACTCCTTCATATCAGGGATCCTCTTTAACTTCTTACTCCTTCAAATCGGGGATCCTCCTTAACTTCTTACTCCTTCATATCATGGATCCTCCTTCACTTCTTACTCCTTCATATCGGGGATCCTCCTTAACTTCTCACTCCTTCATATCGGGGATCCTCCTTAACTTCTTACTCCTTCATATCGGGGATCCTCCTTAACTTCTTACTCCTTCATATCGGGGATCCTCCTTAACTTATTACTCCTTCATATCGGGGATCCTCCTTAACTTCTTACTCCTTCATATCGGGGATCCTCCTTAACTTCTCACTCCTTCATATCGGGGATCCTCCTTAACTTCTTACTCCTTCATATCGGGGATCCTCCTTAACTTCTCACTCCTTCATATCGGGGATCCTCCTTAACTTCTTACTCCTTCATATCGGGGATCCTCCTTAACTTCTTGCTCCTTCATATCGGGGATCCTCCTTAACTTCTCACTCCTTCACATCGGGGATCCTCCTTAACTTCTTACTCCTTCATATCGGGGATCCTCCTTAACTTCTTACTCCTTCATATTGGGGATCCTCCTTAACTCCTTACTCCTTCATATTGGGGATACCAGTTCAAAATAAATCAAATAAAGACGTGCGCAGGAGAGGATTACCAAATTAAGAGGAGGCGTTCACGTGCGGATCCTGTTTAGTAGTTACACATTACTTCTCATTTATCAAAAAAAAAAAGACAGCGAGAGAGAACCCGACCCGAAGTAATGATCGACATTTTTAGGCCTTTCGGGTCGAGTTCGGGCTTGGGCTTAAGATCTGACTGAGTTTATAACTTGCATAGCAATTAGCCATCAAACATCTGTCAAGCTAACACTCTTTACAGTTAGCCTGCTAGCTTATATAGGCTAAATGTTCAAGCTTATTTAAACTAGGCGTGGCTTCTTCCTATTGGGCGTGGCTTCTTCCGATTGGGCGTGGCTAACATTTGAAATGAAATTGACTATATTTATTTTCTTTCCAGATTACGAACAGGTGGGTAGTGTTGCGCTCTGCTCCATGCTACATCGATCCAACTTGCTAGCTGTGGTTGCGGGCGGAGTCAATCCTAAATTTTCGGAAATATCAGGTAAGCTGACTTTACTAAACAAGCTAAAAGCTTCAAATAAAATTCCATTTTGTTTCAGTTCTGGTTTGGGATGACGCGAGAGATTCACGAGACGCTAAAGACAAGCTAGTCCTGGAGTTCACCTTCACCAAACCAGTGTTAGCTGTTCGTATGCGACGCGATAAGTGAGTCTATTTCTATCAAACGCAGTAGTGTTTAACCCAGTTCCTGGAGGGCAGGTGTCCTGAAGGTTTTCTATGTGTTCTTCCATCTACACACCTGATCCGGGTTAACGAGTCAATGTGACAAATTTGATTGGCTGTTGATTTCACTTTATGTGCATCAACAGTAGGGGTGTGCGATACCGCAAGTTTTGGTATCGATCCGATACCAAGTAAACACAGACCAATATCGCCGATACCGATATCGATACCGATATTTAAATTTTTTTAAACGACTATTTTTGCATCAAGTGTTAGGATCATATATATAAAATGACTAAGTATATGTATAAACATAGGTTGGTAGGTAGATCGATAGAAGTGCCCAGTTGCACACAAACAAATGTTAACTAATGTTAAAGATGAGTTTGTTGTACTTTTACAGTTAGTATCTACCTGGGTGTTCTTTGGAAAATGGACTGTCGCTGTTAATGAGCGCTGCCTCTGGGAAACAGAAGGGGTCAGGGTTTTCTCCTCTGTTTCTGAAGTTTTTCTTTGGGGTGATTCTTTAATTTTTAGTGTTACCCCTATATTTAACAACCTTTCTGCACATGGTGCCTCAAAGTACAGCCACACGCTATTTCTCTTTTTTTCCTTCCATCTCTCTCTACTTTTAACGACTTGCGTTTTTTTTTGTTTTTTGGACCCGAGTCGCTGAGTCATGTGACAAGTCAACGCGAAAGAGAGGGGGCGGAGCCGCCTCGCTTTAGCATACAGGGGCTACACACAGCATTTACGCATATTTTGCAGACAAATCAGTTAGGTTAATTAGAAAAATAAAATAAAAAAAAAAAGAGAAAAAACGGAAGCAAAGTGCGAGGGGTAAAACTTCTATCCCAGTATCGATATTGTAGTTGGAGTATCGATCGATATCGATACTAGCGTTGGTATTGATACTATCGATATTAGGATCGATCCGCCCACCCCTAATCAACAGTGTTGAACCAGGAACACATGGAGAACGTTCTGGAGTTTGAAGCTTCCAAAGTTTGACACCCCTGATCTAAAGTGTTTTTATGCAGCAACACATAATTTTATCGGACATTTTGTTTTTTTTTTGTAGGATCATCATCGTGCTGAAAAATAGGATCTACGTTTACAGTTTTCCAGAAAATCCTGTTAAACTGTTTGAGTTTGACACCAGAGATAATCCTAAAGGTGAGGATAGCTTACCAATCAGTAATGATTAACAGAACAGAGCATAATAATTAGTCATTTAGCAAGCATCTAACTAACTGATCGTAGTAATTAGCCTGTTAATAACTCTAAAACCAACTCCACTTCTAGCTAGCATAGCACTTAGCTTCTGAGCAACCTTAAAGCTAACTTTACTTCTATTTATTTTAGCAAACAGTTGCAACTATTAAACTGATTCATTATTAGCTAGCATAGCATTTAGCTTCTTAGTTGCTAACGTGATACTTCATTTAGGAACTGGTTTACCCGTTAGCACTTCTAAAGCTAATTCTCTCTCTAGCTGACATAGCATTTAGCCTCCTTGGGACTATTAAGCTAACTCTGTTTTTATCTAGCTTAGCAATTAACCTTCTGTGAACGATGGAAATATGGAAAAGTGAGGTTACAGGGAGAAGAGATAAAGAAGGAGGAAGATTTTAAGTATCTAGGATCAACAGTCCAGAACAATGGAGAGTGTGGAAAAGAGGTGAAGAAGCGTGTTCAAGCAGGCTGGAACGGGTGGAGAAAAGTATCAGGTGTGATGTGTGATAGAAGCGTTTCAGCTAAAATGAAAGGAAAAGTGTACAAAACCGTGGAGAGACCCGCCATGCTGTTTGGTCTAGAGACAGTGTGGTGAGAGCAGCCATGCTGTTTGGTCTAGAGACAGTGCCACTGAGAAAAAGACAGGAAACAGAGATGTTTGTATCAGAGATGAAGATGCTGAGGATCTCTCTGGGAGTGACCAGGATGGACAGGATCAGAGGAACAGCACATGTTAGAGGTTTTAAAGTCAGAGAGACCAGACTGAGATAGTTTAGATTAGATTTACTTTATTGATCCCACACTTAGGAATTTTTTGCGTTACAGCAGCAACAAGAAAGAAATAGACAGTATTTATACAAGAAGATAAATAAAAAATAAAAAATAATAAAATAGAAGGAATAATGTGACAAAACATTGAGGTCAATACAGACTGTAAGTACATAAGGAGGTTAAAAAAAAAGTGACATAAAAAGCATAAAGTGACAAACATTGATAATTACATGAGCATGAACCAGTTATCTGTTATTTTGTGAGTTATTATTCTGTGAGTTTGGACATGTTCAGAGGAGAGAGAGAGAGGACATCAGAAGAAGGATGCTGGGTTTGGAACCACCAGGAAAGAGGACTAGAGGAAGACCAAAGAGGAGGTTCATGGATACAGTGAAGGAAGACATGAAGATAGTTGGTGTGACTAAAGAAGATGCAGCAGATAGGGTTAGATGGAAGAAACTGACTTGCTGTGGCGCCCCCTGGAGGGAAATGCCGAAAGGAGAAGAACTATTAGCTTTTTCAAGCTAGTATAACAATGTTTTTGTTTGCAGTAATGAACTTATTAAGATGCTAATTAGCTCTGTCTCATCATCTCCTCCAGGTCTTTGTGATCTTTGCCCCAGTTTGGAAAAACAACTCCTGGTTTTCCCAGGTCATAAATGTGGTAGCCTCCAGCTAGTTGTAAGTATCAAACAAGCTAACCAGCTAGCCTAGCCTACGGCTCTACAGCCAACCTCTGTCGTTTCTTTCCAGGACCTTTCTAACACCAAACCTGGCACATCCTCCGCTCCGTTCACCATCAATGCTCACCAGAGTGAGATCGCCTGCGTAGCATTGAACCAGCCCGGCAGCGTGGCGGCTTCCGCGTCACGAAAAGGGACCCTGATCCGGTTGTTTGATACCACCACCAAGGATAAGCTAGTGGAGCTACGTAGAGGAACTGACCCGGCAACTCTGTATTGGTTAGCATCAGCTGGGCGGGGCTCACGTGTCCCCGCGTGCGTGACCCTGAAAACCTGATAGAATAGAAAACTTTATTCTCTGACACGATGAGGCAGAAATTTTCCTTCAACGGGCTTCACACGAAACACAAAACAAACCAAGACAGAAAAACATTTCAAATCACACGCTATTGTTCGGGGCTTTGGTTACCATTAGAATAAATGATGTCATCTTTAACTGGTACTGAGTAATATTAGTCAGTCTCTAGTAAACAGAATCTGTTTAACTGGGATAATAATCAAGCTACTGGGAACCATTAGATGTAACTTTCATTGTTTATGTTAACTTTAAAAGGAAAGACGACGGGGGGAGAGTGGAGTTTTTACTGTTTTGAATGAACTAATACATTTTGGGGTGTGTCTTCTGTTTTTTGGGGGTGCTTCACTTTTTTTTTCTAGCATCAACTTCAGTCACGACTCGTCGTTTCTTTGCGCGTCCAGCGACAAGGGAACCGTTCACATTTTTGCTCTTAAAGACACAAAACTCAACCGTCGTTCAGCGTAGGTCAACATTATCAGTTCAATCTTTCACCTCTGACCCAGTGGGATAAAACTAATCTTCTCTGTTTACAGGCTAGCCCGTGTAGGGAAAGTGGGTCCTGTGATTGGCCAGTACGTGGATAGCCAGTGGTCGTTGGCTAGCTTCACGGTGCCAGCTGAGTGCGCATGTATCTGCGCCTTTGGGAAAAACACGTCCAAGAACGTCAACTCGGTGATCGGTGAGGAGTAGAAACCTCCAGAATTAAAGTGTGGTTATGGATTACTAAAAAACCAATATGTCTGCCTTTCAGCTATTTGTGTGGATGGAACGTTCCATAAATACGTCTTCACGCCAGATGGAAACTGCAACCGCGAAGCGTTTGACGTCTTTCTGGACATTTGTGATGACGATGACTTCTGATTCATCACACAGGGATCCATCGTACAGAAGTCTTCAGGGCAGTTTGACGGAGACGTCTTCAATCTGATACTTCCTGGTTCTCACTGGTTATGGAAACCAGTTCATTGAGCAGCTTGTCTTTCTCTGACAGCGCTTCAACAAGCTACACTTTGTTTTTTTTTTACAGACTCTATCCAGTAGACTTGCTGGTTTTATTCTCAAATTCTTTATTGTTTGCGTCATTCTTTTGTTGTTGTTTTTTTGTTTGTATAATCATGATATTAAGTTTAATTAATCAGTGTGATTGATGTGTGTCACTACCCGATCCGTATCTGGATACCTGATCGGCCCCACGCATGTGAAAAGAAATAGATGTTGAAATAATCCTAAAACTAAATGTTCTTACTGATAAAACTCACAGATTATTAGAAAATATTCAACATTCAGTAATAACCACTTTTTCTAAATTCAAATGAGATTTTTCCAGTTTTTTTGCTCCATGTATTTTCTGTTTGTTTGTCTTTTTGATTGATTAACAATTTGTTCCAAGGATGCAGAATCTTTTAAACAAACAGAATGAAATCATGTCGTACAGTTATAAACGATGTTTAAAAGAAAACTTCTTAGATTTTTTTATGTCAAATAAAACTTTAGTGACATTTCATCAGGAATCCAGTTTTTTTTTTTCTAGAACAGAAGGCATGAATTTCTCCCTTTTTTGTAAAATATACTTTTCCAAGAATAATTTGACATAATGTTATTCATTGATAATTATTTTATCATGTAAAATTAAATCTAAATATAGAAACAATAAACTAAACTTTTTTTTTATTTTTACTTAACAGTTTTGAAACTATAAATCTGTCTTTTTCTCCACGTGATCAGAACTTTCTGCTTCATCTGAGATTCGTTCATTATTGAATTTTGCTTTTAATAAAGTTCTCCAAAGAAAAAAACCAAAGGCGTGCACATGTCGAGATTTGACACATCTGTTTTGTAACTGTTTGATTTGTTTTGGTCAACATTTGTGTGATTCTGGAAGGCAAATCAGTTCATCTATAGCTGGTACTGACCAACTGAAGGTATTAAAAGAATTAGTCAGAAATCAGAAAAAAATATTCCATTTGAGCTCATTATTTGGAAAAAACGCAAAAAAAAAAAAAAAAAAAATCAAAACAGATTTTTATGTGTAAAATAATTTAATTGAAACTCTGTGATTCTTTGTTTTTATTATAATTTTAGAAAGAATCGCTTTGTGTTAATACTTTTTTTTTTAATTGTTATAGCTATATTTTTAATACTCGAACATTTTATTTAGAAAAGTTTACTTTAGATTAGAAAACAAAATTCTACTTTTTAGCGGGAAAATGACACAAGTTTGTAATTATTTTCCAATTTGAATTCTTTTCTGTCTTATGTGATCAGACTTTTTAATTCATCACGTCAGAGAGCTGCAGTGATTTTATTTGTTTTTATCTGTCGTGATGTGAGAATGGGAGCATCAGATCTCCTTCTGGATCAATAAAGTATTTACTGTATCTTTAACAAGCAAAAGATTTTATTTGATGTGATCTGTGTTAGATCAGAATAAATAATAAATAATAGATTTTTTTAATTCACTTTGTTGAAAAAAATAATAATCACAAATTCATAATCATTTCACATTTTTTAGACAAAACAAACATTTTTATTTTCAATCAAAAATATATTTTAAAATTAGAAAATAATTTGATTTAAAATGGAATTATTTTAAAATAATTTTTATTGAAACAAAATTCTTTTATTTTTAAAATATTTACTTTAGAAATACAAAAACTATTTTTATATTTTATTCTTTGTTGTAAAAAATACACAATTTTACACTTTAGAATTTTTTTTTTACAAGCATGCCAATAAAAAATGAAAGGTTTGATTAAAATTCATAAAAAACATTTTTATTAACTTTTTTTTTTTTACAAAAAAGAAAATCACAAA
Source organism: Neostethus bicornis (assembly GCA_902685375.1). Classification (NCBI taxonomy): domain Eukaryota; kingdom Metazoa; phylum Chordata; class Actinopteri; order Atheriniformes; family Phallostethidae; genus Neostethus; species Neostethus bicornis. Next base: position 793,452 of record CACRXE010000035.1, read on the forward strand.
TTCATAATCACTGCACACTTTCAATACAAAACAAACTTTTATTTTTTTTTACAAACTTGAAACAACATAACTGCTTAAAAAACATTCGCAGTGCGCATCTTTAACGAATAGACGATCTATGAAAGAACTTTTTTTTTTTTTACAGCAGTGATTATCTGTTGAATAGACTATCTTTGTACAAAGGTCATTTTTGGGGTAAAATGACAGTTTTTAGGGTTCAAACATATCCATAGTTTCTACAACAAGTGCCAGATGATCCAGGAAAGAATTTACAGACACTCGGAGGATTCTCGCTTCATCTGCACTCCATTTCCTGAAAGACGTAAACAGGATTAGTCCCCATGAGAGGTTTTTTTTTTGGGTTAAATAAGAAGAGGGTCTTACACAGATAGAGATGGACCTAACACCTCCATGTGTCTGCTGATGCCCCCCCTCCTGGGCTCCCTGTCTGGACACAGAGATCGGAGAGCGATGGAAGCTAGCTGACAGGATGGAAACGGAATCTCCAGAAAGCTGAAACAACCGTAAGGTCTTTAATCCGCTTTACATATTAAACAAAAACTATTTATTAAATTAGTCTAACAGATTAATGATGTCATTAGATCGCTTAAAACTATTAAAAAGGATACAATTCAAGCTTTCCTGAAGCTCCGGGGGCCGCCATCTTTATTTTTGTGGAGTTATGTGCTGCTGCGCCCCTGTGGCTGGAGGTGATATTACAACTAGTTTGCTTTTGCTACGTAAAAAAAGCATATCCATTTATTTTAAATTATATTAATGCATTTATAACGTTGTTAAAAATGTTTTTGTGGTATTTAAATATGAATTTAGTTTTCATCCATTCATTCATCAATGAAAAGATCAAAGGTCTGCTCGATAAATAAAAACAATCTGTTGATTAAAATAATTAGTTTCTTTCTTATTGAATGAAATAATAAAAAGAATAGATATTGTAATTGTTTTTATGTTAGCTTATTACGTTACGGGCCGCCATGTTTGTTTTAATATCATTTATCCATATGAATCTATAGCCTCCTGGATTATCATAGAATAATGTTTAGGCATTAAGAGTATTGACATGACTCGAGCTAGCAGCTGTGAAGCTAACTTTCTGCAATGTTTGTTCCGTTCCGTCATCTTCCGCTTGTTCCGGGGTCAGGTCGAGGGGGCAACAGCCTCAAACGGGCAGCCCTGGCTTCTCTCTCCCCGGCTGCATCCTCCAGCTCACCTGGAAGGATCCCACCGAGCTCCTCCCGGATGGCAGAGCTCCTCACCCGAACTCTGAGTGAGAGCCCAGCCACCCTGCGGAGGAAGCTCATTTCGGCCGCTTGTACCCGCGATCTCATTCTTTCGGTCACCACCCACAGCTGGTTACCATGGTGAAGGTAGGAACGTAGATCCACTTGTAAATCGAGAGCTTTGTTTTTCGGCTCAGCTCTCTCTTTACCACGACGGACCGATGCAGCGTCCTAGTTATTGCTGATGCCGCACCGATCCGCCTGTCGATCTCCCGCTCCATCCTTCCCCCACTCGTGAATAAGACCCCGAGATTCTTAAACTCCTCCACTCGGGGCAGGACCCTGTCCCTGACCCGCAGGGGGCATTCCACCCTTTTCCGGGTGAGGACCACGGTCTCGGATTTGGAGGCACTAATTCCCATCCCGGCCGCTTCACACTCGGCAGCAAATCGATCCAGCGAGAGCTGGAGATCACGGTCCAATGAAGCCAACAGAACCACATCATCCGCAAAAAGCAGAGATCCGATCCTGTGGTCACCAAACTGGATCCCTCCAACGCCTCGGCTGCGCCTAGATATTCTGTCCATAAAGGTGATGAACAGAATCGGTGACAAAGGGCAGCCTTGGCGGATTCCAACTCTCACTGGAAATGGAATCAACGTACTGCCGGCTATATGGACCAAGCTCTGGCTCCGGTTGTACAAAGATCGGACAGCCCGTACTAAGGGCTCCGAGACTCTGTACTCCCGGAGCACCCCCCACAGGAGTCCCCTACGGACACAATCGAATGCCTTCTCCAGATCCACAAAACACATGTAGACTGGTTGGGCAAACTCCCATGACCCCTCCAGGATCCTGAAGAGGGTATAGAGCTGGTCCGTAGTTCCATGTCCAGGACGGAAACCACACTGCTCCTCTTCAATCCGAGACTCAATCCGACGAACCCTCCTCTCCAGTACTCCCGAATAGACCTTCCCAGGGAGGCTGAGGAGTGTGATCCCTGGGTAGGAGTGTGATCCCCCTTCTTGTAAAGACGGACCACCACCCCAGTCTGCCAATCCAGAGGCACTGTCCCCGATGTCCATGCAATGGTGCAAAGACATGTCAGCCAGGACAGCCCAACACCATCCAGAGCCCTTAGGAGCTCCAGGCGGATCTCATCCACCCCCGGAGCCCGGCCGCTGCGGACCTTTTTGACTACCTCGGCAACCTCGGCAGCAGAGATAGGAAGACCCATCCCGGATTCCAAAGACTCTACTTCCTCATCGGAAGACATGTTGGTGGAATTGAGGAGCTCTTCAAAGTATTCCTTCCACCGATCCAAAACGTCCAGGTCAGCAGCTCCCCATCCCCACCGTAAACGGTGTTGATGGTGCACTGCTTGCCTCTCCTGAGCCGCCGGATGGTCGACCAGAATTTCTTTGAAACCATTCGGAAGTCGTTTTCCATGGTCTCAACCGAACTCCTCCCAAGCCCGGGCCTTTGCCTCCATGACCACCGAAGCTGCGTTCCGCTTCGCCCGCCGATACCTGTCAGCTGCCTCAGGAGTCCCACAGGCCAAAAAGGCCCGGTAAGACTCTTTCTTCAGCTTGATGGCATCCCTCACCACCGGTGTCCACCAGCGAGTTCGGGCATTGCCGCCACGACAGGCACCGATGACCTTGCGTCCACAGGTTCGGCTTGCCGCCTCGACAATAGAGGTGCGGAACAGAGTCCACTCTGACTCGATGTTCCCCACCCCCTCCGGTACCCGTGAGAAGCTCTGCCAGAGATGTGAGTTAAACTCTCTCTGACGGAAGGATCAACCAGATGTTCCCAGCAGACCGTCACAGATCGTTTGGGCCTGCCAGGTCCTCCCCCACCATCGAAGCCAACCCACGACATGTTTGTTTTTAAATTAATTTTATTTGGAGGATAAGCCCCTTGAGATGTGACATCAGGGGTCCTCAACCTAACACGCATGTTTTTTTGGAGGGTAGGAGGAAACTCACACATACACAGGGAGAACATGCAAACTCCACACAGAAAGGCCAGTGTTTCAAACCTTGTCCCCACCTAGGATTTGAACCCTTGATCTTCTGGCTGTGAGGCCCCTGTGCTACCCACTGTGCCACCAGGCTGCATTTTTCTTTAAAATTTCAATTGAAATACACGCACGCACGCACGCACGCACGCACGCACGCACGCACACACACACACACACACACACACACACACACACAAAACCCTCGATAGAACAACAACAGCAAATGAAACATAACGCATAAAGCAAATAATCAGAGACCAAATGGAAATTATTTTTGTTTTTTTTTAGGTTTCAGTCAAATTCTCCCACAAGTTTATGTTTAATGTTCTTTAAATGTTTAATTAAAGCCAAAAAATTGAATTAATTTCATGTGTGAAAACAGCGTGGATTCTTGTTTCTCCATTTCTGAATGTGGTATTTACATAGAATTATTATGAAGTTAATTATAAAAATCAGCGCCTCCAAATCCGAGACTATGGTCCTCACCCGGAAAAGGGTGGAATGCCCCCTGCGGGTCAGGGACAGAGTCCTGCCCCAAGTGGAGGAGTTTAAGTATCTCGGGGTCTTGTTCACAAGTGGGGGAAGGTTGGAGCGGGAGATCGACAGGCAGATCGGTGTGGCGTCAGCAATATGAGACACTGCTTCGGTCCGTCGTGGTAAAGAGAGAGCTGAGCCGAAAAGAAAAGCTCTCGATTTACAAGTCAATCTACGTTCTTACCCTCACCATGGTAACCAGGATCTACGTTCCTACCGTCACCATGGTAACCAGGGTCTACGTTCCTACCGTCACCATGGTAACCAGGATCTATGTTCCTACCCTCACCATGGTAACCACATGTGGGGGGTGAGCGAAAGAATGAGATCGCAGGTACAAGCGGCCGAAATGAGCTTCCCTTGCAGGGTGGCTGGGCTCTCACTCAGAGATCGGGTGAGGAGCTCTGCCATCCGGGAGGAGCACAGTGTTGAGCCACTCCTCCTCCAGATCGAGAGGAGCCAGATGGGGTGGTTCGGGCATCTGGTCAGGATGCCCCCCGAGCGCCTCGCGGGCGAGGTGTTTTGGGCACGTTCCACCGGGAGGAGACCAAGGGGCGGACCCTGGACCCGTTGGAGAGACTATGTCTCACAGCTGGCCGGGGAACAACTTGGGATCCTTCCGGGTGAGGTGGAGGATGCAGCCGGGGTGAGAGAGCCCTGAGCTACCCATTGGAGGCTGTTGCCCCCCATGACCCAACCCCGGAACAAGCGAAGATGATGGAACGGAACAAAATGATTTTTCCATAGAGCACTTTTTGCAATTATATTAGTGCACTTTGGTGCATTTTCATTTTGAGCAAATCTATAAATTTTCAGGAGAGAGGCAGGATGCCCCCTGAACAGGTCACCAGTCTGTTGCAGGGGCCACACACACACACAGAAACTATCCACACACGCATTCCTAGGGGTAATTTAATAACAGCCAATCAACCTAACATGTATGTTTTTGGATGAAACCAGAGAAAACCCACACATACACAGGTAGAACATACAAACTACACACAGAAAGATCAGTGTTTCAAACCTCACTTCCACACCGGGACTTGAACCCCAACCTTCTTGCTGTGAGGCCACTGTGCTAACCACTGCAACCATTTCTGAATTTGATATTTTATTATTACATTATTCTTATGGAATGCTGCAAATAATTTTGAATTAAATATAGTTATGATTTCACTAAATTAACTCTGCAAACTTTATTAAATTATCTAATAAAACTTTTTTGAAAAGAGAACAGAACTTAGAAATTTCCCATGTGTCTAATAAATTTGTGTAAAGTAGAATGATTAGTGAACTGGTTCCCAGCACACTATAGTTTATATCCTTCATAGCAGCATGACTACTTGTGTGTCTACTGTATCCGTTCACTATTCTGTTTCTGCCTTCTGAGATAAAAATAGAATTGATTGTGAAACTGTTTTTCCGTGTGTTTGGGATTAGCAGTCAGGTCTTCCTGTGCTCAGTCAGATAAAACACACTCACAGTTTTCCACTTTAACAGGTAACAACAGCCATTAAATAAAGAGAACATTTAACACTCTTCAATGATTCGGTTTAAAATGAGATAAAGCACATGCGTGTTAAAGTGTGTGTACATCGTGGGAAACTACAAACCTGCTCTATAATTATCCTGTCTGGAAATTCCTTAGAACGTGTGGAAACAAACAATCAGGTAAATTACACCTGAGAAACCGTCTGATTGGTCCGTTCCGTATCATTAACGCAGAGTGACGGTTTCTGATAGGATGAAACTACAATAAAAAGCGGCGCGGGAAAACAGGCTGCACCAGAGTTCTTTTGTTCGTTTGTGTAACAAAAATGTCTCGTTTTTCTCCCTTTTTCCTCTTTTTTGTGCTTTTTCTGAGTTCCAGCTTCAGTTTTCAGCTGCTGCCGGAAGAAGCTGCTCCACGCCGGGCCAGATTTTCCTCTAACAGCCCGTGTAAGTTTTTGCGTCTTTATGGCCGCAATTTTATCTAAATGTAAACAAATACAAACAACTCAAAAGTCATTTTTTAAAAGTTATTATTTTATCATTGGCTGTACTTTTACAATGTATTTGAATATAATTTTTTATTTTAAATATTTTTATTTGTCAGTTTTAAATGATCAATATACTGTAAGTATAGATAGAATTGGTTTATTTTTTTTGTCCTTCATACTTTTTTAGCTTTAAGGCTGAAATTTAGTCTATAAAAAGTGCAGAAATTATTTTTATTAACTTTTACAAATTATAGTCCATAAAAAGGGCGGGGCTTATTTAACAACACTTTACCGACTACAGAAAATTGTTGAAATATCCTAATACATATCAGAGATTTCATAATACAGTAATAATAAATCAATAATGTACAGTATTTGAGTTGGTTTGATTGTTTCCCTTACACGTGGCCAGGTGTCTCTCTAAGGTGGTTTGTTTTTTTGAAACTTTACAGATAAAAGTTAGTCAGTAAAACGGACCGGGGTTATTTTACGGCACTTTACCAATAGCAAAAACATGGCTATAAAATAGGTGTGGATTGTTTTTGGTAATTTTACTGATTGTAGTAAATGGTCAAAATATGACGATACATTGAATATAAAATAATCTGGTGATATTTTGCATTGTCTCTATCAGTGGATGTGGCCAGATGTCTGAGTGAGTCCGTTACCGTTGGATGCGGTTTTTTCTCGTGTTTGGAAAATTCCACCTGTGACACCGACGGGATGAACGAACTCTGTGAACTCTTTCTTCAATCAGCAGCTAGCTTTAACACAGAGGTTAGATTCACCATTTTGATCCGTGTGACCTTGACCTGCCTAACTCCTCCCACTGTTTCCTAGGGGAAAACCTTTGTGAAGAAGAGCCTCCTCTGCATCTCACAGGGAATCTCCAGCAAAGTTTTTCAAACCATTCGTCGCTGTAACATTTTCCAGAGGATGATTGCTGAGGTTTATACCAAATTTTAGAAGAGCGATGCAGGGTCATTTTTTTTTCTCTCTTAACACCTGGTTTTTGTGCCCAGGTTCAGGAGGAATGTTACAGCAGTCTGGATATCTGCAGTGTTGCTCGTTCTAACCCGGAGTCCATCGGAGACGTGGTGCAGGTGCCCACACACTTTCCCAACAGGTGGGTGGCACAATATACCCTTAGCAAATCAACAAATTGAGATGTATTCATGTTGAATCAGTTAATTAGAATATAATGCCTGTAAAAGAGGCGGAGCTTCTTTTATTAAACTAATTATAACCTGTAGTTAGTAAGAGGGTTTCACAAATCATAAATAATGCATAAAAAGGGCAGGGTCTATTTTATAAAGGTTCACAGCCAAAATATTGTACACTACAGAGGCGGAGCTCATTTTCTTTAACTAATTATTAAATTTGGTCAAGAAAAAGGGCGGGGCTTATTTGTCAAAAAAAGTTTTAGTAACAGAGTTTCTTACTAAAAAGGGTATGGCTTACTTTATGAAGCTTTAAGAATAAAATAGACCATAAAAGGGGCTTCACAGATAAATATAGTACAAAAAGCGTTGTTAAATGTCTATGGACTATTAATCTTTTCAGAAGAAGGAGCTATAGAAAGACGGGGCAATATTTTTAAGCTTAACTGATAGGCGTAGTTGTCTTAACAAAGCTTTATGGGTAAAATGGTCCAAAAAGGGGCGGTACTTGTGTTTTTATTAATCTGTAAAGCAAAAACATGGCACATTAAAGGGACAAGGCTTAATTTTCATCTATTCTCAGACGGAATACAGAGCTTAGAATGGAACAAGCTTATTTATTGTGCAGTTCCACCAGTTTATAAAGGTCTCCATAACGACCCTAACTTCTCCTGCAGGTACTACAGCACGCTGCTGCAGACCCTTCAGACCTGTGACGAAGCTACCGTAGAAACCGTGCGTCTCGGTATTGCAGCTCGTCTTGGTCCCGACATGGAAACCTTCCTAGCAATGGTGCAGAACAAACCCTGCACCCCCAACCCCAGCTCGCCTGCTTACAGCGACCCTTCCAGCTGGAAAAACATGCCCGTTTTTAACATTCAACCTGGTTTCCAAGGACGCAACCCCACCCATCTGTTCGCTAGGAAGAGGTCTGTGGATCAGCAAGAAAATATGGAGGACTAGCCGAAACACATGATGAATGTAAACACTGCAGAGAGGCTACAAAGGGAAATGATCTTTTATTTATTATTTTAAAGTAATTGAAGCCTCCATTTTGTTTAAATTAGCAGTGGTAGTGAAATATGGAAAGTTAAATATGCTTTGATGCTGGTCGTGAAGCTCTGACACTTCTGTAAGATTGAAAATAAACGCTGTGATATTCAAGAGCTATGTGTTTTTTTTTTTTTTTTAAAGAAAAAATTCGTAAAGAAAATTCAATTTACAGCAATTGATCGACAGTAAAATTGCTTTTTTGCAATTCTTCGAGTGTCCACTAAAACTACGTTTTGTAGTTAGCAAACACAATTGATCAAAAAGGTGGAGCTAATTTTAAGAAATTTCACAAACGACAAAAAAAAAAAGAATTTTTTTGGAGGGTAGAGGGTAAAAAGTGTGGAGCCTATTTTAGTATAGATTACAATTAAGTTCATAAAAAGGCTTTATATGAACATTTTCCATATGAGTAATAAGGTCTGCTTACTCAATAACATTTGACAAAAAAGGCTACATAAAAGAGTCAGACTTTAAGGTTGTTTTTTACAGAAACAAAAGAGAAGCTTGTTTAATAACATTTTACAAAAACAAAAAAAGTACACAAAAGTTGTGACGTTTATTTGCCAACATTTAAGAAATAACAAAAAAATGTCTATGAAAATTGTCAGGTTTTTTTTTTTTTTTACAAACATTTTACAAATACAATAGAATTGTTCGTAAAGAGGGCGGGGCCTGTTTTCAATAACATTTTTAACTATTTTTTCTTCCCCATTTCTTTATCTTTTGTATGAAACTTTATGTACAAAAACACAAATTACAAACAGGTAGTTAACGTAGATGTACAGAATTAGCATTGCGCCTCCGGTTGGTGAAGAGGTGGATTTGACAAATCCAAATATTCCTGCGAAGAACAAAGTCGGTTTTAGAGAGAGAAAGTTGGTTTTTAGGGAGAGTTTTTGATATGAGGAAATCAGGTCGTTTCATATTGTTACCCTATTAGAAGTGAGGGATATGGTTCGGTCCAAATCGTCCACCAGCTGCTGGAATGTTGGTCGGTGAGAAGAAATCGAATTCCAACAGTTCTTCATTATCTGGTAACTGGAAAACACATCTGTTTAGAAGTCAGCCAGGAGGATGCATACTAGGGCTGAAACAGTTAATCGATTTAATCGATTATAATCGATTACCAAAATAGTTGTCGACTAATTTGGTCATCGATTAATCGTCTAAAAAGTTTTTACTGTCAACTGCACTTAAATTGGTCTCCATGTGGGGCAGTGGAAAGCAAATTGACGATGTGAGCTACCAAAATAGGAGGAGAAGAAGATAGCAGCCAATCATTGGCCTTCATTTCATCCCGCCTCACATGATCAGGCAGATTCAACAAGATGGCGGAAAGAAAAACAAAAATAAAATTCTCCAAAGTTTGGATCATTTTCCGCTAAATTTGAAAAAGACTCGCGTTAATCTGCAAAGTTTGTGAAACGACACTTTTTGGCACGCAAGCATAACGACGCTGCACTAACATCTGAAAAAAAAACATGTCGGACTCGAAGCGGGACACGGCAAACCGTAGCGATACACAACGTTATTTCTAATAAAAACAATTTTACAGGTCGCTAAATACACTTTTTATTGTCTGCAAAAAAACCAAAAACAACCCAACATGGACTATTTTCTGTGGAAAACGGTTGCACTCCGCAGCAGAGCGCTTCTCTCAGGGACTCTTATTTTGGAAATGAACATGTACGATATGAGGCCGCTGTCAGTAGTAAGACGGGGGTTTTAAAAAAAAAGATCGCTGAATTCAGTCTAGGGTACAAAACCCCCTCCTCTACACCGCAAAGCACATTTTTTCCCACAAAAAAATGAGTGCTGTTATAGTTGGGCACCCCTTTACCGATTAATAGATCTGTGTTTGTAATATTATAAGTGGTAAAGATGGACCCAGGTCATTTTATTTATTAAAGTTACCATTTTTACAGTTGAGATGATGTTTTTTGTTGTTGTTTTTTTTACTAAAACTTCACAACTTGAATGTTTTTGTATATTCTTTATTCATGTTAATCTGGGACCTTTTTTTGTACGATATTTCTGAACAAGGTTAAATTTGCAAATCCAGAAGTGTTAAAGGTTTCTTGTTTTCAAACGTGATCCAACAGTTTACATTTGATGTTTTATTAGCCAGTACTACTAAAGCACATTTTATGGGTGCTTATGATTTACTTTTACTGTAAACAGTAAGTATACGTATTTATTATTTTCTAGAAATGATAATATTCTACCTCTTTATTTGACAGAAAGATTAACATTTGCTGTTACTGTAATAAACCCAACGTGTTGTTTAAGTGGTTATAAGTTGTGTTTTACACAATTACATTCTATTATATGCCAAAAAAGTTATATTTATTAAATTGAATTTTTTATCCGATTAATCGAGTAATCGACCCAATAATCGACAGATTAATCGATTACCAAAATGATCGTTAGTTGCAGCCCTAATGCATACATATCAAGCCAGGAAAAAGCCAAAGATGATGCGGATTTATCAATTCTCTGCCTGTCGACACAGGAAGCAGCCAAAGAAATGCAGACGCATAACCTCAGGTATACAGTACCACCTCAGTGTGGCGACGCCCAGGACAAGAAAGCCAGGAGTTAGCTATCGGGGATACGAATATATTAAGGCTTTCTAAAACTGACAACGGACAACACTATAGGATAATTGAAAAGTTTATTTTGAGCGGGTACAATAACAAGTATTTCTACATTGTAGATGCGGATATACCAAGCACTGTGGCACCTGAAATTAACCATTCAAATGTACTGACCCTCTCTCACTTGAGCTGGGAGCTTATTCCATAAAACTGAAGCTTGGTGGCTAAAGGTTCTACCTCCAACTGTACTTTTAGAAATCTTACGAACCACTGACAGCCCTGCATTTTGTGAGCAAAGCAAATGTTCAATTTGGGTCCCTCAATCCATCTGTCTTACATGTCCTCTGTGCAGGCTGAAGGTCTCTCCATTCGATGTCCTTCCTTCAGTAGCTTGAACAGCTCCTCCACTGGGACCCCAGGGTAAGGAGACCCTCCCAGTGTGAAAATCTCCCACAGGAGAACCCCAAAAGACCATCTGGAGAATAAACAGAATCTGGATAAGAAACATAGTGTCCAATACCACATTAAAAATGACATTAATCACCTTGAATTTTTTTTTCTCCAAAACATTGCCATCTTAAAACAATCTATGACTCTGTATCAACTTAAAATGTTCCTCTACCATCCATTGCTACCAAAAAAACTTTCCAATACCACCATAAACTACCCAGTAACGCCTTAAAACTGCCCTCCATGACTTTGTGTCGTCATTATCACTGATTATCACTTCAAAATATCTGATTTTACCTCACACAACCTAAACAATCCTGAACCACTTTAAAGCTTTTTCTTACCATCTAGTACCATCTTAAGACTGCCCTCTGTAGCTCTGAGTTACCCTAAAACAGGGGTGTCCAAAGTCGTTCCACGAAGGCCGGTGTCACGAAGGTTTTCATTGTGTTCCTGGTTCAATACAGCTGATGCACAGAAAGTGAATCAACAGCCAATAGAATTTGGCACAATGACTCAATTGATTGGATCAGGTGTGTAGATACAGGAACATATGGAAAACCCTCAGAACACCGGTCCTCGAGAACTGGATTTGGGCACCCTGCCTTAAAATCACCACAAAAAATATTAACACCTTAAAATATCTAATGTCCCCTCAAAAGAATCCTTTACCATCCTTTACCACAGGGGTCGGGAACCTATGGCTCGCGAGCCAGCTGTGGCTCTTTCGATGATTGCATCTGGCTCGCAGATAAAACAAAATATTCTCACTTGTTTTAATCCATCCATCGATTTTTCACTGCTCATCTCCTGTTCAGGGCTGCAGTTTGCTGCAGGAGCAACTGTCCATTATTTTAATTGGATGATACTGGCCTACGTTGGCCGTTGCTGGGTAAACATGTAAACGCCCCCTTTTTGAATCAGTCTGCTCAGCGATGCCAGGTGTACGATAATTATCGTATTTGTACGATTTTTTTTGCCCTCCGTACGATGTACGATCAATAATTGTAAAAAATGTTCAAAATAGGATAATTTGAACGTTTCTTGTCTGTGTAATTGTGTTAGTTGTTTTCATCTAACGCGCCTGTTTGTCGGAGTTATTTTTTTTTAATGAACCCTGAATGCATCAAACAAAGAAACAGATGGATGATTGGCTGATAGGTCCAGTCAATCATTCTGGCCAGCGATTGGTTATATTGGGGTGAGTAGCCCCGCCCACAAAATTATAAAGAGCAGGAACGTCAATTTGCGTGTTTGAGACTTGTTGTGGACTCGGAAATCAAAGCGTTCTTCTGATGTTGAAACACTGAACTTTTGATTGAATTATCAGTTTTAAAAAACAACAGCAAAGAAAAGAAAAAATCTTTTCATTATTTTTAGTCTGCAGTCATTGTTTAAGTCTTTGCTGAAAATATTGTAGATAGTATTTTTTATAAAAAAAATAATAATTTCAATCTGTGATGCACTATTTTATCTTTAGAAACAAAGCTAATTGAACTGATTAATCCATAAATAGTAGTGGATGAAGTATTTGTGCTTAAAAGCATCCAAAATGTTATTGATTAGTTTATAAAGACTGACTGAGGAGATTAAAACTACACATCGCTTAGATTATGGATAATGTAGATGTTTGGGTTAACATTAAACAAAACCTGATATGTATATATATAAATTTATATATACCGTCTCCTAAGTCCCGCCCCTACTGGTTTCTTTCTGGGTTTCTTAAACTCTTATTTCTCTGGTTATTTTTTGCCTCCTGTGTGTTTCCTTCACTCCCACTGCCTTACGAGTGCATGGAAAGGGTGTTATTTTGTTAATGGGCGTGGTTTTAAGGGGTGTACGATAATTTATTAATTATCATTCATTATTATTATTATTAATAATTTATTAATTATTATTCATTAATCGCCTTAATGGTGAGTATTATAACAACATTATTTAAAAGAATAAATTCAGAGGCTTATTATACTGACATTTAGTTGAATTCACTTTTAAAATATATTATATGGCTCTCACTGAAATAAATTTCCAAATATTTTGCTTTCATGGCTCTCTTAGTCAAAAAGGTTCCCGACCTCTGCTTTACCACATTAATACCATCCAATACCACCTTTAAATTGTTCTCAATCACCAAATACCACCCTAAACCCATTGAATACAACCTTAAAACTACTTCATCTAATAGTACTAAAATCTAATACCACCTTAAACTACCCTTCATGACCCTGTACCGTCTTAAAAACCTAAAATATCACTTTAAAATAGTCATCTATCCAACTTAAAAGTTATCTTCACATTTACTTATTTTGAGTTGAACAATCCAATATCACCTTAAAACTACCCTTTATGACCTTGTACCACTTTAAAACAAGTGTACCGCCTTAAAAGCACCCTGTGCCACCTTAGGAAGAACTTACACGTCGCTCTGCTGGGTGTAGATACGATCAAACAGAGCTTCAGGAGCCATCCATTTCACTGGTAAACGACCCTGAAAGAGAACAAACACCTTAGCATCCGGCTAACACATTAGCTAACAGGTTAGTCGTACATTGGTGGTTTTCTTGTAGTAATCGATGTGGTGAACGTCACGGGCTAAACCGAAGTCTGCGATCTTCATCACTTTGTCTTCAGTAACAAGAACGTTCCTGGCTGCCAGGTCTCTGTGGATACACTGAAACAGGGAGGTATAAATTAGCGAGTTAACGGTCTTATTCAGATGAAAGATGGCTGCCCTTGTTTACCTTCCTAGAAGCCAGGTAGGCCATTCCTCTGGCTACCTGGTACGCAGCAGATAGCAAGTCTCTGAGTTCCACACTGCCCAGCCAATCAGATCCATCCCAATATTCCGATTCAGCAGGTCGGAGAGATCGTAGGTATTCCCTCAGGTTCCCCTGGGAGGCGTACTCCACCACCACGTAGAGAGGACCTAATGTAATCCATAATAACAATGGTACTGAGCAGGCCCGGTTCTAGCTCTCAAACTTTTGAAGGTGGGCGAACAAAAAACACATATATACCCTCTTCAATTTGTGGGCTTGGGACCATCACAGAAGGTGCACTTGCATCTCTCTGAGGCTGAATTATATATATGTGTGTGTAATGTATGTGTGTGTGTATGTGTATATATATATTTTTTGTCTTTTTATTGTTTTTGATGCATATATAAGATAACAGGAAAACTACTACAGCATCAGTCGCCTACTTTTTTTTGCAAAGATTGTCACAAATTCATCCATGTCTAATTTATTTGTGATAGTCTTTTCGTGGGCCAAAATCACCAGATTTCTTTTTCTATTGTGAAGCATGCAGCGACGGTAAGGAGTCAGGACTCTTGAAAGAGTTGAGAAAGAGCTCTGACATGAAGCTGAGGACACGCCAATGATAAGAGCAGTCACATAAAGCTTGTTCAGTTCAGGAACAAGCTTGTAGGGTTGTAGTTTTGAACAAATAGTGGAATGATGTTTTTCATTTGGACATATATTTTGTAAAAAGTATTTTGCAACAAGCAGTTCATTTTTTAGCAGTTCTGTGTCTGCGGTGCTGGCAAGCCTGTGCAGAGGCTGCAACATGGTGAGATCAAGGTAAGTGGCAGACTGTGGTAGGAGACAAGAAATTGCATTCATGAGTTCAATATTTTTATGTGAAAACCTGGTTTCCATTTCTGAAATTGCCCAATCTAAAATGTTAATGGAGGATCTTTTGGTAAATGTGCGCTGCCGTTTAAGTGGAGGAACATAATCATCCTCATCTGAGATGGAAAGTTCTTGTCTGAGTTTCTTCAGGCTCTCAATAGAGGCAGTAATGACGGTACATGCAGCGGAGACATCAACCGAGGGGGACTGCACAATAGCATTTGCAGGTTTCAAAATGACCAAGACTCTCTCTAAAAAATTTCCAATTTGGAAGAAGTGGTGTCGTTCAATTTGTGTGAGGAGGCCAGAAGCTTCTGTGCCTAGGTGGGTGTTTGCATTTTCACCTTCTGAAATGTCTTTAAGGATATTTGTAATTTGCTCTTTGTTGTCAATATTGTCTTTGTTGTTTAGGGTGGAGACGGTGGCCGCGTGGTTAGAGCGTTCGCCCGCGGACCGGAAGGTCGCGGGTTTGCGTCCCACGGAGAGCATGTCTAGGGTCCTTGTGGAGAAGACACCTAACCCCTGCTTCTCCCACCATCAGCCTGCTGCGGTGTAAGGAGTGCAGCAAACAAATTTTCCCGGTGAGGGATGAATAGAGTAATTCATTTCAATAAGACATTTTGTTACATCATAGTGACTGGTCCATGTCATTTACAGAAGTTTTTTGAGACACGGGGCATTATACTTTTGAGATACAGAATGGTGACGAAAGAAATGGTATAAGGAGTTTGAAAGGTCAAAGAATTTTTTTGCACATGGTTCAGTGTGCATGGCATGAACAACTATCAAATGAAGTTTGTGATTAAAACTGTGAATATACGGAATATATTTGCCTGTTTTGCTTTGAATCAATGACTGCACACCACCTTTGATTCCACTCATGACAGAAGCACCATCATAGCACTGGCTCACAATATTATTTACCACAAAGCCAGCTTCTGTGAGATACTTTAGTATTTCAGATGACATGTACTCTGCATCTAACTGTGGCAAATCTAACAAGCCAATGAGATGCTCCTCTGGCACTGCCTCCCGCACAAATCTAACAAGCCAATGAGATGCTCCTCTGGCACTGCCTCCCGCACAAATCTAACGACAATTGACAAATTTTCCACATTGCACCTATCCCTTGTGCCATCACACTTTATGTAAAACCCCCTTGAATCAGATGTTTCATATCGTTTTTTGATCTCTTCAAGAACCATATTAGCTAACGTTTCAATAATTTCATTTTGAATATCTTTTGAAGTATACTTTGCATTTTGTGGTATATTTTTAGTTATTTCTGCTAATTTTGCATCTTTCTCTAATGTGTATTCAAATAATAAAAAAAAAAAAAAAAACCTGCCGCAGAATCATCAGAATCAAACGTCTCAGTTGTGCCACGCAGCCCCAGTTCATTCACACAGATAATTTTATTGCCCCTCCAATGCTTTTCACATAATATCTATTTTTCTCTAATTGTGTCTTGCTGAGAAAACAAGCAATAGTTTGTCCCTTTTCCTCTCTGAGTTGCCGATCAGACCAAGCCGCAGCAGAGCGGATGTGAGCTTGACTGGATGCGTGTTTTTGTAAACCCCTCCTGCTTTCAAGAGCCGCTTTCCAGTTATTGAATCCCCGCAAAGTGAAAGAGAACATCTCGCTAATTAGAAGTGGAATAAATTCGACACGGAAACAGAAACATGCATCCTTAGCCAGAGAATACTCCAGCCAGGGTCTAGTGCGGTACCAGGCCGGGTTAAACAAACGAAATGTACCGCCAAATGCGCGTTTTGGGTAGCTAGCTAACACGGGCTGCGTCGGGGCGGTAAGGGAAAGACCCGTACCGGCATAGTCCGGGGGTGCAACGGCCTGTTGAGGTTGGACTTGTGGACGATTGACAGAGGGGTTGATGTTTGTGGTGCTTGTGTGACTAAATACACCCTCCGTGAGGCCCGCCGAGCCAGCCGTGTCTATGGCGGCGGAGGCAGTGCCCACCCTTGCCCATGCCTTGAACCGGGCCCGGTACTGAGTAACTGTGGGCAAATAGTATTAGCATTAGCATCTTACCATCCTGTGTGCAGGCGCCCAGCAGGTTGATGATGTTTTTGTGTTTTCCGATCATCTTCATCATCTCCATCTCAGAAATTAAATCCGACAGATCCTTCTCTGATGCATCGGCTGTAATACAATTTAATCCAGTCTTTTAGAAGATGGTCTTCATCCTGATAGATAGCAGACTAGGATTATGCGAACCTTTTAGCATCTTTACAGCCACTTGAGTGACATGAGTTGGTTTGTTCTTCTCCAGGCCAACGGCATTAGCCAGAACCACCTGCCCAAAACAACCTTCCCCCAGAGGTTTTCCCAGGGTTAGCCTGCAGAGGAATTAAATAGCAAAATTTTAGTCCACACAAGGGGAGGGTCTTATCTCAGTAATTTTTTAGATAGCAGTTCATTAAAAAAGCGGGGTTTATTTTCAGACACTAGATTGCAAATTTTTTTTAGACATTTTATATAAAGCTAAACAGTCCAGAAAAATGGCAGAGCTTATTTTCAGACTCTAAAAAGATAAAATAAAATAAAAAAAAGCATCCATAGAGTCTGTATTCTTGGATTCTTAATTATTAACAAAACCTTCCATAAATTGCGGGCTCATTTTTGGATACTTTATTCTTTACAAATGGTCCATTAAAGGGTGCAACCTATTTTTATACACTTTATAGATGGTTCCAGTTCTGCAAAGCTTCTACAGAAAAATCTAATCTGCATCATAATTTGGAACTCGGTGAATAGATAGCTAAACTTGCAGTTCCTTGCTAAAACAAACATCAAAGTTTTTCCTACCTTTCGCGCGCTAGCTCCCACGCTGGATCGTAGGGAAATTCATACTCTTGAGCTCCCACCTGGAGGGAGGTGGAAATGTCGGCGGAATTGGCATGACGAAGCAAAAACGCACCTGATAGGAGAGTGGATGACTCGCCTGTTACCTGCATGAAGATACATTATGAAGATATAATTAACATTCTGCTAGAGTGGGATAACCAATAGTGGAGGAACTAACCTGTCTCTTTAGAGAGACGTTCTTAGCTAGCTGCTGAACTGTTAGCTCTTGTTGGTAGCCGTTCTTCTTTGAAGTACAGAACAGCCTGCATGTTACGGCAGTAACCACGACGACAAAGATAATAGCAAAGCCAAAGATGTAGATGAAGATTTCCAGGTAGTTGGGTGAAGGTAGTGGAGTTGGTGGAAGGTCTGAGAAGAAGAGGTAACAATATAAGAACGATGTGCCTTCGCCTGCCCTGCATCCCAAACTTTATCAGTTCGTCTATAGTTGTCAACGACCAACTGTGAGCTTATTCTGTGGGTGCAGGCATAAAAAGTACCGTCTTGCACAGAGAGCCAGGCAGAGTGAATGGTGGTGCCGAAGGAGTTTTTCGCTAGGCAGGTGTACTGTCCTGCATCTTCCATGGTAACATTCCTCAGACGGAGAACCTCTATTTCTTCTCCGGTGGTATCCACACCGGAAGTCTAAGAAAAAAATAATTTGCTTTAGCAAATATCAAGACTTAGAAGGTTATTGTGAGGCGATAACAGCTGCTAGCGGACAAATTGCTTTGCTAATAGAAATAGAGCAAAATGATAAGGTGCTAAAGAGAGCGCTGGCTTAAAGCAGCTAGGACGCTAACTGATATGTAAGCTAGAAACATAATAGCTGCTAGCAGGTTAATCCCTATGCTAAATTAAAATAAAGTTATATTAATAGCTGTCAAAGACCAAGTTAGTTTAATAATAATAATTTATTTCATTGTTCCTATAATTATTGTAAATGGAGTTAGCTTATTAGTATAAATAGCTGCTAGCATTTAACGCATGAACTGACTATTTTTCTATTATTTAATGACTAATTGTCCTGCTACCTAGAAACAGTTTTAGCGTAATGGTTTCTAAAGGTTGAGTTTGCTTAATATTAATAACAACTTCCATTATTATTTTTGGAAACAGAGTTAGCTTATTAGCTGCTAGCAGACCAACAACTATGTAAGCTAAAAAGGGCTAGCTTAAAAACTTCAAGGTGGCTACTTGCTATGGTAGCAAGGAGATCTAGCTTAGCAAGATGCAGCGAGCTTGATGCAAATAATCATGATCACTATTAATATTACTATTGGAAACAAAGTTAGCTGAAAACTGCTAGAGGGCTTATTGCTGTGCTAGCTAGAAACAGATTTAGTTTAATAGTTGTTAGTAGAATGTTAATCTTCAGAATTTAGGGGAAGTATGCACTTCTTGCAAGAACCAAATGGCCTAATAGCTGCTAACAAGCTTATTGCTATGCTAGCTTATACCTTCAGAATGAGTAGGTACGGCGATCCATCCGGAGAAATTTTACTACCATTAACTGTCACATGTTTCAGCCACTGGATTTGAGGTTGCGTGTCGCTAAAAACGCGACATACAAACTGTACGTCGTTTCCTACGGCTGCGCTCTGATTGGCCAGCGGCCCAGCCTGGAGGATGGGGCGGTGCGGGGAGCGTTCTGTTAGGAGTAGATATAATGGAGAACAGGTGAAGGAACAAATTACTCATGAATAGTACTGAGTAGTCTGAGTACTGAGTGACTGTGAGTAATGTATATCTATGTATTGAGTTACAGTTTTATTAGCATGAATCAGGAAGCTCATTTATGGTTATGACTTATATTGATTTATGTAATCATTTATCCATCCAACTATTTATTCATCCAACCAACAGTCTAACCACTTATCTAAAGCTAACTCTACTTCTACATAGCATAGCAATAAGCATGCTAGCAGCTACTTAGCCTAACTCTGTTTCTAGCGAGCGTAACAATTAGCCATCTAGCTCAGGGGTAGTCGGGGAGCTGCAGAGTGAAGACGTGAGAATGATGGCATCTTCCATCTATCCATTCATCCAACAATCACCCAACCATTCATGTATAGTTAGTACGGAGTGGGCAGTTTCATTCCTACCTTCTACATCCAGCATGAAGGTGTGTCTCAGGCTTCCATGTTCATTTTCCACCACACAAGTGAAGTTTCCTTTGTCAGAAGGAACGACAGACTCCATGATGAGTGTGGACGTCAGGTCACGGATCTAAAACATAGTGGTAAAAACACTGAAGCAAAAAAAAAAATCAAAAACAAAACAAGGACGCTAATCTCTATTCTCACCTTGTAACCTCCGATTCGTTGGTCTTTCTGAACCGGCTCACCATTTTTGTACCATAGCAGGCTGGGAGTTGGAGTTCCAGTTGCTAGGCAACGGAAACGAACAGTTTTACTAGCGGGAACGGCAAGTACTTCTCGTTCCATTTTTTCCGGCGACACCCAACGAGGCGCTAATGCTAATAAAGATAAACAATAACGTTAATCTACAAGTAAAAATTTGAGATTTTATTTCATGGTGACTTACGCTGGAGGTTTTCATTGCTAATGGAAGTTTCATCAGAAAGTTTGT
Organism: Neostethus bicornis; assembly: GCA_902685375.1. Taxonomy (NCBI): domain Eukaryota; kingdom Metazoa; phylum Chordata; class Actinopteri; order Atheriniformes; family Phallostethidae; genus Neostethus; species Neostethus bicornis. The sequence continues at coordinate 813,581 of CACRXE010000035.1, forward strand.
TTTCTTCTGAGGAAGATTCTTCGTCTTCTTCGTCTTCTGATGATTTTACAATATCTGGTAGGAGAGGACGATCACCTTAAAACAATTACCTTAAAGATGCTAGAAGCATTAATACCAACTTAAAGATGTCTTCTATTGTCCAATACTACCTTAAAACTTTTCACCATGTAAAACCTCCTCACTGTCTCATACCTGTCTCTGTCTCCTCGACAGTGGGTCTTGAGTCACTTTGTGGGAGTTGAAGCAGCAGCAGCAAAACAAGAAGAAAACGTGAAGTTTTCATTGTTTCGAAACGCAGAAACTCCCTGAGAAAACATGCATTAAAATGTTCACTGAAAAAACACATACAGTAAATGTTTATTTCAATTTTTGAAAATTTTTGAAAATTACTTTGGATTACAAACAAACAATATTTTTAAACATAAAAAACTTTACAAAATTAGCCAAATTAAACTAGACTTTTTAAATTAGAATTATTTTCTAACCATCAGTTTACGTAAATTTTCAGTAACATTTTTTTTTTAGAATTTTTAAAATATAGAAGTTTACTTTTTAGGGGGAGGTTATAGCTCAGTAGTAGAACGTTTGCCCTTAGACCGTAAGTTTGTGGGATTGAATCCCACTGAGCTCATGTCTCGGTGTCCTTGGAGAAGACACTTAACCCCTGTTTCTCCCACCATTGGTGCCGTCGTGGCAGCCTGCTGCGGTATAATGCAGCACACAAATTTCCCCATTAAGGGATCAATAAATTATTTATCTATTTATTCATGTTTAAAAAATTTTTTATAGTTTACAAAACTATAAAAAGGTTTTTTAAGTTCTAAAAAGACTTTTGAAATTTTTTTTTAAAAAGTTTGCGAAAGGTTGAAAATCTTTTGGGAAGTTAACAAACTTTTAGAATATTTAAAAAACATTTTTTTTTTACAATTTCTTTTTTAATTTCTTGTTTTTCAAAAATGTAGAAAGTTTAGAAAAATATTAAATTGGGTTTATTTTTATTTCTCTGTAATATTTTCAAAACAAAAGAAAACAATTTACGACAAAAAATTGGAAAATAGTTCTTTTTCACAAATAGTTTAAAATTTTAAATTCAATTCTCAAAATTAGTATCCATTAGTATCTTTTGTGATAGACAAATTTCAGCTAAATGAAATGAAAAGTGTACAAAACCGTGGTGACCAATCAGCGGCCATGCTGATTGGTCTAGAGACAGCGTGGTGAGAGCGGCCATGCTGATTGGTCTAGAGACAGTGTGGTGAGAGCGGCCATGCTGATTGGTCTAGAGACAGTGTGGTGAGAGCGGCCATGCTGATTGGTCTAGAGACAGTGTCACTGAGAAAAAGACAGGAAACAGAGATGTTTGTATCAGAGATGAAGATGCTGACGATGTCTCTGGGAGTGACCAGGAGGGACAGGATCAGAGGAACAGCACATGTTAGAGGTTTTAAAGTCAGAGAGGTCAGACTGAGATGGTTTGGACATGTGCAGAGGAGAGAGAGAGAGTACATCAGAAGAAGGATGCTGGGTTTGGAACCACCAGGAAAGAGGACTAGAGGAAGACCAAAGAGGAGGTTCATGGATACAGTGAAGGAAGACATGAAGATAGTTGGTGTGACTGAAGAGGATGCAGGAGATAGGGTTAGATCAGAGGTGGGCAAACTTTTTGGTTTGCGGGCCTCATTGGGTTCTAATATTTGACCAAGGAGCCGGAAAAGGAGCAGATGGACGGCATGCTTTGGTAAACAACTGCGCTAGATATGGAAAGCCATTGGGGCTGCTACACGCACGTAATTTAGCGCGCTAAATTAGATATCAAGTGCATTAGCTCTTAAAAAAAACATGCATCGGGGGCACACTAGGCGTAAAATGTAGGTTTGAAATCTAACGGGCTTGTTTACTTGCGTGTATCAGCGTGCATCACGGAGACACACACATTTTAATGGGAGCACTGTTGTTGTTTCTGTTGTACTGTATATGTTGAATTACAGAAAAAAATAAAACTTTAACAAGGTTTATTTATTTAATTTTTTATGTTCAGTGGGCCGGATTAAACCGTTTAACGGGCCACATGTGGCCTGCGGGCTGTTGTTTGCCCATACCTGGATTAGATGGAAGAAACTGACTTGCTGTGGCAACCCCTGAAAGGGAATGCCGAAAGAAGAAGTATCCAGAATTTACCATTTTGATTTAATTGTTGCACAAGTGTTTGCAATCTTTTTTCAATTCAATTCAATTCAATTTTATATGTATAGCCCAAAATCACAGAATTTCCGTCTCAATGGGCTTCACAAGAAAAAGAGGAATGTATTAACACAAATACACAACAAGAAAAATAACTAACAAATGCTAACTAAACAAGACTAGCACATTAATGCACTTAGACTCTCCTTCTCGGTGAGGAAAAACTCCTAAAAAACCCATCAGTGGGGAAAAAATAAGAAACCTCATGGGGATCCACGTGAAAGAGAGATCCCTCCCCCGGGACGAGCAAACAATGTGTCAAAGATTATTGTTTAAATATTAGCTTATTCTAATCTACAGCTAAATATCTAAAGAAGTCAATAAATGTTCTTCATGCTGATGGAAACACGGGGGACTCCTCAGCCCAGCGATGCCCACGGCGGGGATTTTTAAAATATAAATTGTAAAAATATATTTTAAAAAATAGACTGATTTTCTTTTTAAAGAAAAAAAAACTGTATAAGAAAATGATAAAAATTAGAAATGATTGATTTACCAAAATGTTGTGTTGTTTTTTCTTTTGTTTGTTTTTACAAAAAGCTTTTTACAAATAGTTTTTTTAATTGCTTTTGCAAAAACTTTTAAAAAACTTTTACATGACATTTTTACAGCTTGTTAAAGGACACGTATGTATAAATAAATAACAAAGAAAGAAAAACAGTAGTTTTAGATTTCCAGGGTCACAGAGGTACAGACTATAAGTTATAGAGCAGATGAAGGCACATTGTTTGACACCCTAGCGTCGATTTATTTTTGTTATTATTATAGTTAAAAGTAATGGATAGACAGAGATAGATAGCAAGGGTGGATGCATAGAGGGCACCGCCTCTTTTGGGTCACAAAAAAAAAGAAGAAGAAAGAAAAGGGGACTAGTCAAGCTATCCCCTTTCAGAGGCAGCGAATGGGCACCAAAATGCAGAAAAATGACTCATATTTTTCAAAATGTTCAGGGGCGAATGCCCCAACCCGGTGATTTCCCCACCCCCTTTAAAAATCATGGATCCGCCCCTGGATAGATACTTTATTGATCCCGTCGGGAAATTCAGAAAATGGTGTGTTTTTCCACCAAGTGGCTGTTCCACTTTTGTTCCACCAAGCGGGCCGTTCTAGCTCCACCCCACCCAACTCGGCACCACTTAGCAGCTGTTATGAATCTCCCCAGTAAGGATTCATAAAGTATACTGGATCGAATCACATGTAAAAAAAAAAAAAGTTTAAAATCGTACAAGAAAAGCGATGTGTTTTTGTTCCCGGAGCTTTTTTCGAGGCTCCTTGTTGAATCCATCACCTCCACATGACATTCTACCTCCTCTTCCTTCTGTTGATTTTCTCTGAAAACGGACTTACTTTTTACTTCCATCTCCGTCTCCACGGTAACAGGATTTTGACAGAAACTGACCGCATCGTAATGAGGAACACGCCCCAGACCCCCCCCCTCCACACACACACACACACACACACACACACACACACACACACACACACACACACACACACACACACACACACACACACTAATGACCCTTTTTGTTTTTTAAAAATATATCTCTATTATCACAAATATTATTGACTGAATGGAAAAAAAATGTTTGAATGTGTTTTATTTGAGATAAAAAGTTACTTTTAAAGTTGTTTTTAAAAAATGGTTTTAACATTACTGATTTTTTTAAAATCAAATCAAAATAACTTCTGTTTAAAGTTGATTTGATGGACATTCGGTATGAATCGTGAGATTTTTTTTATGCAAAACATCTTCCAACATAAAAATCTTTTCAAAACAAACTGAAATGTTTCTTACCTTGATGGTGTTTAATCAAAAATACAGATTTGATTCACATTCACCTTAATTTTCTCTCATTTGGTGGCGCTTTTCTTGTTCTTTCTTTCTTTCTTTCTTTCTTTCTTTTTTTTTTTTTTTTTTTTTTGGGGGGGATGTAAACTTTCTGCAGAAAAGAAAAACCCACTGCGGAGTTCTTGGTGAGTGATCTGGTTTGGATGAAAGAAAAAACTCAAACTGATGATTTTTAAGGATAGATTTCAACTTTTAAAAACGCAACAGAATCCAAACAATCTGATGAAGAAAAAAATCCAATCTCCTCAAGTCTGATGGATAAGTGTGTGTGTCCGCGGGGAACTAGTTAACGGTGAACTCAGCGGAGCAATTTGGTGGCGATGAGACAAACATCAGTGGAGATGGTTGCTAAGCAACGAGTTTGGGCGTAAATCGTAATAGACTGTCGCAAAGTGCTAACAGAAAACTAAAAATGCAATTTCAGTTTTGTTTGTTTGTTTTTAAAAAGACTTTATATGTAAAAAAAAAGAAAGAAAATTGGACTGAAAGAAAAAGAATTGAACAAGTTTTGAAAGCAAAGCTGATTCCTAAAATAATAGAAAAACTAGCATCAAAGTGGAATCATTTTATTCATTTTTGTTTCAATGGCCATTAGAAGAAACTCACTCTTTAATGTTCAGTCAAAATAAAATACAAAATCCAATCTTTTGACTAAATTAGGGAATATTAAAACTATTTATAGCCTATCTGGGGTGTTTGGGTACGTTTTAAGCCACAAGGCGGTGAAATCCTGAAGTAAGGGAGGTATTCTCAAAAAAAGGGCCATCGTTAAACAATATTTAATATACTTTATTTAACCACTACTGGAGAAATTTGTGTGACTAAAAATGCAGTTCAAAAGAGAGCTCCAAACAGTTTCTGGACAGATGCTATATACTGTGAGTTGGGTGGGCTGGAGCTGGAACAGCCGCTTAGTGGAACAGAGCTGGAACAGTCATTTTGTAAAACACACGACTTGCGACATATCTGCTTGAGAGGTCAGACTGAGATGGTTTGGACATGTGCAGAGAGGTCAGACTGAGATGGTTTGGACATGTGCAGAGAGGTCAGACTGAGATGGTTTGGACATGTGCAGAGAGGTCAGACTGAGATGGTTTGGACATGTGCAGAGGAGAGAGAGAGAGTACATCAGAAGAAGGATGCTGGGTTTGGAACCACCAGGAAAAAGGACTAGAGGAAGACCAAAGAGGAGGTTCATGGATACAGTGAAGGAAGACATGAAGATAGTTGGTGTGAACAAAGAGGATGCAGGAGATAGGGTTAGATGGAAGAAACTGACTTGCTTTGGCGCCCTCTGGAGGGAAATGCCCAAAGAAGAAGAAGAAGTCTTCTTTGTCATAGCCCCTTTTTTGACGTAAACAATGTCCCTGTTAGGATGGACCAATTTTAGTGATTTTGGTCTCAAAACGGCCAGCTTTATTGGAACATCCAGGCTTCTGCACAGATTTTTAAAATTTTGCTTGGTTTCTGTAATATTTCAATTACAGTGATTTTGTTCCCGTTGACTTGAATGGAGTTTGGAAATTTTCCCTCAAAAGTTTAGACTCTCTAAAACCAATAACTTGAGAAATATTTTATCTAGAAACACAATTTTAGCTTTAAAATACTCACAATGATTTTTTCCTTTTTCTGGTCCAACAGAATTAAGATGGTAATACAAAATAATGCTAAATTAAGATAAGTGTTAATACTTTTTGAGACATGAATGTTTAAAAATGAAAAAGTTCAGGGAAAGACCCTGGTTCTACCAAAACAGAGCAAGAAATGTGTTTTTTTTTTCAGATTTCAAAAGAAAAAAAATTTCTGTAGCTCCATCAATTTTTATGCTACAGCCACATCATTGGTATCAAAACCTCAGACATTTTTTCCTCTAAAAATGGACTCGAAATAGATTTTTTTATTCAAGTCAACATTTTTCTGCTACAACCCTCTAATCGAGCCAAAGGTCGAGATTTTTTTCTCCGTCACTCCACTGCAGTTTTGAGAGAGAATGAAAATGAATCTTGGGTCGTTTTTAAACTACTGTTTAATAAATTCTGTTAGGCCTAAATCATTTCTTTTTTTTTTCTTGTGTAGCTCAACCCCTTTTCTCGCTCACAGTCAAAGTATTATTTTCGTAAGTTTTGTCGGGTTTTCTTATTAACAATAAATGACAGTTCTGAGTCTCTGAAATATACAGAAGTGCGCATGCGCCAACTCACTGTGTGTGTGTGTGTGTGTGTGTGTGTGATAGAGAGAGAGAGAGGGAGAGAGAGAGAGTTGATGTTCAAGATCTGCGATTGATCGCGAGATTAGGATGTACAGATTTAACTGTCGAGATCTGCGATTCTCAACAGCTGAACATACGTAGATCCTAATAAGGAGAACGAACTTTAATTAAACTTTTTTTTCACTCAAGAAATGACTACATTACATTAGATCAGTTTTTGGGATACTTTATCAATCTTGTCTTTAACATATTGTTCTTGGTCGCACATAAATCAACAGCTCAGTTTATCGAGATGTGAGGCCTTGTCGAAATTAGCAAACGATTGCGAGATTAGGATCTATAGGTTTGGACAGATAGGACAGGACACTGGCAGTACGAAGACATCAGAAGGACAAAAAAGGGACTGTTCTACGGAAATGATCTCAAAATTATGGCAGATTTTATTTTTATAGTCCTTTAAAGGGTGCATGTGCATGACACAGAGGGGCTGTGTTTATTTTGTGTTTAGTTTGGGTGTGTTTGAACCAATTAGATCTACGGAGCGGAGCTCTGCGCATGCGTGGTGTGCGCTAGGCATGATGGGGGTTGTAGTTCATCTTCAGCTTTTCAGCATAACTAGGCGGCTGCAAGGCATCAAGCAGCTGTTTAAATAAAACAGTACATTTCTAGTCTAAGAAAAACCAGCACACATTACAACAGCTGTTTTTCGGCTACGGTATCTTTTCACATCAGAGGCTAATTTTGTTTCTAAAATAATTAGAACAAAAGATATAAGTTGTTGTTCAAATTTTTTTAGAAACAAAAGAGCAAAAGATATAAGTTGCCCCTCCTTGAGCCGCCACCTTATTGTGGTGGAGGGGTTTGCATGCCCCAATGGTTCTAGGAGCCATGTTGTCCGGGGCTTAATGCCTTTGGTAGGTTCACCCAAGACAAACAGGTCCTAGGTGAGGGTCCAGACAAAGCGCAGCTTAAAAACACCCATGAAGAGATCAACCATGGCCAAGTTGCCTTTGCCTGGATGCGGGTCACCGAGGTACCCCCATGGAGCCAGGCCCGAGGGTGGGGCACGAAAGCAAGTATCTGGTGGCCGAGCTTTTACCCATGGGGCCTAGCTGGGCAGAGCCCAAACAGGGGACATGGGTATCACCACCTACAGGAGGGGCCATAGGGGTTGGGTGAAGGAGGAGATGGCCGGCAGCCAACGACGGGGACCCTGGCAGTCAGACCCTCGGCTGCATAAGCTAGCTCTAGGGACGTGGAATGTCACTTCTCTGGCGGGGAAGGAGCCCGAACTGGTGCGCGAGGTTGAGCGGTTCCGGCTAGATATAGTTGGACTCTCCTCGACGCACAGCTTGGGCTCTGGAACCAGGCCTCTTGACAGGGGCTGGACCCTGTTCTATTCTGGAGTTGCCCTTAGTGAAAGGCGACGAGCTGGAGTGGGCATATTTGTTGCCCCCCAGCTCAGCTCCTGTGTGTTGGAGTTCTCCCCGGTGGACGAAAGGGTTGCCTCCCTCCGCCTTCGGGTGGGGGGACGGGTCCTCACTGTCGTTTGTTGCTATGCACCGAACGGCAGTGTAGACTAACCGCCCTTTTTGGAGTCTTTGGGGGGAGTATTGGAGGAGGCACCCCCTGGGGACTCCATTGTCCTCCTCGTGGACTTCAATGCTCACGTGGGCAACGACAGTGAGACCTGGAGGGGAGTGATTGGGAGGAACGGCCCCCCTGATCTAAACCTGAGTGGTGTTCTGCTGCTTGACTTCTGTGCTCGTCACGGATTGTCGGTAGCGAACACCATGTTCAAACATAAGAGTGTCCACATGCACACGTGGCACCAGGACACTCTAGGCCGCAGTTCCATGATTGACTTCATAGTTGTTTCATCGAACTTGCGGCCGCATGTCTTGGATGCTCGGGTGACGAGAGGGGCGGCGCTGTCAACTGATCACCACCTGGTCGTGAGTTGGCTTCGATTGTGGGGGAGGAAGCCGGTCAGACCTGGCAGGCCCAAACAATCTGTGAGGGTCTGCTGGGAACGTCTGGTTGATCCTTCCGTCAGAGAGAGTTTCAACTCACACCTCTGGCAGAGCTTCTCACGGGTACCGGAGGAGGTGGGGGGACATCGAGTCAGAGTGGACTCTGTTCTGCACCTCTATTGTCGAGGCAGCAAGCCAAAGCTGTGGACGCAAGTTCATCGGTGCCTGTCGAGGCGGCAACGCCTGAACTCGCTGGTGGACACCGGTGGTGAGGGATGCCGTCAAGCTGAAGAAAGAGTCTTACCGGGCCTTTTTGGTCTGTGGGACTCCTGAGGCAGCTGACAGGTATCCTATTCTAAAGACCTCTACGTTTATTCTCATTCCTAAATCCACATGACCTTGGCTGGGTGGCTGCATTGCCTCAAATTGCCCTTGTGGGGATTAACAAAGTATTTCTGATAGTGATTCTGTAACTACAAACACTTTACTGGTTACTAAAAAACATTTCTAAGAGTGTTTTACTTCTATGTAGGACAACGTGTCAGTCAGAAAAACTTCAAACATCTGCAAACACATGAGCGACCTCCTCCCTTCCATAAAACTGTCTCAGACAGTTCCACCACAAACAGGAATGTGGAGCTTTATTTGGCCGGAGTGAAATTTTCAGAAAGCCACACACACAAACTCACACACAGAAAGAGAGACACAGAGAGAGTTACACACATAAAACAAACCGGGCTGCAGCTGTTATTGGCATTTATTAGCTAAAATGCCAATGTCTAAATTTAAAATGAATCGTGGAAACAAAATTTTCTAGTGGTTAAAAAGAGTAACCAAAACACGCCATCTGCCTTTTTGTAACTTTGACCTTTCTGAACCTGACCTTTGGTTGCAAAAACCTAATCTGTCCATCTACAGTCGGTACTGAGTAACTGTAGAGAGTTTCATTAAAATATGTTCACTTGACAAAAAGACACAAAAAGTCTTCAGTAACAACCCAAAATTCCAAAAGACACCACTCATTGCGTAAAAAGACACAAAAATACAAGAACAAGACATAAGTTTGGCTAAAACACATAATATCAATGAAAATAAAGAAAACACAAAAACATTGTGGAAAAATACAAGTCTGAAAAAGTGTTGAAAACACAAAAGCTTAATCAGTTCATGCATAGTTGGTACCAAGTAACGCATTAGTTTGATTAAATCATGCTCACAAAAGCATTACGCGGTTTCTCTTTTGCTTTAAAAAAACCTTATAAAACACTAAAAGGGAGTGATTTTTTTTTTTTTTTAAGCGTCCAAACTTACTGCGGATGTTTAGTTTGCATTAGGAAACGTGTGGGATGTTTGGTCACATGCACGAGTGGGTTTGTTTTTCCTGTGTGTGGGGGGGCCGGCGGGAGGATGAAGAAGAGGTGTAGAGCGAGGGATGGAGAGAGAAAACGCTGACAAGGAAACAACTTGCAACAAGAAGCCCACAGAGCAGCATGAGGCATGATAAAAAGTTCTTTTCTTCAGGCTTTTTTTACTGTCTCCATTTGCAGATTGGTGAAGAGACAATAAGCACTCGAGCTCTCCGTGCGTCCCGATGCAACACAATAAAAACACTAAAGCAATTTTAATTAAACTTTCAACAATTACTAGGTACCAACTATAGATGAACTGATTTGGTTTTCAAGGTCACTCTACCAAAGGCCAAAGTCACAGAGGTCAAAGTCAGGTGATTCAGGATTTTCAATTCTTTTCTTTGGTACCAATTTTTTCTTTCTTCTTCATAAACCATCAATCTATTCAATTGTAAACAGAAAATCTTGTGGTAGAAAATGGAACTGCAATGTGCTACAAGAAAGGTTGATTTAAAAAAAAAGTGAAAAATAGGTAAATGTCCTGATGCTAATTTTGGTGACCAATTTTTCTTTTTTCTACTTATGTATTTAATGTGTTATATTAGAAAAAACTATTTGTATGCTGGAAAATGGAACTACTGCAAAATACAAAACATAAATTCAAAATAGATAATGAATAAATCAAACAAAATACCAACAAACACCACAGTATGATGAAACTTGCGGCAGTTACTCGGTACCAGCTATGGACGAACTGATTTGGTTTTCAGGGTCATGGCTGTCAAGTAAAGTTTAACGAGTAGGGAAATAAAATTCAGTGATGGAGCTCATTGTTGTCTAGAATTTTTTTGTGGGTGTTTATTCAGCAATAAGAAAGGAGCTAGCTTAAGTACAAACCAGGAAGTAATCAGGTTTCTAAGTGGTTGTCAAAGGAACCACAGCTACCGCTAAGAGGCGGTTGTGTTTACATTGCTGATGAAGAGGCGATGATTGCTGAACATTCATCCAAGCAAACATTCATTCATTCAAATGAATGGACTGTATGTCCCCTGCTGGATTTGTAAATGATGTGTAGGATGACTCTGGCAATTAGGAAGCTGTAGAGTGGCAACTCTAATGAAGCTTGTGTAGGATTTTGAGTCCGTGTTTGGGTTTGTGGGAAGTTTATCTAAACGAGATGCCATCAAACCATCCAACCTTTCATCCAAAGATGCCCTCGATAACTTCATGTTTTTTCAAATAGTTTATTTCAACTGAGTCTTCATTCACGTCATTTCTTTCTTTTCATTTTTTTAGCTGTCACTTTTGTACAAGTCTGTTTTTTCAAATTGAATCACAAAGACACAAAAGCAGCAAAGCATCTTGGAAAAGTTTAGAAGAAGAGATGGAAAGAGGCACAACATCTTAGAAAGGCAAACACGAAGCAGCAGCATTGAGGAAAACACCGAACAGACACATGAAGAAGAAGCATTCATTCTACATCCTCAGTTAAAAAGCATAAAATGTAAACTTTTTTTTTTTTTTTAGCCATTTTTGACTAAATTGTTGTTGTTTTTTTTTCTTCTACAACCACAATTTTCTCAAACATCATTAGCATCCAAATTACAGGCTCTTTTTTCTCTCCATTTTGTCATAACATCACTTACACGTTCCAACATATTTTAAGCTATTTTTGGTTCAATTTTAGATCCAACCTCCTCTCTATTTGAACAAATTTTTGCATTCATATTTTCAAAATTTAGAATCCGTTTGTTTAAATTTGAAGGAAATTTTGGTTTAATTTTCCTCTACTGTGGGATTAAAATGAACTATTGTGTACAAGTTTTAGTTACCTATCACCTCAAATTTGAGTTGTTTTTTGTTCTCTTTTGCTTGACAAGGCTAAAGTTAGCAAAAAAAAAAAAAAAGTAAAGTAAAAAAATGCTAGCTAAGAAAATGGTTAAAACTCGGAAAGCTAAAGCTGCATAGAGATCGAAAGATAAAAAAAACTAAAATGAGCTGTAAAAACTAATTAGCTTGACAGTTAAAAACAGTTTAAAAAGATGGGATTAACTGAAAACGTTGAAGTTGAACTGATGTTTTTTTTTTATTATTATTTTTCTTGGATGTTCTCAAATCAACTTAAACATTATTTTGTACAGCAACTCAATAGGAATAATGACAAGGTATAACAAAGTGCACAAATCAAAGTTTCTAATGTCCAAGAAGGAGTGGGGGGAAGAAAACTAGCTGAGAGAGCGAAAGTGAAAAGGTTTGAGTTAAACTTTGATAAAGATGCTCAAACACCTTGAAAAGCTCTTGTTTGGTGAAAAAGCTAGTTAGCTTAAAAGAGAAAAAAGGCTAGGATTAAGACTTAAGAAAACCTTTATTTGTCCCACAATGGGGAAATTAGTCAAAGAAACAAAAGTAAGCTGAAAAACAGGAGGGAATTGAAAAAGCTAAACTTAGCTTAAGTTTTATTTGCATATTACCTCAAATTTTTACTCTTTTTTTTTTTTTTTTACAATCTAGATTGCTTAAAAAGCCGAAACCAGCCAACAAAAAAGTAACATTAGCTTTAAAAAAAACTATAAAAAGTTTAATAAATAAATTAGCTAAGAAAATGCTTAGAAAAGCTAGTGTTAGTTGAAAAAGCTAAAGAAGTAATAAAAAAAAAAAATCCCAAAACAAAACACAACAATTTGACATTTGCAATAAGAAGCTAAATTAGATTTAAAAAGACAAAGGTAGGTGTAAATGTGAAAGTTAGCTTTAAAAAATATGAGTAAAAGCTAGCTGAAAAAGTTCAGTACAGGTTCTTTATGTAAAAATATTTGGTATAGCTTTTTTTTTTTACACTGTAATGTCATTTCAATCTAATATTTGAGATTCTATCTTAAGATTTTTGGATTTTCACCATCTACGTTTTCATTCACCATTCTGCAAATTTTGTCATCCCAGTTTCTGCCACATTTAGACAAATACAGGAAGAAGTAGTAGAAGAAGAGCGGAAGCATTCGGGCAAAGTTTGCCTATAAAAGCACAAAATGTAAACTTTTTCAGTTTTAGCTGCGTGTTTTGCCACTTTGGACATTTTTTTTTTTTTTTTTTTTTACTTATATGGCCTTTGAAGATTTTGGAAGTTGCTTAAAAATCCTGAACTGAACCAAAAATGGAGAGAGTCAATGAACATGAAACCCCAAAAAAGCTCATTTTTTTCCTTCGGCTTGTTGTGGGGTTTTTAAGAAAAGTCAGTTCGGGATGACTAAAAACTTCTAAAGCTCACAAATTTCATTTATTCATTCATCCATCAAATCATTTGTCCGCCCATCCATTTACCAGCGTGTTAAGTTATGCATCAGAGTTCAAATACCTTTAAGCTTGTTTTTGAAATCTTTTCCATTTTTGTTTACCTTAAGCAAAAATGTCCTTAAAAATCCAGTTAGAAGAGAGAAGAAGTATACTCTATACATCCCTCAACGGGAAAATCTGTGTGCTGCATTATACCGCAGCAGGCTGCCACAACGGCACCAATGATGGGAGAAATGGGGGGTTAGGTGTGTTCACCCGGGACACCTAGACATGAGCTCAGTGGGATTCAATCCCACAAACTTCCGGAGAAGTTCCGATCCAAGGGCGAACGTTTTACCACTGAGCTATCGCCTCCCCCACCTTTTAGTTAGCTGAAAAAGCTAAAGTTAGCGTTTTAAAAACAACACAGAAGTTAGTCAGGTAGGTAAGCTGAAAAGAAACCAAAAGTTAGCTAACAGTGATAAAATTGACTGAAAAAGAAGGAGATATATTTTCTTATCTGCATTTTGCCTTAAGTTTCAGTTGTGTTTTTTTACAAAATCAAGATTGCCTTGAAAAACTAAAGTTAGGGAAAAAATGCTAATAAAGTTGAAAAACAAATAAAATTAGCCAAGAAAATACTTAAAGGTTAATGACAGCTGAAATTTCAAAATTTAGCTAAATAAATATTCTTAAAGCACTTTTTAAAAGCTGATGTTTGATGAAAAGATAAAGTTGGATTAAAAAAATAAAAGTTTGCAAAAAAAAGTTAGCTGTGAAAGCTAAAGTTAGTTTAAAAGCTGTGGTCAGCTGAAAAAAATCAACTTAACTTGGAAAGCTAGTTTGGGATAAAACGTTGTTTTGTTGATTTTCTTTTTATTAAATATTTCTTATGCCTTCCATCAAACTTTAATGTAATTTTGGCCTAATTTTATCAATACATTTTACTTGTTAATCAATGTAATATAATTCTGCTATATTTAGCTTTTTCAACTAACTTATTAAGCTTCTTCTTCTTACGCTTTTGAAACTGTTTCGCAAGTTTAGGTGTTTGTGAGCTGTAGAAGGTTTGTGTGTCAAGTAGAAATTTTTTTTTGGCTTCATGCGTGTTTTAGCATGTGAAAAAGACGTAAACCATCTTCCGACATCCGCTGGTAGAAAACTGCATTGAACTGTTGTTTTTTTTTTTTTTTTCAGCACCAGATTTTAAACCAAAAGCACCTAAACAACAACTTATGCAATTTTTATTTCTCCATAATAAGTTACAAAGGTTGTATTATTTGGGATTTTTGATTAAAAATCAGGCGCTTTAAACATTTTGAGGTTTACATGAGAACATTAGCGCGTGTATCTGGGAGACGGAGTCCCACAAGCCCGCCGCCAACTAGCACAGCGGATGCTAGCAGGATGGGGATAGCCTTGGTGATTCCAACAAGAGAGCCGAAAATTAGATTACCCAAAACGGCGGCCATTTTGCACATGGCATTACAGAAGCCGAAGCCAGTTCCCCTGAAAAAAAATTAACAAACGTATTAGCCAGATACAAAAAATAATAAGTTATTAGTCACGAATGCTACAAAATGCAGCTAATGCTGCACAGAGATCTAAAGATAGCTAAAAAAAAAAAAAAAAACTAAACTAAAATGAGCTGTAAACACTAATTAGCTTGACAGTTAAAAACAGTTTAAAAAGATGGGATTAACTGAAAATGTTGAAGTTGAACTGATGTTAGCTGAGAGAGTGAAAGTGAAAAGGTTTGAGTTAAACTTCGATAAAGATGCTCAAACACCTTGAAAAGCTCTTGTTTGGTGAAAAAGCTAGTAAGCTTAAAACTTTACAGTATCTTGATTTATTAGCCATTTATGCTAAAAAATGCTAATTTATTGGTCACATCTGCTACAGGATACTAATTCATTAGCCACATATGCCACAAAAGGCTAATTTATTTGAAATTTAAATTATCAGCGCTAATTATTTAGCTACTTACATCACAGTATAGCAATTCATTTGACACATAAAATATATTAAAAAATAACTTTGCCCCGTACATTACACAATGCTAATTATTTAGGTATTTACAGTTCTGGATGCAAATCAATTGGTTGCGCAATTTTCAAGATGGTAACTTTTTAGACGTACATGTTACAAGATGTTGCTTACTCATTAGCCAAGTATGTTAAAAAATGATAACTGTTTACAATACATGAAGAAACTTACATTATGCTAATAGAAACCTATTTGCCATGAATGTTACAAGATGCTAACTTTTGTTAGTCACATATATTACAAGATGATACTGTTCATGTGATTAGTATGGTAGTGAAATGACTAAACACTACTGTGTGACTGGTTGCTGTGATTGGCTGTTCGCACCTTCTGTCTGTCGGATACAGCTCCGCAGTAACTACATCTAGTGAATTCCAGGCGGAGATGCTAAGCCCATTGTAGAGACACAACATGAAGATCATCGTTGATTCGCTAGTTCCGAACCAAAGGAAGAAGCAACTGATGCCCGATAGCACCATGGAGCCCCCTGTAGGATAGGAGTAATAATACAGCTCAAGTATAAAACTAGCTAATGTTAACAAATACAATGGAGTCCCTACAGGATAGGAATATTATTACACGTTGGGTGCAAAGCTAGTTAATATTTGAGAGGATTGTGGCACCCCCTGCAGGATAGCAGTGGCATTTTAGTATAAATCGTGTTTAAGATTGCCATAAAGCCTGTGGCAGGATAGGAGTGGTATTACACCTTGGGTTTAAAGCTAACTCATATTTGAGAGTATTGTGGAGCCCTCTGCAGGATAGAAGGCAGTAGAAGACGGGGTCTTACCCAGCATGCTAAGTCGTCCAATTTTGTCCATAAGGAGGGCGGAGACTATGTTACCAGGCAACACAGCAAGCGTTCCAAGGAAGTTGACAAAGTAAACCCAGTAGGCGCTGTAGTCATCATCGTAAGTCATCTGACAGCCTGTCTTGTTGTGGTGAAAAGAGGTGTTTACCACGCGGGAGTTTGTTAGCTTGGTGTCATCAATGTCTGAAGAGAAGGAGAAGTTATCAAACTGCACACATGGACGGATGACCAAATGAATGGATGAAACACCACCTGTGTTGTAAAAGAATGAGTCGACAAAAGTGCAGTTTTTGAAGAATGAAGAGACAGATGAAACGTCTTCGAAGTAGCAATTTAGGAAAGATGAGTCGATAAAAGAGACCGATTTAAACTTCATGCTGATGAACCTGCACCAAGAAAAAATGATAGAAAGTCAGACGGAAAACGTTTCTACTTTAATATCTGCTGAATCGTTGTTTTCAACTCGTTTGTTTTTGCGACTAGATTATTGTGCTGAGTCATCGTTCCTGCTGGAAAATGTGCAGAGTCATTGTTTTAAATTTAGTTCTGTCATCTCTTTCGTGTTAAGTCAATTATTTGCTGAAAATGTGCCGAGACATCTTTTTTAGATTTCTGAATGTGCTCAGTCCTTTTTTCTAATTGAATTACTTTTGTAGTCAATTGTAAAAATTGTGTTATTGCTTTTGTTGTTTGTTTTCTACAGTAATTGTACTGAATTATTATTTTACAGCTAAAAATGCAGTTATTTTGACCTGCAATGGGCGAAGTCAGTAAGGACCATTTTTATCTGTTACAATCTGTTGTTCTGCACAGTTCATAACCAAGAGAGGAGATGATAAGACTTTTAATTTCCTGCTGGGTGGGCAGATATAAAAAGAAGGTTTAATATCACAACACAACCTGTTTACTGTGAGGAATACCATGTTTGTTTAGCTAAAAGACTAGCAATTTGGAATGAGCGACATCGTAAAGCAGCGGACAGTAACACCTGAGGTAAAGAAAGATTTGTAAACTAGCGTTAGCTTCCCTTCTGAGCAGCCATACTTAACTTCTTTTGGCGAAGCTTTTTAGTCTTCCGTAGCTTTCAAAGTTATCTTTTGTTGTGAAGTTTAGATTTTTTTTCAGCTACATCAGGTAACGTTAGCTCATTTAGCTTTACTTGTGCTTATTTAACCGACGTTACCAGCTTAGTTAGCTATATTTTGTTTTTCAGCTACCTTCAGACTTTTCTAAGTTTAGCTTTTTTAGCCATATTAAATTATTTCAGCCAACGTTTGGCTCTTTAAGTTATCTTAACTTTTTTTTCAGCCACATGTACTTGTTGTGTTTTGTTATTATATTTTGCTTTCCCAGCAAACTTTAGCATATTTATCTTGACTTTTTTAATTACCTGTCGTTGAGAAAAAACCCGTTTCTGTGAATCTGGTTTTCCAGGGTGAAGTTGAAGGTAAAATCTTCAATGCGTTCGTTGTTGTGAATTTTCACCCTAGACGCGTACTCATCAGCCTGCAGGTGTTTGATAACGTCGGGGAACCAAACAGAAAGCCCATAGTACCTGCACAAAGGTCATGACTTTAAGCATAATAAGCCCTACTTATGTCTGTGAGATTAGTTTGGTCTTTGATGGATTAGTTAATCAAACTTAGCTAAAATGAATTGGAAGGGCTTGATTATTAATAACCACAATTAAAATAAGCCATTTTGGCTTTTTCTTACCCAAAAGACAATGTGAACCAAACCGTTGCCAATTTGATTGTGTTTTCCTTCACCGGGGAGTCAAAACACCTCATAAACGTCATCCAGATCTACAAAATGAAAGAGAAAAATAAAGTTTGAAATTTGAAAAGGATAAAAATAATTGAGGAAACATCGTACTCCTTTAAGTTCTGCTTTTATTTTGGAGAGGATCTTCAGCACTGGGTTGGAGGTCTCGTTTTGCATTTCCACCAGTTCATCCAGCTGTCGAGGGACTTTTATTCTATTCACCTGCAGGGGGAGGTATAGAGTTATTACCGATGTGTGTGTGTGTGTGTGTGTGTGTGCTTCTTACCGTGAAAACTTTCTCTGGTTCTCCTCTTGCTCTCATGTTAGTGTCATGAATTTGTTTCAGGACCATCCACGCTTCATCATGCTTCCCCGTCTGTTAGCGATCAGAATCATTCAACTCATACACTGTCTTAGAAAACAACCTGATAAATCAGTACTAACTATAGATGAGCTTCTTAGGATTGCAGGATCATGCAACCAAAGACCAAGAACAGCTGGGTGTTTGATAGAGAACAAAATTTATGGCAAAGAAGAACAAACATTGATGTGACAAATTCTTTTGAACGCTACATCTTCCAAACCATGAAGCCAGCCACAGTTACTCAATACTAACTAGAAATGAACTGCTTCTCTTCTCAGGGTGTAAGGGATGTTTTACCTCCAGGTAGAAACGGGGGCTCTCGGGCATAAAGGTAAGGGCGACGACCGCGGATACACAAGGAAACGCACAGACCACCACAAAGACTCTCCAGCTGTGGAACTGGTAGGCAGAACCCATACTGAAACTCCAACCTGAGACAACACAGAGAGATACAGGCGTTAGATTACACATCTGTGTGTGTGTGTGTGTGTGTGTGTGTGTGTGTGCGCGTGTGCAGTCAGGACACACATGAAATGAGGCAAAACAGTTATAACTGCCTGATTTAGAAAGTTTATGTTTATTTTCGTATGTCATACATACATTAGTCACACTGGAGAATCTTCTTCTTCTCCTTTCGGCTTTTCCCTTCAGGGGGCGCCACATCAAGTCAGTTTCTTCCATCTAATCCTGTCTGCTGCATCCTCTTCGGTCACGCCAACTATCTTCATGTCTTCCTTCACCGTATCCATGAACCTCCTCTTTGGTCTTCCTCTAGTCCTCTTTCCTGGTGGTTCCAAACCCAGCATCCTTCTGCCGATGTACTCGGTCTCTCTTCTCTGCACATGTCCAAACCATCTCAGTCTGACCTCTCTGACTTTAAAACCTCTAACATGTGCTGTTCCTCTGATCCTGTCCATCCTGGTCACTCCCAGAGAGATCCTCAGCATCTTCATCTCTGCTACAAACATCTCTGCTTCCCGTCTTTTCCTCAGTGGCACTGTCTCTAGACCAATCAGCATGGCGGGTCTCACCACGGATTTGTACACTTTTCCTTTCATTTTAACTGAAACTCTTCTGTCACATATCACACCTGATACTTTCCTCCACCCGTTCCAGCCTGCTTGAACACGCTTCTTCACCTCTTTTCCACACTCTCCATTGCTCTGGACTGTTGATCCCAAGTACTTAAAATCTTCCACCTTCTTTATCTCTTCTCTCTGTAACCTCACTTTTCCATTTGGATCCCTCTCATTCACACACATGTACTCTGTCTTACTCTGACTAATCTTCATTCCTCTTCTTTCTAGTGCAAACCTCCACCTCTCCAGCTTTTCCTCCACCTCTTCCCTCCTCTCACTACAGATCACAATGTCATCTGCAAACATCATTGTCCATGGAGATTCCTGTCTGACCTCGTCTGTCAGCCTGTCCATCACCACAGCAAACAGCAAAGGATTCAGAGCAGATCCTTGGTACAGTCCCACCCCCACACTGAACTCCTCTGTCTCACCTACAGCACACCTCACCACTGTCTTACAGCCCTCTTACATGTCCTGGACCACTCTAACATACTTCTCCGTCACACCAGACTTCCTCATACAATACCATAGTTCTTCTCTAGGTACCCTGTCGTACGCTTTCTCTAGATCTACGAAGACACAGTGCAGCTCCCTCTGACCTTCCCTGTACTTCTCTATCAGCATCCTCAAGGCAAATACTGCATCTGTAGTGCTCTTTTTAGGCATAAAACTATACTGCTGCTCACAGATTCTTACTTCAGACCTTAGCCTAGCTTCGACAACTTTTTCCCATAACTTCATCGTATGACTGATCAGTTTAATTCCTCTGTAGTTACCACAACTCTGCACATCTCCCTTGTTCTTAAAAACAGGAACTAGCACACTTCTTCTCCATTCATCAGGCATCTTCTCACTTTCTAATATCCTGTTAACCTCTTAACTTCCACTGACCCGCCCACGGTACGTTTGTGGGTTTTTGGTTTTTTTTTTTTTTTCACTCATAAAGACACTTAATCTTAGTTCAATTCCACTAAGTTATACCTCATTTTAAAGCTTAGACTGTCAAGAAAACGATCATAGCATCCATTCTTATGTTTTCACTAGTTTCAAGACGAAATAGCTAACTATCAGCAAACAAAATCAAACTGTTTGGAGCGCATTTCTCACCTATGATCCAGTCGTAATGGGCTCAGACAGGTTCAATCTTCATCTGATTGGTCTCATTTTGTCCGTAACAATCCACAGAATAACTATATAAAATTGTATTTTCTCAAAAGTAAACCAGTTTGGAGAAAAACTCCAGAAAACGTGATTTCTTTTTTCTGCGAAAAATCGTAGCAGTCACGTTCCAATCTCCATAGTAACTGCCACGCTGTGTTTTTAACTTCATCCTGGGTATGTTTATTTTCTTCACGAAGTTATCTACAAACTGAGACCGTTCGCAAAATATTCCGATTAAGGGTTTGTTTTTTACAAGGCTTTGAATGAATCAAGCGCTCCTCGTTCGGCTAACAGCACTGCTAGCATGTTAGCTTCTAGCGGGCTAACGACGTCACTTAAAAATATATGATTAGCCAATAAAGAAAGCTGATACTTCCACCTTCAAAACGAGGGGATTGGTTCAAAACCGGACCAATAGAATCGCGTGTATTTCAACTGCGTAACGGAAATTTTATCAAAACAAACGGCGCCATTTTTGTGCGTCATGACGCGAATGAGGAGCAGACACTGAGTGAGTGAGGTGATCACAGATTGAAAGATTTTTTAGTTTATTTTCAACTTTTTTTTTAGCAAACTATATTTCTGGGGTTTTGGAACATATTTTTTATCCGAAAATTGTGGTGTGAGGCCTTTTAGGCCTGCTTGTTTGTTTTTTTTCTCCCCCAAAACTCACAGGTGCTGGATGGCTTCTAACGGGAGGATTGGCTGATTGCTCCCAGCTGCACAGACTTACCGGTGGCTATAAAAGACCTGGTGTCACCCACAGTCTCTGTCAGGTCTTCAACGATTCTAGTGGTAAACTGACCACCTCTAAGCTGAGTCAAATTTTGATATCAGACTAATTTTCTTATTCTCCTCACAGGAACCTTCAGCCCTTCCTCTTGGCCATCCAGCACTGCCTGAAGCCGTTATCTCTCTGCTGTGGATTCCTTTGTTCAACACTTAATAAACTGTTAAACCTGCATTTGGATCCTCCTCATTCCCTCTCCTACAAAAAAAATTTTTTTTATTGTGCATGATTTTTATGAAAAAAAATTATAATTACAGCAAAAATTATGTAAAAAAAAAAAAAAAAAAAAAAAAAAAAAAAAAAAAAAAAAAAAAAAAAAAAAAAAAAAAAAGATCTGTGGGAGGTTTTTAAAGTCACAGAAACACTAAATATGCATTTTTTATGACTAAAAAGGTGATAAAATGGCAAAAATTCAATTTGTTGCTTGTTCAGATTAGACATTTTTATACTAAAAGGTCAATAAATCAAAAACTTTTGTACCTAGAGATCTGAAACTTTACACAGTTGTTGTCATACACAACATATCATTTATCCAGTTGTATATTTCATTTCTTGTGCATAATTTTTATGAAAAAATTTATAATTACAGTAAAAAATATTAAAATATACATTTAAAAAATTATGAAAAAAAAATATCTGTGGGAGGCATTCAAAGTCACAGAAACACTAATATGCATTTTTTATGACTAAAAAAGTGATAGAATGGCAAAAATTCACTTTGGCACATTTTGGCACATTTTGGCACAGATTTGGACAGCTTGTGCCGAATGGACACTTTTTATAGTAAAAGGTCAATAGGTCAAAAACACTTGTACCTAGAGATCTGAAACTTTACACAGTTGTTGTCAACAAGATTTTTGTCATACAAATGGAAGGAATTATGCCTACTAAGAAGTATGTCTTGGCTAGGGACATTGGAAAATGAAAAAAATTAGGCGAGGCTAAAATTCTACAATTTTTTTTTTATGTTTGAACTACTGTAGGATAGGCTCTGAAATTCTGACACTCTCCATGTACATATCTACAGAAACTAGAAGGTCTAAGCTTTATTTTGATGTATAGTACAAGCATGTGACTTGAAAGATGCTGCTGTAATAAGCAATGGCATTTGGGTATGTCCAACTATTGTGCACAGCCCGAAAATAGGTGGGTGTTGAGAGGTTAAACAGCCCAGTCAGAAACTCTACTGCCACCTCACCTAAACACTTCCATACTTCTACAGGGATATCATCAGGACCCAGAGCCTTTCCACTCTTCATCCTCTTCAGTGCCCTCTTTATTTCTACCTTACTAATCCTAGCCACTTTCCGCTCCACTATGGTAACGTCTTCTACTCTTTGTTCTCTTTCATTTTCTTCATTCATCAACTCTTCAAAGTACTCTTTCCATCTTCCCATCACATTACTGGCATCTGTCAAGAGACATCCATTCCTGTCTTTAATCACCCTAACTTGCTGCACATCCTTCCCATCTTTGTCTCTCTGTCTTGCCAACCTGTATAGGTCCATCTCTCCCTCCTTGCTGTTCAGCTTAGCATACAAGTCGTCGAAGGCTGCTTGTTTTGCCTTTGCCACCTCTACTTTAACCTTATGCTGTATCTCCCTGTATTCTTGCCAACTCTCCTCAGTCCTCTCAGAGTCCCACTTCTTCTTAGCCAGCCTCTTTCTTTTGATACAATCCTGCACCTCCTCATTCCACCACCAAGTCTCTTTATCTATCTTCCTTCCAGATGACACACCAAGTACTCTCTTGCCTGTCTCCCTGATCACATTAGCTGTAGTTGTCCAGTCATCTGGAAGCTTCTCCTGCTCACCAAGAGCCTGTCTCAACTCCTTTATAAAGTTCAAGCAGCAGTCTTCCTTTTTCAGCTTCCACCATTTAGTCTTCTGCACTCCCTTCATCTTCTTAAACTTCCTCACTACCAGGGTCATCTTACACACCACCATCCTATGCTGTTTGGCTACACTGTCTCCTGCTACAACTTTGCAGTCATTGATGTCTTTCAGATTACACCGCCTACATAAAATGTAATCTACCTGTGTACTCCTTCCTCCACTCTTGTAAGTCACGCTGTGTTCCAGCCTTTTCTTGAAGAAAGTATTCACTACAGCCAATTCCATTCTTTTCGCAAAGTCGATCACCATCTGACCTTCTGCATTCCTGTTCTGGATACCAAACCTGCCCATCACCTCCTCATCATCTCTGTTTCCTGCACCAACGTGGCCATTGAAGTCTGCTCCAATAACAACTCTCTCACTTCTAGGGATGCTCTGGATTGCCTCATCAAGGTCTGACCAAAATTTCTCTTTTTCCTCGACCTCACATCCTACCTGTGGCGCATACCCACAAACAACGTTGAACATTACCCCTTCAATTTCTAGCTTTAAGCTCATCACCCTGTCTGACCTTCTTTTTACCTCCAGAACATTCCCAACTAATTCTTCCTTCACTATAACTCCTACACCATTCCTCTTCCTATCTACACCGTGACAGAACAACTTAAACCCCGCTCCCAGACTACTAACCTTGCTGCCTTTCCATCTAGTCTCCTGGACACACAGGATATCTACTTTTCTTCTCTCCATCATGTCAACTAACTCTCTACCTTTACCCGTCATAGTACCAACATTCAAAGTTCCTACCCTAAGTCCTAGACTCTTGAGGTTTCTCTTCTCTCTCCTCCGATGTACACGTCTTCCTCCTTTTCTTCTTTGACCTCTTCTTCTTTGACCACCAGTAGTCCAATTTCCACCGGCACCCTGTTGGTCAACAGCACCGATGGCGTTCGTTGTTAACCCAGGCCGCGACCGATCCGGTATGGTATTTCTTGAACTGAGTTGCATACTTTAATTTGGCATAGTTTTACGTCGGATGCCCTTCCTGACACAACCTCTGTGATTTTCTGGGCCTTTCTGCCCATTGCACAATCATTTGGATGGTTAGCGTTTAGATGTTTCACTGAGGAGTACAACATCTAAATGTGCAATGAAAATAAATACATAATAAATAAAAGATTAAAAGAAAAAAGAAAAAAGTAAATAAATATAACCTAAAGTAAGTATGTAACAGCAATGGCTGGAACGTGCTACAAAGCTTTCAAAATTAAAAAAATGCCAATCTGAGCTGGTCGTCTGGTTAAGCAAAACGACCATAGCTATTGCAAAAATACTACTAAAAAAGTTAAAATGATGGCTAAACGGATAACGAATTTATATAACTCTTCTAAGTTTTTAAAGAATAATAAAAAAAAAAAAACCTAGAGTTTCAGACGCCGATTGCCTGATTAACCAAATTCATAACCTTAGCTGATAAAACGAAAAACAAAACAATAAAATACTTCACAAAACTATACATAGCGATTAAAAAACTGTACAGAAGATGTTCTGAACAGTTAAAAACTAGTAAATAACAGCTAAATTTGGATTGCGAAAGAGAAGCTCCAGAAAGTGCTACCTGTTCTGCTAGTGCATTTTTCGAAAAAAAAAAAAAAAAGTCACACTGGAGAATAAGTCGCATTTTTTGTGGGTAATTTATTTTATAAATTGTTTGACTAAAGACGGACATTACTTCATCTTGGAAGAGAAGTTATGTCATTAATAAAAGAATAAAATACAGACTGAATACTAGAAATGGGAAAATGAAACCTTGTGAAGCAAATCAAGTAAAATTGTATCAAATAGGTTGAAGTCTCCGAGACCTCGGAAAAACACTGACCTCTAGTGGACAAATTAAATCACTGCAAACGAGCAAGCAACTCCTAATTTGGGAATCCAAACCTGTTTTCTAGTCAAAAATAGAAACACAATTTATATCTCTCATGTTTTTATCCAGAAATAGAAGTTCTTTAAGAGTTGAAGGCTTTAATTTTACTTCATATTTGGTTCATTAATTCACCATCTTTAGAAATAATCCTTCAGATGGATCAGAGGATACTGGTACGCAGAGATATTTCTGAGGCAGTCTCTAAAGATTAACAAACTGTATTCCCCAATATTTTATGGGACCCTCACATCTGGTAATATGTTGTTTCTTCAAGTATCTAAAAACATGCCAAACCAGGAAAAATGGTTGGTCATCTTTAATAATCATATTAAGAACATCTTGTGTTTGGACTCTTGATGTGTGTTCATATTAGAACTAAACTTCATATTAATAAACAGTAACAAATATCTAAGCTGCTTTTAGACCTGAGGTGGACCGCTGGTTCTGGTCAGAATGATGATCAAAGGTGGCTCAGAATAATAAAAAAAAAACATCCTGTTTGTGTAAAAACAATAAGTCACACGTCGTACCAACAACAAGAAATGTTCTGATGATTTAACAGAATGAAAGCTTTTATAATCAGTTTACTGTAGATGATTTAATCAAATCTCTAAGATTCACACAAAAAGTCAATTAAAAAAAAATAAATATTGATAAAAATAAAAAAAAAATGTTCTTCTGGTTTAAAATAATATGTTTAAATCAACATAAAAACATGTAAATAATAAAATATGTTACATTTTGTTTAAAATTGAATCAGATTCTCAAACATTCAACTAAACTAAAGCCAAAAGTCACCAAAATCCCTCAAACTTCCCCCAATCGTCCTCCCTGTCCAACAGACCATCGTTAACAGGTTTCTAAAAACCAGAAAAAGTCCTGAGCGCTGTGCCGCCAACACAGTGACGTCATTGACACATAGAGGAAAGGGGCGGAGTCCAGACCTTAACCCTAACGTCAGCAGTGGAAATGAGACGTGCTCATGGACGAATACTCAATGTTTGACCAAAATGTTTCAGAAAGATAAGCTGCGGAGCTCCGCCTCATTTTTCCAAGATACTGGGGGACAAGATGTCTGAAAATGTCCTGAGTGCCGCCCCAGATGTTCAGAAAAATATTTCAATGCAGTATTCTAATACTCTGATTCACTGACGCTCGCATAATATGACAGACGTAAACAAACCAACTATAAATGAACTGATTTGATTTCCAGGGTCATGTGACCAAAAATTGCTGTCATAAGTTCATGTGAATGTATTTTTTTTTCAAACCACGGAAGACATTTAAAATAAACTGCGTGCAGTCAGTCCGTACAGATTATAGATGAACTGATTTTGGTTTTCACGGTCATTCAAGCAAAACTCAAAGTCACAAAGATTAAAGTCACACATTTTTTATTTGTTTTCCCCCAAACAACTGAAGGAATATTAATTAAACTGCCCACAAATACTCACTACCAACTATAGATTAACTGATTAAGCTTTAACGTTTCTTGTGCACACAATATCTCCCAAACAACTGAAGGGAATTTAATTAATCAGTACCGAGCATACATCAACTGATTCGTCTTTCAGGCTTATGCTCCCAATTTGATCTTAACATCATGTGTTTCCCAAACCAATGAAACTAACCACAGTTACTCAGTCCCAATGATAGGTGAACTGATTTGGTTGACCAAGAGGTCTGCTTTAATCTCCTCCTCAGACAATTACTCTGTTATCAGAGGTTTATTATTTCTTTAAATGTAAATTTATATATAAAATAAATCAGATTAAAGTATTCATTCTGAGAAGAGTGTGTGATCTTTCTTTCACTCGTCCCCTCCTCCATTATTTCTTCCCTCTCTCTTTATGGGGAGCACTGCGGCAGAACCGTGTGCCAGACAGACAGAAAGAGAGAGAGAGAGAGGAGAGAGAGAGGGTACAACACTGACGTCTCCTTCCACCGTCCTCGTATAGAAACTTTATTTTAAACTGCACGTAAAAATTGTGACAAACAAAAAACGGTGGATTTTCTTCCTTTAAGTTGCAGCAGCAGAAGTGTTTTTCGAGTTTTCCTTTTTTGTCTGAATGTATGCGTGTGTGTGTGTGTGTGTGTGTGTGTGTGTGTGTGTAAACTGCTTCTTGGGGATCGACTGTGTTGTCGCTCTCTTTTCCATTAACTCTGACACGGAGAACATTAATCAAACGCACTCGTCTGCTAATCTCTCTTTATGTTCCTCCACCCCCCCCTTTCTGCGCAAAATTGATTTTATTTTAGTCACTTTAACCTTCACTCTCTTTCGCTTTGTTGTCGGAGCTTTTCATCACTTTTCATCACTTCTGTCACTTTTTACCTCCTTATGCACGTTCAGTCCTGAACTCACTATTCCTTCTATTTTATCATCCTGTTTGTATAAAACAAAATCTGTTCCCTAAAATAACCAAGTGTAGGATAGTTATACCAAAGATAGCTTACAACCTGGATCCCCACTTCTCTAACCTGCATCCCCACATCTCTAACCTGGATCCCCACATCTCTAACCTGGATCCCCACATCTCTAACCTGGATCCCCACATCTCTAACCTGGATCCCCACATCTCTAACCTGCATCCCCACATCTCTAACCTGGATCCCCACATCTCTAACCTGGATCCCCACATCTCTAACCTGCATCCCCACATCTCTAACCTGCATCCCCACATCTCTAACCTGCATCCCCACATCTCTAACCTGCATCCCCACATCTCTAACCTGGATCCCCACATCTCTAACCTGCATCCCCACATCTCTAACCTGGATCCCCACATCTCTAACCTGGATCCCCCACATCTCTAACCTGGATCCCCACATCTCTAACCTGGATCCCCACATCTCTAACCTGCATCCCCACATCTCTAACCTGCATCCCCACATCTCTAACCTGGATCCCCACATCTCTAACCTGCATCCCCACATCTCTAACCTGCATCCCCACATCTCTAACCTGCATCCCCACATCTCTAACCTGGATCCCCACATCTCTAACCTGCATCCCCACTTCTCTAACCTGCATCCCCACATCTCTAACCTGGATCCCCACATCTCTAACCTGGATCCCCACATCTCTAACCTGCATCCCCACATCTCTAACCTGCATCCCCACATCTCTAACCTGGATCCCCACATCTCTAACCTGCATCCCCACATCTCTAACCTGCATCCCCACATCTCTAACCTGGACCCCCACATCTCTAACCTGCATCCCCACATCTCTAACCTGGATCCCCACATCTCTAACCTGGATCCCCACATCTCTTAGTCACTTTATAACCTGGATCCCCACATCTCTTAGTCACTTTATAACCTGGATCCCCACATCTCTTAATCACTTTATAACCTGGATCCCCACATCTCTAAGTCACTTTATAACCTGGATTCCCACATCTCTTAGTCACTTTATAACCTGGATCCCCACATCTCTTAGTCACTTTATAACCTGGATCCCCACATCTCTTAGTCACTTTATAACCTGGATCCCCACATCTCCTAATCACTTTATAACCTGGATCCCCACATCTCTTAATCACTTTATAACCTGGATCCCCACATCTCTTAATCACTTTATAACCTGGATCCCCACATCTCTTTGTCACTTTATAACCTGGATCCCCACATCTCTTAATCACTTTATAACCTGGATCCCCACATCTCTTAATCACTTTATAACCTGGATCCCCACATCTCTTAATCACTTTATGACCTGGATCCCCACATCTCTTAGTCACTTTATAACCTGGATCCCCACATCTCTCAGTCACTTTATAACCTGGATCCCCACATCTCTTAGTCACTTTATAACCTGGATCCCCACATCTCTTAGTCACTTTATAACCTGGATCCCCACATCTCTTAGTCACTTTATAACCTGGATCCCCACATCTCTTAGTCACTTTATAACCTGGATCCCCACATCTCTTAGTCACTTTATAACCTGGATCCCCACATCTCTTAGTCACTTTATAACCTGGATCCCCACATCTCTTAGTCACTTTATAACCTGGATCCCCACATCTCTTAGTCACTTTATAACCTGGATCCCCACATCTCTTAATCACTTTATAACCTGGATCCCCACATCTCTTAGTCACTTTATAACCTGGATCCCCACATCTCTTAGTCACTTCCCTCTTGTCACTTTACTATCTTTATTATTTTCTATTATTTTCTATGACATTGCACTACCTTTCTTTTTCTTTCTGAGTCACTCTTAGTTTTGTTAAAATTATTTTTATTTATTTTATTTTAAATTTTTCGGACACCTGTATCAAAGCAAGTTCCTAGTCTCTGATATTCGTCATTGACATGGCAATAAAAGCATTCTGATTCTGATTCTAAATCTGTGACAAAGAATAACCAGGCATTTACTCCAGAACATAAGTTGTAGCCAAGAACAGCCTGAAGTTCAGTAGAGAACAAAATTGGTGACCAGCTAGCTAGAAACAGTTTTAGCTTAACAGTTGCTAGTAGTGATGTGTCGGTCGTGAACAAAATGGCTCTTAGAGCTGGCTCTTTGAAGTGAAGGACGGGAGCCGACTCCTCATTGGGAGCCGTGTGTTGACTGATTTGGGAGGCCGGCCCCGCATCCCGCACCCATCTCCCCGCCCCAATATGTGTCAATATGTGTTTTCATACGTTGTGCACAATGAGGAGGAGGGGCAAAACCCCACCTCCGTGAAGCTGACCCATCTTGATATATATATATAAACAAAAAGTATGTCAATCGTTTGTGCTGTAATGATTTATATATCTAAAAACCTAAAATAGCACAAACATTTTTACAGGACAAAACAGCCCAAACGATTGACATATTTTTGTTTATATATATTTTTTTAAGAGGGGCGGGGCATCACAGAGGTCATAAACACACTTCTGTCAAACTGCGCAGATAATTACAGACAAAAGAAACCGGATCAGCTCTTCAAAACTACAGCACTTAGTGTTTCTAAGTGTAAAACGGTGGCTCAGTGGTAGAGCGTGCCCCCGCGGACCGGAAGTTCACAGGTTTGATTCCCACTGAGTTCACGTCTAGAGTTTTTGAAGTAGACACCTAACCCCCCGTTTCTCCCACCATTGGCGCCGTCGTGGCAGCCTGCTGCGGTGTAGAAGTGTAGCACACAAATTTTCCCGGTGAGGGATCAATAAAGTAAGTAAAAATAAACATCGATCTGGGTGCTATTTTTTGTTTGCTTATTTTAATTTATATTTATGTTGTATTTTGATTTAAATGTTCTGTGTCTGTTCATTTTAAATTTGTTTAAAAAGCTGAAAAATTCAAATTGTTCAAAGTTGAATTGTAAATACTAGATTTTTAAAATTTTTTACATTTTATTATAAATTGTATTTAAATTTTTATATTTTTTATGGTAAACAATGGCAGGTTTATATAATAAAAATATTTAAAAACAAAAGCAGGAATTAATTTGTTCATAGTTCAAATGAATCAATTCAAACAAAAAAAACAATCTGAAGAGCCGTTCGTGAGCCGAAAGAGCCGGCTCTTTTTAGTGAGCTGATCCGAAAGAGCTGGCTCACTAAAAAGAGCTGTACTTCTCATCACTAGTTGCTAGTCTTCCATTAGGAATCAGAAACTAGTGGTTGACTACTGTTAGCTAAAAACAGAGTTAGGCTTGTAGCTAGGCTAAAAGGAGCTAATGCTAGTTTCTCACCATAGTGTGGGATTATGGCCCAGGCCATCGCAGAGGCGTAAATCCCTCCGATCATCCAGAACATGCACAACCAGCTCAAATGTTCTCCTCTCTTTTCTCGAGCCAAAACCTCAGCAAAATAAGAGAAGACGATTGGTACTGCTCCTCCAATCCTGTACAAGATAGACAGACGGATGCTAACATCACTTCTTCAGCTTCCCAATTACCAGAGTCATCCTACACCATGTTTTCATTTAGCTCTACCCCCCATTTGAACTTACCCGAATCCAGAGATAATCCGGCAGCATAGGAAAGTGCTGTAGCCTTGAACGAAGGATGAAAGGAAGGAGAAGAAGCCATTGACAGACAGCGAGATGAGAAGAATTTGCCTCCTTCCGACTTTATCGGAAAGACCGCCCCAGAAAAACGCTCCGAACATCATGCCAAGGTAGACGATGCTACCTGCAAAAATGAGACAAACGTGCATCCATCCACAGCCCCATTTGAATTTAACTCTCATCTTCACATCAGGAGAGGAGCTAAGAAAGGGGTAAAAACACTGGGGGTAAATGGTGAGCTAAATTATTGGCTCATTAATCAAATTACTGATATCAAATTAGAAAATGTAGCCTATTAGATACTTTGTCATCTGTAAAACATGTTATACAGTGCCGTAAAAAAATATTTGCCCCCTTCCTTATTTCTGTGTTTCTTGCACTTTTATCTCAAGAAAGGTTTCAGATAATCAAACCAATTTTAAAATCAAACCAAGTCAACCCAAGGGAATACAAAATGCAGTTTTTAAAAGATGATTCAATCTTTACAGGTAGAAAAAAGTCCAAACCTATCTGGCCCAACATGAAACAGTAATTGTCCCCTGAACCTAAGAGCATGTTATGCCTCCTTTGGCAGCAATAAGTGAATTGAAGTGTTTGTGATAATTTGTTATGAGTCTTTCACAACGCTGTGGAGGAATTTCCACCCACTCTTCTTTGCTGGATCTTTTCAACTCTGGAATAGTGGAGGGTTTTCTAGCATGAACTGCCCGCTAAAATTGGATTTAAATCTGGATGTTGACTTGGCCACTCCAACACTTTAATTTTGTTTTTTTTTAGCCATTCAGAAGAGGCCAGGCTGGCATGTTTTGGGTTGTTGTTCTGCTGCGTGATCCAAGAGCGCTTGAATTTGACAACAAGAACTGATGGGTAGTTGTTGACCTTCAGGATCTTTTGGTAAACAGCGGAATTCATTACCACGTCTATTACAGTAAGTTGTCCTGGTCCTCAGACCATCACACTGCCACCACCATGCTTTAATGGCGGCATCATGTTACTTTCATTAAATGTTGTGCCATTTTTACATCGGATGTAACGGTCTACAAACTTTCCAAAGAGTTCAGTTTTTGACTCATCAGTTCACAGAATGTTTCTCCAAGTCTTGAGGATCATCAAGATGCTTTTTGGCAAATGTGAGACAAGCCTAAATACTTTTTTTGTGAAAGCAGTGTTTTTTTCT
Source organism: Neostethus bicornis (assembly GCA_902685375.1). Lineage (NCBI taxonomy): Eukaryota > Metazoa > Chordata > Actinopteri > Atheriniformes > Phallostethidae > Neostethus > Neostethus bicornis. The sequence goes on from CACRXE010000035.1 coordinate 845,433, forward strand.
GGGAACTCTCCCATGGCTCTTTCACAGCCCTGGAAATGGCTTAGAAACCTTTCCCAGACTGAAAGATCTCCATCCCTTTTTTCCTTATTAGTACTTGAATTTCTTTGTACTTGATCATTTGTCTGACAAATCCTGTTTAAATTACGTTTTTAGTCAACAAAGGTGGTGGCAATCAGGTTTCGTTGTGTCCTAATGGAACTGTACTCAGCTGTCCCAAAACGATGGTTAATAACATATACCATGTGATTTATATAAGGGGGAGCCATTACTTTTCACACAGGGACAGATTGTTTTGGACTTTTTTTGTGCCATAATAGATTGCATCATTATTTAAAAACTGTTTTGGACTGTATTTCCTTAGGTTGTCTGTGTGTGATATTGAAACTGGTTTAATGATTTGAAACATTTGGAGGTGATAAATGTATAAGACACACAGAATCAATAAGAGGGTAAATACTTTTTTATGTCACTGTAATTAGGTTTAGCGTGAGCGTAACAGTTGTTTTTTGGTAATCATGAATTAGGTACATGATGTCGTTAAAACAGTTGATTTTTTTTCAGTTATAAGAAAATGACAGAGCCAATCGTAAACAATGAGGTTAATGCACTTATTAGATTGATTTTTTTGTTTAAATTATGCTAACCTAGCTCAAAAATTGAGCGATGGAATTGGACATGCACTATTATTGTATGTATAACTTTTGTCTACCTGATGGCAGCATTCATCATTTTTTGTTTATTTATTTATAAAGAATTAAAATACTTTGACATGAAATCTGTTTGAATGGTCAGACAAACATAAGAAGATAGATAGCTATACCAGTTTCAAATATGTATTTTTTGTTCAACAGATGGAGGCATTTACAAAGGTTTAGTTTTTAACCAAACAATTAAGACCTAAAATATGAGTAGCTGTGTAGACTTATAGATGCTTTTTTACACACATGTACTATTATTGTAAATGTGATTTTATTTCAACTGAAAGCAGCATTTTCATTTTTTTTTCAAAATTTTAATACTCTTTAACCTAAAATGTAAATAGATGGATTGCTAAGCCATTCTTGTTTGTTTAATTATCACCCACTAGAGGGCAGCATTCCCTTGTTTTAAGAGATCTTTGAAGACATTTTTCAACTTGTCGTAATAGATAAGAATTCTTACCTAGCCAACCTGCGCTGGCGTTCTCCACACACATATCCGTCTCAGCGCTAGGTAGCACAAATCCCACCACGAACACTTCAACCCCATCCGACATCAAGGCTAACCCCAACACAAAGAAAAGTTGCCACTGGAACCTTCCGTGCCCACATTCCTGCATAATTAATTCATACTGTTGCGCTAGCTCTTCTTCGTCTACTTTTCTTTCGTTCTCTAGCTCTTTACGACTTTTCACGCTATCCGCTAACTGAGCATCTTTTGGTTTCCCTTCGTTGTAACCAGGGACGCCTTGGTACTCCCCTTCGTAAATCTCGTCCTCATCGTCGTGACCTTCCGTCGCATCACTCGACGCTCCATCTTCTTCGTTAGCCTCTCTGTCTTCATAGTAACCCTCTCTGTTGTCCTCTTCGTCCTCATTTTGGAACCGGTTATAACTACGATGTGTAGAGTATTCGTCTGAAGCACGATCAACAGCTTTGGTGAAATTCTTAGCGGCTTGCCTTTTAGCTTCTTTAGCAATATCTTTTGCACCTTTAGCCAAAGAAGCTCTGTTGTTTTGTAAGTCGTCCATTTTTTTTTTTTTGCCAGCTAGCTATTGTTCCAATTTCTCAAAGGAAATTTTTAAGGCTCACAAAGTGTTTGGAACCAATAAAGAAATGAAAAACTAAGAATTTCCCTCCATGTTTTTTATAGATACTCAAGCCCAAAAGCAGAAGCGATGTATCTAGAAAAACAAAATGAGAAAAACAATTTTAATTCTTTAGTTTGATGCTAAAGTTTCTTTAAAGTAACAAAACAAGAAATTTTACAAAAATATTTTAGTACATCCGATGTACTAAAATGCCTCTGTGCGCGTGGGTGTGTGTGTGTGTAATTATGTATGTCGTTTCTCCATGTTGGAAAAATCCATAATTTAATCAAACAAAATGAACCAAAAGCGGTGTTTAGAACAACTTTTTAAAAATCACTAGAACTCCATTTTATTTGTATTGTTGGTATCTCTGAACAATTGTCTCATCAGCCAAAAAAAAAAAAATGTACGTACATACACTAAAACACAAAAACTATCCATTTCAGTGCATTCCTGCTCTTAGACCCTCCTTCAGGGGGAGGGAGAACAAAAACAGCAGACGGAAAAAAGAAGACATTTCAATGTTTGTCGTTTTGGTTCATGATGACAGCTTTTAAGCCGTCAGGTTAGCTGGTTAGGAGAATGAGGAGCATAGTGGGGGCTAACACCCTCTGAGACTCTGGTGGAGGAGAATGAGGAGCATAGTGGAGGCTAACACCCTCTGAGACTCTGATGGAGGAGAATGAGGAGCATAGTGGAGGCTAACACCCTCTGAGACTCTGGTGGAGGAGAACGAGGAGCATAGTGGAGGCTAACACCCTCTGAGACTCTGGTGGAGAAGAACGAGGAGCATAGTGGAGGCTAACACCCTCTGAGACTCTGGTGGAGGAGAACGAGGAGCATAGTGGAGGCTAACACCCTCTGAGACTCTGGTGGGGGAGAAGGAGGAGCATAGTGGAGGCTAACACCCTCTGAGACTCTGGTGGAGAAGAACGAGGAGCATAGTGGAGGCTAACACCCTCTGAGACTCTGGTGGAGGAGAATGAGGAGCATAGTGGAGGCTAACACCCTCTGAGACTGGTGGAGGAGAATGAGGAGCATAGTGGAGGCTAACACCCTCTGAGACTGGTGGAGGAGAATGAGGAGCATAGTGGAGGCTAACACCCTCTGAGACTCTGGTGGAGGAGAATGAGGAGCATAGTGGAGGCTAACACCCTCTAAGACTCTGGTGGAGGAGAACGAGGAGCATAGTGGAGGCTAACACCCTCTGAGACTCTGGTGGAGGAGGATGAGAGTCTGACCTCTCAGAGAAGCATCCCAGTGGAAGGCTCCGTTCTCTGAGCTGCAGAGATTCAGGAAGTCATTCGTCCCAGCAGCCATCAGACTTACATCTTAGAAGCTGGATGGACCTCGCCGCTCCTCTGGATGGAGCCCGCCGCTCCTCTGAATGAAGCCCGCCGCTCCTCTGGATGGAGCCCGCCGCTCCTCTGGATGGAGCTCGCTGCTCCTGTGGATGGAGCTCACTGCTCCTCTGGATGGAGCTCGCCGCTCCCCTTGATGGAGTTCGTCGCTCTTCTGGATGGAGCTCGCCACTCCTCTGGATGGAGCTCACTGCTCCTCTGGATGGAGCTCGCCACTCCTCTGGATGGAGCTCGCCGCTCCCCTTGATGGAGTTCGCCGCTTCTCTGGATGGAGCTTACTGCTCCTCTGGATGGAGCTCACTGCTCCTCTGGATGGAGCTCGCCACTCCTTTCGATGGAGTTCGACGCTCCTCTTGATGGAGCTCACTGCTCCCCTCGATGGACTCTACTTTTCGTAGTTCACACTCTCCACCAGACACTGAGTTTTTTTCACTCAGGAATGAATAAAGTATTTATCGTGTTTTTTTTTTTTTAGTAAAGATCGTGACGGGTCAGGGAACGCCCTTCGCTGGTCCCTGGCTTGATAGATCTATACTTTCTGTCTGTTGAGACAACCGTAATGAGAGACTGGGCTATACAAATAAAACTGAATTGAACACACACAAACACCTGACCACAAAAGCAGCTGAACACACACACAGACACACACACACCTGCAACTCCAGGTGCCTTACAGGAACTTTTGCAAACACACAACAATACATGCGCGCATGCGTACCATCGCACGTCCGTCCATCCGACCATCACCATGTCAACGGTGGAAGCGTTAAAAGAGTGGGAGCCGTGTACGCATGCGCGGCAATTGGATGGTTGGATGTTGATTTTCTTCACTGCGGATCTTTAAAGAAAAAAAACGCTGTTGCGATGATGCACAAATGTGCACAAAAAAAAGCGCCGCAATCTGCGGCGAGTGCACGAACAATCCCGGTCGCGCACGCGCGTGGAAAAGAAAGACAAGATGGAATGATTGATTCAGACCAGTTGGAAAGTTTCCCAAAAAGTGATGATGATGGAAAAATGAAGGACAGAAATAAATCAATGAAAGAAGACAAAGATGATGGAATTGTGTGTGTGTGTGTGTTCTTACTGAATCTCATGAAGAATCACGATCTGATCCTCTGGTTTTCCTCCTGCGGATTTTCTACTGCAGAGAATAAAAGAGCAGAGAGAGAGAGGTGTGAGGGAGGGGTTAGTGGGAGAGAGAGAGTGTATGTGTGTGTGTGTGTGTGTGTGTGTGTTTCCATTTGATCTGTGATGAACAGAAGGAAGGTGGGATGTGTCACATGAAAATGTTTCACCATCATTTTCATCAGCAGAGTAAAAATCATTGAGGAAAATTTGTTTATAGTTTATAAACAATTCTAAACGTATGTAGAATGATATTTTATTACAAACATAAATATTTATGTATATTATAGCCTTTATTAATATTTAATTGGATTATTTGATTTAATTTGGTTTCAAATAGTTTTTTAACATGTTCCATTTTCCGCCACAGGAGTCGCTGTTTCTAAAATATAAAGTTAATGAGTTTTAATTAAAAACAGAAATAAAGTAGAATTGATTTTCTCTTTGGTGGTTTTCAGTTGATTATTTTGATTTATTCTGTGTTTAAAAGCTATGGGTTTAATTCTTTTAATTCCGTTAGAAGTAATTAATGGTGTTAGAGAAGAATTAAACAAAAAGAAAGAAAACTTGGGCCGAAAATCAAAAACAAAACATTTTGAATTGCGTGACCTTTGTGACTTGTGTCACATGACCATAAAAACAGGTCATCTGTAGTTTGGACTGAGTAAATATAGGCAGTTTAATTTAAACTAAGTTCTTATTTTTCTTAGTGTGTAAATACTTTCACACCATAATGAGGAGGGGGACGGGGTCACAGTGGTCATCTCAGCAGGACCATTGACACAGAAATGCTCAGAATTAGTGTTAAAGGTCGCCTACCATAGTATATGATGAGAAAGCAGTTCAATCTTGAGGTGAGACAACTTTGTTTTTCAATTGCTAAAGTAAATTTTGGGGTGTCTCATGTTTTCTTCTGAGTTAGAAAACTATGAGTTGACAAGAACTTCTTTTTTACCATTTGAAAGTATAAAGAGAGGTACACACATATGGGTGCTCACTTCCAAAGAGCAAAAAATGACATCTGGGGTAGGTTGGCACAAACTTTCCAGGGTTGGTTTATTCAGGCCACAACATCATTAATCAGAAGCAAATGTAGCACGAGTGTCTAAAACACAAGAGAAACGCTTAGCCCTGGCCACTGTAATGAGACCAGGGCCCAGCGAGGCGTGAACATGAAGTCATTAAAATTCCTATATTTTAAATAAACAATGTCAAGATGGCTCTGAAAAGGAAATAGACAAAAAAAACTTAAAGCATTCAGAATGAAACTATAAAAATATACAATAAAATAGAAAAAAAAAGTTGCAAAATGAACTCATCAATCACTAAAGTACTTTTTCATTTGTTCGTTGTTGTTACTAAAGCTCTTTAGCGTAACACGGGATCCCGGCAGAAAGTGATAAATAAATGTTTGCCGACTCTTTGTGAGTAACCTTGACTTAAGGTCTTTGTAAGGAATTAAAGTTTAAAATTAAAAAAAAGTTTTATTTCTAAAAATATTAGAATAACACAGGGATAACCAAACCGGGCCGTGACACGTGTGCGCTAGTGACTTCTGTTGTACGTGTTTTAATGTATGACACGTGATGATAAAAAAACGTTTTCTTCAGGAATTTTTGGGCCGTATAGAAATGACAGAATACGCCCGTATTTACTAAAATTGTTTTTCCTCTTAAAATACGGCAAAACCATCTAACTTAAAGGTATTTTTATGTGTTGCAGGGTTTTTTTCTCCGTCGGAGTCGTTGTTTACAATTTAAAAAATTAATGGTGTAAGTGAAGAAGAAGAAAAAAAACGTAAACATTTGGCACAAAATCACTATCAGGACATCTGGATTACTTTTTAAAAAATCTATTATTTTATCTTGTAGAATATTGCAGTTCTATTTCCTACCATGTGGGGTACCATAGAACTGTTTACCATAGAAGATTAACATTGAAAGTGAAAAAAGGACACTTCTTCTTTTGGCTTTTCCCTTTAGGGTCGCCACAGCAAGTCAGTTTCTTCCATCTAACCCTATCTGCTGCATCCTCTTTGGTCACACCAACTATCTTCATGTCTTCCTTCACTGTATCCATGAACCTCCTCTTTGGTCTTCCTCTAGTCCTCTTTCCTGGTGGTTCCAAACCCTGCATCCTTCTTCTGATGTACTCTCTCTCTCTTCTCTGTACATTGCCCAAACCATCTCAGTCCTGCCTCTCTAACTTTATCCCCAAAACCTCTAACATGTGCTGTTCCCCTGATATACTCATTTCTAACCCTGTCCATCCTGGTCACTCTCAGAGAGATCCTCAGCATCTTCATCTCTGCTACCTCCATCTCTGCTTCCTGTCTTTTCTTCAGTGCTACTGTTTCTAGGCCAAACAGCATGGCCGGTCTCACCACGGGTTTGTACACTTTCCCTTTCATTCTAGCTGAAACTCTTCTGTCACACATCACACCTGATACTTTCCTCCACCCGTTCCAGCCTGCCTGAACACGCTTCTTCACCTCTTTTCCACACTCTCCATTGCTCTGGACTGTTGATCCTAAGTACTTAAAATCTTCCACCTTCTTTATCTCTTCTATTGTAACCTCACTTTTCCACTTGGATCCCTCTCATTCACACACATATACTCTGTCTTACTCTGACTAATCTTCATTCCTCTTCTTTCTAGTGCAAACCTCCACCTCTCCAGCTTTTCCTCCACCTCTTCCCTCCTCTCACTACAGATCACAATGTCATCTGCAAACATCATTGTCCATGGAGATTCCTGTCTGACCTCGTCTGTCAGCCTGTCCATCACCATAGCAAACAGCAAAGGGCTCAGAGCAGATCCCTGGTGCAGTCCCACCCCCACACTGAACTCCTCTGTCTCACTTACAGCACACCTCACCACTGTCTTACAGCCCTCATACATGTCCTGCACTGCTCTAACATACTTCTCTGTCACACCAGACTTCCTCATACATAGTTCTTCTCTAGGTACCCTGTCATATGCTTTCTCTAGATCTACCAAGACACAGTGCAGCTCCCTCTGGCCTTCTCTGTACTTCTCTATCAGCATCCTCAAGGCAAATACTGCATACTGAAAAAAAAGGACACTAAAATCATAAAAGAAAGAGGTGCAAATCACTGGATCTCAATCTTTGTGACTTACTTTTGGTCGCATGACCGTGAAAATCAATCAGTTCATCTATAGTTGGAACTGAATAATTATAGGCAGTATAATCCAAATTTGTTTTTTTATTGATAATGATTTGGATTATTTTGATTATTATTTTATGACCTAATGGTTGTGTTTTTATATGTTACAGTGTAAATAAAGTAGGAAAACAGGAAATTTTGGTGATAAAATCAACATCAGGACATCCGGAGTCACTTCTTTAATATTATGAGCCCTGATATCCTGAGTTGCTACTGATTTTTAAAAAGAATGTAGCCAAAACTGTTGTTAGGTAGCCACGAGTATGTGAGATGGAGCTAGCTCACAGTTTAAGAGTTTTTTTTTTAAATGTTCTTTTGGTTTTTCAAACTCATTCAACACTGTTGACCAGAGTCATTGCAGAGCTGATTTTTAGAGTTTTTTTTAAAGAGTGAGTGTAATGCTTTCGAGGGGTAATAAACTCGTCTCAAAGCATTCAGTGTAGTCCAAAGAATTATGAAAATAAATTGGAGCAACATCAAGTTTATCTTGATTAGATTGCATCTCTAAGATTCTGGATTCCCAAAATCAGATTTTTTGTGATTATCACTTGAGCCCAATTACAGAAAAAAAAAAGTCCTAAAGGATGTTTGATATTATCAATCAGATCAATATAACCAGCCATTAGGGATAAAAAAATCAACATCAAAATGAATCATCCTCCACAGACTTGCAGTTTCGCAGAAAACTCGGCAGAAAAATTGGTTGTGCTGCTCTGGCCCAGGTCGTCGTTCTGAATCGACCACCTGGTTAAAAAAAATAAATTCTCATCTGCAGAATCATTTGAAACTCGAGTGTATATAAACAACTACCGTAATTTCACAACCATTAGGCGCACCTTACGAAAAGGCGCAGTCTCAGTCACACACCGCCTTACAACAACACACACACAAGCATGCAAATGTACGTATTAAAAAATAGATCGGGAGCAAAACTGAGTTTGGTTGTGCTTTATTTAAGTAGTACAAACAAGCACATTACCGGTAATAGTCTTTATTCAAATCCGTCAAAGTCCTCATCCTCTGTTTTGGAATCGAACAGCTGCGCAAAATCCAACAGAGCAGGTCCACTTCACTCCTCGCTGTCAAAGTCACTGTCTGTACTGTGCGGCTCCTCAGAAAGGAAAAGCTTTTGAGAAAGCTCGGATAACAGTACCAGCAGACACGTTAGTCCAAGCATCTACAATCCATTGGCAAACTGTAGCGTAACTCGCCCGGCGCTGCCTTCCACCCTTCCATGGCTCGATTCCCATGTTCCTCCGCATCGCCGATTGCCTTCAGCTTAAACTGAGCGTCATTAGCGTGTCTCTTTGACATTTTCAGGGTTAAAACAGCAATGTTGTGCATACAGCACATACCTTTTTTATACACAATCCACGCTCACACTTCACTCTTTAACGTTCTCATGCCTTTTCTTTCAGGTCCGCCTCGCCTCACGGGCACCGCTTCTTCTTTTAGGTCCGCCTTTTCTCACACACAAGGCGTACCGCACGAAAGGGTGCACCGCTCATTTTGAAGAAAATCTAAGACGTTTATATGCGCCTTATAGTCGTGAAATTACGGTAAATAAAAAAAACCTCACTTCTCTAAAATAAGCCAAAATAACCTTTTGTTGCTCAGAAATGTTATGTTTGACAAAATAAAGGCTTATAAATACATTTATTCAGTTTCAAATTCCCCCCTGCTCTCACTCTTTGCTTAGTTTCAGCTCCTGGGCACGCGCGTGCGCGCATGTCAGCGCAAAATTTTTATTTTGGTGCGTTTACATAAAATGGCACGACTGAGCGCGAGCGCACACTGAAACACTTCCTGTTTGTGTTAGAATGTGGTTGTGGTGGAGAACAAAATCAATGGCCAAAAACAACTTAGCTTTTGATTTAGTATTGGAATTCTGAATGGTGGAGTTAACATAAAAATTTTCATTTTGGGATTAAGTGTGAGGAGTAAAACCCGCTTTACAATAGAATGTAGGCAAGGTGACTGAGCAGAGCATGTGCACTCAAACACTTCCTGTTTTCATTAGAATGTGGGTGTCAGAGAGGGCTAAATCCATGGCCAAAAACAAAGAAAAATTATTTCTGAAATTCAGTTGGAAAAAAAAAACTTTGTTCATGTGAATTAATTTATTTAATTTATTAAATGAAGTTAATAAATATTAAAGTAAAACAGTTAATAATTGCAATTACAATAGTAAAAATATAATTTTTTGTGAAATGTTGCCATTAATTAATTACTGGTTAATTCCGAGTTTGAAAAGAAAACACAAGAAACACATTGTTTCAGCAAAATGTAATTTATTTAAATTAAGTAAAATAGAACCTAAACACGACGAAGCTCCGCCCACACAATGTAAAGGCCACTTCTGAGGAACACTACGCAGAAACCTGATGTATCGGAAAACTTTGGCAAAAAATTGTTTCCCCGGTAAGTGGGATTAAAACCATCACGCCGTAGCGAGGTTGATTTTTGACCTAAAAGAGATTTAAAATAAAATATGTTAATGCAATGTTTACAATCAAGAAATGAACCAATCAGCTTACCTGTTATGAACCATGTGACTCTTCACTAAGTGTCCAGCAGCTAGCGCAGCCATAAGTGAAGCTTCTCCTGCCAGGACCGCCGCGCACACCACACGAGCGAGCTGGCGGGCATTTTCACCCGGCTGTTCTGAACCCCCGACCCCGAGCATCTGGAATACAGATTAATACAGTTAGCATAGTGGAGATGATTACGTATAATGTTTGATGAACATTAAGAAACACGCTAGCACATATCTATCCGATCAGATTAAAGCCGTTATTTACATCTTAAATGTAAGGAAATAAACCTGAAGGGGGGGTGTACCTGCAAGCAAGCCTGCTGGGGTGGCAGGTTGGTGCCCCCTCCCACTGTTCCCAGCTCTATTGAGGGCATAGTGCAGCTAATGTAAAGATCCTCTCCGTCTGGACCGGCACGCTCCATCTGCGTGATGCAGTTAGCACTTGTAACAGTCTGAGCGGGATCCTAAAATGCAGGAAAACAGGTTGTTTAGAACGTTAAATAATGAGATAAACGCAATATAATGCACTACTTGACCAGCAGAAGGCGCTAATTCACGTTTTAGTGACATCATTGACGACTTACTTGGCCACATGCAATGTAAATTGCCGTGACGATGTTAGCGGCGTGAGCGTTAAAGCCTCCAATGCTGCCGGCCATAGCAGAACCCACCAGATTTTTACTAATGTTTAACTCCACCAGCGCGGCCGTGCTTGATTTTAAAACCTGCAAAAAAAAAAATAAAAACACCCAGATGAGGATCCGCCTATCCACTGTACAATATATCAAAACAATTAGTGTCTGTAAATCCCAAGTTTCAGGTGCAATAATGAATTTTTTTGGTTGATAATTAAATGTTTGGTTTCAAAACAGGAGTCTGATTTCAATAAAAGTGCCCATAGTTACTCAGTACCAACCATAGATGAACTGATTAGATTTTCTGTATTGAGTAATTATGAGCGGTTTCATTAAAACTGCCCCCCTTTTCCAACATCTTTGCATCAACCACCTGCGCTCCACTGCTCTGGGAAACCCCCTCCTCCCACACCCCTCTCACAGTGTCGGTACAGGAAGTGCAGAGGGTTTTCAAGAAGACAAATCCACGGAAAGCCCCCTGGCCAGATGGGGTTCGCCTGCTACCGCTGCTTCTCTCTTTACAGACATTTTTAACACCTCTTTAGAGTTAGGCCAGGTCCCATCTACATCAAGATGTCCACCATTGTCCCTGTGCCCAAGAAGCCTCAGATTACAGGACTTAATGACTACAGACCGGTGGCGTTGACGTCTGTGATCATGAAGTCTCTCGAGCGTCTGGTGCTATCTCACCTTAAAAACATCACCTCCCCCCTTCGAGGCCTTCTTCAGTTTGCCTACACACCCGACAGGTCTGTTGATGACACCATAAACCTGGCCTTCCACTTTACCCTGCAGCACCTTGACTCCCCGGGAACCTATGCTAGGATCCTGTTTGTGGACTTCAGCTCTGCATTCAACACCATCCTCCCTGCCCTGCTTCAGGACAAGCTCTCTCACCTCAACGCGCCTGACTCCACTTGCAGGTGGATCACTGACTTCCTGACCAATCAAAGTCAGTGTGTGCGACTGGTGAAAAATGTCTCCAAGCACCCAGACTATCAGCACTGGCTCTCCACAGTGCTGTGTCCTTTCTCCTCTGGTCTTCTCTCGCTACACCAACAGCTGCACCTCGAATCACAACTCTGTAAAACTGATACAGTTTGCAGACTACACCTCAAGTGTGAGCTGACAATCAACGCACTTATCAAAAAGGTCCAGCAGAGGATGTACTTCCTATGGCAGCTGAAGAAAGCCAAGATGATGGTTAGGGATGAGTTTCGATAAAGATTTATCGATACTAGTCCTCTTATCGATACCGCTTAACGAACCGAATCTTTAACGAATCTCTTATCGATACTTTTAGAAACAAACAAATAAGTATTATGAACATAAAAACTTTAATTGGATGATGGTGGAACTAAAAAAACAGAATAATATTTAAATAAAATATACCTTACTTTAGTAAAATAGGATAATTAAAAATAAATCTGAACTGGACTGAAATAAAAACAAACCAAATGTCAAAGTTAGAAAAATAAATAAATATTACTTGGCTTAAGTTTAACAGCAGAAAATGTTTTGGTTAATTTTGCCAACAATAAAAAATGTGCAATTTTTCTTTTTACTAACAAATAAGTTAAAATATTAATTAACGCACTTTCATTTAACTTTTATTGTTTTTTTTTTTTTTTTTTTTTTTTTTTTATGATAAAACATGAAGTACGTGTGTTTTTAAGCATGCGTGTGCCGTAATTTATTAGCATGCCCATTGCATCGGATTTGGAGCCGCTTCAAAGCGCTCGTCAAACACAGTGCATCTTTCAGTCTGAATGCCGTGGATTTTGGTACCATGTTTAGACAAATTGCATGTGGTTCCACCTTTACATGAAAATACTTTATTGCACTTTAGACAACGTGCGTTGTCGGCATCGATTTTGGTAAAATAAAGACAAACTCGAGATTGCTTTGCACGTTCTAGCCATTACGCCTCTCTTGGCTTGAAAATTTGCGTGTGTAGCAGCAGCAGCACACGTGCGCACCGTTCTTCGCGAGTGAGGGGGCGGAACCGATAGTGGATCCGTTTGGACAAGCCCTTGTCGGTCTGGGTAAAATGACGGCCACGAAACCGGTTCAGAAAAAAAACGATTCTTGGAACCCATCCCTAATGATGGTGCAGTTCTACTCCACCATCATTGAGTCCATCCTCATCTCCTCCATCACCGTGTGGTACGCTGGGGCCACAGCCAGGGACAAACAGACTACAGGGCATTGTTTCGTTCTGCTGAGAAGCTGATTGGTCAAAGTCTTCCATCTCTCTAGGACCTGGACCTCTCCAGGACTCTGGGGCAAGCAGGTCGAGTAGTGGCTGATCCTTCTCACCCTGGCCACAGACTTTATGAGCTGCTCTCCTCAGGCAGAAGGCTACGGTCCGAATAGTTAAAAAAGACCTCTCACAGACTGATGTACACTACCTGACCTGTCTCCTCAATAATCTGGACTCTTTAAAACTTTCACTCCATCTACCGGCCGCTGCCACTTTATCATCCTCTTTGTACTACATTTTATGTCTCTTCTGTACATACAGTGTAATTTTTATTGTACAGTATAGTATATTTTTATAATATCTTTATATCGTTTTTATTTTATTTGGACAGATTTTATGTTTGATGTTGCACACTATGCCAAAGCAAGTTCCTATTTATTTATAAATGGTTCTTCATTGAAAATCCCTTCAGTGGTTTGAGAAATATTGTATTGACAAGAATTTAAACCGGGCTAAACCAGGCTAACTCAGAATAAGATAGGCTAGTACATGCTAACACAGAATAAGATAGGCTAAATCAGTCTAGTACATGCTAACACAGAATAAGATAGGCTAAATCAGTCTAGTACATGCTAACACAGAATAAGATAGGCTAAATCAGTCTAGTACATGCTAACACAGAATAAGATAGGCTAAATCAGTCTAGTACATGCTAACACAGAATAAGATAGGCTAAATCAGTCTAGTACATGCTAACACAGAATAAGATAGGCTAAATCAGTCTAGTACATGCTAACTCAGAATAAGATAGGTTAAACGAGGCTCATGCAAGCTAAACCAGGCTAAAACAATATTGTAATGAAGATGAAACAATTGAGTTCTAATAACATTTTTTTCCGGGTACAAGTTGTGTTTGTGTATTTTTTTTTACCTCATTGACCACCTTTGCAGGTATCGTAGCTTCGCACACCACAGATTTGCCCCGCCCCAGGATCCAGTTGATAGCGGCAGCTTTTTTATCAGTGCAGTAGTTTCCGCTAACGGCTAACACCTCCAGATCTGGAAACTGCTGTTGGAGTCTGTGTAGAGCTTTTTCTGTTCCCTACGAGAGACACAGCCTTTATACGAGCTAACATGGGCTAACACAATCATAATGATACATTTTATTTCTAAACAACTTTAAAAAACACAAAAATATAAAAACATTCAAAACACTTAATAACAGACACATTTGTAAGAGCAGTTCAGAAGGTGTGATCCAATGAAATCAAACTTAAAGTTACACATGGGGATATAAAGGAAGAGGTGGGGATTAGAGAAAGAAGGCGGATCTAAACAGGTGGGTTTTGAGTTTGGTCCAATACAGACTAACACAGGCAGCCCAAAGCCAACCAAGGCTAATTCAAACTAAACATGGGTTAACACAGTCTAACGAAGACTAAGTAAGGATGATCTAAGATAAATCAGGCAAACCAAGGCTAACACAGACTAACGTTCATCTTACCTTAGAGATCATGTTCATTCCCATAGCATCACCAGTCTGAGACTGGAAGCGAATGTAAACGTTTCTTCCCGCTACGCACGCTAGCAGCTTCTCTAAACGTGCAAACCTAGAAGATAAGAACAATTCATTACCTTTACGTTTTCAATCACAGCATACCTGTCTAACCTTTTAGCCAACCACAGCTTAGAATTAAAATGTACTGTATTACTGATAGAAATATGTTTCATTGAACAGTGTTTGTTAGCAGTCACTGTTTTTTTTAGGCTAAGAGTTAGCTAATGACTAACGGGAAGCTTCGCACTAAACTTGCACAAACTTAAGAATAGTTCTAGTTTTAGTTTGGTTAGTGATGTGCTAACATGAACCTTGCAGAGCAAACAAGAACCTAGCTTAGTCATCATTAATGGCCTAATGTTATATAGGAGCTGCTGATTTCTAGCAAGCAGCTAGTTATTAGTTTTTATGGCAAAAAATTATCTATTTCAAAGTTAGCTAAAACTATTAGTTTTTAGCTATTATGTAGCTTGTGGCAAAATGTTAGCTAGTACCTGCTAATTACTCGGTTGACAGCCAACACTTAGCTCATAATATCTGGCTATTTTAAAAACAGTTACCTAGATACATCAATTTGTTTTGACTAACAATTAGCAAATAACTAACCAGAATCAGAAACACTTTTATTTTGATGGTAAGTGAACAAGATTCTGAGACTAGGAACTTGCTGAGGTGCAACTAATGTGCAAATAATAAGCATAGTAATAAAAAGAAAAATAGGAAATGTAAACTTCTGTAAACTTTGATAAAAAAAACAAAAAAAAAAAGAAGCAAAATTAACAAAACTAATTTTAACAAAACTAAGAGTGCTCAGAAGAAAATTGTAAACTGTAGTGCAGAGAAGATAATAGATAAAGGGAGTAAAGTGATCACATGATGAGCAGATCCAGGTTATAAAGTGTTTATACGTCCAACAGCAGAAGGGAAGAAGCTGTTTTTGTGGCAGGACAATCTGGTTCGAATGGACCGGAGCCTCCTGCCCGAGGGAAGTCCATGTCCAGGGTTGGAAGGGTTAGCTGCTATCAGAGTCCTGGAGACATACAGGTCATGGAGAGATGGAAGGCTGCAGCCGATCACCTTCTCCGCGTAGCGCACAATACGCTGCTGTCTGTGTTTGTCCCTGGCTGTGGCTCTAGCATACCACACGGTGATGGAGGAGGTGAGGATGGACTCGATGATGGCTCTGTAAAACTGCACCAACACCTGGGCGGGCAGCTTGGCTTTCTTCAACTGCCGCAGAAAGTACATCCTCTGCTGGGTCTTTTTGATCAGAGAGGTGCTGGATGGCTCCCACTTTAGGTCCTGTGTGATAGTGGTGCTGAGGAAACGGAAAGAGTCTACAGAGGTGATGGGGGAATCTGTCAGTGCAAGAGAGCTGTGACTTTCCTGAAGTCCACGATCATCTCCACTGTCTTCTGAGCGATAATAATAATAATAATAATGCATTGTGTTTATATAGCGCTTTTCAGGACTTTCAAAGACGCTTCACACATGCATTATTCATTCCCTCCATACCAGGTAATAGTAAGCTACTGCGATGAGCTACAGGTTGTTGCTGCTGCATCAGGACACCAGCCGGTCTACCTCCATCCTGTAGGCCGACTCATTACCAACAGAGATGAGCCCGATGAGGATGGTGTCATCCGCAAACTTGATCAGTTTGCCACAGTGTCTGTGTTGTCATCCAGGCTGACTTTGGCAGCTCTAAACACATCCCAGTCTGTTGTATACAGACACACACGAAGCTCGTACACAGCTTCGCCGGTCCACTTCTAATGACAAATATTTGGCTAATAATATAATAATATTACCTTAGACTTGTTGTAGTTTTCATACAGCAGCTTATTTACCTCAAAGTTTGCTATTTGCTATTCTTGTTTGGCAATAACTAGTGGCCACTCGTTATCAAGCTAGTATTTATTTAACTGAGCTAATCTTTATTTAACATCGTGTTAGGATCTAACCTGCTGGTTCCATCGAAAGCTTCTTTAATTAGTGCCACTCCTTCCAAGGTCTCCAACCAAAGTTTGACCTCTGCAGCCCGGCACGCCGAGGGCAGCCTCACCACAGGACCCCGCGTCATCCCGTCGGCTAAAATGCTACTGCGAACGCCACCACCCAGCTGTAAACAGAGAGCTAGTTAGCTATATATAATAAACATACATACAGTAATACAGGCAGTCTCTGAACGTACAGCGACTGCGCGGCATCCTCTGTTGGTGCTAGCAACCAGGCAACCCTCCGTGGTTGCCATAGGGATGTGGAACAACTTCTCATCCAAAAGGAGTGGTCCAGCCATGCCCACTGGCACCGGCATGTAGCCAATGACGTTCTCGCAGCAGGCGCCCAACACCTGGAGAATAAAAATATGCTAACTTACCTCCACAAGATGGAGACAAACTTTGCACGAATACCTTGCAGTCGTAATTTTAATAGTTGTTTTGTATACATTGGCTTGGTTACCGCTGAGCTAATGGGTAGCTTATAGCTAATACCTTAGAATTGTGTAAGTGTGTGTATTTTCATATATACATTCAGTATATATATATATATATATATATATATATATATACAGTGGTGGTCAAAAGTTTACATACACTTGTAAAGAACATAATGTCATGGCTGTCTTGAGTTTCCAGTTATTTCAACAACTCTGATTTTTCTCTGATATAGTGATTGGAACAGATCCTTCTTTGTCACAAAAAACATTCATGAAGTTTGATTCTTTTATGACTTTATTATGGGTAAACTGAAAATGTGACGAAATCAGCTGGGTCAAAAATATACATACAGCAATGCTAATATTTGGTTACATGTCCTTTGGCCATTTTTATTTCAATTAGGCGCTTTTGGTAGCCATCCACAAGCTTCTGGCAAGTTTCTGGTTGAATCTTTGACCACTCCTCTTGACAGAATTGGTGCAGTTCAGTTAAATTTGTTGGCTTTCTGACATGGACTTGTTTCTTCAGCATTATCCACATGTTCTCAATGGGATTTAAGTTAGGACTTTGGGAAGGCCATTCTAAAACCTTAATTCTAGCCTGATTTAGCCATTCCATTACCACTTTTGATGTGTGTTTGGGGTCATTGTCCTGTTGGAACACCCAACTGCGCCCAAGACCCAACCTTCGGGCTGATGACTTCAGGTTTTCTTGAAGAATTTGAAGGTAATCCTCCTTCTTTATTGTCCCATATACTCTCTGTAAAGCACCAGTTCCATTGGCAGCAAAACAGGCCCACAGCATAATACTACCACCACAGTGCTTGATGGTAGGCATGGTGTTCTTGGGGTTAAAGGCCTCACCTTTTCTCCTCCAAACATATTGCTGGGCATTGTGGCCAAACAGCTCAATTTTTGTTTCATCTGACCACAGAACTTTGTCCATGTGATCAGCAGCAAACTTTAGTCGAGCCTTAAGGTGCCACTTTTGGAGCAAGGGCTTCCTTCTTGCAAGGCAACCTCTCAGTCCATGGCGATGCAAAACACGCTTGACTGTGGACACTGACACCTGTGTTCCAGCAGCTTCTAATTCTTGGCAGATCTGCTTTTTGGTGCTCCTGGGTTGACTCTTCACCCTCCTGACCAGTTTTCTCTCAGCAGCAGGTGACAGCTTGCGTTTTCTTCCTGATCGTGGCAGTGACAAAACAGTGCCATGCACTTTATACTTACAAACAATTGTTTGCACTGTTGCTCTTGGAACCTGCAGCTGCTTTGAAATGGCTCCAAGTGACTTTCCTGACTTGTTCAAGTCAATGATTCTCTTTTTCAAATCTGTGCTGAGCTCCTTTGACTTTCCCATTGTAGCGTTTGTGGGTGTTTTTATCCAATGAGCCCTTTTTAAATGGCCTCAGAGAAGTCACCAGCTGTAATCACTCATAATCACTCACAAGAAGTTAAGAGGTCATGCTATGAAGCTCATGTCATTGACACAACTTTCTAAGTCTCCAAAATTGCTCATTCATGTTGCTGTATGTATATTTTTGACCCAGCTGATTTCGTCACATTTTCAGTTTACCCATAATAAAGTCATAAAAGAATCAAACTTCATGAATGTTTTTTTGTGACAAAGAAGGATCTGTTCCAATCACTATATCAGAGAAAAATCAGAGTTGTTGAAATAACTGGAAACTCAAGACAGCCATGACATTATGTTCTTTACAAGTGTATGTAAACTTTTGACCACCACTGTATATATATATACATATACGTACATATACATATATATATATATATATATATATACACATATACAATATACATATTCATATATACATATATAAAGGTGGAAAAAAAAAAAAAAAAAGGTGGAGACAGTGGCTGCGTGGTTAGAGCGTTCGCCCGCGGACCGGAAGGTCGTGGGTTCGCGTCCCACGGAGAGCACGTCTAGGGTCCTTGGAGAAGACACCTAACCCCCGCTTCTCCCACCATTGGCGCCGTTGAAGGGCAGCCTGCAGCGGTGTAAGGAGTGCAGCAAACAAATTTCCCCGGTGAGGGATGAATAGAGTAATTCATTTTCATTTTTTTTTTTTTAAAGACTGTCAGGAAGTGGACTCCGGAAACAGAGCGGGCCCTGCAGGACTGTCTCGGATCCACGGACTGGGATGCACTCTGCACACCTCATGGAGAAGACATTGATGGCATGACAGACTGCATTACAGAATACATTAAGTTCTGTGAGGAGTCTGTCATGCCCACCTGGACTGTTCGATGCTTCCCCAACAACAAACCCTGGATCCCCTGTGACCTAAAGACTCTCCTGAACAGAAAAAAATCAGCCTTCAGGTCTGGAGACCGGGAGGAGCTGAAGATGGTGCAGTATCAACTCCGAGACCAGCTGAGGAAGGGAAAAGATGCATATAAGAAGAAGCTGGAATCCAAACTACAGCAGGACAACATGAGGGCGGTGTGGTCTGGAATGAAAAAGATCACTGGATATGGGGGGAGAAGCAGACCCACTAGTGGTAGCAAAGACAGAGCTAATGACTTCAACATCTTCTTCAATAGGTTTAGCTCTACGAATGCCTCTACCTCTTCTTCCCTACCTTCAACACACCTGCTACCAGCATCTGCTCCTTCTCAGCTATTCAATGGACTAGTGCCTGAACCCCCCTACCCCCCCACCCGAATGTTTGACTGTGACCACATTTCAGGTGAAGAAACAGCTGGAGAAGCTAAACCAGCACAAAGCAGCCGGCCCGGATGGCATCAGCCCCCGTACCCTGAGGACCTGTGCGCTCCAGCTGTGTGGGGTTCTCCAGTGCCTGTTCAACCTGAGCCTCAGGCTGGAGAGGGTTCCGCTTCTCTGGAAGACATCGTGCCTGGTCCCTGTACCTAAGAAACCATCTTCATCTCACCTCAAGGATTTCCGTCCAGTTGCCCTCACATCTCATGTGATGAAGGTGCTGGAGAGGCTGGTGTTAGCTCACATGAGACCGCTGGTGAATTCTTCTCTGAACCCCCTGCAGTTTGCCTGCCGGCCGCACCTGGGTGTCGATGACGCAATCACCTTCTTTGATTTCTCTAGTGCCTTTAACACCATCCAGCCCTCATTACTGGGTGATAAGCTGCGGCTGATGGGTGCTGGTGCGTCCGCCGTCTAGGGACACGATTGAATGCCTTCTCCAGATACACAAAACACATGTAGACTGGTTGGGCAAACTCCCATGACCTCTCTAGGATCCTGAAGAGGGTATAGAGCTGTTCCGTAGTTCCACGTCCAGGACGGAAACCACACTGCTCCTCTTCAATCCGAGACTCGACAATCCGACGGACCATCCTTTCCAGTACTCCCGAATAGACCTTCCCAGGGAGGCTGAGGAGTGTGATCCCTCGGTAGTTGGAGCACACCCTCCGGTCCCCCTTCTTATAAAGACGGACCACCACCCCAGTCTGCCAATCCAGAGGCACTGTCCCCGATGTCCATGCAATGGTGCAAAGGCGTGTCAGCCAGGACAGCCCAACACCATCCAGAGCCCTTAGGAGCTCCGGGCGGATCTCATCCACCCCCGGAGCCCGGCCGCCGCGGCGCTCTTTGACCACCTCGGTGACCTCGGCATCAGAGATAGGAAGACCCATCCCGGATTCCAAAGACTCTACTTCCTCATCGGAAGACATGTTGGTGGAATTGAGGAGGTCTTCAAAGTATTCCTTCCACCGATCCAAAACGTCCAGGTCAGCAGCTCCCCATCCCCACTGTAAACGGTGTTGATGGTGCACTGCTTGCCCCTCCTGAGCCGCTGGATGGTGGACAAGAATTTTTTGGAAGCCATTCGGAAGTCGTTTTCCATGGTCTCAACCGAACTCCTCCCAAGCCTGGGCCTTTGCCTCAATGACCACCGAAGCTGCGTTCCGCTTCGCCCACTGATACCTGTCAGCTGCCTCAGGAGTCCCACAGGCCAAAAAGGCCCGGTAAGACTCTTTCTTCAGCTTGACGGCATCCCTCACCACCGGTGTCCACCAGCGAGTTCGGGCGTTGCCGCCACGACAGGCACAGATGACCTTGCGTCCACAGCTTTGGCTTGCCGCCTCGACAATAGAAGTGCGGAACAGAGTCCACTCTGACTCGATGTCCCCCCACCTCCTCCGGTACCCGTGAGAAGCTCTGCCGGAGGTGTGAGTTGAAACTCTCTCTGACGGAAGGATCTACCACACGTTCCCAGCAGACCCTCACAGATCGTTTGGGCCTGCCAAGTCTGACCGGCTTCCTCTCCCACCATCGAAGCCAACCCACGACCAGGTGGTGATCAGTTGACAGCTCCGCCCCTTTCTTCACCCGAGCGTCCAAGACATGCTGCCGTAAGTTTGATGAAACAACTATGAAGTTGATCATGGAACTGCGGCCTAGAGTGTCCTGGTGCCACGTGTGCATGTGGACACTCTTATGTTTGAACATGGTGTTCGCTACCGACAATCCATGACGAGCACAGAAGTCAAGCAGCAGAACACCACTCAGGTTTAGATCAGGGGGGCTGTTCCTCCCAATCACTCCCCTCCAGGTCTCACTGTCGTTGCCCACGTGACCATTGAAGTTCCCGAGGGGGACAATGGACAATGGGGGGTGCCCCTCCAATACTCCCCCCAAAGACTCCAAAAAGGGCGGGTAGTGTACACTGCCGTTCGGTGCATAGCAACAAACGACAGTGAGGACCCGTCCCCCCACCCGAAGGCGGAGGGAGGCAACCCTTTCGTTCACCGGGGAGAACTCCAACACACAGGAGCCGAGCTGGGGGGCAACAAGTATGCCCACTCCAGCCCGGCGCCTTTCACTAAGGGCAACTCCAGAATAGTACAGGGTCCAGCCCCTGTCAAGAGGCCTGGTTCCAGAGCCCAAGCTGTGCGTCGAGGAGAGTCCAACTATATCTAGCCGGAACTGCTCAATCTCGCGCACCAGCTCGGGCTCCTTCCCCGCCAGAGAAGTGACATTCCACGTCCCTAGAGCTAGCTTATGCATTTTAAGTATCTAGGATCAACAGTCCAGAGCAATGGAGAGTGTGGAAGAGAGGTGAAGAAGCGTGTTCAGGCAGGCTGAAACGGGTGGAGGAAAGTAGAGTATCAGGTGTAATGTGTGACAGAAGAGTTTCAGCTAGAATGAAAGGGAAAGTGTACAAAACCGTGGTGAGACCGGCCATGCTGTTTGGTCTACAAACAGTAGCACTGAAGAAAAGACAGGAAGCAGAGATGTTTGTAGCAGAGATGAAGATGCTAAGGATCTCTCTGGGAGTGACCAGGATGGACAGGATTAGAAATGAGTACATCAGGGGAACAGCACATGTTAGAGGTTTTGGGGATAAAGTTCGAGAGGCAAGACTGAGATGGTTTGGACATGTGCAGTGGAGAGAGAGTACATAGGAAGAAGGATGCTGGGTTTGGAACCACCAGGAAAGAGGACTAGAGGAAGGCCAAAGAGGAGGTTCATGGACGCAGTGAAGGAAGACATGAAGATAGTTGGTGTGACCAAAGAGGATACAGAACATAGGGTTAGATGGAAGAGGCTAACTTGCTGTGGCAACCCCTGAAGGGAAATGCCGAAAGAAGAAGAAGAGCTAGCTTATGCAGCCGAGAATCTGACCGCCAGGGTCCCCGCCGTTGGCTGCCACCCATCTCCTCCTTCACCCGACCCCTATGGCCCCTCCTGCAGGTGGTGAGTCCGCTGGAAGGGCAGCCCATGTCCCCTGTTCGGGCTGAGCCCGGCCACCAGGCGCTCGCTCTCGTGCCCCACCCTCGGGCCTGGCTCCAAGGGGAGGCCCCGGTGACCCGCGTCCAGGCAAGGGCAACTTGGCCATGTTTGATTTCTTCATAGGGGTTTTCGAGCCACGCTTTGTCTGGCCCCTCACCTAGGACCTGTTTGCCTTGGGTGACCCTACCAGGGGCATTAAGCCCCGGACAACATAGCTCCCAGGATCACTGGGGCACGCAAACTCCTCCACCGCGAAAAGGTGGCGTCTTAAGGAGGAGAAATGTTTGTATCTTATTTGCGGGGTGACTTTTGCGGTGGAGCAGCATTTCAAAGCATGCCATGGAAACTTTGATGCCAATTATCCCCCTGGCAGCACAATATGGACAGAAAAAGCCCAAGGTTTAAAGACAGTGTTAGATAAACAACGGATTTATTTTTTGAAGCGAGTGAAAAAGAAATTATCACAGAATGCAACTGAAGTTTCATTTAGAGCCGCGCATTTTTGATCTAAAAAAAAATTGAATGGGTAAGTTTTTAAAGAAGCCATGATGCTTGTTGCTAACATTTTATTAAAAGATGACAAACATGATCCCAAAGTCATGTCTGCACTTTGATGTCGAGCAAATACGATGACAAGACGAGAGTCATCTGTCTCAGAACTTGACAGAGCAGTTGGACCGGGATCTTGCTGCATGCAGGAGGTTTAGTAACCAGTGTGACGAGACGCTAGACAACACCAGCAAGGCTCAGTTGATGGTACTCACTCAAATGGTGTTTAAAGATTTTTCTACAAAAGAAGAACGCTTACACTCCTGCCACTGAAGACGACAACGCGGGGAGTTGACATATACACCCCAGTCAAAAGCTTATTTGCAGACAAAAAGGTGCCATTAAATAAGTTGGCTTTAATAACTACAGCCATGACGGGCTAGGATATGGGCTTCATTGCGCAATGCAAAAATGACCCAGACTTTCCAACATTTTTACACTACCTCTGCATCATTCATTAACAGGTAATTTGTGCAAACGTGACCAGCTTTGATTACATGATGATTCTGGTTGTAACGATTATAACCAGCATCCGCTCTAAATCTAAACAGCACAGGATGTTTAAAATGCTGCTGGATGAGATATCTGCTGAAAATGGCGACTCGATATTACCGTACATGCAGAAATAAGATGGCTCAGCAGAGGATGGATTCTGCAGAGTTTTTGTCAATTCGGGGTGAAATCAGAGAGTTTAAACATTCCAAGGGAGATAACTCATCGCTACAGGAGGATCCAAAATGGATACTTGATCTCACATTTTTAACTGATTTGACTGAAAAACTGAACCATCAGAATCGATAACTCCAAGGTACAGATAAAACTGTTGCTCACATGATCAGTGGAGTAAAAACATTTAAAGATAAGATGAACATTTTCAGCTATAAAGAAAAAAAATGCTTCATTTTCCTCATACGCAAGCAGTATTAAAAGACAATGTTTCTACATCTGCAACTTTGGATGAAGTTGTAACAAAGTGCTCCGAGGTCATAAAGAGATTAGGACAGGAATTTGAGGACAAGTTTTGTGACTTTGAGAAGCTTGAAACATGTGTATCATTTGTTAGAAATTCTTTCATGAATGTAGACATGACATCCACTGCCAAGCAGCTCAGTGCTTTGTTCAGTTTAAGTGCAAATGATTTAGAGATGGAAATTTTAACATACACCTTAAAGCCCATCACTTTACACCAAACTTTTGGTGCCTTGTGGACAAAGAGAAATACAGTTCAAAATATCTATAAGAATCAACCTTTTCCAACATGAACTTTATCAAAAACAAACACAGAACACGCCTGACTGATGCACATTTACAAGATCAACTACAAATTATTGTATCAAATTATTCATCAGATTATAACGCACTGGTGAGCAGCATTCAGGGCCAGGCCTATCCCCTTCCTAGAATATAAACTAATGAACCAGAGACATTTTTAATGTTTGAACAGCAACAATAATCATCAGAAAGATTGCACAAATTTTTGTTAAATATTCAGAAAGCGTTTGTTAGCTTGATCAGGTTTTCTTGGAAATGTTCGATTTACATTACAAACACAGTAAGTTTACCATTAACATTTTCAGTAAATAAATGTTTTATATTTACACATGTATTTCTGTTTATTATTATTGCTGTGCACATGACTGATTATTGTGGAAAATAATTATTATTAATTTGCTATAAATTCATTTCACAGATCCGTGTAGTCCCTCATTCATCCAGGAGTGATCCATAGTAGAAAAAGTTTCAAAAAAGTCTTCTGGACAGTTTAATTCTTCAACGAGACGTTTCGACTTCCATCTGGAAGTCGAAACTTTTTTGAAACTTTTTCTACTCATTTCACAGAGTTAGAATTACTAATATTTTAATATCTATTATAATATTTGGTATCCATGCAAGTTTGTTATTTGAGAAATTTTACCAAACAGTTGTTCCCCTTCATATGACTGTGCTCATAAAGTAGCCCTTGGCCTCAAAAAGATTGGTGATCCCTGCCTTAGAGTAAATATTCTTTTTGCTCGTAACTTGATTAGCGCAAGTTAACGGTAAGAAATTGCTCTTTTTACACAGAAATTAGGTTCGCGCCAAGCTAACAAGAAGCTTAGCTGTGACATCGTAGAAGCATTTGTGGTTTTGGTTTGAATAGCTTAAAGTAGTTATAGTTTTTATTTCATAGTTTGGTTAGAAACGTGTTAATGGATGTACTGATATTACGAATAATTTTAATTTAAATACAGTAGCTCGATTTGCAACAAGCAAGAAGTTTAGCACTGGTACCTTAGAGTAATCATAGTTTTTATATGGTAGCTCAGCAAGTGCAGAGCTAACTGGTAGCTTAGCTGTTAGCATCTTCCGACGAATAGCCACGCCTCTTTCTGGTGTCTCCAAGATGGATTCAAGTTTGTACTGGGGAATCTTTGAAGAATCGACTAGTGTCATTACTTCAGCGTCTGTTAGCATCTTAGGACCTCGCTGCAGGAAGAGAAAATAACAGAGTAGTTAGAAGTGTGGTAACCATTGGAACAATTAGGGTCCTATAGTTCAAATACCTACCCAGGGGTCTGAGAGGATGGACATGCAGTCGTCCATCGAGCGAGGAGGGGCAGAGTCTGTAGGAAGTTCTGCAATGGAAAAATTTATGTATGAACATTTAAAATGCAACAAAAAGTTGCATTTTTGGTTAGTAACAACAACAATAATGGCGAGTACCATTTACAGTTAATAATATTAGTATATTGTAATATAGAATTTGGCTAAATCTTACAATTTTTTTTGCTAATATTAGCATTTACAAAAAGACAGAAGAATGTATACTGTACAAACTATGACACTATGCAACCCACCTTTGGGTTTACTCTCCATCTCGCTGTCCTGGAGGGCAGAGTTATTGGCCTTGTTAGCTTGTGTTAGGTTAGCATCGCTCCGACAACAGTCATCTTTACTCTGGGCTTTCTGGGAAATTGGGCTCCGTAGTGATAGTGTGGATTCCGTCTCAGCTTGTTCGAAGAAAACATACTTCACAGCAAGGAGCAGCGCCAGGCCTAGCGTGATGACATGTTCCAGATCCATGCTATGGTTCGAAATGGTGGATTAGCAATTATAGTTAGCTTCGTTTACAAATAATTGATAGTCATTACCTATTATCAACCATTCGCTGCTGGATAGGCCGTTTATAAAAGGATGGATCAGCAATAAAAGTTAGCTTTTTAATATTTATGTATATTTGATTAACCACCTAATAGCTTGTTGTTTCTGGCTAATAGTTAGCCAGCTATTAGTGACTACTTTTTAACCACATGGTAGCTTCTGGTTTCTAGCTAAGGGTTCACAGCTATTGGCTAGCCACCTACTGCCTATTGTTTTCTGGCAAACAATTAACACTGTGCTTCTATTAGAAACTGTTAGAAACCTTTACCAGCTAACGGCTTGCTGCAACGGTTTAGCCACCTACTCGCTACTTGTTTCTAGTCAGCGTTGCCAGGTGGGAGGAGCTGGATTATCGTAATAATGAAGTAAAATTATCGTATTTTACAAAAAAATATCTTACACACATTAAAACCACGCCCATTGACAAAATAACACCCTTCACATTCTACATATAAATAGATACATATAAATACATATATGTAGAATATATGTAGAATATAAATTTATATACACTGTCTCCTAAGTCCCGCCCCTACTGATTTCTTTCTGGGTTTCCTAAACTCTTATTTCCCTGGTTATTTTTTTAGTTTTGCAGTTCTTTAAATTTTAGAAAAAGAATCCAAGGATTGGATTCTTGAGAAACCCAATCCTTGGACTCTTTCTGGGTTTAAGAAACCCAGAAAGAAATCAGTAGGGGCTGGACTTAGGAGACAGTATACGTATTTAAATTTATATTCTACATATATGTATTTATATAGATATATATGTATCTAAATACATATATATCTATATCATATACCATATATATACCATCGTTCCTGTCCCCAAGAAGCCCCGTATCACTGGACTTAATGACTACAGGCCTGTGGCGCTTACGTCTGTAGTCATGAAGTCATTCGAACGCCTGGTCCTCCCTCATCTCAAGCACTTCACCTCTCCCTCTCTGGACCCTCTGCAGTTTGCCTACAGAGCCAACAGGTCTGTAGACGACGCTATCAACCTGGCCCTCCACTTCACCCTGCAGCACCTGGACTCCCCGGGAACCTATGCTAGGATCCTGTTTGTGGACTTCAGCTCTGCATTCAACACCATCCTCCCTACCCTGCTTCAGGACAAGCTCTCCCAGCTCAACGTGCCTGACTCCACTTGCAGGTGGATTACTGACTTCCTGACAGACCGGAGGCAGTGCGTGCGGCTGGGGAAGAATGTCTCCACCTCTCGGGACTATCAACACAGGATCTCCACAGGGCTGTGTCCTCTCTCCCCTGCTCTTCTCCCTGTACACCAACTGCTGCACCTCCAGCCATGACTCTGTCAAACTGATCAAGTTTGCGGACGACACCACTCTCATTGGGCTCATCTCTGATGGTGATGAGTCGGCCTACAGGATGGAGGTAGACCGGCTGGTGTCCTGGTGCAGCAACAACAACCTGGAGCTCAACGCTCAGAAGACAGTGGAGATGATCGTGGACTTTAGGAAAGCTATAGCACCCATTACCCCCCTTGCACTGACAGACTCCCCCATCACCACTGTAGACTCTTTCCGCATCCTCGGCACTACCATCACACAGGACCTAAAGTGGGAGCCGTCCATCAGCTCCCTGATCAAAAAGGCCCAGCAGAGGATGTACTTTCTGCGGCAGTTGAAGAAAGCCAAGCTGCCCGCCCAGATGTTGGTGCAGTTTTACACAGCCATCATCGAGTCCATCCTCACCTCCTCCATCATCATGTGGTACGCTGGAGCCACAGCCAGGGACAAACACAGACTGCAGCGCATTGTGCGCTCTGCAGAGAAGGTGATCGGCTGCAGCCTTCCATCTCTCGAAGACCTGTACGTCTCCAGGACTCGGGGGTGTGCAGGTCGGATAGCAGCTGACCCTTCCCACCCTGGACATGGACTTTTTGAGCGACTCCACTCGGGCAGGAGGCTCCGGTCCATTCGGACCAGAACGTCCCGCCACAAAAACAGCTTCTTCCCTTCTGCCGTTAGTCTAATTAATACTTTATAACCTGAACCCCACATCTCTTAGTCACCTCCCTCTTGTCACTTTACTATCTTTATTATTTTTTATTATTTTCTATGACATTGCACTACTTTTCTTTTTCTTTCTGAGCACTCTGTTTTGTTAAAATTATTTTTATTTATTTTATTTTTATTATTTTTATCTTATATTATTGCACACCTGTATCAAAGCAAGTTCCTAGTCTCTGATATTCTTCATTGACATGGCAATAAGAGCATTCTGATTCTGATATACAGGCATGTGTGAAAATTAGGACACCCCATTAAATAATCATTTCTTTATTTAGAAATGGTTCACATACCAATATCCAGTCATGTTTATATGTATTTTTCAAAAAGAAAGTGATTTGATTGCAATTTAACAACAAAAATGAACATTGTTTGACAAATCCAAAAAAAGAAAAAAAAATAAAGTATGTATTTTAATGGAGGAAAAAGTTAGGACACCCTACCCCCTAATAGCTAGTGTTGTCTCCTTTGGCTCATATAACTTCAACAAGACGCTTTTTGTAGCCTTTTACCAGTCTCTGACATCGATCAGGAGAAAGTTTGGCCCACTCCTCAATGCAGAATTCTTTTAGCTGTGAGATGTTTGAGGGGTGTCTTGCACGTACAGCCCGTTTCAAGTCACCCCACAGCATTTCGATTGGATTAAGATGAGGGCTTTGACTTGGTCATTCCAGGACTCTCCACTTCTTCTTTTTTAGCCAGTCCTTGGTGGATTTGCTGGTATGCTTTGGGTCATTGTCTTGTTGCAGTATCCAGTTACGCTTCAGCTTTAATTTTTTGACAGATGGTTTCACATTTTCTTCAAGTACTCTCTGATACACAGTAGAATTCATGGTAGATTCTATGATGGTGAGCTGGCCAGGTCCTGCTGCAGCAAAGCAACCCCAAACCATGACACTGCCCCCTCCATGCTTTACAGTTGGTATGAGGTTCTTTTCTTGGAAGGCTGTATTTGGTTTACGCCAAACATATATGAATATTCTGGTGACCAAATAATTCAATTTTAGACTCATCTGTCCAAAGAACCTTATTCCAGAAGTCGTGGTCTTTGTCTATGTTCTCTCTGGCAAACTTCAGTCTGGCCTTGATGTTTTTTAGAGAGCAAAGGTTTCTTCCTTGCGCACCTCCCATGCAAGTCACACTTGTGCAGTCTCTTTCTGATCGTAGAGTCATGCACTTTCACATCGACAGTTGCCAGAACCTGCTGTAATTCCCTTGATGACACTTTAGGATTTTTCAGGACCTCTTTGAGCATCTTGCGCTCTGCTCTGGGGGTAAACTTGCCCGGACGGCCAGATCTTGGCATGGTGGCAGTTGTTTTAAATGTCCTCCACTTGTAAATAATTTTGCGAATGGTGGAATGGCTGATGTTAAATTCTTTTGAAATCTTTTAAAATCCTTTACCAGACTTGTAAGCGGCCACAATCTTCTTTCTGAGGGCATCAGGAAGCTCTTTAGACCTCACCATGGTGCTCACCTCAACATCTCAACTGTCAGGACCACACCAAACTAAATCTGAGGTTTAAAATAGGCAAGGCTCCATTCAAATGCTGGGTAACGATGTACTAATCATGTGCACCTGACGTGATGCACCTGTTTGGGATTTTCAACATTTTAAGAGGGATAATATAGGGGGTGTACTAATTTATTCCTCACCAGAAATTGCATTATTTTTTAATTAAATTTTACAGAAAGTTTTAAAAAGGCTTTTCTTATTTTTTTATTGTTTAGTTATATCACTTGGATCCTTGAGTTTAATTAAAATTGACATTAACTACCCATATGTCCAAATATAATTTAAAATACACAGGATTTCATAAGATGTCCTAATTTTTTCACATGCCTGTAGATATATATGTATGTACTGTATTTATATACCGTAAATTCCGGACTATAAGCCGCTACTTTTTCCCCAAACTTTCAACCCTGCGGCTTATTCAGTGATGCAGCCAATTTATGTAATTTTTCTAACGGCCGCCAGCGGCGCTCGAGTAGAAAAGGTAAGATTTAGACCGGTGGAATATATGCGTCGAGGAAGACTGCAACTTCTTGTCTTGTGCATAAATTAAATTAGCGTGAACATACCCTCATCATGGAAAATGCAAAAAGAAAGGCATATGACGCAGCTTTCAAGCTAAAAGCAATCGAGCAGTCCGATAAAGAAGGAAACAGAGCTGCTGCACGTAAACTTGGCATAAATGAATCGATGGTGAGACGCTGGAAACGGCAGCGGTAAGAACTGGAGAAATGTAAAAAGACGAAAAACAATCGCCACCGAAAAGAAAATTCTGGATTTCAAAGGAAGACCGTCGTGGTGTCTTAGATTTATGAAACAAAAAGGTCTGTCCGTCAGGAGACGGACAACTCTGTGTCAGCAACTCCCTCCCGACTACGAGGAATAAGTCGCAAATTTTCACAAATTCTTTCAAAAAAAGATAGCAGAGAATTCAATTGGACCAGAATTCTCTGCTACATACATGTATATACTACATGTATAATATGTATTTGCAACTGTATATTTTTCTAATGTATTTATTTGTATTTATTTTAGACATTTATTTTGATATGTTTTGCACGAGTGAATGAAAAAGTAGGGGCGGAACAAACGCGGGGTGACGGGTTTAAGTGGGGACCGGAAAAGGTGAGGGACAGTCAAAAAAAAGGTGAAGAGGGGGTAAAAAGTTGGTTAAAGAAAAACCTGCGGCGGTGTGTGAGAGAAGACAGAGGCTCCACCAGACCCTGTGGATTTTTTTTGCACGTTGGCACGGAGGAGTTTGACCTGAACTTTCTGCGAAAGATCAAAGTTATCGCTGACTCTGCGATAGATGAGGTGAGGCGGCGACCAGCCACCTGTTTGTGGACGCAGCGAACAATAGTGGATATATATTTTTCCCTCCCTTACCTTTGGAAATATACACTTTTTTTTTTCCCTTGGATTACTTTCAACGGGACCCGGACTCTGCAGGCCTGCATCAAACCTTAAGTATCATTTTCCGTTCATTTTGCCGGCTGTGATTTTTGGACTGAGGACTTTAATGAAGGACATTTAGTTTCATTTGCGGGACTTGAAGTCGGGTTTGGGTTAATTTTGTGTTTGTGTTACATGTTTTAATGTGGGCACATGCGGCTTATATACAGGTGCGGCTTGTGTATGCACAAAATCGGTTTTCCTCTTAAAATCTGGTGGGTGCGGCTTATAATCAGGTGCGCTCTATAAGCCGGAAATTACGGTACATCTCAGGTTTTTTTTTTATGTTAACCCCAACGTCTACATGATACAAAATCTAAGCGATGTGTAGTTTTAATCGCCTCAGTCAGTCTTTATAAACTGATGAATAACATTTTGGATGCTTTTAAGCACAAATACTTCATCCCTCACCACCACTACTATTTATGAATTAATCAGTTCAATTAGCTTTTTTCTAAAGATAAAATAGTGCATCACAGATCAAAATTATTTTGATAAAAATACCATCTACAACATGTTCAACAAAAACTTAAACAATGACTGCAGACTAAAAATAATAAAAAGATTTTTTTTTCTTTGCTGTTTTTTAAAACTGATAATTCAATCAAAAGTTCAGTGTTTCAGCATCAGAAGAACGCTTTGATTTCCGAGCCCACAACAAGTCTCAAACACGCAAATTGACGTCCCTGCTCTTTATACCTTTGTGGGCGGTGCTACTCGCCCCAATGTAAGCAATCGCTAGCCAGAATGATTGACTGGACCTATCAGCCAATCATTCATCTGTTCCTTTGTTTGATGCATTCAGGGTTCAGAAAAAGAAAAAAAAACTCAGACAAATAGTTGCGGCAGATGAAAACCATACACAGACAAGAAACG
Source organism: Neostethus bicornis (assembly GCA_902685375.1). Taxonomy (NCBI): domain Eukaryota; kingdom Metazoa; phylum Chordata; class Actinopteri; order Atheriniformes; family Phallostethidae; genus Neostethus; species Neostethus bicornis. Next base: position 877,574 of record CACRXE010000035.1, read on the forward strand.
TTCAAATTATCGTATTTTGAGCATTTTTTACAATTATTGACTGTACATCGTACGGAGGGCAAAAAAATTGTACAAATACGATAATTATCGAACACCTGGGAACGCTGTTTCTAGTTAACAATTAGCTGCTCACTGCTGGTTAGCACCATTATAGCTTCTGGGGTCTGGCAAACAGCTGGTGGCTAGTTTGCTACCTATATGCTAATGTTTTCATGCTAAGAGCTATTAATTAGCCTCCACCTCTCCAGCTCTTCCTCAACCAGTAGTAGCTACTGGTTTCTAGCTTTCTAACATGTGGACAGCGTTAACCTGAGTCAAGTTCCTAATATGTGGCTAACCAGTAGTTGCTTGCGTTCAGCCAGAAACCAATTGCTACTACATGGCTTTTAGTTAGCCATTGAGTAGCTACTACTTTCTGGCTAACATTTCTGTCCAATTGTGGCTACTGGTTAAAAATGCTATAATTAAAGTTAACAGCTAATGGCTATTGGTTCTATTGGTTAGTAGAAATTCACAACAATAAGTATTAGCATCATCATCCATCATGGGGCTATTCACCTGTTGAGTTGCAGTGGCCAGCTGGTGGTGTCCTTATGCTGCGCTAGTGGTCCTGCTGCTGTCTGGTTGTTTCCCAAATTATCATGTGTGAAGCGAGTGTGAGCATGGACCAGCGCCAACCCCAGAGACTGGACAAAAACAGGCTTATATTAGCATTCACAGCTAATAGCAACATTCCTTTTCAACAGTAGTATTTATAGTATATATATATATATATGTATATATATACATATATATATATGTATATATACATATATATATACATATATATATATGTATATATATACATATATATATATGTATATATACATATATATATACATATATATATATATATATGTATATATATATGTATATATATATATATATATATATATATACATACATGTATATATATATATATATATATATATATAAAACACTTATAATAACATTACTTGCTTATAACAACATTTCAGAGTAGTAATAGCATAGTCATAGCGATATAATTCATAATCAATTGAAGCAATTCAGGCTAATGGTAGCATTCCTGGGTAAAAGTAACATTTCCAGCTAACAATATCATTAGATTAGCTTCCTTCTGCTAATAATACTAACCATGATAATCTTGACTCTCTGGGTAACTGGGTTTGGTTTGTTGTCTTCTTCCTCGGCCAGAACATTAGCCAAATGGCTAAGCTGCCAGATTGGACGGCCTTCACGACTTTCCCTTGATAACTGCGAAAGATTTAAGGAAATGATTATACTAACAAAAATATTTCCAGGTGATAGTGATCATTCCAAGTTAACCCCCTAATAATTTGAGATATTTGTAGCATTTGTCTTTTCCTTTCGGCATTTCCTATCAGGGGTCGCCACAGCAAGTCAGTTTCTTCCATCTAACCCTATCTGCTGCATCCTCTTTAGTCACACCAACTATCTTCATGTCTTCCTTCACTGTATCCATGAACCTCCTCTTTGGTCTTCCTCTAGGCCTCTTTCCTGGTGGTTCCAAACCCAGCATCCTTCTTCCGATGTACTCGGTCTCTCTTTTCTGTTCATGTCCAAACCATCTCAGTCTGGCCTCTCTGACTTTAAAACCTCTAACATGTGCTGTTCCTCTGATATACTCATTTCTGATCCTGTCCATCCTGGTCACTCCCAGAGACATCCTCAGCATCTTCATCTCTGCTCCCTCCATCTCTGATTCCTATCTTTTTCTCAGTGCCACTGTCTCTAGACCAATCAGCATGGCCGGTCTCACCACGGTTTTGTACACTTTCCCTTTCATTCTAGCTGAAACTCTTCTGTCACAAATCACACCTGATACTTTCCTCCACCCGTTCCAGCCTGCCTGCACACGCTTCGTCACCTCTTTTCCACACTCTCCATTGCTCTGGACTGTTGATCCTAACTACTTAAAATCTTCCACCTTCTTTATCTCTTCTCCCTGTAACCTCACTTTTCCATTTGGATCCCTCTCATTCACACACATGTACTCTGTTTTACTCTGACTAATCTTCATTCCTCTTCTTTCTAGTGCAAACCTCCACCTCTCCAGCTTTTCCTCCACCTCTTCCCTCCTCTCACTACAGATCACAATGTCATCTGCAAACATCATTGTCCATGGGGATTCCTGTCTGACCTCGTCTGTCAGCCTGTCCATCACCACAGCAAACAGCAAAGGGCTCAAAGCAAATCCTTGGTGCAGTCCCACCCCCACACTGAATTCCTCTGTCTCACCTACAGCACACCTCACCACAGTCTTACAGCCCTCATACATGTCCTGAACCGCTCTAACATACCGTATTTTCTGCACTATAAGGCGCACCTAAAAACCTTAAATTTTCTCTAAAGTACACGGTGCGCGTTTTAAGCTGCATTTCAATTTTATGCTGCAAAAGTCTGGAACAAACTTCCTGAAGCCGTGAGACAGGCCTCTACTGTGACAATGTTTAAATCTAGGCTGAAAACACTTCTGTTTAACTGTGCTTTTTATTAATTGCTCTTTTTTTTAATCTGTTTTAATAATTTTATTTATTTAATTTTTAAACTTTTTGATTCTATGTTTTGTGATTTTAATGCATTCTTTTTCTTTTCTTTCTTGTGAAGCACCTTGAATTACATTTTGTATGAATTGTGCTATACAAATAAACTTGCCTTGCCTTAATCTGGAGCGCCTTATATATGGATTAATATTGAGCTACAACAGGTGTCGCAACTGCTGTAAGCAGCCGCCGACTCCATTTCCCCCCGTAGAAGAAGTAGTGCGCGGTGCATGCTGGGATATATGAAAGGGCGTCTCATTTCCATTTGTGTGTTTGCGTAAAGACCGGGAAATGGCTCCTACCAAGAGACACTGTTACACCGTAGAGTTTAAACTCAAGGTGATCGGTCACGCAGTAGAACACGGGAATAGAGCCACAGTCAGTGGTGAGATCGGGCCTAAAAAATCCAGCACGGGCCCGCGGGCTCGCGGTAAAAAAAAAAAAAACATTATTTATAAAAATTTATAAATTGGAACATTTTCAAGAACACGCTTTTTTAATAAAAAAAAAATCACACTATCGGACCCTAACACACTTGTCTGTGATGGCCTGCTTAGCCCGAAGAGAAGAGAAACAAATGATAAAATAGCGATCATCACTTTTGACAGTCTAGCTGTTTAAATGCCCGCTCAGCGACGAGGTGCCAGTCTTTTTGGTGTCGTATGAAAGCAATGCGCCACATTGACTACATTCAGCGAAGCCAACGCAAGTTTCTGTCGCATTTTGAACAATAAATTTGAATCTTTTCCACACCTCACTCCTCACTTCCTCACCTCACTGCGTGTTTGTCTCTTCAGTTCTCCTGCCTTTAGTTTATCCTTAACTTCTTACTCCTTCATATCGGGGATACCAGTTCAAAATAAATAAAATAAAGATATGCGCAGGGGAGGATTACCAAATTAAGAGGAGGCGTTCACGTGCGCAGAGCATGAGCTGGCTCTGCGGATCCTGTTTAGTAGTAAAATATTACTTCTCTGTTTTATCCAAATTATTAATTTTATAAGAAGTATTTATTATTTTAGTACCCACACCTCGTTTTAGTTTACATTTTATAAACATAGATTTATCAAAAAAAAAAAAAAAAGTCAGCGAGAGAGAAGCCCGAACCCGACCCGAAGTAATGATTAACATTTTTAGGCCCGACCCGAATTTTGGGTCGGGCTTAAGATCTTACCTCTGGCCGCAGCGACAGAGTTTAATATCAATGAATCAATGGTGAGGAAGTGGAGGAAGCAAGAGGATGCGCTGCAAGACTAAACAGAGTACCGCGGAACAAAGCGAGATGGCCACAGTTAGAGGACAAAGTTGAACAGCCTTTACTGTAGCGCCTTATAATGCGGTGCGCCTTATATATGGAAAAAGTTTTTAAAATAGTCATTTATTGATGGTGCGCCTTATAATGCAGTGCGCCTTATAGGGCGGAAAATACGGTACTTCTCTGTCACACCAGACTTCCTCACACGATACCATAGTTCTTCCCTGGGTACCCTGTCATACGCTTTCTCTAGATCTACAAAGACACAGTGCAGCTCCCTCTGACCTTCTCTGTACTTCTCTATCAGCATCATAAAGTCAAATACTGCATCTGTAGTGCTCTTTTTAGGCATAAAACCATACTGCTGCTCACAAATTTGTACTTCAGACTAGGGCTGAAACAGTTAATCGATTTAATCGATTATAATCGATTATCAAAATAGTTGTCGACGAATTTGGTCATCGATTAATCGTCTAAAAAAGTTTTTGCTGTCAACTGCACTTCAATTGGTCTCCATGTGGGGCAATAGAGAGCAAATTGACGATGCGCGCTACCAAAATAGGAGGAGAAGAAGATAGCAGCCAATCATTGGCCTTCATTTCACCCCGCCTCACGTGATCAGGCAGATTCAACAAGATGGGGGAAAGAAAAACAAAAACAAAATTCTCAAAAGTTTGGATCATTTTCCGCTAAATTTGAAAAAGACTCGCGTTAATATGCAAAGTTTGTGAAATGAACACTTTTTGGCACGCAAGCATAACGACGCTGCACAAACATCTGAAAAAAAAACATGTCGGACTCGAAGCGGGAGACGGCAAACCGTAGCGATACACAACGTTATTTCTAATAAAAACAATTTTACAGGTCGCTAAATACACTTTTTATTGTCTGCAGAAAAACCAAAAACAACCCAACATGGACTTTTTGCTGTGGAAAACGGTTGCACTCCGCAGCAGAGCGCTTCTCTCAGGGACTCTTATTTTGGAAATGATCACGTCTGATATGAGGCCGCTGTCAGTAGGAAGACGAGGGGTTAAAAAAAAAAAAAAAAAGATCGCTAAATTCAACCCAGGATACAAGACCCCCTCCTCTACACTGCAAAGCACATTTTTTCCCACAAATAAATGAGTGCTGTTATAGTTGGGCACCCCTTTACCGATTAGTAGATCTGTGTTTATGATATTATAAGTGGTAAAGATGGTCATTTTATTTATTAAAGTTACTATTTTTACAGTAGAGATGGTGTTTTTTTTGTTGTTTTTTTTGTGCTAATACTTCACAACTTGAATGTTTTTGTATATTTTTTTCTCATGTTAATCTGGGGCCTTTTTTTTTTTGTACGATACTTCTGAACAAGGTTAAATTTGTGAATCCAGAAGTGTTAAAGGTTTCTTGTTTTCAAATGTGATCCAACAGTTTACATTTGATGTTTTATTAGCCAGAACTACTAAAGCACATTTAATGCGTGCTTATTATTTACTTTTACTGTATACAGTAAGTGGATTTATTATTTTCTAGAAATGATAACATTCTGCCTCTTTATTTGACAGAAAGATTAACATTTGCTGTTACTGTAATAAACCCAACGTGTTGTTTAAGTGGTTATAAGTTGTGTTTTACACAATTACATTCTATTATATGCCGAAAAAGTAATATTTATTAAATTAAAATTTTTATCCGATTAATCGAGTAATCGACCCAATAATCGACAGATTAATCGATTACCAAAATAATCGTTAGTTGCAGCCCTACTTCAGACCTTAGCCTACCTTCGACAACTTTTTCCCATAACTTCATTGTTTGATTGATCAGTTTTATTCCTCTGTAGTTACCACAACTCTGCACATCTCCCTTGTTCTTAAAAACAGGAACCAGCACACTTCTCCTCCATTCATCAGACATCTTCTCACGTTCTAATATTCTGTTAAACAGCCTAGTCAGAAACTCTACTGCCACCTCACCTAAGCATTTCCATACTTCTACAGGGATATCATCAGGACCCAGAGACTTTGCACTCTTCATCCTCTTCAGTGCCCTCTTTATTTCTACCTTACTAATCCTAGCCACTTTCCGCTCCACTATGGTAACGTTTTCTACTCTTTGTTCTCTTTCATTTTCTTCATTCATCAACTCTTCGAAGTACTCTTTCCATCTTCCCATCACATTACTGGTATCTGTCAAAAGACATCCATTCCTGTCTTTAATCACCCTAACTTGTTGCACATCCTTCCCATCTTTGTCTCTCTGTCTTACCAACCTGTATAGGTCCATCTCTCCCTTCTTGCTGTTCAGCCTAGCGTATAGGTCATCATGGGCTACTTGTTTTGCCTTTGCCACCTCTACTTTAACCTTATGCTGTAACTCCTGTCTACTCTCCTGTACTCCTGTCTACTCTCCTCAGTCCTCTCAGTGTCCCACTTTTTCTTAGCCAGCCTCTTTCTTTTGATACAATCCTGCACCTCCTCATTCCACCACCAACTATTTGTAGCATTACTCTCTAATATGCATTTCTAGTTACTTGTCGCATTTCTAGCAAATATTGGAATTGTCAGCTGGTTATCGCATTTTTGTCAAATATTCACATTTTCTCGAACAGATCGCCAGTCTGTTGCGGAGCCACACACACATTCCTAAGGGTAATTTCGTAGCCCCATCAGTCAATCAACCCAACAGCCATGGTTTTGGAGGGTGGGAGCCTCTGGCCTGTAATGACCCAGGATAGGATATGTGGTTCAGAAGATGAATGAATAAATAAATGAATGAATGATATTTGCATATCCAAACAATTGTAAAATTTTTGCCTAGTTTTTGCTTTAGCATTTCAGGCTAATAATTGGATTTCTGGCTAACTTGTGGTAGTACTTGTACATATGGTTAAAAATATTTTCCAGCTAATTGTAGCCACACTCTTCAGCTCATCCAGGAGAATCCAAAGGTAACCCCTGGCCAGTTGTGAGACAGTCTCTCCAGCGGGTCTGGCTCTGGGTTTCCTCCTGGTGGGACGTGCCCGAAACACCTAACAAGCGAGGCATTCGGGAGGCAAAGAGTGGTCAGTTGCTCGGACCACTCCTTCTGGCTTCTTTTAACCTGGAGGAGCAACGTCTCTACTCCAAGCTCCTCCCTCTATCTCTGATTGAGAGCCCAGCCACCCTGCAGAGGAAGATTATTTCACCCGCTTGGATCCATGATCTTGTTCTTTCAATCACCCCCTACAACTGGTGACCATAGGTGGGGGTTGGAACATGTATTGACTGGTAAATCAAAAGCTCTGCTTTTGCCTTTTCATCACGACGCATATCGCATCTTAATTATTGCAGACGCTGCACCACCCATCTGTTGATCTCCTACCTCATCTTTTCCCCACTTGTGAACAAGACCCCAAGATACATGAACTACTCCACTTGGAGAAGGAAATCAGATTATAACAGCTAGCTGAACATGCTATCTCTCAGTAAGTTTCCACAACTGTTTTCCCTTCCAATCTTTTATGTAAAATTATGCATTTTTCTTACCTCCAGAACTAGTGAAACACACGCTGGGAAAAACGTCATGAAGACAAAGTAGTTGGCTAACACTGACATACATCCAAAGCAGCACATGATCTCCAACTGAGGAACACCTAAAGAACATATCAACATCATTAGCATATTAGCCACACAGATTGACAGATGATGTTGTAATTCAATGTTTTTACCTGACATAGTTCCGACTCCAATAACCAAACACTCTACAAGAGCATCTAAAGTGAAGGTTGGACCCAGGATGGCCATTCCCTGCGAGATGTTTTCCCTAACCTCCTCCTGAAAACACAACCGACGTTAAGCCTGGAAACACTGTGTTAACACCATCAGCTAATATTAGCTGTAAAATGCTACAAGTAGCAGGCTAGGCTAACATTCTGAAAATCGAATATTAGCAAGAAGTTAGCTGGAGTAGATAATATTAATAGAAAGTGTTACTTTTAGCAAGAAATGCTAATTTCAGCTTGAAATGATAGTGTACCTGTGAGTTGGAGCTAAGCGCGAACTTTGCTAATGTGCAGGCTTTGGAGAGATCGATTAGCAACAGAAAAAACGGCAACGCTTCACTGGAAAGAAAAGAAGAAAAAAATCACACACACATTTAAAACACAAACAAAAAGCTAAAAAAAATTTTTTAAAAAGTCAAAAGGCATAAATGTCAAAACTTGTGAAAAAAAACACCTAAAAAATGCCAAAGAAAAGATGGAAAAGCTAAAAAAAAATGTTTAAAGCACACAGACGAAAAGACTAAAAATAGAAAAAAAAAAGCACAAACCAGCTAAAAAACCTGAAAGACTGATGAAAAAGCTAAAACATGCTGATGTACGGTTAAAGAACACAGTAAAATTGTTGTATTATTGTTGTACATTTTGCTTTAATTTATCACTCTAACTGCTCAGAACTTGTACTGTAACAAAAGGAATGTCCCCTCAGTGATTAATAACGTATCCTGACTGATTCTGAAAACAAAGGCAAAAAGGCTGAAAAATACAAAAAGAATAGGTGAAAAATGCAGAAAAACAAACCTTTATAAGCTTTAATAACAAAAACCCAAAATAAAAAATATGCAGAAATACAAATTAAAATACACTGACAAAAAAAAAAATCTAAAAACATTCTTTAAACAAAAACAATCTAAAAAAGCAGATAAAAAAGTTAGAAATTGTAGACTAAAATATTCCAAGAACAATGCTAAGGAGCTTAGAACAAAAAAAATTCTAAAAAAAAAAAAAAAAAAAAAAGAAAGAAGGAGCTAAAATACATTTTAAAAGGCAAGTCCGTGTAGTCCCTCATTCATCCAGGAGTGATCCATAGTTGAAAAAGTTTCAAAAAAGTCTTCTGGACAGTTCAGTTCTATAAACAGATCCAGTTTTCAGTCCATTTCATTCAGATTGAAAATGATTTCCGGATGGAAGTCGAAACGTCTCGTTCAAGAACTGAACTGTCCAGAAGACTTTTTTAAAACTTTTTCTACTATTTTAAAAGGCAAAAAAAAAAAAAAAATCAGAAAAATGCGGAAAATCAATATAAAATATACTGACAAAAAGCTACAACATAGTGATAATAATTTCAGCAAAAATGTATTAAAAACATAGAAATAAAACCAGAAACCCCCCCAAAAAAGCTAGAAAAAACCACAAAGTTAAAAAATTGAAAAACAAAAAGATTAAAAAAAAAAAAAACAAAAAACAAAAATACCGATTTTTTCAATAAAGTCATCTTTTACATATTTCAGTTCCCATGCGGGCAGCACGGTGGCACAGTGGGTAGCACAGTGGCCTCACAGCAAGAAGGTCGTGGGTTCGAGTCCCGGGTGGGGACGAGGCTTAGAACGCTGTCCTTTCTGTGTGGAGTTTGCATGTTCTCCCCGTGTTTGCGTGGGTTTCCTCCCACCCTCCAAAGACATGCATGCTAGGTTGATTGGCCGGTGCCAAATTGTCCCTTGGACTAAATGTGTGTGTGGATGGTTGCATGTGTGTGGCCCCGCGACCGACTGGCGACCTGTTCGGGGTGTACCCTGCCCTTCGCCTTAAATTGCCGGGATGAGCTCTGGCACCCCCCGCAGCCCCGAAAGGGATAGACGGATAAGAAGATGACTGACTGACTGACAGTTCCTATGCATAAAAAGTGACCTAATTGAATCTCATTTAACTGTCACTGACTCGCTTTCAAACCAAAATATTTTCAGGTATTTCAAAGCCTAAGCAATAAAATCAAACTTTCAACAAAAAATTTGTCTGACAAAAACTATTAACGTCCTCTTAGATAGTGAATGATTACACAGCTAATCTGTTCGCTTTGATCAGATTATATATTCAGATTGTAACTTACTGTAAACCAGTTAGCTCCTTCCCAAAGAAGTGAATGACGACAGAGCTGAAAACAAAGCTGGAAAATACTGTAAACAAACCTGCTATACCTGCAATAAAAAAAAAGAAAAATCTGACGTTATATTTGACACATGTGTCTAAACATACTAATCTAATGCCACACTAACCCAGAATGTATTTAGAACCCAGGTGTAGGAGATTCTTAAACTGGAAGTAGATGTAGATGATAGCCATACAGCGCGTGATGGTTAAGATTATAATATCACTGCTGTGAATTTCCTGTGGGAACAAAAGGATAAAAATCAGTACCAACTATAGATAAACTGGTTCAGGTTTGCAATTTTGGGCATGCAGAGACATTGTGTTCCAACGCTTTGGTGTGGACTTATTCTTGTAATTCGCTTGTAAGTGTCCGATAGCTCCAAGCAGTTTAAGTGAGTGCTTCAAACAGCTTCTGAGCAGCTGCCTCGGGAGGTGGTGCTGAGTTGTGTGGAGCTAGACAGTCGCTAGGTGGACCTCACACACGAGGAACCAAATGCGGGTCACTATGACAATGATGTTTGAAAGCTCCCTTCGATCATAACAAGATCTTAAACTGACCACTAAAAGCTCTTTTAGCATATTTTAGAATTTTCTTAGCATTTAACTGTTTTTTGCAGGTCTTTAGCTTGTTTTAACTCAAAATAAAAGTCATTCAAACATCTACCAGTTTTGGATGAACTTCAGTAAAGGTCACACATTTTCGTGAATGCAATACCGCCTGAACCGTGCAAAGGATTTTAAGGAAACCGACTTTAGTTGCTTGGTGCCAATTATTGATGAACTCATTAAGTTATCAAATTTATATGGCATTTGGAGGCACGTCGTTCAAAGCCTTTGCATGGATTTAAACCAACAGTTTTCTCACCTCTTCTTGCTTCTTGAGGCAGTCGTTCCAAGTGCAAACTTGGCCAGCTGAGACCATGGTGTTCATAGACATGAGGCAGATGGTGAGAGCCAAAGTGCTCAGGATTACTTCCCAGGGATGGGAGGCCACCAGGAGGCCATGGAACCTAAAGAGGCGAGCCAACATTCTGCCTCACCTGAACACACAAATATCACACACTAATCCAACTCAATCTCATTATTTAAAGAACTACAGACAATAATCCCGCTCATTCCCGCGAGACTTGCTCTTAAAAGCCGATAAAATAAAATAAGATTGACTTTTTTTTGCCCAAGGGGTGATATTAATTAGTAATAAACTTTAATAACGTAATATATATACATTTATAACGCGATATTTTAATAATGTTAATCACCCAAGTGGGTTTTTTATAAGAAAGATGATCGGAGAAATGAAATGATTTTTAAATAACTACAAAATTCATTGAATTATTTCTGTTATTTCAATAACAAACTATATTGACATTAAAACTGAGACAAACTTAAAACAAGATGGTTTCGCTTTGCTTTGGTTTCATTTTACTCACCGTTTGTGTAGTTTTTATAGCAAATAGAAGCGTGTTTTGACTCTCCACGTCGGATTCATCATAACATTTGTAATAACAAGAAGAATCCAACATGGCGCGACCGGAAGCTGTGACCTGGTTCACGGATGACACCACATGACGTCACAGCAAAGGGGTGGGGCGAATCTTTTTGCCGCCTTCCTCAAACTATAAAAAATGAAAAATCTTTAAAAAGTTTGTAGTAAATATAGAAGAAAATGCAATATTAAATATTTAAAAAAGAACAGTTTTTTAAATCTATCTATCTAAACTAACATTTCTCATTCTCATCCTTTATTTTTACAAACTAAGTTGCAGTTTGATTTTGATTTAATCCAAAACTGGCTGATAAATAATCAACCTCTTTTAAAAATATGAAAAAAAAATTGCTGTTTACTTTTTGGTACTCATCAGAAATGACTTAACTTCTCTGATCTTAGAATAAAGTTTATTAATGGTTCCCTGATGCTAAATACTGACCGTGTTAAATATCTTGGTCTCTGGCTGGACTCTGAGCTTAATTTTAAACCTCACATTGATCATATTATTAAAAGAACATATGCCACATTAAGTCCTCTTTTTCGATCTTCTAATTGTTTTACATTTGATGTTAAAAAAAGAATAATTACCCAGTTAGTTTTACCAATTATTGATTATGCTGATACAATATATCAAAACACATATGCCTCATACCTGAAACCATTGAATGTTCTCTTCAATACTCTTTGCAGATTTATTTTAAATTGTCCTTATCTAACTCATCATTGTTTTTTATTTGATCAACTTAACAGGTTACAGCGTTCCCAGAGGCGTCAACTACACTGGATTCAACTCATTTTTAAATTTAATTATTTTTCTTGTCCCTATTATCTGAAGCAATTTTAGTTCCAGTAGCCTCTTCATTCTCACTTAGGAGAACTCACTGTCTCACCTTTTCAGTTCCACACATTCACAAAGAAGTCGGTCGTAGAGCATTTCAACACAAAGCTCCCTCAGACTGGAATAAGTTGCCCACCACGTTAAGATCCATGACATCATTAATTAAATCATCTCTATTATTCACATATTTGAAAACCTCCTGTCATTGTCTTTTTTTTTTTTTTATCATACCCTTATTTTAACTTTATAGTTACATTGAAAATGTTTATTTTGTGATTTGTGTACATGTACATATTAAGCAAACTTACTTGTGTTAGATTGAGTGTCCTTATATTGACTGTTTATTTTATAATTGTGATTGTCTATATGTGTATTTGTATACATGTTTGTTTATATTTATATTCTAATTTATTTTCTTTCTCTTTATGACCTATTAGTATCTGGTGTGAAGTTGAAAGTTTGGAGTGAGTTTGTTTGTTTGTGTTTGTGGGTTTTTGTTTGTTTGTTTATTTTATTTGTTAAACTATTCTGTAATGTTGTTTTTTTGTTGTTTTGTGTACCCTCTTGAAAATGAGATGTAATGGGCATTCCACTAATAAATGAACTAACTAATAAACTTGATTAAACTGGCTTTGCATCTGGGTCCTACTCACCACCTCAAACACCATCATGACATTAAGCCTTTTTTCCCCTAGCGTTTAGTTGTCTTTATCACTGTCTACATGTTTTTTTTTATTAGTATTTTTCTAGCATGTTTTAGACCTTACCAGTAATAATAATGATGCATTGAACTTATACAGCGCTTTTCTTAACACTCAAAGACGCTTTACATATGCATTATTCATTCACTCCATACAATATTTCACACACACACATTCATTCCTGATGATGGGAGCTACCAAGTAACCAGTAACATCTCTGTCTCGCTATCTCTGTCTGACATAACAACCAACCATGGGACGCTAGTGAGATCCCACCATGTGGACCTTTCTTAAAAGGACGAGTCTTCTCGGTTCTTTTTTTGGCCTGGAGAAGAGGAACGGTCAGAAAAAGATCATTCAGTCCCTCCTTCCTGACAATAACACCACTATTACAGACTCTGGTGGGATCAGAACATAAGCTTCCGGATTCTACCAGCACCTGTTTACGTCTGAACTGCAACAGGTCAGTGTAATGAGGTGGTGTTTCCTAAAAGGACTGCCTGAGGTCAGCAGGGAGCAGAACCGCAGTCTGTTAGCCTCCGTTACTCTGACCGAACTGACCGTGGCCCTGGGGAGGATGGAGACTGAGAGAGCTTCAGGTATTGACGGCCTGAAGAAAATCTGGCTGTTGGTCGCACCACTACGGTAATTGTGCACATGGCACATTGTGCCAAAGGCAGCTCAGTGGACACGGTCAATGTGGAGTTTTATAAGGCTGAGTGTTCTGAAAATCAATAGGGGTTTGGGTGCACCGTTCACTGTGAGGAGAAATATCAGGCAGGGCTGCTCCTTGTCAGGGATGGCCATTGAGCCTTTTATACGGCGGCTCGGGTTAGGCTTGCGGGGGGTAAGTCTACCTAGATCCTTCCCCGGTCAAGGTGTCAGCTTACGCTGATGATGTCATGATCCTTGTGAACGATCAGAGGGACGTGGACATGTTGGCTGACACTGTGACTCGGTTTGGACAAACGTCAGGTGCCAAGGTGAACTAGGCAAAGACTGAGGCCCTAGTTTTTGGGGATATCCGGCTGCCAGGGCGACGTAAATGAGGTTCTGAGGGTTTTTAGTATTTGGGTGTTTTTCTGGGCAAAGACCGTCTCCAGAAGAACTAGTCCCAGGCAGAGGAGAAAACGCCTCTTTCCCTTCTATCCACTGTCCAGAGAATGATTGTAGATTTTTTTTGGGACAGGCTCCTCTGAGTCCCTCAGTCAGTGTTTTTCCTTCCGATGATGTGGCGAGGCAGGGCGTTGTCCACTTGGCCAGTCGTGGAGCTTCCTTTAGGCTACAGTTCATTCAAAGATTAGTTTCAGGTCTTGAAGATCTGCCTTAGAGACTGTTAACAGTGTCCATACTGGAGAGAGTGAGTCGGTGGGGCTTCTCTCTCTTCCTCACAGACTGTTGCTTGGACTCTCTTACTGGGTTCCATCAGAGCGTTCTATAAGTCTGGAGGATGCCCAGAGGCAGAGACAGGCAAACACATCTCTGCACTGGATCTTAGAAGAGCCCCTGGTCTATCCTGAGAGTGTGGGGTCAGCTCTATGGAAGCGCTGTACTGGCAGTAGGGATGGGTATCGATAAGGATTTATCAATACTAGTCCTCTTATCGATACCGCTTAACGATCCAGGTCTTTAACAAATCTCTTATTTATATTTTTAGAAATAAAAAAAAAAACACAAAACAGACAAATAATTATTATGAACATAAAAACTTTAGGTTGGATCTCGGTGGAACTCAAATACTCAAACACTTAAATAAAATAAAAATGGATACTTCAAAATAAATCTAAACTGGACTGAAATAAAAACAAAAAAAAATGTCAACGTTAGAAAAAGAAATAAATATTATTTTGGTTGTTAAGTTTAACAGCAGCAAATTTTTTTGGGTTTTTTTTGCCAACAGTAAAAATGTGCACATTTTCTTATTAAAAATATAAAAACAGTGCAAAACAAAATAGTGCAAACACAGCAGTGGCAGGACCAAGATTTATGTTATGTTCAAACGGTTTGACACCTGTTGCATTGGACTCGGAGCCACTTTGAGTTCTACTAACATTTGACAAAGTGGCTGGAACAGGATCAGATGGATGGCATGCTTTGGTAACCTCTAGATTAGACCGATAGAATGACGCTAGATTTAAAACAAGCGCTAAATGTTACATCAAGAGAGTTAAATTTAAATCTAGGTCTGAAATCTAGTGTGATAGCACTTAAAAACGTGCATTTATCGGCGCTAGGTTTGAAATCTAAACGCATGATGTAACATTTTGCTTGTTTTAACATCTAAATAAAAAATGCAGGGAAAATAAACCAATAACAAGGTTTATTTATTTAAATTTTTCAAGTTCGGCGGGCCAGATTAAAACATTTAACGGGCCGAATGTGCCTTGTGGGCTATAGTTTGCCCAGACGCTGCTTCAACACACTCGTCGAACACAATGCATATTTCAGTCTGAATGCCGTGGATTTTGGCAACATGTTTGGGCAAATTGCTTGTGGTTCCACCTTCACATGAAAGCACTTTATTCCACTTCAGTTAACATGCGTTGTTCATCGATTTTGGTCAAATAAGGCCGAACTCGAGATCGCTTTGCACGTTCTGCCATCACTCCTCCCTCAGCTTCAAAATGGAGCTTTGTGCAGCGAGTCCTAGACTGCGTGCGCAAACAAACAGATTCGTTTGGACTAACGCTCATCGATACCGGTGAAATGACGGCCGCGGAGCCAGTTCCGCAAAAAAAAATGGTTCTCGATACACATTCCTAATTGGCAGGGAGGTTAACAACTGTCAGATACGTAACTGTTGGACTGGACCAACTCTGCCCTGACCCACAAAGGCGCTCTGGTGACTCAACTGGGTCTGAGGGCAGCTCGGATTCTGGAGCGGCACCTCACGCACTGAAAGGAACATCTCACTCAGCAGGAGTTGAGTCTGTTACAGAGCTATAGCTCAGGCTCTCTCCGGCCTGACCCCACAGGCCCCTTCCTACCATTATCATCAGTTCTGACCTTAAACACTCCTCTGGGCCCCTGCTGACCAATCCTGTTTCTGACTCTCTGGACACACCCTGAGGAAAAACCCTCTATAGACTAATGGTCCGGACTCTGAACCACCAGAGCCTGAGTGGCTGCACGGACCCCATGTGGAGGGATTATCTGGGTCTGGATCCTGACTTGTGCCCAGCAAGGTCCTTCCTATCCAAGCAGGGGGACTTGCAGAGGAGGCTGCTGCATGGAGCAGTGGCCGTGAATTCGTTTGCACATAATTTAAAAAGTTCCGTGGATGAGGAGTATATATGCTGTGGGGAGAGAGAGACTATTTTTTTACTGTTTTTTGGGAGTGCGATCAGCTCACATGGGTGTTTGA
Organism: Neostethus bicornis; assembly: GCA_902685375.1. Lineage (NCBI taxonomy): Eukaryota > Metazoa > Chordata > Actinopteri > Atheriniformes > Phallostethidae > Neostethus > Neostethus bicornis. The sequence goes on from CACRXE010000035.1 coordinate 893,699, forward strand.
CCTGTTGAGGGGGGGTTCAAGGCTCTCGGGGCGTGTTTTGTTGCACAGGTGTTCGAGTCAGCAGCCGGAGGACGGGTGTGTCCTGAACTTTCTCCTGAGTAAGGCTAAAATGACCCGATACATAAAATATGTATGTGAACAGGAGTGTGCAGAGTGAGAGGAGTTTGTGTGCGAGGGAGGTGTTTAAGAGAATGGTGGAGGCACGGCTCAGGTTGGAGTTTGGAATGTTCTGGATGCAGTGGCGGTCCGTGCATTTCCCACCTAGGCCTTCGGTGATGTGCTACTTTGTCCGACTTGAATAAATACCCCTCAAATACCATCATTAATGACACCACGGCTGGAGAAATCATATACAGAAACAGACGTAGGCACTACTGGGCGTTGCATCACCTTAATTGTGTACAACAGGGGTTCCCAACCTTTTCTGCGCCACAGACCGGTTTAGTGTCTGACAATATTTTCACAGACTGTCTTAAGGTGATGAGACCAGCCTGAAAAAAATGGCTTTTTAAAATCAATAATAATAAACTTAAATGCACTTTGTCTTCATGAGAAAATGTATTAGCAGCGTCTTTATAAAGTGGAAACATTCTCTCTGCTCGAACGCACTCTTGTTGCCATGGTAACGATAAACATGTACCTTCAAAATGAAATACATCACAAAAACAAAGTGAGTACAAATAACAGTTCTGTGCGGCCCGGTACCACATAACCCGCGGCCCTGTACTAGTCCGCAGCCCGGTGGTTGGGGACCACTGGTGTAAAACACAGGCTATTTTCAAGAGCATTTAAACATCAATAAACCCGCGTAAAACAAAATATAAAAATAAATTGCTTGCACTCACCAATGTGTCCCCCAAAACACAAATCCATTCTCCTTTCTTTCCTCAAGAAGACGTGAACGATTCGGTTTTACAGTTTGTTTGTGCGTTTAAGTTTGAACAATAAATCCTTTTCTATCGACATGTGGAGGCCAATGGAAAAGACTGCGGAAATTTTCTCCGGTATGTCTAAAAGTGCTGAGAGTCGAGAAGGTAGAGATACAGTCATTTTTCGTGGTCTTGAAATTGATTCTGCCATTCTGAAACCCTTCTGCCATTGTTGGTGAAAAAAACCGAATAGATATTTCAGATTTTTCTGTTAAATGTTCTGGGTCTGGCTCTAGTGAAACATGCTGAGGGTTGCTTCCGCTTACGTCAAGTGAGTATCCAATCACAAGACGCATACATATCACGCGTACATGTCACGTTCAGCACCTTCGCGAAGGCGTAAACGTCAACAACTCGTGACCTGATTGGCTGTCAGAAACTACAGGGGTCCGTTCACTATGAACTGCGCAGAGCCCGCATTCCTCGATGTGAAGGCCTGGGCAGATTTCATACAGCCTAGCGACACCAGCGAGCTGAATTCTGATTGGATAAAAACTTTAACCTAACATTACAACACTGGAAGCAGTATAACCAAATGGATATAATATGACATGAAGAAAACAGAATATGGAGAATAATTATATATTTATTTAGGAAAAATACATTTAAAATGAAATTGACTTTTATTATAATTATGATAATGATGTCTGGTTAAGTTAGGCCAGCAGAGAAGGCTCTGCTGGCTCTGACCAACCGCCACTGTCTGGATGAGACTTGGAGGGTTTTGAGGACCTGTGGAGGTGTGGTGGGGTTTTAGTCACTATGAAAGAGGGGAATCTTACACAGGGATATTCCTTTTCTGTTGTGTGTGGGATTGTATTGAATGTGTGAATTGTGTTATTTGTGTTCATACATTCTTCTTTTTTTCTTGTTTTTGTTCTTTTTGAATCTGCCAAAAAAAAAACGTGTTTTTGGGCTGGTGAGGTGTTTTGGGCACGTCCCACCGGGAGGAGACCGAGAGGCAGACCCCGGGCCTGCTGAAGAGACTATGTCTCACAGCTGGACAGGGAACGACTTGGGATCCATCTGGGTGAGCTGGAGGATGCAGCCGGGGTGAGAGAAGCCTGGGCTTCCGTCTGAGGCTGTTGCCTCAGATGAGCGGAAGACGACGGAATGAAACAAATAAAATTGAATTGTTGATAGTGTCATTTGTTTTGGTTTTTGTATAAGTGTGTTAATATTGGACGATGCACGAGGTGTTGCAGGTTGTGACATGTTTCATGGACAAATTAAGGTCTTTTAGAATTTAAAAGTTTTCTGTCTGTCTTTCTCTTCTGCTTGTTTGGGAGCAGGAGGAAGTTTGCAGTGTTTTACTCATGACACAGGCACTTTTAAAAATGTATTTTACTAGAAGGATAAGCCCCTTGAGATGAGACATCTCGTTTTTGAGGGGGTCCTCAACCTATCACACATGTTTTTGGAGAGTGGGACAAATCCCATGCATACAGACAAAGAACATGCAAACTCCACACAGAAAGGCCAGTGTTTTAAACCTTGTCCCCCACTCGGGATTTGAACCCATGACTTTCTTGCCTTGAGGCCACTATGCTAACACCTCTGCCACGATGCACTGACCTCTCTCGTATTCTAAATGACTTCAGTCTTTGTATCTACTGTCATCGGTTGCCAACACCGGCGTCATGGCCGGATCGGCCGGCACTACTAGAGACTATGAGCAGCTGACTCGGCGTCACGCTGTCAAATTGGTGCCTACAGTGGAGGACGCTGCGCTCGCAGTGGGCAAAGAAGTTGGTTGCGACCACATCATGGTCCAGGTCCCGGATGAAGGGCTTGATTGTGCATTTCGTATCCAGCACGGAGAAGGTGGCCGAGGCGGCGGAAAAGGACATGGTGATCTACGGCACTCTAACATCTATGCTACCTCTGGTGTGTCCAGCCAGACGGATTGTTATCTCGAACGCACCGCCGTTTTTGCGCAACGAGACTCTTACTACAGATCTGTCCCGATTCGGCCGCCTAGTTGAGGATGATATCTCTGGGGTGTAAATTTCTGTTGCTTGAGCACGTCATCTGTCACCGTGTAGGTCCGGACCTGCCGTGCGCCGCCGCCCTGTGCACTGACGCACCGTGTTATGTTGCTGGCGCGGAGGAGGTTACGAAATTGTCCACCGACCCTGCTGTTCCTTCTCCTCCCGCGGTTTCATCTTTGCACCTGAGGATACCAGGTCTAAACCTGCACCTGACATCGTGGCCCCTGCAGTGGAGTGCGCCGAGGAGGGTCTGTCTGCACCTGGCGCGGCCGCTGAGTGCTTGGACTCGGGCTCTGCCTCTCAGATCCAGATGGAGGGGGTTTCTATTGATGAGGACTGCTTGAGCGATTCCAACCTCTCATCCTTTTGGGATGTGGAGATCCCTGTTTCGTCTTAAAAGAGAAAAATGGACGTTTCTCAGCACTGCGATGCCCCCCAAAAATTAACGAGGAGTTCCAGCAGCATGGCTAAATGGGCTAACAGTTCGGGGGTGAGTGAGCAGCTTTACTCTGTGACAGACATACAGAAGTTTTTGAGAGCTATGAAAGGTGCATGACATGTAAATGTGGTGGATTATTTCCCAAATTTGAAATTGTTTGAAGACTCAGACCGGTGTTCTATCGAGATCTGCGACCTCATCGAGGTCTGTGACTGGTTGCAGATCTCGATAGATCAGAGTTCTGAAAACTAACCCTAATGCTAATTCCAGAAGAAGTATGGCAGGTCGCAGATCTCGATGGTTTGATCACCTGGAAGGGAGGGGGAGAGTTCTGGGCACGCGCAGAGGCGCAAAGTCGCAGATCTCGTCAGGACAACTGGGCAACTCACTCGTGCCTCTTCTGCAGAATGTTTGCTCACTGACCAAAAACTTTACCGCTTAAAGAAGTTTCTGAGCACAGTTACAGGCCAAGTGGCTAGTCAGGACTAATGTGTGTATTATGGGAGTCGTCATGTGTTTGATGTATTTTGTGTGTCTCTTTTCCTTCATCAAATGTGACTGGGGCTAAGAATAGATCCAAGATGAAAAAACTGGACATAGTTTTCCTGCAGGAGACTCACAGCACTCCTGACTTAGAGGCTGAGTGGGGCAGGGAGTGGGCTGGTCAGGTGTATTTTAGCCATGGCTCGTCCATCAGCCCTGGGGTGGCACTCTTGTTCTCCAGTTCTTTTCTGCCAGTCTCTGTGGAGGTGGAGGAGGTGGTGCGGAGGAGAGTTTTGAAAGTTAGGGCTCGGTTTTAGAACACTTTTTTGTTCTCATCTGTGTGTATCTGCCCGGCTTTAGCCTCTCTAGACCAGCGTGTACGAGAGTGCAGTGACAGTGGGGAATACCTGTTTGTGGTTGGGGATTTTAACAGTACTTTGGAGCCACATCTGGACAGGAACCATGCTGAGCTTCATCCTGCCTCTGCTCTGAGACTGAAGGAGCTCGTGCAGAGCCACGATCTGCAGGATGTGTGGAGAGCTCATCACCCTACGGTTAGGCAGTACACCTGGTCCCACTGCAAGAATAATTCCCTCTGATTGGCTCGTCTGGACAGGCTGTACTGTTTCACACATCACATGAATATCTGCACATCGTCTGACATCAGCCCTGTCGGGCTCTCAGATCATCACCTGGTTACTTGTACAGCTCTCATTTTCAATGTCAGGGTTCGCAGCGCCTATTGGCACTTTAACACCTCACTGCTGCAGGACAAAGTTTTTCTCTGTGCTTTCAGAGAATTCTATAAGTCACACAAACTTTGTAAAACTGATTTTAGTAGTCTTTCATGGTGGTGGGATTACGGTAAGGTCCAGATCAAACAGCTGTGTCAGCAGTACACTCGCGGTGTCACGAGCGACAGGGCCCGACTGGTGAGAGAACTGGAGCTGCAGGTAGTGGAGCTGCAGTATTCGGTGGACTCTATTGGGGACGGGGGACATTTACGATCCCTCAGTTCTACGCGTTCGGCTTTAGCCAACCTGCTGTGTACCGCCACCCAGAGGGCGCTAGTGAGATCCTGCCATGTTGAGCTCTCCCAAATGGATGCCCCTTCCCGGTTCTTTTTTGGCCTGGAGAAGAGGAACGGCCAGAAGAAAATCATTTAGTCCCTTCGTCCTGGCGGTAACACATTCATCACGAACTCTGATCAGATCAGATTGTGTGCCACAGGTTTCTACAAATGCCTGTTTACATCTGGACTGGAACAACAACAGGACAGCGAAGTGAGGAGGGGTTTCCTGGAGGGACTGCCTCAGGTCAGCAGGGGGGAGAACCGCTGTCTGTCTGCCCCGGTTACTCTGTCCAACCTGACCACAGCCCTGGGGGAGGTGAAGACTGGGAAGCTCCTGGCATCGACGACCTCCAAGTGGAGTTTTATAAGGCTGGCGGCGATCACAGAGACTCTGGAGAGCGGTCGCCTACCTTTGAGTTGCCGCAGAGCGAGCTGATTTTACTGCCTAAGAAGGGAGACTTGCAACTGCTTCAGAACTGGAGAACCCTCTCGCTGCTCTGCACAAACTATAAGATCTTGTCCAAAGTTCTGGTCTCCTGTCTTTGTCACTTCATGGCTTCTGTGATCCAAATGGACCAGACCTACTGCATGCCGGCAGGCTAATAAGAGATAACATCACACTGATCCAGGACATTTTGGAGGCTCTGGCTCGTTGGCCATCGACCTCGGTCTGATTTCAGTAGATCAGGAAAAGGCCTTCGACCGGGCTAAACACCAGTACCTGTGGCATGCCTTGGGTGCGTTCGGGTTCGACCCTGGGTTCATAGGCCATGTCTGGACTCTGTTCATTGGCGTTGTGAGTATTCTGAAGGTCCATGGGGGTTTGGGTACGCCGTTCTCTGTGGGGAGGAGCATCAGGAAGGGCTGCTCCTTGTTGAGATGTTGTACTCTTTGGCCATTGAGCCTTTTTTACGGCGGCTTCGGTCAGGTTTGTGGGGCATCAGCCTACCCAGATGTCCATCCCTGTTCAGGGTGTCAGTCTACGCTGACGACGTCATCATCCTTGTGACCATTCAGGGAGACATGGACGTGTTGGCTGACATTATGACTCTATTTGGACAGATATCAGGTACCAAGGTGAACTGGGCAAAGAGTGAGGCCCTTGTTTTTGTGAATGGGCTGGGAGATATCCAGCTGCCAGGGGTACTTGAGTGGGGTTCTGGGGGTTTTAAGTATTTGGGTGTTTTTCTGGTCAGAGACAGTCTCTGAAGGATCCCCTGGTCTACCCTCAATGGGCGGGGCCTGCTCTACGGGAACGTTGTATCGGCGGAAGGCTTACAACCGTCAGCATACTGTTGGACTGGAGCGACTGTACCCTCACTCTGGTGGCTCGTCTGGGCATAAGGTCGACTCGGACTCTAGAGCGGCTCCTCGCCCACTGAAAGGAGCGTCTCTCTCAGCAGGAGTGCGGTTTGTTACGGGACTATGGCTCAGGTTCTCTCCTCCCTTACCCCACCGGCCCTTTCCCCATCGTTGTCTCAGTTCTGACCTCCAAGACTCCTCTGGGCCCCTGCTGACCAATCCTGTTTCTGTCTCTTTTGACTCGGCCTTGGGAAAGATTCTCTATAGGCTATTGGTTCAGGCTTTGAACCACCAGAAACTGAACGACCGCACACACACCGTGTGGAAAGCTCATCTGGGTCTGGATCCTGTCCTGTGCCCGGCTTGGTCCTTCCTATAAAAGTCCCCCCTTAGTAAGAGGCAGGGAGACTTGCAGTGGAGGCTGCTGCACGGAGCAGTGGCCGTAAATTCATTTTTACATTGTGGAAGCGGTCGGGTACTCTCGCTGTAGTGGGAGGAGGGGGCGTGTCCTGAACTTTCTTTTGGGTCAAGCTAAAATAGCTGTGTATGTGAGCAGGAGAAGGATGGTTCAGACTGGGACAGTTTTGTTTGTGAGGGAGGTGTTTGGGAGGATGGGGAAGGCACGGCTCAGGTTGGAGTTTGGAGTGTTTCAGATGACTTGGAGGGTTTTGAGGAGCTGTGGGGGTATGAAAGGGGCTTTGGCCACTGTGAAAAAGGGGGATCTTGCTGTTGGATCTATATTTGTGTGAGGGTCGGTGGGGAAAAGGGGTCTTTTTTTATGTGTCATGTAAATAGTGTTAATAGTAAAGTGTATGTGTTGTAAATGTTGTTCATTGTGTGACTATTGTGTGGTTTTCTGGTGTAAATAGTGTGAATAGGTTCAATGATGTCGTGTATTTTGGGGTTTGTGTGTCTCATGAGGTGTTGCAAGTTGTAGAATGTTTTTTACAGGCAAATAAAGGTCTGTTAAAAATCAAAAATCTCTGTCTGTCTGTCTCTCTCTCTGTCTGACTCTCTCTCTCTCTTTCTCTCTCTCTCTCTCTCTCTCTCTCTCTCTCTCTCTCTCTCTCTCTCTCTCTCTCACACACACACACACACACACACACACACACACACACACACACACACACACACACACAAAGCAACTCATTGATGGAATGCGCGTGCGCAAAACCGGTTGGTTGACTTTTTATGTCCGCGGTCACGCGCAGCTTTTCAAAAAGGCGCAGATGACTTCTGAGCGCGAGCTTTTCATTAAAACCTCATCGCGAGCTTCACCTGCGCACCGGAAAACAACGAAGAAACAGAACCAAGTATAAGAGATTAAACTATTTCAACCGGACAACGGAACCAAATCGGAACCTGTTACCATTTTTATCTTTTTTTTTCTTTTTTAGAGTGAAACTTGAATTTTTTTCTCTTTTGTGATGAACCAAACTTAGAGCCTCCATCTGAGAGTCTATTCAGGTGAGTTCATGGAAAAAGACTGAAAATTAATGAAAAGTTTTTATTAGAAGTTTTTATAAATTTAAACAAAGATCTTACATTTCTTGAGATGTCTCACTTTGACGCAAATGTAGCTGTCTTAAAATAAAAGGAAAATGGCTGACTAATTTAATGAATTGATTAGAGTGGGAGTTGCTTTTGACGTCTAATTTCTTACAAAGATACCATATCAGTGTCACAAGGCTTTAATTAGGAGTTCTACAGATCTTGATTTGAACTCTGCATAATTTAAATTTCTCTAAAACAATGTTGGAAATTGTAAAAAAAATAGTCTAAAAGACCAACAAGTCATGTTCGAAAACAGCTAAACAAGCCAAAGGGACAGCTAAAAACAGCTAAATGAACAGTTAAACTATTGCTCAGCATAATAAAAGACAAACATGCTATCAGATGAATAAGCAACTTAAAAGTGCTAAAGACGCTACTATAAAGCTGAAATGGGATGCAAGGCAGTTCAAATGTATTAAATTACCACTAAATATTCCAAAAAAAAGAAGAAGCTAAAAACACCCCAAACATGATGAAAGATGTCTAAAACACGCATTTAAGGCTACAATGAAACCAATATGGTTAAATCATGCTGAAATTCATCTAATCCAGCTAGAACACAGGTGTCCAACTCTGGTCCTCGAGGGTCGGTGTCCTGAAGGTTTTCATGTGTTCTTCCATCTTCACACCTGATCCAGGTTATTGAGTCAATGTGACTAACTTCATTGGCTGTTGATTTCACTTTCTGTGGATCAGTTGTATTGAATCAGGAACACAATGAAAACCTTCAGGACACCGGCCCTTGAGGACTGGAGTTTGACACCCCTGAAACATGCTAACAGTAGCCACTAAACTTCACCCTCTAAAACACAGGTGTCAAACTTTGGTACTGGCACTGTCGCCATGTGTACAATAATTAGCGTATTTGTACGTTAATTTTATCCTCCGTACTATGTACGATCAATGCTCCCAAAAAGAACCAAATATACCGTAATTGGACCTTTCCGTCAATGTGTGGCTGTTATCAGCCTGTTGTATCAGAGTTTAATAGTTATCAAACCTGAAGACTTTTATCTGACAAGATTGTCTGAAAATGCAGCTAAAAATGTTTTTCTAAATGTGAGCTATTGGTAAAGTGCGTTTGCCTCAAAACGACAGCCATGATTGGCTGAATAGTCCAGCCTTTTGAGTGTGGAAAGTTGTATTGAACCAGGAACATAATAAAACTGTAAGGTCACCAACCCTGCAGGACCGGAATTTGACAATCCCTCTCTAAATAATTAGCTTCATAAGTCAGCCATTATGTTTGATTTACTCTTGTGAATTTGTGTCAGAGTGAACTCTTTAGCATATTGTTGATTGGTATTTAGCGCTCTAGTTGTCTGTTAGCAACATTTAGTCTTTTTATTAGTATTTAGTTGTCTTTAAACATTCCCAAACCACAAATACAATTTGAAAGAAACTACCCACAACTATTCAGTACTAACAACATACATAACTCTGTATATCTATATAACTCTATATATGTACATAACTCTGTATATCTATATAACTCTATATATGTACATAACTCTGTATATCTATATAACTCTATATATGTACATAACTCTGTATATCTATATAACTCTATATATGTACATAACTCTATATATCTATATAACTCTATATATGTACATAACTCTGTATATCTATATAACTCTATATATGTACATAACTCTGTATATCTATATAACTCTATATATGTACATAACTCTGTATATCTATATAACTCTATATATGTACATAACTCTGTATATCTATATAACTCTATATATGTACATAACTCTGTATATCTATATAACTCTATATATGTACATAACTCTGTATATCTATATAACTCTATATATGTACATAACTCTGTATATCTATATAACTCTATATATGTACATAACTCTGTATATCTATATAACTCTATATATGTACATAACTCTATATATCTATATAACTCTATATATGTACATAACTCTATATACCTAGATGAACTGATTAGGTTTATAAGGTTGGAAAAGGTTGGAAAAGGTCACAAAGGTCGGGGTGACAATTTCTTTTCAACAGGAAATATCTAGAGAAGGGATTTTAATGTAACTGCCCACCGTTACTTTTTTCTGCATCGTCTAGATCAGTGTTTTTTTAACCAGTGTTCAGCGGCATACTACTGTACTGTGAGAGATCATCAGGTGTGCCGTAGGAAAGGATCCTATTTAACCTCAAATGGTAGATCAGGATCTACTGGTAGCTCCCAGAGATTGTTTTTTTTTTTTTTTTTTTTTACACATGTGTTTATGTTTATCTGCATGAAATCTTGTTATTTTGTTTAGAGACAGACAGGGCAGTCCTGTAACCATAGCAACCCACACTTCTTTGTTGTTTTTTTTTGCATGCTGGTGTCCATCCCTCCCAAAAACTACCCCACCTAGTGGATTGTATTTTTTACATGTTTTTGAAACAATATAGAAAATCTAGGTTTCGTTTTAAAGCAAAAAAAAAATTTGCAGATTCTAATTACTTTGTAAACGTCACATTTTCTGCTAGATATTAAAGAGGAAAACGTTTCTGTTGCATTCTGGGTAAATCCTCTGATTGTCTGGAACTAAACATGTTAATGAGGCAAACAAGGTGCAAAACTTTCAAACGTGCACATTATGACACATGGTTGCAGAAGAAACTGCTTTTGATTAAGTAATTATTTATTCATTGATTCATTCGTCTTCTGAACCGCTTATTCCCTGATGAGCCCATCCCGGCTGATTCCAGGTGAGGGTCAGGGTACACCCTGCACAGGTCGCCAGTCTGTCACAGGGCCACACACACACACACACACACACACACACACACACACACACACACACACACACACAAACACACACTCATTCCTAGGGGCAATTTCATGGCAGCCAATTAAAACCTAACATGTATGTTTTAAGAGTGTGGGGTGAAACCAGAGAAAACCCACACATACACGGAAAGAACATGCAAACTCCATACAGATAGGCCAGTGTTCCGAGCCTCGCCCCCACCTGGTATTCAAACCCCTGTCTTGTTGCCACAGTGCTAGCCACTACACTCATGTAGTGGGTACATATAAAGTAATTAAATCATTTAAATTCAAGCATATTTTGTCACAATTAGAAACTGTAAATAATATAATCAGCATCCACAATCTTTATATGTAAATATGTTCATTTTCTTAATGTTTCTAAAATTGTTGGCCAAACTTTTTAACTTGTAAATGTCATTAGTGTCAGTATTGGTTGGTGATGACTCAAGATTTTTTTTTATGGAAAAATTTGCCTTGACATAAAAAAAGGTTGAAAAACACTGCTCTAGATTAATGTCCCGTGCTGATTGGCTAAATATTGGCTTCCTTTTTTTTTTTTTAAAAAAAACGGTCTACTTCCTCCACTACTTCCTCTTTGGTGACATCCTGCTTTTTTAAGAAGTAAATTTATTTAGGCTTTTTTTCCCCACAAAGTACCAAGCTTTCTACGTAGTAAATGTGGACTTAAATATAGTTTAGAATGAGTTTAGTGTTTTATTGCTACAATAAAAGGTTAAAGTTCAGTTAAAAGAAATGATCTAGAAGGTGTGGAGAGAACGTGACGTGAACCTCAGTGAAAAGGTGAGGCTGATCATGAGGGGGGATGGTGGAAGCTGTTTTTCAGCATTTTTTGCATATTCTAGCTGTCATTTAGCATATTTTATCTGATTTTGGTTTAGTTTTCTTTCTTTATTGTGCTTGTCTGTGTTTTAGCCAGTAATGTGATGGAAAGAGAACTTTGAAAAGCAAATGAGAGAGAAGAAAGAGTGGAAAGGCTTTTGGTTCTGGTGACATACCTGTTGAGGTACGGAAGTGTTGAGGTGAGATAGCAGTAGAGTTTCTGACTGGCCTTTTTAACAAGATTCTGTTCAGGATTTCTTTTGGACTGACCAAGATGGACAGGATCAGGAATGAGGACATCAGAGAAACAGCATGCGTAAGAGATTTTTGAGATAAAGTCAGCGAGGCCAGACTGAAAAAAAAAAAAAAGAGAGGCAAGGATGCTGAATTTGGAACTGCTAGGCAGGCGACTGGAGGAAGATTAAAGTAAAAGTTTACGGTTGTAATGAAGAAGGACATGAAGAGTAATGTCTAAACAATTAGATGGAAAAAACTGACTTGATGTGGCGCTCTCAGGGTGAAAAAGTTGAAAGAAGAGGAATAAGTTGTCTTTTAGCATGTTTAGCGGCCTTTTAGGACATTTCAAACTTCCTTCACCTTATTTTATTATTAGCCTATTGAAACCATCTCTCAGCTTTTCTTAAGAGTGTTTTGACTGTTTTTTATTATGTTTTAGTCAAATTTTAGCATGTTTTAGCTGCTTTTTTTTTTTTTAGCAAGTGGTAGACTAGGGTTGGCAAAGCTTCTATTAATGGGCCCCAAATGGTTATAAAATGTGATGAAAGAGCTGGGGAGGGGTGCATGTGGGGTTTGGTAAAACCCTTCATAAGAAAAAATTATACATGAAGAAAACACTTGCTTTATTTTAAATTAAGATTAAGAATACATTTTTTTGTCCCACAGTGGGGAAATTTAAAAGAATGTCTCATTTTCTTTTCTTTGATTAGCTTTGGTGAACATCAATCTCACCCTTGTTTCCCTGTCTGGACTCTGTTGTCATACCTCGCAAATAAAATCCAATAAAATACGATTTACACAACAAAATGTTGATGTGTTCACGTGCTCTCAAAAAATAAAACAAAACATTTTTTGACTACAAAATTCAAACGAACACTACTTTATCTTAGTAAAAAACAACCTGCAAGCTCACATTTTCCTACACCATGTGAATGATGGCCTACTGTTCTGTAACAGTAAATGTGTCCAAAAAGTTTCCTACAGAGGGTAATTACAATTTTTTCCCCCCTAAGATTTAATAAGTTTACCAGGCCAGCTTAGTAGGGCTACATGTGACCCTCAAGCTGTTGTTTGCTCATCCCTGGTCTAGACTGAATAAAACAGACATCAAAAAAACAAAAAGACATAGACTAATGCAAAAAGACATCAATGTACTGTAAACAATAAAGCTGGTAAAATTGTACAAAAAAAAAAAAAAAGATCCGCATCAAAGGTGATGAACGTTACTATGAGAAATCATTGCGTAGTAAGAAATTGGTCTCACAACCGAAACACAACACCTACATCTAGCCATTTGTGACCAAATTGGTCTTTTCATGTCCTATCAACTTCAAGACAACATTATTATTTTCAAGGGGGCAATTTGCTTAAACAGCATCAAAACACATGCCCGGTACAGGTTTCGTGGGTCAGTAAATGTTTGATGGCTATTTACCTACATGTCCGGACAATACCATGAAGGTGCTTTTTATTTCTAAGTGAAAGTGAATCGAACCAACAAATAAAAGCGAAAGCAAAAACACATTTAATAAAATATTGTCGTAAAAGTGCTGTCAACATTAAGATGTCTCAGTTTCCTTTTGAATACGCTCTTTTTTTCTTTCACAAATATTCCTCTTTTTAAACCCAAAACTTTTGATTTTGGTGATTCATTTCTTGTTTCTTTTAGATCAACAGAATGAATGTAGAGGGCAAGAAAGATGAGACCAAGAAAGAAGATATTTCCATCCATCTTGTCCCTGCTGGCATTAAGCATCCTTCTTCTTCTGAGCATCAAATACACCATCTATGATTCTGAACACCTCACGCCAGCATCTGTTCACCAAGCGATCCATCGCTATGCCATCAACTGCGCTGCCATCTACGATCAGGACCCGGTGGAGGTGGGCAAATCCCTGGTCATCAGGAAGAAACCAAAATTGGAAGACAAGGATGAAAGTTTAATAAATCTCACTGGAAACTGCTCCACTTTCCTGAAAATTCGAGGTTATGATGATGTTTGTGTGTCTGAAGAAGAAAAGACTTTTCCTCTCGCTTATTCTTTAGTGGTCCATAAATATGCCTGGATGGTTGAGAGACTAATCAGGGCTGCTTACTCACCAAACAACATCTACTGTATTCATTATGATCAAAAGTCCTCTGCTCAGTTCATCTCTGCTATGGAAGGTTTAGCGAAATGCATTCCTAATGTCTTTATCGCTAGCAAGCGTGAATCAGTTTTCTATGCTAGCATTAGCCGACTTAAAGCTGACCTCAACTGCCTTTCTGACTTGATGGCATCTTCAGTCCGGTGGAAATACGTCATCAACTTGTGCGGTCAGGATTTCCCCCTCAAATCCAACATGGAGCTAATTGCGGAGCTAAAAGCACTAAATGGTTCCAACATGCTAGAAACTAGCCGTCCATCAGAGTTGAAGAAGCAAAGATTCTCCTTCCATTATGAGTTAAAAGACGCTAGCTTTGAGTACCAAAAATTGCCCGTAAAAACCGATGAGAAGAAGCCACTGCCTCCACATGGCATTGAGATGTTCATTGGAAATGCTTACTTTGTTTTATCCCGGCAATTTATTGAGTATTTATACTCCTCACCCATTATGAAGGACTTCTTAGATTGGTCTGAGGACACTTACTCGCCAGATGAGCATTTCTGGGCGACTCTTGTACGAGTTCCTGGTGTTCCTGGAGAAGTCCCTCGAGATCAGGCGGATATCACAGACCTGATGAGCAAAACCAGGCTAGTGAAATGGCACTACCTTGAAGAAAACCTTTACCCTCCATGCACAGGGGAACACGTGCGTAGTGTTTGTATCTTTGGTGCAGCTGAAATGAATTGGCTCCTCAACTATGGGCATTGGTTCGCTAACAAATTTGACCCTAAAGTGGATCCAATTCTTATCCAGTGCCTTGAAGAGAAACTAGAAGACAAGCGCAGAAAGTTACAATCTAGAACTTCTTTGGTGTGTGGCTAATTTAAGCTAAGCATTTTCCCTTGCCTTTCAGCGTGCAATTTCAGAATCAAAGTCTTCAGGCACTAAAGAATGTTTGATCTTCACATCTAGAAGTATCTATTTGCTCATCAAAATGATTTAATTGATATCTTTCATAAAAAAAAAAAAAAGCTTTCCAAGATTAAAAAGAGTCTTTGGACATTTAGAAATCATTGATCTACACTCTGAATATCATGTTCTGAGCCCGTTTTTCTTATGTTTGAGTAGGACGAGGAATCTTCTTAGTTTGAATTTGCGAGAAGTCCTCATACACTAATGTTATTTTTGTTTCACGTGGATACAAATATCTAAATGTCCGCCAAAGTTGTTTACTTGGTACTTGTTGCAAGTTGCAAAAGTGTCCTTGTTTGTTTGGATATTGATTTACATGCTCAGTATCTCTCTGGAAGGTACTAGGTCTCCACTCACTAAAGTTGTTTACTGGATACTTTAAGAAAACAAAAGCCTTCAAACATGGAAATTCACCAACAAAATTTGACCCGTAGTTGATTCCATTCTTATCCAGTGCCTTAAAGCGAAACTCGATGACATGTTCAAGAAGTAATACTCAAGAACTTCTTTGATGTGAGGCAAATTTAAACTAAACAGAACTTTTTTCCTAACGTTTCAGTAGGATGTCTAGAATCTTTTAAACTCAGACTTGCAAGAAGTCCTCGGGCACTGAAAAATCTTTGGTCTACATTACTGGATGTATACAAATGTTCACTAAAGTTGTTTATTTGAGACTTTAAGATCAAAATAACTGAATTTATGGACAATTAGAAGCTCTGGTTAGGGTTTTACAACTAGTTTCTTCTAGTTAAGATCAGGCTTTCTTGAAGGTCTACTTAGACTAAAGATTCTACAAGATCTGCATTAGAGGTCCAACAAAGTTTCTGTTTTAGGGTTTTACAAAGTATAAATCAAGGGTTCCACAAGGTCTGTAATAAGGAGTTCCACAAATCTAGAAGTATCTACATGTGCACCAAAGTTGTTTACTCACAGCTTTAAGAAGAATAAGTCCAAGATGGAAACAAAGTCTTGGGACATTCATATGAATCAATAAGACCATTGAGAATGATTTTTGGACATCAAACATTTTTTGTTAGTTATTTGATCCCATGTAGAAAAATTTGCGTGTCCAGCAAAGTTGTTTATGTTTCTATTTAAAGTGCCTTTTATTGTCTTTTATCTGCTGCTTTTTCTATTGTATTTAGACCACCATGAATGTAGCTTACTGGTTAAATCGCAGTTTACCTCCTTTTTAATGAATGACAACCAAAAACACACCAGTTTGTGCCTTTTAAAAAGATTACCAATCATGTTTTTATGACACATTTTGTGAAAAAAGGAATGATCTTACTTATGCACGGTTATCGGGTACAAAAGGGAAAAACAAAAGCTGTGATTTTTACTTTTTCTAACCTGTTTTTTGGGGAGACAGGGCTGCGGGGGGTGGGGGTGGGTAATTATGAAAAGTAATTTTTTCATTTGTGGTGTTTAAATAAAGGAAGATGGGCATTGGCTGTAAATGATGAATAATGTTTGGACTTTGTCACTTGGTTACTGTGTGAGCAATTGCATAACAAACAGCGCTGATAAAATTTCAGATTGAGGAACTAAGACAAGCTATTTAAACATATTTAACTGAAAACTTTATGGTGAATTTTTATGCCTCCACTCACTGAATGTGAGATGACATAAAGCACTTGGTCTATTCATCTGTGCTTCTGTATCAACAAAAGATGAACTTATAAGGTTTTTAGGGTCATCCGACCAAAAGCAAGATCACAAATTGTTGTGACTGAAATATTTCCCGAACGAGTGAGAATATTATTATGAAACGGCTCACAGTTACTCATTACTGTTTACTTTATACATGCTGATAACAACCTCTTGCGTGTAACCTGACCTTGCACAGATACTCACCAGACTATGAAACACATTGGTGTCTGCTCAAAGAAAGATTATTAGTTGATTATTAGGAGCCTTCTACTTGACCCAAAGATGTAAACCCTCTATATCAGATACTAAAGAACAGGCCAACCTGACATAAAGTGAAGGCAATCTTGCATCTTGTGATCTGAAACCTATTTTCCTTCTACATTACCAGCTAGATGAACTGATAAAGTTAATGATGAATTCCGTTTTTTTATTTTGCTCTAGAGTATTTGTATACTTTATGTTGCTAGTTGGAAATATTTCTTACCTTTTGAAACATTTGGATTTTTTAATATTTAAAAATCAATTGAAATGTTTCTATATTGAAATTAAAATTTATTGAAATACTTATAGATATTTAAACATTTCATAAGATATTTTTAAATATTAAACTTCTATTTAAATATGAATATATTTTCAAATAAACAATTTTTTTGCTAAAAAAGTTTATTTGCTTACATTTTTAGACTTAAAAAATAAAATAAAATGTATTAATTTAAAGTTTATTGAATAAAAAAATTATTTAAAAATTTGTTTAAGGCTGACAATATGATTCTATTGTGATTTTTTTTTTTTTTGCAATAAATGCTTAAGTCCCTCCTGTTTTCTTTTCTGTTTAATGAGTTATGTGGTATAATTCCATTATAAGCATAAAACAATCATTTATGATAATAGTTTACATTTTAGTTCTTTGTCCCTATGAAAATAAAAGAATGCAATTAATAAAATGAGTATTATTACAAATCTTTAGCTTATTTTGTTGAAATAAAAGAACAGTTTTATAAAGATTTTGGTTTGAGAAAAAAATGTATTTTATTTGGCGAAATTTTTTTTTCTTAATGAAAAATATACTTTATTTTGGCGGCGTTAATAATTGTTTTTTTTTTACTGTGCAGAAAGTCAGGGAAACTTCAAGAAACCGATACAAGATGATTTGTTTATGGCTTTAGTTAATAATTAGAAATATACAGAGGTAACCGTGGAGAGTGTGCACAAGGCATGTACAATGACTGTAAACATCGGTGACATGTTAAAAAAAGTAAAGGAAAGAACTTTAAGTGTATTTAGACCTTGGATGGATTTTTGGATGAATGATTAGTTCCAGGTTGAGAGGATCTTCACTGTCCTGTCTTCCAAAACCCACAGGAGTTCTCAGGTTCCACTGAATCATTCATCAGATGTAAACATGAGAAGGCTGCTGGTTCCTAACCATTTTGCTTGTTCAGAAAGGAGAGTAGAATGCCACCTGGTGAGGTCATCCGTCCAACCAGCATTTTCGGCTATTACAGCAATTAAAAAATAAATAAATAAATAAAATGAATTACTCTATTCATCCCTCACCGGGGAAATTTGTGTGCTGCACTCCTTACACCGCAGCAGGCTGCGCTTCGACGGTGCCAATGGTGGGAGAAGCGGGGGTTAGGTGTCTTCTCCAAGGACCCTAGACGTGCTCTCTGTGGGACGCCAACCCGCAAACTTCCGGTCTGCGCGCGAACGCTCTAACCACTGAGCTGCCGTCTCCACCCTAAAAAAAAAAAAAAGATACCGCTGGTTGATGAATCTTGTTTTAAACCCTTAGGAATTAGGATGCGCCGGAGCGCAGATTCCCATGCTCAGAATGTCGAGATGTCTCAAGCCATTTCAACCTATACCACCATTTCCAACCAATCGTAGTATTTATGGCTGGCCTTGGAATTGTCAGGGGTTTTTTGGCTAATTTTAGCATTTTGAACTATAATGATTTCTTTATGTTTTTCACAGTGACAGTTTCTGTTAACATCAATGCAATAAAACCTTGTAAACATCGTGGAATTTACCTACCAAACCTGACATACAATCAGAGCACGTATACACTACGGCACACTAAACAAACACTGGTTCACATTGTTGTTTCCATCTGAGTTTTCATTTTAGTCTTTGTCTTTGGAACGAATTGCAATTTAAGTTTTAGTCACATTTTCGTCATCTCCATATGTTTTCGTTTTAGTCAAAGAAAACGCAAAAGAGTTTTTGTCTAGTTTTAGTCAAGGAAGATTAAGAACGTTTTTAGTCTAGTTTTAGTATAAAAAACAACTTACTTTAACAATCGTGGCTTTCTTACTGAGAATGATGCAGGTTATTTGTTAAAAAAAACAAACAAGCAAAAAAAAAAAAAAACGCTGCTGAGCTTTAACTTGCGCAAACATTGTAAAAGAACGTAAATTAAATAGAACTTCTTCAGTGAGTGAGGAACGTTGTAACTTATGTATATTTACATAAGTTGGGCTTTTTCTTGTGAAGCCCATTGAGACAGAAATTCAGTGATTTTGGGCTATACAAATAAAATTGAATTGAATTTAATTAAAAATGACACCTTTTAATAAAAACCCTGTAAACAAAGTAAACATTGCATTGTGTCTTTAAATCAGTAGTTAGCGCAACCAAGCTAACTAAGGAAGTTAGCAGCGCCGTCAAGCTAGCATTAGCTTGAAGTCGGCATGCTGTTTGCGCAAAATAGGTGGAAAACTTTAAGTTTCCGACCACCAAGCCTCTTTGTGGCGTGAGAGACAGAATGCACCCGCTGTGTTTTTTTCTTTTCACAGACAGAAATGTGAAAGTCTGACGCCTATTTCGTTACATTTTCGTCCCGTCACCAGAAACTTGTAAACGTCTCGTCACATTTTCTTCACCAAAATGTCGCATTTATTTTGTTATTGTTACATCATCGTCATGAAAAAAATGCTTCGTCAACAAAATCATTTCGTTGTCGTCATCGTTGACAAAAAACAACTCTGCTGCTTCAACTGTGTTTTAAAGTTCAAAAGTGTTGGACACTCCATTTTGGAAAGTGAGAGGTTGTTTCAGAATTTACTGCTCTTTACAGAAAGAGAATTTAGTCCAAAAATTGTTTTTCTGAGTTGGATCTCACGATCACCTCAAGAGGAGACCCTGGTCCTGAGAACGCTGGGAATTATAGCATTACCTCAAAATTGGTGGAGACGGTGGCCGCGTGGTTAGCGCGTTCGCCCGCGGACCGGAAGGTCGCGGGTTCGCGTCCCACGGAGAGCACGTCTAGGGTCCTTGGAGAAGACACCTAACCCCCGCTTCTCCCACCATTGGCGCCGTTGAAGGGCAGCCTGCTGCGGTGTAAGGAGTGCAGCACACAAATTTCCCCGGTGAGGGATGAATAGAGTAATTAAAAAAAAAAAAAAATACTAGGAGTACTTTGTCATTATTTCCTGATATTTGTAGCATTTTTAGCTAGTATTAACATTTCCATCAAATTGTGACATTTAATTAACATGAGAGTATATCAATATATTCTTTCATTTTTAATGGGTCTTAATGTATGTTATTATAAAGCCTAACTTATACAAATTTACATACAAATCTCAATATATTTTTGTAGGCATGACTCATGTAAATGATTTTATCTCTGTTTTGGTTGTATCAACAGGATTTTTATTTTATTTAGATAATTAAGCACCAAATTTAAATTAGTCCTGCTATTTTTATTATATTCTATTAGTTTTAACAGCAGTAAATTTGAGTTATGACATCAAAACTAATATGAATTCTTATATACCAGTGTATTTTTTGTAAATTTGTATACATGTGTAATTGTAGGTGTGGCTTATCTATAGTATGATAATTGCTCATTTTGGCATCGTCAGCAGGATAGCTTATTAAGATCATTAGCATATTATTATATTTACTGTGGTCTTACTATTTTTAAAGGCTGTAAATGTGAGGGTTTTTTTTTAAATTAAACCCTGATATTTATATATGTAGACATGAGGGAGTATGTTGTATGAGTGTCAAGCCCACAATCCTGCACTCTCCCAATTTCTATAGGTAATAGGTTTCTAACCAGGATGCTTTGCTCTGTGCTCAGAAGTAGGGGTGTTCATTGTGTTTCTAGGCCGCACGTAAAGGTTGCCGTTCTGAAACCGCCTCTCTGTTTTTACACACACACACACACACACACACACACACACACACACACACACACACACACACACACACACACACACACACACACACACACACACAAATTGAGATGATAACCCATGTGTGAACACACAAACATACTGTTTATACACTACATACATACTGTACATGCATACACATATGCATAGACACAAACAAATAACTTTATAAATTAATTTTATGACAACTCAATTAAACCAAATAAACAAGTCTAAAACCTTTCTTTCAATTTTGACAAAAAAAAAATCTTTTTTTTTTTCTTTCCCAACAATGTCAGTAAACACACCATGCAACCAACTCTTTTTAAGTACCACTTATATTTTACATTGTTGCTTTTAGTTTTTCCTTATAAATCCATAGATGCACTCTTTTCTAAGTGTAGATGCGTCTCTAGTGCCCCTCCAAATGTAGTTGGATACCCCCATGTTCTAAATGCAGGTGTCACGCATGACAGTTATGAGGACAGCCTATAATTGGTTTTAACATATTTAGTCTTATTTTCCCACCAAATAATTAGAGATATCTTTCTAATTGTAGGCAGGGTTTATGATAATTAGCAGAACTGTCGTTTTTGGTGTTGTCGCCATCACGGCCAGTTTGGATAATTCGCACCAGTTTTTTTAATTGTCAAGACTAAAACAATGTCCTGTTTAAGTCCCAGAGCTTCATGTTGGACACCACTGCCTTATAGAAGTCCCAGAAAGTGTAAAAAAAAAAAAAAGAAGCAAGTCACTGTTTTTTATTGGTCCTCCTGTGGTTTATGTGGGATTTTATCCACATTCCTGACGAGATGGATAGTTTCCTTTTAGTTTTCCAGGTTGTCCAAGAAGATTAAATTTTTTTTTATTATTAATAGCAACAAATACAGCATTTTATCAGCAATATCAGAAACATAAGCTGTGAAAAATGCTATTTTTTAAAATAATTCAAAGGGTTTTTTTTTTATTTTAGATGGTAAAATGGTCAAACTTATCTTCTTTCATCCACTCAGTGTTGCTTACGTCATGTCCCACCTCAGGTTTCCTGGCAAAGGGCTTCCAAAGTAAACTTCAGCGAACAGCGAGGCATTGTCCTGCAGCAGTGGAGGCTAAGGGGGGCCATCTTTGGCTAATGGAGGTCCCACAAAGGCTCTACTGTCGAACCATAGTGCCAAAATCAAGAAAAAAATAGATTGAAGCTGCTGCATTGCTTGTTTTTAAAGTAAGTTTTGTAGACATTAGCCTAAAAAACAAAATGTAAAAGTTTTTTTAACAAGTTGGAAATCATTTTGTAGAACAAAAAAAGGCTGCTAGTTCCGAAGGCTTCATTATGAACGTAAACCCAAAATGCACCAGATTGAAATTTGCATGTTTTCCTTGTTTTTATCATACGAACGTAACTATATGTCAGTTGGTGACCATAAACTTTTTTAACCCAAATGAAAACCTACCGCAAACCTGTTTAAATTTGTGCATTTTTTGTTGTTCAAAATTATAGTTTTAATTTAGAAGGATGCAGGTATGTTGTAGAAATGGAAATTGTGTGTCAGATCACATGCCTTTGACCTGTTGGGATTTCCAGGTGTCAATTCTTGGACCCCTTTTGTTTAACCTCTACATGCTGCCGTTAGGGCAATTGATAGCCAGTAATAATGTGTCCTATCACAATTATGCAGATGATACTCAGATCTATGTGTCACTGACAGCAGGTGAACATGGACCTGTGAATTCACTCTGTCACTGTATTCAACAAATCAGAGTCTGGATGCAAAACAACTTTCTCCAGCTAAACTCAGACAAAACTGAAATCATTGTCTTTGGCCCACAGAAACAAAAAGAAAGTGTCATCAGTTACCTTCAATCTCTCTCTCTGGAACCGACAAATCAAGTTAGAAATCTGGGAGTAATAATGGACTCAGACTTTAACTTCAACAGTCACATCAAATCAATTACATCAGCAGCCTTTTACCACCTGAAAAACAGCCACATTCAGAGGTTTGGTGTCTAAAGCAGACATAGAGGTTCTTATCCATGCATTTGTTTCCAGTAGGTTAGATTATTTTAACGGTCTACTCACTGGTCTGAACCAAAAGGCCTTAAAACAGCTGCAGTTCATTCAAAATGCTGCTGCTCGAGTCCTAACAAGAACTAGAAAATATGATCACATTAGTCCTGTGCTAAAGTCTCTGCACTGGCTTCCTGCGGCTCAGAGAATAGACTTTAAAGCTGCTCTGCTTGTGTTTAAGTCTCTCCATGGTCTAGCACCAAAGTACATCTGTGATATGTTAGTACCTTATGAACCATCTAGAACTCTGAGGACCTCCGGGACCGGCCTCCTGCTGGTGTCTAGAGTCAGGACTAAACATAAACCATCTAGAACTCTGAGGACCTCCGGGACCGGCCTCCTGCTGGTGTCTAGAGTCAGGACTAAACATGGACCATGTAGAACTCTGAGGACCTCTGGGACCAGCCTCCTGCTGGTGTCTAGAGTCAGGACTAAACATGAACCATCTAGAACTCTGAGGACCTCTGGGACCGGCCTCCTGCTGGTGTCTAGAGTCAGGACTAAACATGGAGAAGCTGCATTTCAATAATTTGCTGCAAAAGTCTGGAACAAACTTCCTGAGGCTGTGAGACAGGCCTCTACTGTGACGATGTTTAAATCTAGGCTGAAAACACTTCTGTTTAACTGTGCATTTGACTAAAGATTAATCCCTCTTTTTAATGTTTTTAATTTTGAATTGTGCTAAAAATAAACTTGCCTCGCTAAGATTGAATTTTGATAGACATCAGCTATAAAAACCAAACAGCCACTAACCTCTTGTATAGGATTAAAAGGCATCTCCAATGTTTGAAGAGGGTTTATTGCTTAGCAGACTACATCCTATTTGATTTTGTGAAGCCTGACTGATACGCACTTGTTCCAGGATGTTAAACAGATGACCGTGGCAACCGAGTATGAACAGAGAAAAAAGCAGTCAGCAAAAATTAATGTACTAAAAGTTATTTAAAACAATCAAATATTCCTCAAAATGAACCCTTGTTTGTTATTAAAGAGGTTTATTAATCTATCTTAATTAGTAACAAAAAAGTCTCAAGTCTGACTTCTGGTGCTCACAAAACTACTGCATTTTTACACTTTTTAAATCCCAAAGAAGACTAGTTCCTAGGATCAGTTTTTAGTTCCTAGAAGTAGTTTTTAGGAGTAGTTTTTAGGGTTAGACCTAATTATTTTTACACCTTTAGGGATACGCTGACAGCTCCTTTGGATGCAAGATAATCTTTATGCCCACTAGATCTTTTGGATCATTTTTTACTTGTGTATAAGCTTTACTTCAAATAAAAGTATGAATACGCATCACAGACCAATCGCAAAGGTAGATTCTTAAATATGATCAGTTATCAACATGGTTTTAAAAGTTTTTCAAAAACAGAAAATAAATACTAAATAAAGTATTTTTTTAAATGTTTTGGTGGATTTTTTTGGTGAAATATCCCCACCCTCTAAAATACAACTGACCTCTTGTGGTCATAAGATGTACTATGTGATTTTTGAAAATATCTATTTATACAAATTCTGCATAATTCTCTTTTTTTGAGCCTTAAACACGTTTAAATAGCTATTAACAACAATACATCCGTTGTACACATGTGGTTATTGTGGTTATTGAAAAAACTTAAAGCAATAAAAACTAATTAAACAAACAAAACCTACACTGACAAAAACACAAAATCAAAAATGAAAAGTCCGTATTAAAAAGGAATGTCTTTAGGCTTTTTTAAAATGTTTCCACACTTTGTGGCCCTGAGGAGTTCTGAAAGCTCATTCAAGAGTCGTGGGGTAACAGCCTGGAAGGCTCTGCCCCCCATCGTAGTCTAAAACTCTTTCTTATATTCATTCATAATTGTTATGTGCATTAACAGCAGATGCATAATGAACACAAAACAATCATAATGGGACACAGAACCAAAACTGCCGTTTGGACAAATATTTTTACAAACCAAACATGCAAAATGATTTTACATGGAATGAGAGAGGGGTGGGGTAGAAAACAGGGCCTAAACCGGAGCAACATGGGCCCTGTACTACGAATCTAGATTAAGGGTTTAGCAAGATAAGTTGTGGGTGAAACCTGGATGTCCGGTACTACGAATCTGGACTACGTATTGAGAGAAGTCTCCATGGCAACATGCAGTAAATTCATAACCTGCTTCGAACCAGGATAAGTGCTCGATAGCGCATGTATAGAGAGCCAATCGGATATAATCACCACTAAGACGTCACCCTTCCTGGAGAATCCTGTTGAGGTGCGGGGCTGTCTGTGCGGGAAAAGAGTTTTCAGGGATCTCCAAAACCCATTGGATTTCCCTGATGATGATCTATTTGAGAGGTATAGATTGGACACAGTGAAGGAAGACATGCAGATAGTTGGTCTGACATGGAAGAAGATGCCGCAGATAAGGTTAGATCAGGGGTGGGCAAACTTTTTGGTTTGCGGACCACATTGACTTTTAACATTTGACAAAGGGGCCTGAAGAGGATCAGATGGATGGCATGCTTTGGTAGCTTGTAGATTAGACCGATGGAATGGTGCGCTAAATTTTAAACAAGTGCTAAATGTTACATCAAGAGTGTTAAATTACACTGTTGGTCCTAATAAGCACATGGTTCACATCGGCAGCCTGCATGTACTTTCACTCACACTCGCACACTATATCACTCTGTTTACTGTCCGCTATGTTCCTTGCTTCCAACCAATTCTATTATAGCTCTAGTAACATATGTTTGTGTTCTACATAATTTGCTATAGAAGGTTTTGTTGTATGTGTCAGTTTTATCACTGGTTTAAACTCTTGTTTGTATTTTTTTTCCCCTCAGATAATCCAGCAGGTTGGTTGTGATGCAGAATACTGCAACTTCAGATTTTCTTTTTACTCTCTCCCCCTTTCTTCTTCTTCTGTACCTTATTCCTCCTCTTTTTCACCCCTCCTTAGTAATTCCTGTCAGGTCCAGCACAGAAAGCACATATATTTTGATTGTAAAGCATTTAAAATAAACAAATAAAGCTTGGCACCTTGTGCTGACCCTGGTAGAACAAAACTGCCCAGCAATACTTGACATACAGATCATCATTCTGCTTGTCACAACGCTGGACAGGACAGGTTTAAAAAAAAAAGAAGAAAAAAAAAGTGTTAAATTACAATCTAGCGGCACTAGGTCTGAAATCTAGTGCGATAGCGCTTAAAACCGTGCATTTAGCAGCACTAGGTTTTAAATCTAAACGCTTGATGTTACATTTTGCTTGTTTTTACATCTAACACGCTTATTTACGTGCGTGTATTGGGCCCGGTGGCTTTCCATATCTGTACACACTG
Source organism: Neostethus bicornis (assembly GCA_902685375.1). Lineage (NCBI taxonomy): Eukaryota > Metazoa > Chordata > Actinopteri > Atheriniformes > Phallostethidae > Neostethus > Neostethus bicornis. Next base: position 919,594 of record CACRXE010000035.1, read on the forward strand.
TTTATTTAGACAGCATGCACATCACAGAGACGTACACATTTTTGACGCTTGAGGGAAACCCTAGCTGACCTCAACGTGAAAAAAACGTGAAAAAACAGAGAAGAAAACGAAAAGCAAATTGTGCAGCTTTTCCTGCTCACACCATGGCTCCTCCGATGAAGAATCCAACTTCAGAGGAAGTAGAGGACATAAAATCCGCTCTGGAGTTTTTGACTGAGGAGGTGAAAGCGATCAGAGAGCAGCAAACACGGCTTCTGACACTACTGGATCTGGTCAACAAACTGCGGATCCAGAGTGAGGAAAAAGATCGCCGCATCGACAAGCTGGAGAGACGACTGGACGAGTTGGAGCAGTACATCCGCATGAACGACGTGATCGTTACCGGAATGAAAAAACCCGCTCGTATGCCAGCGCGGTGGCTGCGCAGACGGCCTGCAGCGGCCAGCCCAGGGAGGAGGAGACGCGATCCGTGGAACAGCAGGTCGCGTCCTTTCCCCAGAGCAAGGGGATCAACTTAGATCTGGAACAGATCGAGGCTTGCCAGCCACTTCCGACGAAAAACAATGCGATGCCAGCGGTGATACTGAGGTTCGTAAACTGGAAAAACAAAACAGCTTTACTAAAACAAGGTCACAAATTGAAAGGTACCAACGTTTTCCTGAACGAACATCTAACTAAACAAAATGCAAAGATTGCAAGAAAGGCCAGAAATGTAAAGAAATCACAAAAATGTGTTACAAAGAATGTGTTACATTAGAAATTGAAATGGAAAAGTCAAGTTGTATCTATAGAAAACCTGGATCATGTGTTGATACATTTAGAGAAACAATGATGGAGCTATATGAAGGTTTAAATGACAGAAAAATGATTTTCGTCTGTGGTGATTTTAATATTGATTTATTGAATCCTTCAGAATAATCTGCTGTCACTGAGTTTACAAATACAATATATAGTTTATGTTTAAGACCAACTCCAATCAAAAGTAACAGTGCAACACTGATTGACAATATATTTACAAATGTTTTTGAAAGTGATTTAAAAAGTGGACTCATAATAACTGACACAACAGACCACCTATCTGTCTTCTTGGTTAAAAAGATGGTTGTAAAATCACATCATGAAACAAAAACTGTAATAATATCTAGACAAAAAACTCAAGAAACAATCAATCAATTTAAAATGGATCTAAGAGAACAAAGCTGAGATGATGTATTTATGGACAATGTAAATGACGCATACAAAACCTTTCTCAAAACTTTTTGCTTTTTTATGATAAGAACTGTCCTTTAGTGAAAAAAATAGCCAGCAATAAATCTGACAAAAAACCGTGGCTCACTGCAGGGATTCAAAAAACCTGTGAGAAAAAGAATAAACTGAAAAAAAAAATCTTGATAAAAAGAACAAAAGAGGCCAAATGCACTAATAAAACAGACACGAATAAATTAATAAAGATTAAAAGAACGTGTAAAAGGAGTATTACAACTCAATCTCAGAAAAGAATAAAAATAACACCAAAAATACATGGAGCATCCTAAATAAAATGATTAGAAATGGGAATAAGAGAGCCAATTTTCCCACACAAATTATGACAAATGGAAGAGTAGTTAATCAACCAAAAGGAATTGCAAATGAATTCAATAATTATTTCAGCAAAATTGGTTCTAACTTAGAGAAAAAAATTCCAAAATCCAATCTCGAAAATGATTTAATTTATAATATACCTCTGCAAAACAAAACTATATTATTACAAAGTACAAATGAGCATGAAATACTTCAAACTGTCGAAAACTTTCAGAGCAAGAAGTCAGCTGATTGGAACGGGCTGGGCATGTCACTGTTAAAGGACATCATTGACTGTGTGGTAATTCCAATCACCTACATTTTCAACATGTCTTTACAATCAGGTGTATTTCCAGATGCTATGAAGAGGGGATAAGTCATGCCCATATACAAGTCTGGTGATAAACAAGAATTTACCAATTACAAGCCCATTTCCATTTTATCGCAGTTTGCAAAAATATTGGAGAAATTATTCCACAAACGCTTATACAATTTTTTACAAAAACACAATCTGCTCTGTGAACAGCAATATGGTTTCAGACCTAATAGGACCATCACCCTAGCATTGATAGACTTGGTTGAAAACAGATCAACTGCAATTGATAAAATACAATTTGCCATCGGTGTGTTTCTAGACTTAACTTAAGTTTTCGATGCAGTCAATCATAAGCTATTACTTAAAAAAACTGTGTCGATATGCCATCAGAGGTGTGGCATATCTCTGGATTAAAAGCTATTTAGAAAACCGATCTCAGTATGTCCACATTAATGAACATGATTCAGAGCTTCAATCAGTGACCTGTGGTCTCCCTCAGAGGTCCGTGTTGAGCCCTTTGTTGTTTATCATGTAACCTAATGTTACATGTTTGATTTCCAAAACTCTGCAACTAATGCTGTTTGCAGATGATACCAATGTACTCTGTTGTGGTGAAAATTTAGAAACACTAATATGTGAAATGGGAAAAGATTTAAACTTATTAAAAAGTTGGTTTGACTCAAACAAACTGACCTTAAATCTCAAAAAAATAAAATGTATTATTTTTGCAAACGGTTTATTTAAGGTCAACAATAAATTCTTCATAGATGATGCCGAGATAGAGTGTGTAAATAAAATTAAATTTCTAGGAATCATGATACAAAAAAACTTGAGTTGGAAAAGTCACATAAATTTTATAAAATCTAAACTATGCAAGACGTTTGCAATTATTACCAAAGCTAAAGATTTCCTAAACAAAAAAAACACTTTATATTCTGTACTGCTCCCTGTTTCTCCGAGGTGTGAGGCAACACATATAAAAAAAATACCACTCCAATTACCATCATTCAAAAAAGAGCACTAAGAATTGTAAATAAAGCCAATTACAGGGCACATACAAATCAACTGTTTATTAACAAAAATATATTAAAATTTAAGGACTTGGTTCAATTAAAAACTGCACAAATTATGTTTATAATAAACAATTATCATCTACCCAATTGTATTCAAAAGCTTTTTCACAAGAGGGATACTGTGTATAATTTCAGAGGATGTAATGTGTTTAAAAAGATGACTGTAAGAACAAATGTAAAACAACATTGTATTTCAGTTGTGGGTGTAAATCTTTGGAACAACCTGGATCAGGAGTTAAAAGAATGTAAAACATTTAAACAGTTCAGCACTTTATATAAGAAAAATATTATAAAATCATATGTAGAAAAGGAGCTCTAAAGATAAACACTTTATTTCATGTAAACTGCTGTACTGCTGATTTTTTTTTTTTGTAATCTTTAGCTGCTGCCACTGGGTTTCCTTTTGGAAGGATTTCTTCTTTATTTCCTGATATTTACTAAGGATAATCCTCTTGGGAGAAATATGACACTCTTGCCTCATTCATAGTTTTAATTGGCCGGCGTAAGTTTACTACGCCCCTTCCATGTGAACGTTTCATTCAACAAATCGAGGATTAATAGAGCGAGACGTGAACTCGCTTCATAATACAGGTTATCCAGAGAGACGTAAGTCTCGTTTTGCTAATCCTGACACGGCGAATTTATTCAGGATAAGTTCGTAGTACAGGGACCAGTTCTTTAAAAATCTTATAGAAAGATTCTTTTTGTTTTTGCAAACTACTTTCAAAGTACTATTTGTTTGCAGTTAGTAGGGTATTGTATGCTTGAACTGAAGGAAGCCCTTTATTTAAGTGCAAAATCAAAGGACCTGGTGTATTTATGAGTGCTGTTCAACTGCTGAAAACATCCCTCAGCGGCTTATAACCCTGTGCCTTCTTTCCTTCTAAGGAGGGTTTGTGGGAAGGAGTGCACCCTCTTTAAATAAGACAGTTTTAACTATCAGCAGCCATGTCTGTCATGCTGAAAATCAATAACTCATTGATAATCAATAATGACTTATTGATTTATTTTATTTTATTTTATTTTTTATTTATAATTTACAAAGAGGTAGGCTTGTAAATAACTCATATACATACGAAGGCTGCTACTTAGCTCAAGCTGCCGCTTGGCTTGATGAAGGAAATAAGAATAGAGGCTGGTGATACATGTGTGGAAAAAGGTGGAAGCCTCCTGACCACCCTCCACTTACCCCCGAGTTGCTTCTGCTTTTGTCAGGGTCATGACGGCGGCACCAAACACCCTCCAGGTCCTGTGATCAGAGATCTATGAAAACAATCAGTTATAAAAGAACTGTTTAGAGTAGTAATTATGTGGGCTCAGCTGAGTGCTCAACCCCACACTTTTCACCCTCTTCACAAACGACTGCACTGCCATTCATCCCACGAACATGGTTGTGAAGTTTGCAGATGACACCACCGTTGTGAGTTTCGTAAGCAACGATGATGAGATGAGTGCAGAGAGTCCAGAGCCTCACACAGTGGTGTTCAGAAAACAACCTCGTCTTGGGCCAGACGAGGTTGGTCCAAGACCAACCTCTTGGAGCAACCTCCTCTTGGTCCTCTTGTACTACCTTGGTGATAGTATCACCTCCACTATCACCAAGGAGGTGATAGTGGACTACAGGAGGCCCAGGTGGACTGAACACGCTCCTCTCTGCATTCAGGGGAAGGCTGGGGAGCGTGTTGATATCAGAGGGTTCCTGGGTATCCACATGTTCTCTGACCTCTCCAACTGTTAACACGTCACACCTGGTGAAGAAGAGCCAAAACCTTGCTTCTTCCTCAGGAAGTAGTCTGTACTCTCCTTCACACCTCTGGTGAACAGAGCCCCTATTGAGAGTATCCTGTCTCTCAGCATGACTGGGTGGTACGGCAGCTCCACTACTCAGAACAAAAAGAACTTGACCTGGATGTGGGGACTGCACAATCAATGGTAGGCTGCTGTCTGTTAGGTCTCGACTCGGTCTCCACCTCTCGGGTTCAGCAGAACCATATAGCAACTGACCACACCCACCCAGGAAACGGACTGTTTGTACCACAAGGGAAACTGTAAAGGACCATCAATCAGCTGCGAAAACAATCAACCCACTTCCTTCCATCCCCTCTTGCTCACCCAACTGACCGGCACTAAGGACAGTTGGGTGAGCACAGGGCAGAACAGCAACACTCACAATAACAACAATAATCACTATATTACTGCACTGTCACTTTAAAACTGTATATGCATTCAGCTGTACAGTCAATACTAAATCTTGCTCTATACATTCAAATCATAACACAGCCTTGCACCTCCATATCTCTGTGACCTTCTCCATGTTGCCACACCTGCTCGCGCTCACCGCTCCTCCTCTATCCAGTTTTCTGTCCCCCTCCACCCGCCTTGTCACTATGGGGAGCAGAGCTTTCAACCATTCTGCTCCCTTGGCTTTGGAACTCCCTTCTTCCTGACCGCCGCAACACTGATACATTATCATATTTCAAATCTGGATCAAAAACCAATCTTTTCTGACTGTCATATTCTCTCTAATGTGACTGATCTGTTTTTATATATTTTATATTGATCAATGTATTGTTTAAATCGGTATGTATTTTATGTTTTTTTTTACTGTTATTGTATTTTTTTATACATATAAATACAGTTTGACACCAACCATCCAGTGCTGCACAAACTAGGTGTCTAGAATTTCATTAGAACACAGGGCCGAGGAGTTACCCACAAGCGCCTGTGGTCTTGGCCTGTGGATACCCCAACTGGGCACTGAACAGAGTGAAAATGACTAAGAAACTGGAGAAAAGGGAAACGGGAACAGAGAAAAAGAAGAATGGAGTCTCTATTCAGTTTCACAGGCCCATTAGCATGTTTATGAAAAGGAAGTGTCAAACTGGTTTGACAGTTTAGGACAATAGAAGGTAATTAGACAACAATAGAAGATAAGCTAAGACCCACCCTATTTTTGTTAACAAGTTATATAACCACAGGTTTGCTGGTGTTAGCTCCTCCTCTTAGGGGTTGGACAAACTCAGAATATCTAGAACCAGTTGTCAGGTTCCTTCTTTCAGATTCAAGATGCTTTCTGGATGGAAGTCGAAACGTCTCGATCATCAAACACACTGTCCAGAAGACACTTTCAAAAACTTTTCTACAAATTATATTAGACAATAAAATTAGAGTTCAAATAAAATCAGGAATATATTTTTTCGAAAACAGCAGTACCTCTAATGAATACAAGAGACTTTTTTTTAAAACCAAAATAAAACATATTTAGATATTAAAAAGACAGTATGTGTTTTACTTTAGTGAACTCGAGCCTTACAGATGCAGTATTTGCCTTGAGGATGCTGATAGAGAAGTACAGAGAAGGCCGGAGGGAGCTGCAATGTGTCTTTGTAGATCTACAGGAAGCGTATGACAGGGTACCTAGAGAAGAACTATGGTATTGTATGAGGAAGTCTGGTGTGACAGAGAAGTATGTTAGAGTGGTGCAGGACATGTATGAGGGCTGTAAGACAGTGGTGAGGTGTGCTGTAGGTGAGACAGAGGAGTTCAGTGTGGGGGTGGGACTGCAACAAGGATCTGCTCTGAGCCCTTTGCTGTTTGCTATGGTGATGGACAGGCTGACAGACGAGGTCAGACAGGAATCTCCATGGACAATGATGTTTGCAGATGACATTGTGATCTGTAGTGAGAGGAAGGAAGAGGTGGAGGAAAAGCTGGAGAGGTGGAGGTTTGCACTAGAAAGAAGAGGAATGAAGATTAGTCAGAGTAAAACAGAGTACATGTGTGTGAATGAGAGGGATCCAAATGGAAAAGTGAGGTTACAGGGAGAAGAGATAAAGAAGGTAGAAGATTTTAAGTATCTAGGATCCAGAGCAATGGAGAGTGTGGAAAAGATGTGAAGAAGCGTGTTCAGGCAGGCTGGAACGGGTGGAGGAAAGTATCAGGTGTGATGTGCGACAGAAGAGTTTCAGCTAGAATGAAAGGGAAAGTGTACAAAACTGTGGTGAGAGCGGCCATGCTGATTGTTGTAGAGCGGGGGTCGCCAACACGGTGCCCGCGGGCACCAGGTCGCCCGCAGTGACCGCATCAGTCGCCTGCAGGCAAGTTCTAAAAATAGCACTAATCAGGAATTAGCTCTGTCTAAAATTTTATTTAATTGTGTTGCTATTCGTTTTGAATTTCTTTTACAGTGATGTAGATTTAAAAACTAATACATAAAAACGTAAAAAAAAATCTATATCACAAAAAAAAGTTTAATATACGAACTCTGACGCAGTATGGTTCGGATGTCACTCTAGTGGGCACGACAAACCAGCTTTGCTGAGATGAGCTCGTAGCCCGTTTTCTATCCACAAAAACATGGCAGAAAAAAAAAGGAAGAAAACTTGGAAAAAGGGGAGGAAGAGTTCTTTTTTACCAATGTGTGTCTCATCTGCGGTGCGACTGTGGCGACGCGTAAGCGGCACAACGTGGAGCGAAATTTCCGTACATGTCACAAAAGCTACCATGCTAACTACCCACCAGGCAGCGCAGTACGGACGGAAAAAGCCCGTGACTTAAAGGCAGCGTTGGGCAAACAGCAGTCTTTTTTTACGAGGCCGGTAAAAAAACTCTCAAAAAGCAACTGAAGCCTCATTTAGAGAGAAAAAAAAGAAGGCACAGTACACTGGTGAAGAGCATGCGATGCCAGGTCTCCCACTAACAAAGAACCAAATGCCAGATTTTGGTGGCAACATGTCACTACCATGGCAAAGATAAATTTTAATATATTGAAATACTGTTACAGATGTGTTACTAAGTGTAACAGATGTGATGATTTGTTTTAATGGCTGCAAATGTAGTGATTAGTACAAGATTAGTACAAGATAAGATTTATTTTGAAAGTAGATTTTTGTTAAATCTTACATACTGTAATTGATCATTTCTACAACCATGGTTCAGAGTTTATGATTTGATAACTGTTGTAAAAATTGAAAAAGATTTTCTGCAAAATGTTGTGGAAGTGATCATTTGAAAATGAAACACTTGGATATTACATATTGAAATGTATCTGTTTCTGTTTAATCATACTGAATTAATTATTGTGATGGATCATTAACAATCAGTGTCTTCATATACTGTAGAATATCTTTAATAATAATATAAAATTATAGGTACACTGTGTAAATTTGTTATTTCAGAAGTGTATTATCAAAGTGGTAGCCCTTTGCATTACTCAGTGCCCTTGAAGTAGCCCTCAGTATCAAAGAAGTTGGTGACCCCTGGTCTAGAGACAGTGGCACTGAAGAAAAGACAGCAAGCAGAGATGGAGGTAGCAGAGATGAAGATGCTGAGGATCTCTCTGGGAGTGACCAGGATGGACAGGATTAGAAATGAGTACATCAGGGGAACAGCACATGTTAGAGGTTTTGGGGATAAAGTTCGAGAGGCCAGACTGAGATGGCTTGGACATGTGCAGAGGAGAGAGAGTACATCAGAAGAAGGATGCTGGGTTTGGAAACACCAGGACTAGACGAAGGCCAAAGAGGAGGTTCATGGACGCAGTGAAGGAAGACATGAAGATAGTTGGTGTGACCGAAGAGGATACAGCAGATAGGATTAGATGGAAGAAACTGACTTGCTGTGGCGCCCCCTAAAGGGAAACGCCGAAAGAAGAAGAAGAAGAACTCGAGCCTTGGTTGTATGAACCCTTAAAAAAACCTGACAGTTCATATTCAGTTGGTATTGACTAACGGTGGTAGTTTTATTAAATAGAAAAACTAATAAATAATTTAGGGTCTAATTAAAAAGCAGAAAAAAGATGTAATATCTCTAACGACCAGAAGAGGTCACTAATGTCATTGTTGGGTTTTTTTTGTTTTTGTTCTTTTTTACCAAAATAAAACTTATTAAAATGTTAATGATGATCAATAATGATTAATGGTTAATTAATAATTGTAGTTTAAATAAATCAGGAATCAATATTATTTTAAACATCAATGCTTCTAATAAACACAATATTGTTTGTACACATTTAAATACTAAAAAGAAGGAAAAAGATTTTTTTACTTTAGTGACCTTGAGCCTTGATCGTATCAGCCCTTGAAAAGCCTGGTCATTTCATATATAGCTGGTACGAACTAACAGTGGCAGGGCAGTGTTCTTAAATTAAACTACTATAAAGCAAAAATGAAAAATGAGTTTGGAAAAAGATGCAATACCTCTTATTACCACAGGAGGTCCTCGTTGTACATATGTACAGTATATATATATATATAAACATATCTATATATTTTTACCAAAGTAAACATAGTAGAAAAAAATTCAAAATAAGATAAATGAGTTCATTACTTTGGTGACCTTGACCTTTGACCGTATACACCCTTTAGAACTAAATGAGTTAATCTATAGCTGATACTGACTAACTATTTTTAAAACCACATGTTTTAAAAACTGTTTAAATTGATGATGAACGAACCAATCACATGTCGAAACTGATGAATCACCTCATGAATATTAATGAGGCAGGTTTCACAAAGAGAATCGGAGCGCGTTAGTGCGAGGATGAGAGAACGAGCGAGAATGTGAGAAAGGAGAGAGAGTGTGTATTAGAGTTTGGCATTGACTCCAGTGTGAGTAATTAATGATGTGTTCCTCTTCATAGGGTAATAGGATTTCCCCTCCCCAGGCGTGGCGGGTATGTGTGTGAACACGAGTGAGTGTGTGTGCGTGTGTGTGTGTGTGTTATGAGGGTGATTTATAACTGCTCCTTCGCTCTCTTTCTCTTGCACAAAAAATCCATTACCTCCACTCGGATGTTAATAGCATTGTTGTGTTTGTGTGTGTTTTGGTGTGTGTGTGTGTGTGTGACAGAGAGACAGAGAGAGACAGAGAGAGAGAGAGAGAGAGAGAGAGAGAGAGAGGCCGTGATAACCAGACGCTGGTGGGTGAAAAAAAGGTGAAGGTTAGCCGCAGTGTTTTGTAGTGTGTGTGTGTGTTTTTCTGTATGAAGTAAAACGATTAAGAGAAAAAAAATCAGTTGAATAAACAAAAAATGAAAAGAGAGAGAATGAAGGAGGACGATCATGTTAGCAAACACACACCGTGTAATATAATGTACGTATGACAGTTTATGTGGAGACCTGGATCGGTGTGGTTACCCGGCAGGGTTGGTTACGACGTCAAATTGTTGTTTGGTTCCTGGGCAGGCCAAGAGTCATACACACCAGACCAGTGTTTGGCATCAATATATCCAGTTTCAATATAAAGTCGTTAGTATTTGCACATATCCAAGTTACGTGAACGTTCGTCACCTGATTTTGTCTGTCCATCTTGCATCATATCCACACAGGGCACTTTATCCCGGGTCAGGTGAAGGAAATACAGGAGTTATCTCTGGATAACTTAGTAGCCCTCTCTATTTTTTTGGTAATATTCTGCCAGATCTGAATTGAACCAGAAAAAAAAACTGAATTGAAGGAACCAGACAATGATAACCATCAACCTGACAAAGCGGACCGGGTAGTTTCTAACAACAGCCAAACAAGACCTAGGTGCAAACATTAAAAAGATGCAATTGGGAATCTGTGTGAGAAATCAGGGCAAAGGGCAAAACACAAGGGAAAGAAAGAGGACCCGAAGGGAGGAAGATCAAGACACACACGTCTCTTCTCACATTACCCTTTACATTAAAATCAGTCAGGAGGAAAATGAGTACAGACCACCGTCTGCCTAAAGAAGGAAAGGGGGGCTGTGGGGAGATCTAGAGGGGCAATGGAGTGAGGCGTGAGCTGGAGATCAGTAGAATTTAACCCCAAGGCTAAGCAAGGAAGTTCAGTCTCCACTCCTGAATTCACTGAGCTACTTTAGTCCAAACATGCTCATAAACTGGGTGCACGTAATTGCATGCTGAGCTGCGCACCAAAGCACTTCTGAACATTAACACAGCAAACCAATAAAATGTTTTTGAAACGGCTTGTTGGCACAAAACCTGTAAACAGCAGTCAAAAAAGTAATTTTATCACTGAAAACACAATAAAGTGGCGTTTAAAAGTGGCGCTTGTAAAAAACAGCGCTTTCCGTATGACGAGACGCCTGCTGAGCACATCAGTTGAGAACTTACATTTTCATTGAACAGCATAGCATGGATAGGCTTGGTTCCTGGGTAGTAAGCTTAGAAAATAGGAATGGCTTAGATTTCCAAGCATGCTTGGGTCATGGGGAAGCTTAGAGTCCCGTGCAAGCTTGGTTTCTGGGCAGGCTTGATTTTTGGGGCAAGCTTGGGCATTGGAAAGGATTGCTACCACGAAAGGCATGAAGTTTTGGGAGGCTTGTTTTTAAGGCAAACTTGGAATCTTGGAAATGTATAGATTTTTGGGCAACCTTTATTCCTAGACAATCTTGGTTTCTGTGAAGTTCTTGGGAAGGCTCTGCTCCCAGGCAAGCTTGGTTTTTGGGAGCATAGAGTTGTGAGCTTTTTGGTTTCTAAGCCGGCTTGATTTTGGAGCATGCTTGTCACCAAGAGAGACTTAAAGTTCTGGACAAGTTAAGTTTCTGGACAGACTTGGTTGTTAGGCATGCTTAGTCTTGGTCAGGTTAGGTATCCTGGGCTAACTTGGTTCCTGGAAAAACTTGGGAGCCCTTAGCAGGCACGGAGTGCAGTGCAAGTTTGGGTCCTGGGTGTGCTTTGACTGACTCTTCAATTCTAGTAATTTTTTTGGTAAATTTGTCACTTCATTTTGTACAAAGAAGAAGCCACCATTTCTACTTGTAAGAGAAGTTTTATTACCAGTTCTATTTACATAAAAATCACACAAACTTCTTTTCATTCATCTCACACACACACACACACACACACACACACACACACACACACACACACACACACACACACACACACACACACACTCGCACACATTCACATCTGAGGTTAAGACACATTCCTCTTAGATGTTGTACATTGTATAAATGAAACACAAATGACTTTTCAAGTAGGGCTAAGTTGTGTGTTTTTATGTGTGTGTATTTTCCCAAAATTCACCTGGTCACCATTTTGAAACCAAAACAAGAATGTGTGTATAAAAATAAAAATATAAAAGACAAAAACGAAACAAAACCGTTTCTTTGAAATGTTGTGCTCTTTTCCTCCAACAGGGCGGCGCTGGTCCTGTGGAAATATCACAGATGTTTCTTTGCCTCCCCCCCCCCTCCTTCGCTCCTTTTGTTTGGTGTCCTTTTGGAGAAGGAGGATCTCAGCTGCTGAAGGACGTTTTCCATTATGGCCTCCATGTTTCTTTACAAATTATTTCCATTAAAACATGTTTTTTCTCTCTCTCCCTCTCTCTCTCTCTCTCTTTTTTTTTTTTTTTTAACAAAAAAGAGAACAAAAAAGAAGGTCAAAGCTAGCAGGGCTGTGTGTGTGTGTGTGTGTGGGTACAAGTGTTTGTGTGTGTGTGTAGGGGGGTACAAGTGCGTGAGTGTGTGTAGGGGGGTAAAAGTGTCGCATCAATTGTGTTCGTGTTGTGAATAATAGACATTTTTCTTTCAGAAGACACAAGCGACACTTTGCAGAAGGCAGGCGTGCAAGTGTGTGTGGATAAGTGAAAGTGTATGTATGTATGTATGTACAGTATGTATGTATGTATATATATATATATGTATATATATATAGTTATACCATGGTCTGTGTGAATCTTCAGATTGACTACATCTGAAAGATGTTTTGGTTAAATATTCTCCAGGTTTTTTTTTTTATAATTATTATTGAGGCTGCTAAGACGGCGCTTAAAATGGATTATTATGTTATTGTGGTTATTTATCATACCAAACAATGTAGCTCTCTGAAAGATGTTTCAGTTAAATAACCCCAATGTTTTATATTTGTGTGCATGCCGGTAACCATAACAAAATCAAAATGAATGTTACTACAATTTTTTTTTTTTTGGCTTTTTAACACAACGTAATAAGATAGAACCAAGCCATGAGTCATTATTTGTTTTTTTTTTTCTTACACTTTATGGGTTTTTAGAAACTTTTTAGTTTCTAATTCTAAGAAATTTTTAGAATAGAAAAATGTGCAATAGAAACAAACAGCGGTTTTTGTTTTTTTAAATAAAATCTTGCATCATATTTTGGAAAACAATAGTCAATGGTGTCTTAGAAATTTAATAACACTTCATTTCACTCTACATCTCGTCAAGTGTATATTGTTTTCTTGAGCTAGCAAATCATGGACCACTTTGCCATAGCTTTTTGTGAAAAAAAAGTATGATTTAAATGTCTAATGAGCAATTTGAAGTAGTTTTGATGGATTTAATATAACTAGTTTTGGATGAATGCTTAAATGACCATGGTATAACCGGGGTAGTGTGTTTTGATGTGTCTATTATGAAAATAGATACTGGATAAAGAATATCTCGTCTGCAATTACCCCAGACATATATATATATATATATATATATGTACTATACATGTATATATGTGTAAATGCACGTATATAAATGTATATGTCTACATATATAGATAGATATATAGTGGGGGGAAATATTTAGTCAGCTACCAAGTGTGCATGTTCTCCCACTTAAAAAAGATGAAAGAGGCCAGTCATTTTCATCATAGGTATACCTCAAGAATGAGAGACTCTCATACTGAAGGTCTTTCATACCTGAGGTATACCTATAATGAAAATGACTGGCCTCCTTTATCTTTTCAAGTGGGAGAACATGCACACTTGGTAGCTGACTAAATATTTTTCCCCACTGTATATTCAAACAAGTATACATACTATGCACACTGAGTTCCAAATTATTATTATGCAGATGAGCTTTTTTGTAGAAGGTTTGCAGAACTGGAGCCCTCTGAAAGATGTAATGCCGGGTGCACTTTTTGTTTGCTGCTTTGTAATGTAATTCTAGCAGCTGCATATTTGTCTGGCAGAATATTTCCTCATCATGCCTTTATCCTGCAAGACACAGTGTGGCCTTTGAATCGGACACAAATTTCTTTAAACGTTTCTGTTGTAGATTAAATGTTTTATCCATCTACAAAGTATTTCCTGTTTTCAAGCAGCAGAGATACTTTCTCATTCACATATTACTAGAACTATTGATTTGCTTAATGATGTGGCAGCGCTTTTAATCCAGGTAAACCCAAGGAATAACCCTGGAATTGCTTAAAGTATATCTGCATAATAATTCGAAATGCATTGTGTACTCATAATATTATATGCATGTTTGTATGTGTATATTTGTGAATGACCTTAAGTGCGTACGATACAATGTGTGTGTATATGAGTATGTATATACGTTTATATCTCTGGGTTTTTGTTTTTGTTTGTGTGTAGTCTTTTGGATTCATTTTGTGTGACCAAATCTGTTTGTAAGTAATCAGTCAGGAAAAAATAAAAAAAAAGGAAAAAAATATTAGCTTCATCAAAACCAAAAAAAAAACTTTCCCCCCAAAAGACTTTGTCCCCTTTGGCCTACTGTACTAACCACAAATAGCAGAGGGACGTGTCCTAATGGCATAGCGGAGTGTGTCGTTTACCAGGAGTTAGTCTCCCCCCCCAATGTTTCCTGATGTGTCATGGATGGGGGGGCACCGCCGTATCCAGAAAAAGGCGGGCTAACTCCCCCAGGGTAAGGCTCTGCCCCCTGAAGGGGCTCCGGACTCGGAGTGTCCTCCTCCGCGTGTGAGGGGGGGATTATGTCCGATGTCGTGAACCTTTGGTCTTCTGCGGAGGAGGAAGTGGGAGGGTGGTGGGGATGGCCATGGTGGGGGGCGTGCCCATCCATGGCAACACCGCCGCTAAGGATGTAGTCAGACGGAGACTGAGCCTGGGACGAGGGCGGGCCATGGGGGAAAAAGTCGTAATTGCCACTTGGTCCATAGTAGTCGCCATGGTAATCTGTCAGGGGGAAAACAAAGATGGATTAAATGTTACATCTTATAGCTTGGATGAATAGATGGTTACACTTTATTGATGTAGCCACTTTGCCCTTAGGTAGCTCTGGTTCTGGCCTATGCTCTATTATAGCCGAGAGGTTTGCTCACAAGGTGTCTTTTTTCAGATATTTATATATACAGTATATATATGTATATACTATATATGTATATATATATATATATATAGATATAGATCAACGCTTCTCTCTCTGTGCGCTTTTGTCACACGCACATAAACAGTGCACACGCAAAGCACGCTATTTCCCTAGTAGTTTAAATACAGTATTCATTTGAATTTTTTTATTTATTTTTTTTTACACAAAGGAAACTTTTGTATAAAATATGACCCGCAACTTTTTCCCAATATTGAATTTTGGCCGAATGGATATAATTTTGACTCCCTGGTTTATAACATAGATTCTGAGACCTGATTCGGTCCTACTGTTTATGCCACCGTTAGTTTTGTTTACCGTTTACAAGAATTTCGTGAAAAACTTGTCATATATGTGTATCTTGTTTGACCTTATAACCAAGGCACGTACAATATATTACCAAAAGTATTCGCTCACCTGTCTTGACTCATACTGTGAACTAAATTGCCGTCCCATTCCTAACCCAGTGTTCAATATGATGTTGGTCTACGTGTTCCAGCTATTACAACTTCAACTCTACTGGAAAGACGGTCCACAAGGTTGAGGAGAGTGTTTATAGAAATTTTTGACCGTTAGGGAGGTCGCATGCTGATGATGGTCGAGAAGGCCTGGCTGTCAGTTTTCACTCCAATTCATCCTAAAGATGTTCTATCAAGTTCTGGTCAGGACTCTGTGCGGGCCAGTCAAGTTCATCCACACCAGACTCTGTCATCCACGTCTTTATGGACCTTGCTTTGGGCACTGGTGTACAGTCATGTTGGAAATGGCCCGCTCTAAACTCTTCCCACAAGGTTGGGAGCTTGGAATTCACCAAATATACTGTTCTCCTGGTAACCTTATATTGTTATATTTTTTTGTCATGGCAACAGATGGAAACACAGAGGAAAAGGTTTGTATGGGTTAGCATAAGCAAGAGTTCTTTACTGTGGAGAGTGGGGCCACTTCCTGTCTTCCTTTCCAGTGAGGCCAAAAGAGCAGGCTCACCTGCAGCGGCAAAATGTCTGGTGAGCCTGACTTTCTGTTGTCCTGCCAACCAACCACGTTTTACCCAGCCCATAACTCTCTTTGTCTCTCCCACGTCTTCTGTTCCTGTACAGGCTTTAATGTTCTTAAATGAAGAGTACTGTCATACCATTGCCATTAACTCTCTGCGTTTGAACAGACCTGTCTGTGCTAACGCTCTTGACAGTTGCTCGTTGTCTCTGGTCTCTTACCACACTCCAGCTATCAAGCTCCTCACCTCCGATAATTATCAAGAACACCTCAGTTTTAATTTATTAGACTCTTCTGATTCTCCAGAGAACCCAGGGTTAATTTGGTGAATTGGGAACTGCTGGCTATCAAGGGGATCCTGATGGACTGGAGGCTGGAAGGAGCAGAGCACTCTTTTTGTTAGGATGACCATAAAACTTTATCCTACATTTAGTCTGCCAAGTGATTTAACGCACGCCAGGCCTGCTGGCAGCAGTTTTTCTTCAGGTTTAACTTCATTCTCGAATACAGACTCGGGTCTTGTAATGGAAAACCATTGCACTCTCCCACCTTCATGCTCCCAAAGATTTGTCCAAAGTGCCTGTGAAATACCAACTCAGGTTATTGGAGCCATTGAGAACACTGTCAGTGAAGTTCTGCAGGATTTCTCAGAACCTGGTAATGCAACTGCCTTTTTGATCCTCACTCTGTTCACTCAGAAAATTGTTCTGTTCACAGGTATTGCAATGAGTCCATGCCTCCCTCTGGGTCTGTCACTCAGGCATCAGTTGGACTGTAGACATCGTCAAACAGAGGTTTTGGTGGCCCCTGTTGGAGGTTGTCCGGGAGTTTATGTCTGCCTGCTGGGTCTGCACCCAGGCAAGTCCTCTCACCATCCCCCAGCTGAATTCCTGGGACCATTACTGGTACCATTTCACCCTTAGGCCCACATTGCTCTGGACTTAATTTCAGGCCTGCCTTCCGCAGACGGTAACTTACAGTAGTCATTCCATATTGTTGACAGATTCTTCAAATCTGCTAGTTTTGTCCCTCTGTCTAAGTTACCAATCCCCTTGGAGACGGTTCAGCTACTCGTCCTTCATGCTTTTTGCATTCATCGGAACCCCTGTCAAGTAGTCTCAGATTTTGAGTCCCGATTCACGTCCCGGTTGTAGAAAGCCTTCTGTTGCGCTCTAGTGGCCACAGTGAGTCTCTCCGCTGGTTATCATCCCGACTAACGGCCAGACCAAGCGAGCAAACTGTCAAGTCCGTCCTTCGTTGTGGAGCATCTGCCAACCTGTCATCATGGAATACCTTCCTCCCCTGGGTGAAAGACACCTACAACTCTCAAGTCAGTGCAGCCATTATTGGAGTCTCTTCAAGGTCTCTCTGGGTTTCCAACCACCACTTTTTGGTCCCAGGAGAATGAGATCTATTTGTATGTGCCTTTGGTTCAAATGCACTTTAAGCGGTGTTGTCTGATGTGGATGCGTCCCCTTATGACACTCCTTCAGACTACAAAGCACATTGAGCAGATTGCCAATCGTCAGTGAATACCCACAAGGTGGAACAACCTGTTCCACCTTACAGGTTGTCCTGGAAGACAACCTGTATGGCTCTCTTCCAGGACCATCCCCCTTCAAGAAGACTCCAGCAAACTAGCTTCTGGTTAATTGGCTCCTTTGTCATCGAGGAAGTCATCCGGTCAGTGATCATCTCTTAAACTCTATCCCATGTTCCACGCACAAGAAAACTTATTCAGCGCTCAAAATGAAACTCAATTTAAACTAAAGATGGGTAAACGAGACAGAGGTCCGAGTATATCTCTTTCTTCTTTCAACTCTGCTTTGAAACTTGACTCATCATCACTGCTGACGTCACAAAAGAGTAAAAGTTTTTTGCTCCGTCCCCTTCTGCTCAGGAAGCTTGTGTGTTTGCTCAGACACATACAAAATTAGAGGGAACATTGGGAATCAGTCCTCTCCAGCCTTCTACAGCTCCTCCACCTTCATTCTGGATCGTTGATGGCACTCCGGCCTACACCGTCATCCATCTCAAGGATGGTCAACACTGAGGTCAGGCCCTCAGTATCCAGTGGACTGGCTAGGATATGATCCAGAAGAACGGTCCAGGGTTCTGGACAGCAGCCTTGTGAGGGAGTTCCACACCTCCAACCCAGACAAGTCTGTGCTGCCAAGAGGTGGTGGGGAAGGGTGAATCCATCTGTCTCCCATTAGGACAGTGCTTCTCAATTATTTCTGGTTGCGCCCCCCCTAGGAAGAAGAAAATATTTCACGCCCCTCCTCCACTCTCCGCCGTGACTATAATTAGTATCATTTGTCTTTGAAATTGTTATAAGTACACCTCTGCATAACATTGTGTCCTCATTAATGTAAAAACAAAAAAGAAAAAGCAACGTACAACAAAGAACAGCTTTATTAACATTGTTTTTAGTCTGTAACAGAAAAGATTTAAAGTGCATCAATTAACTTGACATTCAAATAAATTTAATTCTTATTTAAACCACAAACATTTTTGACTAATTGAACCATTTGATACTGAAAAATAAATCAAATCAATAAAATTGCACGTTTTGCAATGCACAGTTTTTCGAAGCCTATCCCTTGCTCTGTGCTGTGTTCGAGAATGTTCGGTGCAAAAAAAACTCTGCACCAGTGGTCCCCAACCATCGGGCCGCGGGCTGGTACCAGGCCGCGGGACATGTAGTACTGGGCTGCACAGAACTGTTATTTTTATTCACTTTGTTTTTGTGAGGTCTTTTATTTTAAAGGTACATGTTTACCATTACCTTGGCAACAAGAGTGCGTTCGAGCAGAGAGAATGTTTCCACGTTATAAAGACGCTGCTAATAAATTTTCTCCTGAAGACAAAGTGGATTTAAGTTTATTATTATTGATTTTAAAAAGACAGTTTTTCCGGCTGGTCTTATCACCTTTAGACCGGTCCGTGAAAATATTGTCAGACACTAAACCGGTCCGTGGCGCAGAAAAGGTTGGTAACCCCTGCTCTACATCATAGAGTTAATACTCCCTGCACACATTCTGACAATGAGAGCGCCAACTACTTTTGTGGATGTCCAATTACACTTTATTCTAGTACGGAAAAAAACAAAAAAACATGTTCCACAGGTCACACGCGCCCCCCCTTGCATCGCCCCGTGCCCCACAATTTGAGAAGCCCTGCATTAGGGGAATTTTCTCTCTCCTCCTGGCTCATCACCTGACACCGAGCCCACCTAGGCATCCTCATCAGCCACTGATATTAAAAGGCTGCGCTTTCCCTTTTCTCTTGCTAGGTATTCATTGTTTGCTTCCTTGCCTAACTTCCTGACTCTTCATTCTCTGGGAATATCCTTTTTTAAACTTTCAAAGTGTGTGTGGACTACTTCCTACCAGCATCGCTGTTGACACTTTTAGTCAATTTTTGTTTATTAATTATCCATTGAGTCCTGCAATTGGTTCCTGCTTCTTTTCTGGCTTTTAGTATGCTTAAGCTATTGTGTTTAGCATTGAAACAAACGATTGTTTAAACACAAATACACAGCAAGAAAACCAACTAACAAATACTAGCTAGAAAATACTAGCACATTCCTGCCCTTAGACTCTTCTTCATGTTGAGGAAAAACTCCTAAAAAAAAAAAAACATCAGGGAGGAAAAAATAAAAACAGAAAATGTGTCAAAAAGTGCCACAGAAGTAAAAACATAACAAAAGAAAATCATACAAATCAGAACTACAAGCGTGTATAAATGTAAGCGCAAAAGCTTTGTAGTTGTTTGTGAAATGAACATAGGTCCCCGAACATAACACCGTGATTAGCACCTCAGTTTCCAGAAGGAACAATACGCTAACAATTAACACATTCGCTTGCTAAATGTGAGCAGCGACTCCCACCTGGAGATTTTTTATTTCCACCTTTAAACCTTCTAATTTGATGCTCACAAACATAACACGCGATTCCTGATGAAAAAATAAGCTTGTTAGTAAACTAGAAACACAATAAGGTGAAGAATCAAAAGCCTAAATTTTCTGACCGTGTTAGAATGAAACATGTTTAAAAAGTATCATTTGGATGTTAAATAAAAAATCTTGGAAGAGAGAAACTTTCATTTAAAATTTTTGTTCAGTTTACTTCTATTTCTGACTAATAATCTCTCATTTTTTCTTCTTCTTTTGGCATTTCCCTTTAGGGGTCACCACAGCAAGTCAGTTTCTTCCATCTAACCCTATCTGCTGCATCCTCTTCAGTCACACCAACTATCTTCATGTCTTCCTTCACTGTATCCATGAACCTCCTCTTTGGTCTTCCTCTAGTCCTCTTTCCTGGTGGTTCCAAATCCAGCATCCTTCTGCCGATGTACTCAGTCTCTCTCCTCTGCACATGTCCAAACCATCTCAGTCTGACCTCTCTGACTTTAAAACCTCTAACGTGTGCTGTTTGTCTGATCCTGTCTATTCTGGTCACTCCCAGAGAGATCCTCAGTGTCTGCATCTCTGCTACCTTCATCTTGGTTTCCTGTCTTTTTCTCTGTGGCATTGTCTCTAGACCAATCAGCATGGCCGCTCTCACCACGGTTTTGTACACTTTTCCTTTCATTTTATCTGAAACGCATCTATCACACATCACACCTGATACTTTCCTCCACCCGTTCCAGCCTGCTTAAACACGCTTCTTCACCTCTTTTCCACACTCTCCTCACTTTTCCATTTGGATCCCTCTCATTCACACACATGTACTCTGTCTTACTCTGACTAATCTTCATTCCTCTTCTTTCTAGTGCAAACCTCCACCTCTCCAGCTTTTCCTCCACCTCTTCCCTCCTCTCACTACAGATCACAATGTCATCTGCAAACATCATTGTCCATGGCGATTCCTGTCTGACCTCGTCTGTCAGCCTGTCCATCACCACAGCAAACAGCAAAGGACTCAGAGCAGATCCCTGGTGCAGTCCCACCCCCACACTGAACTCCTCTGTCACACCTACAGCACACCTCACCACTGTCTTACAGCCCTCATACATGTCCTGGACCTCTCTAACATACTTCTCTGTCACACCAGACTTCCTCATACAATACCATAGTTCTTCTCTAGGTACCCTGTCATATGCTTTCTCTAGATCTATGAAGACACAGTGCAGCTCCCTCTGGCCTTCTCTGTACTTCTCTATCAGCATCCTCAAGGCAAATACTGCATCTGTAGTGCTCTTTTTAGGCATAAAACCATACTGCTGCTCACAAATTTGTACTTCAGAAAATATTTTTTCCATATTCCACAAATTCGTACTTCAGACCTTAGCCTACCTTCAACTATTTTTTCACTTGTAGATTTCAATGTAACTGGAAATGATTTGCTTGAAGAAAAAGTGACTTTTTAACCAGTAAATGTTATATTGTGCCTTTAAAACAAATCATATTTTCACTCTTAAAGCAGATTAATTAGGAAAATGATGACAAAGAACAACGTGTAAGCTCATTTCAAAGCTTCTAAATTATCAGTGCAGGTACTGTATGTCAGTGCAAAGTGAAGTATTTTGTTCTGAAATTTATCAGGAGAAACCAAAAAAATGCTGAAAAAGCTGAAGATAGTTGGAAATGATAAAACTCCCTGAACGGGCTAAGAAGTTTAATAAGGTTAAAAATTTTGTTGAAAAGTTTTAAACTACTCAAAACAACTAAAGTTAGCTCAAAAAGCTAAAATTGAGTTTTAAAAAAAGCTAAATTTAGCAAAAAGATAAGTTTTTAAAGGTACAACAAAATTTAAAAAACACATTAAAATAAACTGTACAGAAAAATCATGTTTTTTCCTTCATAAAAACAAAGTATCGCTTGGTCGAAAACAAACTAAGACCTAATTAAAACACCTAACGTGTACTCAGTATTCACCATATAGTAAATATAACTTTGTTACCTCCGTAATATCCATACGGTCCAGTTCCCAGGATCTCTCCATCCTCCAACCGACTCCCTAACGGTCTCATTCTTCTCGGCCCGCGAAAGAAGGCGTGTCTTCGGGCGCCTAGGGCGCTCAGTTGCTTCATCCTTCGCTCTTTGGATCTTCTGTTCTGGAACCAAACCTGAAAAGTAGAGCATCCATCAGTCAGCTTTTCTTTTTTGCTTAGTTAAGAACTATAAACGTAATGAATTCATCTACAGTTGGTATTAAGTAATGTACATAAAAGTTCTCACAGTGATAATAAATTAACGAGAAGGCTTTGTTTCTAAACCGGTTTTATACCTACTTATGCCTAAAAAGTTACAATTTTGTATAACAAAGTCTAGTTTTGTTGGAAATTAAACGTTTAATTTGAATTTGATGACAGTTTCATTCATTTATTTATTTGTTACAGACTTCAGGTTCATTTAAAACAAGACAGAAAACAACAGTAAGATACTTTGTACAAACTAAAGACAGTCAGATCAATTTCTCAGCAAGTTGGACTGAAAGCGTACGACACTATGCTGTGGATTAAAAAGTCACATTAATACTCCATTTTCAGACCGTCCGCTAATAAAACTGTGCATTAGAGTTTTTAAAACAACCTGTAAAGATTTTCTCGTGCTGACAGAAACAGTTCATCATGACCTCCACATGAACAACAGTAACGCCTCACTGCAGACCACTTGGCACTTTTCAAACTTGTATTTCTTATATCTGGACCAACGCTGAGGTGAAATCATACGAGATAGAAGTTTAAAATGTAAATAAAAATCCCACACAACGTCGATAAGTTAGCAACGGTGTTCCTCAAGGTTTTGTTTTTGAAACTGTTTTGTTTTTGTTTATTACTCATAAACTTTCACTATTTTGTACGACAAAGTCTAATTCTATTAAAAATGATGGATTTAATATCAATTTAACACTCGTAATATGATAAGTTATAGATTAATATTACTAGTAAATTTAAAACGGTAATTAAAATATTTCACAATGCCAAAGAATTATCAACATAAGCCTTCGTTTTTGGACCCATTTGGTTTTCAAATTGTATTATTTCTTATAAAAAAGTTAATTTTTATTGGAAATTATAGATTGTATTTAAATAAATGAACTATATTTTGATATGAGTTTGAAAATGTAAATAAAAGGTCCACACAACGCCAAAAAATAAGACTGTTTGACCTCAACCTTTGTAACCTTGATGTTTGGTCAAATAATATCAGTCCAGTAAATCTATAGTTGGTATTGAATAACTGTGGAAGTTTTTCATTAGAATCCCTTCGATAGTTTTGGAGACATCACGTAAGGCATAAAAAACCTTGAAATGAAGTAATCAAGTCAAGTTTTTCCCTTTTTAAATCTTATTTTTGAAGGTTTTTGATTGTGAATCTTTTCTTTGCAGGTCAGAAGCTCCATCAGATACATATCTCCACAGGCAGATGGAGAAGCAGAGGAACAAAGGAGCATATGGAGGAATGCACATAGACGCTGCATAATGATGCATGTTCACTGGTTCCCACTGTGCAGGAGATTAGCTAAAACACACAGCGCACGCTTCACTCCAGGCTTTTTATGGAAAATACTCCCGTTTCTCATGAGAGAACATCACTTAGAGATCAAAGGAACGGCAAAGAGGCAAAGTAAAAAAAAAAAAAAAAAAAAAACACCTGCTGGCTGGATTCTGACGCTACTTATGCAGAACGTTTCAATATTTCACATTAAAAAGTTCATTTTCTTAGAAATTGTTCTTTCAATTTCAATAGAATAATGGTGGTCTGATTGTTTAGATTGAAATTTAAAAAAGAAACAAAAGCTACATAAAAAAAGTCGATAAAAAGACACAAAACCTTTACAAAACAAGACGAAACATAAAAGTTGTCAAAAACATTGTGTAAACAACACGACAAAAATTTACACATTAAAAACATAAAGTCAACAAAAACAGATGAATGTTTGAATACGTCAAACAACAACCCCCTGCCTGTCCTACATCACAAACTTCATCAGTTCAGCAATAGTTGGTACTGAGTAACAATATGCCGTTTCATTGAAAGCCACAAACCCTCCAAAAATGATCAATTTGGTCATGTTATCAACTCCCTTTGTCAATAGTTTATGCAGGTTTTCGGGGTCATTTTTTGCATCTTTTTATTGATTTTTTTGTGTTTTTTGTTTGACTTTCAAGCATTAAAAAACTGCACCAACTATAGATGAACTGATAAATTTGCGGGCATACAGAGGGAGGATTGTTATTGTTTTTTTTTTCTGGTTTAGTTGACTTTATGTGTCTGTTTGTCTTTTTTTGTTGTTGGTTGACTTTTTAATCGATGTTTTGTGTCTTTGTCATTTTTTTTGTTTATGTAATTATTTGTTTATTGATTAAAAATCTCATTTTTGAGGAGGTTAAAAAACATAAAGTTACAAAATAAACAAACAAAACAAACTCTTTAAAGTCAACAGAGGCTTTTTTTTGTCTCAATGTTGTGGTTTTTTTGCAGCTTTTCCATCTTTTGTTGATCTTGTGTGTGTTTTTTTATTAGGAATTTGATTGTTTCTGCCTTCTGACACTCAGTACCAACTATAGATAAACTGATGTAGTATGTGCTAATGGCAGGCAAACACACATTGTTCGATAACTTATTCTTGTTTGTGCCTTTTCATCTATTTTCTCTTTGTTGATGTTTTTAGTTTACATCGTTGTCAATCTGTTTTGTTTTTTATAGTTTTGCATCTTTTGAAAATTTTTTGTGTTTTCTCGGTTAACTTTTTATCATTTTAATAAAATTGCCTACATGTAGTCAGTACCAAATATAGATTAACCTGTGAGGTGTGTGCTGCAGGGCAGTTGAAATCTGTTTTTGTTTTCACTTTGTTTTTTTGTGTTTTTGTTTTTTTGTCAATGAGAAAAAAAATCAAAGATTTTCTGCGTAAATGTGCGTATTGTTTGCTTTTGTTTTTTTTTTTTTTTCTGGAAACGTTCCCGTTTTCTCGCTGAGAGAGCGTTGCTTAGAGCTAGCGGGTGTTCAGAAGGAGGGAGAAACATATGTGCAATAGTGAGGGGTGGGCTGCAAGTGGGAGGTGGGCATGGAAATGTGTGAAATCAGTGATAATTACAGGCGGCATGCAGAAAAAGCCGCATCACAGTTAGTGCTAATCACGGCGCACGGAGATGGCGCTAATCATCGTGACACAGCGCGCATTGTTTTCTGAATAAAAAGGTCTGTTTACTTTAAAAAAGAAGAAAATACCACAAAACATGACGCGACATGATGTTTCCAATGAGAATCACGTGATTTAGAAACATGTCCGTCAACCAAATCAAACGTTTGACAGAATCAGCTCAACTCTAGTTGGTACTGAGTAATTGTCTCCTTCTTTCAGTGTGTGTGGTGGATCAGAACCAGTGGATTTACACACTCTTGTTTTTAGTTTATTTATCAAACATGAACTTTTTTTAACTAATTATAACTAATTGGCTGTTTTTATGTAATAAATGTTTTAATTGAAATCAAACCAGAAAATTACAAATTTGTTTGACTTTTTCACCCAAAATGAGTCAAATCTCACTGTTTTTGTATCAAAGTGATATTTTTTGTCATGAATGAACTGTTTTTTGTAACATTTAAATATTTTTAAGTTATGATTGTTTTTACGTCATAAATGAGCTTTTTGAAGTCAAACAAGCACATTTTAAAAAATGTTTGGCTTTTTCACTTAAAATGAGCAACATTTTGTTGGTTTTCTTTATGAATCACATTATTTTATGTAAACAATCCTTTTTATATTTTCATATGACCTTTTATTTTAGAAAACGAGATGTTTTTATAAAATAAAAGTATAAAAATATAAACGAGCTTTTTTTATTATTTTGACCCAGTTGTTGTTTTTATTTAGATTGTTTTTGTGTAAACATTGTTATCATGAAAAAAAATTCTTTGAGAGAATAATTATAATAAAATTAAAAATTTAAATCAAATGAGCCCGCGACAGACTGGCGACCAGATTGGGGTGTACCCTGCCCCTCGCCTCGAATTGGCCGGGATGGGCTCCGGCACCCGAACCTCCCCGTAAGGCATAGATGATTAAGGGGTGACTGAAGTCAAACTGATTCTTTTTCATTTTTCTGGACACTTTTTCATCAAAAATAATTTTAATCGTATTGATTTTTTTTTTATCTAATATTTATTACTTCGATTAAAATATTGACCAACTGATCCGTTTAATCATAATCAGTTCATCTATAGCTGCTATACAGCTGTTAGATCTCTGGGGGGGAGCTGTGTGCAGACATCGTGTTACGGAAGCACAGATCCACGGAGAGAACCGGGGGTGGGGGGGCTTTCTCTCACCTGAATGACCCTCATGTTTAGACCGGTTTCTTGTGCCAGTTGTTCCCGAATGTGTCGTGTCGGTTTGGGCGTGGCCACAAAAGCAGCTTTGAGGGTCTCCAGCTGTTTGGCTTTGATGGTGGTGCGGGGTCCGCGTCGTTTGGCGCCTGCGTGCTCCTCATTCTCCACATTGTTACTCTCCTTATCGGAGCACATGTCCTCTGTTTCTTTTAAATCAGGATCAGGTGATAAACTTCTGTCCGTGCACGAAGAAACTGGACAAAACACAGACGTCATCAAATTCTATCAAAATGGATTTATTTATTACAAAAATACAACTTTTAAAAACACAAGTTTCTTATAAATGGGATTATTTTTAATAATAATAATAGAGTCAAAACAAAATCTTTATGCAAATGAAGTGTAAAATGATTGGCTTTTGCCTCCTCTAACGCATGCGCACGAGCAGGGCTACGCGTGCATTCTATATATATAATAATAAAAATATTTGAATGATTTATAAAAATTAAACCTGAAAGTGCTGATGAGACTGAGCTTTTTCTCACACGCACGCGCACCATTACACGTGCATTATATTTATGTATTTTAAAGAAAAATAAATAAATCGTTAAATTCTGTGAAGAAAGTCGTTTTTTTGTTTTATTTTATGGATAAATTTGAGTAAAAACAAAAAGAAAAAAATTGTGGCTACGCGCGTGCGCGCTGCGTTTTTATTAATTTGAGATGCATGTACAAACGCGCTATTACACGTACACGCGTAATTAATGAGAGGGAAAAAAAGACGCAAAATGGATTATTTTTTTCTGCAGACGGCCGATCTTCGTGAAACGCGTTCTCACCTGAATTCAGACTGACTTCCTTTATTCCTCCTGACGTCAAATAATCTTCTTTACACACGAACTTATTTTCATCCAGGACATAAAGTTCCTCTCCCGTGGAAAGCTGCTTGTTACACACCGTGCACGTGAAGCAGTTCAGATGAAAGACTTTAGTGCGTGTTTTACGCACTAAGTCACTGGGAGAGATTCCCTGTGCACAGCCCGCGCACTTTGTACCGAAACACCTGCAAAAAATAATGTTTACATAAAAAAAACACACAATTTTAATCAAAAAGTCAAGTTCAGTAAAAAAATGTATATTTTATTTGTTTTAATAGAAATTGTTTTTTTAAAAAAGCTAATTTACGACAAAAACATTTTTTAAAATCAAATTTGAGCTTTTTTTTAAAAAAAAAATAGTTAATTGTTTTAAAAGAAATTAACAGTTAATTTTAAATTATTTTAGTTTTTCTGGAAAATATTTTAATATTATTATTATTTAATATATATATATATTTTTTAAAAAAGACAGAATAAAAAAATGTATAAATAAAACCATCAAATTTGAGTTTAGATTTTTTTTTTTTATGAAATCTGTGACACAAACATTTTTTATTTAATCAGCTGTAAAATATTCATTCTTAATAAAAAGAAGAAAATTAATGACAAATTAAAGAAAAGCAAGTCTATAGATTTTTTTTGGTGAAAAGGCTGAAAAATTATTAAAAAGAATTGAATCAACAGCAAATAATCGTTTTTTAATTGGAATAAATCGTGAAATTTTCACCGCACGCACACTTGCGAATTCTCACTACAAATCCTTTATGTGCGCACACGCACGCGCGCCAAATTAGTGACAATCAGCGCAAATTAATCCGCATTTCTAGCGCCAAAAAAAACCCAAAGCCTTGTTTCTAATCCAGCGAACACGCGCTAGCCTCCTTTCACACGCATGCGCTTAAACACCCTTTAAATAAAAAGGAAAAAGTGTGTGTGTGTGTGTGTGTGTGTGTGTGTGTTGTAAAACCAAAACAAACAGACAAATTAGGCAGATTACAGCCCCCCCCCCCTCCCCACTTAAATCCCCCAAACCTCCATTATTAACCCACCAAACACGTCAAAGAGACAATTATCCCCGCATCGCATCCACGATGTTTGTGCGACGAGAAACGGACGTAAATATTTTCGCTTTTTTGTAAATCAGTTTTTTTTTTTTTTTTTTTTTTTTTTTTTTTAAGAATATTGGCTGTCAGGCCTCCAAACCTACGCACGCACGCACGTCCTGGATTTTAAAACTGCAACAAGAAGAAAATGAAAAAAGTCAAATTCTGTGCTTCCGGCTAAGATGACGTAACAAATACCAAGCGTTCAAATTATTCATTTTGCGAGTTTTTTGCGCGTTTAAAATAATTTTGGCCTCACTGCTTTTCGATGGAAATTTGCGCGCGCGTGATTCCGCATTAATTCCTTGTTAAAAGCTACGCGCGTGCGCTTGTATGACTACACAATTCCAAATGATGAAAAATATATAAGAAAGAAAGATGAAAAAGCTCTCATTTTTTCTCTCTTATTTATTTAGTTTTTTAAAATATATTTTTATATTATTAAAATGCGCGGGATTCGTGCCCCCCCCACCTGCCCACCTCCCTTTTAGAAGATGACTGACCAATCAGTTAAATTATTGCTGGTTTTTAAATATATTGTAGTAAAATTTTAAGACTGTTTTTTTTTAGACTTTTATGTAAAATACTAAATAATCTTTTTAAGTATGGTGAATTTTATTTGTGTTTTAAAGGGAGGGTCGCGCGCGTGCATGTTAGCAGAATTTTCTCGTGTGTGTGCGTGTTACCTGAAAAAGTCCAGCTTGCAGTACAGTTTGGCCTCTCTGGAGAAGCACCTTTCTGCCAACGCGCATCCGCACTCGCAGCAACGCACGCACGTGGCGTGCCACGCACGGTCCAGCACGTTGAGCAGGAACCGGTCCAGGATGGGCCTCTCGCATCCCGCACACACCACCATCACCCCCACCACCACCACCAGCACCACCAGGACCGGCACTGCAGCGTGGCCGGGAAGAGGTGCTCAGAAGGCGGATAAAGAAGCTCCAGCAAACCCCGCTGCTTCTTCTTCTTCTTTCTTCTTCTTCTGGACACTTTTCACTTCATCTGATTCCTCACCAGCTTCCAACACGCTTTCACGCACGCCCATTGGTCCGTCACAGGGATGCGCCAATCCCCCCACCACGCGGTTGCCATGGTGACGCCCTCCATCAGGAAGCAGAACTTTCACATTAAAAGTTCAAAAACACAGCAAAAGTCAAGGAATAATTAGAGCAAAAAAACAAATGATCAGAACATTTTATTGTTGAACGGTTCATTTTGTTTTTTTCGTTTTTAAAGAAAATCTATGAGGATCTCTCTGGGAGTGACCAGGATGGACAGGATCAGAGGAACAGCACATGTTAGAGGTTTTAAAGTCAGAGAGGTCAGACTGAGATGGTTTGGACATGTGCAGAGGAGAGAGAGAGAGTACATCAGAAGAAGGATGCTGGGTTTGGAACCACCAGGAAAGAGGACTAGAGGAAGACCAAAGAGGAGGTTCATGGATACAGTGAAGGAAGACATGAAGATAGTTGGTGTGACCGAAGAGGATGCAGGAGATAGGGTTAGATGAAAGAAACTGACTTGCTGTGGCGCCCCCTGAAGGGAGATGATGGAAGGAGAAGAAAACTGTTAAATGTTTGATAACGATCATTTTTAATATTTTAAATTTGTCATGATGTGGAGCTAAGGCCAAAATATACCCTTGACACAACAGACAGGCTCAGATGAAAAATCACAAGCAGATTTTTTAGATTGATAAAAAGTCCAAATAAAGAAGACAAAACAGATAAACTAGGAAGGTTCTGATATAAGAGCTGGAGACAAAAAACTGGTTAACAAGTCAAGCATGATAAACAACGATCTGGCGATGAGTGTGTCAAAAACTGTTCCATTTATGCTGCAGCAGATGAGTAGAACCTTAGAAATCCGGAAAGGTCCTACCGTAGATATCAAGGCGAGAGCTCACGGGAGTCAGTTCTGAGAGGGATATCCTTAGCAGATAGCCACACTGACTGACCTTCCTGGTAGTTAGGGGCCGGGGCGCGGCGCCTGTCAGCCCACGTCTTAATACGGACAGAGGTCTTGAGTAATGCAGCCTGGAATTTCTTCCAGATGTTATGACAGCGGCGGAGATGGTGTTGGATAGAGGGAACCGCTAACTCCTGCTCTTGTTCAGGGAATAAGGGGGGTTGATAACCGAGAGAGGCCTCGAATGGTGACATACCAGTTGCCGTGGAGACCAGGGAGTACCCAATGGGAATACCCATGGGAATACCCAACCCACGGCAGATACGTGCTCCAAGTGGTGGGATTGGAAGATGCAACACAGCGCAGAGCAGATTCCAGGTCCTGATTAGCCCTCTCAGTCTGTCCGTTAGTCTGGGGATGGAAACCCGAGGAAAGACTAACAGATGTGCCAAGTGCTTCACAGAAATCTTTCCAGACCTGGGAGGTGAATTGTGAACCCCGATCAGAGACTATATCCACAGGTATTCCATGAAGCCTGAACACATGATTGACCAGTGAATCAGCAGTTTCTTTGGCTGTGGGGAGTTTTGGTAGGGCAATAAAATGGGCTGCCTTGGAAAAGCGGTCAACAACAGTGAGAATGGTGGTGTTTCCATTAGAGGGTGGTAAACCTGTCACAAAGTCAACTGCTATGTGGGACCAGGGCCTAGAAGGAACTTCCAGTGGCTGAAGTAATCCAGCAGGTGGTCTGTGCCTGGTCTTGCTACAAGCACATGTTGGACAGGCGGCAACATAGGACCGAGTGTCTTTATCCATGGAAGGCCACCAGGAGGTTAGTTTGAGCAGAGACAGTGTGCAGCTTACTCCTGGATGGCAGGCAAAACGTCTGGTATGTATCCACTGCAACACCTCGGAACGGGCGGAATCTGGAACAAAAACTCTACCAGGAGGGCCAGAACCTGGATCAGGCTGAGATCGTTGAGCCTCTTTAATAATATCTTGGATTTCCCAGATTAGTTCCAGGTGTGACTTGTTGCACACACACAGACAAGAGGGAGGGGGGAAACAGGACACAGAGGGGGAACAGACGACTCTCCTGACAAAATTACAACTATATTTTAATTAATAACAATTATTCATCAACAAAAAGCATCAAATCTGTGGATCATCTGAAGAGCAGCTTCAGTAACAGACTCCTGCAACCCCGCTGCTCAAAGGAACGGTACAGAGAATCCTTCTTAACATCAAACTATTTAACCTGTAAATACATTGTTTTATGACATGTATGAATGGAACGCTGCAGCGCGCAAATTTAATAAAACCCACTGCTTTAAACCCAGAGGTGTCAAGTAGCGAAGTAAGACTACTTCGTTACCTTACTCAAGTAGAAAATCTCGTTATCTTTACTTTAACGAAGTAATTATATTTTTGTCTACTTTTTACTTTTACTCACTACTTTTTTATGCAATTATCTGTACTTTTACTTCGTTAGTTTTATAAAAAGTAGTCGCTACTTTCGCCATTTTGTCACCGTTAAAAAGCCGCAACTGTTTGTCGGAGTTTTTTTTTTTTTTTTTTTATGAACCCTGAATGCATCAAACAAAGGAACAGACGAATGATTGGCTAAAAGGTCCAGTCAATCATTACTTTGGGGCGAGTAATACCGCCCACAAACTTTTAAAGAGCAGGAACGTCAATTTCCGTGTTTGAGACTTGTTGCGGGCTCGGAAATCAAAGTGTTTCTGATGCTGAAACACTGAACTTAATAAACAGTAGTGGATGAAGTATTTGTGCTTAAAAGCATCTAAAATGTTATTGATTAGTTTATAAAGACTGACTGAGGAGATTAAAACTACACATCACTTAGATTTTGTATCATGTAGATGTCTGGGTTAACATAAAAAAAAACCTTATATGTACACATATATATGTAGATATGCATATATATATATAAATTTATATATACCGTCTCCTAAGTCCCGCCCCTACTGGTTTCTTTCTGGGTTTCTTAAAATCTTATTTCCCTGGTTATTTTTTCATTTTTACAGTTCTTAAAATTTTAGAAAAAGAATCCAAGGATTTTGCCTCCTGTGTGTTTCCTTCACTCCCACTGCCTTACGAGTGCATGTAAAGGGTGTTATTTTGTCAATGGGCGTGGTTTTACTGGGTGTACGATATTTTTTGTAAAATACGATAATTTTACGTCATTAGTACGATAATCCAGCACCTCCCACCTGGCAACGCTGGTTCCAGGTGTCACGCAGGCTGTATGTGGCACTCCCAACCTTATCAACTTGTCAAAGACTATTCAGTATTGCCTCAAAGAACTTTGAAAACTAGCTGCCTTCAAGGCTTAAAAAAGCCTTTTGGTCATTTTTGTTTCATTGATTTATTTTTTTTTTAACGTTGAGTGTGTTTGTGTCTTGAAGTTGGTTAAATTAGGTGATGCAGAGTGAAGCTTGGTAGCTAAAGGGACGTTACATAATTCCCTGCTTATGATAATACATTTGATTGTGTTCATTAATTGATTTCCAATAAAGATTATTAAGAAATAAATGTTTCTGATTCATAAAGTTTAACACCAAAACACTTTCATTTATTATCATATTTTCTGCTCCTTAAAGCATGTGATAATAGTTAAAAAATATGTTCATACGCTTTTGTTAACAATATTCCTTTTTTTCTGAAAATTACTTTTACTTTTTTTACTTTAAGTAGTTTTAAAATAAGTTACTTTTTACTTTTACTTAAGTAGAAAACTTGAGTTGATACTTCTACTTTTACTAAAGTAGTTTTTTAACTCGGTATTTTTACTTCTACTTGAGTAGAAAATGTTGGTACTTTTGACACCTCTGTTTAAACCTGACTTTTCTCTTTATCCCCACCACCTCTTCCTTCTCTCTCTAAGCCCCCACCACCTCTTCCTTCTCTCTCTAAGCCACGCCTCCACCACCTCTTCCTTCCTCTCTAAGCCCCACCGCATTCACCGCTTCCTTCTCTCTCTAAGCCCCGCCTCCATCACCTCTTCCTTCTCGTTCTAAGCCCCGCCTCCATCACCTCTTCCTTCTCTCTCTAAGCCCCGCCCCCGCCACCTCTTCCTTCTCTTTCTAAGCCCCGCCTCCATCACCTCTTCCTTCTCTCTCTAAGCCCCGCCTCCATCACCTCTTCCTTCTCTCTCTAAGCCCCGCCCCCACCACCTCTTCCTTCTCTTTCTAAGCCTCCATCACCTCTTCCTTCTCTCTCTAAGCCCCGCCTCCATCACCTCTTCCTTCTCTCTCTAAACCCCGCGCTCACCACCTCTTCCTTCTCTCTCTAAGCCCCGCCCCATCACCTCTTCCTTCTCTCTCTAAGCCCCGCCCTCACCACCTCTTCCTTCTCTCTCTAAGCCCCTCCCCATCACCGCTTCCTTCTCTCTCTAAGCCCCGCCTCCATCACCTCTTCCTTCTCTCTCTAAGCCCCGCCTCCATCACCTCTTCCTTCTCTCTCTAAGCCCCGCCCCCATCACCTCTTCCTTCTCTCTCTAAGCCCCTCCTCCATCACCTCTTCCCTCTCTCTAAGCCCCTTCTCCATCACCTCTTCCTTCTCTCTCTAAGCCCCGCCCCCATCACCTCTTCCTTCTCTCTCTAAGCCCCTCCTCCATCACCTCTTCCCTCTCTCTAAGCCCCGCCTCCATCACCTCTTCCTTCTCTCTCTAAGCCCCGCCCCCATCACCTCTTCCTTCTCTCTCTAAGCCCCTCCTCCATCACCTCTTCCCTCTCTCTAAGCCCCGCCTCCATCACCTCTTCCTTCTCTCTCTAAGCCCCGCCCCCATCACCTCTTCCTTCTCTCTCTAAGCCCCTCCTCCATCACCTCTTCCCTCTCTCTAAGCCCCGCCGTCATCACCTCTTCCCTCTCTCTAAGCCCCGCCTCCATCACCTCTTCCTTCTCTCTCTAAGCCCCGCCCCCACCACCTCTTCCTTCTCTTTCTAAGCCTCCATCACCTCTTCCTTCTCTCTCTAAGCCCCGCCTCCATCACCTCTTCCTTCTCTCTCTAAACCCCGCCCTCACCACCTCTTCCTTCTCTCTCTAAGCCCCGCCCCATCACCTCTTCCTTCTCTCTCTAAGCCCCGCCCTCACCACCTCTTCCTTCTCTCTCTAAGCCCCTCCCCATCACCGCTTCCTTCTCTCTCTAAGCCCCGCCTCCATCACCTCTTCCTTCTCTCTCTAAGCCCCGCCTCCATCACCTCTTCCTTCTCTCTCTAAGCCCCGCCCCCATCACCTCTTCCTTCTCTCTCTAAGCCCCTCCTCCATCACCTCTTCCCTCTCTCTAAGCCCTGCCTCCATCACCTCTTCCTTCTCTCTCTAAGCCCCGTCCCCATCACCTCTTCCTTCTCTCTCTAAGCCCCTCCTCCATCACCTCTTCCCTCTCTCTAAGCCCCGCCTCCATCACCTCTTCCTTCTCTCTCTAAGCCCCGCCCCCATCACCTCTTCCTTCTCTCTCTAAGCCCCTCCTCCATCACCTCTTCCCTCTCTCTAAGCCCCGCCTCCATCACCTCTTCCTTCTCTCTCTAAGCCTCGCCCCCATCACCTCTTCCTTCTCTCTCTAAGCCCCTCCTCCATCACCTCTTCCCTCTCTCTAAGCCCCGCCTCCATCACCTCTTCCTTCTCTCTCTAAGCCCCGCCCCCATCACCTCTTCCTTCTCTCTCTAAGCCCCTCCTCCATCACCTCTTCCCTCTCTCTAAGCCCCGCCTTCATCACCTCTTCCCTCTCTCTAAGCCCCGCCTCCGTCACCTCTTCCTCCTCTCTCTCTAAGCCCCGCCTCCATCACCTCTTCCTTCTCTCTCTCTAAGCCCCGCCTCCATCACCTCTTCCTTCTCTCTCTAAGCCCCGCCCCCATCACCTCTTCCCTCTCTCTCTAAGCCCCGCCCCATCACCTCTTCCTCCTCTCTCTCTAAGCCCCTCCTCCATCACCTCGTCCTTCTCTCTCTAAGCCCCGCCTTCATCACCTCTTCCCTCTCTCTCTAAGCCCCGCCTCCATCACCTCTTCCTTCTCTCTCTAAGCCCCGCCCCCATCACCTCTTCCCTCTCTCTCTAAGCCCCGCCCCATCACCTCTTCCTCCTCTCTCTCTAAGCCCCTCCTCCATCACCTCGTCCTTCTCTCTCTAAGCCCCGCCTTCATCACCTCTTCCCTCTCTCTCTAAGCCCCGCCTCCGTCACCTCTTCCTCCTCTCTCTAAGCCCCGCCTCCATCACCTCTTGCTTTTCTCTCTCTAAGCCCCGCCCCATCACCTCTTCCTCCTCTCTCTCTAAGCCCCTCCTCCATCACCTCTTCCTTCTCTCTAAGCCCCGCCTCCATCACCTCTTCCTCCTCTCTCTGTAAGCCCCGCCTCCATCACCTCTTCCTTCTCTCTGTAAGCCCCGCCTCCATCACCTCTTCCTCCTCTCTCTCTAAGCCCCTCCTCCATCACCTCGTCCTTCTCTCTCTAAGCCCCGCCTTCATCACCTCTTCCTCCTCTCTCTCTAAGCCCCGCCTCCGTCACCTCTTCCTCCTCTCTCTCTAAGCCCCGCCTCCACCACCTCTTCCCTCTCTCTAAACCCCGCCTCCATCACCTCTTCCCTCTCTCTAAACCCCGCCTCCATCACCTCTTCCCTCTCTCTAAACCCCGCCTCCATCACCTCTTCCCTCTCTCCAAGCCCCGCCTTCATCACTTCTTCCTCCTCTCTCTAAGCCCCGCCTCTATCACCTCTTCCCTCTCTCTAAACCTCGCCTCCACCACCTCTTCCCTCTCTCTAAACCTCGCCTCCACCACCTCTTCCCTCTCTCTAAACCCCGCCTTCACCACCTCTTCCCTCTCTCTAAACCCCGCCTCCATCACCTCTTCCCTCTCTCTAAACCCCGCCTCCACCACCTCTTCCCTCTCTCTAAACCTCGCCTCCACCACCTCTTCCCTCTCTCTAAACCCTGACTCCACCACCTCTTCCCTCTCTCTAAACCCCGCCTCCACCACCTCTTCCCTCTCTCTAAACCTCGCCTCCACCACCTCTTCCCTCTCTCTAAACCCTGACTCCACCACCTCTTCCCTCTCTCTAAACCTTGACTCCACCACCTCTTCCCTCTCTCTAAACCCCGCCTCCACCACCTCTTCCCTCTCTCTAAACCTCGCCTCCACCACCTCTTCCCTCTCTCTAAACCCCGACTCCACCACCTCTTCCCTCTCTCTAAACCCCGCCTCCACCACCTCTTCCCTCTCTCTAAACCTCGACTCCACCACCTCTTCCCTCTCTCTAAACCCCGCCTCCACCACCTCTTCCCTCTCTCTAAACCTTGACTCCACCACCTCTTCCCTCTCTCTAAACCCCGCCTCCATCACCTCTTCCCTCTCTCTAAACCCCGCCTCCATCACCTCTTCCCTCTCTCTAAACCTCGACTCCACCACCTCTTCCCTCTCTCTAAACCCCGCCTCCACCACCTCTTCCCTCTCTCTAAACCTCGACTCCACCACCTCTTCCCTCTCTCTAAACCCCGCCTCCACCACCTCTTACCTCTCTCTAAACCCCGCCTCCACCACCTCTTCCCTCTCTCTAAACCTCGCCTCCACCACCTCTTCCTTCTCTCTAAACCCCGCCTCCACCACCTCTTCCCTCTCTCTAAACCTCGACTCCACCACCTCTTCCCTCTCTCTAAACCCCGCCTCCACCACCTCTTACCTCTCTCTAAACCCCGCCTCCACCACCTCTTCCCTCTCTCTAAACCCCGCCTCCACCACCTCTTCCTTCTCTCTAAACCTCGCCTCCACCACCTCTTCCCTCTCTCTAAATCTTGACTCCACCACCTCTTCCCTCTCTCTAAACCTCGCCTCCACCACCTCTTCCCTCTCTCTAAACCCCGACTCCACCACCTCTTCCCTCTCTCTAAACCCCGCCTCCACCACCTCTTCCCTCTCTCTAAACCTCGACTCCACCACCTCTTCCCTCTCTCTAAACCCCGCCTCCACCACCTCTTCCCTCTCTCTAAACCTTGACTCCACCACCTCTTCCCTCTCTCTAAACCCCGCCTCCATCACCTCTTCCCTCTCTCTAAACCTCGACTCCACCACCTCTTCCCTCTCTCTAAACCCCGCCTCCACCACCTCTTCCCTCTCTCTAAACCTCGACTCCACCACCTCTTCCCTCTCTCTAAACCCCGCCTCCACCACCTCTTACCTCTCTCTAAACCCCGCCTCCACCACCTCTTCCCTCTCTCTAAACCTCGCCTCCACCACCTCTTCCTTCTCTCTAAACCCCGCCTCCACCACCTCTTCCCTCTCTCTAAACCTCGACTCCACCACCTCTTCCCTCTCTCTAAACCCCGCCTCCACCACCTCTTACCTCTCTCTAAACCCCGCCTCCACCACCTCTTCCCTCTCTCTAAACCCCGCCTCCACCACCTCTTCCTTCTCTCTAAACCTCGCCTCCACCACCTCTTCCCTCTCTCTAATTCTTGACTCCACCACCTCTTCCCTCTCTCTAAACCCCGCCTCCACCACCTCTTCCCTCTCTCTAAACCCCGCCTCCACCACCTCTTCCCTCTCTCTAAACCTTGACTCCACCACCTCTTCCCTCTCTCTAAACCCCGCCTCCACCACCTCTTCCCTCTCTCTAAACCCCGCCTCCACCACCTCTTCCCTCTCTCTAAACCTCGCCTCCACCACCTCTTCCCTCTCTCTAAACCCCGCCTCCACCACCTCTTCCTTCTCTCTAAACCTCGCCTCCATCACCTCTTCCCTCTCTCTAAATCTTGACTCCACCACCTCTTCCCTCTCTCTAAACCTCGCCTCCACCACCTCTTCCCTCTCTCTAAACCTCGCCTCCACCACCTCTTCCCTCTCTCTAAACCTCGCCTCCACCACCTCTTCCCTCTCTCTAAACCCCGCCTCCACCACCTCTTCCCTCTCTCTAAACCCCGCCTCCACCACCTCTTCCTTCTCTCTAAACCTCGCCTCCACCACCTCTTCCCTCTCTCTAAACCTCGCCTCCACCACCTCTTCCCTCTCTCTAAACCTCGCCTCCACCACCTCTTCCCTCTCTCTAAACCCCGCCTCCACCACCTCTTCCCTCTCTCTAAACCTCGCCTCCATCACCTCTTCCCTCTCTCTAAACCCCGCCTCCACCACCTCTTCCTTCTCTCTAAACCTCGCCTCCATCACCTCTTCCCTCTCTCTAAATCTTGACTCCACCACCTCTTCCCTCTCTCTAAACCTCGCCTCCACCACCTCTTCCCTCTCTCTAAACCTCGCCTCCACCACCTCTTCCCTCTCTCTAAACCCCGC
Organism: Neostethus bicornis; assembly: GCA_902685375.1. NCBI lineage: Eukaryota > Metazoa > Chordata > Actinopteri > Atheriniformes > Phallostethidae > Neostethus > Neostethus bicornis. Next base: position 958,069 of record CACRXE010000035.1, read on the forward strand.
CTCCACCACCTCTTCCCTCTCTCTAAACCCCGCCTCCACCACCTCTTCCTTCTCTCTAAACCTCGCCTCCACCACCTCTTCCCTCTCTCTAAACCCCGCCTCCACCACCTCTTCCCTCTCTCTAAACCTCGCCTCCACCACCTCTTCCCTCTCTCTAAACCTCGCCTCCACCACCTCTTCCCTCTCTCTAAACCTTGACTCCACCACCTCTTCCCTCTCTCTAAACCTTGACTCCACCACCTCTTCCCTCTCTCTAAACCTCGCCTCCACCACCTCTTCCCTCTCTCTAAACCCCGCCTCCACCACCTCTTCCCTCTCTCTAAACCTTGACTCCACCACCTCTTCCCTCTCTCTAAACCTCGACTCCACCACCTCTTCCCTCTCTCTAAACCCCGCCTCCACCACCTCTTCCCTCTCTCTAAACCCCGCCTCCACCACCTCTTCCCTCTCTCTAAACCTCGACTCCACCACCTCTTCCTTCTCTCTAAACCTCGCCTCCACCACCTCTTCCCTCTCTCTAAACCCCGCCTCCACCACCTCTTCCCTCTCTCTAAACCTCGCCTCCACCACCTCTTCCCTCTCTCTAAACCTCGCCTCCACCACCTCTTCCCTCTCTCTAAACCTCGACTCCACCACCTCTTCCCTCTCTCTAAACCCCGCCTCCACCACCTCTTCCCTCTCTCTAAACCTCGCCTCCACCACCTCTTCCCTCTCTCTAAACCTCGCCTCCACCACCTCTTCCCTCTCTCTAAACCTCGCCTCCACCACCTCTTCCCTCTCTCTAAACCTCGCCTCCACCACCTCTTCCCTCTCTCTAAACCTCGCCTCCACCACCTCTTCCCTCTCTCTAAACCCCGCCTCCACCACCTCTTCCCTCTCTCTAAACCTTGACTCCACCACCTCTTCCCTCTCTCTAAACCCCGCCTCCACCACCTCTTCCCTCCCTCTAAACCTCGCCTCCACCACCTCTTCCCTCTCTCTAAACCTCGCCTCCACCACCTCTTCCCTCTCTCTAAACCTTGACTCCACCACCTCTTCCCTCTCTCTAAACCCCGCCTCCACCACCTCTTCCCTCTCTCTAAACCTCGCCTCCACCACCTCTTCCCTCTCTCTAAACCTCGCCTCCACCACCTCTTCCCTCTCTCTAAACCTTGACTCCACCACCTCTTACCTCTCTCTAAACCCCGCCTCCACCACCTCTTCCCTCTCTCTAAACCCCGCCTCCACCACCTCTTCCTTCTCTCTAAACCTCGCTTCCATCACCTCTTCCCTCTCTCTAAACCTCGCCTCCACCACCTCTTCCTTCTCTCTAAACCTCGCCTCCACCACCTCTTCCCTCTCTCTAAACCCCGCCTCCACCACCTCTTCCCTCTCTCTAAACCTCGCCTCCACCACCTCTTCCCTCTCTCTAAACCTCGCCTCCACCACCTCTTCCCTCTCTCTAAACCTTGACTCCACCACCTCTTCCCTCTCTCTAAACCTTGACTCCACCACCTCTTCCCTCTCTCTAAACCTCGCCTCCACCACCTCTTCCCTCTCTCTAAACCCCGCCTCCACCACCTCTTCCCTCTCTCTAAACCTTGACTCCACCACCTCTTCCCTCTCTCTAAACCTCGACTCCACCACCTCTTCCCTCTCTCTAAACCCCGCCTCCACCACCTCTTCCCTCTCTCTAAACCCCGCCTCCACCACCTCTTCCCTCTCTCTAAACCTCGCCTCCACCACCTCTTCCCTCTCTCTAAACCTCGACTCCACCACCTCTTCCTTCTCTCTAAACCTCGCCTCCACCACCTCTTCCCTCTCTCTAAACCTCGACTCCACCACCTCTTCCCTCTCTCTAAACCCCGCCTCCACCACCTCTTCCCTCTCTCTAAACCTCGACTCCACCACCTCTTCCCTCTCTCTAAACCCCGCCTCCACCACCTCTTCCCTCTCTCTAAACCCCGACTCCACCACCTCTTCCCTCTCTCTAAACCCCGCCTCCACCACCTCTTCCCTCTCTCTAAACCTCGCCTCCACCACCTCTTCCCTCTCTCTAAACCTCGCCTCCACCACCTCTTCCCTCTCTCTAAACCTCGCCTCCACCACCTCTTCCCTCTCTCTAAACCTCGCCTCCACCACCTCTTCCCTCTCTCTAAACCTCGCCTCCACCACCTCTTCCCTCTCTCTAAACCTCGACTCCACCACCTCTTCCCTCTCTCTAAACCCCGCCTCCACCACCTCTTCCCTCTCTCTAAACCTCGCCTCCACCACCTCTTCCCTCTCTCTAAACCTCGACTCCACCACCTCTTCCCTCTCTCTAAACCCCGCCTCCACCACCTCTTCCCTCTCTCTAAACCTCGCCTCCACCACCTCTTCCCTCTCTCTAAACCTCGCCTCCACCACCTCTTCCCTCTCTCTAAACCTCGCCTCCACCACCTCTTCCCTCTCTCTAAACCTCGCCTCCACCACCTCTTCCCTCTCTCTAAACCCCGCCTCCACCACCTCTTCCCTCTCTCTAAACCTTGACTCCACCACCTCTTCCCTCTCTCTAAACCTCGACTCCACCACCTCTTCCCTCTCTCTAAACCTCGACTCCACCACCTCTTCCCTCTCTCTAAACCTCGCCTCCACCACCTCTTCCCTCTCTCTAAACCCCGCCTCCACCACCTCTTCCCTCTCTCTAAACCTTGACTCCACCACCTCTTCCCTCTCTCTAAACCTCGCCTCCACCACCTCTTCCCTCTCTCTAAACCTCGCCTCCACCACCTCTTCCCTCTCTCTAAACCTTGACTCCACCACCTCTTACCTCTCTCTAAACCCCGCCTCCACCACCTCTTCCCTCCCTCTAAACCTCGCCTCCACCACCTCTTCCCTCTCTCTAAACCTCGCCTCCACCACCTCTTCCCTCTCTCTAAACCTTGACTCCACCACCTCTTCCCTCTCTCTAAACCCCGCCTCCACCACCTCTTCCCTCTCTCTAAACCCCGCCTCCACCACCTCTTCCCTCTCTCTAAACCTCGCCTCCACCACCTCTTCCCTCTCTCTAAACCTCGCCTCCACCACCTCTTCCCTCTCTCTAAACCCCGCCTCCACCACCTCTTCCCTCTCTCTAAACCTCGCCTCCACCACCTCTTCCCTCTCTCTAAACCTTGACTCCACCACCTCTTACCTCTCTCTAAACCCCGCCTCCACCACCTCTTCCCTCTCTCTAAACCCCGCCTCCACCACCTCTTCCTTCTCTCTAAACCTCGCCTCCATCACCTCTTCCCTCTCTCTAAATCTTGACTCCACCACCTCTTCCCTCTCTCTAAACCCCGCCTCCACCACCTCTTACCTCTCTCTAAACCTCGCCTCCACCACCTCTTCCCTCTCTCTAAACCTCGCCTCCACCACCTCTTCCCTCTCTCTAAACCTCGCCTCCACCACCTCTTCCCTCTCTCTAAACCCCGCCTCCACCACCTCTTCCCTCTCTCTAAACCCCGCCTCCACCACCTCTTCCCTCTCTCTAAACCCCGCCTCCACCACCTCTTCCCTCTCTCTAAACCTCGACTCCACCACCTCTTCCTTCTCTCTAAACCTCGCCTCCACCACCTCTTCCCTCTCTCTAAACCTCGACTCCACCACCTCTTCCCTCTCTCTAAACCCCGCCTCCACCACCTCTTCCCTCTCTCTAAACCTCGACTCCACCACCTCTTCCCTCTCTCTAAACCCCGCCTCCACCACCTCTTCCCTCTCTCTAAACCCCGACTCCACCACCTCTTCCCTCTCTCTAAACCCCGCCTCCACCACCTCTTCCCTCTCTCTAAACCTCGCCTCCACCACCTCTTCCCTCTCTCTAAACCTCGCCTCCACCACCTCTTCCCTCTCTCTAAACCTCGCCTCCACCACCTCTTCCCTCTCTCTAAACCTCGCCTCCACCACCTCTTCCCTCTCTCTAAACCTCGCCTCCACCACCTCTTCCCTCTCTCTAAACCTCGCCTCCACCACCTCTTCCCTCTCTCTAAACCTCGCCTCCACCACCTCTTCCCTCTCTCTAAACCTCGCCTCCACCACCTCTTACCTCTCTCTAAACCTCGCCTCCACCACCTCTTCCCTCTCTCTAAACCTCGCCTCCACCACCTCTTCCCTCTCTCTAAACCTCGCCTCCACCACCTCTTCCCTCTCTCTAAACCCCGCCTCCACCACCTCTTACCTCTCTCTAAACCTCGCCTCCACCACCTCTTCCCTCTCTCTAAACCTCGCCTCCACCACCTCTTCCCTCTCTCTAAACCTCGCCTCCACCACCTCTTCCCTCTCTCTAAACCTCGCCTCCACCACCTCTTCCCTCTCTCTAAACCTCGACTCCACCACCTCTTCCCTCTCTCTAAACCCCGCCTCCACCACCTCTTCCCTCTCTCTAAACCTCGCCTCCACCACCTCTTCCCTCTCTCTAAACCTCGCCTCCACCACCTCTTCCCTCTCTCTAAACCTCGCCTCCACCACCTCTTCCCTCTCTCTAAACCTCGCCTCCACCACCTCTTCCCTCTCTCTAAACCCCGCCTCCACCACCTCTTCCCTCTCTCTAAACCTTGACTCCACCACCTCTTCCCTCTCTCTAAACCCCGCCTCCACCACCTCTTCCCTCCCTCTAAACCTCGCCTCCACCACCTCTTCCCTCTCTCTAAACCTCGCCTCCACCACCTCTTCCCTCTCTCTAAACCTTGACTCCACCACCTCTTCCCTCTCTCTAAACCCCGCCTCCACCACCTCTTCCCTCTCTCTAAACCCCGCCTCCACCACCTCTTCCCTCTCTCTAAACCTCGCCTCCACCACCTCTTCCCTCTCTCTAAACCTCGCCTCCACCACCTCTTCCCTCTCTCTAAACCCCGCCTCCACCACCTCTTCCCTCTCTCTAAACCTCGCCTCCACCACCTCTTCCCTCTCTCTAAACCTTGACTCCACCACCTCTTACCTCTCTCTAAACCCCGCCTCCACCACCTCTTCCCTCTCTCTAAACCCCGCCTCCACCACCTCTTCCTTCTCTCTAAACCTCGCCTCCATCACCTCTTCCCTCTCTCTAAACCTCGCCTCCACCACCTCTTCCCTCTCTCTAAACCTTGACTCCACCACCTCTTACCTCTCTCTAAACCCCGCCTCCACCACCTCTTACCTCTCTCTAAACCCCGCCTCCACCACCTCTTCCTTCTCTCTAAACCTCGCCTCCATCACCTCTTCCCTCTCTCTAAACCCCGCCTCCACCACCTCTTCCCTCTCTCTAAACCCCGCCTCCACCACCTCTTCCCTCTCTCTAAACCCCGCCTCCACCACCTCTTCCCTCTCTCTAAACCCCGACTCCACCACCTCTTCCCTCTCTCTAAACCTCGCCTCCACCACCTCTTCCCTCTCTCTAAACCTCGCCTCCACCACCTCTTCCTTCTCTCTCTCTAAACCCCGCCTCCATCACCTCTTCCCTCTCTCTAAACCCCGCCTCCACCACCTCTTCCCTCTCTCTAAACCTCGCCTCCACCACCTCTTCCCTCTCTCTAAACCTCGCCTCCACCACCTCTTCCCTCTCTCTAAACCCCGCCTCCATCACCTCTTCCCTCTCTCTAAACCCCGCCTCCACCACCTCTTCCTTCTCTCTAAACCTCGCCTCCATCACCTCTTCCCTCTCTCTAAATCTTGACTCCACCACCTCTTCCCTCTCTCTAAACCTCGCCTCCACCACCTCTTCCCTCTCTCTAAACCTCGCCTCCACCACCTCTTCCCTCTCTCTAAACCCCGCCTCCACCACCTCTTCCTTCTCTCTAAACCTCGCCTCCATCACCTCTTCCCTCTCTCTAAACCTCGCCTCCACCACCTCTTCCCTCTCTCTAAACCCCGCCTCCACCACCTCTTCCCTCTCTCTAAACCCCGCCTCCACCACCTCTTCCCTCTCTCTAAACCTTGACTCCACCACCTCTTCCCTCTCTCTAAACCCCGCCTCCACCACCTCTTCCCTCTCTCTAAACCCCGCCTCCACCACCTCTTCCCTCTCTCTAAACCCCGCCTCCACCACCTCTTCCCTCTCTCTAAACCCCGCCTCCACCACCTCTTCCCTCTCTCTAAACCTCGCCTCCACCACCTCTTCCCTCTCTCTAAACCCCGCCTCCACCACCTCTTCCTTCTCTCTAAACCTCGCCTCCATCACCTCTTCCCTCTCTCTAAATCTTGACTCCACCACCTCTTCCCTCTCTCTAAACCCCGCCTCCACCACCTCTTACCTCTCTCTAAACCTCGCCTCCACCACCTCTTCCCTCTCTCTAAACCTCGCCTCCACCACCTCTTCCCTCTCTCTAAACCTCGCCTCCACCACCTCTTCCCTCTCTCTAAACCCCGCCTCCACCACCTCTTCCCTCTCTCTAAACCCCGCCTCCACCACCTCTTCCCTCTCTCTAAACCCCGCCTCCACCACCTCTTCCTTCTCTCTAAACCTTGACTCCACCACCTCTTCCCTCTCTCTAAACCCCGCCTCCACCACCTCTTCCCTCTCTCTAAACCTCGCCTCCACCACCTCTTCCCTCTCTCTAAACCTCGCCTCCACCACCTCTTCCCTCTCTCTAAACCTCGCCTCCACCACCTCTTCCCTCTCTCTAAACCCCGCCTCCACCACCTCTTCCCTCTCTCTAAACCTCGCCTCCACCACCTCTTCCCTCTCTCTAAACCTCGCCTCCACCACCTCTTCCCTCTCTCTAAACCTCGCCTCCACCACCTCTTACCTCTCTCTAAACCCCGCCTCCACCACCTCTTCCCTCTCTCTAAACCCCGCCTCCACCACCTCTTCCTTCTCTCTAAACCCCGCCTCCACCACCTCTTCCTTCTCTCTAAACCTCGCCTCCATCACCTCTTCCCTCTCTCTAAACCTCGCCTCCACCACCTCTTCCCTCTCTCTAAACCTCGCCTCCACCACCTCTTCCCTCTCTCTAAACCTCGCCTCCACCACCTCTTCCTTCTCTCTCTCTAAACCCCGCCTCCATCACCTCTTCCCTCTCTCTAAACCCCGCCTCCACCACCTCTTCCCTCTCTCTAAACCCCGCCTCCACCACCTCTTCCCTCTCTCTAAACCCCGCCTCCACCACCTCTTCCTTCTCTCTAAACCTCGCCTCCATCACCTCTTCCCTCTCTCTAAACCTCGCCTCCACCACCTCTTCCCTCTCTCTAAACCTCGCCTCCACCACCTCTTCCCTCTCTCTAAACCTCGCCTCCACCACCTCTTCCTTCTCTCTCTCTAAACCCCGCCTCCATCACCTCTTCCCTCTCTCTAAACCCCGCCTCCACCACCTCTTCCCTCTCTCTAAACCTCGCCTCCACCACCTCTTCCCTCTCTCTAAACCTCGCCTCCACCACCTCTTCCCTCTCTCTAAACCTCGCCTCCACCACCTCTTCCCTCTCTCTAAACCTTGACTCCACCACCTCTTCCCTCTCTCTAAACCCCGCCTCCACCACCTCTTCCCTCTCTCTAAACCCCGCCTCCACCACCTCTTCCCTCTCTCTAAACCTCGCCTCCACCACCTCTTCCCTCTCTCTAAACCTTGACTCCACCACCTCTTCCCTCTCTCTAAACCCCGCCTCCACCACCTCTTCCCTCTCTCTAAACCTTGACTCCACCACCTCTTCCCTCTCTCTAAACCCCGCCTCCACCACCTCTTCCCTCCCTCTAAACCTCGCCTCCACCACCTCTTCCCTCTCTCTAAACCTCGCCTCCACCACCTCTTCCCTCTCTCTAAACCTTGACTCCACCACCTCTTCCCTCTCTCTAAACCCCGCCTCCACCACCTCTTCCCTCTCTCTAAACCTCGCCTCCACCACCTCTTCCCTCTCTCTAAACCTCGCCTCCACCACCTCTTCCCTCTCTCTAAACCCCGCCTCCATCACCTCTTCCCTCTCTCTAAACCCCGCCTCCACCACCTCTTCCTTCTCTCTAAACCTCGCCTCCATCACCTCTTCCCTCTCTCTAAATCTTGACTCCACCACCTCTTCCCTCTCTCTAAACCTCGCCTCCACCACCTCTTCCTTCTCTCTAAATCTTGACTCCACCACCTCTTCCCTCTCTCTAAACCTCGCCTCCATCACCTCTTCCCTCTCTCTAAATCTTGACTCCACCACCTCTTCCCTCTCTCTAAACCTCGCCTCCATCACCTCTTCCCTCTCTCTAAACCTCGCCTCCACCACCTCTTCCCTCTCTCTAAACCTTGACTCCACCACCTCTTACCTCTCTCTAAACCCCGCCTCCACCACCTCTTCCCTCTCTCTAAACCCCGCCTCCACCACCTCTTACCTCTCTCTAAACCCCGCCTCCACCACCTCTTCCCTCTCTCTAAACCCCGCCTCCACCACCTCTTACCTCTCTCTAAACCCCGCCTCCACCACCTCTTCCTTCTCTCTAAACCTCGCCTCCATCACCTCTTCCCTCTCTCTAAACCCCGCCTCCACCACCTCTTCCCTCTCTCTAAACCCCGCCTCCACCACCTCTTCCCTCTCTCTAAACCTCGCCTCCACCACCTCTTCCCTCTCTCTAAACCTCGCCTCCACCACCTCTTCCCTCTCTCTAAACCTTGACTCCACCACCTCTTCCCTCTCTCTAAACCCCGCCTCCACCACCTCTTCCCTCTCTCTAAACCTCGCCTCCACCACCTCTTCCCTCTCTCTAAACCTCGCCTCCACCACCTCTTCCCTCTCTCTAAACCTCGCCTCCACCACCTCTTCCCTCTCTCTAAACCTTGACTCCACCACCTCTTCCCTCTCTCTAAACCTTGACTCCACCACCTCTTCCCTCTCTCTAAACCCCGCCTCCACCACCTCTTCCCTCTCTCTAAACCTCGCCTCCACCACCTCTTCCCTCTCTCTAAACCTCGCCTCCACCACCTCTTCCCTCTCTCTAAACCCCGCCTCCACCACCTCTTCCCTCTCTCTAAACCTCGCCTCCACCACCTCTTCCCTTTCTCTAAACCTCGCCTCCACCACCTCTTCCCTCTCTCTAAACCTTGACTCCACCACCTCTTCCCTCTCTCTAAACCCCGCCTCCACCACCTCTTCCCTCTCTCTAAACCTCGCCTCCACCACCTCTTCCCTCTCTCTAAGCCCCGCCTCCACCACCTCTTCCCTCTCTCTAAACCTCGCCTCCACCACCTCTTCCCTCTCTCTAAATCTTGACTCCACCACCTCTTCCCTCTCTCTAAACCCCGCCTCCACCACCTCTTCCCTCTCTCTAAACCTCGCCTCCACCACCTCTTCCCTCTCTCTAAACCTCGCCTCCACCACCTCTTCCCTCTCTCTAAATCTTGACTCCACCACCTCTTCCCTCTCTCTAAACCTCGCCTCCACCACCTCTTCCCTCTCTCTAAACCTCGCCTCCACCACCTCTTCCCTCTCTCTAAACCTCGCCTCCACCACCTCTTCCCTCTCTCTAAACCTCGCCTCCACCACCTCTTACCTCTCTCTAAACCTCGCCTCCACCACCTCTTCCCTCTCTCTAAATCTTGACTCCACCACCTCTTCCCTCTCTCTAAACCTCGCCTCCACCACCTCTTACCTCTCTCTAAACCTCGCCTCCACCACCTCTTCCCTCTCTCTAAATCTTGACTCCACCACCTCTTCCCTCTCTCTAAACCTCGCCTCCACCACCTCTTCCCTCTCTCTAAACCTCGCCTCCACCACCTCTTCCCTCTCTCTAAACCTCGCCTCCACCACCTCTTCCCTCTCTCTAAACCTCGCCTCCACCACCTCTTACCTCTCTCTAAACCTCGCCTCCACCACCTCTTCCCTCTCTCTAAATCTTGACTCCACCACCTCTTCCCTCTCTCTAAACCTCGCCTCCACCACCTCTTCCCTCTCTCTAAACCTCGCCTCCACCACCTCTTCCCTCTCTCTAAACCTCGCCTCCACCACCTCTTCCCTCTCTCTAAACCTCGCCTCCACCACGTCCTCCTACCCTCTACTTTATTTGTTGTATCTGTTTGTCTTTTTCAATAATTTTATTGTGTATTTTGTTAAAAAGTTACTTTGAGAGTTTTTAAATGCGCTTATAAATAATTTTTTTTTGTTTTGTGATTAATTATTGCCTAATTAATGTTGAATATTTTAAAACAGGAACATTTTAAAAGTTAAGCAAATAGTTTTGACAAAATATCTAAAGTGGATTTATTTATATAGAAATTATGATTCAATTAGTTAAACCGAGATTAAAAAAAATAAATAAATAAGAACGAAGTTCAATAAATTATGACATTAATTATCTTAACAGTCAGTTGTTTACATCAGACTAATTACATGACACACACTCACAATCATAACTTTATAGATTATTATTATTATATTTGATGTCATTTCATGCATTTTTCTATAAAAACTTTAACATGCTTTAAATTGAACACATTTCATTCAAAATGTTCACGTTTACTGTAAGTGTGAAAAAGAGTGCTCAGGAAGGAGATGTGGCCAAGTGAAAAGATGCAGGCAAGTGTGTGTGTGTGTGTGTGTGTGTTTGCTTTGTGGCCACTGGCTTTGTTCTGCTGCTCGTACACACGCTTCATACACCTCCACCTGAGCATTTGGCAGGACTTCATCGTTTCCTTTCCACAAATATTTCGATCATGTACACACACACACACACACACACACACACACACACACACATACACACACACACAAACACACACATACACGCTGCAGCTCCTCGTGAACAATAGCTGCTTTGCTAATAGCATCAAAGCTTTTTCGAGGGCTCATTGTTGAAATTCTTTCGTCTTCGTGGTAAACGTCAAATATTTGGTAAATCATTTTTGAAGAAAACACAAGCAGTGATGTTTCAGGAATGTAATTAGTAACTATTACAAACGATGTAACTGAGTTACTTTATTAGAAAAGTAATTAGTTACAAATAAAAGTAAGTCATTCTAAAACCTTTAAGAAAAAAATAACACAGTTTGGATTCAAATTCAACAGCATTTATTTCTTTATTATATGTTTATTATTATTATTATTATAAACCATCTATTTATTTAATCCTTATAAGGAATATAAAAAAGTTCCAAATATATTCTAAAATAAGCAACAAATGGATGAAAACTCTTGTCAGAAGGTTTAAAGCATTTCATTTAATCTTTCTATTTATTTTTCATCATATCAAACTGTGATTGGTCGTTTGTGTAAAACATAAAGTTAAATTTCATCCAAACGCTTTAGTGAAGGAAGAAAATGTAAACGCTGTTTAAAAAAAAGAGAAAATGGACCCATTTCTACTAAGAGGGGTGACCCCTAAAGGGAAATCCCAAAAGAAGAAGTGAACTTTTGAAGATGCACCAAGAACGTGAAATGTGACGATATTTTACGATATGTATATTCTGTTACAACGTAATACACTTACATCGTAAAACGGGCTTCTTTTACTATGTTTTTAGCTTAAAAACATAATAAAGTGTTCTTGCTTACGTACCCATCACAGAGTGATATTATGGGATGTATGGTCAGCGTGGTGCTGAGAGAAGGATGGATGCTGGTTCCTAGCTACGCGTCACTTTAAAGTCCTTATACAGTAGTACTAATGGCGTCGTCACTTTTTAAGAAAGGATGTAAAGAGTGATTTCTACCTTCACACACTAATTTTTTCATTCTGGGTGGTTGATGGGATGGCTATATCGCGTCACCTTCGTTTGAGTCCCGAGCAGTCCGGTCCTGGGTGCTTGATTAATCCACATTTCCCTCAGTTGACTCTTAACGTTCTTAAAGAGAGATAGATTCGGATCTCCCTTGACTAAGCTGAGGAGGCCTGGGTGTTTGATATATCTGCTTCTCCATTGGCTGACTCTTGTATGGTTTTATACAGTTTTATAATATTAAGTGATAACAATAATCCAGCTCCGTTCCACCAAGCAGTTAGTTGTCCAGCTCCATCCCAGCCAACTTGTCCCTACCGAGCAGCCTTTCATAGGTTGTTGTGAGCTCAGTCGGACATTTCATTTTCCCAACGGAGGATTAATAAAGAATTGAACTTGAATAACGAGGTGTTTGTGACGTCACCGTGTGGAAAGTATCAAAGGATTTCTTCTTACGTTGTTTTTCACACATGATTTTTAAAGAGCATCTTTTCAGAGTTTTTATATTAAAAAGATTCTTTTCGGATGATTTTTGACCTTTCACATTACTTTTCTGTCCAGTGAAGCTGGTTTTACTGGAACTGTAACAAGGAGAAACTTTTCTAGTCTGCTGTTGGTGAATCTGGAACGTAGAAGAACAACGGATTGGACAACACCGTCTATACACGGATGTATCCGTATCTATAGATCTGCACACAGATACCCGCAAGGCGACCTCGCAGGCCCTCGGTGGTGGCGTCCCCGGGGAGAGGTTAGTGTGATGGATGTGTGATTGGTCGCCCTCCCTCGGGGACTCTCTCGCCGTCACCTCTCGGCGTTGTGAATTAAAAGGTCGTTTGTCTCCTGCGAGTCCTCAGCTGTGGAGCGCTCGCCTGCAATTTCACAGAAAGAGAGAGAGGTTGTCAGGGAGACGTCGGAGCGGCGACACGCCCGATGGGGGCGACACGCCTGAGGGATTCTGCTGCGATGCCTCAATCACACACACAGAAAACACATACACACACTGAAACCTCATCACAAGAAAGAAACCTTCATCAAGAATTTGTTTCCAAAATAAGAAAAGTATGTTTTTTGATTAGCACTGAATTTATCAGTTCATCTATAGTGTGTACTGTGCAACTGAGCAGTTTTATTGAAATACATCAGGTTCAAAAGAATTTCTGACCTCAACTTTTTCAAAATTTTGTTTTTGTGTAAAATTTCTGTCTTTTTGAGACCATTTTTAATGCTTTTTTGGGACATTTTGTCTTTTTTTTAAATTGATGTTTTGTTTCTTTTTACTAATTTTGTTTTTCCTTTTTAATTTTTTTTTTTCATAAAAGAATGTTTAGAAAAGTTTTGTATCATATTTTCTGGTTTTAGTTGAACAATTTTCTCTTTTTATCAAAATAGTTTTTTATTCCTTCAAACATTTTGTGTTTTTATGTAAATTTGTACAGTTTTTGTGAAAACATGCTGTTCAATGTTTTTTGGGCTTTTTTTTTTTTTTTTTTGGACATTTTAGTTCTTTTCATTAAAAAAATGAAAAGAAAAAAGAATCTGTTTTGATAAAATTGAATAAAAATAAAAATCAACAAAAACATAAAATGCTATTGAAATATTACAAAATTTAAACACAAAATCTTTAAATAAATATATTTATAAAAAATTCTGTAAAAATATTAAATGACACAAAAAGACACAAATTTTTGACTTTGTGGCCGATCTGACAAACACTTCTAAACACACCATCGTGTGAGATCACTGCGTAGTTTAATCTGCTCCAACATGAAGGAGGAAAGCAGAAACAGACCTTTTCTTTATGTGGGTTTTTATTAATATGTCACATGTTTTTAAAACATTAAAACAACAAAAGATGATAAATGAGAAAGTTTCATTCTCTAAAACATTTGGAACCTCTTAAACACACACTCCTCTGACCTCACTCAAACACACTCTAGGGTTAGAAACATCAAACGTTGTTTTTGGGTATTTTGTGTTACATCATATGTTTATTGTGTCATTTTTAATAAACATCTTTCTGGATGTTTTTAGGATATTTTTATAGATTGTTTTGAATTTGTTGCACGTTTTGTAATTTGTCGTCTCATTTTTCTTTTTTTATGTACATTTGATCTTTTTTGGAACATTTTTTTTTCTATTTTTGTGGGGGTTTTTTTGTCTTTTATGAAATTTTCTCGTCAAGGCTTTAAACCCTGGTCTTTCTGTGTGTAGTTTGTATGTTCTACCTGTGTATGTGTGGGTTTAACCTGGTTTCCTCTAAAAACATACATGTTATGGAGGTGTGATGAAATTGCCTCTAGTAATGACTGTGTGTGTGTGTATGTGTGTATATGTGTGTGTGTGTGTGTGTGTGGCTCCATAACAGACTAGTGACCTGTTTGTGGTGTACCCTGCCCCTCACCTTAAAGTTGGATGGGCTCCAACACGTTAGGGATAAACGGTTCAGAAGATGAAGGAACTTTTTTTTTGGTCTTTCTGGAACATTTTTTGTTTCATGAATGTTTTTTTTATATATATTTTTCTACAATATATAAAGGTAATCTTGTTTTTATGAATATTTTTTACGTCTAATATCATTTCTTTTTTTTCTTACAGATGTTTTCTTTCTTTAAACATTATATTTGTGTCTTTATGAATATTTTCTCATTTCACTAAAACTTTCTGGGGTTTTTTGGACGTTTTCATTAGTTTTAGACAAGTTTTGTTTTTTATTATAAAAAAATTACTTTTAATAAAAATTGCAGAATTTGTTGAAATTTTGTGTTTTGTTTTTTTTAAATGAAAACTTTTGACAAATATTTGCAATAATGTTCTTTTTTTATGTAGAGTTTAAATATTAACATCTGATTTAAATAAACATTTTATTTGAATATTGACATATTTATGTTTTCTTCTGGTTTTAGTCGTAGCAGAGACGTCGTTAGTTCACTCTCAACGCAAATGAGAAACAAATATGGCGGCATCCAATTAAATCCAGTTTAACGTTGTTATGATTTGTGGTGTAAAAAGTTTCATCTGATCAGTTCATCTACACTGAACACTGATCAATCTTACACACGTGCACGTCTTTAGTTATTTAAATAAACTTTTTTTTGTGTCCTTGTATTTAAATCGTCCTTCTTCTCCAAGAAACACGTTTTCAGCAGTTTGGGAGAAACGATACATTTAAACGCTCGGACGACTTTTACGACCTTGAAAATTTGGTGGCTTGACCCTAAAAATCAAATCAGTTCATTAATAACTGGTACTAATCGTTTTACAGATGGTATTTTATTCAAATATCTTTTTGGGTTTGGTTGATTTTTGATCGACAGAAGAAAATAAAGTAGTGCAAAAACAAAATGTCAACAACAACAAAAATAAATGACCATAAAAAAACCCACAGATGGATGAAGGATGGATAAACAAATGGATGAAGAATGGATAAACGGATGGATGAAGGATGGATAAACGGAAGGATGAAGGATGGATAAACAGATGGATGAAGGATGGATAAACAAATGGATGAAGGATGGATAAACGGATGGATGAAGGATGGATAAACAGATGGATGAAGGATGTATAAACGGAATGGATGAAGGATGGATAAACAAATGGATGAAGGATGGATAAACAGATGGATGAAGGATGGATAAACAGATGGATGAAGGATGGATAAACGGATGGATGAAAGATGGATAAACGGATGGATGAAGGATGGATAAACAGATGGATGAAGGATGGATAAACAGATGGATGAAGGATGGATAAACAAATGGATGAAGGATGGATAAACAGATGGATGAAGGATGGATAAACAGATGGATGAAGGATGGATAAACGGATGGATGAAAGATGGATAAACGGATGGATGAAGGATGGATAAACGGATGGATGAAGGATGGATAAACGGATGGATGAAGGATGGATAAACAGATGGATGAAGGATGTATAAACGGATGGATGAAGGATGGATAAACAGATGGATGAAGGATGGATAAACAGATGGATGAAGGATGGATAAACAGATGGATGAAGGATGGATAAACGGATGGATGAAGGATGTATAAACGGAAGGATGAAGGATGTATAAACGGAAGGATGAAGGATGGATAAACGGATGGATGAAGGATGTATAAACAAATGGATGAAGGATGGATAAACAGATGGATGAAGGATGTATAAACAAATGGATGAAGGATGGATAAACGGATGGATGAAGGATGGATAAACAAATGGATGAAGGATGGATAAACAGATGGATGAAAGGATGGATAAACAGATGGATGAAGGATGGATAAACAAATGGATGAAGGATGTATAAACGGATGGATGAAGGATGTATAAACGGAAGGATGAAGGATGGATAAACGGATGGATGAAGGATGGATAAACGGATGGATGAAGGATGGATAAACAAATGGATGAAGGATGGATAAACGGATGGATGAAGGATGGATAAACAGATGGATGAAGGATGGATAAACGGATGGATGAAGGATGTATAAACAGATGGATGAAGGATGGATAAACGGATGGATGAAGGATGGATAAACGGATGGATGAAGGATGGATAAACAGATGGATGAAGGATGGATAAACAGATGGATGAAGGATGGATAAACGGATGGATGAAGGATGTATAAACGGAATGGATGAAGGATGTATAAACGGAATGGATGAAGGATGGATAAACGGATGGATGAAGGATGGATAAACGGATGGATGAAGGATGGATAAACGGATGGATGAAGGATGGATAAACAGATGGATGAAGGATGGATAAACAGATGGATGAAGGATGGATAAACAGATGGATGAAGGATGTATAAACGGATGGATGAAGGATGTATAAACGGATGGATGAAGGATGGATAAACGGATGGATGAAGGATGGATAAACAGATGGATGAAGGATGGATAAACAGATGGATGAAGGATGGATAAACAGATGGATGAAGGATGGATAAACAGAATGGATGAAGGATGGATAAACGGATGGATGAAGGATGGATAAACGGATGGATGAAGGATGGATAAACAGATGGATGAAGGATGGATAAACAGATGGATGAAGGATGGATAAACGGATGGATGAAGGATGGATAAACGGATGGATGAAGGATGGATAAACAGATGGATGAAGGATGGATAAACAGATGGATGAAGGATGGATAAACAGATGGATGAAGGATGGATAAACGGATGGATGAAGGATGGATAAACGGATGGATGAAGGATGGATAAACAGATGGATGAAGGATGGATAAACAGATGGATGAAGGATGGATAAACAGGATGGATGAAGGATGGATAAACGGATGGATGAAGGATGGATAAACAGATGGATGAAGGATGGATAAACAGATGGATGAAGGATGGATAAACAGATGGATGAAGGATGGATAAACGGATGGATGAAGGATGGATAAACAGATGGATGAAGGATGGATAAACAGGATGGATGAAGGATGGATAAACGGATGGATGAAGGATGGATAAACAGATGGATGAAGGATGGATAAACAGGATGGATGAAGGATGGATAAACAGATGGATGAAGGATGGATAAACAGATGGATGAAGGATGGATAAACAGATGGATGAAGGATGGATAAACAGATGGATGAAGGATGGATAAACAGATGGATGAAGGATGGATAAACAGATGGATGAAGGATGGATAAACAGATGGATGAAGGATGGATAAACGGATGGATGAAGGATGGATAAACAGATGGATGAAGGATGGATAAACAGATGGATGAAGGATGGATAAACAGATGGATGAAGGATGGATAAACAGATGGATGAAGGATGTATAAACGGATGGATGAAGGATGGATAAACAGATGGATGAAGGATGGATAAACAGATGGATGAAGGATGGATAAACAGATGGATGAAGGATGGATAAACAGATGGATGAAGGATGGATAAACGGATGGATGAAGGATGTATAAACGGAATGGATGAAGGATGGATAAACAGATGGATGAAGGATGGATAAACAGAATGGATGAAGGATGGATAAACAGATGGATGAAGGATGGATAAACGGAATGGATGAAGGATGGATAAACAGATGGATGAAGGATGGATAAACAGATGGATGAAGGATGGATAAACGGATGGATGAAGGATGGATAAACAGGATGGATGAAGGATGGATAAACAGATGGATGAAGGATGGATAAACAGATGGATGAAGGATGGATAAACAGATGGATGAAGGATGGATAAACAGATGGATGAAGGATGGATAAACGGATGGATGAAGGATGGATAAACGGATGGATGAAGGATGGATAAACAGATGGATGAAGGATGGATAAACGGATGGATGAAGGATGGATAAACGGATGGATGAAGGATGGATAAACAGATGGATGAAGGATGGATAAACAGATGGATGAAGGATGGATAAACGGATGGATGAAGGATGGATAAACAGATGGATGAAGGATGGATAAACAGATGGATGAAGGATGGATAAACAGATGGATGAAGGATGGATAAACAGATGGATGAAGGATGGATAAACAGATGGATGAAGGATGGATAAACAGATGGATGAAGGATGGATAAACAGATGGATGAAGGATGGATAAACAGATGGATGAAGGATGGATAAACGGATGGATGAAGGATGGATAAACAGATGGATGAAGGATGGATAAACAGATGGATGAAGGATGGATAAACGGATGGATGAAGGATGGATAAACAGATGGATGAAGGATGGATAAACAGATGGATGAAGGATGGATAAACAGATGGATGAAGGATGGATAAACAGATGGATGAAGGATGGATAAACAGATGGATGAAGGATGGATAAACAGATGGATGAAGGATGGATAAACAGATGGATGAAGGATGGATAAACAGATGGATGAAGGATGGATAAACAGATGGATGAAGGATGGATAAACGGATGGATGAAGGATGGATAAACAGATGGATGAAGGATGGATAAACAGATGGATGAAGGATGGATAAACAGATGGATGAAGGATGGATAAACGGATGGATGAAGGATGGATAAACAGATGGATGAAGGATGGATAAACAGATGGATGAAGGATGGATAAACGGATGGATGAAGGATGGATAAACGGATGGATGAAGGATGGATAAACGGATGGATGAAGGATGGATAAACGGATGGATGAAGGATGGATAAACGGATGGATGAAGGATGGATAAACGGATGGATGAAGGATGGATAAACGGATGGATGAAGGATGGATAAACAGATGGATGAAGGATGGATAAACGGATGGATGAAGGATGGATAAACAGGATGGATGAAGGATGGATAAACAGATGGATGAAGGATGGATAAACAGATGGATGAAGGATGGATAAACAGATGGATGAAGGATGGATAAACAGATGGATGAAGGATGGATAAACAGATGGATGAAGGATGGATAAACAGATGGATGAAGGATGGATAAACAGATGGATGAAGGATGGATAAACAGATGGATGAAGGATGGATAAACAGATGGATGAAGGATGGATAAACAGATGGATGAAGGATGGATAAACAGATGGATGAAGGATGGATAAACAGATGGATGAAGGATGGATGAAGGATGGATAAACGGATGGATGAAGGATGGATAAACAGATGGATGAAGGATGGATAAACAGATGGATGAAGGATGGATAAACAGATGGATGAAGGATGGATAAACGGATGGATGAAGGATGGATAAACAGATGGATGAAGGATGGATAAACAGATGGATGAAGGATGGATAAACGGATGGATGAAGGATGGATAAACAGATGGATGAAGGATGGATAAACAGATGGATGAAGGATGGATAAACAGATGGATGAAGGATGGATAAACAGATGGATGAAGGATGGATAAACAGATGGATGAAGGATGGATAAACAGATGGATGAAGGATGGATAAACAGATGGATGAAGGATGGATAAACAGATGGATGAAGGATGGATAAACAGATGGATGAAGGATGGATAAACAGATGGATGAAGGATGGATAAACAGATGGATGAAGGATGGATAAACAGATGGATGAAGGATGGATAAACAGATGGATGAAGGATGGATAAACAGATGGATGAAGGATGGATAAACAGATGGATGAAGGATGGATAAACAGATGGATGAAGGATGGATAAACAGGATGGATGAAGGATGGATAAACAGATGGATGAAGGATGGATAAACGGATGGATGAAGGATGGATAAACAGATGGATGAAGGATGGATAAACAGATGGATGAAGGATGGATAAACAGATGGATGAAGGATGGATAAACGGATGGATGAAGGATGGATAAACAGATGGATGAAGGATGGATAAACAGATGGATGAAGGATGGATAAACAGATGGATGAAGGATGGATAAACAGATGGATGAAGGATGGATAAACAGATGGATGAAGGATGGATAAACGGATGGATGAAGGATGGATAAACGGATGGATGAAGGATGGATAAACGGATGGATGAAGGATGGATAAACAGATGGATGAAGGATGGATAAACAGATGGATGAAGGATGGATAAACAGATGGATGAAGGATGGATAAACAGATGGATGAAGGATGGATAAACGGATGGATGAAGGATGGATAAACAGATGGATGAAGGATGGATAAACAGATGGATGAAGGATGGATAAACAGATGGATGAAGGATGGATAAACAGATGGATGAAGGATGGATAAACAGATGGATGAAGGATGGATAAACAGATGGATGAAGGATGGATAAACAGATGGATGAAGGATGGATAAACGGATGGATGAAGGATGGATAAACAGATGGATGAAGGATGGATAAACAGATGGATGAAGGATGGATAAACAGATGGATGAAGGATGGATAAACAGATGGATGAAGGATGGATAAACAGATGGATGAAGGATGGATAAACAGATGGATGAAGGATGGATAAACAGATGGATGAAGGATGGATAAACAGATGGATGAAGGATGGATAAACAGATGGATGAAGGATGGATAAACAGATGGATGAAGGATGGATAAACAGATGGATGAAGGATGGATAGGATGGATAAACGGATGGATGAAGGATGGATAAACAGATGGATGAAGGATGGATAAACGGATGGATGAAGGATGGATAAACAGATGGATGAAGGATGGATAAACAGATGGATGAAGGATGGATAAACAGATGGATGAAGGATGGATAAACAGATGGATGAAGGATGGATAAACAGATGGATGAAGGATGGATAAACAGATGGATGAAGGATGGATAAACGGATGGATGAAGGATGGATAAACAGATGGATGAAGGATGGATAAACAGGATGGATGAAGGATGGATAAACAGATGGATGAAGGATGGATAAACAGATGGATGAAGGATGGATAAACAGATGGATGAAGGATGGATAAACAGATGGATGAAGGATGGATAAACAGATGGATGAAGGATGGATAAACGGATGGATGAAGGATGGATAAACAGATGGATGAAGGATGGATAAACAGATGGATGAAGGATGGATAAACAGATGGATGAAGGATGGATAAACGGATGGATGAAGGATGGATAAACAGATGGATGAAGGATGGATAAACAGATGGATGAAGGATGGATAAACGGATGGATGAAGGATGGATAAACAGATGGATGAAGGATGGATAAACAGATGGATGAAGGATGGATAAACAGATGGATGAAGGATGGATAAACAGGATGGATGAAGGATGGATAAACAGATGGATGAAGGATGGATAAACAGATGGATGAAGGATGGATAAACAGATGGATGAAGGATGGATAAACGGATGGATGAAGGATGGATAAACAGATGGATGAAGGATGGATAAACAGATGGATGAAGGATGGATAAACAGATGGATGAAGGATGGATAAACGGATGGATGAAGGATGGATAAACAGATGGATGAAGGATGGATAAACAGATGGATGAAGGATGGATAAACAGATGGATGAAGGATGGATAAACAGATGGATGAAGGATGGATAAACAGATGGATGAAGGATGGATAAACAGATGGATGAAGGATGGATAAACAGATGGATGAAGGATGGATAAACAGATGGATGAAGGATGGATAAACAGATGGATGAAGGATGGATAAACAGATGGATGAAGGATGGATAAACGGATGGATGAAGGATGGATAAACAGATGGATGAAGGATGGATAAACAGATGGATGAAGGATGGATAAACAGATGGATGAAGGATGGATAAACAGATGGATGAAGGATGGATAAACAGATGGATGAAGGATGGATAAACAGATGGATGAAGGATGGATAAACGGATGGATGAAGGATGGATAAACAGATGGATGAAGGATGGATAAACAGATGGATGAAGGATGGATAAACGGATGGATGAAGGATGGATAAACAGATGGATGAAGGATGGATAAACGGATGGATGAAGGATGGATAAACAGATGGATGAAGGATGGATAAACAGATGGATGAAGGATGGATAAACAGATGGATGAAGGATGGATAAACGGATGGATGAAGGATGGATAAACAGATGGATGAAGGATGGATAAACAGATGGATGAAGGATGGATAAACAGATGGATGAAGGATGGATAAACAGATGGATGAAGGATGGATAAACAGATGGATGAAGGATGGATAAACAGATGGATGAAGGATGGATAAACAGATGGATGAAGGATGGATAAACAGATGGATGAAGGATGGATAAACAGATGGATGAAGGATGGATAAACAGATGGATGAAGGATGGATAAACAGATGGATGAAGGATGGATAAACAGGATGGATGAAGGATGGATAAACAGATGGATGAAGGATGGATAAACAGATGGATGAAGGATGGATAAACAGATGGATGAAGGATGGATAAACGGATGGATGAAGGATGGATAAACAGATGGATGAAGGATGGATAAACAGATGGATGAAGGATGGATAAACAGATGGATGAAGGATGGATAAACAGATGGATGAAGGATGGATAAACAGATGGATGAAGGATGGATAAACGGATGGATGAAGGATGGATAAACAGATGGATGAAGGATGGATAAACAGATGGATGAAGGATGGATAAACAGATGGATGAAGGATGGATAAACAGATGGATGAAGGATGGATAAACAGATGGATGAAGGATGGATAAACGGATGGATGAAGGATGGATAAACAGATGGATGAAGGATGGATAAACGGATGGATGAAGGATGGATAAACAGATGGATGAAGGATGGATAAACAGATGGATGAAGGATGGATAAACGGATGGATGAAGGATGGATAAACAGATGGATGAAGGATGGATAAACAGATGGATGAAGGATGGATAAACAGATGGATGAAGGATGGATAAACAGATGGATGAAGGATGGATAAACAGATGGATGAAGGATGGATAAACAGATGGATGAAGGATGGATAAACAGATGGATGAAGGATGGATAAACAGATGGATGAAGGATGGATAAACAGATGGATGAAGGATGGATAAACAGATGGATGAAGGATGGATAAACAGATGGATGAAGGATGGATAAACAGATGGATGAAGGATGGATAAACAGATGGATGAAGGATGGATAAACAGATGGATGAAGGATGGATAAACAGATGGATGAAGGATGGATAAACAGATGGATGAAGGATGGATAAACAGATGGATGAAGGATGGATAAACAGATGGATGAAGGATGGATAAACAGATGGATGAAGGATGGATAAACAGATGGATGAAGGATGGATAAACAGATGGATGAAGGATGGATAAACAGATGGATGAAGGATGGATAAACAGATGGATGAAGGATGGATAAACAGATGGATGAAGGATGGATAAACGGATGGATGAAGGATGGATAAACAGATGGATGAAGGATGGATAAACAGATGGATGAAGGATGGATAAACGGATGGATGAAGGATGGATAAACAGATGGATGAAGGATGGATAAACAGATGGATGAAGGATGGATAAACAGATGGATGAAGGATGGATAAACAGATGGATGAAGGATGGATAAACAGATGGATGAAGGATGGATAAACGGATGGATGAAGGATGGATAAACAGATGGATGAAAGGATGGATAAACAGATGGATGAAGGATGGATAAACAGATGGATGAAGGATGGATAAACAGATGGATGAAGGATGGATAAACAGATGGATGAAGGATGGATAAACAGATGGATGAAGGATGGATAAACAGATGGATGAAGGATGGATAAACAGATGGATGAAGGATGGATAAACGGATGGATGAAGGATGGATAAACAGATGGATGAAGGATGGATAAACAGATGGATGAAGGATGGATAAACAGATGGATGAAGGATGGATAAACAGATGGATGAAGGATGGATAAACAGATGGATGAAGGATGGATAAACAGATGGATGAAGGATGGATAAACAGATGGATGAAGGATGGATAAACAGATGGATGAAGGATGGATAAACAGATGGATGAAGGATGGATAAACAGATGGATGAAGGATGGATAAACAGATGGATGAAGGATGGATAAACAGATGGATGAAGGATGGATAAACAGATGGATGAAGGATGGATAAACAGATGGATGAAGGATGGATAAACAGATGGATGAAGGATGGATAAACAGATGGATGAAGGATGGATAAACAGATGGATGAAGGATGGATAAACAGATGGATGAAGGATGGATAAACAGATGGATGAAGGATGGATAAACAGATGGATGAAGGATGGATAAACAGATGGATGAAGGATGGATAAACAGATGGATGAAGGATGGATAAACAGATGGATGAAGGATGGATAAACAGATGGATGAAGGATGGATAAACAGGATGGATGAAGGATGGATAAACAGATGGATGAAGGATGGATAAACAGATGGATGAAGGATGGATAAACAGATGGATGAAGGATGGATAAACAGATGGATGAAGGATGGATAAACAGATGGATGAAGGATGGATAAACGGATGGATGAAGGATGGATAAACAGATGGATGAAGGATGGATAAACAGATGGATGAAGGATGGATAAACAGATGGATGAAGGATGGATAAACAGATGGATGAAGGATGG
Organism: Neostethus bicornis; assembly: GCA_902685375.1. Classification (NCBI taxonomy): domain Eukaryota; kingdom Metazoa; phylum Chordata; class Actinopteri; order Atheriniformes; family Phallostethidae; genus Neostethus; species Neostethus bicornis. The sequence continues at coordinate 982,742 of CACRXE010000035.1, forward strand.
ATAAACAGATGGATGAAGGATGGATAAACAGATGGATGAAGGATGGATAAACAGATGGATGAAGGATGGATAAACAGATGGATGAAGGATGGATAAACAGATGGATGAAGGATGGATAAACAGATGGATGAAGGATGGATAAACAGATGGATGAAGGATGGATAAACAGATGGATGAAGGATGGATAAACAGATGGATGAAGGATGGATAAACAGATGGATGAAGGATGGATAAACGGATGGATGAAGGATGGATAAACGGATGGATGAAGGATGGATAAACAGATGGATGAAGGATGGATAAACGGATGGATGAAGGATGGATAAACAGATGGATGAAGGATGGATAAACAGATGGATGAAGGATGGATAAACAGGATGGATGAAGGATGGATAAACAGATGGATGAAGGATGGATAAACAGATGGATGAAGGATGGATAAACAGATGGATGAAGGATGGATAAACAGATGGATGAAGGATGGATAAACAGATGGATGAAGGATGGATAAACAGATGGATGAAGGATGGATAAACGGATGGATGAAGGATGGATAAACAGATGGATGAAAGGATGGATAAACGGATGGATGAAGGATGGATAAACAGATGGATGAAAGATGGATAAACAGATGGATGAAGGATGGATAAACGGATGGATGAAGGATGGATAAACGGATGGATGAAGGATGGATAAACAGATGGATGAAGGATGGATAAACAGATGGATGAAGGATGGATAAACAGGATGGATGAAGGATGGATAAACGGATGGATGAAGGATGGATAAACAGATGGATGAAGGATGGATAAACAGATGGATGAAGGATGGATAAACGGATGGATGAAGGATGGATAAACAGATGGATGAAGGATGGATAAACAGATGGATGAAGGATGGATAAACGGATGGATGAAGGATGGATAAACAGATGGATGAAGGATGGATAAACGGATGATGAAGGATGGATAAACAGATGGATGAAGGATGGATAAACAGATGGATGAAGGATGGATAAACGGATGGATGAAGGATGGATAAACGGATGAATGAAGGATGGATAAACAGATGGATGAAGGATGGATAAACGGATGGATGAAGGATGGATAAACAGATGGATGAAAGATGGATAAACAGATGGATGAAGGATGGATTAAACTGATGGATGAAGGATGGATGAAGGATGGATAAACGGATGGATGAAGGATGGATAAACGGATGGATGAAGGATGGATAAACAGATGGATGAAGGATGGATAAACAGATGGATGAAGGATGGATAAACGGATGGATGAAGGATGGATAAACAGATGGATGAAGGATGGATAAACAGATGGATGAAAGATGGATAAACAGATGGATGAAGGATGGATAAACAAATGGATGAAGAATGGATAAACAGATGGATGAAAGATGGATAAACAGATGGATGAAGGATGGATAAACAGATGGATGAAGGATGGATAAACAGATGGATGAAGGATGGATAAACAGATGGATGAAGAATGGATAAACAGATGGATGAAAGATGGATAAACAGATGGATGAAGGATGGATAAACAGATGGATGAAAGATGGATAAACAGATGGATGAAGGATGGATAAACAGATGGATGAAGGATGGATAAACAGATGGATGAAGGATGGATAAACAGATGGATGAAAGATGGATAAACAGATGGATGAAGGATGGATAAACAAATGGATGAAGGATGGATAAACAGATGGATGAAGGATGGATAAACAAATGGATGAAGGATGGATAAACAGATGGATGAAAGATGGATAAACAGATGGATGAAGGATGGATAAACAGATGGATGAAAGATGGATAAACAGATGGATGAAGGATGGATAAACAGATGGATGAAGGATGGATAAACAGATGGATGAAGGATGGATAAACAGATGGATGAAAGATGGATAAACAGATGGATGAAGGATGGATAAACAGATGGATGAAGGATGGATAAACAGATGGATGAAGGATGGATAAACAGATGGATGAAAGATGGATAAACAGATGGATGAAAGATGGATAAACAGATGGATGAAAGATGGATAAACAGATGGATGAAGGATGGATAAACAGATGGATGAAAGATGGATAAACAGATGGATGAAGGATGGATAAACAGATGGATGAAGGATGGATAAACAGATGGATGAAGGATGGATAAACAAATGGATGAAGGATGGATAAACAGATGGATGAAGGATGGATAAACAAATGGATGAAGGATGGATAAACAGATGGATGAAAGATGGATAAACAGATGGATGAAGGATGGATAAACAGATGGATGAAAGATGGATAAACAGATGGATGAAGGATGGATAAACAGATGGATGAAGGATGGATAAACAGATGGATGAAGGATGGATAAACAGATGGATGAAAGATGGATAAACAGATGGATGAAGGATGGATAAACAGATGGATGAAGGATGGATAAACAGATGGATGAAGGATGGATAAACAGATGGATGAAGGATGGATAAACAGATGGATGAAGGATGGATAAACAGATGGATGAAGGATGGATAAACAGATGGATGAAAGATGGATAAACAGATGGATGAAAGATGGATAAACAGATGGATGAAGGATGGATTAAACAGATGGATGAAGGATGGATGAAGGATGGATAAACGGATGGATGAATGGTGGGTGGAGGAGGAGGAGGTGTTATGGGAAGAATTGTGATTAAAAAATGCTCTTGTTGCTCCAGCATGAGGTCTGAGGGGGGCCGGTAGAGGGGGTTGGGGGGTGGGGTGGGGGAAACAAACAAAGCAATGTGTGTGTGTGTGTGTGTGTGTGTGTGTGTGTGTGTGTGTGACTGTGTGTGTGTAGAGGTGTGAATAAGAGGCTCCATTCATCTGTCCCCCCTTCAAATCAGAGATTAAGAGTTAGACGTGTAATCCCCCCCACACATACACACACACCCCACACACACCCTAATTCTGATGTTCATCACAGTGGAGGTTAATACCCCCTCATAATACCCCCGCACACCCCATAATAACCCCCCCACGGTGGAGAAAGTGTGTGAGAGAAAGCAAAATGCCCGCTGCTTGTGAAGCACCGATCTAATTAATAAACTATCCAAAGCAAAGAATCAGTTCATCTACATCTGGTACTGAGTACAAACAACCGATCTTCCTCCTGCACACCATCATCATCATCATCATCATCATCATCATCATCATCATCATCATCATCATCATCATCATCATCATCATCAGGCCATGTTGTCTGGACTTTTTCATTGTTTACGGTCTTAAAACCGTCCAAAACCACCTTAAAACTGGGCTTTACCGTCCAGTGCTACATCGAGAGCATCCAGTCTCACAATGCCACCTTAAAACTGTTCACTACCACTCTAATGCTGCCCCACCACCTTATGGTACCACCTTATGTGGTACCACCTTATGGTACCACCATCATAAACCAAACCATCCCGGGGGGGTGTGGATACATCAAGCCAGGATGGTTTTCCTCCACACTTCGTCTCTCTGTCTCTCCACAGGAGGACACTCTGAGTGGGCGCAGGTTAATTATCTCTAAGACTTTAAATAAACGTTTCATTTGCTTCTCATTAGTCTGACGTGTTTTCTTTGACTAATTTTCTTCTCATCACTCCGGCTCGTTTTAATTCAGGTCTTTTTAACCTCGTTAAGACATATCGCTGGTTTTTGTTTTTTTACCAAAAATTAAAAAAAAAAAAAATAATTAAACCGTGGATTTGGTTTGAAACCAAACAATTCTCTTCAACTGTCTACTAGTTAAAAAGCTCTGGTGTCATCTGGACATGAGAACCTAATCAGTTCATTAACAGATGGTACTGAGTGACTGTTTCATGTATTTTCACTGGGAGATTTAAAAGTGTTACAGATGCACAAACAGGCCAGAGATAGGGGTTTTTGGCAGGTAAAGTATTTTGCCACCGTGCGGCAAGGGCTCCCCCCTGCAAAGAGACACGGGACGACGAGTGGGTCTGTAAAAACTGCAGAACTGGACGAGCAGATGCCGGTGGAACCCCAACATATGAACTATTATAAGGACTGCCATTTTATTAAATTCAAATGAATGTTAAAACTGTTTTTATGGTCTGTGCCTCTGCTTCCCTGGTGCTCCCCGCCCGGTCCTGTACAGGCATTTGGCATTGTTGATAGGATCGGGCCTGGGTGCGCTGGGGAGCTGAGGTACGGACCTTTGTTTTTTAGCTTAGGTTTTTGATAAAAATTTTATGGACTCTCACCTCCAGCTTGTCATGGACAAGAACGATTGCAGGTCCTACAATCCATTTAAAAAAAACACATAGCAGGTGGAGTATTTTATTGCAAGGTTGTTATAGTTTTATTCTGGATGCTTATATTTTCTTAATTATTTTATTTACTTCACCTGCTACTAAAAAGTGGTGGAGTACCTGATTGCTAAATAAGGGGCAGCTGGGGGTAGAGGAGTACGGGAGCAGAAGTAGCAGCCAAGGGACACAGTGGGGAGCCCACCTGGTGAACTATGGGCTGGTGCGGCGAGGGCTCCCCCCTCACGGATCCCACCGGCGAAGAAGGTTCCCGCAGTTGGTGGTCCGGACGAGTGAGCCCGTAAAGGGTGGACCCGGGACGAGGAGTAGTTTTCGCTGGTGTTGAACAGGAAAATGTCATTTTAGGTGGAATAAAATAGGAAGGTTTTATTACAGAAAAGTTTTAAGGTGGTTTTGGATGCTAGTGAACTGCGTTAAGGTGGTTTTGGATGCTAGTGAACTGCGTTAAGGTGGTTTTGGATGCTAGTGAACTGCGTTAAGGTGGTTTTGGATACTAGTGAACTGTGTTAAGGTGCCATTGGACAGTTTTAAAGCAGTAAAAAGGTCTTAAGGTTGTTTTGGATGTTTTTAAGGTGGCCATATTTAATATGGGGTAGTGGGGCTGCACGGCTGGAAAAGTGAGGTTACAGGGAGAAGAGATAAACAAGGTGGAAGATTTTAAGTACTTGGGATCAACAGTCCAGAGCAATGGAGAGTGTGGAAAAGAGGTGAAGAAGCGTGTTCAAGCAGGCTGGAACAGGTGGAGGAAAGTATCAGGTGTGATGTGTGACAGAAGAGTTTCAGCTAAAATGAAAGGAAAAGTGTAGAAAACCGTGGTGAGAGCGGCCATGCTGATTGGTCTAGAGACAGTGCCACTGAGGAAAAGACAGGAAACAGAGATGTTTGTAGCAGAGATGAAGATGCTGAGGATCTCTCTGGGAGTGACCAGGATGGACAGGATCAGAGGAACAGCACATGTTAGAGGTTTTGGAGATAAAGTCCGGGAGGCCAGACTGACATGGTTTGGACATGTGCAGAGGAGAGAGAGAGTACATCAGAAGAAGGATGCTGGGTTTGGAACCACCAGGAAAGAGGACTAGAGGAAGACCAAAGAGGAGGTTCATGGATACAGTGAAGGAAGACATGAAGATAGTTGGTGTGACTGAAGAGGATGCAGCAGATAGGGTTAGATGGAAGAAACTGACTTGATGTGGCGACCCCTGAAGGAAAATGATGGAAGGAGAAGAAGAAGAAGTGGGGCTGCACGGCTGTAAGCTGGTAATACTGGTTAGACAGTAAAGACAAGTTTTAAGGTGTTAGAGGTCAACTTTAATCTGGTAAAGATTGGTTTTAAAGTGGTATTAGTTAATAAATGTTTGAAGGTGGTTAGGTATAACAGTGCTCGGCATTAAGGTGGTAAAGGTTGGTTTCGACGCTGCATTAGATGGTAAAAGACCAGGTGGTATCGGAACCTTAAAATGGCTCTGATAAAGTTTCACGACGGTAAAAGACCGTTTTAAGGCGGTTTTGAAGCCAGGAATCAGCTTAGGGCGATGTGGATTTATCAAAGCACAGAGACCTCCTCTGTACTGGTTTTAAAATGCTGGAATGTTATTAAAGTGGTATGTGAGACCAGAGGAAAGTTTTAAGGTGGTTTTTGATGTTTTTGTTATGACATTAAGAACTTTTAAATCAGACTTCTAACAAACAACATAAATGTTACAAAAGAAGCCTTGTCATTGGCTAATGTTTGCTGACAACTTCACTGCTTCATGTTGAACACGCTGAGAACTTTTCAAAGCCCCGCCCTCCCCCTCCTCTTTAGCCACTTGTTAGTGTGGGAAAGCCCAGATTAAATCCAAAACTCTAAAGTGCTAATCTGCTAGTTCCAGTCTCACACATCAGAGAGGGTTTTGTTTGTCTCTCAATCCACTCCATCAGATCACAGCAGCTCTTTACATTTCATTCCACACAGAGGTGGTCTCATTACCCCGCAGTGTTTTCTTGCTTTGCCTCTCACAAAGCCTGCGTTGAGAAACCGCCACAGCTGTTTGGAGAGGCGTTCAGGAAGATGATGGGAGGTGCTGGTAATGTGAAGGAGATTAAGCAAAGATTAACCGACACACAAACGCTTGTTTCACTCCAAAAAGAATATGTCAGAGTTCAAAGACGGAAAACCTGAAAGATTCTCATTCCGTATTAATTTACTTGATTACATAAAGTTTTCTTTAATAAAAGATAGAGGACCGTTTTAAGGTGGTACGGGATGGTGAAAAGCACTTTTAAGGTGGCACAAGGTGTCAGAGGACAGTTTTAAGGTGGTATTGGATGGTAAAAAGTCATTTTAAGGCGGTACCGGACAAACCCTCCTCTCCTGCATCCATCTCGCCATTTCCTCGGCGCAGGAGATTTGCGTAACAATGAGCGACTCTGCTGAAGGTCAGATAAGAAAAAAAACTCTTTCTGTGGGATTATCTCTGCAGACCATAATAATAATTATGGAGGACGGCAACATGGAGATAAGGCACAAGGGTGGGGGGAACGTGGAGCGGGGGTACAGATATGGTAGAGACCAAGAGAGAGGGAGAGTTTATAAACAGCACTTTAGGATGATTTCTACATTTCAAATTTCAACCAATCTCATTTAAGTCATCGCCTGTTGCCGGGCGGAGCCAAAATAAAAAAAGTCTGCCTGGAGACCATCAAAATCCTGTTTAGAACTGTTCCTGATTGAGGAGGTTTTGATAAATTTACATCGTAATTGGCTGACTCCGAACTTTTCTGATGTGGGCGTCGCCAGACTGAGACGGTGTTGAATGTTTCCCTGAACAGACCCCCCACTTTGCTATTTGGGACGTTTCAAGACCTACGAGGCGTTGGTGATTGACATATCCACATCACCTTTGTTTCTTGTTCTCCTGTCATCTCATTCTTTCCTGCTTTTTGGTTAGCGGCTAATGCTAGCATGCAGCATCCATTGCTAGTTCTGTTATTTTGTTGGTGTAAAAGGTCCTTCAAAGAAAGCATCACACCCACCCGTGTGACCTCCGACCTGCCCCAAAGGAGCCGCTATCACACCTCTGCACCGGCTGAATATCCAGGCCTCTTCTTCTCGTCTCTCTGCATGTCCTGATGCTTATCTCTCATGCATTATTACTTCAAACCGTCCCCCATCGCCGCCCTAGCCTCTTATCGTCCATCACCTGCCTGACCCATGAACCATTGCTTCTGCTGCCACATAAAAAAAATTTAAATCACTTTACATTTCCTCTCTTATTCATTCCAAACCATATTTTAGAAAATTAAGAGCTTTGGAAGTTTAAAAAATTTTTGTTTCTATTTTTTTCATAATTTTCTAAGATATTGTTTGTTATTATAACGTTACTGTTCACCATCAGCTCAATTAATTTGTTTCTAATTCACAGCTCTTTCAGCTTTTTAAAATGATTTTTTACAATTTTTCAAATTATTGTGTGTTGTCAATTTTTTGTTTTAAATACTTAGACATTCATGATTATTTTCAGTAAAAGTTACTGTTCATGGTAGCTAGGGGGAGCTCTCTAAAGAAACATTTTCCTTTTTAAGACAAGATGCGGAATGAGAAAATGATGTGATTTATTTTTATCGAATTTCCAAAAACAATTGGAATCATTTTAACAGATTTTTCTTAACGAACGTGCAGTACCGTTCATGTTTACCAGGGAGCGCTGCTCAAAGAAAAAAAATAATGATAATGCATTGAACTTCTATAGCGCTTTTCTAGACACTCAAAGATACTTTACATATGTATTATTCATACACTCCACACGCATTCATTCCTGATGAAAATACAGTTTAAAGTAGAACTTATTAGACTTACAAAAATCTCTAAAATGCATGTTTTTTCCGGCGTCGAACTCATTTTGAACAATCTTTTGGATCTTGGGTGGTGACGGCAGCTCAGTGGTTAGAGCGTTCGCGCGCAGACCGGAAGTTCGCGGGTTCGTGCCCCACAGAGAGCATGTCTAGGGTCCTTGGTGAAGACACCTAACCCCCACTTCTCCCACCATTGTTGCTGTCGAAAGGCAGCCTGCTGCGGTGTAAGGAGTGCAGCACACACATTTCCCCGGTGAGGGATGAATAGAGTAATTCATTAATTACTTAACAAAACTGCCCAGAGTTACTCAGTACTAACTGTAGATGAACTGATGAACTGTTTGTGATGAGGGCAGGTGGAAGCCTTTTGTTCAACAGCTTACCGTCAGCCTGTTCTTGTTGAAATTAGTTTTAAATAAATTGTTTTAATCTTCAATCCCCTTTCGGGGTGGCTTAAAGGGCACGCTTTTAAAATAGTTTTAGAAATACGATTTCAAAGCAAAAAATTCTTAAAATTTGATCTTTTTCACAATATTTGTCTTGGTGAATTATCTGTGTTGTGCTTGTTATGCTTATTTCAAGTGCAGTACCACTTCTCAGGAGAAGAGGGCGTTTTACTAAGAAAAAAACATTATCATATATTATTATGTTTCCCCATCGGCTTCATTCCAACAGGATTTGATTTCATTAACAAACTCACTTCTTCTTATTCCCCAACTCTGGTTGTGTGCCTCAGAAACGCTTATTACCGATTACGTTAGGAAGTTCTTACTGAAAAGTGTTTTTACTATCTCTGTTAGAAGTGGTTGCTCACGCAGCTGTCTTGCTTTAGCGTATATGTTTGTATTTTCAATTTAAATCTTTAGTCATTTGTTTTTTTTCAAATACAGCAAAAGGACAGCTAAACATTCTTCGACAGCAGTAACACTCCTTAGCACCAGAGGGCGCTTAAGAAATAGCATTTTCTTCTATTTCGTCTTATTAAATAACTTGATTAAGATGTATTTTCATTACATTGTTAAAGAAACTCACAAATAATACGTTTGATGTCCATATTTGGTTGTGCATCACAAAATCGCTGACATTTTTCGTCGCGAACGATCCCCTTTCTAGTCAGCGATCTAAAACAGATACCTGATGGTAAATACTCAACTAAAACACATTTTCCCACAGTTACTCAGTATCGAATATGGATGAACTGGTTAGATTTTAAGGAACAAAAGTCAAAGTCAAAAAGGTTCGAGCTAAAAGAATTTTTGAGAATGTGATATTTCCCACACTAGCAAAAATAAAACTGCCCAGTTACTCTGTACCAACTGTAGATGAACTGAGTAGGTTCACAGGATTACAATTAAAGTTTTACACGTGTTGCCAACACCCAATTTCGGCCTGAAAATTTCCTTGTTCTCCCTCCAGTTTGAATGAACGTCTTCTCTTCCTGGTTGGTAGTTGTTATTGCTGGTACCACCAGGCTGCCTCCTGCTCTTGAGCAAGGCATCATTTAAATCTGCTTGCTTGCTCTATAAAGCAAATAATGGGTCTCGGCGTGTGTCTGAGGGGGAGATTAGCATCCCACTCTGTGGGAGATTTCATGCAAAGCGAGGGAGATGTGCAGGGTTTCCGATTTGCATACGTTGTCTGTCTGATTCGGACCTTATCTGCGTGTTTTAGTCGCCCCAACCTGCCGGTAACCCTTCACAGATTCATGGTCGTGCTGCATTGATTAAAAGATGAGTGAACTTATTATGCATTAAAGCGTCATGTCAAAGCCCTGGCACGGAGAGATAGCGGCCTTATCTCGCCCTTACCTGATAAGAAACAACATGGGAGAGAGAGGGAGCACCAGAGGGCGAGGGAGGTGTGAGCGCTGCGGTGGAAAAGCGACTCTTAATAAGAAAGGCGGCACATTCACGGAAAAAAAGGGAGAAAAAGCAGCTGCTGTCAGAGATAGATTCCTATTCAATCCACTGCGCAAAGATTAGCTCCATTCAATTTATTCATTTTCAGATTCACTATTAATTGTTATCAATTGATTCTTTTAGGGTTTGTTTTTAGTAATTGTTCAAAATCACAAATCCATTTTTTTAAAAATTGTGGGACAATTTTCTTTTTGTTCGTCTTCAAACATCTCGTTTCTTTAGTGTTTTTTGTTCCATTTTTCAAATCCTTAATTGTTTGTTGTAGGAACGTTTACTCTCTCACTCCCTCCCCCCTCACCCTCTCACTCTCTCACTCTTACAGTGATTCCTTGTTTTATTTTTAAATGTACAGAGCTTTTCATTATTTCATTCATTGGTGTGTTTTTTTTTTTTTTGTTTTTAAACGTTTTTTATGTTCTTAACGTTTTTTTTTTAATGTTTTTTATGTCTTTAAGTGTTTTTTGAATGTTTTTTTACGTTTTTAAAAATGATTTTTAAATGTTTTTATGGGGTTTCATATTTTTAAATGTTTGTTAAATATTTTTTTTAAATGTTTTTTTTTTAATGTTTTTTATGTTGTTTTATGTTTTGTAAAATGTTTTTTTAAAATGTGTTTAAATGTTTTTAATGTTGTTTTTATGTTTTGTAAAATGGTTTTAAATGTTTTTAAATATTTTTAAATGGGTTTTATGTTTATTTATGTTGTTTTATGTTTTGTAAAATGTTTTGTAAAATGTTTTTAAATGTTTTTGTGTGGTTTTTAATATTTTTTAAAAAATGTTTTCATGTTTTTTAAATATTTTTAAATGTTTTTTATGTTTTGTAAAATGTTTTTATGTTTTTTTAAAAAATGTTTTCATGTTTTTTAAATATTTTTAAATGTTTTTTATGTTTTGTAAAATGTTTTAAATGTTTTTTGTGTGCTTTTTTAAAATGTTTTTAAAAATATTTTTAATGTTTTTAATGTTTTTTTTATGTTTTGTAATGTTTTAAACTGGGTTTTTTTTCCTGTTTTTCGATGAGTCTCGGTTGGTTTTGGAACTTTTTACGGTTCTTTTGCAGCTTTCCATGTTGTTGTAGTTCTTTTGTTTGACCACTTGATTCTCATGTCGCTCGTAGTTCAGATCATTTTGACCTTTTTTCACATTCACAGCTCTTATGGGTTTTTTTTTAAATTATTATTTTCCAATTAATCGCTTTTAATTAAAATCACTTTTAATTTAATTTACTATACATTATTAATTCCTCACCAGGAAATTTATGGGCTACATTTCACCGTAGCAAGCTGCCACCTATGACGGCGCCAATGGTGGGAGAAACGGGGGTGTCTTCTCCAAGAACCCTAGATATGAACTCAGTGGGATGCGAATCCGTGAACTTCCGGTTAACTTCCGATCCGCGGGCGAACGTTCCAACCACTGAGCCACCCTCCTTGATGGGATCGGGATTCATTCTCATTTATTTTTCTACTCACACTTATCGTGGCTTCAAATATTTTTGTTCCTTGTTTTTGCTACTTTCTGATTTTTCGTTGATAAAACTCACAGCTACTTTATTTTTTTTAGACCATTTTCTAAACGATTGTTGATTTATTTTAGTGTATTTTTCAATTCTTTTGTTTTTTTTTTGTTCTAATCACTGCTTTCCTGTTCGTCTGTGCTTCTGGAACACTTTGGTGAAAGTCTCCCAAATCACTGAAAGGCCTCAAATGAAACTGCCCAATGTTACTCAGTAGCACCTGTAGATGAACTAATTCGATTTTCAGGGTCATGTTGACTTCTTCTCGGTTCCTTTGATTCTCCTCTTCACGCTCTTTTACCTTGGATTGATTTTTTTTTTTCCTGGGAGGTCGCCACGGAAACAAAGCAAACAGAAGCCATGAAAAGAGGACAGCTGTTGGAGATGACAGCGATGGTTGTTAGAACGCAATCTGTCTGCTTTCCCAGCGGCCTGTTGCACACACACACACATGCACACACACACACACACACACACACATGCACACACACACACACACACACACACACGTTCATGCATACTGATGCATGCTCACTGGTGTTGTCATTGCATCCATTTATCCAGACCAAAAATTCTGCAAATAAAACTGAGGAGCCGCAGAGCCGTGAAGCATGCGCACATGCACGAAAGTGCAAGTGCACGCGCGCCGTATCTCAGCTGCCACACTCCTCTGACGAAGGGGAGATAAACATTCGGTGCTGATGCTGCTGCTGCTGCTGACCACATGATTTATCCACACTCACACTCCCGCAGCCCCCCACCTCCAACATTTTGATTGACAGCATGCGCACCCCAACCATTCGCTCCCTCCCCCACTTTCATTAGGCCTCAAAAATAACAAGAAGGAAAAGAGAGAGAAAGTGTGACTGGAGGTGAGAGAAGAAGGGTGAGCAAGAGGTGGAGAGAAAGAGGGGAACTCCATCCATCCATCTCTCATCCATCCTTTTAGAATCTGGAAGAGCTTCTCTTTTTAACTCCATCTGTTTCTCTCTCTGTTATTTTTTTTTACTGCTAACTAACTGTTACCGTGGGATCTCTACGTTCTACGTACGGATGAAACACACACACATGTCATAGTTTACAACAATCACATTTACTGTAGATCATCACCTGTTAGTCGGCAAAGGAAAAAAAAAATCTGCCTGGAGACCTTCAAAATCAAAATGGTTTGTCCTTCTTTTCAGAACTTGGAGGAGGAGTCTAAACACTTGATGCATCCACATGTCCCTCAGCTGACTCTTGCTCTATCAGATCAAAGGTTTCTCGATATATCTGCGTGACCGCTGGTTAACTCCTGACACATCCGCATCGGTCCAGGCTGACTCTTGACTTTCTCGTCCCAGGTGTTTTTCGGACCCCAAATATCCACATCTCTCTTTTACAATCAGCTTTTGTTTATCATAAAACTGGTTTTTGTGTATTTTTTTCTTTTCTTTCAGCTGCTGATTAAACTGAACTGAATGTGTTGGAACCTTCCAAATTCAAAGCTCCAGAAGCCGTGAGAGCTAAAATAAAACCTTTTCTAATTAAGACTGCGACACCTCACACGCCCCATCGTGGAGGTGTCAGACTGTGCGTGCACATTCATGGCTAACAATGAGGTCCTGTACATGTTAGCGTGTTTACTGGACCTGCCTAACCCTGATCGGCTTGATGAGTTTGACTTTGTGAAGGTGTGAAACAGACCCCCACCACTCCCCATAAGCTGGATCAGAAAAACCTTGAAGAACAAAAATGATTTCAAATTAAAGACATGTTTTTATTTGATTGAATCCAACTGACTTTTTTTATATTTTCCCTCTGAAACGAATGTTTTTAAGGTCTCTCTGTTCAACAATATTTAAGGAACGTCAACACACAAGTTGTTCTTCAAGAAGATTGATTAAAACCTACCTTTGTTTTTGTAGCTTTTTAATAATAATATATTTGATTTAAAGCGCCTCATCCAAAGACACTGAACACATTCACAAATCAAACATTAACCGCAATAAAACATCAATCAATATGGAGGATTTTACTCTTTAAAAGTTGTATTTTTGAATTCAAATTCAGATTTTTTTTCACTATATTGTGGTTTAAAGAAGTCTCGTTTTAAACAAAACTTTTTTTTTTTTTTTTTTTATGAGTACAGAAGTGGGTCAAATGTTGGTGTTATATACAGTTTTTCTAGCAGACAGTGCCCACCCTGCATGGGATTCAAACTCAAGTTGTCCAATCTCTGGGGCAGGGTAAATACCATTGGTCCACGCGCAGGGACACAAAAACATTTCGATCAATTACATTTTTGTCGTCATGCGTTGCTTCAAAATGAATTTGAAATGGTTTGTTTGCCATGTTACATAATTTTTTATTTATTTTTTTGCAGCCTATAGATTTAAAATCTTCGTTTTTTTTTGACCCATCATTATTCTGTCATTACTGACTTGTTGCTGGAAGAAGATTCTGAAAAACTACAAATCTGACTGGAGCGCTTCAAAATTGACCCAAATGTTTTATTTGTGCTACTTTCATAGTTTAATGTCCTACATCCAAATAGCATGAAGAGGGTAGCAGGTACGATGGACTACGTTTACCATTGGATTTGCATCATTTGGGAGCTTCTGAGCATGTGCTTTAAATTAAGAAACCAATCATATTTCCACCACATTTACCATCACTTGTTGTTACGTAGATTTAGAAAATAACTAAATCTTCCTGGAGGCCATCAAAATTGATCTAAATCCTTTTTTCTGCTTCGTTACTTTCATAGCTTCTATAAAATTATAAAATGGACTAATATACTGTATATTTTCAAATTAACATTAAATTTATACAAATACTTACATCCCATTAAAACGTTGAAACATAATCTTTTGACTTTTTTTTAACCATCTTCAATTAGTCTGACTGTTTTTTGAAGTATTTTTATTTTTAGCATGCTAACCTAGGTGGGATGGAAACCCGCTCACCGACTCCTAAAGTGTTTGGCCTTGATTTTTTCTTTTTGTTTTTGCTGAATGGTTCTTTGTGTATCTTTGTCGTCTCCTAAACTTACAGTTACAGTCGTTTTTGGGGACGATTGCTTTCAATTTTTCACTGAAAAGCTTTTTTTAATCAACTAAAACCAAAATGTTTGTATTTTTTAAAAATGTTTTATTCCTTAGATCAAAACCGATGCTTCAATCGTCCTAAACATCTGATAAATCACAAGATTACTTCTATTTACTGTCTTAATGAGACAGACGTCTCGTAAACATGTTCAATAAAAGAATAAACAATGAAATACAAGACAAAAAACCTCAGAAAAAGATTCAATTCAATTCCGACATTAAATTTTAAAATATTGTTTCACATCATCAGTCACCGTGAAGGAGGCTCTAAGGGGAGCATTAAGTTGTTTTGTTAGCTTGTGTTTGTTAGATTTGAGTTGTTTTTAAATAAAATAAATAAATGAATTACTCTATTCATCCCTCACCGGGGAAATTTGTTTGCTGCACTCCTTACACCGCAGCAGGCTGCCCTTCAACGGCACCAATGATGGGAGAAGCGGGGGTTAGGTGTCTTCTCCAAGGACCCTAGACGTGCTCTCCGTGGGACGTGAACCCACGACCTTCCGGTCCGCAGGTGAACGCTCTAACCACGCGGCCACCGTCTCCCCATTTCTCCCCGTTTTTGTGTTAATACTTACTTTCTTTTTTCAATCATGACTGATCTTTCTTGTTAATAATTTTAAACGTTAACAAATTATACATAAACTAAGCTTCTTTCTGCCGTACTTTGCTGTTGTTTTGTTTTAAATATGTCAGGGTCTTTGAGGGCTCTTAAAGTGCTATACAAATAAAACTATGATCTACTGATGAGGAGTTCCACAGGGTGGGATTTTTGGCCCCTTGTTTTCTTCATCAGACTCTGAAACCTGATCAGTTTTGTGAAATCTCCTTCTTTTACTTTCTGCATTCTTAAACAGAGAAGCCATGGATCTGCTTCTTTTTCTTCTCTGGTATTGATCCGATTTGTTTCTAACAGACTGCCGCTAGGTCTATTAGCTGAGCATAATGAGATGAATGTGTCCCATGGGGATTAAAAGAGGTTTTTTTTTTAAAAATAAAACAGCTTCTATGTTTAGAATTATTGTTGGGTTAGAAATCAAGGGGCTTCTTCATCATTTGTTTGTCAGTTTGTTTTTTAAAGCATTTTTTCTACGACATGTTAAAAACACAGCTGAAATTTACCAAAATAAAGCTAAACAAAATAAAGACACAACTAATTAAAGAAAGGAAAGTCCAAACATGTTAAACAACAGATAAAAATGGCTTCCAGAGTTAGATACAGCTTTAGGAATCGGGGGGTTGTTATGAGCTTTCCTTTAGATTTTAAAGCATTTTTTTCCCATTTTTTTCTATTTGCTTTAATTATTTTTCTTCTTTTTCACCTTTTAATTAAAATAAAAAAAATCTCCCACAGTGACCTTGTTCTTTTTTATTTCTCACTTTTAGAAATTTACAGATTAAATCTAACCACCTCCTTCTGTTCTCATCTGTCGTGTGGGCGTAAGGATGAAAATGTGGCAACATGGGGTGCAGGGATGTGGATATAAAGGTGCTAACGACTGATTTTCAGCAGTCCTTCTACATCCCAGCTCCTCGCCAGTGGGTTTGTCTGTCATGTGAGCGTAACTCCGTTCTGCTTTGTGGCTTTTTTAGTTGTTCAGCAGCGTGTCACCAGTCCTTGAATCTGTCCTTCATATCATCAGGCTCTTTGTAGTAGATTCTTTGTGATTGAACAGCATCTCTGAATTTAACTTAAATAAGGTTTGTTTATTTTGCTCTACGGAATTTTTTTGAAAAAAATGGCATTTTCGTCATCAAGGTAAAGAAAATTGTGCAAAAAACTACTAAATAAAATTTTTCTCTGTTACTAATTAATACTAACAGAACTTGAGATGTTGTCTTATTTATTTTTATTGATTGTTCTTTTTATATTGTTGTCCTTAAGTTTCCAGAAAGGCGCTTTTAAATAAAATGAATTATTTTTATTTACAAAAAAAGTTGTTGCCAAACGTATGATCCTGATGTTTGATGCATGACCCTGAAAACCTGGTCAGTCCATCTATAGCTGGTACAGAGTAACTGTGGACAGTTTCATTAAAATCCCTTTAATAGTTTGGAATTTATTACCAAGAGTTTTATGTTGTTAAAGCAGCAAAAGCTGTGATATGAAAAAAAACAAGTTTATTAACAATAACCTGGAAAATGATTAAAACAAACAAATGAAGCCACAAAAATAGTGAATCGGAAATGAATTAAGCTAAAAGTAAACATTGACGTCATGACAACCAACAATACTGTAATAGATTACAATAGATTATGTAAACAGTATATGTAACCATGTGATTTGTTGTTACTTACGAAATGGAACGATCATCGGAAACTCAATTTAATTGACTGTGTTTTGAACATTAAAATAAAACCGATAAACTCACTCTGATTGGATTAAATATTATTTGACACTAACTTATATTGCATTGCAAAAGAAGAAATTTCTCCAAAAAAATAGCAAAAACAATTTTTAAAATGTTATCAAAGAAAACTGAAATGACTCTTTTTTTTCTTTGATATCTTTTACTCTGGACTTTTTGTTTTGTTTAATGCAAGACGTTCACAAAAGGAGATAATCGCAAAAGATGTTTCAAAGCAAAATATTAGTGAACGAGTAAAAGACAGACAAGTTAAACATATTGTGTAATAAATTAGTCAGATATCATAACGTATTTTATGGCATGAAATTATGTGTTGTGTCATAAAATAGCATAACTTATTGTGTTGTTATGTATCACAGTCTTGTGTAATATAGAACATAGTAAAGTATCATACAATAAAATGTGTAACATTGTTACACATCAGTATGAAACCTCTGTATTACATTTGTACAGACCGCAACATTTTTTATACATTGCCTGTTTAAAATGGAAACCTGCTGTAGTTAGCTATGATGTAACATATCATATTGTAATGTATCACATGTTACAATGCAAAACATCACAAGACATTGTAACATGAAGAGTCGTCATTTGTTGCATCGTAACAAACCACATAGTAAGATACAGTAACATTGTAACGTATTGTGTACTTACACATCACAGTTGAACACAAAACATTTCGTTATTATATATCGGATTTCTGATGCAATAAATTGTTACATCTAGTTAGTAACAATTAATCACATCGTTACATACCAAATGTAAAATACTGTTAAGATATTGTCATTATTGCATTTTGTTCTGCTGTAACATGTCATTTTGCACAACATCGTAATATATTGCAAGATGTAGTAACGTAATGTGTGGCATTGTAACATCCCATTGTAAGATATTGTAACATTTATCATTGCAATGAATTGTTTACATAAGTGTCACATTTATAAACGTCTCAACATTTCTAACAAATACCACTTTTTAAATATTTTCTTTTTCAATTGTTTTTCGTTTTTTAAATGTATTCATTTGGAGGATAAGACCCTTGAGATGCGACATCTCGTTTTCAAGAGGGTCCTCAACCTAACACGCATGTTTTTTTGGAGGGTGAGAGGAAACCCATGCATACACGGGAAGAACATGTTTAGGGGTATCCACCATAATATATCACATCATTACATACCAAATTCTAAACAACTGTTTAAATATCATCATGTAATCGATCGTATTTTTAAATATAATGTTGTAGAACCTTGTAATGTTTCACATTGTAATACATCACATCGGAACGTACCGTAACATTTAACATGGTCATTTTTTGTATACTTACGTATCACATTTCAACATATCGCAACATTTCTTACGTAACAGATTTCTGGGATAGCTATCTACTGTGTTTTCCTGCTTTACTCCTCAACCCTCCATAGAGAAGGTTGTGGGTTAAAATCCCACTTCCTGTTTTACCATAGTCCAGACATCCTTTCATTTCGATGCTCAGTTTGACCTAATGCAGGTTCACGTGAAAATAATAAAAAGAAGCGAGGGCGAATGTCAAAGCTCCAAGCAAACAAACCTTGAACGTTTAACTTGTGGTAGAAAATGAGAGAAATGCCTTGGAGCGGAATGTTCGCAGAGAATAATGAGGACAGAAAATCTGTTTGGAAGCCACAGTAAACACTGGAAATAAATAGCAGAAAAACATTCAATTCTTTCACTGATTTCTAAGGATGTTTAGTTGCTTCTGCGTGCGGTATCTTCCAAACCACAGAAAGGATTTGAATGAAATTTCCCAGGCAGTCAGTGCCAACTATAGATGAATTGAGCCTTACATATGTGGCTGCTTCAAAGTAGTATTTACATAAGCATTGACCCTACAGTCTGTATTATAGGGCAGGTAGAAGCACTTTGTTTGACACCTTTACCTTTCATTCTTATTTCTGAATACATTCTTACTTTTTTTTTTTTTAACACTTTCGTTCTCTCCTTTTTAGCCTTTTTTTCCCCCCTAACTTGTACTTTTTCCCCATCCATCCCTCCATAATTACCACTTATTAAATTTTAATGGGAGCCCTAACACGTTGCAGGGTTCCGTTTAATATGAGAGCTAATTTATGGGGCGTCGGAGATGGAGGGATGACGGAACGAGTGCCATTCATCAGAGAAGTCATTACGGAGATGGAGAGATGGATGGCTGGATAGATGGATAGATAAATAAAAAGTAAGTCGACAACGACAGTACAGTGATGGCACTAGATTTAAAAAACCTCCTTGTGGAGTTGACGAGCCTCAGCTGTTACACCCCCCTAATTCATCGGCCCGCCCTACCATCCCCTGTTCTAAGTAGCGCTTGACCCCGACAGACAGACAGCCAATTGGATGGTTTCTTAGCTAGTTAGTTTATTTTGATTGGTTGCTAAGTTGGTTGATTCTGTTTTTTTGTGTTGGTTTGTTTGTTAGTTTGTTATTTTGTTGGTTCCTTTATCTGTAAATTGGCTGGTTGGTCTGTTAACATGGTATCATTAGCAAATGTGTTAGCTTTAAAATAATTAATTCATTTTATCACCTTGAAAAAACAATCAAGGCCACTTTACAGAACTAAAAAAAAAAAAAAAAAAAAAAAAAAAGGAAGAAAACATTTAAAACAAACACAAATGTGTGAAAGTTAGCAAAAGTTTGATGTTTAGTGAATGTGCTTGTTGGTTTGTTTATATTGGTTTGTTGGTAAGTTGGTTGGAAGGTTGATTTTTTTTTGGTAGGTAATTTGGATGTTATGTTGGTTAAGTTGGTTGGTTTGAGTTTTTTGTTGGTTTTTAATTGAGTGGTTGGTTTACTAGATAGCTTGTTGGTTTGTTCGTTGGTATGTCATTGGTTTTGTAATTTGTTAGCATTACGGATGGGATTCTGATACTGTTGGACACCGGTGCCACTTCAGCATTTTTACCAGACCGGAAATTTTCAGCCTTCACAGTAAAGATGGGAAAATGACGCATTGACACATTTGAAGTAAAATTGTATCAAATTGGGTTTAAGTCGCTCAGGCCTCGGAAAAACACTGACATCTAGTGGACAACAATTCTACATCTAATGTTCTTTAACAATTGAAAGCTTTAGTGTTACTTCCTACTTGGTTAAATAATTCACCAGCTTTGTAAAAATTTCTTCACGTGGCACAGAGGATGCTGGTACACAAAGATATTTCTGAGGCAGTCTCTACAGATTAAGTTTACTGTACATGGTTTAATAAAATCTCTAAGAGTCACACAACAAGCAAATGTCATAAAATCTGGTAAAATGTTATTAATGTCATAAGATCTTATAAAAAGTGTGCTGTAAATAAGAAAATATGTTCATCTGGTTTAAAATAATACTGTATGTTTAAATCAACATTAGTTCATGAGCCTAGACCCAAAACTTGACACATTGGTACCGCAAGAGATGACTAATTCACTTTGGTGTTTTTGGCCTTAGATAACAGGTAGCTTAAGGTCATGTAGAAGTCATTTTTAATATGGTCGCCTGTGTATTACTATATTTTACTAACCATCGACTATGTCTATGATTTCAAAGGACCTAGAAACGTGATCTTGGTGTCTATTTCTAGGTTTTGAGGGTCTAGCTGTTTAGTGGTGATGAAGAAAATCAACTACCACTTTTCCACTTTTTGTTGTCAAGAAATTCAAGACACCCACCTCGATTTTGACCATTTTTAATAGCTTTTACCGTTAATTCCATAAACTAGAAAATCTATTTGTTGTTCATAAATTTTATAGAGTGCCTAGAAAAGGTGCCTTAGACATAAAATGTATTATTATTATTACTAACCATTTCTTGTCTATAGAACACCATGACGGCGTATACTGCATGTGAACAAGTGTTGCTCGTATGCCACTGACTATAAGTCAGCATACATGACATGCGGTATGTTGATTGCCTCTAACTAGCTAATTCCAAATCCTGCGTGAAGGCCATGCCAGAGGGCGTAGACCCGCACCGGCTGAAAGCAATTTTTTAGCGCCATGCAGTTGAAAAGACACAGAAGTGGACATGCACGGGATTGCTGTTTCCTTACAAGTTGACATTTTTACATACAGTATATATTTAGAGCATTTTATTTTAAATGTGTAAAGGAAAATATAAAAAATAAAAAGAATTGTTTGCATCCGTATAGTTTGTTTTTCTTCCTCTTCTTGTTTTTACACTAAAAAATATCAATGGGAATATCTATAAGGTACCGGATCGATTAGTGGTATCAATAGTATTACTGGTATGATTAAGATGGTATTGATAACCTCCCTAGTTAGCACCTTTACTAATACATTTTCTAAATTGGAACCTTTGCTTACGGAAAGACATTTGCTAATAAATTCAGCAAATGTGTATCCTGCCTCCAGCCTGTAACCAGCTGTGAAAGACTCCGGCACCCTTTAACTCAAACCAGGATAAGCGGTTCAGAAGATGAATGAATTGGCTGGTTTGTTTGTTAAATGGTCTCATCAGCACTCAAAGCGCTTTACAGTGTACGTAGTTCATATTCCCACAGTAACTCACATCTGATGGAGGAAACTTCTACGCTAGGAGCACCATCAGGAGCAATTAGGAGTTTGGTGTCTTGCTTAGGGTCACTTCAGCATGAGCTCCAGGTGGGGTATTGAAACTTGCAACCCTCTGGTTTTAGGCCACTGAGCAATCTTGTTGGTTTATTGGTTTGTTTGTTTGTTTGTTGGTTTGTTTGTCAGTTGGGTATTTTATTCATTGGTGCATTAAATGGGATAATTTCTGCTAAATATAGCCTTTTAGTGAGTATATGAGGTCTGTCGTTACTCAGAAAATCTGAATTTAATTCATAAAGTAACAGCAAAGACATTTTTAAATGATCTTTGTTACTATGCTGTTTCTGCTCAGACATCTTATTTTGGTTCAGGTCCATCTGTTAGGTTTGTTCACTCTGTTACGTCACACGTTTCAGAGGAAACATAGGCAGAATTAATGGCTGACTTGGGTGTGGCACACATAAACATTAGAAGAAGACCCCAGATTGGTTGCTGAGACCCCTATCTGTGACCGGTGGTCCTACTTGCAGACAAACTAAAACTGTGGCTGTAGATACTATGCCTGTGAAAGCAAACTGAGATTTTATAGGTAATATTCAACAGAATGCTATAGTTTATGTCTATCGTTGCGGGGATGGGGGAGTGGTGTGAAGTATCTCATTTCACCGTAAAACAAGACGTGGTTTTTCATCCCTGGATGCAAAGGTTACAGATAGAAACAAGATAACATAAATACGTATGAGAAATTAGGACCATGAGACATGATGTTACAATAATTAAAGACAATAAAAACATGTTTTAACATTTTGCAAAATCATAGTATTTCCCCTTGAATTGATTTAATTTTGGTTGGACGAATGATTTCATAATTGGTTTGTTGGTTGGTTAATTGTCCCTCTATTTATGAACGGAGACCATTTTGGTGTCTCTCATGCACTTTCTCCACAGGGACAGAATCTTGATATACTGTATTTATATACTGTGATAATGTATAAATGGATGGACAAACAGACAGATGTATAAATGGACACGTAGATGTATAAATATAAGGACAGACAAATTTCTCTCCCCACTCGCTGCCCCTCCCTTCTCTCTCTCTCTGTTGGCTTTTGTTCCGGATGAGGATTGAAGTGTTTGCTAGCTTGTGACCGAGCCTACGATTCACCAATTTCATCGCTAATTAGCTAACAAAGGCTAACGGCAGGGGGCGGGGGAACCATGAATGTGGGAGGGGGGTCAAGGGCTAGTTAGGAGGCGGGGGAGGAGGAGCTGCGGGGGTAACAGCTGAGGCACACGAGCTCTACACGGAGGTTTTTAAGTATTCTAGTGCCATCACCATTCTGTTGTTGTAGACCTACTGTTTTATCCTTCAGATTCTAGATGGAATCGTGCATAAAGTGTGCTTTAGGTCTTTATTTACAGTTTCTGTCTATCTAGATAAATGTAGATAATTGTTGTTAACCATTTTACCACCAAAGAAACAAACTAATAAATCAACTTGCAAACTAACAACAACAAAAGTAAACAACTTACAACCAAACCAATAAAACCACCAAAAAGAAAGGAAAATAATGATAATAAAAAAACATCAAACCAACTTGTAAACAAATAATAAAAAAAAACTAGCCAACAAAAAAACAATAATAATTTTAACGAATGTGTTAGCTTTGCCAAGGCAACAACTTAGGTAAACATGTTAAAGTTAACATAGCTGTTAACTTTTACTAACGCTAACACGATAAGAAGTCAACTAACCAAAGGAGAAAATTGCAGACAAACAAACTAAATAAATGGTATAAAAAACAATTTATTAACCAATACACACTAAAAGTAACAAAGACTCCAACAATACATAAAGAAAAAACATTAAGAAACCATACAAACAACTTACTAACAAACAAAATATATAAACAACTCACAAAAGTAACATATTTGCTAACGTTGGTACATGTACCGTATGTTTCTCACTAAAAGTCCCATTTTTTTAAAAGTCTGGTCGGGTGTATGTCTTAAAAACCAGAGCGACCTATTAACACATTTTACCATAGTTTCACACTAGAACATGTGATAACACTAGAACATGTGATAACAGTAGAACATGTGATAACACTAGAACATGTGATAACAGTAGAACATGTGATAACACTAGAACATGTGATAACACTAGAACATGTGATAACACTAGAACATGTGATAACAGTAGAACATGTGATAACACTAGAACATGTGATAACAGTAGAACATGTGATAACACTAGAACATGTGATAACACTAGAACATGTGATAACACTAGAACATGTGATAACACTAGAACATGTGATAACACTAGAACATGTGATAACACTAGAACATGTGATAACAG
Organism: Neostethus bicornis; assembly: GCA_902685375.1. Classification (NCBI taxonomy): domain Eukaryota; kingdom Metazoa; phylum Chordata; class Actinopteri; order Atheriniformes; family Phallostethidae; genus Neostethus; species Neostethus bicornis. Next base: position 1,006,705 of record CACRXE010000035.1, read on the forward strand.
TAGAACATGTGATAACAGTAGAACATGTGATAACACTAGAACATGTGATAACAGTAGAACATGTGATAACACTAGAACATGTGATAACACTAGAACATGTGATAACACTAGAACATGTGATAACACTAGAACATGTGATAACACTAGAACATGTGATAACACTAGAACATGTGATAACAGTAGAACATGTGATAACACTAGAACATGTGATAACACTAGAACATGTGATAACACTAGAACATGTGATAACACTAGAACATGTGATAACACTAGAACATGTGATAACAGTAGAACATGTGATAACACTAGAACATGTGATAACACTAGAACATGTGATAACACTAGAACATGTGATAACACTAGAACATGTGATAACAGTAGAACATGTGATAACACTAGAACATGTGATAACACTAGAACATGTGATAACAGTAGAACATGTGATAACAGTAGAACATGTGATAACACTAGAACATGTGATAACACTAGAACATGTGATAACAGTAGAACATGTGATAACAGTAGAACATGTGATAACACTAGAACATGTGATAACACTAGAACATGTGATAACACTAGAACATGTGATAACACTAGAACATGTGATAACACTAGAACATGTGATAACACTAGAACATGTGATAACACTAGAACATGTGATAACACTAGAACATGTGATAACAGTAGAACATGTGATAACACTAGAACATGTGATAACAGTAGAACATGTGATAACACTAGAACATGTGATAACACTAGAACATGTGATAACACTAGAACATGTGATAACACTAGAACATGTGATAAAAGTAGAACATGTGATAACACTAGAACATGTGATAACACTAGAACATGTGATAACAGTAGAACATGTGATAACACTAGAACATGTGATAACACTAGAACATGTGATAACAGTAGAACATGTGATAAAAGTAGAACATGTGATAACACTAGAACATGTGATAACAGTAGAACATGTGATAACACTAGAACATGTGATAACAGTAGAACATGTGATAACAGTAGAACATGTGATAACAGTAGAACATGTGATAACACTAGAACATGTGATAACACTAGAACATGTGATAACACTAGAACATGTGATAACAGTAGAACATGTGATAACACTAGAACATGTGATAACACTAGAACATGTGATAACACTAGAACATGTGATAACACTAGAACATGTGATAACACTAGAACATGTGATAACACTAGAACATGTGATAACAGTAGAACATGTGATAACACTAGAACATGTGATAACACTAGAACATGTGATAACACTAGAACATGTGATAACACTAGAACATGTGATAACAGTAGAACATGTGATAACACTAGAACATGTGATAACACTAGAACATGTGATAACACTAGAACATGTGATAACACTAGAACATGTGATAACAGTAGAACATGTGATAACACTAGAACATGTGATAACAGTAGAACATGTGATAACACTAGAACATGTGATAACAGTAGAACATGTGATAACACTAGAACATGTGATAACAGTAGAACATGTGATAAAAGTAGAACATGTGATAACACTAGAACATGTGATAACAGTAGAACATGTGATAACACTAGAACATGTGATAACAGTAGAACATGTGATAACAGTAGAACATGTGATAACAGTAGAACATGTGATAACAGTAGAACATGTGATAACACTAGAACATGTGATAACACTAGAACATGTGATAACAGTAGAACATGTGATAACACTAGAACATGTGATAACACTAGAACATGTGATAACACTAGAACATGTGATAACACTAGAACATGTGATAACAGTAGAACATGTGATAACACTAGAACATGTGATAACACTAGAACATGTGATAACAGTAGAACATGTGATAACACTAGAACATGTGATAACACTAGAACATGTGATAACAGTAGAACATGTGATAACACTAGAACATGTGATAACACTAGAACATGTGATAACACTAGAACATGTGATAACAGTAGAACATGTGATAACACTAGAACATGTGATAACACTAGAACATGTGATAACAGTAGAACATGTGATAACACTAGAACATGTGATAACACTAGAACATGTGATAACAGTAGAACATGTGATAACACTAGAACATGTGATAACAGTAGAACATGTGATAACACTAGAACATGTGATAACACTAGAACATGTGATAACAGTAGAACATGTGATAACACTAGAACATGTGATAACACTAGAACATGTGATAACAGTAGAACATGTGATAACACTAGAACATGTGATAACACTAGAACATGTGATAACACTAGAACATGTGATAACAGTAGAACATGTGATAACAGTAGAACATGTGATAACACTAGAACATGTGATAACACTAGAACATGTGATAACACTAGAACATGTGATAACACTAGAACATGTGATAACACTAGAACATGTGATAACACTAGAACATGTGATAACAGTAGAACATGTGATAACACTAGAACATGTGATAACACTAGAACATGTGATAACAGTAGAACATGTGATAACACTAGAACATGTGATAACACTAGAACATGTGATAACACTAGAACATGTGATAACACTAGAACATGTGATAACAGTAGAACATGTGATAACACTAGAACATGTGATAACACTAGAACATGTGATAACAGTAGAACATGTGATAACACTAGAACATGTGATAACACTAGAACATGTGATAACAGTAGAACATGTGATAACACTAGAACATGTGATAACACTAGAACATGTGATAACACTAGAACATGTGATAACAGTAGAACATGTGATAACACTAGAACATGTGATAACACTAGAACATGTGATAACAGTAGAACATGTGATAACACTAGAACATGTGATAACACTAGAACATGTGATAACAGTAGAACATGTGATAACACTAGAACATGTGATAACAGTAGAACATGTGATAACACTAGAACATGTGATAACACTAGAACATGTGATAACAGTAGAACATGTGATAACACTAGAACATGTGATAACACTAGAACATGTGATAACAGTAGAACATGTGATAACACTAGAACATGTGATAACACTAGAACATGTGATAACACTAGAACATGTGATAACAGTAGAACATGTGATAACAGTAGAACATGTGATAACACTAGAACATGTGATAACACTAGAACATGTGATAACACTAGAACATGTGATAACAGTAGAACATGTGATAACACTAGAACATGTGATAACACTAGAACATGTGATAACACTAGAACATGTGATAACAGTAGAACATGTGATAACACTAGAACATGTGATAACAGTAGAACATGTGATAACACTAGAACATGTGATAACAGTAGAACATGTGATAACACTAGAACATGTGATAACAGTAGAACATGTGATAACAGTAGAACATGTGATAACACTAGAACATGTGATAACAGTAGAACATGTGATAACAGTAGAACATGTGATAACACTAGAACATGTGATAACACTAGAACATGTGATAACAGTAGAACATGTGATAACAGTAGAACATGTGATAACACTAGAACATGTGATAACACTAGAACATGTGATAACACTAGAACATGTGATAACACTAGAACATGTGATAACACTAGAACATGTGATAACACTAGAACATGTGATAACACTAGAACATGTGATAACACTAGAACATGTGATAACAGTAGAACATGTGATAACACTAGAACATGTGATAACAGTAGAACATGTGATAACAGTAGAACATGTGATAACACTAGAACATGTGATAACACTAGAACATGTGATAACACTAGAACATGTGATAACACTAGAACATGTGATAACAGTAGAACATGTGATAACAGTAGAACATGTGATAACACTAGAACATGTGATAACAGTAGAACATGTGATAACACTAGAACATGTGATAACAGTAGAACATGTGATAACAGTAGAACATGTGATAACACTAGAACATGTGATAACACTAGAACATGTGATAACACTAGAACATGTGATAACACTAGAACATGTGATAACACTAGAACATGTGATAAAAGTAGAACATGTGATAACACTAGAACATGTGATAACACTAGAACATGTGATAAAAGTAGAACATGTGATAACACTAGAACATGTGATAACACTAGAACATGTGATAAAAGTAGAACATGTGATAACACTAGAACATGTGATAAAAGTAGAACATGTGATAACACTAGAACATGTGATAACACTAGAACATGTGATAACACTAGAACATGTGATAACAGTAGAACATGTGATAACAGTAGAACATGTGATAACACTAGAACATGTGATAACAGTAGAACATGTGATAACACTAGAACATGTGATAACACTAGAACATGTGATAACACTAGAACATGTGATAACAGTAGAACATGTGATAACACTAGAACATGTGATAAAAGTAGAACATGTGATAACACTAGAACATGTGATAACACTAGAACATGTGATAACAGTAGAACATGTGATAACAGTAGAACATGTGATAACAGTAGAACATGTGATAACAGTAGAACATGTGATAACACTAGAACATGTGATAACACTAGAACATGTGATAACACTAGAACATGTGATAACACTAGAACATGTGATAACACTAGAACATGTGATAACACTAGAACATGTGATAACACTAGAACATGTGATAAAAGTAGAACATGTGATAACACTAGAACATGTGATAACACTAGAACATGTGATAACAGTAGAACATGTGATAACACTAGAACATGTGATAAAAGTAGAACATGTGATAACACTAGAACATGTGATAACACTAGAACATGTGATAAAAGTAGAACATGTGATAACACTAGAACATGTGATAACACTAGAACATGTGATAACACTAGAACATGTGATAACAGTAGAACATGTGATAACACTAGAACATGTGATAAAAGTAGAACATGTGATAACACTAGAACATGTGATAACACTAGAACATGTGATAAAAGTAGAACATGTGATAACACTAGAACATGTGATAACACTAGAACATGTGATAAAAGTAGAACATGTGATAACACTAGAACATGTGATAACACTAGAACATGTGATAACACTAGAACATGTGATAACAGTAGAACATGTGATAACACTAGAACATGTGATAAAAGTAGAACATGTGATAACACTAGAACATGTGATAACACTAGATATATGTATAATATATATAATTATATTATATATAATTAGACCATTATAAAAGTAGCTTTTTTGTAGCTAACAATAACACATTAAGTAATCAAAAATAAACAGACAAATTTATTATCAAATGTTTTATATATGGGTCCGCTGGTTTCTCTAATAACATGAAGCTGCTCCTACAGAGTCAAAATTGTGATGGGGAGTTGTTATTACATTCAAACATTTAGTTTTATAATGGTTTAATTTATAGGGCAGGGAGAGGGTATTGTTCAGTGCTTTGGCATCAAATTTGTTCTCCCACTGGCACAGAATTGTAACCTCTGTGCCAGTTCATTCATGCATCTCCTCTTGGTGGGTTGGGAGGGTTTGTGTGGCTGTCTGTCAAAGCTGTGGAGGCTTTCCAAAGATTTTTATTGTTGTTTATTGGTCTATTGAATTGTGTTCACATGTGACCATCAGTGATGGAAATGAATAAAATCAGCTTATAGATAACAATTAAATTCCTTAATATTATAGCGTTGCAAGCAGTTTTATTACACTTTGGTCTAACATACATGTATCTGTAATTATCATATTATATTGTATCACATATGATAAGATCATTTATCGCAATGTATTTATGGATTGGCTAGCTTACAAAAGCGTCATATCATAAACAAGAATAAGTTGTAGGCAAAGAGTTAATGACCTTTGTGACAGTGACCTTGGGTCACACAATCCTGAAGGCCTGATCAATTAATTTATAGTTGGTACTGAGTAACTATGGGCAATTTGATTAAAATTCCTTCAGCAGTTTTGGCAATATCACATTCATAAGAATATGTAGCAATATTATACATTATAACAATATAGTATAATACATATTTCAACATATTATCTAATACAACATACAGTATGTCATAATTTACTACATGGTGAAATTTTTTATTTTTACATACGTACCAGGGAAATTTGTGTGCTGCACTACTACACTGCAGCAGACTGCCACAACAGCGCCAATGGTGGGAGAAACGGGGGGGTTAGGTGTCTTTTCCAAGGACACCTTTATTTTACCTGCATGTCATTACGATACAACATATCAAGATATTTTACTTACAAAGTAAAACATTAAGGAGTGTTAATAATTTTACATTAGACTACGACATAATTTGTTACGCGACAAAATACACCACGATATACATTCCAGATGGAATAGTACCTCAAGAGTACTTAAGGTCTTTACTTTCATATTTCCACATCGGATCTTTTGATAAAATGCGTCACAACATTAAACTTTGCAATATTATACAATGATATATATCATCCCCATATTACACTTTAAACTACAATCTATTACATTACGATGTACTTATGTTATGACATAATATGTTAGGATCTAATACACTGCAATATTTTACATTTTAATATAATGATAAAATACACAATCATACTTATGGCATAATATGCTATATTATGTGTTACAATATAAATCACTACCATATACTTCAGCGTTTTATTTCACGACATATGTCGCATCCCAGTTGTAACACTTTGAATTGTAATGTATGATGTGAGCATATTTTACAGTTCTGTTTTATAACAAATTACATTACAACATTTTTTGTCAGAATGTATTGTATATACAAAGTACTATGATATTATTTGTTTACATAATATGTTGGGATATGTTACATTACGATATAGAATGTAATATATTCTATATCGTAACATATTAATATTACAATAATATATATTATAATATTATATATTATTAATATAATATATATATTATAATATTATATATTATTAATATAATAATATATTATTATTATTATTATAATATGTTACGATAATACACATTACAACATATTTTACTAAAGAATATGTTATTATTATACATTATAACATAATATGAACAGATAATACATTACAATTAACATTTTAGTACAATTTCATTGGCTTAATTTAATATCATTATATATTCTTACATTTAAATAACAAAAAAAACATTATGACATGAAATATTCCAATATTTTTGCTACAACATAAAACGATAAGGTACTTAGAATCTGACACGTTAATATAACAGCATCATACATCACGACACAATTTGTACAATATTATAGTAGGATAAAATACAATATGTCACCACAGAAATACATTACACCAAAAAAAATTACAAAGTTAAACAATACAGAGTAACTAACAACAAAATCCCTGAGAAAACCATGGATATCGTGATACATTGAAACTCTAGTTTAGGATTTCATTTTGTAAACAAATAGGGTTTTTTTTCTGCTCATGTACAGTCACATTTATAAACTAGCGCAATTTGGAACGATGAATCCAATCATCAACGTGCGCTAGGCCGTTATGCTAATGAAGCGAAACAGAAAGAGAGAGAGAGGGGGAACAAATGGAAAAGCAAATTTATCAGAAACCCCCTCCTCTCTCTATCGTCTCCCTTTTCAGTCGCACCCCACCCCCGCTGTATTTTATTCTGCGGCGCGTGCTGAATTTAATAAATATATGCAAATGAGGTCGGTGGAACATGACGAGTGTAAATCGGGCTGCGGATGTTCTGTGGAAAAGCTGACCTCCGGGTTAATCATTTTTCACTATCGCATTCAATTCCAGAGTCTGAGTGTGCATGCTCACTGTGCACGCTCCCCTGTCAAAGTACAGTGTGTGTGTGTGTGTGTGTGTGAAGGCAAACACATAACTGCTGTTTGAAGTTTGTTTACATAATTAAGTGGATGTTTTATGCAGAGCGTGCACGTGTGTGATTGGGTTTATTTACGTCGGGAAAAAAAAGGAGATTTTAATAAAAATGAACGTGCATATGTTTTTTCTTCATTCTTGTCAGATTTTATTTATTCCTAATAATACTTTTTATTCTTATTGACAGTTTATTCCTTTTTCTCTTTTATTTAAATGAGGTTAAAAGTTTCATTTTATACAATATTTTTGCTCAGTACCAACTATAAGCAACATAATAACAAAGAACACTAAAAGTTGCCAATTTTGGGAACATTTTACAAACATTTTAGAAAGAAATGACAAAATATTGTAAAAATGTATAAAAATGTCCAAAATGTTGTGATGACTTGCAAAATTGGCCAATTGACTCACAAATGACCCAAAATTCCCCAAAGGTTACAAAAAATGGGCAAAATTTAATAAAAAATTAAGTATTTGCAAATATTTACTAAAGTTTACCAAACTTTACAAAGATCCCCTAAAAATTGCAAAAATCATGAAAAGTGAAGCAACGTTTACAAAATTTTATACAAATTTGTGAACTTTTTAAAAACTGAGAAAATTTTGTTAAATCACAATATATTTGATGATTTTTTTTCTTTTTAAAGATGTCAATAATAAAACTTCCTGCTAGTTGTTTTTAATTAGTCGTCTACACATCACTAATGAATAGTTTGTTTACTTTTGATAATAATTTACTAATATTTTCTACTTTACTCGGAGGATCTGATGGTAAAATGAATTCTATTCATGTTCCAAACAGATCAAATCTAGATGAAACGTCAACGACCAAAGGGATTTTTAATGAAATAATTTGCTCTTAAACGTCCTCCTGAGTCTCTGATGGACTCCCATTATCTTCACCACTCCTCCATTCACTCTATTATTTCACATCTGTCAACATCTCTCCTCCTTTTCTCTCTCAATTACCCCCGAGCGTCTCTCAGGAGGGTCGTATTTTACCCCGACTCATGACAAGGTAATGAGGCCGTGCTAAATCCTGACACGCCCCGGAGCTACAGCACTGGTTCACCTCCAAAACATCCAGCTGGGAACGCCACATCGTGCTCTGATGAGTTTTAGATTAAAAGCGAAGCACGGTGGCGTTTATTTTGGAAGATTTTTACAGATTTGAATGAAAACTCCCTTTAAACAAGTTTTATAGTCTCATTTGACACAACTTGATCTCCATCCCGCCTAAACCACGCCTCTAAAACTCATGCAAATAATGTGATGAATATGCAAATGGCGTGGTATTTGAGTGAGCCGGTGCCGCCAGTTACTCAAACAAGCAAAAGAAAGCAGATTGGGAAGCTGTTACCATGGTAACTTTGTTACTAAAATATGTATTAAAACTATGACAAATAGTTGTTACTTTTTGTTACTTTAAGAAAAACCTATATCTAATTTTTAATTTAAACTCGTAAAAGTTCATAAAAATAAATCATTTGAAATAAAAGTTAAACAGCTGAAGTAAAATAGCATAAGTATTTTTTAAACGACTTTAAAAGTTTAAAGTGGGTGGAACATGATGAGCGGAAATCAGTTAATTTTAAAGTAATTTTTTTAATTTTATTTTGTTTTATTCTTTACTTTAAATAAAAATAGTTATAAATTTTACTTGGAAACATAAACAAAAAATCTGATTTAAAAATCACTTAGAAAGGTAATAAAAATTAAAGTTGAGAAAAATTTATGAAACACTAATAATTTTTAACCTTAGAAATAAAAAAAGAAAAAAATATAATAAAATTAGTTTAAAAATTATTAAACAAAATTTTACCTTTTTGTACTTAAAACAAAAAAAGAAATTATAATTAGATTTTTCTACTTTTTTTCTAATTAAGTAATTGATTTCAACAAAGAAAAAAAAAAGAAAAAATTAATAAACTTCTTACTTAAAAATAGTTAAATAAACCATAAAATATTGTAATATGACTTAATTTGAAAATTGAAGTTGAAACTAGAAATTTTATGGTTTTTTTTTTTTTCAATAAAAGTAGTGGATCTTGTTGCGTGTGATGTGCTGTAGGTGAGAATGAGGCAACGAGGAATTCCTAGTAATTACCTGGGAGAAGGGGCGGAGTTAGACTTGATAAATGGATAGGAAGAGAGAGACAGAGCTGAGCTGCAGATGCCGTGTCGCCCTTGGCAACGTCATTTGTAAGTGTCAATCATCGGGCAGTCAGTGTATGAGGGCGGGGCTTCATGACTTCATGTTCAAAACATTGAAGAAGAAAACTAAACAGAAATTATTAAAAAACTTAAAAATGTCTGGTTAATACAAATTATTTTTACATAAGTATCCAAGAGAAACATACAATAGTTTTGAGGCAAAAAAAGGACAAAAACCTAAATTCACATTAAAAAAGCTTTTGTTTACATTTATGTATAATTTTTCTGATTTAAATAACTTCCTTCTTTCGGCATCTCCCTCCAGGGGGCGCCACAACAAGTCAGTTTCTTCCATCTAACCCTATCTCCTGCATCTTCTTCAGTCACACCAACTATCTTCATGTCTTCCTTCACTGTATCCATGAACCTCCTCTTTGGTCTTCCTCTAGTCCTCTTTCCTGGTGGTTCCAAACCCAGCATCCTTCTTCTGATGTACTCTCTCTCTCTCCTCTGCACATGTCCAAACCATCTCAGTCTGGCCTCTCTGACTTTAAAACCTCTAACATGTGCTGTTCTTTAAATGTCAATAATTTGTAAGAAAAACTCAAAATACAACAAATATTTCTATCAGAATATTAAAATAATATTTAAAATAACATAAAATATTTTTAAAGTTTCAAATAACAAGTTTAAAAAACAGTCAATTCAATTTTAATAATAAAAATAAACAAAATAAAGAGCCAAATACATCTTAAACTATGCATTAAATTAAGAAAAAATGTGATCATTTTTCTAACTAAAAATTAATTATAATTATGATTATTAGAAGTAATTATGGTTATGTCATCACTACGAATAATTAATTAAACAAAAATATTTAACAAATAAGCAATAAATGAACTGAAACATAAAAAGCAAAGTAAAAAAAATGTAATAAAAAATTTAAATCTAGGGTTTTTTTTTTAATGTCATACAATTTAAAATTTGAAGATTTTTTTCAAGTACTTCGAAGTAAAATTTCATGAATCATATTTTTTCAATCATTTCAATAGAAGTTTTACAGTAAAGCGGTGGAAATATTAAAATAAACTCAGCTACTTTAAATATTTCACTATTTCTGTTACAGACAAAAAAAAAACGGAGTTTTTTCCCGCCAGAGAGAGAGAGATGGCGCGTGTGCACAGAGACGCTTACTGCGTGGAGCATAACTGCGCTCTAGTGGAAAAAATGGGTACTACGAATTCTTTGGGTTGCTTTTATTTTGTTTACGATGGGGTGACCTGCGACGAGCTGCTGCTTCCAGGACTTTTACTCTTCTGCCCCCTGCTGGCACTTGGCTGGCGCTGCAACTTCTTCTCTACGGTTTTATTCCTCAGTGAACCTGTAGGACAGAAAGGGCAGGGGTCAATGAAGAAACAGGGGGTGGGTATGGGAAGGAAGTACCTTGGGGTGGGAGGGGTTCTGTGGGAGTAAAGGTGGTCGTTTTAGAGTTGATTCTATTGGTTGTTCTGGATGGCTGACCTGAACCGAGACCCGCAGCGGAGGGTTTGAGGGTCTTTCCAGGATCTTCCTCTAAAAACACAAGTCAAAAAATATATAGATTAAAATTCTCATTTTAATGTAGTTTTACTGTCAAAAAAAAAAAAAAAAATCGATTTATTATTTTCAATTTTTAAAAACTATTTTACTTTTTTATTTTACAAATTAATCGTGAATTTATTTCTTCAACTTTTGATTTAAAAAGAAATAAATGAATTTCTTTCACATTTTAAAAATAAATGAAGAAAATAATCAATAAAGAACAAATTAAATAAAGAAAAAAGAATAAAATATTGAAAAGAGGATCAAATTAAATTATTTTTAAAAACAGTTTTAAAAAAAACTAAAATATAAAAAATAAACCAAATAAATAGTTTTTTTTTAAAAAACTAAACGTCTGACTGCCAGGGTCCGTGCCCTCCTCCCTAACCTGACCCCTTACTGCAGGACGGCTCATGGGGCGCTCGCTCTTGTACCCCGCCCCTGGGCCTGGTTCCTTGATGATGTTCTGATGAGATCTGCGACCGATCGCAGATCTAAACAACCGGAAGTGAACCAGTAGTGAACCAGTAGTGAACAACCGGTCGCAGAACCTAAAGTAAATACACACTAAACGAATTTAAAAAAATAAAATTGATACATTTTTAGTAAAAACACTTCAGAGCAGGTGCAAAAAACGCAAATTCCAATAGAAATATTGGAAGGTCGCAGATCTCGATGTCTAGATCATGTGGAGGGTCTGGGCATGTGCAGACCAGATCTCGTCAGGACGGTGGTCCTGCTGACCCGCATCTAGGCAAAGAAAACTTGGTCATGGTTGTTCTCTTCATTCCAGATGGGGTGGTTCGGGCATCTGGTGAGGTGTTCCGTCCCACCGGGAGGAGACCCAGAGGCAGACCCCGAACCCGCTGGATAGGAAACACCTCAGGATCCGCCTGGGTGAGCTGGGGGATGCAGCCGGGTGAGAGAAGCCTGGGGTTCCCGTCTGACGGTGTTACCCCGGTGACCCGACCCTGGATGAGAGGAAGACGAAGGAAACAGAAAATATTATGAAACTTGATCCACTGACCTTTGACCTCTGAGTTAACCTCCTTCCCAACGGGGTCGATGAACTTTAGACTTGTACAGATTCCTTTGAGGGTCTGAAAAACTGCATGAGGGGCTACGTTCATTTTCAGCAGATCGACCAACACCCTGTTTAAAACAAACAAACAAACAAACAAACAAACAAACATGTGAGGTCATCTGGCAGTGTAGTGACGTCACGGGGAGACCTTACTTAAATACTTCCGGGTCCATGGTGATCCCCGCTGCCTGGGCCAGCTCAAACTGCTCAGCATCTTCAGCGCTCAGTAATTTTCTCTTCTTGACTCCGTACTTCTGCAGGTTAACGCTGAGGAGGAGGGAGGGGGAGTCCGGCGCGGGGGCGTGAGCCATCCTACGCCTTCAAGCGGACGATAAAAACACGAGAAAAGATTGAAAGCACAAAGCTCCGACACAGGTCCAAACGTTTCAACCCGCAAACTGACGCGCTTACATCACAGGACACCGTGCAATGAATCATGGGACTTGTAGTCTGAAGCGTTCCAAAACAAAACGAACAAGAAAAAACATTTTCTCTGACAAATAAACAAACACAAACAAACAGAAAAAATCCCTTCAATTTTATTTGGAAAAGAACCTCTTTTTTTTTTTCTTTCTTTCTTTTGACGCATGCGCACTGCGTTATTGGCAAAATAGTCAAGAAATATTGAAGAAAGCGGAGAAAATGTTTCCAAAGAAGCAACGCGAGCGTAAAACAAAACGTCAGTTATTCCACAACAACACGGGGACGTAATGACGCAAAACCTTCAAACCGTTGAGCAAATTGAATGAAAATGAGAATTTTTATTTCTGTAAATGTAAACTATAATGACGTAATAATTTGTTTATACAGAACATGTGTAAAAAAAAAAAGATGTAAACAAATGAAAAAAACGCAACACAGTGACGTAATGACGCATATGTAGGAGACGGTGAGCGTTGGCGCATGCGCATTGCACTGCGCCATCATCCAGCCATGGCCGCAGCTGCTTGCGGAATAAACAAGCAGGCCTCCGTAGCGACCATGGAGACGTGTTTGCGGCACGGCAGAGGGAGCACCGTGAAGGTAACGGGATTTAGTGGGACTGAGGGACGGGTTGGGGCTCACCCCGCCCTCTGTGTCTGCAGGTGCTGGAATGTGGGGTGTGTGAGGACGTATTCTCCCTCCAGGGGGATAAAGTACCCCGACTTCTCCTCTGTGGGCACACAGTCTGCCATGACTGCCTGACCCGCCTGCCCCTCCACGGCAGGGCGCTCCGGTGTCCCTTCGACAGGCAGGCCACGGAGCTGGGTGAGTAGACTTGGACCAGATCTAGATGTAGACCTGGATCGGATCTAGATGTAGACCTGGATCGGATCTAGATGTAGACCTGGATCGGATCTAGATGTAGACCTGGATCGGATCTAGATCGGATCTAGATGTAGACCTGGTCTAACCGGGCTCCACCTTCACAGGGGATTCGGGAGTTTGGGGTTTGAAGAAAAACTTCGCCCTGCTGGAACTTCTGGAGAGGCTGCAGAACGGAGCGATCAGCCAATCAGGGGGCTCCGAGGAGGGGCTCAAGGGGATCGGAGAGGTTAGTCTGGATGGGGGAAACACTGGGGGGTCTTCCTCAGGACTCTCTGTTTGAGTGGGGGGGGGGTGTCAGGGTCTTCCTCAGGACCCTCTGTTTGTGGGGGGGGTCAGGGTCTTCCTCAGGACGCTCTGTTTGGGGGGGGGGGGGGGTCAGGGTCTTCCTCAGGACCCTCTGTTTGTGGGGGGGATCAGGGTCTTCCTCAGGACGCTCTGTGGGGGGGGGGTATCAGGGTCTTCCTCAGGACGCTCTGTGGGGGGGGGGGGGTATCAGGGTCTTCCTCAGGACGCTCTGTTTGCGGACCGGTCTGGTTTCGGTCCGGACCGGTCTAGTATCGGTCCGTACCGGTCTCGTGTCGGACCGGTCTGGTATCGGTCCATACCGGTTTGATATCGGTCATGTTTCGGTCCGTACCGGTCTGGTATCGGTCCGTACCGGTCTGGTATCGGTCCATACCGGTTTGATATCGGTCTGGTATCGGTCCGTACCGGTCTGGTATCGGTCATGTTTCGGTCCGTACCGGTCTGGTATCGGTCCATACCGGTTTGATATCGGTCTGGTATCGGTCCATACCGGTTTGATATCGGTCATGTTTCGGTCCGTACCGGTCTGGTATCGGTCCGTACCGGTCTGGTATCGGTCCATACCGGTTTGATATCGGTCTGGTATCGGTCCGTACCGGTCTGGTATCGGTCATGTTTCGGTCCGTACCGGTCTGGTATCGGTCCGTACCGGTCTCGTTTCGGTCCGGATCGGTCTAGTATCGGTCCGTACCGGTCTGGTATCGGTCCGTACCGGTCTCGTTTCGGTCCGTACCGGTCTCGTTTCGGTCCGGATCGGTCTGGTATCGGTCCGTACCGGTCTAGTATCGGTCCATAGCGGCCCACATCAGTGTGTATCTCTCTCTCTCTCTCTTTCTGTCTACAGAGCATCATCCGCTGCGACGAGGACGAGTCCCACACGGCTTCTGTGTACTGCACGGTGTGCGCCACACACCTGTGCGCCGACTGCTCGCAGCTTAGCCACTCCACGCGCACGCTAGCCAAACACCGCCGCGTGCCCCTAGCCGATAAGCCTCACGAGAAGCTTCTGTGCCCGCAGCACCAGGTCCACGCCATCGAGTTCGTCTGTCTGGAGGAGGCGTGCCGAACCGGGCCGCTTATGTGCTGCGTCTGCAAGGAGTACGGCAAACACCAGGGGCACAAGGTGGGTGGGGGTCCACGCTGAATGTTTTTTTCTGTCCTGTGCTGGTTTGTTTCCTTGTTGCGTGCTGCTGAGTTTTCTATTGGTTCACATCGGCGTGTCTCAGTCACCATTGGTCCGTTCCCGCTTTAGCACGCTCTGCTGGAGACTGAAGCTAATCAGATCCGGGCGTCCATCTTGGACATGGCGCACTGCATTCGTAGTTTCACCGATGAAGTGTCCGAGTATTCCAGGAAGCTGGTCGGCATCGTGCAGCAAATCGAAGGTGGTGAGCAGATTGTGGAGGACGGTGTTGGCATGGCGCACACAGAGCACGTATGTTAAAAAAAAAACAGTAAAATAATTTCTTAAAAACTTGTACTAAATATGCTTTAAACTCCGCCTCCTGGCTAGGTTCCCGGCACGGCGGAGAGCGCCCGTTCCTGCGTGCGCGCCTACTTCGCTGATCTTCACGAGACGCTGTGTCGTCAGGAGGAGATGGCGCTTAGCGTGGTGGACGCCCACGTCAGAGAGAGGCTTATCTGGCTAAGGCAGCAGCAGGAGGACATGACCATCCTGCTCTCACAGGTGTCCACGGCCTGCCTGCACTGTGAGAAGACCCTCCAGCAGGTGGGTGGGGGGGTACAGCGCCCACACAGCGGGGTTTCCTTACCTTACTGGTGTGTTTGATCTTGTTTAGGATGACTGTAGGGTCGTCATGGCCAAGCAGGAGATCACGTGTCTCCTGGAAACGCTCCAAAAGCAGCAGCATCAGTTCACGGAGCTGGCCGACCTGATCCAGTTGGATGCTGGGATTCCTGTGACTTTCACTAAGGTTAGCCGCTACGTGACCACGACGTGTTGGACACACATTGTGACGTACGTTGTAACAAGATAAAGGTAGCTGTAAAGAATCAAATGTTTTTATTTGGGATGCTTTACTGTATCACTGCATCAAATTGGGGCGTGACGTACTTGTTTTTATTCCCGCTGGTCTTTTGGGGCGTAGTTTCATGCTTAATTTGGGGCATGATTGTTTGTTTTTTGTTTTGTTTTTTTAATCTCAGTCTGTTTTTGGGAGCATGACTTGCGGTATTCTATTTATTCTTTTCGTTATCAGGACAACCGTGTCCACATCGGGCCAAAAATGGAGATCCGTGTGGTGACTTTGGGTTTGGATGGAGCTGGAAAAACCACCATCCTTTTCAAACTGAAGCAGGATGAATTCATGCAGCCGATCCCAACCATCGGTACGACCTCTTCACAGCCACGCCCACCTGGCTCTGCTTTTCTCAGCTGCTGTTATTGGTTTTTTCAGGGTTCAACGTGGAGACGGTGGAGTATAAAAACCTCAAGTTCACCATCTGGGATGTTGGAGGGAAACACAAACTTCGACCTCTCTGGAAGCATTACTATCTGAACACACAGGGTAAGCTCACAGCCCGGTTTTAAAAACCACAGCCCGGTTTTAAAAACCACAGCCCGGTTTTAAAAATCACAGCTCGATTTTAAAAATCACAGCTCGATTTTAAAAACCACAGCTCGATTTTAAAAACCACAGCTCGGTTTTAAAAACCACAGCCCGGTTTTAAAAATCACAGCTCGATTTTAAAAATCACAGCTCGATTTTAAAAATCACAGCTCGATTTTAAAAACCACAGCTCGGTTTTAAAAACCACAGCCCGGTTTTAAAAATCACAGCTCGATTTTAAAAATCACAGCTCGATTTTAAAAACCACAGCTCGGTTTTAAAAACCACAGCCCGGTTTTAAAAATCACAGCTCGATTTTAAAAATCACAGCTCGATTTTAAAAACCACAGCTCGGTTTTAAAAACCACAGCCCGGTTTTAAAAATCACAGCTCGATTTTAAAAATCACAGCTCGATTTTAAAAATCACAGCCTGATTTTAAAAATCACACCTATTTGTCCCACAGCGGTGATCTTTGTGATTGACAGCTGTCATCGGGAGCGTCTGATGGAGGCTCATGGAGAACTGTCCAAGTTACTGACGGAGAAAGAACTCCGAGATGCTCTTCTGCTGATCTATGCTAACAAGCAGGTAAAGAACCAGGACGTTTAGGTGTTCCTCAGGGTTCTATGTTGGTGCTTCACAAGTTTGAAACCAGAACCATCGTTTGGAACTTTGATAGTTTCTGAAAAAAAAATAAAAATCTTAAAAAACTAACGTTTGCTGATGAAGTCAAACCTTAAGTGAGCTTAAAAAAGTCAGTTTGTCAAATAAAAAAGCCAAAAAGAACGTGAAGAAGAGCAAAAGTTAGTTAAAAAAAAGCTAATATTTGGAGAAAAAGCTTGTTATTAAAAATAAATCATTTGAAAAATTGAAAGTTTTTGTTAAAAGTTAGTTTGAAACAGTGAAAAATATTTTTAAGAAAAGCTAATATTTACAGAAAAAAGATTGATTTAAAAAATACTAAAGTTGGATGAAAACAGACGAAGTATCTAAAATGTCTAAATTCAAAAGATTCGAAGACCAGTTTTAACCTACCAGTGTTCCCAGTCAAAACCAACCCATTGCTTTGAACTAAATTAGCATAAAAACAGTTTTTTTTTTTATATTACACCCTCGGAGACACACACGTCCTTCCAGTACCAGGTTTCCTGCTGCTCCTAGCGTCACACGCTGCCCACGTCTTTAGATTTCTTGGTTTGTTTGGAACCTTGAAGGAGCCTCTGAACCAGTCAGTGCCCATCTGTCCCACATGGTCCTGATGGCAGCCAGCCGTCAGATCACAGGCTCCACATCCCACAAACTTTTTGTGGGGGTCAGTGAGGGGGGTCACATTTGACCGGGAACACCACGAGTGTAACATTTGTGAATAAAAGCCGCTCCTCAGTTTTCTGTGATGAAGTAGATCACGTCGAGGGGATCGGAACACAGAACGAGGGTTTAAACCGATTCCAGCTCGTGTTCTCAGAAAGTCTTTCCTCCTTTTTTTTCTGGCAGGAACTCGGTGGGTCCGTGTCAGTGGAGGAAATGACGGAGCTCCTGAACCTCCACCATCTTCTTTGTGGGCGAAGCTGGACCATCCAGGCGTGCGACGCCCGTTCCGGTCTCGGACTCCACGCTGGACTGGATTGGTTGTCGCGCCAGCTGGTCGCTGCGGGTGTTCTGGATGTTGCTTAGATACCGCACTCTGATTGGCTGTCAGCCTACAACTTAGTCTCTTATTGGGTCTTCTAAAGACCAGCTCATTCTCACTGCTGATTGGCTAGTTTTTATTCTGTTACAAACTGTATACAAGCAGGAATGTTACCTTTGACCTCTGCATCAGGTCGTCAAAAAGGATTAACCCCTTCCATGAATTCTGATTCTTGGATCACTTGTAAAGGTTACACATTTGTTTCAATCATCTTCTGACCGCTCATCCTTAGTGAGGTCATGGGGGGTGTCGGCCAGAGGCAGGGTACACTCCAAACAGGTCACCTATCTGTTACGTGGGGTGACACACACACTCATTCCTAGGGGTAATTTCATAACGGCCAATCAACCTAACATGAATGTTTTTGTAGGAAACCAGAGAAAACCCACACATACACAAGGAGAACATGTAAACTACACACAGAGAGACCAGTGTTTCCAGCCTTCTTCCAGTGAGGCCACTGTGTTGACCACTGGTTATTGAACTCATGGTTAATAAGTTACTTTATGATTTAACTAGGGTTACTACTGTTTCACACGGGGACACCTCAGGGGGTCACCACACGGGGGTCACCACACGGGGAACAGAAAGGTCTGAATCATCTTTAAAAAGTGTGTTTATTAAAATTGAATTGATAATCTGGTTAAATGACGGCACAGTGGTCTCACAGCAAGAAGGTCCTGGGTTCAAGGCTTGGAACGCTGTCCTTTCTGTGTGTAGTTTGCATGTTCTCCTGTGTATGTGTGGGTTTCCTCTAAAAACGCACATGTTAGGTTGATTGGCTCCAAGGAATGAGTGTGTGCGTGTGTGTGTGTGGCCCCACGACAGACTGGTGACCTGTTTGAGGTGTACCCTGCCCCTTGCCTTGAATCAGCTGGGATGGGCTGTGGGGGTGCAAGGGGTCTGACTGATGTGGGTAAATACTTTCTGACGACACTGTCATCGTTCCTTCATCGCTTCGTAAAGTTCTGTGTTCGCAGTCAAACTGAAGCACAAAATGGCCGAAAACTTTTGTAAATAAATTGATGTGAAGCTGAAAAGCATTTCAACTGGTTTTATTCTTTATTTTTCCTAATCTTTTTATATTTTGAGATGTTTTTTAATATTTCAGTGTTTTAAAAATGATTTTATGAATCTTGTCCTTCCATCATCTCCCTCCAGGGGGCGCCACAGCAAATCTATGTCAATCGTTTTATGAAACTAACATTTTATTTTTGCAAATTTCAACATTTTAGTATTTTTTTACAAATGAACAGTTTTATGATGAAAATTCTTTAGTTTGAAACTTTTCAAAATGAATTTTTTTTAGAAAGTTTGTTTTTTACATTTTTTTTTGTCTTAAAACTTTAAACCATTTTTCAAAGTTTACGACACTTTTCTATTTTTTCTTACTTTGAGACTCGTTAATCATGAAGTTTTTAAAGGAACTTCTTTGGGATGTTTTTACATTTAATAGTTTTTTTTTTTGTCAGAACTTGTCGTGTTTTTAGGACTTTTTAACACTTTTTTGTTTCCTAAATTTTCTTGTTCAGCCGTTTTTCTACTTTTTGTAGATTCATCTGTTTTTTTTTTGTTTTTAAAACTCAACAAACAACAAGAACTTAATAAACAGGAAGCTTTATTTTTTTTTTAGAAAACCAGATAAATTGTGTAAAACATTTCGTAGATTTTGAGACGTCACTTTATGGTGATGTTGATGATGCTGATGTCTTCGTACGGTTTGTCCGTTTTGGGGTTTACTTTAGTGTTGGAGATTCTCTGAACGGCCTCCATCCCCTTCGTACACCTTCCAAAAACAGTGTGCTTGTTGTCCAGCCACGGCTAGCAAGAAAAAAAACAGAAGTCTGCTAAAAACAGGTTTTCATCATGTTGTTTTTATAACTTACATGGAACAATGCTAGGACACACACACACGGACGGACACTTTGGCATGAAAAACACTGCTCTAACACACACACACACTTTCCGCGAGGCCGCAACGCTTTGCGATGGTGAGCGGCCACAACAGCAACAGGCGCTGCTCATTCATTTCAGGCTTAATGTGATTTCACGTCACAGACACCAAAAATCCCCAAAAAGCTGCAAGATTGACGCTTTGCTTGAAAAAGAAAAAAGGAAGAGTCTGTGAATTTTAGCGACTCTGGCGACTAGAGCAGGCATGGGCAAACTGCAACCCGTTAAACGTTTCTACCCGGCCCACCAGGACTTGAAAAATTAAATACACCTTGTCAATGTTTTATTTTCCTGCAATTCTGTTGTTTCATCACTAGATGGCGCATCTTGGATATATTGGCTTTGTTGAGAAAACAACAACACTGTTCCCATTAAAATGTGTGTCTCTGTGATGTGCACGCCTTCAAAATAAACAGTGTGCACAGATATAGAAAGCCATCAGGCCCGATACACGTACGTAAACAAGTGTGTTAGATGTTAAAACAAACAAAATGTTACATCAAGCACTTAGATTTCAAACCTAGCGCCGCTAGATTTGAAATTTAACGCTCTTGATGTAACGTTTAGCGTGCTTGTTTGTGTGTGTGTAGTGGCCCCGATGGCTTTCCATACTCAGATCAAGTATAACGTCCTGGTCAGGTCATTTAATGTCGCGAGATACCAGTGTTGGTATATTACGCCTAACAGGGAACCGAAATCCCCTGTGATGTCAAAAATAAATATCGATTATTGCTCTAGAGTCCGACCAGAGAGATTGCTCAGCCGTAGCCAGCGAGTCTGATAATGTCCGAATGTAAGTATAACGTCCTCCAAACACTGACTTGCTGTAACTGTTTCGTCTTTGAACTGGTCGTTGTTGACTTTCGGCACGGGGAAACAAACTGAATAGACGGAGCAGGACGAGCACATCGGGATCTCCTACCGTCGGGAGGAGAGTGATGGTGACGTCCTGAAGGATCAAAGAGCTTTAAAATAAAATAGTTGTTCATTTGATTTTCAGTCTTTAAGTCTGACATTTTGTTCTGATGTTTTTTTCATTGGAAATTAAAACACATGATTTCTCGAGATCCGAATGAGGTGAGGTTACCAAAGCATGCCATCCATCTGACCCTGTTCCAAACCCTTCGTCAAATCTTAGAAGTCAATGTGGCCCACCAATCAAAAAGTTTGCCCACCTCTGAACGAAAAGGTCTGAATACTCGCCAAGTTGAAAACACTGACTTCAGTTCATTTTTTTTTTCCTGCACAACTTGTAGTCGACTTGGAACCAGTCCCCTCGATCGACTGGTTGGGCACTCCCGTGCTGGTGGGTTATCACGCTAATCCGTCAGTACATGTGGCAACAATCAAACATTAGCTTTAGCGACCAAGAGAATTTAGGATAATTAGCTGGCGAGTGAATGACTTACTGTGGGAACCACGGTGATGAAGAACTGGGATCCGTTGGTACAAGGACCCGCGTTAGCCATGCTCAGCGTATACGGGCGGTCGTGTCGTAGCGTGCTGTGAAATTCATCCTCAAACTCGCAGTTCCAGATGCTCTCACCGCCCATCCCCGTTCCTGTGGGGTCTCCGGTCTGGATCATGAAGCCCTAGGAATGCTAACAGTTAGCATCTAGCATCTGTGTGTGTGTGTGTGTCTGTGTGTGCGCACATGCGTTACCTTGATGACGCGGTGGAAAATATGGTTGTTATAGTAGCCGTTCCTGCTGTGGACGCAGAAGTTCTCCACAGTTTTAGGACATCTGCAACAAAGTAACGAACTGTTAAGATTCATTTTTTTAGCTAAATGTTGTTTTTAATAATAAACTGATAAGTTTTGATGCTAATTGTTTTTTTTTTTTTGTTAAATTTGGAACAAAGCGCTATCTCTAACGATGGTAAGATAATTAATGACTTACTCCACAGGAAACAGCTTGATGTGAATATCTCCCATGGTGGTGTGGATGATGGCGCTATCAGAGATGCGTTTGGGACCCTCGGCCTGTGTGGCGGCCATCACTTCCTCTTTGGAGGGTTTCTCATTAAAAATATCGCGATCTGAGTCGGCGTTTTTCGTGTCCTCTGGTTCTCTTTTGGTAAACTAAAATAAAAACAAAACAACATTAAACGGTATTGGAGGAATAAAATTTAGTTGCATGACCAACTAATCGGTTCATTTATAGTTGCTACTGAGTTTTATTAACCATGTAGAAACGGTTCTTCTTAAACGCCGTGCAGAAAACGGTTGGATCAGGCTCGTAGCTCTCGAGCACCGGATTGTCCGACGCTTTCATCTCAACAGTTGGTGCTACTGCCATCGCCTTGGCAACGCCTTGGAACAAACACAGCTGTACAATGCGGATATTTTCTAGCTTGCCGAGGATGCGAACACACCTGTAAGGAACCATTAGCCCCCATTAGCAGCTGTGAGTGTCAGCGTGTGTGTGTGTGTGTGTGTGTGTGTGTGTAAGCATACCGATTTGTCTCCACGTTGATGACTTTAATCCCCAACATTGTTCCGTACAAAACAAAATGGCCAGTTTCGTCAAAAACTACGTTAGTTAAACGGAAGCCGTCTACTTTTTCCAGTTCGCGCTCCACCGCCATTCGCCTGCCGAACTCCATGTCGGGAAGCTGTTGCCGCATCTGCTGCAACTCTGTAAACATCTAAAAGAAAAAATATCAATAAATAATCACTCGCTGAGATCAAGATTTTTAAAACTAACTCGAACTTACCGTCAACGACTCATCAAAAACTCGCATTAGTTTCCCGGTGAGAAAGCGAAAGATCCTCACTTTCCTATCTGAACCAATGGTGGCCATTTTCCGCCCATCTGGGCTAAACGCTAGGCTAATGGGATAGCACTTTTGCTTGGCAAACTCGTAGAGGTCTGTATCCGTTTTGTACTCCCAATCCACTTGTTTGGGAAACTTAAACTCAGTGGGAAGACCGGTCCAGTACTCCAACATCCCTGATTTATCAGCAGACACGACCACGCGGTAGCGACCATTTAGTCGGATCTGTGTCAGCGACGTGGAGTGAAGATTTTGGAAAACGTGAAGTGGTTCGTTGCCGCCGCGACCATCGTAAACAAAGATTTTTCCCGTTGATTTCTCCGAACACGCCACGGTGCAA
Source organism: Neostethus bicornis (assembly GCA_902685375.1). NCBI lineage: Eukaryota > Metazoa > Chordata > Actinopteri > Atheriniformes > Phallostethidae > Neostethus > Neostethus bicornis. The sequence goes on from CACRXE010000035.1 coordinate 1,030,350, forward strand.
ATGGCGTCGCCGGGGTTAAAGATCCACTCGCTCTGACCGGGATGGAACCTAGAAAAGAAGTTATCTGTCAGCGCGTAGAGCTAACAAATTTATTTTTAGATGCTAGCCGTACCCCAGCTTTAGCATGTTGATCATATCGAAGTTCACCACGTCGAAAACCTTCATCGCACAGTCATCTCCCACAGAGCACAACAAAGATCCTTCTGAACTGACGGAGATGCTCTCGATCACACCTGAAAGAATAAAAATCACACAATGTTTTTCATTTATTCACAACAAATTCAATTTGATTTGTTTAGCCCAAAATCACAGAATCTCAGTGGGCTTCACAAGAAATAAATAAACAAACATAGTAGTTTTAATAACGATGTCATCAAGAACGCCCCTTTTCTAATTTCTTAGCTGCTAATTTTAATGCCATCCTAAGAAACTTCTGATGCCAACGTGCTCTTTTATCCAATTTGTTAAAAAGTTATAATTATAAGTTATTAATGTGATGGTTTATGTAAACATTTTAATAACCTGTTTGGATTGGCCCAGGATCCCAGCAGCTTGGAATGATGGATCCAAACATTGATGGACTCATTCATTCAATTCTATTTGTTTCTACATCCATCCAACATCCATCCAACCTCCATCCAACATCTATCCAACATCCATCCAACCTCCATCCAACATCCATCCAACCTACCAAGGTGGCTCCTAAAATGCTTCACGAATTCAATTCCTTGGTCTTCTTTCTTCTTCCAGAACTTTATGTGTCCATCTTGACTTGCTGTGATGATAAAATCCGTCCTATAAAAACAGTCGATTAGCTTTATTTTTAATAAGAATACATTTATCAGACATCCTGATCTTCCTTATTTGGTGGGTTTGGAGCAAATGCTATGCTAAAGCTAATTTTAGAATCTACGAACGGTGTCAAAAAAAGATTGAAATTGAAAGGCTGTTTGTAATATTTGTGACGTTCAGAATAAAGTCTTGTTATAACACATTTATAACAAAGTTACTCATTTTTAAATAAACTTTGTAACATTTAGAACAAAAAAAGTTCAGAAAATTTAGAATAAAGTTTGTAAAATTTAGATCAATGTTTGTTTTTGTAAATAAACCTGTTAAGCTAGCATCCTGTTTGATTAGCTCTCTAGGATACCCTCTTCAGGATCCTGGACGGGTCGTGCCCAACCAGTCTACACATGCTTGGTGGATCTGGAGAACCGTGTCCCTCGGGGATGCTCCAGGAGTATGTGGATGATGTGGTCCTGTTGGCTTACTCGGACTGTGATCTCCAGCTCTCACTGGAAAAATTTCCTGCCAAGTGTGAAGCGGCCGAGGAAGGAATCAGTACCTCTAAATCAGAGACCATGGTCCTCACCCAGAAGAAGGTTGAATGCCCCCTGCAGGTCAGGGACAGGGTCCTGCCCCAAGTGGAGGGGTTTAAGTATCTCTGGGTCTTGTTCACGAGTGGGGGAAAGATGGAGCGGGAGATCGACAGGCGGATCGGTGCAGCGTCAGCAATAACTAGGACGCTACATCGGTCCGTCGTGGTAAAGAGAGAGCTGAGCCGAAAAGAAAAGCTCTCGATTTACAAGTCGATCCACGTTTCTACCCTCACCATGGTAACCAGGATCTACATTCCTACTCTCACCATGGTAACCAGGATCTACGTTCCTACCCTCACCATGGTAACCAGGATCTACGTTCCTATCCTCACCATAGTAACCAGGATCTACGTTCCTACCCTCACCATAGTAACCAGGATCTACGGTCCTATCCTCACCATGATAACCAGGATCTATGTTCCTACCCTCACCATGGTAACCAGGATCTATGTTCCTACCCTCACCATGGTAACCAGGATCTATGTTCCTAACCTCACCACGGTAACCAGGATCTACGTTCCTACCCTCACCATGGTAACCAGGATCTACGTTCCTACCCTCACCATGGTAACTAGGATCTACGTTCCTACCCTCACCATGATAACCAGGATCTATGTTCCTACCCTCACCATGGTAACCAGGATCTATGTTCCTACCCTCACCACGGTAACCAGGATCTACGTTCCTACCCTCACCATGGTAACCAGGATCTACGTTCCTACCCTCACCACGGTAACCAGGATCTACGTTCCTACCTTCACCATGGTAACCAGGATCTACGTTCCTACCCTCACCATGGTAACCAGGATCTACGTTCCTACCCTCACCATGGTAACCAGGATCTACGTTCCTACCCTCACCATGGTAACCAGGATCTATGTTCCTACCCTCACCATGGTAACCAGGATCTACGTTCCTACCCTCACCATGATAACCAGGTGTCAGAAAGAATGAGATCGCAGATACAAGAGGCTGAAATGAGCTTCCTCTGCAGGGTGGCTGAACTCTCTCTCAGAAATAGAAGGAGGAGCTTTGCCATCTGGGAGGAGCTTGGAGTGGAGTTGTTGCTCCTCTTGGTCGAGAAAAGCCAGATGGGGTGGTTTGGGCATCTGGTTAGGATACCTCCCAAGCACCTTGCTGGTGAGGTGTTTTAGGAACGTTCCACTGGGAAGAGACCCAGAAGCAGACCCCAGGTTCGCTTCTAGGTTCTTCTCCAGCTATGTCTCCCAGTAGGACAGGGAACACCTCAGGATCCTTCCGGGTGAGCTGGAGGATGCCTGGGCTTCCTGTCTGAGCGGACATGGTTACCGTGTAAACATTCCGTTCGCGTCATTTTGACTTACTTTGAACAGAGTAGATGTGTTAGAACGTCACGGTGCATGTAACTCTTCTCATACATGACGGCACATGGAAGGTTCTCCAAATAAACGCGCTCAAATTCTAAAACTGAGGAGGAAAAAAAAAACACGTTAAATCTTGTTTGTAGTATTTTTTTTTTTTATTTTCGCTTCATTCATGAAACCTTTTGTTTTTTTGCTTTTCGTCGCTTCGCTCGGCTTCGGACCGATACATTCTTCTTCTTCATCAGCTTTTCTTTTTAGATCCACATTGTTTTCACTCTCCGCCATTGCTCAGCTACTTCCTGCTTGGTCTAAACCACTTCCGGTTCGATCGCGATCTAAAAAAAAAAAAAAAATTAAAAACTTTTTTAATCTAAATTCTACATTTAAAATATTAAAGAATTCATTTGTTAATAAATGTTAAATCTTATTTTTATACATTTAAAATATTAAAGAATTCATTTGTTAATAAATGTTAAATCTTATTTTTATACATTTAAAATATTAAAGAATTCATTTGTTAATAATTGTTAAATTTTCCCGTTAATTCTAAAGATGAATGAAACTATTTACTTAAAGTAAAAATGAAACAATTTGAACTGATTGAAGAAGTTTTTATTTAAAGGTTTGTTTCCGCTTTTGGTTCAACTGTTTTTAAAGTACTTCCGGGTCACCCTGAAACGTAAACAAATAATAATTATCTTAAAACAAAACAAAAACATTTACTTCTTTTAAAGTTTATTAATTATAATATTGATTCAATAAGAACATTTTTATTTATTTAATAAACATTTTTTGGACTAAAACATTATCAAAACTAAAGAAAAAAACACAAAGATTTATTTTACTGTCAGTTTTATAAATATATCATAAATCTATCATTAAAAACATAAACATTTTATTTAGTTTTATAAATATATCATAAATCTATCATTAAAAACATAAACATTTTATTTAGTTTTATAAATATATCATAAATCTATCATTAAAAACATAAACATTTTATTTAGTTTTATAAATATATCATAAATCTATCATTAAAAACATAAACATTTTATTTAGTTTTATAAATATATCATAAATCTATCATTAAAAACATAAACATTTTATTTAGTTTTATAAATATATCATAAATCTATCATTAAAAACATAAACATTTTATTTAGTTTTATAAATATATCATAAATCTATCATTAAAAACATAAACATTTTATTTAGTTTTATAAATATATCATAAATCTATCATTAAAAACATAAACATTTTATTTAGTTTTATAAATATATCATAAATCTATCATTAAAAACATAAACATTTTATTTAGTTTTATAAATATATCATAAATCTATCATTAAAAACATAAACATTTTATTTAGTTTTATAAATATATCATAAATCTATCATTAAAAACATAAACATTTTATTTAGTTTTATAAATATATCATAAATCTATCATTAAAAACATAAACATTTTATTTTTATTTCGTAAGTTTCACGATGAAAACATTCAACCGGAAGTAGAAACTCGCAACATAGCCGAACTCTAACATTTATCGCTTTTAACTCCAGATTTTTTCCAAATAGCCAATTATTGTTGCTGTTTAGCTACAAAGTGTGTATGTTAGTAAACAAAAGCGTTACTTTATAACGTTAAAAAGAGAGAAAAGGTCGTAAAATGAGCAGCATTTACATCCACGAGCCTCCGACTGATGGAAAAGTAAATAAAACCGGTTTTTATTGTCTTTATATGAACTAGTTTATTTTTTATTTTTACTATTTTGGTGCATTTCAAATGTTATCAATTCGATTTTTTTGCGTTCATTTTGGATTGTTTACTTTACGTTTCGATGTGTTTTAACAATAGGATTTAAAGTGTTGGTAATGTTTTCCGTCAGGTTTTGTTGAAAACTTCAGCAGGTGAGATAGACATCGAACTTTGGTCTAAAGAAGCTCCAAAAGCCTGCAGGAATTTTCTCCAGCTCTGCATGGAAGGTAAAAATAAAAGTGACGCTAACCTTTAGCCTAGCTTAGCTTTCGGCATGTGGTTGGATTAGTTCAGATTAAATTGTTGTTTAATTCCCAGTGTTTATTGTTTCCTGTTTAAAAAAGAACAAAAAAGCTAAATCCAAAATGAACACGTCTTTACTTGGGGTTACAATAAGTGCCCACGAGGTGTCGCTGTTTACTGCTAAACTAATTACAAGAGCATATAAAACAAACTAACCACAAGGTGTCGCTGTACACTGCTAAATTAACAAAACAACTTGATGGGGATCTGATTTAAAGTGTGGGTACGGTCTCATAGTGCTGTCATCTGCTGTTACTTTGCATTTTTAACTAACACTTTAAATCGGTAATAAAACATGTCACACAAGTCTGTTTGATTTTTATTTAAAAATACAATTTTCTCAAAAGTTTTTAGACTCAGACAATTTCTTTATTTTGGAAAGAATGTCTCCAGCTTTTGTGAAATTTTTGTAATTCATTCCAACCTCATTATGACCACACATTATGAGGTGTTCCCATCATTTGGAGAATTTCCTTCTTGATGACTGCATCTGTAAAAGGATTTGATTTCTGAGTCTTGCCAAGTGCTCATCTCTAAAGTTCCAGTGTGAGTTCCCACATTTACTCAAGCCCAGACACCACGTGCACTTTGAAATGCTACACATATAGCCTTTTGCTTACATCTCAAGGTGATCAATAACGGAAACAGTAATTTGACCAACTTACTCTCCTACTTCCAACTCACTGACAAACCTACTAACTCACCATATAACTTCTAGAAACGGCGACATCTACCGACGAGAGACGTCACTGTCTCTGGATGAGATCTCATCACGTGATCGCCTCGTTCATGATACACACTTCCGATTGAGTCTCCATTGGAAACGCGCACTTTTGATCAGTACAGCTCTCAAGATCTCTTTTTTTTTTTTCACCCATCCCTAACTACAATGTGTCGCTCTACACTGCTAAACTATTTTTTTGTATAGGTGTTTACAGGAAAAAAGAGACCCTTGCGTTGTCGATAGCTAACATCTCTGACAGAAATTTGACAGGAACATCCTAAATGAGGTTACTGTTTCTGAGTTCAACCCCAATCCTCCTTTCCCATGATCTGTAGTGGAAGCATGTGGTGGATGGTTCTTTTGTATTTAGATGTGAATATTTGGATTAGTTTAGCATTGATTTCATCCATCCAAACATGGTGCGTGAGCAATTGAATGTCTGACTTTTAGAGATTATTGAGTAGTTTTTTTAAAGGATTTATGATGTGTTAAGCGTTAATACTAGCTTCAGCCTCCACTTATCAAATACAAATGAACAATTGGTTGACCGATTGGTTTGTGTTTAGATGCTAACATTAGCCTTATCTTAAGATTAGCCCCATTTTGCCAAACATAGAAAATATAATATGGTTGGATGCCTTCTCTGTTTAGATGCCGATATTGGAATTTGCTTATCATTAGCCGGTAGTTTGAGGAGCGATGAGCCTTAAATGCTACTATTATCTTAGCCTTAACCCAAACTTGCCAGATATGGTAAATGAGTAGTTGAATGAATTGTCATTTGTGTGTGGTTAGATGCTTATGATCACAGATGTCATCATTAGCAGGAGCTCAGCATTGGCCTATTCCTCCACCCACTGACTCTTTGCTTTGCTCCTCTGCCTCTTACAGGTTACTATGACAACACCATCTTTCACCGCGTGGTGCCAGATTTCATCATCCAGGGCGGTGACCCAACAGGCACAGGAACGGGCGGCGAGTCAGTGTTTGGTCACCCTTTCAAAGATGAGTTTCACTCACGGCTACGCTTTGTACGCCGCGGGCTGGTCGCCATGGCAAATGCAGGGGCTAATGACAATGGCAGCCAGTTTTTCTTCACGTTAGCACGTGCTGATGAGCTCAACAACAAGCACACCATATTTGGCAAGGTGGGTGATTTAATGCCAATGTGTGCATCGAAATACATATTTTTATTATTTAAAAAAAAATGGATGAACCACTACCATATTTAAAAATATAATACTGATGTTAGCTTCAAAATACATTCAGACATCCAACATTATTTGGCAAGTTTGAGTAGGCAAGAGTACAGGGAGACACAGGGTAAACTTAAAGTAGAGGTGGCAAAGGCAAAACAAGTAGTCTATGACCACCTGTACGCTAGGCTGAACAGCAAGAAGGGAGAGATGGACCTATACAGGTTGGCAAGACAGAGAGACAAAGATGGGAAGGATGTGCAGCAAGTTAGGGTGATTAAAGACAGGAATGGATGTCTTTTGACAGATACCAGTAATGTGAGGGGAAGATGGAAAGAGTACTTTGAAGAGTTGATGAATGAAGAAAATGAAAGAGAACAAAGAGTAGGAGACGTTACCATAGTGGAGCGGGAAGTGGCTAGGATTAGTAAGGTAGAAATAAAGAGGGCACTGAAGAGAATGAAGAGTGGAAAGGCTCTGGGTCCTCATGATATCCCTTTAGAAGTATGGAAATGCTTAGGTGAGGTGGCAGTAGAGTTTCTGACTGGGCTGTTTAACAGGATATTAAAAAGTGAGAAGATGCCTGATGAATGGAGAAGAAGTGTGCTGGTTCCTGTTTTTAAGAACAAGGGAGATGTGCAGAGTTGTGGTAACTACAGAGGAATAAAACTGATCAGTCAAACGATGAAGTTATGGGAAAAAGTTGTCGAAGCTAGGCTAAGGTATGAAGTAACAATTTGTGAGCAGCAGTATGGTTTTATGCCTAAAAAGAGCACTACAGATGCAGTTTTTGCCTTGAGGATGCTGATAGAGAAGTACAGAGAAGGTCAGAGGGAGCTGCACTGTGTCTTGGTAGATCTAGAGAAAGCATATGACAGGGTACCTAGAGAAGATCTATGGTATTGTATGAGGAAGTCTGGTGTGACAGAGAAGTATGTTAGAGTAGTCCAGGACATGTATGAGGGCTGTAAGACAGTGGTGAGGTGTGCTGTAGGTGAGACAGAGGAGTTCAGTGTGGGGATGGGACTGCACCAAGGATCTGCTCTGAGTCCTTTGCTGTTTGCTGTGGTGATGGACAGGCTGACAGACGAGGTCAGACAGGAATCTCCATGGACAATGATGTTTGCAGATGACATTGTGATCTGTAGTGAGAGGAGGGAAGAGGTGGAGGAAAAGCTGGAGAGGTGGAGGTTTGCACTAGAAAGAAGAGGAATGAAGATTAGTCAGAGTAAAACAGAGTACATGTGTGTGAATGAGAGGGATCCAAATGAAAAGTGAGGTTACAGAGAGAAGAGATAAAGAAGGTGGAAGATTTTAAGTACCGTATTTTCACGACCATAGGGCGCACCGTATTAAAAGGCGCAGTCCAAATTTTGCGTGCTCTATATTTAACACACACATAAGGCGCACCTGATGATAGGGCGTGGGTTTTATATACATATCCTCTACGACATAAGTCCGCCTTACAACAACACATACACATAGACGCGCACGCATACGCACACACACACACACTTGCGTATTTAAAAATAGATCGGGAGTAAAACTGAGTTTTGTTGGTTTTATTTAAATATTAGTTACAGTCGTCATAAAGTCATTTATTAAATCCATCCAAGTCCTCATCCTCTGTTTCAGAATCTAACAGCTGCTCTAAATCCAACCTCGCAGGTTCACTTTCCACGCTGTCAGAGTCACTTTCTGAGCCGTGCAGCTCTTCGGAAATGATGCCTGCTTTTGGGAAAGCTCGGACAACAGTGCCAGCAGACACGTTAGCCCGAGCATCTACAATCCACTGGCAAAATGTGGCGTAACTCGCCCGGCGCAGCTGATTGCCATCAATTTAAACTGAGCTTCATAAGCGTGTCTCTTTTCCATTTTCAGTGTTGTTAAAACAGCAATGTTCTGCATAAAACACACACCTGTTCTTTTATACATAATCCACGCCCACACTCCCCCCTTTAACATTCTCATGTTTTCAACTGCGTCAGCCTGATGGTTCTCTAATTAGTCCACAAATCACAAATCAGATAGAGCGCACTGTACGATAGGGCGCACCGCTCATTTTGAAGAAAATTTGAGACTTTTAGGTGCGCCTTATGGCCGTGAAATTACGGTATCTAGGATCAACAGTCCAGAGCAATGGAGAGTGTGGAAAAGAGATGAAGAAGCGTGTTTAGGCAGGCTGGAACGGGTGGAGGAAAGTATCAGGTGTGATGTGTGATAGAAGAGTTTCACCTAGAACGAAAGGGAAAATGTACAAAACCGTGGTGAGAGCGACCATGCTGTTTGGTTTAGAGACAGTGGCACTGAAGAAAAGACAGGAAGCAGAGACGTTTGTAGCAGAGATGAAGATGCTGAGGATCTCTCTGGGAGTGACCAGGATGGACAGGATCAGAGGAACAGCACATGTTAGAGGTTTTAAAGTCAGAGAGGTCAGACTGAGATGGTTTGGACATGTGCAGAGGAGAGAGAGAGAGTACATCAGAAGAAGGATGCTGGATTTGGAACCACCAGGAAAGAGGACTAGAGGAAGACCAAAGAGGAGGTTCATGGATACAGTGAAGGAAGCAGTGTTGTTTTCGTCAATGATGACGACAACGAAATGATTTTGTTGACAAAGCATTTTTTTATGACGATGACGTAACGATAATGAAATAAATGCGACATTTTGGTGACGAAAATGTGAAGAGACGTTTACAAGTTTCTGTTGACGAGACGAAAATGTAACAAAATAGGCGTCAGACTTTCACATTTCTGTCTGTGAAAAGAGTTGCATTCTTTCTGTCTTTCATGGCGGCACGGCCCTCACGATGCTGCACGTTCACACAGTCTACACAACACACCTACAGCCACGAGAAAGTCACACAGCATGGTGAAAACAGTAACAAAGAGGCTTGGTGGTCAGAAACTTAAAGTTTTCCACATATTTTGCGCAAACAGCATGCTAACTTCAAGCTAATGCTAGCAGCTAGCTTGTTGGCGCTGCTAACTTCCTTAGTTAGCTTGGATGCGCTAACGACTACTTTAAATGCACAATGTAATGTTTACTTTGTTTACAGGGTTATTAAGAGGTGTCATTTTTAAGTATACATAAGTTACAACGTTCCTCACTCACTGAAGAATTTCTATTTAAGATACGTTGTTTTACAATGTTTGCTGTTTAGCGCAAGTTAAAACTCGAAAGGGTTATTTATTATTTTTTTTTTAACAAATAACCCGCATCATTCTCAGTAATAAAGCCACGATTGTTAAAGTAAGTTGTTTTTTTACAATAAAACTAGAATAAAAAGGTTCTAAGTCTCCTTGACGAAAACTAGACAAAAACTCTTTCCATTGCCTAATCCTAATCCTTTGTTTTATCTAAAGCCAGTGGAGATGTCGGAGGATAGGGGTTTTATATTTCATCATCTGTGGCTTATATTAAACTGATGTTAGCAATTGTAATCATAACAGTCATCGAACCAATTAGTTTCTACATTTGGTAAGTTGAGGCAAACGAAGGTTGTGTGATTGACCAAGTCCTTTGAGCCAGATATAAAGTTGTTGTACTCGGTTGAATTTAATGTCACCACAACAGGAGGATGGAAGTGGTCCAAAGATGATACACTGTTTACCTTGCTAATGCCTTGAATGTGATGGAGGAAGTCTTTTAAAGTTTAAGACTGTTGGGATTTGTAGTCATTTGTACCAGAATGTATAACGATGGAGGAAGCGGATGGATGTTGGAGAGACAGTTGATGTGTTGTAAAGCAGAGCTGGCAGGAGGTGTGGTGGTGGTCTGCACTGCAGCTGGAAGTGTGCTGGTAGTCCGTGGGGCAGCAGGAGTAGTAAAGTTGAGCTTGTGCTAAACTGGTGCCTTCAGGTGACGGGGAACACGGTGTACAACATGCTACGGCTAGCGGAGGTTGAATGTGATGCAGAAGAGCGCCCTCTAAGGCCCCACCGCATCCGAAACACAGAGGTATGTACTTAAAAAAAATCCCTGCTTCAGTTGGATGTATTCTTCACTATATTAGGTAAGTTAATGCTGATTAAAAGCTAATGTTAATGTTAGCATTAAACGAATATTTGCAAGGCATCCAACTGTTTTTTCATACTATTTGTTAACTTGAGGCTACTTATGAGGTAATGCTTATCTTAGCATCTTAAAAAAATGAACATCTGTTTGTCCACCATATTTGATCATTTTTTCCAAGCTAATGATATTGTTAGGGCCTTAAAACTTGTTGTATTCAAGGTCCTGCACTGCCCGTTCGACGACATTGTGCCGCGTGATACCAAACGTGCAAAGAAAGAACGAGAACGGGAGCGAGAGGAGGAGGCTAAGAAGTCCCAGAGCAAAGCGACTAAGTAAAAGGGGTTGGGGCTTGTAGAAATGATTCCCCTCCCTGACTTTGGTCATTTCCAGATCTTTTTTTTTTTTCAGAAACTTTAGCTTGTTGTCATTTGGAGAAGAAGCAGAAGAAGAAGAAGCAACTGTTAGCCAGGTAATGCAAACGCTAACTAATCCTACATGTAACGATGTACTAATTCTTTGCTAATATTATGTGTTTTCAAACCATAAATTGAAGTACTTTTTTTCCCTCTCTTTTTAGACATTCAAGGGAAAAAGTAAAAGCAGCCACGATCTGCTGAAAGACGATCCTCACCTCAGCTCAGTGCCCGCTGTCGACAGGTGAAACTTAGCTTAGCATTAGCCCACAACTCCCCAATTAGATTTTGGTGTATTATGTGTTCAAATGCTAACATTAGCTTGTAATTGTTCTGTCTTTAGAAGCTAATAATAGGTGTGTTCGAGAAGATTTGCGCCTTGCCTGGATTTCAGACAAGACCAGGCGGGCGATGCGGGGCGCGGGGAAAGGCGCCTGGAATAAAGCCGAACAGTTTTCTTAAAGTTTAGACAGACGAGAACAGGAAGTAACAGTTATTTACATCAAGTTTTCAATTTTTACACAATAAATGTATATATTTGTGGAAAAAAACACATCAAATCAAAACTTGTAAAAGTTATTTTCAGTTTTTAAAATTTTAGACTCCACTCAGAAGTTATTTGAGATTGTTTTAATATAAATTATGTTAAGTTCCGTCTTACAGTTATTTACGTCATATTTGAAGAGTTAAAGTTAAAACGTGTCAGTATAAATTCAGCAGCTTAGTGTGTGAATGACAGGTGTCACATTTATAAATATCTCATTTAGATCCATCTTTCATGATGTCATCGTACAAAATGTACATTAAACAATAAATAAAAAAACGTTAAAGTAGTAAAATAAATATAAACAGATCAGATATGTATTGATAAGAAATCAAAGAGTTTCTGATGAAAACATCACTGAGAGCCAATCAGCTATCAGTACACATCTTGAAAAGACTCCATTTCCCATCATGCCGTTTGCTTTGTAGTCCATACAGGCGGCGCGGTTGGTAAAAAGCAGCTTTGTCCGCCTGGCTCAAAGCCTGCGTCCGCCTTGCTCTTGCGAGAGTCTCGTTACCGGCGCACAGGTGACATCAGAGAAAGTCGGCGGCATCTCGAACGCAAAAACTAACCGGCATGCATTGTGCACCGATCAGAACTGCGTCCGCCTGGGTCATCTTGTACACACCTATTAACATTGGCTTAGCAAATGGCCCCAGTTTGTCAAGTAAGATTGGGTGTATCATGCTAATTAATGCTAATATTGCCATTAGCTTAGCATTAAACATTATCTTGCCAAAAACATTGGGAAACATTAGCTTTGATGAATGTGTATGTTCCTAAAATATCAATCATCTTTCTGCCCTACGTACCGCTCTCCTGAATGACCACGCCTCAATTGCTTAACGGCCATGTCGTCCTAGGAACACGGTAACTTAAATCTGTCATTTTATTTTTTTGTTACTTTTTCTACCCGCTTGTTTCTAATTTTCGTTTTTTTTTTTTTTTTTTTCAAAGTTGAATGAAGAGTCAGCAAATGATCACAAAGGCTCCAAATGCAGCGAAGAGAAGGAGAAAAAAGCAGAGGAAGAAATAGAAAAGGAGAGAGAGACGAGTAGTAGCAGGAGGTAATAAAGTATGATGACCACCGGGGTTGTGCCGATTATTCATGATGATCACATGAAGGAGAATAACGGATGAATACGTTAACATCTATTCTTTTTTCCTTCAGCGAACAACTGAGGATAGAAGTTCGTCAGTTGAAAAAAGAACTTAAGGCTTTAAAGCAAAAAAACAAAGAAAGGAAGAATGAAGATCCGGTAGAAGAAGCAAGAGAGGAAGGTACACACACATAAAAATTGTACCCAGATTCCAGATGGAACCCCAATAATTCCACTGTTTAAAAAAAAAAACTATATTCACAACATTTTGAAATGACAAAAACTGACAAACATTTTTTGCTTTTGGGAGATAGTTTCATCCCAGTTTAAATATATATATATTATAAAGACAAAAGAATAATTTTTATAGCTTCAGAAGTTATAATAATCTTTTATTGTTTCAGAAAATCCAAAAAATAGTTTCTCAGCTTTGAAAAAAAAAAACTACAAACCCCCTAAAAATTACATTTCCTAGCTTTTAGAAAAATGGAAATTTGCACTTTTTAAAATTAAATAAACATTTTTACAACATTAGAAACCATTAAAACTACAAAAAAAACTACAGAATTTCTCATCTTTTAACTAAACAATCAAAACTGCAAAAATCTGTGTGATCTTTTGCTTTTGATCTTTAAGTTGATTTTTTTCATTTTTTTTTTACAGACACATTTAAACGTTGGAGGAGATAAGCTAGCTTAAATTTAAGCCCATTTTGAGCATGACTCGTCATGTTCCCAAAGTAGCACCATAGTTTAAAAACTACAAAAAAATGGCTGCTTTTAAATAATATTTGGGGCCACCATTTTTTTTTCAAATGTAGTCCCATTTTTGTGTTTTTAAATCAAACAATTGAACTTAATAAAAAAGTAAAAGCATCATCTTCAGGAAGAAAAACAATAATTAATTAAAGCCATGAACTAAAGAATGAATATGAAATCTTTTTTTCAATGACTAAAACCTCCAGATGTTTTTTTTTTCTTCTTTAAAGTAAAAATGAGCCTTTGAGCTGTAAAAAGAGGAATTTATCATCTGGTAGGAAGGAATGCAGGTTAGGGTTCATAGGTCATCAGAACAACTGACAGCAGCTGGAAAGGCTGATGTTGTTCATGTCAGCCCCGGGACATCATCAGTCACAAGGTCAAAGGTTACATAGCTTTGTGGGAGAGTGAACTCAACTATTTATTCAGTTTTATTACCTTTATTTTTGTGCCTTCGCCAAGGAGGCAAATCTCTCCAACTGCTTTTAATGGAACTCAGTACCATCTATAGGTGAACTTCAGTAATCATCTCCAATTTGTCCTATCTTTCTATCTGTAATCTGCACTAACTCTTTGACCTGCAGCAAATGAAAAAACTCCCGCATGAGATTGTTTTATTTATTTTTAATTGTGTTTCATTAATAGTTCATTAAAGTAGGATATCACTGAATTTAATGAGGCATCGCATGTAACCTGCAGAGAAGCCAAGCAACGAAGCCGTGGCGGAATACCTGGAAGCAAGGAAGAAGTATGATGAAATAAAGAAGCAGAAGAAAAAGGAGGGATCAAGCAGAGAAGCAGAGGTGATGACCTTAACCTGATCAATATTAATCAATAACCCATCCTAATGATCGGAACTGATTACAGACTTTGGCACTGCTTGACCGGTTCAAATCCAAACTCAGTTCGGCTATCACTGAGGCTCCGCCGGAGGTTGACGAAGAGCTGCCAGAGGATGATGACAAAGGATGGTCAGTAAATATTTTTATTTGTGCGGTTTATTTTTTATTTGACATAAAAGCAGACTAACTGTGAAAACAATTGACCCTGAAATGGGTCAAAATGAAGCCACAGATACTCCATATGTGTCACATGTACGGTGTTGAACTTTCTCTTCCAGGATGTCTCATGTTCTCCAGTTTGATGAGCAGAGCAGAAAAGTAAAAGATGCAAACATGCACGATGAAGACACCTTTGAAATTTACGACCCGAGGAACCCCGTCACCAAACGCCGCCGGGAACAGAGCAAGAAGATTATGAAGAACAAGAGAAAGATGTGAAACTCTGGAAAAGGTTGAAAGTTCATCTGGTTCTCTCGGCGCTTGTAAATGCTAAAATTTTACTTCCAATTATCTTCTGTGAAGGGTTTTATTCTTTTTTAGGACGCTTCTGTAGATGTTTGTGTTTTTCTTTATGTAATAAAGTCAGACATTTCAAAACATTTGTAAATTGTCTGCTTCCTAAATTGTTCCACACTGAACAGTTAAGCTCCATCAGGATGAGATCATCACTAACAAAGAGCATAAATTCCTGATGAAAGTTTTGGCTTTACTTCCACCACTGAGTGATTCTTATTGAGTCTTCATCCACATAATCCACTGACCTGCTTTTTTCAGACTGCCTAGCTTAGAGGTGACCTCAGCTAAATGTTTTTGTAGCCATGGTAACTTACATTGTGTGGGAGGACAGCAGGAGGATGGCTGTAAATGTTAACTCAGATTTTTGAAAAGATGAGTCTTATCTTGTTCTGGGCCAATTTGCTACTTTCGCTGTTATAAGGTGGTGAAAAAAACAAAATGTTAAAAACGTCTTTTTCTCTTTATTTAGATGATTGTTTATAAAGCAGGTGGAAGCAAAATAAATTATTTTATTCATCAAACATTCAGACAGTTCACAGCAACAAGTACGAGTTAGCTCACTTAACCAGGACTTACTGGCTAACCATGAGGCTAGCCAGTAGGCTAACTAGTAGACTATCTGGTCAACTAATCAGGGGGCAAACTTATCAAGAGGCTAACTGGTTAGCTAACTTAAACGGGCCTGGCAAGGGAGCTAACCAGGTTGTAAACTGGATCACTAACTGGAAATTGGATTGGCTAGCTCCCTTAGCCACAAGGCTACATAAGGGGCTAACTGGTTAGCTAACCAGGAGGCTATGCAGGAACTAAGGGAGACTAGCTGGTTAGCTCACTGAAGCAAGGGGGACAACCAGTAGGCTAACTGATTTACTTATCAGGAGGCTAGCCAGTAGGCTACTAGTCGAGCTGATAAACTAATCTGGAGGGTAAATAGTAAACTTACCAGAGAGCTAATTAAGGGGGCTAACAAAATGGCTAACCAGTAGGCTAACTAGTTGATTGTTGGGTCTACAAATCAGTAGGCTAATTGATAAGCTAACTCAGTTAGGTCCCTTAGCCTGGGAATAACAAAGTGGCTAACTTTTGTAGTACGCTAACTAGTTGACTTGCCAGTTAACTAACCAGGGGTAATCGAGAGGCCAACTGGCTGGCTAACCAGGAGGCTGACAGGTTAGCTTCTTTAACCATGAGGCTAATATGGGGGCTAACTGGTTAGCCAACCAGCAGTAATCAGGAGGCCAATTAGCTGGCTAACCAGGAGACAAAATAACATTGTATGTGGAGAGGAGCCAGAATCCTTCACTCGATTAGCGACGCTAAAGCACCAGTTCTGGATTATGGAAATAATAAATATACAGTACGCTGCTGGCGGAGTAAAAAAAGTGCGCAGAGCTACTTTAGCACCATCAGGTGATATGTTGTGTCCAGCACTTTGGATTCATCGCACAACAACACAAACACAACAATCACATCAATAATTAATAATAGAAAAAAATAAAAAACATGAATGCTTCACTTCACAGAAGTGAACAATTCCATAAAGAAGAAGTTTAAAGGAGTGGTATTAAATGGTTCCAGACCCGGGTTTGAATCTCTGGTAGCACGTGAGTTTGTTGGGTTCCAGTTTCTTGCAATTTGAGGGTTCAAATCCCTACCGAATTGTCTCTCTTTAGAAATCAGATTTCTTGCTGTGGCATTCAAGTTCTCACAATTTTAGTTCGTAGCACCTAGTTTTTGTTTGGTTAGCATTGTCAGGTTCTTGGTTGGTGGTTATGCTAAAGGGTTTGACTTTCTAGCAAGTTGTCCATCTTTACGGTTCAAATTCTTAGCAAGTAGTCTATCAAAGGGTTTGAATCCCTTTATGATTCAAATGAGTTACCGTCCCCTGCACCTTGTCTGGTTATAGAACTCGAAATTCTTGCAAGACAAGTTCATTTTTAGGGATCAAATTCCTAAGACTTCCTGCTTTAGAATTCAAGATCCAACAAGTTTAAGTTTCTTAAAGACTTAGAGTTTTTACCAGGTGTTTGTTTGCTTCTTGCATACAGCCTGGCTAAAGAATTTGAGTCAGTAGCAAGTAGTTCATTATAAGGTTAGGGGATAGGATGGTAAAATAGGGCTTTGTCAATGCTTCTACACAGAAAATTTGAATCCCTGGTAAATTTGGAGTTCCTGTGAGGACTTCTTACTCAGCGTTTAGAGTTCCTACGTGTTTGATTATCTACATGCTCGTTAGCTTAAACGGCTTGCATTTCTAGCAAGCAGTTGAATCTCTGCTGGAAGTTCTGTCCAGTGGGCTTGTATTACTAGCTACTATCTAAATGGTTTCAATCTCTTGTATAAGGTTAGGCTATAGGGTTTAGTGGGCAGTGCCTCAAAATGGTTCAAATCCCTTGCATATGATCCAACTAAAAGGTAAAGTCAGTGGTGATTTGCCTTGTTGATGGTTTGAGACCATGGCAGGATTTCTTGCTGGAGTGTTCAAACCCTTTGCAGTTCCTAGCAGGTGAGGGTGCAAATCCTTGGATCAGTGGCCCTGGCAGGTTTTGCAGCACATCTGTCTGAAGTAGGCGCGGCTGCAAAACTTGAACTTAAGAACCAGTGGGCAGTAGGCCACTTTGTTGACATCCTTACACTCTGTGAAAAGACAAGAAAAATTGTGTTATTGTGACAAACCAACTGTCTTTTTTTTAAAGAAGCATTAAGGGAGCTTGCAAAAGATATTCATTAAAAATAGCTTTTAAAGCTAAACAGCATAAAAAGTAAAATATGACTAAAAAAAAAAAATTCTACAGTTGGCTCAAAAGTCTAATTCTACCTGAAAGAAGGAAAAGACAGCCAAAATGCTATAAAAAATAAATAAGCTAAAGATAACTGAAATATTAGGTATATTTATGCAAAAGTGATCATTTATCAGAGGCTAGTTAGCTAAAAGAGCTAAACTGAGCTGAAAACTTCTGTCAACTAATATTGGCTTTGTTTCTAACTTTAACCTTTTCAGCTAACTTTTGCCCTTTCAGCTTTCTGTTGTTTTTAAGTTAAACAAAAGTTCTTTTCCTAAGTTTTTGTCTTTCTGTAGAGTCAAGCTAAGCTTGAAACTAAGTTATTTCTCCATTTATTTCTTCAGATATATGAGAGAAAATGGTCTGCTCATATAAAAAGGGAGTTCAGGGGGAGCGGGTGGGCGGTGAGGTCTCCTGGGGTTCAGTCAAACTCTAAGACTCAGATTTTGGCCTTGCTCATCGACTGGGCTGTCTGCCATTTTTCTTTCACACACACACATGCTGGATGTTCTCTTATCACCATCTCTGTGTCTTTCCTTATTAGGCTTTGGCTGAACACAACGAGACATTGCCTCATTGTAAAGATACAATTAGCCAGCAGCTAAGCACATTAGCAGTGGGTTAAAAAATTCAGGCTGATCGAAAGCCAGTGGAATAGCCATCCATCATCTGCAACTATTTCTAGGGTTCACTAGCGAACAAAAACCCCCCAAAAACTAGATCTTATATACTTACCATCACCACCAGCGGGCGGTGTTGCGTCACATTTGCTTTCACATTGCTGCATGGTGGCTGGTCGCAGTGAGTCGGCACATTCGTTAGATGGTTGCCCGGTGTAGGACAGGCAGGTTACTGCCCTCATCTGTTGGCCTCGCCCACAATGCGCAGAACACTGGAAAAAAAAGCCTTGAAGTTTGTATGATTTTGTGTGAGATTTGGCACAAATGTGTTGCTGTGGAATTTATAAACAACCTTTGATAAAATAAAAAAAAGTAAGCCAAAACAATTAAGATAAAAACAAAGCTAACAATCTAAGCCAGTGGTTCTTAACCTGGGTTTGATCGAACCCTAGGTGTGTGGTGAGTCATTCTCAGGAGTTCAGTGGAGCCTCCGCCGCAGAGTTCCCCCCCTCAGTCTAGTCTGCAGTTAGTGGGCACAGTCATTGAAAGCTTCCTGTTCTGGGTTTTCCTAACGGTCTGCTTTGAGGCCGCTAGATAAGCAGCAGAGTGAGACCTCCTTCTCAGTGGGCTTAACAACACCTTCTTTAATAACCTGACCAGCGGTGTGCGTCAGTGGGTTTGGTTAGCGTTAGTGGCGCCGACCCCACGTCCACCTCCAACCGCTACAACATGTGACTGTCGGTGTGTCGTGTGATTTCTTACAGAATATTTTAATCCATGCTAACTATGTCGGGCAAAAAAAGAAAGTGGTCGAACGAATATGTAAAACATGGATTTACATGTATCACGGAACGTGACGGGAGTCAGCTTGCAAACTGAAGGAACATTTCTTGAGGCTGCATGGAGATGGGGAATACAAGAACACAACGCTTGCTGAATTCAAGGTGAAGAGAGCCAAATTCAACAAAAAAGCCACTCTGCCCGCTCTTGGATTTGTACCCATCAACAAACCGATCCTCACAGCATCATACAAAGTTGCTTATCTGATCACAAAGCAGGGCAAACACTTGGCGAAACACTTGTAAAACCAGCTGCGAATCTGATACTAGGAACAGCGGCTGAAGGTAAATTACCAGTAAAAAAAAAAATCACATTTTATTTTTTATTAAAGAAGGATTTGGTGAATGAGCATATGAAACTGGTGGGATTCGGTGCCTCCAACAAGGTTAAGAACCACTGATCTAAGCTTAAAACTATTAGGCTGTTATTCTAAGAAAACAAACTAATTTGATTATCTAAGCTAAGAAGGAAAGTTAACAAGGCAAACCAACACTGACGGTCCAGAAATGCAGCTAAAATACCAAGCTAACAAGCTAAACTTAAAAAAATTAACTAAAAACCTGAACTTACGGTTTTAGCTAACAAAATAAGGTGAACAGCTAAGCTTGCAAACTAAACTAACTCTCAAAGCTAACATGTTAAATTGAAAAGCTAAGATTACAACCTAAGATAACAAGTCATACTAATAACAATCTAACCTAATTAAAGCTAAAAACAAAACCAACATGATCACATTTTAATTAAAAAGGTTTTCATTTTAGCTTGTTTCAGCAAAACCGAGGCAAAAACTGAACTACATTGTTTATTTTCTTGCAGCTAAAAACATAACTAAATTAATTCTATTCTATCGTCCATTTATGTCAGCCAATTCTACCACTGACATCCTCAAATGTAAAAGTCCAACTAAGATAAGAACTTCACTTTAGTTTATGTTTAAGGCTAACTTGCTTTTGATTAGGCTAATTTTATTTTATTGCTTGTCAATGTTTGCTAATGTTAGCACATAAAAACACAACGTTCCAACTAACAGAAAAACTCAACTGTAATTCTAGCTTGTTTGTGCTAAATGAGCTGATATGTTTTGCTTTTGGAAGCTAAAAACATGGCTTAGCAAATTTGATTTAATTAGCCATTTATGTTAACAAATGCTAATGTTCCTCTTTTTAATCTGCTCGTTACAATCCAGCTGCTCACCGTTAGCCTTAAACAGTCTTTCCAAGTTTAAACATCTCCAGGGGAATTTTCTAATCCAAACATAAATCCTGCATTTGGCAAAGAAACAAAAACATGAGCTAAAGTTTGTTATTTCGATAAACTTTCACTGATGTGCCAGTTCTTATAAAACATCATCTGACCATAAATTTTGTTTTAAGTACACAAAACAATGAGTCATAAAACGAAAATCTCCATTACACGTGCCAGCTCATTTAAAAAAAAAAAGAGAAAAGCAGCACACCTGTCGAGCTATAAGCCGTTAGCTAAACATCATCACCTTCAAAGAAAGGTCTCCGTCATCCCTATGTAATAAAAGCAGTTTATTAGCTTAAGACTCACAGATGCTTGGGTAATTTAAAGTGGATTAAAACCTTATGGCAGTATTCTTTACTTGTGCTTTTTAGTTAGGAAAAAATATATTTTAAATAAAGCTGACACAAGGAACTTAAAGAAAAAATCAGAATCTACTTTATTGATCCCACACATGGGAAATTTGTGTGTCACAGCAACAACTTCCTATCTGCTAAGTGAGTCGTTGTAGAGCCCGATCACGTACGGAAAGAAAGACCCCCGTTAACGAGATGTTCTCGAGCGGAGCTGTCTGAGCCTCTTGGAGAAGGAGCTCCGCTGTTCGTCCAGGAGTGGGTAGAGAGGATGGTCATGGTTTTGTTCAGTGACCTCTTCTACACCACTGCTTCAAGTGAGTCCTGTTTGCTGCCAATGACAGAGCCAGCCAGTCTGATTAGTTTATTCAGTCTGTTGGCGTCACTGGCTGTGATGCTGCTCCCCCAGCAGATGACAGAGAAGAACAAGGAGCTGGCCACCACAGACTGGTAGAAAGTCTCCAGCATCTTGCTGCACACATTGAAGGACCTCAGCTTCCTTAGGAAGTAAAGTCGGCTGCAAGTCTTCTTGTACATAGCAGTACTGTTGCTCCTCCAGTTCAGTCTACTGTCGATGGTCACTCCAAGGTATTTGTACTCCTCAACCACCTCCACATCTCTACCCAGAATGTAGAGGGGCCACAAGGCAGATCTGTTCTTCCGGAAGTCAATCACCATCTCCCAGGTCTTGTCTACATTGAGTAGCTTCAAAAGTCAGTAATGTGAGAAAATTTGCTGAGTTGAGTTGTTCATTAAAAAAAATGGCAAGTTTGCCAAAACAAGAGCTAAAAATAAATAAGTGGAGTGTTTTTTATCTTGTTTTTGTGGTAATGTTTGAATAAGCTTACATAAATTGATAAAGTGAAACGACGGAGTCACGTTAGCTTTTAAAAAGAAATTAAATAAAAAAGAAAATGTAGTTCATATGTTTGTTGAATTTAAATACTTTTAGAATTTAGTATTAGCTAACATATTTAAGTGATTAAGTAAAATTAGATTGTCATGGTTTTTAAAAAGATTTCAAAATAACTAAGATTTCAAATAAAATGGAATTCTTGTATTACCTGAACATTTATGTTTGTATCTGCTAAGGATTGCATTAGCTAACATAAATTGGTAATAGTCAAATTTGCTCCCAAAAAACGAAAACATTTACTTTTTAGCAAATGCTGCTACATTTTATTATGTTGTAGACACTTTTTATCATGTAAACTTTAAAGCGGGTTCTTGCCACGTTGCCATGGCACGCATGCCATAGCTACTTTACAGACATAAACTACTTATTAACATGCTGTATTTACATTTTTCAAACTATAAAACATTTCTATGCATGCAGCTACTTCTTGGCATCTCATAGTCACCTTTTAACATTTGTGGTGTTAAGATACTATTATACAGTAAGTATTCACATTCAACATTTTTAGCAACAAAAATCATTAAGTTATCCCTAAAAAGCCTAATAGTAATGACTAAGTTAGTTGTAGTTTTTAGACATTAAAGTCCAGTCATGTTTTTAGCTGCCAAAAAAAGTTCTTTATTTGTTACACTTTTACCTTTTAAGATGCCAAATTTGTGTTAAAACAACATGCTAAAAGAAGCAGCTGTTTGGGAAGCACTTAGCCACCCTGTCTTTTAAGCTTTCTGGCTAACATTTGGTAGCTAATGTTGGGCCACCTAGTAATGAGTTGTTTCTGGCTAACAGTTAGCTAGACTCTTCTGGTTAGCCAGTTGGTACAGCACCAGCTAAAATAAATTAATAATGAAATCATCAAATTTTCAGAGATATATTTTTAACTACCAACAAAAAGAGTAACAGTTTCCAATAGCAACCACAAAGCAAGTACTAACCTGACTCCAATCTCCAGGAACCCAGCGTGGGGGTGGGCAGCGCCCCAAACTGCAGCGCATTCGTACGGGGGGTTTACTGTGGCTGATGCAGTGGCCTGGCGGGAAGGTTTTTGTCAGGTCGCTGCTTTTACACAATGCAATGCGATGCTTAAAACCCGGGCCACATTTTGGTGTACACTAAAAAAAAGAACGAGTCATTTGTTTCTGTCTTTAGTACATGACTTATTGTAAAAAATATTAACATCAATAAAAAAATGAATCATTTTATTTTATTGTCTCAATTTGAAAAGAAAATTGGGTTTTGTGAAACCGTTTTGTTAGTTATTTTCTCTATAAAAATGAATAAATAAATGTAAAATATATAAATAAATATTGGAAAAAAAAAAGAGATAATTTGTTTGTAATAATGCAAGAAAAGGCTGGAATACAGAGTGATTTATAAGAGTGGAGGAACAAGTACACAGATAGATTACAGGTAGAGGAAAAGACAGGAACCAGAGATGAAGGTAGCAGAGATGAAGATGCTGAGGATCTCTCTGGGAGTGACCAGGATGGACAGGATCAGAGGAACAGCACATGTTAGAGGTTTTAAAGTCAGAGAGGTCAGACTGAGATGGTTTGGACATGTGCAGAGGAGAGAGAGAGAGAGTACATCAGAAGAAGGATGCTGGGTTTGGAACCACCAGGAAAGAGGACTAGAGGAAGACCAAAGAGGAGGTTCATGGATACAGAGAAGGAAGACGTGAAGATAGTTGGTGTGACCGAAGAAGATGCAGCAGATAGGGTTAGATGGAAGAAACTGACTTGCTGTGGCGCCCCCTTAAGGGAAATGTCAAAAGAAGAAGAAGAAGTTTGTAATAATGCTGTTTGATTGTAAAACGGTGATAAGAGAAAGACACTGTTTATGTACCTCAGACCAATCCAGAGTGATCCATTTAGGCGGGCACGATTGGTTGTTGCAGGATTCTTTTTCTATAGGTCGTTGAGTAAGGCAGTGGCTGTCCGTTAGTGTCTCTTCTTCGTTAGCATTCACTTTCCTGACACACAAAACGGTCCTGCTTCTTACGCCGCCATCGCAGCTTTTCCCACATTCGGACCACTTTCCAATAAACCATCTGCAAAAAGTTCATTCGGATTTTTTTTTAAAAAAACAGGCTAATTTGCACATTTTTGTAAGATAACAAAATATTTTACAATGTTTTTAGGTAAACAAAAGGACTTGCTCAATTTTTGGTAGTGATAAAATTTGTTTTTAGAGAATGCTAACATTAGCTTATAAATACATAAAAGTGTAATCTGTTCATTTATTTTGGTAGCTTAAAAGAGGGTTTAGAAAATGTTTTTTACTTGCTAATGCTAGGATTAGCATATGGAAATGTAAAAATCCAACTAGAATGAAAACAGTTCACTTACTCTACAACTTTGGCTATTTCGTTGGGCAAATTTGCTATTTCTTTTTTTACTTTTTAGGGGTGGTTGATGCTAACTAATGGTAGTATTAATTGTTAAATTTTGCTGATGCTAACATTAGCATAAAGGCCAGCTAACACAACAGCTCAACTTTCTTTTTCTTTTTAGCTTAATTTTAGGGGGTAAATAATTTGCTCGTTTGTTGGTAGCATCTATTACTTAGGCCCAGACCTTGAGTGCCCAGAAAGATGGTTAGAGTTCAAATGAATTAGTATTAAGTATTATAGTGTTATTAATTATTTAAAAAGTAAACATCCATCTAACATAAGAACTCTACTGTCTTTTACCTTTGAATTTTTTTAGACTAATTTGCTCATTTTTGAAAACCCTGGGTAAGTGAATCATGCTTTATAAAACATGTAAATAAGTGGGAAATATTAGGTTATCGCTAAAGGGGAGGTATCTGTCAGCCATAGTGTTAGCACTACTCACTCTGGTGGGCAGGGCTCCGTGTTGCAGGGTCTCTGGTTTTCAGCAGGTTTTTGATCCGGATCACAGAAACTGTTAGAAACCGCTAAGTCATCAGAACTCCTGCAGATCAACTTCTGGTTCTGGGACCCTGCACAGGGGTGGACAGAAAAGTGCAAAATGAGATTCACAAGCATGCTGTATCTATTATTTTTAGTAAGTTGTCTAAGCTACTTATTAGCACGTTAGAACTATTTTTTAACATTATAGTGACTTGTACCATGTGCCGATGGTTTTTAGCACGTTTTAGCTACTTAATAGAATGTTTTCGATAAGATGTACTTTATTAATTTCCGGAAAACGTTGATATGGTTCATTTGTTACTGTAGTTCAAATTTTAGAAATCCAAAAGTGGAATAAATTGAAGATGAATAAATAATTTAAAAAACTTTTAGCTACTTTTTAGCATTATATAGTAACTGTAGCATTTCATAGCTAATTTTTAGGAGCAAAACGTTAGCATGTAACAACATCATTGCCTGTTACAACAAGCTAAAAGTAGCTAAAATCAATTAAAATGTAGCTACAATTATCTATGACACATTGAAAAGTAGCTAAAACATTCCAAATAAATACCCAAAACAAACTTAAATGTAGCTACAACTTGCTAAAATGTCACCACTTGCTTTAAAATAGCTGCAATGTGTTAAAAACACAGCTACAAAAAGCCCATTAAGCACCTGAAACACGTGAACAAGTTGCCACAACATTCTAATAAGGAGCTGAAACAAGCTAAAAGCTTCTTCTTCTGGCATTTCTCTTCAGGGGTCGCCACATCAAGTCAGTTCCTTCCATCTAATCCTGTCTCCTGCATCCTCTTCTGTTCATGTCCTCCTTCACTGCATTCATAAAACTCCTCTTTGGTCTTCCTCTAGGCCTCTTTCCTGGTGGTTCCAAACCCAGCATCCTTCTTCTGATGTACTCTCTCTCTCTCCTCTGTACATGTCCAAACCATCTCAGTCTGACCTCTCTGACTTTAAAACCTCTAACATGTGCTGTTCCTCTGATCCTGTCCATCCTGGTCACTCCCAGAGAGATCCTCAGCATCTTCATCTCTGCTACAACCATTTCTGTTTCCTGTCTTTTCCTCAGTTCCACTGTCTCTAGACCAATCAGCAAGGCCGCTCTCACTACGTACACTTTCCCTTTCATTTTAGCTGAAACTCTTCTGTCACACGTCACACCTGATACTTTTTTCCACCCGTTCCAGCCTGCCTGCACATGCTTCTTCACCTCTTTTACACACTCTTCATTGATCCTAAGTACTTAAAATCTTCCACCTTCTTTATCTCTTCTCCCTGTAACCTCACTCCTCAAGCTAAAATGTTGCTACAATATATAAGAACCTGGTTATAATCAGAAGCTAAAACATGGAACAGGTTAAAACTAGGCCAGAACTAATGTATAACTTACCTCCAGCGCAGCTAGCCGAGCATTCTGACCAGGCTAAGTGTTTCCAGGCAAAAACTCTGTTTTCAGAATCGGTTTTCTGGATGGGAATGTTGAATTGGTAGCGGATTCCGAGGTTCTGTTCCTGCAGGAGAACCTAAACAGAAAGAAGGTGTCAGCCGGCTAGGTGCTTATAGGGTTTTTCTCCTACCCACTCCTTTTTGAGCATTTACAGAAATTTTGTACATTGTGACATTTTGTTTAATTCTTATTGTTTCCCTATTTTATTTTTCTACTCAAAACAAATAAATAAATAAATGGAGCTAATGCATTTTAGCTTGGTAGGCGTTACCATGACGACCAGATTTTCGGTAGTAGCTCCGAGCGCTTCTAAGGATTCAGGTTCATCGGTTGGGCGACGGTAGTGGAACGTTGTTCCAGCAACATAAAATTTTCTTGGCCAGTCGATGGTCCACGCCCCGTTTATGTAGTAGTCATCTGTTTCAGATTTTAGTGCTACAGGAGAAAACAGAAATGGCTGACTGTATAAGCAATTAAGCTAAGAAGTCGAGGTAACAAGTTAGAAATAAAAAAAAAAAAAACAAACCAGCAAACAAAGCTAACAAACAAAATTTATGAGCTAAATGTACAAGTTTTTAATAAGACAAACTAACAGAGCTAACTACTAAAACTAAAAAGTCAATCTAACAAGGTAAATTAACAGTGTGAGGTGTAAAAATAAATTTCAAAATCACATCAAGTTAAACTAACAAGAAAAGCTAAGAAGCCGAAAAGCCAAGATAAAAATTTAAACAAACTATACAGGTTAAAAAAAAACTAAGCTACCAAGTGAAGCTCAAAAGCTAAGATAATAGGTTAAACAAAAAATCTCATTCTAAACAGATAAACTAACCAAACCCTGAACCAGCTAACCCCCCGTTTTCCCATCATTGGTACTGTCCTGGCAGCCTTCTGCGGTGTAATGCAGCAAACAAATTTTCTTGTTGAGGGATGAATACAGTCTATCTCTTTCTTTCTTCTACTTTGTAATAAGTTAAGACCAGTGGCGGCTGGTGGCGCAGGGGCGCCGCCCCACCGACCTGATCACCAAAAAATATATAAGCATATATATCTATATTTACATATATAAACATGTATGTGTTTATAAGTATGCAAAACTGTCTAGTTATTATCCTCGGGGATTTTAACAAGGGAAATCTGAGCCAGGAACTCCCAAAGTACAGACAGTTTGTAAACTGCCCAACCAGGGAAAAGAACACATTGGATCACTGCAACACTACAGCCAGTCAGGCCTACAAGGCTGTTTCTCGAGCTGCTCTGGGCTTCTCTGATCACGACATGGTTCACCTCATCCCGGCTTACAGACAGAAGTTGAAGCTTTCTAAACCTGCAGTGAGGACTTCCAAGAAGTGGACCAGCGAAGCTGTGGACGAGCTTCGTATGTGTCTGGACACAACAGACTGGGGGGTGTTTAGAGCTGCCACAGATAGTCTGGATGACTACACAGACACAGTGACGTCATACATACGTTTCTGTGAGGACAGCATCATTCCATCAAAAACCAGGGTAAGATTTAACAACGACAAACTCTGGTTCACACCCAGACTAAGACAGATCAGGAGGGAAGGCAAGGCAAGGCAAGGCAAGGCAAGGCAAGGCAAGGCAAGGCAAGTTTATTTGTATAGCACAAATCATACAAAATGTAATTCAAAGTGCTTCACAAGAAAGAAAAGAAAAAGAATGCATTAAAATCACAAAACATAGAATCAAAAAGTTTAAAAATTGAATGAATAAAATAATTAAAAAAAATAAAAAAAGAGCAATTAATAAAAAGCACAGTTAAACAGAAGTGTTTTCAGCCTAGATTTAAACATTGTCACAGTAGAGGCCTGTCTCACGGCTTCAGGAAGTTTGTTCCAGACTTTTGCAGCAAAAAATTGAAATGCAGCTTCTCCATGTTTAGTCCTGACTCTAGGCACCAGTAGGAGACCGGTCCCGTAGGTCCTCAGAGTTCATAAGGTACTAACATATCACAGATGTACTTTGGTGCTAGACCATGGAGAGACTTAAACACAAGCAGAGCAGCTTTAAAGTCTATTCTCTGAGCCACAGGAAGCCAGTACAGAGACTTTAGCACAGGACTAATGTGATTGTTTTTTCTAGTTCTTGTTAGGACTCGAGCAGCAGCATTTTGAATAAACTGCAGCTGTTTTAAAGCCTTTTTGTTCAGACCAGTGAGTAGACCGTTGCAATAATCTATCCTACTGGAAACAAATGCATGGATAAGAACCTCTAGGTCTGTTTTAGACACCAAACCTCTGATTTTGGCTGTTTTTCAGGTGGTAAAAGGCTGCTGATGTAATTGATTCGATGTGACTGTTGAAGTTAAAGTCTGAGTCCATTATTACTCCCAGATTTCTAACTTGATTTGTCGGTTCCAGAGAGAGAGATTGAAGGTAACTGATGACACTTTCTCTTTGTTTCTGTGGGCCAAAGACAATGATTTCAGTTTTGTCTGAGTTTAGCTGGAGAAAGTTGTTTTGCATCCAGACTCTGATTTGCTGAACACAGCGACAGAGTGAATCCAACAAGTCCAAGTTCACCTGCTGTCAGTGACACATATATCTGAGTATCATCTGCGTAATTGTGATAGGACACGTTATTACTGGCTATCAATTGCCCTAACGGCAGCATGTAGAGGTTAAACAGCAGGGGTCCAAGAATTGACCCCTGGGGAACCCCACAGGTCAAAGGCATGTGATATGACACACAATTTCCAATTTCTACAAAATACTTGCGTCCTTCTAAATAAGATTTAAACCAACTAAGCGCAGTACCAGAAACACCAACCCAGTTCTCTAGCCTCTGTAGAAGGATCTCATGATCTACAGTGTCAAACGCAGCACTCAGGTCCAACAGGATTAAAACAGAGACTTTGCCAGCGTCAGTGTTCATACGAATGTCATTGTTACCTTGATCAGAGCTGTCTCTGTACTGTGATGAGGTCTAAAACCTGACTGGAAGACATCAAATGAGTTGTTCACTAAAATAAATTTTGTCAGTTGTTGGTAAACAACTTTCTCAAGAATTTTTCCTGTAAACGGTAAGTTTGAAATAGGCCGATAGTTTTTAAGTACTGTAGCATCAAGACTACTCTTCTTTAAGAGTGGCTTGATGACCGCAGTTTTAAAGGCACTTGGGAAGGTTCCGGTTTGAAGTGACACATTGACTATTTGAGTGATTGGTGCCAACATGCTGGTTAACACAGATTTTAGAAATCTGGTGGGTAATATATCAAGAGAGCAAGTAGATGAACTCAGACTAGTGATAATTTCTTCAACAGTTGTTTCTGTTACTGAGGTGAGGTCATTTAGCTTTAACAATCTGGATGGTGGTAAGATTGTCATTTGAACCGTGGCTTTGATTAAATTTTTGATGTTCTGAACCTTATCATTAAAAAATACAGCGAACTCATTACATTTTGAAGTCGAAACCAATTCAGCGACGATTTGAGTTGGGGGATTTGTTAATCTATTTATTGTTGCAAAAAGTACACGTGAGTTATTATTACAGTTCCCAATTATTTTAGAGAAATACATCTCTCGAGTTTTAAGTAAGATCTGATTGTAGACATGTAAGTTTTCTCTATAAATCTCGTAGTGAATCTGGAGCTTAAGTTTGCGCCATTTACGCTCAGCTTTCCTGCACTCCAGGTTTTGTGCTTTGACTGACTCATCGTTTCTCCAAGGTGCTTTCTGCTTATTTTTAACTGTTTTCACCTTCATTGGGGCAATGGCATCCAGAACATTCATAACACTAGACTGAACAGAGGTAACCAAATCGTTAACATCATAACTCGAGAAATCTTCAAAATGAACCATTTCCATGAACTGTAAACGTGTGTTGTCATTTATGTGTCTGCTGTGAATAACTGCCGGTCCAGTCAGTGGCCTGGGAGCGACAGTGAGGTTACAGAAGACACAGAAATGATCAGATAAGGCAACGTCAGACTCAATCACATTAGAAACGTTAACTCCTTCAGTAATGAGGAGGTCCAGTGTGTGACCTCTGCTGTGGATGGGATCTTTCACATGCTGAGTGAAACCAAAGGTTTCTAAAACACTGTTGAGTTCTTTATCATTTTTGTCTTTGATGTTATCAACATGAACTTTAAAATCACCTGTTATGACTAAACCATCAAAATCTGTGCATATGATTGAAAGAATTTCCGTAAAATCATCAATAAAATCTTGGTAGTGATGGGGAGGCTTGTACAGAACTAGGAATAGTATGGCAGAGGATTCTTTTAGCTCAAGCTTAAATGACAAATACTCAAAAGATGGAAATGTCCCAAACGAAAGCCTCCTGGTGCTTAGGTTATCTCTAAAGATCGCACAAACTCCTCCCCCTTTTTTCTTTTCTCTTATTTCAGATTCAAAATTAAAATTAGGTGGAGCTGCTTCTACTAGAACTGCATTACCTGTATTTTTATCAAGCCAAGTTTCTGTTAAAAACATAAAATCAAGATTAAAAGAAGAGATAAAATTATTAATTAAAAATGATTTGTTACATAAGGACCTGACATTGAGCACAGCAAGTTTCACTTTAGCTTCAGTAGGACTAGCTGTTATATTCTTATAGGGAATTTCAATTAAACTTCTGTGTTTGGACAGTCTTCTTGTTCTATTGCGATGAATTCGATTGGAGATGACTGTAGTTATAGCACCCGCAGACTGTTCTCTGTCACAGGGCCCCAGCCTGAGCTGAACTTTATCATGACTGTGTGTCCTGAGACAGCAGAGGCCCAGTGCATCCTAGCTCTGAGGAATGGTAGCTTCAGGAGCAGGTGGGGGAGGGTGAGTGGGGAGGAGTTTGGGGGATGATGTAGGTGGATTTGGAGCTCGGTAGAGTTTGGTTGAGATAGGTTTGGGGCGAGGAGGGGGAGGTGCAGGTTTTTTTTTAGGAAAAGGCACAGGAGTACATGGCGTCATCTTGATACCTTCATTAATCAGGTTTTCCAAGTGACGAGGAAGAGCCAGTGGTGAGGGTGGAGATGAAAAGGAGGAAGAGTCTTTTGTAGGGGTGGATGTAGCAGGGAGGGGCTGTCCAGTGGCAAAGGGGGAAACATCCAAATGTGAGCCCTCTCTTGGAACTGCAATAGGGCTGACAACCTGAGGTGGAGACTCTCGTATTGAAGGTGTTGATCTCTGGGTAGGTTTTGGTGATGGTGATGCTGGCACGGGTTGTTGTTGTTGCTGTAGAGCTGATGCAGTTGCTGGAACACCGGCTAGGTCTCCAGGTTTTCCAGGAGCACATTTTCCACTTTGATTGGGAAAAGGAAGCAGCTCACAGAGCCAATGACAGAGAGAGCTACAAAGGCGCTAAGTACCGGTTCTCGAGAGAGGTACAGCAGGCGAGATCCAGGTACAATAAACGCCTGAAGGAGCAATTCTCTGTCAATGACACCGCCTCTGTCTGGAGATCACTTCGGCAAATTACAAACTATAAGCCGAAAGCCCCACATGCTGCTGATGACTTACAACTGGCAGAGAAACTCAACACCTTCTATGCCAGGTTTGATGTCTCACTCTCCTCCCCCCTCACTGATCAAGAACCTTCAGTCACTTTGAAGCCACTCCCACCCCCCACCCAATTAACAACAGAGGTCACTCCAGCTGACCAGCCCTCCCCCTCCACTGCTTTCTTGGTGACAAAACAGGATGTGCTCAAGCTCTTCCGCAAGCAAAACCCTCGGAAAGCTTCGGGCCCAGATGGTGTCTCCCCTGCCACCCTGAAACACTGTGCTGAAGAACTGTCTCCAGTTTTCACAGACATTTTCAACACCTCGCTGAAGACATGCCATGTTCCAGCTTGCTTCAAGCTGTCTACCATCGTTCCTGTCCCCAAGAAGCCCCGTATCACTGGACTTAATGACTACAGGTCTGTGGCGCTTACGTCTGTAGTCATGAAGTCATTCGAACGACTGGTCCTCCCTCATCTCAAGCACTTCACCTCTCCCTCTCTGGACCCTCTGCAGTTTGCCTACAGAGCCAACAGGTCTGTAGACGACGCTATCAACCTGGCCCTCCACTTCACCCTGCAGCACCTGGACTCCCCGGGAACCTATGCAAGGATCCTGTTTGTGGACTTCAGCTCTGCATTCAACACCATCCTCCCTACTCTGCTTCAGGACAAGCTCTCTCAGCTCAACGTGCCTGACTCCACCTGCAGGTGGATTACTGACTTCCTAACAGACCGGAGGCAGTGCGTGCGGCTGGGGAAGAATGTCTCCACCTCTCGGACTATCAGCACAGGATCTCCACAGGGCTGTGTCCTCTCTCCCCTGCTCTTCTCCCTGTACACCAACTGCTGCACCTCCAGCCATGACTCTGTCAAACTGATCAAGTTTGCGGACGACACCACTCTAATCGGGCTCATCTCTGATGGTGATGAGTCGGCCTACAGGATGGAGGTAGACCGGCTGGTGTCCTGGTGCAGGAACAACAACCTGGAGCTCAACGCTCAGAAGACAGTGGAGATGATCGTGGACTTTAGGAAAGCTATAGCACCCATTACCCCCCTTGCACTGACAGACTCCCCCATCACCACTGTAGACTCTTTCCGCTTCCTCGGCACTACCATCACACAGGACCTAAAGTGGGAGCCGTCCATCAGCTCCCTGATCAAAAAGGCCCAGCAGAGGATGTACTTTCTGCGGCAGTTGAAGAAAGCCAAGCTGCCCGCCCAGATGTTGGTGCAGTTTTACACAGCCATCATCGAGTCCATCCTCACCTCCTCCATCACCGTGTGGTACACTGGAGCCACAGCCAGGGACAAACACAGACTGCAGCGCATTGTGCGCTTTGCAGAGAAGGTGATCGGCTGTAGCCTTCCATCTCTCGAAGACCTGTACGTCTCCAGGACTCGGGGCGTGCAGGTCGGATAGCAGCTGACTCTTCCCATCCTGGACATGGACTTTTTGAGCGTCTCCCCTCGGGCAGGAGGCTCCGGTCTATTCGGACCAGAACGTCCCGCCACAAAAACAGCTTCTTCCCTTCTGCCGTTAGTCTAATTAATACTTTATAACCTGATCCCCACATCTCTTAGTCACCTCCCTCTTGTCACTTTACTATCTTTATTATTTTTTATTATTTTCTATGACATTGCACTACTTTTCTGTTTCTTTCTGAGCACTCTTTGTTTTGTTAAAATTATTTTTATTTATTTTATTTTTATTATTTTTATTTTTATCTTATATTATTGCACACCTGTATCAAAGCAAGTTCCTAGTCTCTGATATTCTTCATTGACATGGCAATAAAAGCATTCTGAATCTGAATCTGTCGAGTGTGAAGATTACATGCATTTTAATAATGTTTTACACCGTTTTATTTTATTTTATTACTTCCTGTGCAAACCGGAACGAGGGTGCAAGGTAGGTACGCCCCACCAGGAAAACCTATTAGTGTGTATGTGGCTTCAGGTTTTTATGAAAAAAATGTGACGTCAGCTCTAAATTTTTTCCCATTCATGTGTATTGCAAACCATAACCACGCCCGCGGGGCGCAGATATTTTCCGCCCATCGGGTGTGTGATAGGTTATCCTCTCTGTCAGTCTGTTACATGAACCAATCAATTAGCTATAAGCTGACCTATAAATCCCACCCACGCCACGCCCTTTCTTTTCACTGCGGAATTCTGGGAGTCTTCATGATGGCGTTGGAAGCTAGTTCAGATGCTAACAATGCTAGCGGCTCTTTTAAAGAGAATTCAGTGTCGTCCCTTCTACAGAATCCATTTTCTAAGCGTTCTGAAGAAGAAAAAAGAAGAGTGAAGGAGCTTGGACTGGACACCCCAGATTTGACTGTGTAACAAAACAGTGGAGATCGCGGCCGCTTTTATGTGAGAGGATAATGAAGGTCTATGAAAAATGGCGGTGATTAACTGGATGAGAAACACTTTTTTTTGTTTCCCCTGCTTATTGTTTAGTTCAGCAGCAACTGAAAATGTGTGGATATCAACAGGGGTGAGTGACTTGAAGCATTTGTCTGAAAAGTGCAAACGTCATGAAACTTGCCGCACCCATTATGATAGTAGCTATAAGCTAGGTGTTTTTGGCAGTAGTAACATCCTGGCACAATTAAATGTAGGCTACCAAACTGGCATAAGGAAACATAATGAAGAAGTCACCAAAAACAGACACATATTGTCACGAATAATTTTATATTTATTATATATATATATATATATATATATATATACGTATATATATATATACTTTTATATAATATATCTAACACAAAATTTTTGTGTGTGTTTGAAAAATGTGCGCCCCCCCCAGTTTTTTTTACCACCAGCCGCCACTGGTTAAGACTTGTTAACAATGGTAGGGGTGGTCTTAGGGTATGTAAAATCGGGAAACATTGAACTGGTTTGTCAGTTTTGGTTTAGGAAAATAGAAGACATTTATAAAAATATTAATATAAATTAAATAACTGGTTCTATATAAATAAATAATTATCATATAAAATGTATTCTTTTTATTACATGTTATTGATATATTTATCTAGAACCAGTTCTCAGGTCCCTTGTATCAGATTAAAAATATTTTCTGGATGGAAGTCAAAACGTCTCAATCATCAAACCCTTTGTTCAGAAAACAACTTTCCTTTTTTACGATGGATCACTCCTGGACGAACGAGGGATTACACAGACCTAACAATCTAAAGAAAAAAGCCAGTCTAACAAGTTAAACTAACAACATAATCTATAATCTAAACTAACAAAGTTAATAAGCTAAATAATTAAACTAAAAAGCCAAGCTAACAAGTTAAACTAATCTTTGCTAAGAAGTTAGGACTTTACCAGTCACCATGCAAAATACAAAGCTCCCATTTCGTCCACAATGATGCTAACATACAAGGCTATATTTCCCAGAATGCTTTTTGGCAAAACAACTCACCGATATAATTCTTGGACACAGAAACTTCCCGGATGTAAATATGAACGGATCCTTTCGGGATGTGGATTACCTCCATGTAACCTAGGGAAACAGAGAGTCTGAGTGACCCAAGAAACAAAATAATGCAAAGGCCATGTAAACAATTGAAACATTATGTCTGCAAATCAATGGCATGAATGAATGCGAGTAAACTAATGGGGTACAGAAATGAGTAAAAGCCGATGCGTGAAAATCAATGATATAACTCATTGAATGTAAACAAACAAAAGTCTTTTTAAAAAAAAAGCAAACAAACAGAACCCTCCAAAATGAACGTCATGATGTCTTCAAAGACTCTCATAGTCGCTAAAAATACATTAATAATCAGTCTTTAGACCCTCAAAAGAATCCAAAAGTCACCTGGTATGCTATTTATCCTTCCAAATACAGTAAAAAAAAAATCACTTGATCTTAGAACCCCCTCAAAACCTTTTAAAAACCCTAACGCCCTCCAAAGAGATGCCAAGTCACTTAAATTTATCCCCAAACCCTTAAATTGCATTAAGAATTGCTTTAGAAACTCTAAGAGTCAAGAAGTCACTTAAAACATATGTGAGGAGCCCCGAAATCACTCCAAAAATGACCTAAAAACACTTTTAACACCCTGAAATTGTTCCTAAAGTTTCCTAAGATACTCCCAAAACCCCACGAAACATACCAAGTCACTTAAAACACTCCAAAACCTTTAAAAAAATCTCCAAAATACACACCAAAGTCACTTGAAAGCTTCTCAAAGCCCCCCAGAATACATTAGGAATTACTTCAGAAACTCTTGAGCCTTCCAAAAGAGTCCAAAAGTCCCTTAATGGGTGATGAACCCCCCAAACTAATGCAAATGCTTGAACGTCTCTTGTGGCTCCCAAAAATACCTCAAAAGTCTCCTACAACGATCTAAGAACCCTTACAGTACTCTAAAATTAACCACTGGTAAAAATGAATAGGTTTAAGTCGGTGTCATCAATAGTTGGAGTAAATGTTACCTCCACGGGGTAACGAGGTGTTAAACAACCCCTCGGTCACCTCACAGGAACTCCCATCACCTCCGCAAACTCGACATCGATCTTCTCTGGCCGCAGAGGCCAGAATGTTGTCGCATCCGACGTGCTGAAAGTATGAAAATCAACTAAATTATTGATCATCTCAAAGTAAACCAACGCTCGATAGAACCGCGTTGGCCCTTTTTGAACGGCTGTAATAACATGGCTGCTTCGCTCTTTATCTCTCCTGCTTCTTTTCAGAGTTTTTCTTCACCAAGAAGGAGGCAGGAATGTCCTGAGTTTATTTAGTTAGCTCAACAATGAGCTATTGTTTATCTCAATAATGTATTTTTTCTTCTTCTTTCTTGTTTACCATAAATAAGAAAGAAGAATTACGTCAGCGTGAAAACAATCCCATCGCTCAGCTGCGTCTGCCTGATAAAGAATCAAACCAGCAACTCAAAAGACACCATTGTTCTTCTACTTTGTTTCCTGTAACAAAGAAACAAAGTCTCTGGTTCCTTGTTTCTATGCAGAGGGTTTCACAGTGTCAGCAGGAAGGAATGGATAAAAGACGCTAACATCCTCTTCAGATACGACCGTCTCTCCATCAGATCACAAAAGTAAAGAGACATCACCTGGGTGTTCCCCTGACGGGACGGATAGTTTATTACATTGTAATTACATAAAGTGAAACCTTTATAAACGTGTTATAATCTCAACTATTATCACGCTTTTAAAGAATACAAATACTGTTGTTACAACAAACGTATCACGTTTTCACAAGAAATAAATAAATGATTGTGTGGTGTTTAAATCTCATTTTAACATTAATTCTTATTTTTAAAATCTGTAATGTACCGATTCTTCTTGGACGGACGCCTACCTTACACTCTCCATTGATGCAGATATCCAATGAGTCACCGTGGCAACGCGTGCCATCCACAACAGCGGGCGATCGTTCTGTGTAGAAGTTGTAGCCTTCCGCTAAACAGTTTAGCGCACATGGTTTCACCCCACCTAAACAAACACACACGTTAAACACACACACACACACACACACACACACACACATTACGGAATCCATACTCACCACCTGTGTACGGTTTCCAGTTGTAATATTTTCCTCGAAATGGAAGATTGTCAAAATCTCCGCACTGTTTTTCACGGAAATCCGTGGAACCTGCTGCGCACGCCTGAAAGCGCAAAATGATTTATTCCATTAACAACCTCAAAACACACGTAGTCACGTCAAAGAATCTAAAAGCCCCAAAACCCCTACATTAAGAATCACTTTAGACACCAAAAAGAATCCAAATGTCCCTTTAAAACACCTAAACTCCCAAATTAATGCCAAAAGCTCCTGGAAGACTACGACAACCCCATGAAATACATCAAAAGTCTCACTTTTAAGAACCACCCCCAAAAACAACTTTAAGAATG
The DNA here is from genome assembly GCA_902685375.1 of Neostethus bicornis. NCBI lineage: Eukaryota > Metazoa > Chordata > Actinopteri > Atheriniformes > Phallostethidae > Neostethus > Neostethus bicornis. Next base: position 1,067,707 of record CACRXE010000035.1, read on the forward strand.
ACTTTAAACACTTTTGCCCTCCCAAAATACTCTAAAAGTCACTTAAAAACCTACTTGGCCCATCAAAAAAAAGTTCAAAAGTCACCTGAATCATTTTTAGAGCCCTCCAAACCCTTTTGAAAAAAATCTCCAAAAATAAACCAAAAGACACTTCAAAGAGTCTCAGAGCCCCCAAAATACATAAAAAAATTCCTTTAAACACACCCAGAAAGAGTTCCTTAAAACACATAAAGCTCCCTGTAAAACACACATTCTCAGAGCACCCAAGAGTCACTCAAAACACTCCTAAGCAAAAGGTCACTATTTAGACCCCCAAATCACTTAGAGACCCCAAACCCAAAACACTCAGAAAAACCATGACGAAAAAGCTGGGAGGACCTACATCGATGTTGCAGGATCGGTATCGCTTCCGTTCGCCCAGACAGTAGCGCCCCCCCACCCGAAGGCCCTGAAAAAGATAAACAATAATCTGAATCATTTCTTTGGAGAGCGTTTTTGTATTTTTTACAGCGTTGGAATGTTTTTTGCAATTTATGTCAAGCATTTAATTTGAGACACTCATTATTTTTTTGTGATTTCTTCAAAGAGCATTTCAAGTGGTCTTTAAAAAAAATGCACATTTTTTTGCAATTTGTTTAAAGAGCATTTCAACAATATCTGAAAAAAAAAAACGGCAAAAATAATTCTGATATTTTAAAAATACTCTAAATGGCAAAAAAAGGGCCAACTTTTAAATAAATAAAATGTACACCTGCTTAAATAAAAATTAATTACAAACTTTCTACACGCTCTCTAAATTAATCACATCAACTTAAAAATTGTAGCATTTTTAGCAATTTTATTTAGAGAGTTTTAACGGTCGTCGTAATGTATTTAAAGAGTTAGAAATATTCAGCAACTTTCACAACTGGTTATTTAAAAGCTCGGAATTTTTGTGAGGATTTTCTTGAATGTATTATTTTTTGCGATTCATTTAGAATGAGTTTGAAAAAGTCTGAATTTCTTTGCCATTTGTTTAGACAACCTGTAATTTGGTATTTTTTGTGATTTGGATTTTCTGTTAGAGAGTCATCTAAAAAGTCACATTTTTCTAGTGATTAACTCAGTCGTTACATTTTTGCAGTTTATTTAGAGAATAAAATGTCAGAAATTTTCCAACAATTTATTTAGATGGTGTTTTAGTTAAAATGTAGGAAACGTACTGTAAATAAATGGCTAAAAAAATGACTTTAAACTGACAGCATTGGTAATATTGACATAATTTGAGACATTCTAAAAGTTAATAAACGAGTTACAGAGAATCATTCAAAAAGATCAGCAAATAATGACGGGCTTCAAAGCAACCAGAATGTTTTGGAATAGATTTAGAGAGCCATCAAAAAGTCGGACTTGCAAGAGTCGGTATTTTTTTTGCGATTTAGTTTAAGGAAGTCTGTATTTTTACAAGTTATTTAGACAGGATTTAATTAAGTCATCACAAAGTTGCAAATTTTTTGCAATTTACTTAGATTGTTTAAGTGAAGTATTTAAAAAAAATGTTTTTAGTAACTTATGAAAAGTGTTGAAGTGATTTGGTATCTTTTTTTTGCAATTTAAATTGATTTAACCCTATAACGCCAAACGTATCATATTTGATACGCAATTTTTTATTATTATTAATTAATTATAATTAATTAATAATTGATTATTTTTATTATTATTATTAATTATTTTTCCAAAAAAATAGAATTTTCTGATATTTATTTCTTTGGGTGGGCTTTATAGGGTTAAATTGAGGGAATTTAAATTAATTTAAATGTGGGGGAAGGATGGTTCACTGAGTAGAGCGACCGTCCAGTAACTGGAAGGTTGCCAAATCGATCCCCCGCCCGTAGTTTATGCCGAGGTGTCCTTGAGCAAGACACCGAACCCCAAATTGCTTCTGATGACAGCGGTATGCGCCTCTCATGGCAGCTCTCATCATCAGGAATGAATGTTTATACTTAGAATGAAGTGAATGAATGATGCGTCTTTAAAAGTACGTGCATTATTATTTAAAGAGTGTAAGTCATTCCAAAGTCCATTTTTCTTTTGTAATTTTGTGACTCATTTAAAAATTTGATATGGTTTTTAGCCTAAATTTAAGTCATTTAAAGAGTCATTTGTTTGATTTGTTACAATATTTTCTTGAACGTGTGTGTTGATCTTGCTGTGGCTTACTTTGCCTACTTACGCTGGGCTGTCACAGCGTCTCCTAGAGGAAGATACGCCCCCCCCACAGGTCCTGCTGCACTCCCCCCACATGGACCACGGACCCCAGCCTCCGTCTTCACTCTGAGGTCGGTTACCGAACACCACACACTCCCCCTGGTAACACCACTGTGCCAAAACAACACGTTATGACCAAATTAGCTCAAATTCTCAGCCTTTTCTCTTTTACACACCGAGTGAAAAATGCCTGACATATACTGTATGTTCCTTTGAAGCTAACCAAACAGAGCTACTCCCCCAAACAACCCCTTTTTGTGTTATTGTGGCCCCTATCCTCAAAAGCTCCACTCAGCTACCAGTAACGATGTGTGACAGCTATTCTTCTCTTTTAAAGCGTCGTAATCCCTTTCAAAACCACATGGGAAACTAGGTCGAGATGACTGTGTCGACTGTCGAAGGTTTATGACATATTGTAAGATACGAGTAAGTCATTGCTGTGGCGTCAAACAACATGCCTTCACCCGCTCTATAAGTTTGTAACATTGACCTTTGTGACCTTAATGTCACATAACTCTGAAAACTTAATCAGTACATTAAGGTCAATACTGAGTAATTGTTGACAGTTATTAGAAAAAACACCAATAAAAACAATAAAAAATGCTTAAAAAAAAACCTAAGTTGTTGTTGAAATGGCTAAACATACTAAAAACAGCTAAACGCTAGTAAGTAAAAGGCTAAGATATGCTGAAAGTAACCCAAACGCTAAAATTATGGTTCAACGTGCTAAAAAAAACAAGTGGAACACTTTGCTCAAAGACGGCCACAGCGCAGTGAATATGGTTCAACTGAAGAAAAAAGAAGACAGCAAAAACTGAAAGGCACACTATTAAAATGGATCAGTGTGCTAGAAGACAAAGAAAACATGCTTATTTAAAAGCAAAAACATAGTAAGACAGCGAAAACCGTAATAAAATGGCTGAAAGACATTAAAAAACAGCAACAAACAAATGACTAAAATAAATAAATAAAAGAAAAACATTCCAAAGACAGCTAAATGCTAAAAAAAATGCTAAAACATGCTAAAAAAAACAAAACAACATGACCAGATTCATTGTGACTTACCCCTTTCTCAATGCTGCTGGTTTGGCAAAGCGTTCCCTCAGCAGCTGGGATGCTGTTAGTTACACATCGGTTGCTTTTGCTAAGACACCAGAGCTCTCTACACACTTCCTAGGAAAGAAGGCAAAAAAAAGCAAGTTGGTGAGAAGAAATCAAACTAACAATCTTTTGTGTTGTTGCTTTTGACGTCACACTAAAAACTAACAAATTGAACCAAATTCACAATGAATTCAAATAGCATGGAGCGTACAATCGTGTGTCTTTCTTTGGCATGTAAGCATTTTAGCATATGCTTTTCATCAGCGAACACACACTAGAGGTCGTTCGGTCATCTAACAGCATGACAAATACTGAGCAAGATGTAAGTTCAAAGAATTACATTTTAGTCTAAAGATGGAGGACAGTGAGGTTTTAAAAAAACTGTCAACTCTTACTAGACAACTAATAAGAGTTGTCAATCTTGGGCAGCAGCCCAAGATTTTACGACTGCCAAAGATTCTGCAACTGTTCTCTTCCAGACTGATGATGCCTCAGCTTGATGTATCCGCACTGCCCTCGGCTGATTCCTGGTTTTTCTAGCTTGTACATCGGCATACAGAGGAAGCCTCTGTGATTTGATGTATCTACATCACCCTTGGCTGATTCATGGGTTTCCTGTCCTGTGGTCCTCATCTCGGATTTTTTTCATTGAAAAGTGAGTCCGAGGGCCAGAATGTTCTGAGTGTATTCAGTTACAGTAGCTCAAGAATTAGGTTTTGTTGCATGATAACATACGTTAAAAGGACAGCACATTTAAGAAAAACAGATGGCCGTTGCCTAAGTCAACTTTCAGATTTCAGATTTAGATTTATTCATTTGGTCATACAAATTTAACACAATCGTAATAATAATACAGATTGCAACAAAGAAACAAATAGACCAAAGAGGAGGAATAGGCTGAAGCATGGCTTATAGTATGTGCCTATCCTTATACATCTGTATACATTTAACTGAACAGCATTTTTACAATCAAACAAAAATAAATTTACAAAGTACACATCTCAAATCAAACAGAAAACCACAATAAAAGTTACATTATCCTCTTTTCTCTCTTATTTTTAACTTACTTATAATCACTAATACTTTTATATTTAAGATGTTGTTTAAATTTTAAGAAAGAAGAACAAATTTTAAATTCATTCCATAATTTTATTCCAACAACAGAAACACATCTTGATTTTACCAAGGTTCTTTTTTTTTTTTTTTTTAAAGACTGGGTCCCGTCGTATTACTCAGGCTGCACTACAGTGTCTATTCACAGGCGCGAACCCACTACTGAGCGGCACGGGGGCTTTGACCTGCTCCGTTTCCGACCTGGGCCAGTACACCCCTCCTTAGACGACCTGGTGGTCCCGAGCTCCTACACGAGCACCATATCGGTACCGAACTTAGTGCGGACACCCGATCGGCATAGTCCACTGCAGCTCAGAACTCCTGAGCTCAAACGATCCGCCAGCCTCAGCCTCCCAGTAGTTTGGATTACAGGCGCCACCGCACCCGGCTTACCAAAGTTCTTACTTTAACACGTTCAAAAATATAACATCCTCGTAAATTATAATGACCAACTCTAAATTTAAAAAAACTTTGCATACTTTTTGGAGCTAAAATATTTTTACCTTTGTACATAATCTGTAATATTCTAATATTTACCATATCTTGTAGTTTTAAACAGTTATTCTGAATAAACAGTTGATTTGTGTGTTCATAAAATCAAACTCTGTTTACTATTCTTATTGCTTTTTTTTTGTAATTAACCAGTGAATCAATCTGAGTTTTTTCCGCATTCCCCCAAATCTCAGCACAATATCAAAAATAAGTCATAACCAAGGAACTGTAAATCAGATACAACCGTTTTGTATTTAAAGCGTCTCTTGTTTTATTTAATACACCAATTGATTTTGAGATTTTTTGTTTAATATGATAAATGTATGATTTCCAGGACAATTTTTTTCACTATAATAACCCCCAAAAATTTAACTTCATAAACCCGTTCAATAATAGTTCCACTCAAACATAAAGTAGCTTTATCAACAAATCTATTTCCTGAAAATATCATAAATTTAGTTTTATCTTCGAGGGAGACTGGGCGGAGCCTTGACCAAGATGGCAGCTTGAGCTGGGAGCTCCTCACAACTCCATTAAAACTATATTAAATCCCATACTTTACTCACGTTACTACGACCAGAAAAGATGGCTAAACAAACAACAATTGCAGATGTGACGCATAAGAACCGCAAATCTAAAAATCCTCCGGTATTAACCAAGCAGACTGCTGATGGCGTGATTGATGCTAACGGTGAGCTAGCCGTGTTGCTAAGGGAGCGTCAGTCTTTGCGGGCTAATGTTTCCTCCATCGACACAAAGCTGAGTGCCATAGACTGTGTTGCTGCGAAACTGGACAAACTTGAGCAACACATGACTGACATAAATACCTCCATTGCTACGATCCAAGGAAGTCTGGGTTTCCTCAGACAGGACATCGCTGCTAATGATGCACGACTCGGAGAAGCTGAGGGCCGCATCGGATCCACGGAGGAGAGTTTGGAAGATGTTAGCTCTCAGCTAACCGCTGCAAACAAGAGAATCGCCTACCTTGAATCAAAGACGGAGGATTTGGAAAATTGTGGTAGAAGGAAAGACCTCCGGTTGGTGGGACTGGCTGAAGGCGCTGAAGGTACACAGCCTATTTTTGAATTTATTGAACGTATGCTGCCCGTTTGGCTGGGATCTGATGCTAACAAGAAGTCATTCTTGCTGGAGCGCGTTCATCACACGTTAGCAAGACCAAAACCGGGCCAAAACAGAGCAGTTCTCATTTGTTTCCTTCGCTTTCAAGACCGGGAGGTTGTGTTTCATGCAGCCAAATGCCGAGCATTACTCATGAGGGTCAAAAGCTTTTCTTTGCACAAGATCTGTCTGCTGAAACTCTGAAGACAAGGAGCCAATTCAACAATGTGAAGAAGAAGTTTGTTGTTTCTGGAACTTTCCAGGGTTTCACACTGCAGCCGTGTAAGATGAGAGATCTGTACAAAGGCAAAATTCACCTCTTTTCCACACCTGAAGAGGTTGAGAAGTTTCAGCTAAGTTAGCTTTTTAAAGTCACAGAGAACACGGAGGTAAACCTGATGGAGCTAACCTAAGATATTAAACCCAAGGTAAACTTTATATGAATATCATATCATTATTAATCATGATGCAACGTGTTTGGTTATTAATATCGTTTTTGTATTTTAATTGTAACTACCATTTATAGTGGACACTTTGAGTTCAGTTTTTGAGTAAAGGAGAATCAGTATATTTTGTTTAATTGTTTTTTATAATGGGACATTAGAATTGGTAATGTGAATGTGGGGTTGTGGGGGTAACCAGATAAGATGTCTGAGAAATGGACCTGCACAGCTTAGCCACTCTTCATTTTTGTGGAATGGCATTTTTTTAGTGGCTGCGGCAGATTTAGTCCAAATATTGGCTAAAAAAGTGAAAGGCCGGAAGAGAGGAAAGCGTGCTGGAGTCCTCGTTCGTCTCCGCAGACGTGGCTCGCGTACGCCTTTGCCGAGCCTTTTTCTCTCCAATGTCCGCTCACTTACCAACAAGATGGACGAGCTAGCGCTGCTAATGCGACGAAACAGGGACTTCTCTTCCTCCTGTGTTCTATGCTTCACAGAGACATGGCTCAACGAGCAGATCCCGGACTGCGCGCATCAGCTGGAGGGATTTCAGCTCTTCCGCGCTGACAGACAGAGGGATTTCTCCGGTGGAAAAACAAAAGGTGGAGGGCTCTGTTTCTACATTAACCACTCCTGGTGTTCGGATGTGTCTGTGATCTCCCAGCTTTGCTCTCCGGTTCTGGAATACTTCTTTTTAAACTGTAGACCATTTTATTCTCCACGGGAGTTTGCTTCATTCATTCTGGCTACTGTTTACATTCCGCCATGCGCAAACGTGCACGAGGCCCAACACGCGCTCGCGGACCAAATTCTGTGTGTGGAGCAAAACTTCCCGGACTCTCTAGTTATTATCCTTGGGGATTTTAACAAGGGAAATCTGAGCCAGGAACTCCCAAAGTACAGACAGTTTGTAAACTGCCCAACCAGGGAAAAGAACACATTGGATCACTGCTACACTACAGCCAGTAAAGCCTACAAGGCTGTTTCTCGAGCTGCTCTGGGCTTCTCTGATCACGACATGGTTCACCTCATCCCGGCATACAGACAGAAGTTGAAGCTTTCTAAACCTGCAGTGAGGACTTCCAAGAAGTGGACCAGCGAAGCTGTGGACGAGCTTCGTATGTGTCTGGACACAACAGACTGGGGTGTGTTTAGAGCTGCCACAGATAGTCTGGATGACTACACAGACACAGTGACGTCATACATACGTTTCTGTGAGGACAGCATCATTCCATCAAAAACCAGGGTAAGATTTAACAACGACAAACCCTGGTTCACACCCAGACTAAGACAGATCAGGAGGGAAAAGGAAGCAGCTCACAGAGCCAATGACAGAGAGAGCTACAAAGGCGCTAAGTACCGGTTCTCGAGAGAGGTACAGCAGGCGAGATCTAGGTACGTACAATAAACGCCTGAAGGACCAATTCTCTGTCAATGACACCGCCTCTGTCTGGAGATCACTTCGGCAAATTACAAACTATAAGCCGAAAGCCCCACATGCTGCTGATGACTTACAACTGGCAGAGAAACTCAACACCTTCTATGCCAGGTTTGATGTCTCACTCTCCTCCCCCCTCACTGATCAACAACCTTCAAACACTTTGAAGCCACTCCCATCCCCCATCCAATTAACAGAGGTCACTCCAACTGACCAGCCCTCCCCCTCCACCGCTTTCTTGGTGACAAAACAGGATGTGCTCAAGGTCTTCCGCAAGCAAAACCCTCGGAAAGCTTCGGGCCCAGATGGTGTCTCCCCGGCCACCCTGAAACACTGTGCTGAGGAACTGTCTCCAGTTTTCACAGACATTTTCAACACCTCGCTGAAGACATGCCACGTTCCAGCCTGCTTCAAGCTGTCGACCATCGTTCCTGTCCCCAAGAAGCCCCGTATCACTGGACTTAATGACTACAGGCCTGTGGCGCTTACGTCTGTAGTCATGAAGTCATTCGAACGCCTGGTCCTCCCTCATCTCAAGCACTTCACCTCTCCCTCTCTGGACCCTCTGCAGTTTGCCTACAGAGCCAACAGGTCTGTAGACGACGCTATCAACCTGGCCCTCCACTTCACCCTGCAGCACCTGGACTCCCCGGGAACCTATGCTAGGATCCTGTTTGTGGACTTCAGCTCTGCATTCAACACCATCCTCCCTACCCTGCTTCAGGACAAGCTCTCTCAGCTCAACGTGCCTGACTCCACTTGCAGGTGGATTACTGACTTCCTAACAGACCGGAGGCAGTGCGTGCGGCTGGGGAAGAATGTCTCCACCTCTCGGACTATCAGCACAGGGTCTCCACAGGGCTGTGTCCTCTCTCCCCTGCTCTTCTCCCTGTACACCAACTGCTGCACCTCCAGCCATGACTCTGTCAAACTGATCAAGTTTGCAGATGACACCACTCTCATCGGGCTCATCTCTGATGGTGATGAGTCGGCCTACAGGATGGAGGTAGACCGGCTGGTGTCCTGGTGCAGCAACAACAACCTGGAGCTCAACGCTCAGAAGACAGTGGAGATGATCGTGGACTTTAGGAAAGTCACAGCTCCCATTACCCCCCTTGCACTGACAGACTCCCCCATCACCACTGTAGACTCTTTCCGCTTCCTCGGCACTACCATCACACAGGACCTAAAGTGGGAGCCGTCCATCAGCTCCCTGATCAAAAAGGCCCAGCAGAGGATGTACTTTCTGCGGCAGTTGAAGAAAGCCAAGCTGCCCGCCCAGATGTTGGTGCAGTTTTACACAGCCATCATCAAGTCCATCCTCACCTCCTCCATCACCGTGTGGTACACTGGAGCCACAGCCAGGGACAAACACAGACTGCAGCGCATTGTGCGCTCTGCAGAGAAGGTGATCGGCTGCAGCCTTCCATCTCTCGAAGACCTGTACGTCTCCAGGACTCGGGGCGTGCAGGTCGGATAGCAGCTGACCCTTCCCACCCTGGACATGGACTTTTTGAGCGACTCCCCTCGGGCAGGAGGCTCCGGTCCATTCGGACCAGAACGTCCCGCCACAAAAACAGCTTCTTCCCTTCTGCCGTTAGTCTAATGAATACTTTATAACCTGAACCCCACATCTCTTAGTCACCTCCCTCTTGTCACTTTACTATCTTTATTGTTTTTTATTATTTTCTATGACATGGCACTACTTTTCTTTTTCTTTCTGAGCACTCTGTTTTGTTAAAATTATTTTTATTTATTTTATTTTTTATTATTTTCATCTTATCATATTGCACAGCTGTATCAAAGCAAGTTCCTAGTCTCTGATATTCTCATTGACATGGCAATAAAAGCATTCTGATTCTGATTCTGATTTGCCCCTACCCAGTTTAGTTTCAGTAAGGGTTGGGTTTGGGGGGATATGGGATGTTTTTTTTTATTTTAGTTTTTTTCTTGTTTTGGTTTATTTATTTCTCACACTCAAAATAAAAACATTTTTGATTCAACACAATGGCAGACCCAAAACTGTCTAACTTAGGACTGACAAGCTGGAATGTCAGGGGACTTAATAAGTTAAAAAAGATCAAACAAGTTATGAACAGACTTAAATCACTACATTCTAAAGTAATATTTCTACAGGAAACCCATGTAACAATTTCTGAAGTTGATTGTGTGCGGCGCAGATGGCCGGGACAAATTTTATATGCAAATTACAATAACTGTGCTCGAGGAGTTTTGATCCTTATCCATAAAACAATTCCATTTACACTTACTAAAACCATTGAGGATCCTCAGGGAAGATTTGTTGTTGCTCACGGAACTATGCTGTCTCTCACATTGAATCAAGTTAGTTTCTATGGTCCTAATGATGACAATCCTAAATTCTTTGAGAATCTCCTTTTGACTCTTTCCTTATTACCTAATGGTCTCATTATTATAGGTGGCGATTTTAACTGTACTTTAAACCCTTTACTTGATCGTTCCACTAAGATATCATTTAAAAACAAATGTAGAGAAACAATAATGCAATCCATGGCAGATTTAAATTTAATAGAAATTTGGAGATAGCTCAACCCAAATGAAATATTGTTCTCCTGTTACTCAGGTACTGTATACACAAGTCCAGATCTCGCATTGATTATTTTTTGGTGTCACAGGAACTTGTGTCAAAGATATCAAACTGTTGGTATGATAGTATAGTAATAAGTGACCACGCACCCATTTCCATGTCTATACATGTGGACAAACTTACTGTTTCCCCTCCTACATGGCGACTACAAACACACTGGCTTCAGAATCCAGAGATTGTTACGTATATAGAGAAAAAGATAAAAGACTATTTTGAAATTAATACCGATCAGACCAATGCGTGTACAAGATGGGAGGCATTTAAAGCATACATCAGAGGGGAAATAATAGGTTTTACAAGTTCTAAAAACAAAAAACAAAGGGGAAAATTAGTTGAACTGGAGAAACAAATAAATTTGTTAGAAAAAGAAATAAACAGGAATGATGACCTTGAGAAACAAAAGCTATTAATTACTTTAAGAGCAGAATATAATAAATTATCAGCAGAAAAAGCAGCAAGCAGCTTACTGGGGCTTAAGCAGAACTTTTACGATCAGGGTGAAAAAGCCGGTAAACTGCTAGCATTGAGAATCAAAAAAGCTAAATCTGAAAGAGCTATCAATACCATAACCCCACCATCAGGTCAAACTACAGATGATCCAGTCAATATAAATAATGTTTTTAAAGAATTCTACGAAGCACTGTATAAATCTGAATGTCTCCCATCATCCACTGAAAGACACAACTTTCTTAAATTTCTCCCATTTCAAACCATCACAGAGAAAACCAGGGATGACTTGGAAAGCGATATCACTGTCCAAGAACTGCAAGACGCCATTAAAACTATTAATTCAGGTAAAACACCTGGTCCCGATGGCTTGACTAGAGAATTTTATAAAACTTTTCAGAAACTTTTGATTGCCCCGCTTATGAACATGTTTAAAGAATCCCTGAATAATAATATTTTACCCCCTACTTTAAGACTAGCTACAATAATATTAATTTTAAAACCCAATAAAAATAAAACGGACTGCTCTTCATACAGACCAATTAGCCTCATGGGGGTAGACACCAAAATTCTTTGTAAAGTTCTCGCCAAAAGATTAGACCCTCATATTCCACACCTAGTCCATAATGATCAAAATGGTTTTGTACAAAATCGCCAGGGATTCCATAAAATTCACAGAGTCCTAAACATAATACATTACAAGAATAATGCCAAGGACACAGCACTGTTATCTCTCGATGCAAGACAAGCATTTGATAGAATCGAGTGGCCTTACTTATTCAATGTACTACCAAGATACAGACTTGGAGAAATTTTTTTAAACTGGATCAAATTATTATACACAAGTCCCACAGCTTGCATAATGACAAATAATAACCTATCGGAAAAAATCACATTGGAAAGATCCACTCGGCAGGGTTGCCCATTATCTCCGCTATTGTTTATTTTGGCTATTGAGCCCCTGGCTATGTCAATTAGAAACCAGACAAATCTTTTTGGAATAACAATTGGACGATATGAACATAGAATATCACTTTATGCAGACGACATCATTCTATTTTTATCAAATCTTTCGGTTAGTATTCCTGCCGTTTTGGAGGTAATTAGAAAGTTCAGTCAATTCTCGGGATATAGTATTAATGACTCAAAATCTGCAATATTATTCTTAAACAAAGAGGAGAGAGCCCGCTCGGTTATACACACACCATTTTCAAACGCTGAAGATGGGTTTCCCTACCTTGGAATTAGGGTTACTCCTCAAATGGGTGCAATTGCTACAGCTAATTATGACCCGCTGATGAGTGAGGTACAGGATTCACTTGAAAGGTGGACCAAACTCCCACAATCTTTGATTGGTCGAATTAATGTAATTAAAATGGCTATTCTGCCAAAATTACTGTATATTTTTCAGTCCCTTCCGCTGTCGCTACCAGAATCCTTCTTCAGAGAACTCAACAGCCTGTTTTGCAGATTTCTCTGGAACAACAGAAAACCTCGGCTCAGACTAAAATTACTGTACTTGCCGTATGACCGAGGGGGTTTGCAACTCCCTAATTTTAAGTGGTACTATTGGTCTGCTCAGCTACGTCGTGCTATGTTTTACTTTTCTACACTATCCGTACCGGCATGGGTCTCTATTGAACAGTCATCCTCTGTACTTCCACTTAATCTTTATCTTTACTCTGCAGATATTAAGGGCCTACTGAAAACGACAACTAATCCTTTTCTTAAAAACACAATTGACATCTGGTACAAAGCCCATAAACATACTGGCAACACGTCCTCTATTTCTCACTTCCCTCCCATCTGGGGTAATGCTCAGTTTACACCGGGCACAGCAGACAGAGGTTTTAAGAAATGGGCGGACCAGGGATTGCAAAAACTTGGAGATTTATATGTGGAGGGTAAACTATTGTCATTTGATGAACTCTGTTCAAAATATTCTGTACACAGAAAACAATTTTTCCAAATATTTATAGCTAAAACATTTCATTTGATCAAAGCACCCCGCGACAGACTGGCGACCTGTTCGGGGTGTACCCTGCCCTTCGCCTTAAATTAGTCGGGATGGGCTCCGGCATCCCCCGCAACCCCAAAAGGGATAGATGGATAAGAAGATGAATGAATGAATGATCAAAGCACTGTGACACTCAAGCACTGCAGCTGTCATGTTTGGAGGTTGTGGTTATAAAACATATGTACAGTAGACGGCAATTATCTGTACTTCATGCCATGCTTGTTTCTACAGACAAGGAATCTAGTTTTGATAAAATGACAGCATGGAGTTCAGATATTAAAGAAAATATTGGTGAAGCTGAGTGGGAAAAGGAGTGCTTTAGAGCACAAACACACACAATAAACACTAGATTAAAACTTTTGCAGCATAAATGGTTAATGAGGGCATACATAACCCCTGAGAAACTGAACAAATGGTCCCCTGGCATTCCAGATACTTGTGTAAAATGTCTGACTGAAAAAGGAACCCTGATCCATTGTGTATGGGAATGCCCTAAAATACAAGATTTTTGGAAAAGCATAATCTACAAATTATGTGAAATAACTGGCGTTCCACTACCTTATACAGCTAAGGTGTGTGTTTTGGGAATTTACCCCGACAACTTCAGGGTTTCATCTGGTGTGAAAACTCTCATCACCTTTGGACTACTGCAGGCCAGGAGGATGGTCGCCTTATCCTGGAGAGAGACTGAAGTTTCCACGGTACAATCTTGGCTGAGAGAAATGTCTTTAAGCGTTACGTTGGCAAAGATAACTTATATTTTGAGGGGTAAAGCTCAATATTTCAAAGAAGTCTGGGCACCCTTATTGAGATTCCTCAGACGAATATGACTTTTATTAGAGTGTGAGATGTTGAAATTTGTTGCATAACGTTATCTTTTTTGTTTTGTTTTTTGTTTACTTTGTATGTTTTGGTTAAAAAAAAAGAAAACCATGGCTACTGTAAAGTCTTTTTTCTGTTATTGCTGTTGAAAGCTAATAAAAACATTGGTTAAAAAAATTTGTTTTATCTTCATTCAGTGATAATTTATTACAATCAAAATACTTTTTTATCAAAACAAATTCTTTTTCCACAACCTTCAATAAATCATTAATATTTTCACCGCTACAAAAGAAGTTGGTGTCATCAGCAAACATAACAAACTTTAACTCTGTTGAGACTGTAAAAATATCATTTATATACATACTTCAAAGCATTTCTGGGTAAAAAAACAAAAAACAACACATGCACAACAAAAGAGCAAGGAAGTGAAAGATGTTTGGAGAGATGAATTGCTACATTAGCTCGTAGCTTGCTATCTTACCCCGTATTTGCACTGGCGTGAGGAGCTACCATATTGGAAGCGACATTGCTCGTCAGCATCGTACTCCTGCCCCGGCGCCACCGTCGGGTAAAGAAAGTCGCGTTTTAGCGGCTCGTTGTCCAAACACCTTCCCCGACCTGAGCTGTCAGAAACACAACAAAGAACCTTTTTACCAAATGAAGATGCTAAGGAAGCACACTCGTAGGCTTAAGGATTCTAAATTATCGTCCTTTTAGCTGGTAAAGATGGTAACTTAGCATCATATTTGCTCATTTTAGCCTTATTAGCGTATACAAATCAACCTCACGTCATATTTGCATTTTAAGAAGCTAACTTACTACTATAGTAGCCTAAAAATACAGTCTACACTTTAGCATCGTATTACTCCTTCTGACGCAAGGTAAGCATCAAATTAACAGATTTATTTGTTTGTCCTTTTTGTTTTTTTTATCATAGTTTACCTCTCCTAATTTTATTATTTTTATTGCTATGTTTATTATTTGCACATTAGTACCTCAGCCAGTTCCCAGTCTCTGGATCTTGTTTACTGACCATGCTAATCAAAGTCTTTCTGATTCTAAAGATGGTAACTTAACGTGATATTAGCACATAACACACATACACTTACTCCAGAAAACTTGTGATGTAATCTTTGCTACACGCTGACCAGGAAAACGGGTTGGTGTTAGCCGTGATGTGTGCTGCCATTAGCTTAGCTGTTTCATGTCCTTTGGTACCGCATGAGTTTCCGATACCATCGTGGTTCATCCCAAAACTGCAACACAAACACAGAGTTTGTATGAGAGGTGAAAGGTCAGAGCCATTGTTGTTTTTCATAATTCAGGAATATTAAAAAAAAAAAAAACTTCCAGGAGCTAGCCATGCTAACTATTAGCTTCCTTTTAGTAACTATGTTACCGTACAGCTTTAAATTTACTATTTCAAAATACAAATCATTTTATGAAAAAACAAACATCAAACTGACTTGTGTCCAATCTCATGTGCGATGGTGAAAGCCGAGCCGAGACCAATATCTTCGTTGATGCTACAGCTCCGCTCAGGCTCGCACATCCCAGCTACCGAGGCTAAACCTATACATGCATGTATACATGGAAGGGTAAACAAGTGAGATATAGATATTACATACATATCGCTATTTGTGTAAGGGCAGCAATTATTTATCCATTTTCCACAAACTCCAGTCCTGATACGATCTTGTTTTGTATACACATATTAATTTTGCAACTATGTAGTTGTATTAATTGGATAACTGGTAAAAACTAGTGGTAACACATTGTGTGGAATCGAGGAAACAACAATATATATTCAGTTTGCCGGTCAGATTCTCGGCAAAAAAACAAGAACTAACTTGCCCGTCAGGATGGAGAGGAAGAGATTAGTCTAAGAATGTGTGTGTGTTTGTTTGACCCTCAAGGTCAGCCTCCTGACCCCAGGGAAGTGTGGGAGGAAGTGAGGCAGATGCAGAGCAATTGCAGATATTGGGGAATGTGGTGAATGCCCTGAGATTTTCAAACTAAAGTTTGAAAAGATACACACACTCATACTGAAATATATATGTATTTATCTGAAAAACTAAAATTTATAGCCATTGAAACTAATAAAACATGATAAATATTCCATTCCATCGTCTTCTGCTTATCTGGGACAGGGAGCAACAGCCTCAGACGGGAAGCCCAGGCTTCTCTCACCCTGGCGGCTCACCCGGAAGGATCCTGAGGTGTTCCCTGTCCAGCTGTAAGAAATAGTCTCTCCAGCAGATTCAGGGTCTGCCTCTTGGTCTCCTCCCGGCGGGAAGTGCGAGGCGCTCGGGAGGCATCCTGACCAGATGCCCAAACCACCCTATCAGGCTTCTCTAAACCTGTCAAGCCCTAAAGGAGGAGCGGCTCTAAACCTGTCGAGCCGCTCCTCCTTTAGGGCTCGACAGGTTTAGAGCAGTTCTGGAACTTTTCGGGGTTTCACACTGCAGCCGTGTAAGATGAGAGCTCTGTACAAAGGCAAAATTCACCTCTTTTCCACACCTGAAGAGGCTGAGAAGTTTCAGCTAAATTAGCTTTTTAAAGCCACAGAGAACATGGAGGTAAACCTGATTTAGCTAACCTAAATCAGGTTAGCTAAACCTGAATTAGCTAACGATCACTGCGCATCATTAGCAGTGATATTTATAACACCAACAATAAATATAAGGCGAATAACAAATCAGTGTTTTATTTTGATTTAAAAACAAAGTTTCTAAATTAATCATCTTCTCGACAAAGTCAAGAAAGCTGTCATAACTAACATAAGCCAAGCCTACAAGTAGAAAGTAAGCGTGGTTAAATTGTAAATACATACATTTCTCCTTCAATAAATATAGTGTAAATGAAGAATTATGCTCAATACTTTTATTAATTATAAAAATTCTTAATTAGACATGTCTGAATCCATGAATACATTTGTATCATACATGTAGATATTTATATATCTATTTACTATTTACTCATTTTAACCTAATAAAATACATTAAATATAAAGTGAATAATAAAACATTTGATTCCAATGATCTCAGTAAGTCATTCTGCTGACAACACCAAAATAGCCAGGCATATCTTACATTAGCCACGCCTACATTTAGAAAGTAGGCGTCTAAATTAATACATGAATAGACACACAAATACATACAACCACAAAAAAGGGGGAGGCCCTTACCCAGAGTTCCACATGGTTTGTTTTTGTATGTGCAGATGTCGTAACTAACGGGAAAAAAAGGAGACCGTGTTATTTTGGCTGCTTATTTATAGCCTGTGCAGGTTTATAGCCATCTCATCTTAGCATGTTAAGCCCATCTTTCAACATATTTTTATCTATCTTTAGCACGTTTAAACTATCTTACCGAGTGATCAGGACAGCATTGTCATGGTGAGCAATACCATTTTCCACAATGCTGTTCCCATCGCCATGGTGAGACAAAATAGTCTTCTGCCATTTACAGAAACTGTCCAGAGATTTATCGGCATGATGATTAATTTCCAAGTTTGGCTGCCGAAAAGGAAAATGGGAAAGAATAGAAATAACAAAAGGTCCATAAAAACATGCTTGTATACTAATATGCTATTGTCCCAAAATGCTAACATAATAAATATGCTAAGACCCTAGTATGATCATTTATTAATGTGGTAAGATTTTATTGGGCAAGCGTGCTAAAATTCCACAAGTCTAATATGCTAACATGTGGAAATGCGGAATGTCCTATATGCTTAGTTTTTAATATGTCATTGTGCTAACATGCTAATATTCTAACAATCTGATGTTCTAACGTGATAATGTACAACTATGCTAGAATGTTAATATCCTATTTTACTAATGTGTTATAATGTAATATTGTACTATTATGCCAAGATTTATTATACTAACATAGTTGCAGTGATAATTTCCTAATATGCTAGGATTTTGCTAACATGGTGATGGGCTGCTATATTGCTAATATTAATAAATTAACTGAACAACTGGTCTAATGTTCTGTTATGCTAAATGTGTGCTAACCCTACATACCTGGTCTTCGGTGAGAACGATCAGTCGCGTCACTATGATGTTCACAACATTTCCCAGGCTAGCGTCGCGGTAAAGTTTGGCAACCTGACCTCCAGAAAAGAAGAAAAAAGCACAAAGTTAGCATCACAGAGTAGCAACGAACCGCTAACGGGTCAAACTTACAATGTTCATCACCGATAGGACGTAGTCTTCGATATCTCTGCGACCATGGTAACCAACCATCATTTTATCTGCCACCACCAGCGTCTCCACGAAGCGTTCAGAACTAACCGAGCGTCTACGCCTAGCAGGGTTAGCATAGCTGCTGTTTCCTGTGGCTAGCTGGGATGCTGCCACGCTGCTAACCGGGTCTGAAATATTTCAGTTCAAATGAATTATTTTACTTCAATTCTGCCTAGCAACAAGTGATTGCTGAAATTGCTATATAGGATAAAATTATGCGATTATACAGTACCTGTCAGGTTTGTGAATGCACAAAAAATGTGATTTTTAGCAAAAAGAGGCATATTGTCATTTCAATAGGGCCAAAAGAAAGAATCTGATTTTAAAAAAGAGTGTTTTGTCAACAAGTGTCATTCATTAAAACAACTAGAAAATGACTCAGTTTCAAGATGATTATAGAACATTCCACGTGGCCTTTGTTATAGGGCAGTCAGAGGCATACTGGTTACCTCCACTTATGTCACTCTGGCTCATTAAGGATTGACTGCACATACGTAATCTTTTTTGATATTCGAAATGGCCAATCAATATGGCTTTCAGGCACTCTGTATGATCTGTAAGCCTCCTCAACATAGGAGGAAGGAGGAATGCCTTTGACAGGTATATGTTAATTTAGCATCTTTATACACCTTCTTCTTTCGGCAATTCTCTTCAGGGGTCGCCACAGCAAGTCAGTTTCTTCCATGTAACCCTATCTGCTGTATCCTCTTCGGTCACACCAACTATCTTCATGTCTTCCTTCACTGCGTCCATGAACCTCCTCTTTGGCCTTCCTCTAGTCCTTTTTCCTGGTGGTTCCAAACCCAGCATCCTTCTTCTGATGTACTCTCTCTCTCTCCTCTGCACATGTCCAAACCATCTCAGTCTTGCCTCTCGAACTTTATCCCCAAAACCTCTAACATGTGCTGTTCCCCTGATGTACTCATTTCTAATCCTGTCCATCCTGGTCACTCCCAGAGACATCCTCAACATCTTCATCTCTGCTACCTTCATTTCTGCTTCCTGTCTTTTCTTCAGTGCTACTGTTTCTAGACCAAACATCATGGCCGGTCTCACCACGGTTTTGTACACTTTCCCTTTTATTCTGGCTGAAACTCTTCTGTTGCACATCACACCTGATACAGTACTTTCCTCCCGCCGTTCCAGCCTGCCTGAACACATTTCTTTACCTCTTTTCCACACTCTTCATTGCTCTGGACTGTTGATCCTGGATACTTAAAATCTTCCACCTTCTTTATCTCTTCTCTCTGTAACCTCACTTTTCCATTTGGATCCCTGTCATTCACACACATGTACTCTGTCTTACTCTGACTAATCTTCATTCCTCTTCTTTCTAGTGCAAACCTCCACCTCTCCAGCTTTTCCTCCACCTCTTCCCTCCTTTCACTACAGATCACAATGTCATCTGCAAACATCATTGTCCACTTCTCCTCCATTCATCAGGCATCTTCTCACTTTCTAATATCCTGTTAAACAGCCTAGTCAGAAACTCTACTGCCACCTCACCTAAGCATTTCCATACTTCTACAGGGATATCATCAGGACCCAGAGCCTTTCCACTCTTCATCCTCTTCAGTGCCCTCTTTATTTCTACCTTACTGATCCTAGCCACTTTCCGCTCCACTATGGTAACGTCTTCTACTCTTTGTTCTCTTTCATTTTCTTCATTCATCAACTCTTCTAAGTACTCTTTCCATCTTCCCATCACATTACTGGCATCTGTCAAAAGACATCCATTCCTGTCTTTAATCACCCTAACTTGCTGCACATCCTTCCCATCTCCTTCCCGTCTCTCTGTCTTGCCAACCTGTATAGGTCCATCTCTCCCTCCTTGCTGTTCAGCCTACCATATAGGTCATCATAGGCTACTTGTTTTGCCTTTGCCACCTCTACTTTAACCTCATGCTGTATCTCCCTGTACGCTTGCCTATTCTCTTCAGTCCTCTCAGTGTCCCACCTCTTCTTAGCCAGCCTCTTTCTTTTGATACAATCCTGCACCTCCTCATTCCACCACCACGTCTCTCTATCTATCTTCCTTCCAGATGACACACCAAGTACTCTCTTGCCTGTCTCCCTGATCACATTAGCTGTAGTTGTCCAGTCATCTGGAAGCTTCTCCTGCCCACCAAGAGCCTGTCTCAACTCTTTTATAAAGTTCAAGCAGCAGTCTTCCTTTTTCAGCTTCCACCATTTAGTCTTCTGCACTCCCTTCATCTTCTTAAACTTCCTCACTGCTATGGTCATCTTACACACCACCATCCTGTGCTGTTTGGCTACACTCTCTCCTGCTACAACTTTGCAGTCACTGATCTCTTTCAGATTACGCCACCTACTCAAAATGTAATCTACCTGTGTACTCCTTCCTCCACTCTTGTAAGTCACCCTGTGTTCCAGTCTTTTCTTGAAGAAAGTATTCACTAAGCCATTTCCATTCTTTTTGCAAAGTCGATCACCATCTGTCCTTCTGCATTCCTGCTCTGGATACCAAACCTGCCCATCATCTCCTCATCATCTCTGTTTCCTGCACCAACGTGGCCATTAAAGTCTGCTCCAATAACAACTCTCTCACTTCTAGGGATGCTCTGGATTGTCTCATCAATGTCTGACCAGAATTTCTCTTTCTCCTCGATGTCACATCCTACTTGTGGAGCATACCCACAAACAATGTTTAACATCACCCCTTCAGTTTCTAGTTTGAGGCTCATCACCCTATCTGACCTTCTTTTTACCTCCAGAACATGCCCAACAAACTCTTCCTTCACAATAACTCCTACACCATTCCTCTTCCTATCGACACCATGATAGAACAACTTGAACCCCGCTCCTAGACTTCAAGCCTTGCTACCTTTGTGACCGATAGAATAGAATAGGCTAGTAGAATATTATCATGGCATTTTTACAAGCTAATATGATGCAAAGTTAATTGGTTCACTGGCTAATATAATGCTATATTAGTGTGTTTATAGGCCAATATGTTTACTGGTGAATATGTTAAGTTGACATCTTTTTTACGTTTACATGTTTAGAGGCTAAGCTGATGCAAGATTGGTATCTTTATCCTTCCCTCCACAGCAGCACATTTCATAATCTTTTTGTCCAGCCAATTGTTGTCACTTGAGGTCAAGCTGCCTCCCCAGCAGACGACCACAAAGAAAACTGCACTTGCCAGAACAGGCTGGCAAAAATTGTACAGCATGTCACCACACACATTAAAAGACTTCAGCCTTCTGAGGACAAACAGCCTGTCCTTTATTATACAGGGCATGAACCTACTCTGACCAGTCCAGTTGGCAGTGAAGATGCAAACCCAGATATTTATGGATTGTTGAATAAATTGTTGAATATCGATTGCTAGAATTTCTAGCACACCTAGATATTTACAGATTGTCGCCATACAGGCACGACAGCGTTGTTTGATGTTTCCCCAAAATTCGGTTAATTTAGATCACTTTATCTTCAAATTCAAACGCAAACATCCCGCCACTGAGTCTCTTTATTATGAGCAACACCTATCGCAACCCTTTCATCTCACACAATTCACACACACAGGAAAATCCCAGAATTTTCCCAGATGCCCATGCATCTTATTTTATGTGCGCAAGGCTTTTTTTTTTTACAGGTAATGTATGCTAATATTTGACTAACTTAATGACTACATAGACTGATATGATTACAGGCTAATATGATCCTAAGTCAACATCTTTGTAGGCCAATGTGGTGTTACAGTAGCCTCTAAACAGGCTAGTATGATACCAAAGGAGCGTCCTTACAGATTATTATGATGCTTTGTTGAGATCGTTTAGGTCAACAGAATGCTAACTTAGCAGCTTTAGCAGCTTTTAAAATATCATCTGTTCTAAACTATGCCTAGCAATAGATGATTCGTGAAATGTGATTGGTTAAAAACCTTCTAATCAAACTTAATAAAAATTGTGTTTATTTAGTGAGTTTGATCCACAAACCTAAAATTCCGCAGCTGAAGTTTTCGTTCTGCTCCTGCACAGTAGAACCGGCAGCCATTTTGTAAATGACATGTTGCTGTGCTGCCTCTGCATTCTTCAGAGGTTCGATTAGATACTGCTCATCTTCGGTGGTGATGACACCATGCTGTGGAAACACAAATAAATGAAAACATTTTATTGTTTTCACCACCTCAGATTAAATCAATTTTTCATTTAAGAAATCAAAACTAAACATCAAACTCCCCAGGCTCCCTGGGAAGGTCTATTCAGGGGTACTGGAGAGGAGGGTTCATCGGATTGTCGAGTCTCAGTTTGAAGAGGAGCAGTGTGGTTCCCGCCCCGGCCGTGGAACAACATATTGCGGGTACAAGTGGGTGAAATGATCTTCCTCTGCAGGGTGGCTGGCCTCTCACTCAGAGATCGAGTGAGGAGCTCTGCCATCTGGAAGGAGCTCCGAATAGAGCTGCTGCTCCTCCAGGTCGAGAAAAGCCAGATGGAGTTGTTCGGGCATCTAGTCAGAATTCCCCCCGAGCGCCTCACTGGTAAGGTGTTTTTGGGTGCGTCCCACCACGAGGAGACCAAGAGGCAGAGCCCAGACCTGCTGGAGAGACTACGTGTGTCTCACAGCTGGCTGGGGAACGACTTGGGATCCTCCCAGGTGAGATGGAGAATGTAGCCTGGGTGAGAGAAGTCTGGGCTTCCCGTCTGAAGCTGTTGCCCCCGCAACCCGGTACTGGATAAGCGGAAGACAACGGAACGGAAAGTCAAAAATATTTTTTTACATTCAAGATATTATGTTTGTAAATGTTTCTTTGATCAATTATTTACTTAAAAATAACTTCACAACATTTTTTAAAAATGTTATATTGTCATTTATATTGAGGTCTTTTTTAAATTATTTATTTTCTAAATGTATTTTTAATTAATTTAATGTTTTTCATTCTACAAGGAGAATAAACTAACTCATCAACTTTAATTAACAAGCTCACAAACATTAATTAATGTATTTTTACAAATTGCTTTTCTATTTTTAAATACCGTAATTTCACAACCATTAGGCGCACCGTACGAAAAGGCGCAGTCTCATTTATGTGTGCCATTGCTGTATTTAACACACACATAAGGCGCACCGTACGAAAAGGCGCAGTTTCAGTCACACACCGCCTTACAACAACACACACGCAAGCATGCAAATGTGCATGCAAATGTGCGTATTAAAAAATAGTCCAGTGCTTCTCAAATAGTGGGGCGCGTGTGATCCTGTGGAACACGTTTTTCTTTTTTGCCATACTAGAATAAAGTGTAATTGTACATCCACTACAGTAGTTGTAGTTTATAGTTTAAATAAATTTTTTTTTTTTTAAATTCAAGTTAATTGATGCACTTTAAATATTTTCTGTTACACACTAAAAAACAATGTTAATAAAGCTGTTCTTTTTCTTTTTTTTTTTCTTTAATGTTAATGAGGATACAATGTTATGCAGAAGTGTACTTAGAACCAGGGGTCCCCAACCTTTTCTGCGCAACGGACCGGTTTAGTGTCTGATAATATTTTCACGGACCGGTCTACAGGTGATAAGACCAGCCGGAAAAACTGGCTTTTTTAATCAATAATAATACATTTAAATCCACGTTGTCTTCACGAGAAAATTTATTAGCAGCGTCTTTATAACGTGGAAACATTCTCTCTGCTCGAACGCACTCTGGTTGCCATGGTAACGGTAAACATACCTTGAAAAAAAAGACATCACAAAAACAAAGTGAATAAAAATACTAGTTAGGCCCCTCACACCAGGGGTGGTCCACCTGGTGGTTGGGGACCACTGCTTATAACAAGTTCATAGACAAATGATACTAATTATGGTCATGGCGGAGAGTGGGGGTTGGGGGGCCCTTATTATCGGGGGGAAATTTATGCTGAAATTTCTCGCGGCAGCTCGATTCCCATGTTCCTCCGCGTAGCTTAAACTGAGCGTCATAAGCGTGCCTCTTTGCCATTTTCAGGGTTAAAACAGCAATGTTGTGCATACAGCAATGTTGTGCATACAGCAGTTCTCATGCCTTTTCTTTCACGTCCGCCTCGCCTCACGAGCACCGCTTTTTCTTTTAGGTGCGCCTTTTCTCACACACAAGGCGTACCGCACGAAAGGGCGCGCCGCTCATTTTGAAGAAAATTTTAGACTTTTAGGTGCGCCTTATGGCCGTGAAATTACGGTAAATATTTTTCAAATATTTTAAAAATGAATTAAATTAATTTATTTAAATGATTTTTAACATTTTTATCGCTGAATGTTCATGCTTTAACCCTTGTATTATGTTGATAAATAATTACATTGATTATGTTGCGGGTCATTTTGACCCGTGCAGTGTAAATCCATGCAAAACAGTAAAAAAACAGGTTAAACCAATCAAATTTTATTTTGGATTTTATGTACATTGTAAAAAGGAACAAACAATAACTTTTTTTTTTTTCATCAGAACTATTTGTGTGTCAACTTGCTTTATTGTCAATGTTCAACACTTTCCATGTTCTCCGCATGATGGACATAATGTAACTGTGTGTTTTCTGCAGATGTAATTCTTGCATTTCACACAAATGGTACTTGTTTTACTGTCATCTCAGGAGGGACAGACCTGGCATCTTTTCCGTTTCTTCACACCTTTATCCAGTGGATCATTTGCAGATTGGTTGGGTGGTATGAGCCTGACTTTTTCAATGATTTCAATGATTTTCTTCAACATTGTCGATGTGTCTGCGTACAATGCCTATGTCCTGTGGACTCATATCAACCATGAAAGGAATGCCGGCAAATTGTTTCGACGACGGCTTTTCCTGGAGCAACTTGGCAAAGCACTTGTCACTCCGAGGATGCAGAGTCGATCCAGACCACTCAAAACTCCAGCAGCTGCAGCTGTCGTTGAAAAAGTCAGGCTCATACCACCCAACCAATCTGCAAATGATCCACTGGATACAGGTGTGAAGAAACGGAAAAGATGCCAGGTCTGTCCCTCCCAAGATGACAGTAAAACAAGTACCATTTGTGTGAAATGCAAGAATTACATCTGCAGAAAACACACAGTTACATTATGTCCATCATGCGGAGAACATGGAAAGTGTTGAACATTGACAATAAAGCAAGTTGACACACAAATAGTTCTGATGAAAAAAAAAAAAGTTATTGTTTGTGCCTTTTTACAATGTACATAAAATCCAAAATAAAAATTTGATTGGTTTAACCTGTTTTTTTACTGTTATGCATGGATTTACACTGCACGGGTCAAAATGACCCATAACATCATATTTGTATACAAACTCGACACAGACATTGTACTACACATCAAAGAGTCCAGATTTTGCACATGAGTTCATGACCCAAAATGAGAAAAAGTCAAAACATTTTAGGAAGATAAAGAATGGTTAACCAGTACTTTGGACAAAGTAAAAACTGAAATGGGTCAAATTGACCCGTAACATAATACAAGGGTTAAATGAAAAAACCTTATAACTGAATTTGTAAGTTTATCATTTTAATTATAACTTGAACATTTTTTAAATTGTTTCTGTTTGTTTTTTTGTTTATTTGTAAAAACTTATTCTGAAGTTGCACAAAATTGTATGCAAATTCTTTTCTTCCTAATTTTGTAAAAATTTGATTCATTTTTTTAAATGAACTACTAGAGCACTAAAATTGCTTCTACATATGACATTGCTTTTAGCATGGTTTATCCTAATTTTTGGGGAATTTTTTGGTAAAAAAAAAAAAAAAGGCATGTTTCAGCTTCTGTATTGTTACAGCATGTTGGTTAAAAACTAACACAAATGAGATTATGCAAATCAGTACTATAAATGTGGTCATGAAGACCATGAACCTCACCAGGCCTCTACAGGTACTCAGCGCCACCGTGCTAACGCCTCGCTGGTCCATCAGGAAGCCCACATAATGACATGTATCTACCAGGTTGTGGCGCCACTCCGGGCCCATCCCTCCCCAGTATTCTACGATAAAATCTGGCGCCACCAGGTGGGCGTTCAGTGTCAGGTTCAGGTGGAAGCTCCTCCCATACGCTGAAATTCTGTAAAAAAGGCGGGTTTCCGGAGATTCTGAAGGCTCTGCCCCTCGTCTCCGCCTTCCTGGATGCTTTACGCCGTAACCGAGAAAATCACCGTTCTCATCCACGCGAACTGGAACGATCACCTCGCGCTCCAGATGGGACAGGAAGTCCTCTGTTAATAAAGACAAAAAATATTGGAAAGTTTAGGTGCTATGTTTGCATATTTTTATGCACTTTCAGTGCTTAGCATGAATATGTTTTAGCTAGATAACACTAAGTGTTTTTTTAATTCTGTTTTTTTTTTTACATTTTAAGTATTTAGGCGAATAATCTCAGTTGGTATACTTTTGTTGATTTGTTGACTTTGTTGATCCCACACTTGGGAAATTTGTGCGTTGCAGCAGCAAACAAGAAAGAAAGAAATAGACAGTATATATACAAGAACAAAAATTAAAATAATAATAATAATAATGAAATATTAAAATAATAAAATAGAAGGAATAATGTGACAAAAAACATTGAGGTCAATACAGACTGTAAGTGCAAAGGGGATAAAAAAAAAAACAAAAAAAAAACACAAGAAACATAAAGTGACAAACAGTGATGAATTACATGAGCATGAACCAGTTATTTTCTATTGTGTGAGTTATTAAAAAGTGTTATTGTGTTGGGAATGAAAGATTTCCGGTACAGGGCGGTTTTTGAGCGGAGCTGTCTGAGCCTCTTGGAGAAGGAGCTCCGCTGCTTGTCCAAAAGTGGGTAGAGAGGATGGTCAGGGTTATCCATGATAGATAAAAGTTTATTCAGTGACCTCCTCTCCATCACTGCTTATTCTTTACATATTAACTTTGCCATGTTATTTAAATGTACATATTAAATTTAATAAGTGTTTTAGTTGTGCTTTTTTGCAAACTTTAATTTGTTTTAAATGTTGCTCTCTGGGCACTTTGGCATAACTACATATGAGCACATTAGCATGTTAGAATCGTGGCATGTACACACACACTTGTACCTGAGCCTCCGGTGATAGTGTGGAGGAAAGAAAAGGAAGCCATCAGGAGGAGGCCGAGCGTGCACGTTAGCGTCGTGCACATCATTGGCAGAAAGCAGAGGAGGTTACAGAGGGGTTGCAGGTCCAATGCCACAACCAGTCCATCTGCACTCCTGTACAGACACACATAAAAAACAAAATTGTAACAAAAAAAAGAACTTGAGAATTTTTTTGCAAATATTCTGGAAATATTTGGATTTCAACAAAATGTTGTTGTTTAAAAGTATTTAGAAAAGTTCTCTTTCAAAATAAAAGCATGAAAGGAGGAATTCTGCACAAAAAAAGTTAAAAAATTCCAGTTTGACAAAGGAATTTTACTGTTTTTTAAATACATAAAACTGAAAAATATCACATTAAAACCTACTTCTATTAAAAGATATGGATACCAATTCAGGAACAGGCCTACCATCAGTCACAGGTCTACCAGGAACAGGCCTACCATCAGTCACAGGCCTACCAGGAACAGGCCTACCATCAGTCACAGGTCTACCAGGAACAGGCCTACCTTCAGTCACAGGCCTACCAGAAACAGGCCTACCATCAGTCACAGGTCTACCAGGAACAGGCCTACCTTCAGTCACAGGTCTACCAGGAACAGGCCTACCTTCAGTCACAGGCCTACCAGGAACAGGCCTACCATCAGTCACAGGCCTACCAGGAACAGGCCTACCATCAGTCACCTTTTCTCCATGGATGACATCAAGCTAAACGCCAAGAACAACTCACTAATCCATACAACCAGTGACATTGGAATGTCATTCGGACATGAGAAGTGTGGCAAGGAGAGGGAAGGTAGCCCAGACAGAAGGGCTCCCGCTCCCAGACAGCAGTATAGCAGAGATAGACAGTTACAAGTACCTTAAAATCCATCAAGCCAATGGCAACCCTTAAGTAAGAAATTCCCAGTTAAATACCTCCAAAGAGTAAGGCAGGTCCTAAGAAGTCTGCTCAATGGCAAGAACAAAACCGGGGCAATTAACAGCTATGCCATGCCAATCATCAGATACATTGTGGGAATTATAAGCTGGCCAAAGAAAACAGAAGCTCCTGACCATGCATGGAGGGTTCCACCCCAAATCCAGCACCTTAACACTGTACACCAAAGAAGGAGGCAGAGGACTGTGGAGTATCAGAAACTGCAGGGATATGATGCTGTCAAGGAAAGCATACTAAGAGTGTCGTAACCAAGTGTTTGGTATAGTGTACAGGAACATCTGTGCTTAGTACAGTCTGAAGGTCCCCAGATCAAAGTCGGAAACCCCTCCAAAAGTTATGGAGAATGACCAAGCTAAGAAAAATGGTAATGGCAAACCAACCAGACATCGTAGTGAAACAGCAGAGGAAAGTTGTTGTGGTCGACATCGCAATACCAAGCGATTAAAGCATTGAAAAACAGAAACACAAGAAACTTTGAGTGATACCAGGACCTTCAAGAATAACTTGAGAAGACCTGGAACGTAAAAACAACAGTAGTGCCCGTTGTCATCGGAACACTCGGGACAGTAGCCCCCAAACGAGCAGATCCCGGGAAAAACATCAGACAGTCCTCAGAACAGCAAAGATTCTGTGCAAAACCCTCAACCTCCCAGACCTGGGAGAGGACTCAAGCTTGATGGACGAGACCCCCGCTGAGGGTGTGAGAGCAATGATATATATCTAAAAAATATATATGATAAAATAATAAATATAAAATAATTAGCTGTTTTTTAAATTAATTATAAGTAATAATAAAATAATTAAATAGAAGTAAATAAAATAATTAAGTATAAAAATGTTTTCTCAAATAAAGCACAGCAGAATAAAGTTTGCCAAAAATTGTGAAAAAAATTTGAACTTAAACACTCGTGTTAAAACGTTTGTAAACTTCTGGTTTCAGATAATATTTTCTAGATATAAATGAAAGCGTTGCCCCAAAGTTCAAACAACTAAAAAATATTTATTTAAAACCAACTTCCGGAATTTTCATATTTTCAAAATAAAAGATACTTTAGCAAAATAAAAGTACAAAATTAGAAGATTTGTCCATAAAGTTTAAAGAAAGACAAGAAAAAGCTGCTCAATGAAAACTCACTTTTCTTCTTAGGTTTTCTAAATAAACCTTTTTAACAAAATAAAATCATGAAATCAGACATCTTGCTAAAATAAATTCCAACATTCCATTTGGACAATTTCAGAGACAGAATATTGAAAAATGGTCATTTAAAGACCACTTCCGGTATTTTCGTTTTTCAAAATAAAAAAGTGTACAACAAAATAAAAGCATGAAGCAGAACATTTTCTAAAAAAGTTTAAACATTCCAGTTTACCAGCACTTCCACATTCACATAAACTCATGCAGCAAACACACTCTCATGCAAACACATACACATATGCACATGCGCACACACACATCATGCTTCCAACATGCTACATCAAACTTTTGCATCCTTTTAAGCCTCACGCGCGTGCACGCGGTAGAGCTAGCCTTAAGGTGACGATGTGAATCCATCAGGCCGCACCCACGCACGCGCTTCGGGCCAGACAGTGAGGCCATCGTAACCCAGACAACTGGCAGCGGGCCACTCATACAAACAAACGATGCAAAACTTTTTGTTTTCTCTCAATTTCACAAAGTCGTGTCTGTATAAAAAAAAACGCGCGCACTTACCTGACAAGCAGCTTCTGATTTTTTTTTAATTATTATTTTTTATTTTTTTATTTTTTTACAGGCGCGTGCTCGCCGCAGAGCTGAAGCGCGCACATCCTCACCGCGCACACGCAGCAGCGCTCAGGACAAAAGGATCGTGCAGCTTCTTCCACTCTGACTGAACTCTGCCATCCACAGGATAGGATCCCCCCCCACACACACTCACACACACACACTCACACACATGCAGACCCCCACCGCCCCCCATCCCACCCACGGCTGCGTGGACGTGCTCGCGCGCCAGACTGATTTTTTTTTCTTGCAGAAGTTTGGAGCAGGACATCTGAGCAGAGAGGAGGGGGCGTGGTGACGTCACTGCAGATGTGTCTCCACATCAGCTGTGCGCATGTCCGACACCCGCACTGACCCCCCGCCCTAAACACAGACTAGGAAAAAAAAAATCTAATTAAAATCTAATTAAATTACATTATCGTTTGCTTTTATTTTGAAATTTACCGTAATTAAATTTCAAGTAAAAAAGTTTGAACTTTTTAGCAAAGTTTCTGAATTCATGCTTTTATATTGAAAATATTATGAAATGTACTTTTAGCTGAAATACTAACATGTTTATTATTGATAGAAGTATTTCAGAAATATTTTGTAGTTTTATGTTCATGCTTTTGTTTTGGAAAAAATAGCACTTTGTAATTTTTCAAACTAATGCTTTCAAAATATTTTCTTGTTAGAATAATACATTTATTTGCATTTTTAATTTAGTCATATTTTGAATTTCAAATCTGCCTGTGGGTCTCCTCACCAATAAGGCGTTCAGGAGGCATCCTAACCAGATGCCCGAACCACCCCATCAGACTTTTCTCATCCTGGGGGAACAAGGGCTTTATCCCCCCAGGATCCTCGGAATCCTTTTATTAATTATTTTACCAGATTCATCCCATTTAGGGATGAAATCTGTGCTGCATTACACCGCAGCAGGCTGCCAGGACGGCGCCAACGGTGGGAGAAATGGGGGGTTAGGTGCCTTCTCCAAGGGCCCTAGAGGCCTCCATGAGTACCCTTTTTCCAACCTAATGTTTGTTTGTATTGCATTTAAATTCAGTGGGATTCGAACCAGCTTCTCCCGGTCCAAAGTGGAACACTACCACCAAGCTATTGCCTCCTCCTATCACTTTATCACCTCTTTTATTTTGAAATTTACCGTCATCTTTCTGTAATCTTTTGTTGTTGAAATTGAATATTTGATCAGATTATCTATGTTTATGCTTTTATTTGCAACGACTAACATTTGTTTAGCATTTTACTGTTTCATTTATTTTTATCTCTGTGCCTTTGTTTTGAAAACTGCGACTTGTGTTTAAATTAAAAGTGTTTATTATTCATCTAAATATCTAGATGTTTTTTTTCAAATGGAACATGTACATTATTTTGATTGATTTTCAAAGCTCGTATTTTGTGTTTAAAATTGTTAAAATTCGTACTTAACTTTTTGACGTGTAACAGAAATGTTTTCACTTTTAGATGTTTAATCTTGTTTAATTTCAAGTTTTAATTAGAATTTTTCAGATTTATGTCTTCAGAATACAGATAGTTTGATATTTTCCACATTCGTCCTGCTTTAATTTATTTAAAATAATTTAAAAAAAAATCATTTCTAGACAGAACGTACTTTGTTTTTCAGCATCAGTTTGTTTTAATGTCTTTAAAATAGTTTAAAATACAATATTTTGTGGTTAAACTGGAACTTTTTTCACTTCTTAAGGCAACATTTTTCATATTTATGCTTTTCTTTTGTTAAAATATTTTTATTTTAAAAATACAAAAGAGTATGTTTTAAGTAGATTTTTTTTTTCTGTTTTCTGTGGTTATTGTTAAAAACAAACAAAAAAAAAAGACAGATTTTTTTTTGTTTGTTTAAAATGATAGAGTTCTACAGTTTTGGTCCCTTTTTTTCTGTGTTTACTTAATTTTAAATACGATTTTATTTAACTTTTTCTTTTTAAGTTCATACTTTCATTTGTATTTTTTTAAACAACAAAACTATTTTCTGTTTTTTGTCGTTATATTTCCTGAAAACGGTAACATTTTGCAGTTAAGCCTGAGTATTCTAATCTTTTGTGGTCCTGCTTTTATTAATTAATTTTTTTTTTATTTGAAGAATCTCTTTCAGTAAATAAGTTTTCACTTCTCTGTTTCTTTAAAAACAGGTTAGAGTTTAATTCTGTATTGATTAAAAAGATATTTTACAGAAACAAATCAAAATTTTTACATCAATTCTTTATTTGTTTGGTGTTTAAAAAGGATTTGCTTGAATTTTTAGTGTTCATTTTGTCTCCAGCCTGATTTGAGATGGTTTTAAGATGAAAGGAAGGCTTCAGGATGTTTAGCATGTTCTATCTTTAGCTTGTGGCTAATCTAAAATGGCCACTGTGCCTTGGTTTTCAGTCAAACTGATCGTTATGTTGGAACACCGTTCTGTTTATCTGCATTGCAGCACCACCAGGCGGACAGAAGGTGAAATGTAAGCTACATTTATCCAGATGGATGTACACATGTTTGGATGAAACAATGAACACAATCAATTCCATATTTTACAGCCCATTGCAGACTGAAAAAAGTACAAAAACAAGGATAAAAAAGAAGAATGTCTAAACACCGCTAACTAACAAATGCTAGCTAAACCATTTCAGCACATTCTTGCCCTTAGACTAGAGGTGGGCAAACTTTTTGATTGGTGGGCCAAATTGACTTCTAAGATTTGACGAAGGGTTTGGAACAGGGTCAGATGGATGGCATGCTTTGGTAACCTCACCTCATTCGGATCTCGAGAAATCATGTGTTTTAATTTCCAATGAAAAAAACATCAGAACAAAATGTCAGACTTAAAGACTGAAAATCAAATGAACAACTATTTTATTTTAAAGCTCTTTGATCCTTCAGGACGTCACCATCACTCTCCTCCCGACGGTAGGAGATCCCGATGTGCTCGTCCTGCTCCGTCAATTCAATTTGTTTCCCCGTGCCAAAAATCAACAAAGCCATCGGGGCTACTACACGCACACAAACAAGTGCGCTAGATGTTACATCAAGCGTGTTAAATTTTAAAGTCAGCACGCTAGGTTATAAACCTGACTCATTTGTTTTAACATCTAATGTGCGTGTATTGGGTCCGATGGCTTTCCATATCTGTGCGCACTGTTTATTTTGACAACGTTCGCATAACGGAGACACACACATTTGAATCGGAGCAGTGTGGTTGTTTTCTCAACAAAGCCAGTAAATCTAGAGAGGAACGCATATATATTTCCATCTAGTGAGGAAACATCAGAATCGCAGGGAAAATACTGGTTGGCCTCTGGCTGGCCTCCCCACTTCCTCATCATCATCTGGACTTCCTGCAGAGGTGTCCATTCGCATGGTGGAAAACCTCAACAACTTTTACTGCAGGTTTGATCAGTGTGACTACACTCAGGAGAGGGAGAAGCTCTCAGCAGAGCTTTCCTCCATCATCCAGACCACTGAAAACCTGCAGCTACAGATGGAGGAAGTGGAGCTCACTCTGAGACGGACAAAGATCGGCAAGGCCCCCGGACCGGATCAGATCTGTGGACCTGCAGCAGTCAGCTGGCTGGTGTCCTCTGCTCACTGTTCAATCGCTCCCTGGCTGAACATTCCATCCCCTCCATCTGGAAATCCTCCATCATCTGCCCTGTAGCAAAGAAGAGCAACCCCACCACCGACAATGACTATCGACCAGTAGCTCTGACATCATTGGTCATGAAGAGCTTTGAGAGGCTCGTCATGGCCCAGCTGCAGGCCGAGGTCAGCATGGACTCCGATCCACTACAATTTGCATACCGGCCACACAGGGGTGTGGACGATGCTGTGCTGACTCTGCTACATGGAGTAATTTCTCACCTGGAAAAGCCCAAATCCCATGTCAGCCTTGTCTTCGTGGACTTCTCAAGCGCATTTAACACCTTGCAACCACATCTCATGGGACGTAAGCTGCTCCAGATGGATGTTAACCCCCATCTCATTCTCTGGGTCCTTTCCTTCCTCACGGTGAGGGACCAGAGGGTCAGAATAAATGGACATCTCAGCAATGTAAGAACAATATCCACTGGTTTCCCCCAAGGTTCAGTAATATCTCCACTTCTCTTCACTCTGTACACAAATGACTGCAGGAGCACCACCCCAGGAATAACATACATCAAGTATTCAGACAACACTGTTATCATGGACACTACCAACACAAATGGACTGCTACAGGCTGAACTGGACACCTTTTCCCTGTGGTGTAAAGAAAACTGTTTGGACTTAAATGTTTTAAAAACCAAAGAAATGGTCTTCTCGTTCCACCATGGACTCACCACCTTCCCCACACTGACAGTTAATAACGAAGCATTAGAAAAGGTTCACTCATACAAATATCTTGGCACCATAATTGATCACAAACTCACTTTTAACTGAACACAGAAAATATTTTTTCTAAATGTCAACAACGCCTCTTTTTCCTCCGTAAACTTGGCAAATGTCAGGTTCATCCATCCATTCTTGCAGTCTTCTACAAATGCTTCATCCAGTCCATCCTCACATTCAATATCACAGCCTGGTTTGGTTCACTCAGTGTCTCAATAAGATCATTAAAATCAGCAGTAAAATCATTGGACAACAACAAGAATCACTCACTTCCATTTACAATAACCAAGTCCCGAGGAAAGGCACTCAGATCTCCACAGACAGGTCACACATTCTGCACTCACACTACACCCTGTTACCATCCGATCGTAGGTTCAGGTCCCTCTCACTACACCCTGTTACCATCCGATCGTAGGTTCAGGTCCCTCTCACTACACCCTGTTACCATCCGATCGTAGGTTCAGGTCCCTCTCACTACACCCTGTTACCATCCGATCGTAGGTTCAGGTCCCTCTCACTACACCCTGTTACCATCCGATCGTAGGTTCAGGTCCCTCTCACTACACCCTGTTACCATCCGGTCGTAGGTTCAGGTCCCTTTCACTACACCCTGTTACCATCCGGTCGTAGGTTCAGGTCCCTTTCACTACACCCTGTTACCATCCGGTCGTAGGTTCAGGTCCCTCTCACCACACCCTCTTACCATCTGGGCGTAGGTTCAGATCCCTCTCACTACACCCTGTTACCATCCGGTCGTAAGTTCAGATCCCTCTCACTACACCCTGTTACCATCCAGTCGTAGGTTCAGGTCCCTCGCACTACACCCTGTTACCATCCAGTCGTAGGTTCAGATCACTCTCACTACACCCTGTTACCATCCGGTCATAGGTTCAGATCCCTCTCACTACACCCTGTTACCATCCGGTCGTAGGTTCAGGTCCCTCTCACTACACCCTGTTACCATCCGGTCGTAGGTTCAGATCCCTCTCACTACACCCTGTTACCATCCGGGCGTAGGTTCAGATCCCTCTCACTACACCCTGTTACCATCCGGTCGTAGGTTCAGGTCCCTCTCACTACACCCTGTTACCATCCGGTCGTAGGTTCAGGTCCCTCTCACTACACCCTGTTACCATCCGGTCGTAGGTTCAGATCCCTCTCACTACACCCTGTTACCATCCGGGCGTAGGTTCATAACCCTCACACTACACCCTGTTACCATCCGGTCGTAGGTTCAGATCCCTCTCACTACACCCTGTTACCATCCGGTCGTAGGTTCAGATCCCTCTCACTACACCCTGTTACCATCCGGTCGTAGGTTCAGATCCCTCTCACTACACCCTGTTACCATCCGGTCGTAGGTTCATAACCCTCACACTACACCCTGTTACCATCCGGTCGTAGGTTCAGATCCCTCTCACTACACCCTGTTACCATCCGGGCGTAGGTTCAGATCCCTCACACTACACCCTGTTACCATCCGGGCGTAGGTTCAGATCCCTCGCATTTAAAACCAAGAGAGCCACATCCAGCTTCATACCTACCTCAATCCGACTGCTGAATGGCTGAGGGGCCTTGTGACGGATGTGCATGTACTGAAGAAATAAGTAAATGTTCTTATTTATTGATTTTATTGTTTTATTCTATTTTTATTTATTTATATTTTATTGTTTTATGATGTTTTTAATGAATGTGGTTTTGTATTCATTTGTCTGTGTTGTCCCGGCGCTCTGGCTGTAAATGAAGTTCCTAACGGACAAATAAAGTTATAATTGAATTGAATTGAATTGACGGGGTCGGGGATTGGCAACACATTAGCTCCATTCAAATCTAGATGAACTTGTCTACATTTCTATTACCAGAAATATAAATTTAGATTTATTTTTATTTAGGAATAATTTATTATTATCAAACTACTTTTTTTATCAAAACAAATTCTTTTTCCACAACCTTCAATAACTCATTAATATTTTCACCACTACAAAAAAAAGTTAGTGTCATCAGCAAACATAACAAATTTGAACTCTGTTGAGACTGTGACAATATCATTTATACAGAGTGTGAATCATTTTGGACTGAGCGTTGTGGGACCCCACATATAACTCTGTCCACTTGAGAATCAACATTATTCATGTTTGAGTATTGAACTCTGTTTTCTAGATAACTTTGCAGCCATTGATTGGTTTTACCTTAAAGGTCATAGTTTTCACATTTCTTTAGCAGATGAAAATGATCTATCGTATCAAACTGGTGAATAAACTGGAACTTGGATGGTACATTCATATTACACCCGCTTTTGGATAAAAAAAAAAAATCCTTTCTGGTCACAGTCAGAAAGTAAGAGTGGGCCCACACACCTCCAATACCCTCAGACTCAGTTCAGGCTCCTCACAGGTCTGCGTCTCGATCACCCTGCTCTACACTCTATACACCTACGACTGCTCATCATGGCAATGCAGATGACGCCACAGTGATGGGACTCATCTCAGGGGCGGATGAGACTCCCATTAAGTGGTGGTGGAGCAGTTTTCAAAGTGGTGCAGGAAAACAATCTGCTCAACACAGAAAAAGCAAATAAATCATTCTAGAGTTTGGAAGAAGAAAAGCGTTGTTTCTTCTCTGCACACCTGTGGAGACTGTGTGCAATGGATACCAGACTTCAATATGATCTTTAAGGAGGATCTGATCTGGAAGGTTTACAAGTCTGAGCAGCTGAAAAAGACCCAACAAAGGATACATGTTCTCAAGGTGCTCAGGAACTCCCAGAGTTCACACTGAGGTGTGAGTAAGACATTGAACCCGGACGTCTCCTTATGATGGTTTCCAGCTTCCACCATCAGGTATGAATGTGTGTGTGAATGGGAGCTATGATGTAAAACACTTCGAGAACCAATGCAGATAGAAAAGATCTGGAAAAGTAGAGAACGTTTACTTTATAGTTATGTTCTTGATACTAATTATGACGAGCTTCAAAACGTGCATGACACAAAAATAAAACCTGAACAAATTTAGCATTGAAATAGAACATGACGAGCATAAATCTATTTGTAAAAAGTAGTAGCCATGGAATAAGTTGAAGCCAAGGCAATTTACTAATTCTATCAGTTCAACTATAGTTGGTACTGAGTGACTGTGGACAGTTTTATTAAAATCTTGTCAGCAGTTTAAAACATTTGGATAAAAAAAAAAAAAAGACTGGAAAAAAACATGCCCATATCTGGACTTTAGACTTCTTGTTTCCCTTCGAAGCCGCCCATTACCGTTGCCCATGTTCAATAGTCATTAATCACTGATAATGGTAAGGAAGGGTCACGCCAATAAAACTTTATAGCTTTTCCAACAGCGTCATTTATTGTGAAAAGTTCATGTTTTTATTTGAAATTTTTTAAGTAAAAATAGCCTCCCAGTTTGGGATTAGTTTAGAATTCAGTTTGGTTCTACGCTGTTAGATTTCAGCAGTTCGTTTACGTCATTGTTTCTGCTGATTACAGTTCATTTTAGACCTTTAGCTCTTTACAACCTTTCAACTTCTTATAATCTCCTTGAAAATTGTGTCTTGCGTTAAGGGAGTGTTGGCCTCATGCGTTTAAACACATTTTCCTACATGGTTAATGTTTCATTTCCAGTTATCGTATCAAACTGGTGAATAAACTGGAACTTGGATGGTACATTCATATTACACCCGCTTTTGGATAAAAAAAAAAAAATCCTTTCTGGTCACAGTCAGAAAGTAAGAGTGGGCCCACACACCTCCAATACCCTCAGACTCAGTTCAGGCTCCTCACAGGTCTGCGTCTCGATCACCCTGCTCTACACTCTATACACCTACGACTGCTCATCATGGCAATGCAGATGACGCCACAGTGATGGGACTCATCTCAGGGGCGGATGAGACTCCCATTAAGTGGTGGTGGAGCAGTTTTCAAAGTGGTGCAGGAAAACAATCTGCTCAACACAGAAAAAGCAAATAAATCATTCTAGAGTTTGGAAGAAGAAAAGCGTTGTTTCTTCTCTGCACACCTGTGGAGACTGTGTGCAATGGATACCAGACTTCAATATGATCTTTAAGGAGGATCTGATCTGGAAGGTTTACAAGTCTGAGCAGCTGAAAAAGACCCAACAAAGGATACATGTTCTCAAGGTGCTCAGGAACTCCCAGAGTTCACACTGAGGTGTGAGTAAGACATTGAACCCGGACGTCTCCTTATGATGGTTTCCAGCTTCCACCATCAGGTATGAATGTGTGTGTGAATGGGAGCTATGATGTAAAACACTTCGAGAACCAATGCAGATAGAAAAGATCTGGAAAAGTAGAGAACGTTTACTTTATAGTTATGTTCTTGATACTAATTATGACGAGCTTCAAAACGTGCATGACACAAAAATAAAACCTGAACAAATTTAGCATTGAAATAGAACATGACGAGCATAAATCTATTTGTAAAAAGTAGTAGCCATGGAATAAGTTGAAGCCAAGGCAATTTACTAATTCTATCAGTTCAACTATAGTTGGTACTGAGTGACTGTGGACAGTTTTATTAAAATCTTGTCAGCAGTTTAAAACATTTGGATAAAAAAAAAAAAAAGACTGGAAAAAAACATGCCCATATCTGGACTTTAGACTTCTTGTTTCCCTTCGAAGCCGCCCATTACCGTTGCCCATGTTCAATAGTCATTAATCACTGATAATGGTAAGGAAGGGTCACGCCAATAAAACTTTATAGCTTTTCCAACAGCGTCATTTATTGTGAAAAGTTCATGTTTTTATTTGAAATTTTTTAAGTAAAAATAGCCTCCCAGTTTGGGATTAGTTTAGAATTCAGTTTGGTTCTACGCTGTTAGATTTCAGCAGTTCGTTTACGTCATTGTTTCTGCTGATTACAGTTCATTTTAGACCTTTAGCTCTTTACAACCTTTCAACTTCTTATAATCTCCTTGAAAATTGTGTCTTGCGTTAAGGGAGTGTTGGCCTCATGCGTTTAAACACATTTTCCTACATGGTTAATGTTTCATTTCCAGTTCAATCTGTTAAATTTTTGACAACTGTGTGGAAACAAGGTGTGTTTTCCTGACAAACATGACGAACGTCAGTTCAATCACAAGAAGCAAGTGCTTTATAAAGACCAAGCCTTCATCCTAAAACCTTCAGTCCAAGAAATTATTTGGATCAGAAACATTCCGGAGAGATTTTATTTTAATTTAACCCACAATTTTCCTCCGTTTTATCACAAATTATGGCCGTGACAAACCAGCCGGGCAGATATGAACCCTCTGATTTCCAAACGGGTCTTTGTGATTGTTGTGACGACTGTTCAACTTGTAAGTATCTGTTCTTATCCCGTTGTAAACATAACCAAGTAAACCTTCCTAATGTTAGAAACTTGTTTTCATCTGTAACACACTTTGATTAACTCTGTTTGAAAAGTGCTTCATAAATAAAGTTTGATTTGATTGAAGTACGCGAGCTTTATTTTTTCAAAAATACTTTCAAACTAACTAAAAAAAAAGTTTTGTAAACTTTAGCTTTTTCGGCTCATTTGAACTCAGTCCGTCACCTTCTTACCCGTCTGTCCCTTATGGGGTCACGGGCGGTGCTGGAGCCCATCCCAGCTCATTTAAACTTTGTGAGAAAACGAAAGACCTTTTTAGCTGACTTCAGCTCCCCTTATTTATTTATCTGACTTTTGTTTAACTTAACTTTTTCTCTTAAAGCTGGTTTAGTTTTTTTATCTGACTTTTAAGACTAACTACAGTTTTTTTTGCAGCTGACTATAACTTGGTTAAAACTGATTTTAATTTTTTTTTTCAGCTCACTTTGGCTGTTTTAGAAAAACTACACCCTTTAACAACATTTTTTGCTGAATTCAGTTATTTTTTAAAATCTGGCTGAGCTTTTTAACTGCTTCAGTTTTAAATCTATTTATGACTTGTTAAACTAACTTTAATGTTTTTTTGTAAAGCTATTTTTAACTGTGTTTTGCTGATTTAAGCTTTTTCAGCAAACT
The DNA here is from genome assembly GCA_902685375.1 of Neostethus bicornis. Taxonomy (NCBI): domain Eukaryota; kingdom Metazoa; phylum Chordata; class Actinopteri; order Atheriniformes; family Phallostethidae; genus Neostethus; species Neostethus bicornis. The sequence continues at coordinate 1,107,958 of CACRXE010000035.1, forward strand.
TGACCTTTTTAAAAGCTGACTTTAGTTTTTTTTTAAACTAACTATAGCTACTGTATTTTAGAAAAGCTTAACTTTTTCTGACGAATTCATTTTTTTGCTTAATTTAGTTTGTTTTTTAAAGCTGATATTTGCTTTTTCTTTTCGCTGTCATTCGTTGACAAAAGATAAATAGATAAAGTAAAAAAAAAAGCAAACTTTTGCCAAAAATGCAAACGTTAGCTGAAAAACTACAGTACTAATTTAAAATAAATAAATCCAAACTTTCATCCTGATAAGATTAAGTTATAAAGTCTGTTTTGACTCGGTTTGAGTTCCTTTTGATAAGGTTTACAGAATGTTGGAGTGATTACATTCATACTTTCTATCCTTTCTAACCTTTTTTTTTCTCTTTCAGGTCTTTACGGATATTTCTGCTACCCGTGTTTGGGTTGCTCTATTGCAAGCGATATGGACGAATGTTGCATGTGTGGTCTGGGAATGCCCATCCGCAGCGTCTACAGGACCAGATACAACATCCGAGTAAGTTGTTAGACCCAGTGAGATGGCATATTTAATACCAACGATGATCTCTGTCAGTAAATGTAACACGCTTACTTCTTTTCATGTTGTTACTTCACGAAAATGTTGCTATTTTACATTTTTTTTTATGTTTGAAAACATAAAATTTTTTATTTCCCACCTCAATGTAAAAATAGCGTTGACTTTTTATCTTTAGCCTTTCCTGGCTTAAACTTGGTCAGTTCTTTCCTGGCTTAAACTTTGTCAGTTGTCTTTAAAACTACGCTTTATCAATAAGTTCAGCTGATTTTTAACTAACTTTTGCTTTTTAAGTTGATTGACTTTTGACTAAATTAAACTAGCTTTTGCATAAACTTTCAAAATTTCAGCTAACTTTTTTTTTTAAAAAAAAAAAAGCTTACTTAGCCGAAGTTAGCTGAAAAAAACCTTCTTTGCTAAATTTAAAACTTCTGCTAACTTTGACAGACGCTGATCTTCTTCAGCTAATTCAACTTTTTTTAGAAACGTAGGTTTTCGCTGACTTCCACCTAATTTTAAGATTTTAAGGTTCATTCAGATGAAAATTAACTTCTTGAATTAATTCCTTTAACTTCTGTTGCAAGTTCAATTCGGGTTACTTTAATATTTTTTATTAATTTTAACTTATTTTCTCTCTTTAAATTAGGAGTTGTTTGATTTCAATTTAGCTTGAGTTTAAGTTATAAATAGATGTCGAGTTCAGAATGAAATTGTTAGGATTTGCAGTGAAGTTCACTTTACAATCATTTCATAGGTTTTGTAGAATTCCATTTGAAATTCATGAAGCACAAAATTGTGTAATCTTTTAAAGGTTTTCAAATTAAACTGCAGAGAGGTACTCGGTACCAACTATAGCAGGGCTGATTTGGTTTGGTAAACGAGGGCATACATTTTAATAAACCAACTGTATTCAGTTTCTTAATGAATTCTTTTATTTGTCCACTAGATGCTCTAACGAGTTTCTACTTGATTTCTTTTAGGGATCGTTGTGTAAAGACTTTATGATAACGACTTGCTGCTCCGTGTGCGCCACCTGCCAACTGAAGCGAGACATCGATCGTCGAAAGAAGCAAGGCGTTTTTTAAAAGGTGAACACGTGTATTTTTAATTTAACATTTGACTTTTTGCTAATATCTCATATTTTGCTTTCTTTTCAGATGGTTTAATTAAGACAGAAAGAAAACCTCGTTTTCAAGGAAAATTATTGAACAGAACGAGAAAAAAAAAATTCTCAACCCAGCAAAAGATGTCGTTTTTTTGTTTCTATGATTTTAATAAATGTCGGTACCTGTTTGATTTAAAATTGTTTATTTGGAATCTAATCTGTGTTTGATGTGGTTGTAAATGTCATCCTAACATTTTAATAAAACAATAAATAAAAATGACATTTATTTATTTGTCATTGATAACGACTAAACCTTGTTGAGCACCAATAATCTCCCAACTGGAGATACGGACAGAGGATGTGATGATTGTCCAGATGATGGCGGTGGATGAAGGCTGGTAGTTACTCTGCTTGTCTTGCTATGGATGGACCTCCTCCCAGAGTGCAGCTGGGGGAATAGATGGTGGTCTGGATGGTGCTGGTCATGCAGGATGTTATGAACTCTCTTCAGACAGTAGGTGGTGTAGATAGTGCTCATTTTTGGGAGTGTGGTCCTGATGATTTTCCCAGCGTTTGAATCTCTGCTGATAAGATTACAGTACAATCAAACAGATGTCAGATGAAACAATTAGAAAAGTTCACCATCGGTGGTCTGGAGCAGTCCTTAGTTCCCTCAGGTAGTAGTAGCATTGTTTTGCCTTATCCACCACCGAGGCAGTGTGTAAACCCTGTCCGAATAGTGACATCCCCATATCTGAAGTCAGTCACCCTCTCCACCACCAGTGGAAAGTGGTTGATGGTTTTTATCACGTCTGTGGAAGACCACAATAATCTCCTTGGTCTTGTTGATGTTCAGGAACAGGTCGTTGTCGTCACAACGTGACACCAACTGTTGCATTTCTTTCTAAAAGTCTGCATATTTGACGAGGTTTGAGGAGAAAGAGTGACAGTCATTTGAAACAGGGTGAGGGGCTCAGTACACATCCTTGGGGACTCGTTTCCAGCTGACTTTGGCTTCTTCAGCTAATATTTTTTTATCATACTTAGTTTAACCTTTAACTGACTTTTTTTTTTAAACCTAATTCAGTTTTCTGTACTAAACTTGTTCTTTTTAGCTGAGAACGTTTTTGTATTTTTGTTTTTTTAGCACATTTAACTCAAATTTGAAGTTAGTTGGCATCAAATTATTCTATCTTATTAAACGTTAGCATTTTCAGCTAATTTTAGTATTTTTTAGGTGAGCTTTATCTTTATTTTTAAAGATATTTGTTGCCTTCATTGTTAAAATGTTTAAGCAGTTTGTGTTTTGTTTACCAAACTTTTAACTTTAGCTTTTTATGAAATCTTTGGCACTTTTAAGTTATTTTGATCATTTTAAAAGTTGCATTAAGTTTTTTTTAACCACCTCAATCTTTTCAGCTGCCACAAGATTTTCAGCTTTCTTTCTTTTTTAGCTTGTAAACGTCTCTTTTACATTTTGATCTCTATCCAGGTTTTTTTTTTTTTTAGCAAACTGAAACTTTCTGCCATGTTTCTCATCTTCAAACTTTATCATTTTTAGTTAACTTCAGCTTCTTCGATTTCTTTGGCGTTGAATTTCCTCATGAAGGATGTGAGCTGACTTCCGAGCTGTCCCAACCCGTTCAATAAAAATACATTTTATTGTAGCAGTCGATGCATCACGGGACTGTTAAACATCCTGAGCAGACCTTTGTTCCTCATTTTGCTAAGTAGTACCTCGTTAACGAGAGTAAAGGTCACAACTGTTCAAACAAATCTGAGCAAAAACACTTGAACACATTTTATTTCTGTCTTTGTGTGTTCGATTGGCCTTTTGTAGAAATAAATGATGAGGATGATTAATGTTTGCTGATTGGGGTGAAATTAGCTTTTAAAAAATAATAATAAAAGGAGCCAGTGTTATTTTAAAAGAATAAAGTCAGGTTGAAGATGGCTGAAAACAGCCGCTCCAGCCCTCTGGATGAGACAGCCGACCGTGTGAAAAGGATCATCAGTGGTTAAACTCAATACTTTAATTATCTAAAATAAATTACATTTCGGGTTTGAGATTTAACTGTTGGACTTTTAAAAAGTTAAAGTTGCTGAAAAAACTGAAGAAAGCTGGAAAAAAAGAGAATAGCTAACGTTAGATTTAAGAATAACTGAAACGATAATACTTTGTAAAATTTGGAAAAAAAAATCCAGGTAAGTAAAGAAAAAAGTTAGCAGAAAATCTGAAAAAAATTGACATTAGATAAACGCTGAATTCAAACGGTGGATTAAATACGTAGTAAATATTGTGCACCTGTAAGATTTGTTCACTGTTTATTTAACTAATACTTTTCAGCCAATCAGATTTGGTCCTGGTCACACTTCTGAAGAATATTTAGTTTAAATTACATTATTGTGATCGTGTCCTATTTTCTTGAATGTTTTGTTCATTTTTTGTAAATAAACTACAACTCGTTCCACTAATACTGACCTCACCTGACCTAACGTAGATGTTGGTCCTGTAGACGCTCCGGACTACCGCACTATGGCCAGATACACAAGACTCCTCCATTTTATTAGTACTGGTGTATCCCAGACATGGGAAACATAAAAAAGCATAGCAACCTGTAAAATAAATCCAATCAATATCCTGATTTATTTTGAATGGTTAAGTTTGGACATACCCAAACATAAACTAACACCCTAAAACTAACTGTAAACCAAATCAAAATAATTCAATTCCAACAAACCCAAACATGGTGGCCGCGTGGTTAGAGTGTTTGCCCGCGGACCGGAAGGTCGCGGGTTCGTGTCCCACGGAGAGCACGTCTAGGGTCCTTGGAGAAGACACCTAACCCCCGCTTCTCCCACCATTGGTGCCGTTGAAGGGCAGCCTGCTGCGGTGTAAGGAGTGCAGCAAACAAATTTCCCCGGTGAGGGATGAATAGAGTAATTTATTTATTTAAATAATGCAAATTACCGGAGGTCTTTCTTCCCGTACATGATCAGGCTCTACAACGACTCACTCAGCAGATACGAAGTTGTTGCTGTGACACACAAATTTCCCATGTGTGGGATCATTAAAGTAGATTCTGATTCTGAAATCTAACCTTTGCAAATAAACATAGAACGTCCAAAATGATATCTAATTGATGATTTAACTGCTTCAACTTTATCATACAACCATACACACACATACTCACTCCTAGGGGCCACTATATATGTACACTACTACTACAATTTATGTCGTGGCCAATAAACATAGCATGTATGTTTTTGGTGGGTTGGAAGAAACCGGAGTACCCGGAGACAACCCACGCATACACGGGGAGAACATGCAAACTCCACACAGAAAGGCCAGTGTTCCAAGCCTCGTCCCCACCTGGGACATGAAGTGACTTGCTGTGAGACCACAGTGCTACCCATTGAGCCACCGTGTGTTTTTAATATTACCAAGTTTAATTGTTAGATACTCAACAAACGTGTCAAAAGAGTACATAAGACCTATTTCTTGGAGTCTTTCTCTCCAAAAACGAGGTTCTAAGTGCAGCAATGTTCTGAATTAGTTCAAGAATTAGATATTGTTACGTAAAAATACAAATCAAACTGAATTCAACATTAAAAAGCTAAGGCTCGGGTTGTTTGAACAGGTTTTTTATTACTTCTATCAAAGTAAAACCTAGTACATTTCATTAGAATTTAAACTGCAGCACTTCAACCAAATTCGCACCAAAAGCTTCTCACAATGTTTCCTTGAATCCTAACGTATTATGCTTAATTGTATGTTAATGAGTGTTTTTTTAAGCTCTGCCATCTCATGGTTAAGCATTGAGACTTATCTAACTTACCTCGTTTGATCACACGGACCTCTTAAACTACGACACAAGAAAAGATCGCAGAAAAAGCTCAAGTTAGCTAAAAGATTGATTGTTGGAGTTTGAACTCAAAATAAACCCAAACAAATCCTGACTTCAAACTAAACCAAATGAAAACACCTACAAATGTTGAGATTCAAATTAAAGCTAAACTAAACACAAGGTAATCAGACCAAAACACAACGTCTCACTAAACCGAACCTGATCATCCTAATCCAACCTTAACTGAACTAATCCATCCTGAACTAAACTAATCCATCCTGAACTAAACTAATCCACCCTGAACTAAACTAATCCACCCTGAACTAAACTAATCCATCCTGATCTAAACTAATCCATCCTGAACTAAACTAATCCATCCTGAACTAAACTAATCCATCCTGAACTAAACTAATCCATCCTGAACTAAACTAATCCATCCTGAACTAAACTAATCCATCCTGAACTAAACTGATCCATCCTGAACTAAACTAATCCATCTAAACTAATCCATCCTGATCTAAACTAATCCATCCTGAACTAAACTAATCCATCCTGAACTAAACTAATCCATCCTGAACTAAACTAATCCAACCTGAACTAAACTAATCCATCCTGAACTAAACTGATCCATCCTGAACTAAACTAATCCATCTAAACTAATCCATCCTGATCTAAACTAATCCATCCTGAACTAAACTAATCCATCCTGAACTAAACTAATCCATCCTGAACTAAACTAATCCAACCTGAACTAGTTCAGGATGGATTAGTTAAACTAATCCATCCTGAACTAAACTAATCCAGCCTGATCTAAACTAATCCATCCTGAACTAAACTAATCCATCCTGAACTAAACTGATCCATCCTGAACTAAATTAATCCATCCTGAACTAAACTGATCCATCCTGAACTAAATTAATCCATCCTGAACTAAACTAATCCATCCTGATCTAAACTAATCCATCCTGATCTAAACTAATCCATCCTGATCTAAACTAATCCATCCTGATCTAAACTAATCCATCCTGATCTAAACTAATCCATCCTGATCTAAACTAATCCATCCTGAACTAAACGAATCCATCCTGATCTAAACGAATCCATCCTGATCTAAACTAATCCATCCTGATCTAAACTAATCCATCCTGAACTAAACTAATCCATCCTGAACTAAACTAATCCATCCTGATCTAAACTAATCCATCCTGATCTAAACTAATCCATCCTGATCTAAACGAATCCATCCTAATCTAAACGAATCCATCCTGATCTAAACTAATCCATCCTGATCTAAACTAATCCATCCTGATCTAAACTAATCCATCCTGAACTAAACTAATCCATCCTGATCTAAACTAATCCATCCTGATCTAAACGAATCCATCCTGATCTAAACTAATCCATCCTGAACTAAACTAATCCATCCTGAACTAAACTAATCCATCCTGAACTAAACTAATCCAACCTCAACTAAACTAATCCATCCTGATCTAAACTAATCCATCCTGATCTAAATTAATCCATCCTGAACTAAACTAATCCATCCTGAACTAAACTAATCCATCCTGAACTAAACGAATCCATCCTGATCTAAACTAATCCATCCTGAACTAAACTAATCCATCCTGATCTAAACTAATCCATCCTGAACTAAACTAATCCATCCTGATCTAAACGAATCCATCCTGAACTAAACTAATCCAACCTGAACTAGTTCTGGATGGATTAGTTAAACTAATCCATCCTGATCTAAACTAATCCCTCCTGATCTAAACTAATCCATCCTGAACTAAACTAATCCATCCTGATCTAAACTAATCCATCCTGAACTAAACTAATCCAACCTGAACTAGTTCTGGATGGATTAGTTAAACTAATCCATCCTGATCTAAACTAATCCATCCTGATCTAAACTAATCCATCCTGAACTAAACTAATCCAACCTTAACTAAACTAATCCATCCTGATCTAAACTAATCCATCCTGAACTAAACTAATCCATCCTGATCTAAACGAATCCATCCTGAACTAAACTAATCCAACCTTAACTAAACTAATCCATCCTGATCTAAACTAATCCATCCTGAACTAAACTAATCCATCCTGATCTAAACGAATCCATCCTGAACTAAACTAATCCATCCTGAACTAAACTAATCCATCCTGAACTAAACTAATCCATCCTGAACTAAACTAATCCATCCTGATCTAAACTAATCCATACTGATCTAAACTAATCCATCCTGATCTAAACTAATCCATCCTGAACTAAACGAATCCATCCTGATCTAAACTAATCCATCCTGATCTAAACGAATCCATCCTGATCTAAACGAATCCATCCTGATCTAAACTAATCCATCCTGATCTAAACTAATCCATCCTGAACTAAACTAATCCATCCTGATCTAAACTAATCCAACCTGAACTAAACTAATCCAACCTGAACTAAACTAATCCATCCTGAACTAAACTAATTCAACCTGAACTAAACTAATCCATCCTGAGCTAAACTAATCCATCCTGAACTAAACTAATCCAACCTGAACTAAACTAATCCATCCTGAACTAAACTAATCCATCCTGAACTAAACTAATCCATCCTGATCTAAACGAATCCATCCTGATCTAAACTAATCCATCCTGATCTAAACTAATCCAACCTGAACTAAACTAATCCATCCTGAACTAAACTAATCCATCCTGAACTAAACTAATCCATCCTGATCTAAATTAATCCATCCTGAACTAAACTAATCCATCCTGATCTAAACTAATCCATCCTGAACTAAACTAATCCATCCTGAACTAAACTAATCCATCCTGATCTAAACTAATCCATCCTGAACTAAACTAATCCATCCTGAACTAAACTAATCCATCCTGATCTAAACTAATCCATCCTGATCTAAATTAATCCATCCTGAACAAAACGAATCCATCCTGAACTAAACTAATCCATCCTGAACTAAACTAATCCATCCTGAACTAAACTGATCCATCCTGAACTAAACTAATCCATCCTGAACTAAACTAATCCAACCTTAACTAAACTAATCCATCCTGATCTAAACGAATCCATCCTGAACTAAACTAATCCATCCTGAACTAAACTAATCCATCCTGATCTAAACGAATCCATCCTGATCTAAACTAATCCATCCTGAACTAAACTAATCCATCCTGAACTAAACGAATCCATCCTGATCTAAACTAATCCATCCTGATCTAAACTAATCCATCCTGAACTAAACTAATCCATCCTGATCTAAACCAATCCATCCTGAACTAAACTAATCCATCCTGATCTAAACGAATCCATCCTGATCTAAACTAATCCATCCTGAACTAAACTAATCCAACCTGAACTAAACTAATCCATCCTGATCTAAACTAATCCAACCTCAACTAAACTAATCCATCCTGATCTAAATTAATTCATCCTGAACTAAACTAATCCATCCTGAACTAAACTAATCCATCCTGATCTAAACTAATCCATCCTGAACTAAACTAATCCAACCTGAACTAAACTAATCCATCCTGATCTAAACTAATCCAACCTCAACTAAACTAATCCATCCTGATCTAAATTAATTCATCCTGAACTAAACTAATCCATCCTGAACTAAACTAATCCATCCTGATCTAAACTAATCCATCCTGAACTAAACTAATCCAACCTGAACTAAACTAATCCAGCCTGATCTAAACTAATCCATCCTGAACTAAACTAATCCATCCTGATCTAAACTAATCCATCCTGAACTAAACTAATCCATCCTGAACTAAACTAATCCATCCTGAACTAAACTAATCCATCCTGAACTAAACTAATCCATCCTGAACTAAACTAATCCATCCTGATCTAAACTAATCCATCCTGATCTAAACTAATCCATCCTGATCTAAACTAATCCATCCTGATCTAAACTAATCCATCCTGATCTAAACTAATCCATCCTGAACTAAACTAATCCAACCTGAACTAAACTAATCCAGCCTGATCTAAACTAATCCATCCTGAACTTAACTAATCCATCCTGATCTAAACGAATCCATCCTGAACTAAACTAATCCATCCTGATCTAAACTAATCCAACCTAACAGGTTACAGTAGAGGACGGTGCTCCACCTTCTGACAGGTTACAGTAGAGGACGGTGCTCCACCTTCTGACAGGTTACAGTAGAGGACGGTGCTCCACCTTCTGACAGGTCACAGTAGAGGACGGTGCTCCACCTTCTGACAGGTTACAGTAGAGGATGGTGCTCCACCTTCTGACAGGTTACAGTAGAGGACGGTGCTCCACCTTCTGACAGGTTACAGTAGAGGACGGTGCTCCACCTTCTGACAGGTTACAGTAGAGGACGGTGCTCCACCTTCTGACAGGTTACAGTAGAGGACGGTGCTCCACCTTCTGACAGGTTACAGTAGAGGATGGTGCTCCACCTTCTGACAGGTCACAGTAGAGGATGGTGCTCCACCTTCTAACAGGTTACAGTAGAGGACGGTGCTCCACCTTCTGACAGGTTACAGTAGAGGACGGTGCTCCACCTTCTGACAGGTCACAGTAGAGGACGGTGCTCCACCTTCTGACAGGTCACAGTAGAGGACGGTGCTCCACCTTCTGACAGGTCACAGTAGAGGACGGTGCTCCACCTTCTGACAGGTTACAGTAGAGGACGGTGCTCCACCTTCTGACAGGTTACAGTAGAGGACGGTGCTCCACCTTCTGACAGGTTACAGTAGAGGACGGTGCTCCACCTTCTGACAGGTTACAGTAGAGGACGGTGCTCCACCTTCTGACAGGTTACAGTAGAGGACGGTGCTCCACCTTCTGACAGGTTACAGTAGAGGATGGTGCTCCACCTTCTGACAGGTCACAGTAGAGGACGGTGCTCCACCTTCTGACAGGTTACAGTAGAGGACGGTGCTCCACCTTCTGACAGGTTACAGTAGAGGACGGTGCTCCACCTTCTGACAGGTTACAGTAGAGGACGGTGCTCCACCTTCTGACAGGTTACAGTAGAGGACGGTGCTCCACCTTCTGACAGGTTACAGTAGAGGACGGTGCTCCACCTTCTGACAGGTTACAGTAGAGGACGGTGCTCCACCTTCTGACAGGTTACAGTAGAGGACGGTGCTCCACCTTCTGACAGGTTACAGTAGAGGACGGTGCTCCAGGTTGCACATTGACTGTGACGTTGGTCCATGAAAGGATTTCGTTTAGGGAACGGTAGACCCCAGTGTCTGAGGTACTTCCTGGTGGAGAGGACATTAAGTCTACTGCCAACCAGTCCGGGTTGAAGTCTTTGCTGGCACGCTGAACGAGGTTAAACTGGTTGTATGACGTGGTTGGGTGTAGCCCTCGTACTACTGGTCTGAACTTTCAGTGGGATTAAACTGTCCATCGCTTGGTTCTGGAAGTTTACCTCTTCGTCTGCAGCTCCGCTGTCAGGTCACCTCGAGACCAAACGGTTTTCAAAGGTGGTTTACGACGACACTTTGAGGGTGCTCATGTGGAACAGAGCTGTGCAGAGTTTTATCTACGTTCTATCTGAACGTTGACATAACTGGCCGTGACGTCGGCTTAATAAAGAAAACTTTAAAAAAATGGAGCAGAAAAAGAAATGATTCAATTTTTTTTTTTTTTATTGTGAAGAAAGATTACAAACTTGTTTGAGACAACCTGCTGTTCTTCACCGCTGATGATTTAAACGAGACTGAATCAAAATGAAAAAAAAAAAAACTCAAAGTAGCTCAAAAACTGACAAAAACTCAAAAAGTTTCAATGAGCTGAAAAAGCTGCTTAGCTTAAGAACCTGATGAAAAAAAAACAGCTAAAGAACCTGAAAAATATGAAAGTAAATAAAAAATCTGAAGCCGGGCTCTTCTCATTGGTTCATCTGGGCTTCCATCGCTTGTGCTGCCCACTCCGGAGCCGCCTGGCGAATCTTCTCCATAAGATTGTTGACTTGGAAACAAAGTGATTGGATTTGCTTATCCCAAGTAGGGAGGGGCTCCCGCGCTGCCATAGAAACACACACACACACACAGTGTTAAACTCCCACCTACTGACCCACACAACTCCAGCTCGAAACCTTCCTGACCAGCAGACCCCATCACATCCTCCTGAGTGTTCCCCTCTTCTACACCCACCCAGGGTTACGACACTCATTGTTGGACTGATTAGTAATGAAGAAGGAGGGGGTCCAAACCCTCACGTTATTACTTAAAGCTATGACAGGAAATGCTGCCCTCTTCTGGTCCAGATGTGTGTGTGTGTGTGTGTGTGACCCAACTCTCAGACTTACTCTCAAAGTGTACGATGCCATCGATTTGATCGATGAATCCGTTCATTCTTCCCTCTGTGATCATCTGGGAGGCAATTTTCTCCGCCTAACGAGAAGAAACCGATTATCCACCATCTTTTAGAGCCTAAACAATCCACGGACGGGTTTCAATCCCACCTTGGCTGGAGGGATTTCCAGTAAAGCTCCCAGTTCCTCAAACGTGATGTTATTGTAGAGTTTGCTGGCAGACAGAAGGTTGTGTTCGATGACTGCGCGGTCGAGGATACTCGACCCTACAATCAGAGATCTATTCAGAATCAAAGGATGGTGATGTTCGATGTAAAGTTTCGTACCGTCTGCAGTCGTAGCTTTCTGGTGAGGCATCAGCATCGCAGCAAACTCCTGTAACTGGTTTCCTCGGATGATGCGATCGAGGTACATTTTCTCCAGAATTCCGTAAGCGGCCAGCTGCTGGCAACGCTCGTCCTTAAAGAGGGTCGCCAACATTCGGGACCTCTGCTGACCTAGAAATACACCCAAAAATAGAATTCAAATTTTTAATCTTTTTAAAACAAAAAAATGAATCTTTTTTAAAAACACTTAATTTAAAAAAAAAAAAAAAAAAAATGAAAATCATCTGAATATTAAAAAAAAAACAAAAAAAAAAACCAAAAAAAAACCTCATTTTTAACTCTTCTTAAAAAATATAAAATCTTTCTGAAAATACATTTAAAAATTTTAATTTTTTAACCTTTTTTTTAAAAAACAAAAAGAAATTTTTAATCCTTAAAAATAACAAAAAGAAAAAACATTTTTACCCACTTTTAAAAATCAAAAGCTCATTTTTCGCCGTCTCGATAAAAGAAAGAAAAACACATTTTTTTAAACAGAAACAACCTGGGTTTTTTGCGTTTTTTTTTTAAAAAGACATTTTTACCTTTTTTTTTTTTTTTTTAAAGGTGAACTTTAAACCGTTAAAAAAAAAAAAGCAAAAAAAACACATTTAGATTTTTTTTAAAAACATTTTTAAGTTTGAACCCAACTTTTAAAAAAAGTTCAATTTGATTTTTTCTGAAAATTAACAAGAAAACTCTCAATTTTCAGCAAACATGAAAAAAAAAAAAGACCAAATCAAGAAAAAAACTAATTTAAACTTTTCTAAAAAATAATGTATATATTTTTTTAGTAAAAAGGCTCGGTTTGAACTTTTATTAAATATTTATTTTATATTAAAAAAGGTTTAAAACTTTAGATTCTAAAATAATTAACAGTCATTCTTAACAAAATGAATTTTAATCTTTCTTAAAAATAAAAATCTTCAATTTGTGAAAACAAACAAATGCAAATTTTGAATCTTCATTTGAAAACTTTTCCAAAGAAATAAAACCATCAGATGTCCAGGTTACCTGCGGATGCTAAGATGGTGCAGTTGAGTGCGTGCTTTAGGGCCTCCAGACGCTCGCTCTCGTGCACGATGGATTTGTAGGACAGTTCGTTGTACCTCTGGGCTGCTTCGATAAACTTTCTGCGGAAGTCGAGAACTTTGGCGTAGCAGACCTACGAAAAGAAACCCGGCTTTAACACTTTATCGATTCTTTGGGAGTTTTAAATCCCACCTTGTAATGAATCTGCAGCTGTTCGTTGGACGACTCGTTCTGCAGCAGCGAAGCTCGGTTTATGTAGGCCTCGGCCTGAACCGGGTCGTCGTCCTCCAGGTAGAGACGCGCTATCTTCAGGTACGTATCCAGCTTATAATCCACATTATACTGCCTACCACGTAGAAAATAGCACTTTAAATACCTTGAAAAAAAAACATGAAAATGGAGAAAATAGCTTCTTACTTCTGGCCAGTTTCCATGGGGATTCCCACTAAAACCTGTGCTGCGTTCCTCCAGTCGCCTTCCTTCTCGTAAATGGTTGCCAAGTGCTGACGGATGGAAGCAACCTGACGAGGATAAAGAGGTTTTAAAGAACTACGGCTCACACGTTTCCACTTGTTCTGGTTGGAGTTACCAAACAATGACGGCTGAACGCAGCTGAAACCCAGCGAATCAAACCGGTCTCAAACTCATGCGCACCCCCCCAGTCTAATGTGAAAACCAAAACTGTTGGTACGAGTGAGTTTGAACCCAAGGAGACGCTATCACGTAAGAATCCGTCAGACTTAACCTGCTCCTCGAAGGAGATGACGCGGGGTTGGATCTTCTCTAGGGTGAAATGGTAAACGGCTTTAGCCAAGGCGTCCGGCAGGTTGGGGAGATGTGTGCAGAAATCTGTCAGCAGCTGTCTGGAGATCACCAAGCTCACATTTTCATTCACCACTGGAAAACAAAGATGGATTAGGATCAGATGGAAGGGGATCATCAGCTACATAAAAACAGGGAATGATCCGTACTTGCTTCTACGAAGGCTTTCAGTGACTCCAGTTGCTCTGCTTCTGAGAACTGCAGAGCTTTTTCTAAAATTTGTCGGTATCTGTTGATCATGAAACAAACTTTAAAATAAATCAAACACTCATCGTTCACGTCTGTTTGAAAAAAGATCACTTCATTCTAGATTGATTTATTTTCTCTCATTTTTCTTGATGCTAAAAAAAGACAGTTAAATTAAACTGTTCTTTATTTTATTGGTTTATTTTTATTCCAATTAACATTTTTATCATTTAACGTGGTCTGCTGCTTATCCAGGGCCGGGTCACAGGGGTAACACCCTCAGACGGGAAGCCCAGACTTCTCTCACCCCGGCTGCATCCTCTAGCTCACCCAGGAGGATCCTGAGGTGTTCCCTGTCCAGATGGGAGACATAGTCTCTCCAGCAGGTCCAGGGTCTGTCTCTAGGTCTCCTCCTGGTGGGACGTAACACCTCACCAATGAGGCATTCAAGAAGCATGCTAACCAGATGCCCAAACCACCCCATCTGGCTTCTCTCAACCCAGAGGAGCAACAGGTCTTCTCCGAGCTCCTCTGAGATGGCAGAGCTCCTCCCTGTATCTCTGAGAGAGAGCCCAGCCACCCTGCAGAGGAAGATCATTTCAGCCGCTTGTATCTGCGATCTCATTCTTTCGGTCACCAGCGCTCAGGGTAGGAACGTAGGTCCTGGTTACCATGGTGAGGGTAGGAACATAGATCCTGGTTACCATGGTGAGGGTAGGAACGTAGATCCTGGTTACCATGGTGAGGGTAGGAACATAGATCCTGGTTACCATGGTGAGGGTAGGAACGTAGATCCTGGTTACCATGGTGAGAGTAGGAACGTAGATCCTGGTTACCATGGTGAGGGTAGGAACGTAGATCCTGGTTACCATGGTGAGGGTAGGAACGTAGATCGACTTGTAAATCGAGAGCTTTACTTTTCGGTTCAGCTCTCTCTTTACCACGACGGACCGATGCAGCGTCCTAGTTATTGCTGATGCTGCACCGATCCGCCTGTCGATCTCCCGCTCCATCCTTCCCCCACTCGTGAACAAGACCCAGAGATACTTAAACCCCTCCACTTGGGGCAGGACCCTGACCCGCAGGGGGCATTCCACCTTCTTCTGGGTGAGGACCATGGTCCTTCACATTAACCACAAACAATGTTTTATTTAATCAGAATGATTTTATTTCCATATCAATGAAGAATATCAGAGACTAGGAACTTGCTTTGATAATAAATAATAATTTGAAGTTTTAAAATGTTTTTTTTAATGTATAACGTTGTTTATTTTGAATCAAACTTTAAATAGATTATTTTATTGATTCATTCTTTAAACCTATTTTAAATTGAATAAATAAATATTTGAACTCACTTTGCAGCCAGATCTTTATGGGATCCAGTTGAATTCATCAACAGAACGAGTTCTTGTTTAACTTCTGCCGCCATCGTGACTGTTGTTAGCTTAGCCGTTAGCTGCTCTGCGTTCTCTCTCACTTCCTTTTCCGGTTACGAAAGCAAACGTCATCACTACGTCACCAGAGAAGATATTAGTTTGTTTTCTTAAAATAAAATAACTGTTAAAAAAAAGAAATAATTTACTTAAAATACGTTGATGAATCATCTGAAAAACAAAAAAACATCATAGACATAAATAATTTAATATTAATTAAAATAAATAATTGCCTCTTTATGTCAATTTGTTCACTTTTTGATTGATTTTATGTATATTTTCTCTTTTTTTTTATTTTCAATAAAAATCTCCACAAAACGTAAATTGAAAGCGTCTCTTTTAACATCAATATAAAAAGATAAATAATCAGTTCATCTATGGCTGGTACTGAGTAAGTCTAATGAAGTGTGCTTTGTTTTGATCGTCAGACGTCACGGTGACGTCAGACGTAGAGGGCCCTGTAGAATGTCAGAGAGAAACGGCGCTCGGCGCGGTATTTTGAACAATCGGCCATTCCTTTCCTCGAATTTTCGAAGAGAATAAACAGTGTAATCACCGGAAGTCTCCTTCGTCTTCTCAGAATCCATCTCATCAGATCAGGTTGGAAATCCCGAAAGCAGAAGTCTGTTTGTTATTAGGTTGGAATGTTGTGCTAGCTTAGCTCGAGTTAGCAAGCTCAGCAACTTTGCTATTTCAGTTTTCCTCCTGAGCGGTGGAAAAAATATCTGAAAAGATTTCAATGACCTTCAATTCCAGAAGAAATTCACTTCAAGTCATTTCGTTTCGTACGATTGAACTTTTCATCAAGGGTTAAACTATCGATAGCTTCTGCTACATAACAAACAAATGTTTCTATTTGTTTAAATCCGTGTAAAATCTAAAAAAAAAAAGACGAGAAATGAAATGTTTTTCATAAAATAGAAACATTGAATGTAAACTTTCAGTAACTTACAGGTTTTGATGCGAATCCGTCGAACATTTGAATAAATGTAAATATTCGATCTTTCTATTAAATTCTGTTAAAAGAAAGTAAATCAGCAAAAGACGGAAAAAAAAGTTTGAAGATAACATAATGAGTTCAAATGATTTCAAAAATAATCTGAAAATCTCAAAAAGTGAAAGTTGAATAGTTAACAAGGATCAAAAATACATTTATTTGTTCCACAATGGGGACATTAAAATATGTAACAGCATAAATACAGGAAGAAGAAAAAAGTCACGATAAGTATGTGTAAATAAAATAAAGAAATGTTTTTATTTACATTTCTTTAAGAAAAGAAAAAAAACAGATTGATTTAAAAACTCCTGCCCTGGAATAACGAGGCAATCACAAGCTAAAATAACAACAACAAAAAAACCTACTTTGTACACTTTCTTTCAAATGTACAGAATCAGGTAACATTAATTTATGGTAAATTAATGCATTTAAACTGAGCTATGGCACAGTTCTGATGAGAAATTAAAAAAAAAAAAAAAAGCTACTGCACGCTTTTTAGGATTGCTCATTGTGGAGTCTCACAGCAGAAGGAAGGAAAGACCTCCTGTATCTCTCCTTCACACAGTGAGGGTGGAGCAGCTCTCCAGTGCAGGGGTGGGACATGTGGTCCACATCCAGGGGTCAGTCTCTTCAGGACCCTCCTGGTGGACAACAAGTTGATTCTTACAAACACTAAACTATTCCACAAGAAAAGTTTGTAAATGTGTACTTTAACAATAGTTATAGAATAAATAAACACAAAATAAATATATCACTATAAAGTAAATGAACTTAAAACATACTCATTAATACTTAAACACTAACGTGGTACAAAAAACAAATAAAATGCTAGTTAAGACACTAAATAGTTTAAATAGGTTCAATCTTATTATGTTTACCCTAAAATGATATCTATTGTACATACAGTACAGACCAAAAGTTTGGACACCTTCTCATTCAGAGTTTCCTTTATTTTCATAAAAACGGTTGATTCACAGTAAAAACATTAAAACTGTGAATTAAAACATGTTGAATTATAATTTTAACAAAAAAGAAATGTCTTAAATTCTAGATTCTTTAAAGATTCTTCAAACATTTTGTTTTGATTAGAGTCGTACACACTCTTGGTCATTACTTTAAGAAATAAAGATCAGTCAGACAAAAAAAAAAAAATCAGGTCAACTTTGAAATTTTCTCCAATTGCGTCACAAAAACCATCAACCGCTACAAAGAAAGTGTCTCTAATCAGGACCGCTCCAGGAAAGGAAGACCAAGAGTCACCTTTTCTATGGAGAATGAGTTCATCTGAGTCACCAGACTCAGAAATAGCAGGTTAACGACAGCCCAGGTGGAGAACCGGGCAATGCCACACAGAACATCTCTAGAAGAACTGCCAAGAGGAGACGGTCTGAATCAGGCCTTCATGGTGGAACAGCTGCTAGGAAACTACTGCTAAGGACAGGCTTCGTGTGGAGTGGTCCTAGAAAATTCAAAGAAAATTTCAAAGTTGACCTGATTTTTTTTGGTCTGACTGATCTTTATTTCTTAAAGTAATGACGACCAGTCATTTCTCTTTATTTAGCTGCTTCTTTCTTTACATAAAATAAATTCTAAGAGTCTCTTCAGTAGGACTATCGGCTGTGTATCCACCTGACTGAAGGCAAGACATCCCACGTGTTAAACCTGGCAGGGTACACCTCTGAAGTGAAAACTATTCACAGTGACCACCTCTTGAATCTCATCAAGAGAATGTCAAGAAGTTGTAAGGCTCTAATTAAAACAAAAGCTTTGAAGAATCTAGAATTTAAGGCATTTTTTTTGTTGTATAATTCAACATGTTTTAATTCATAGTTTTAATGTTTTCACTGTGAATCAACTGTTTTTATAAAAATAAACTCTTTGAATGAGAAGGTGTCCAAACTTTTGGTCTGTACTATACGTACACACACAGACACCATTAAAAACCCTTACAAGTTAGTTACTTCAATTATACCAAATTTGCTGAATCAAACTGTGTTTGCTAAAGCACACCAACTTCTAAAATAAAATGTAAAAATATGCTATCAAGATACTTTGAAGCTAGCTAACTTGTGGGAATACTAAAAATGTACAAAAACATATTTAAAAAAGAACCTTAAAAGTTTGCTAAAACATGCTAAGTAAACGTCTATGTGTAAAAATCATTGAAAAAAAAAAAAAAAAGAGCTAAATCATAAGCTAAACCTCCACGGGGATCAATAATCTATCTCAATTATTTTACATCTGATGTTATGCACAAACTTAGCAAAAAATACCTTAAGTCGATCGCGGGGACTGATTCCAAAAGACACCTCCAGGTGTCCAGGAAATAAAATTATGAAATGAAGTCGGTATTGTCAACTCAGCTCCGTTATATTTAGCGAGTATTCAGACCCACTAGCTGCCAGAGTCGCTAAAATTCACTCACTCTTCCTTTTTTCTTTTTCAAGCAAAGCGTCAATGGAAAAGTGAGGTTACAGGGAGAAGACATAAAGAAGGTGGAGGATTTTAAGTATCTAGGATCAACAGTCCAGAGCAATGGAGAGTGTGGAAAAGAGGTGAAGAAGCGTGTGCAAGCAGGCTGGAATGGGTGGAGGAAAGTATCAGGTGTGATGTGTGATAGAAGAGTTTCAGTTAGAATGAAAGGAAAAGTGTACAAAACCGTGGTGAGAGCGGCCATGCTGATTGGTCTAGAGGCAGCGTGGTGAGAGCGGCCATGCTGATTGGTCTAGAGGCAGTGGCACTGAGGAAAAGACAGGAAACAGAGATGTTTGTAGCAGAGATGAAGATGCTGAGGATCTCTCTGGGAGTGACCAGGATGGACAGGATCAGAGGAACAGCACATGTTAGAGGTTTTGGGGATAAAGTTCGAGAGGCCAGACTGAGATGGTTTGGACATGTGCAGAGGAGAGAGAGAGAGTACATCAGAAGAAGGATGCTGGGTTTGGAACCACCAGGAAAAAGGACTAGAGGAAGACCAAAGAGGAGGTTCATGGATACAGTGGAGGAAGACATGAAGATAGTGTGTGTGACCGAAGAAGATGCAGGAGATAGGGATAGATGGAAGAAACTGACTTGATGTGGCGCCCCCTGGAGGGAAATGCCGAAAGAAGAAGAAGCAAAGCGTCAATCTTGCAGCTTTTTCTAGTGTTTTGGGGGATTTTTGGCGTCATAATGTGTCATAATGAGCACTTTTTTTCTGCACCTTTTTTTTTTCTTGCCATTTTAACATGTTTAGTTTCAGACAATGAGCCTTGCAGAGGATTTACCCAGAATGCAACAGAAACTTTTTAATGTCTTTCAGAAAATGTAAGATTTAATTAAAATCCACTATTTTAAAACCCAACCTTAATGTTCTCTTAATGCCTCAAAAACATGTAGAAAATATGATCGACTAAGTGGAGTAGTTTTTGGGAGGGATGGAGAGTGGATTGCTATGGTTACAGGACAGCCCTGCCTGTCTCCAAACAAAATGATTTCTTACAGATCAATTAATTAAATCCACTTTCATTCATTGTTTTAACATAAACACCATGAGATCAACCAACCGGTAGATCCAGATCACCGTATGAGCCGAAATCATTTAACACCCACCAAACACCTGACCATCTCTCACGGTAGAACAAAAACGTTTTACTGCAGCCCGGAAAACATCTCTGGGGGTTTGGGATGGTAACGCTGGACTGGTAGATCTTGGGACAAAAAAGGTTGAACACCCCTGTCCTAAGTTAACTAAAAATAAAATGTGTTGTGCCAATCTACCTGATGTGCCCTAACTTGGCTAAAACAGGCCATTTTTTTATATAATGTAATAAAAAGAAATCTTAAAAATCTTTAAAAAAAAAGAAATATAGTAAAAGTTAGTTAAAACACACTATTCGCTGGCTCCAGGGGCGTTGGCCTCGTGGCAGAGTTGCAGTCTTTCGACCGGGAGAACCTGGGTCGATTTTCCCTGGAACTGCTCACTCTCCAACTCAATAAAAATGAAACACGCTATTTGCTAAAACGCTCGAACTTTCTTCATTAAAATTGTACAAAGATTTTCTATAAAAAAAACTTGAGAAGTTAACTAACTCATCGGAACACTAAATTGTACAGAAATGTTTAAAGTGAGGTAAAAATGCCAAGTAAACGTAACCTGATCATTAAAACTGAAGCATGCCAAGTCAGCTTGTATTTTTGGTATTCTAACTATCAAGATGTTTTCAGGTTGAACAGAGAAACTTCCCAGTCATGGATGATGTATCAAGAGAGTTGAATAGCATTCTGCCTGATGAGATCATGGATACCGAGGCTATTGAGGATCCTCCTTCGTCTTCTGATCACTCTGACATCTGCCGTCATGATGTATCTCTTGAAATGGAGCCAGACTCATCCCACATATTGGAAAAGGCTCTCCTTCAATCAGAACTCTTGACAGACCCCATGTTTTTGCTAGAAAACCAGCCGTCTAATTCTAGCACGTCGACGCTAATCTCGTTCCAGTCCACACAAATGGCTTGCAGCCCTCTGACAAAAACAACGGACAGTGTAATCGGCTCTACTGTCAACACAACCGAGTTACAGAAGCTAACGGGTACTTTAAACATTAGCCCTGCTACCCACCAAATTATCCTGAACAAAGTTTGTGAAGCTGCCAAGTCTTCATCCATCAACTCTCCTAATGCTGGACAGAAACTGTTGGTAACGGGTATTGGTAAATCAGGTCAGCCTGTGGTGTTTCAGCTTCCACAGACAGGGAGTAAACCCGGGAATTTGCAAACGCCAGGAGATGCGACAACACCGCAGTTGAGAGTTGTGACGATTGGCGGGAGGCCTGAGCTTCAGCCAATAGCAGGAGGACCGAGCAACCAAGTGACGACTCTACAAGCACAGCATCTAAAGACTGTACAGGTCTGTCTATCTAGTGCTAAATACACTAAAATAATATAAAAACACAATAAATAGGGATTTAAAGTTAGCTCAAACATGCCAAGTGTGTTCAAACACACTATTAAAAAGCAAGTCACTACAACAAACTAAGTTAGCTGAACTGTTAGCAAACGAGCTTAAACACCAGCAAAAACTTAAATGCTTAAAGTTAACATAAATATATAAATGTAACATTAAAGCATGCTTTTTTTTAGAAAAAAAATCGGCTTAGTTAGCTGAAGGACCCCATATTAGATAAAACACGTCATGTTAGATAAAACACGTCATGTTAGATAAAACACGTCATGTTAGATAAAACACGTCATGTTAGATAAAACACGTCATGTTAGATAAAACACGTCATGTTAGATAAAACACGTCATGTTAGATAAAACACGTCATGTTAGACAAAACACGTCATGTTAGACAAAACACGTCAAGTTAGCTAAAACACGTCATGTTAGACAAAACACGTCATGTTAGACAAAACACGTCATGTTAGCTAAAACACGTCATGTTAGCTAAAACACGTCATGTTAGATAAAACACGTCATGTTAGATAAAACACGTCATGTTAGATAAAACACGTCATGTTAGATAAAACACGTCATGTTAGATAAAACACGT
Organism: Neostethus bicornis; assembly: GCA_902685375.1. NCBI lineage: Eukaryota > Metazoa > Chordata > Actinopteri > Atheriniformes > Phallostethidae > Neostethus > Neostethus bicornis. Next base: position 1,130,139 of record CACRXE010000035.1, read on the forward strand.
CATGTTAGACAAAACACGTCATGTTAGACAAAACACGTCATGTTAGCTAAAACACGTCATGTTAGCTAAAACACGTCATGTTAGACAAAACACGTCATGTTAGCTAAAACACGTCATGTTAGATAAAACACGTCATGTTAGATAAAACACGTCATGTTAGATAAAACACGTCATGTTAGCTAAAACACGTCATGTTAGACAAAACACGTCATGTTAGACAAAACACGTCATGTTAGCTAAAACACGTCATGTTAGCTAAAACACGTCATGTTAGCTAAAACACGTCATGTTAGATAAAACACGTCATGTTAGATAAAACACGTCATGTTAGATAAAACACGTCATGTTAGATAAAACACGTCATGTTAGATAAAACACGTCATGTTAGATAAAACACGTGCTTTCAACTTTAAATGTTAAAAAACTAGGTAAACAACATTAAGTTAGCTAAAGAAAGCTAGCCTACACAGCGAACACACAAACAGTAGCATAAGAAATCTTTGTTAGTTTCTCAGTCCATAAAGAGTAACTCTGATCACTTTTATTAAAACTCCTTTTCTAGTTTAAAACATTCTAAAATGCAGCTCCATCCAGTTTAAATTTGCATATTTTTGTCTCCAGATCCCCAAAAAAACTCCGTCATCATCAGCAGCTCCAATAAAATTTATTATCACTAAACCTGTAAACACAAAAAGCCAGCCGGGCCCCGTCTTAACAGGTAGGTGGATTTCTACCGTACGTACCCTTAGTTGTCAGTTTGGAGTAAAACCTTTCTTTTTTTTTTTTTTTTTTGGTAGGGCGGGTAATCCCTCAGTCATCCGTCGTCCCTAGCAGAACTATCACTCTCTCGGATGCTAACGCCATACCTGGTCAAAAGATCGCAATATCTCCTCTGAAGAGTCCCGGCAAGGTGAGTACCGTATTTTCCAGAATGCAGTTTGATTTTTTATTTTATCAAGAAAGACTGGAAAATGGGACAAGGGACAGGGTCCTGCCCCAAGTGGAGGAGTTTAAGTATCTCGGGGTCTTGTTCACGAGTGGGGGAAGGATGGAGCGGGAGATCAACAGGCGGATCGGTGCGGCATCAGCAATAACTAGGACGCTGCATCGGTCCGTCGTGGTAAAGAGAGAGCTGAGCCGAAAAGAAAAGCTCTCAATTTACAAGTCAATCTACGTTCCAACCCTCACCATGGTAACCAGGATCTACGTTCCTACCCTCACCATGGTAACCAGGATCTATGTTCCTACCCTCACCATGGTAACCAGGATCTACGTTCCTACCCTCACCATGGTAACCAGGATCTACGTTCCTACCCTCACCATGGTAACCAGGATCTACGTTCCTACCCTCACCATGGTAACCAGGATCTACGTTCCTACCCTCACCATGGTAACCAGGATCTACGTTCCTACCCTCACCATGGTAACCAGGATCTACGTTCCTACCCTCACCATGGTAACCAGGATCTATGTTCCTACCCTCACCATGGTAACCAGGATCTACGTTCCTACCCTCACCATGGTAACCAGGATCTACGTTCCTACCCTCACCATGGTAACCAGGATCTACGTTCCTACCCTCACCTATGGTCACCAGCTGTGGGTGGTGACTGAAAGAATGAGATCGCGGGTACAAGTGGCCGAAATGAGCTTCCTCCACAGGATGGCTGGGCTCTCACTCAGAGATCGGGTGAGGAGCTCTGCCATCCGGGAGGAGCTGGGTTTCGAGCCGTTCCTCCTCCAGGTCGAGAGGAGCCAGATGGGGTGGTTCGGGCATCTGGTCAGGATGCCTCCCGAGCGCCTCGCGGGCGATGTGTTTCGGGCACGTCCCACCGGGAGGAGACCAAGGGGCAGACCCTGGACCCGCTGGAGAGACTATGTCTCACAGCTGGCCGGGGAACAACTTGGGATCCTTCTGGGTGAGTTGGAGGATGCAGCCGGGGAGAGAGAGGCCTGGGCTGCCCGTTTGAGGCTGTTGCCCCAGCGACCCGACCCCGGAACAAGCGGAAGATGACGGAACAGAAAATGTAGGTGAATCGGATGTAAGTCAATTTTGTATGTATTAATGCCGGCCTTCTTTTTTCCAGGTCACGGTGGTTTCGGTGGGGGCGCCTTCCACCGGTTCTCAGAAACCCGTAGGACTTCCCATTGGCGTATTGGGCCAACAGATTCTGACCGTCCAGCAGTCTTCTCCGGCTAAACAGACAGCGCAGGTGGATGGGGCTTATTGAGTTATTAAAAGCTTCAAATTGATGTTTGAAGAATACAAAATAAAAAAATGAAATCATTGGAAAAATTATGTATAATATTTTCTTTAAATATTTTGTTTATTAATATTATCATTAATTGCTTTATTTAAAAAATGTTTTAAATTCTATTATGAAATTAAACAAATAATTCTACTCTTATTTTAAAAAAGTAAATAAAAATGATGATAAAACTAATTAAAATAAAATTGAACCAAACTTAATTTAAAAAAAAACAACAAAAAAAACAATTTTCTTAAAAGAACAAGAATTTTTTTTTATTTGTTTTAATTTTTACCAGAACTAAAGTTGAACGTCACTCAGTACCAGCTATATATAAACTAACGCAGAAAAAATTCTCCTTTTTTTCAGACTCTAAAACCTGTCCAATCAGTGCCAGTGGGCGGAGCCTCTCAATTTAAAACCATCATCCCATTGCCTCCACAGCAGCAAATCCAGGTTCCAGGAAGTCGATTTCATTATGTCCGCCTCGTTACAACGGCGACCACGCCGAGCACAACTTCTGTACCATCAGGTAAGCTCCACAGTAACAACTCTGTCTCTGGTTACTAGACGTCTCATGTCGTTGCTATGTGTAGGGAAACCCCTGTTGCTGAGTGAGGACTCGATTCGGATGAACGTTCCGGTCGTCCCGACCATCAAACAGGTCAGATAAGGTTGTTTCTTAGCGGTGTAAAAATACTTAACCTAGATTTATCATTCTAGGTGGTGCCAAAACCCCTCCCATCTCATCACGTGCTGGCTAATCAGTCCCACCCGCGGCTAATTATGCCGGCGACACCTCTACCACAAATCCAACCAAATTTTACTAACCTGCCACCGGGGACAATGTTGGCGCCCAGTGCAACTGGCATGGGCTACACTGTCGTCCCTGCCCATTATGTAACGCAGGTAATGGAAAAGCAGGCTGGGCTTAGTTTGTTTTTTAAATTGGTTCCCTAAACTTGTGTTTGTTTTTAGATTCAACAGGCACCGTTTGTGCCGCTGGCGGGTAGTTCGAGTTACCCTCCATCGGGGAGCATCCAGACGCAAGCTCGACCGCTGAATGGGTGAAAAATAATAATCATTTTTATTATTTCTAAACTAAAAAAGCTTGGTTTCTTTTTCTACTAAAATTCTAAGAAAAATGTGACTTTTTGTTCTGAAATATTTTAGAAATAAAAAGAAATGTTATAATACAATTTTTTTAGAATCTGTAAGTCATAAAATTTGGAAAAAATATTTTCAAAAACATGTTTTAAAAGAACTTTAAATAAATTTAGATTTTGGGGGAAAAAGTGACTGATTTGCAATGTTTTTTAGGAAAATAAATAAAATGAGTCAAAGTCAAAGAAGAATCATATTTGTTTCAAATTCAATTTTTAAATAATTAACTTTCATCTGGAAAAAAAATGATTAAAAATGCAAAGCTGGAACTTTTTTCGTACTATCTGAAAAAATATTTACAGAACTGACTTCTTCTTTTTTTAAACAATATATTTATTTAAAAATATGATCAAAGTTAAAGTTTAATAAATAAATAAACAACTTTTTATAAATAAATAAATAAAAACTTAATCTATAATTTAAGAAAATGTTTTGTGTTGAATTTTTTAGTATTTCAGCGACTGACTCCCGACCCCGAAAACCGTGCAACTGCACCAAGTCTCAGTGTCTCAAACTGTGAGTGCTTCATTGTTCTTTCTTCCAAACACAATGTTTTTCTTCTGATGATCTAACTTCCCTTTTTCTTTAGTTACTGTGACTGTTTTGCAAACGGAGAATTCTGTAACAGCTGTAACTGTAACAACTGTTACAACAACCTGGAGCACGAGCCGGAACGACTCAAAGCAATAAAGGTCCAATTAAAATGTTTTCACTTATTTAGAAAGATTTGATCCCATCCTCAGACGGTACGATCTGGATTAAAAATAAATATTAAAACAACCGACAGATAAAACAGGATTCAAAATGTACAACTTGGAAAGTTCATTAAATTCAGATTGAAGTTGATATTATGATACATTTTGAATAGAATTGGTTTCATCGGGATCTGATTCTGTACGATCCAAAATTTAAACAAAATAAATTGTTATGGTTCAAAATAAAGATTGAACTTCATAAGAAAGTTTTTAAAAAACTGAAATAAAAGTCGATACAATCTGTATTCATATTTATACGATCTGGAATGTTCGTAAAATCTAGACTTAAGTTGAAATTGTCCAAAGTAGAGTTGTTCCGTTCCGTCACCTTCCGCTTTTTCTGGGTTGTGGGGGCAACAGCCTCAAACGGGAAGCCCAGGCCTCTCTCACCCGGCTGCATCTTCCAGCTCACTCGGAAGGATCCCAAGTCGTTCCCCGGCCAGCTGTGAGACATAGTCTCTCCAGCGGGTCCGGGGTCTGCCCTTTGGTCTCCTCCCGGTGGGACGTGCCTGAAACACCTCGCCCGCTAGGTGCTCGGGGGCATCCTGACCAGATGCCCGAACCGCCCCATCTGGCTCCTGTCGACCTGGAGGAGGAGCGGCTCGACACTGAGCTCCTCCCGGATGGCAGAGCTCCTCACCCGATCTCTGAGTGAGAGCCCAGCCACCCTGCAGAGGAAGCTCATTTTGGCCGCTTGTATCTGCGATCTCATTCTTTCGGTCACCACCCACAACTGGTTACCATGGTGAGGGTAGGAACATAGATCCTGGTTACCCTGGTGAGGGTAGGAACGTAGATCCTGGTTACCATGGTGAGGGTAGGAACATAGATCCTGGTTACCATGGTGAGGGTAGGAACATAGATCCTGGTTACCACGGTGAGGGTAGGAACGTAGATCCTGGTTACCATGGTGAGGGTAGGAACGTAGATCCTGGTTACCACGGTGAGGGTAGGAACATAGATCCTGGTTACCATGGTGAGGGTAGGAACGTAGATCCTGGTTACCATGGTGAGGGTAGGAACGTAGATCCTGGTTACCACGGTGAGGGTAGGAACGTAGATCCTGGTTACCATGGTGAGGGTAGGAACGTAGATCCTGGTTACCACGGTGAGGGTAGGAACGTAGATCCTGGTTACCACGGTGAGGGTAGGAACGTAGATCCTGGTTACCACGGTGAGGGTAGGAACGTAGATCCTGGTTACCATGGTGAGGGTAGGAACGTAGATCCTGGTTACCACGGTGAGGGTAGGAACGTAGATCCTGGTTACCATGGTGAGGGTAGGAACGTAGATCCTGGTTACCATGGTGAGGGTAGGAACATAGATCGACTTGTAAATCGAGAGCTTTGCTTTTCGTCTCAGCTCTCTCTTTACCACGACGGACCGATGCAGTGTCCTAGTTATTGCTGATGCTGCACCGATCCACCTGTCCGGCTCGATCCGAAATGGTTGTTTTCTTCTTTTTTTTTAAACCTAAAGAAGGGAAATAGTTTGAACAATTTAAATGGAAGTTTATGCGATCTGAAATACTTTAAACTCTTAATCAACTAAAGTCAAAGTCTTTAGAGACCGAACTAGAGATGGTTCTGAATGTTTATTCAATCTAAAATTTAGAAAATAAAAATCTCGTCAAATCTTTCAAAGTTGATCTGTTTAAAAGTTGGTAAACCCTGACCAACATTCTTGTTCTTTCAGACGTGTCTCGAACGGAATCCTGAAGCCTTCAAACCAAAAATTGGAAAAGGAAAAGAAGGCGAGTCGTTTCGGCGACACTGCAAAGGCTGCAACTGCAAAAGATCGGGGTGTTTGAAGAACTACTGCGAATGCTACGAGGTACGGTTTTCATCCGCTAAGCTCGAAATCCGCTCCACTAAAAATATGTGTTTTCCTTAAAGGCAAAGATTATGTGTTCGTCCATCTGTAAGTGCATCGGCTGTAAAAACTTTGAGGAAAGTCCAGAGAGAAAGACGTTGATGCATTTGGCTGACGCTGCTGAAGTTCGTGTTCAACAACAAAAGGCAGCAAAAACCAAGCTTTCATCTCAAATATCTGATCTTCTCACGAGACCCGTGCCTACTATCTCCAGTGGAGGAGGAAGGTAAAAAAACTGAATCAAGGAAACGAGCACGGAGTTTTTAGAAATGATTCTTGACTTCTTTTTAAATGACCAAAAATTCCATTGAATGATTAATTAAAACGACTTTTTTAGACAGACTTTAATGATTTTTTAACAGATCTCGACCTTCAGGAAGCGAACGGACTAAAGTTAATGAATCAGTAGAGATGAGGAAAAAAAAGAAGCCTTGCGAAGCAGCGACACATTTCAAGTAAAATTGTATCAAATAGGTTGAAGTCTCCGAGACCTCGGAAAAACACTGACCTCTAGTGGAAAAATTAAATCACTGCAAACGAGCAAGCAACTCCTAATCTGAGAATCCAAACCTGTTTTCTAGTCAAAAATAGAAACACAATTTATATCTCTCATGTTTTTATCCAGAAATAGAAGTTCTTTAAGAGTTGAAGGCTTTAGTTTTACTTCATATTTGGTTCATTAATTCACCATCTTTAGAAATAATCCTTCAGATGGATCAGAGGATACTGGTACGCAGAGATATTTCTGAGGCAGTCTCTAAAGATTAACAAACTGTATTCCCCAATATTTTATGGGACCCTCACATCTGGTAATATGTTGTTTCTTCAAGTATCTAAAAACATGCCAAACCAGGAAAAATGGTTGGTCATCTTTAATAATCATATTAAGAACATCTTGTGTTTGGACTCTTGATGTGTGTTCATATTAGAACTAAACTTCATATTAATAAACAGTAACAAATATCTAAGCTGCTGTTAGACCTGAGGTGGACCGCTGGTTCTGGTCAGAATGATGATCAAAGGTGGCTCAGAATAATAAAAAAAAAAACATCCTGTTTGTGTAAAAACAATAAGTCACACGTCGTACCAACAACAAGAAAAGTTCTGATGATTTAACAGAATGAAAGCTTTTATAATCAGTTTACTGTAGATGATTTAATCAAATCTCTAAGATTCACACAAAAAGTCAATTAAAAAAAAAATAAATATTGATAAAAATAATAAAAAATGTTCTTCTGGTTTAAAATAATATGTTTAAATCAACATAAAAACATGTAAATAATAAAATATGTTACATTTTGTTTAAAATTGAATCAGATTCTCAAACATTCAACTAAACTAAAGCCAAAAGTCACCAAAATCCCTCAAACTTCCCCCAATCGTCCTCCCTGTCCAACAGACCATCGTTAACAGGTTTCTAAAAACCAGAAAAAGTCCTGAGCTTACACAAAAGTGCAATGTATTTAAAAAAATGTTTCTTCTCAGCTTTAATCAACTTTTAACGATCCTAAATAAGTCCTAAACTCCGTCCTCATTAGCCTTTCTTCCTCAGGTTACCGTACACCTTCGTAACGAAGGAGGTACTCGAGGCCACGTGTGACTGTCTGATCGAACAAGCCAAGAAGGCGGAGGACAAAGACAAGTCTGAATTGGAAGCTGAAAAAATGATCCTGAGTGAGTTCGGACACTGCCTTATGTCGATTATTAAGTCTGCAGGAAAAGCTAAAGCAGACTCTCCGTCCAAAAAAACCTAGAACCAATCACTGCTTTTGCCCCGCCCTCTTTTCTTATGAACTGGAAAAAAAACAAAACCCTATTTTTACTCTGATGTTTTTTTTTGGCAAGTTTTCTGTGTTGAAGCTTTTATCAAACATGTTTTTATGATTTTTAATTATTATTTCTAGCTATGATTACATGAGCTCTTACCCCACCTACCCTCTGAATGCCAGGGTTACCCATAGCAACTAAACCATGTGTATTTGAACCTAATTAAGTTTTTATTATTATTTTAACCTAAACAATAAAATGTGCAATTTTGTGGCTCCACAAAAAAGTCTGGTATGTGTTTATTTCTTTTAATCCAGCAAAGGTGGCTTTTAATTAAGAATTAGAACTGGTTTATAATTAATTATAATCTGTTTGACTTAATTACTGGACCAGGTTTGTGTTACTACAGCTCCCAGCAATGCTTTGATTTTTATTTGTATCTAATTAATCTAAGTTTATTTTTATTACAGCAGACTGTAACACTAGTGAAAAGGGATGGTTTTTATAACACTAGTGAAAAGGGATGGTTTTTATAACACTAGTGAAAAGGGATGGTTTTTATAACACTAGTGAAAAGGGATGGTTTTTACAACACTAGTGAAAAGGGATGGTTTTTACAACACTAGTGAAAAGGGATGGTTTTTACAACACTAGTGAAAAGGGATGGTTTTTACAACACTAGTGAAAAGGGATGGTTTTTACAACACTAGTGAAAAGGGATGGTTTTTATAACACTAGTGAAAAGGGATGGTTTTTATAACACTAGTGAAAAGGGATGGTTTTTATAACACTAGTGAAAAGGGATGGTTTTTACAACACTAGTGAAAAGGGATGGTTTTTACAACACTAGTGAAAAGGGATGGTTTTTACAACACTAGTGAAAAGGGATGGTTTTTACAACACTAGTGAAAAGGGATGGTTTTTACAACACTAGTGAAAAGGGATGGTTTTTACAACACTAGTGAAAAGGGATGGTTTTTACAACACTAGTGAAAAGGGATGGTTTTTACAACACTAGTGAAAAGGGATGGTTTTTACAACACTAGTGAAAAGGGATGGTTTTTACAACACTAGTGAAAAGGGATGGTTTTTATAACACTAGTGAAAAGGGATGGTTTTTACAACACTAGTGAAAAGGGATGGTTTTTACAACACTAGTGAAAAGGGATGGTTTTTACAACACTAGTGAAAAGGGATGGTTTTTACAACACTAGTGAAAAGGGATGGTTTTTATAACACTAGTGAAAAGGGATGGTTTTTATAACACTAGTGAAAAGGGATGGTTTTTATAACACTAGTGAAAAGGGATGGTTTTTACAACACTAGTGAAAAGGGATGGTTTTTACAACACTAGTGAAAAGGGATGGTTTTTATAACACTAGTGAAAAGGGATGGTTTTTATAACACTAGTGAAAAGGGATGGTTTTTACAACACTAGTGAAAAGGGATGGTTTTTACAACACTAGTGAAAAGGGATGGTTTTTACAACACTAGTGAAAAGGGATGGTTTTTATAACACTAGTGAAAAGGGATGGTTTTTATAACACTAGTGAAAAGGGATGGTGGATTTTTAGTTGAATTTGTTATAATCTCTACAGCTCCCTCTGCTGGTTTCTTTATTTATTACACTACTCATGATACCAATAAAGTAGTGGTTTTTTATACTATAACTCCCTCTAGTGGTGGTTTTTTTAAATTATTATTACGGCAGCCAGTAATATTAATAGGTTTTCTTTTATTGCAAATGCCCGTAGTGGTACATCGGTCCCTCACCATGGTAACCAGGATCTACGTTCCTACCCTCACCATGGTAACCAGGATCTATGTTCCTACCCTCACCATGGTAACCAGGATCTACGTTACCACCCTCACCATGGTAACCAGATCTATGTTCCTACCCTCACCATGGTAACCAGGATCTACGTTCCTACCCTCACCATGGTAACCAGGATCTACGTTCCTACCCTCACCATGGTAACCAGATCTATGTTCCTACCCTCACCATCGTAACCAGGATCTACGTTCCTACCCTCACCATGGTAACCAGAATCTACATTCCTACCCTCACCATGGTAACCAGGATCTATACGTTCCTACCCTCACCATGGGAACCAGGATCTACATTCCTACCCTCACCGTGGTAACCAGGATCTACGTTTTACCCTCACCATGGTAACCAGGATCTACGTTCCCTACCCTCACCGTGGTAACCAGGATCTACGTTTTACCCTCACCATGGTAACCAGGATCTACGTTCCTACCCTCACCGTGGTAACCAGGATCTACGTTTTACCCTCACCATGGTAACCAGGATCTACGTTCCTACCCTCACCGTGGTAACCAGGATCTACGTTCCTACCCTCACCATGGTAACCAGGATCTACGTTCCTACCCTCACCATGGTAACCAGGATCTACGTTCCTACCCTCACCATGGTAACCAGGATCTACGTTCCTACCCTCACCGTGGTAACCAGGATCTATGTTTCTACCCTCACCATGGTAACCAGGATCTACGTTCCTACCCTCACCGTGGTGAGCAGTCGAAAGAACGAGATCACGGATACAAGTGGCTGAAATGATTTTCCTCTGCTGGATAGCTTGGCTCTCACTCAGAATTGGAGGGAGGAGCTCTGCCATCCCGGAGAAGCTTGGAGTAGAGTTGTTGCTCCTCCAGGTCGAGAAAAGCCAGATGGGGTGGTTTAGGTACCATGCATCCATTCTCACACAATCTCCTCCACATTTTAATACATTTCCCTTTCAATCTTTGAAACCCCCAGGTGACGGCATTTTCATTGAGATCCCTACAAGTACTCAGTACTGACTTTAGATGAACTGATGAGGTTTCCAGGCCAGCTAACTTTGTAGCTGTTTTGTTTAGATTTTTTTAGAATGAATTTAACCATTATTTGTTAAACCACTGAATTTAAAAAGCATTGTTTTTCCAGTTTGTTTCGGCGTTTCACTTTTTCAGACATTTAGTTTTTTTTTAAAGCTAACTTTGTCCTTTAGAATCATTTTTTTGTCCAACTTTTCCAGCTAAGTTGATTTCTTTATGAACTGAGACCCCTTCAGCTTCCACCGAGTTGGTCTTCCTCTCATTAGTTTAGTTTTTAATCAAGTTATTTTTTAGGATCAGTTTAGCATTTATTACTCACTTCTGCTTTTTTCTTGTTTTTTTTTTTACTTCATGATAACTTTTTAAATTAGTTTGTTTTAAATTGAGCTTTTTAAATAAGCTTAAGCTTCACATCATTTTCATTACAAAACCATACCAGCTATAGATGAACTGATGAGATTTTTTCCAGCATCCCTCTCCCCAGTGACAAATCAAACCAGTTTTGGGTTAAAAATACACTTTTATTGTTCTTAAATCACTTTTCTGACAGCAGATTGACGCCACAGACAATTTCTCCTTCACGAGTTAAAAACGTCGCAGAATTTTATTCCTTCTTTTAAAAAACACACAAAAACTCTGTCACATCTAAAACATAGTCAGTGCTGAACGCTGAACCCTACCAGAACGTAGCTTATTTGAGTGGTTTCTGTGCTGGTTGTCGCTGTGGAAACGCTGGGACTTCGCCTGGTCAGTGAGCGACGGAAACTTGTGTGATGTGCAAAGTCGTGCAAACTTTGTGAAAGTTAAAAACAAACAAACAAAAACAGCAGCTTGGAATCGTTGACGTTTCAGCAGAACGATCGGGCTCCTGCGCAGCGTTTACGATTACAGTCAAAATGAACACAAACGTAGTGAAAAGAAAGAAAAAAACCAAACGAAGCTCATTAGAATTAAAAAAAAAAAAACAGACTCAGTGAAGCTAACAAAAAATTTGACTCGTTGTAGAATTTTACAAGGACATGTTTTTTTAAAACAGTGGTTTGTTTGGCGTCCCGATCAGGCACGCACGGAGTTTACAAAATAAAGACAAGAGTTTTCAAAAATGACACAAATGAGGTTAAAGTTGAGAAAAAATGTGGACTTGAGGATTTGATTGACAGACTTCATGAAATCCGTCACATTTACACGTTTGTGAAAATGTGGAGTTCACCATCAAACGAGATTCTGATCGACCAGATAAAAGCAGTTTATCCAAAATAAAACAATCGAGTGTTTTACGTTTGATACGTTTACGGATTTTTTTTGAAGACGGAACGTTTTTATCAAGTTAATTAAATAAAAGCAGGTCGTTTGTCGTCGTGATCAGGGTCTTTTAAACAAACCCAACAATCACCACACGTGACAAAAACAAGCAGCGGTTGTGATTTGTTGTTGCCATCGAGCCAGAAAAAAAAAAAAACCTGCCATTTGAATGAAGAAAATTCAACACAAACCGCATGAAAAAATAATCCATGAAGATCCAGCAGTTTGGTTTTTGTTGCGATTTAGCGGCACAATCATTACAAACTCAGTTTTATTCAAAATAAACAAAAATCCGAACAGTCTGGTTCATTTAAAGAAACAGCAGCTGGGATTCATCGGGCGTCACCATCGGGCTCCCGGCGACGCACGCCATTAAAATATTCTGAACTTCATTTAAAAACTGTTTAATAGTACGGGCCGATGTTTTCGTAGCCGGCGTAACTCGGCCAGTCGGGAAAAAGCCCGTGCGAGCAGGTGGGGCTTCCGTAGCGATCAAAATGAATCCCGAAGGAGTCTGAACCGTGCCCTCTCTTGCTGTTAGACCAGACGATGTTGTAGTTTTGACCCTGGTTGCTATCCCAGTGCTCCCGCCCATCCACTTCGTAACAAACTGCAAATTCAACGCGCTGGTGCGGCCGGAGATCATCGGGAATCTCCACCTCGAAGGAGAAGGTATCGCTGTGCGAGTTGGGGTAGGCATCCTTCATGTACTGGCAGCTGAAGTCGGCGTGACTCTTCCACGTGTCAAACGTCACCCTCAGCTTGACGGACTTCTCAAACGAGATGTTTTTCACCTTGACGGTGCCGGCGAAGGCTTTCTCCTTCAGAACGCAGTGCTCTAAACTCACCAGGTTCTTCTCCAGGCTCTGCCGGAACAGCAAATAGTCCGAAGAAGGCTGAACGAAATCGAGCAGCAGCTTGTTTTCATCCGAGGAAGGAAGTGCAGAGCTCAGCATTTCTTGGATGTTGGGCGGGATGTCGATGGGATCCGTGAATTCTGAGAAGACTTTAACCCTGGTGAGGGAGAGGCCTTTGTGGTCTGCGAATGTTACCCGTTTCTTTGCTTTGCTGCTTTGGGTGAGGTCTTCTAGAGGTTTGGAAGGCTGGAAGGTCTGCGCGGGCGGCGTGAAGAAGAAATCCTCGTGGGAGAGGTAGAGGGGCATCGCCATGTCGATCGGCATGTCGGGCTCGCGGGGGAACGCGCACAGAGCACTGAAACGCAAGAAAGAAAAATCAATTCAAGGATCGTTATGGAGTCAAATTAAGCTCGTTTGGATTTTCGGGAATGAGCCCGATCATTCAAACAGAATCACAGGTTTAGATTTTCAGAAAAACAATATGTACTAAATGTTGGTTTTGACATTTTTTACAGATAATTTAAAACTGAACTATTTGAATGAACTAAAAAAATAAAAAAACAAAAAGTTCAAATAAAAACAATAAACCATCAAAACATATAAATTTAATTAATATTGTGAAGATTTACAAATATACGTAAAACAATCAGTTGAATTCTTAAAAAGATCATTTAATTTAAAAATGATTTTTTTGGGTAAAGATTAAAATCTGGTAAATTTTTAAATAATAAAAATAAAACTTTGGCAAGAAATAAAAAAAGAGAACGGATCAAATTGAAATATTTAAAAATAAATGATAAACAATCAGGTTATTTAAAAGAATAATTACAATCAGAAAAATGAAATCATTAACATGTAAAACAAATAAACTAATTAGAAAGTTTTATTTCTTTAAAAATGGACATTTCAGATAAAAAGATTTGTGATTTAACAGAAAATCATAAAAATACAAACATGTTTGAAATCAAATCCTTCCTGCTGCTCAATAAAAAAAACATGGTTTAGAATAAAATCCAGCTGAATAAACACTTTTCTGTTGGTCGTACTGGGACGCTGGTGGGAGGGGGGGCCCGGGCGGAGGTCCAAAATCCAGATGAAAAACAACCTCCTTCTGAATTTTTTTTTTTTTTTAGGAAAACACAGTAAACCTGACTCAGTTTTTTATGAATGTATTTGTTTAATATTATTTTTAAAATGTGACAAAATGACATAAAATGTTATAAAAAACAAAAGTTTTTTTTTACAAATACACAAAGTCCTGTTTTTATTATTATTTTAAATACAACTTTTTACAAAATTATAAAAAAAAAACTTAGTTTTTCATGAATATTTTTACATGTAATACAATCACCATGGTAACCAGCTGTGGGTGGTGACCGAAAGAATGAGATAGCGGGTACAAGCGGCCAAAATGAGCTTCCTCTACAGGGTGGCTGGGCTCTCACTCAGAGATCGGGTGAGGAGCTCTACCATCCGGGAGGAGCTCGGTGTCGAGCCGCTCCTCCTCCAGGTCGAGAGGAGCCAGATGGGGTGGTTCGGGCATCTGGTCAGGATGCAACCCGAGCACCTGGCGGGCGAGGTGTTTTGGGCACGTCCCACCGGGAGGACACCAAGAGGCAGACCCCGGACCCGCTGGAGAGACTATGTCTCACAGCTGGCCGGGTAACGACTTGGGATCCTTCTGGGTGAGCTGGAGGATGCAGCCGGGGAGAGAGAGGCCTGGGCTGCCCGTTTGAGGCTGTTGCCCTCGCGACCCGAACCCAGACAAGCGGAAGACGACGGAACAGAACAATTAAATAATTCGTGTTGTGCTCTTTTTTTTTTTTTTTAATAAAATATAACCAATAAAAATAATATCAAACAACTGCTATTTTTAATCATTTAAAGTGTAAGCTTTTTTAAAATAAATTAAAAGGGGCAAGTTTTTAGAAACTGTACTTTTTTTAAAAAAACCTCTTTGAGCGGAAAACATTGAATTTTTTTGTAAATGACTGTAAATATGGCCGCCATCATGTGAACTAACCCTGGGTGACCTTTTGACCCACGACCAACTCGTTTCTTCATGTTCAATTATTTAAACATTAGTTATTCCAACGCTTTGAAAATTGAATTGTTTCAACTATGAATTGTGTGAAAAATAAAATGAATAAAGTTATTGTATTTTATAAAATAATACATTTGATATTCATATGCTCTGGCACGTTTTAAAAAGAAAAATCACATTTTAGAATTGAGTCTAAAAATTGTAATTTGGCCAAAGTAGCAAAAAAAAAAAAGGTAAATTCAGGAGGTTTTTACTACATTTTGTAAAAAAAATATTGGACAATTTGGGGGGGATTGATTTTTTTAATTACATTTTGGAAAATTGAACAAAATATGAGACATATTTTAGCAAAATCAGAAAAACTGTGCAAAAATTTGAGAAAATATCAAAATGATCAATTTTGTGAAATTTCACAAAAATTTACAAATAAATCCAAATTGATCAAGATGGAGTTTTTAGTGTCGGTTTAAGATCTTATTATGTGTGTGTTCAGTAGCTTCTTTAAGCAGTCAAAGAAAAAGCTCCTAAAACAGCTGCTAGGTGGTGCTGAGTTGGGTGAAATGGAGCTTGAACAGCCGCTCGGTGGAACACACAACAGTTGTCTCTGCGCTGGGTAGAATGTGGGTTACCATGGTAACAGTGTTTTTCAGCTCCAGTGAATCCTTGGCAAAAAAATTTACGTTTAGCAAATTTTTCTATTTTTTTTTTTAAATTTTATTAGAAAGTTTATTAATACTTGAAAGTTTTTGAAATTTTGCAGAATTTGTCAAAAGAAAACCCAAAATGGAACATTTTTAAGTTTTGATAAATTGTGTAAAATAAAACATTTGGAAGACTTATATGAACTTTGGGAAAAAATTTTACAAAATTAGTAAAATGAGACAAAAGGAAGGTTTTTACAATTGTGCTCGATTAAGGTAATAATTCTAAAAAAGAAATGATAAAGTATTAATTAACAGGTATTTTTAAAGAGTTTTCAAAATCAGATTTAAAAAACCAAACTAACAATTGGTCAAATATTGACGTTTTTCTTCGGGCTGTCCAAAGTTGACCCTCCGACGGCCTCATTTTAACACTGTGACCACAGGTTGAGAAACTGTGCAATCTGGAACACCAGCTGGAATCGATGTCTAACGGTGTTTTCATTCTAACATTTACAGGTTTGTTTTTTTTTTTTGTTAGAAAATCCAAATGATCTCAGTTTTAAAAACTAACAATAAAAAATTGCCGATGTTATCATTTGACTCATTTTCAACCAAACAACTCATTTTCTACGTTTTTGTTTAAAAAACTCAAAACAAAAAGTTAAATTAATACTAAATGCGTTTAAAATGGTAAAACATTTTTTGAAAATTAGATTTTTCTTTTGCAAGTTTTTATCTTGTTTTTTTTTTTTCTTTTGCAAGCATTAAAAAAACCCCGGATGTTGAAGGTTTTTTCTTGTAGAAATCAAAATGGCGTCTGTATTTTTTTTTTTGAATGTGTCTGTTTGAAGGAGTTCATGAGAGGTAGTTTCATCTTACCTGGTGCAGGTTTTGAGAAACATTTGTTAATCTGGAGAAACACCTGAAGCTGCCCCTCTTTCCTCTAACGTAATCCCACTAACGCAGCGCAATTTTTTTTTACGTTGCCTTTACGTCTGCACGCCTGCTTCACGTGGACAGCTGGCTGTAGCCAATCAGTGGGCGAGCAGGCGGAGTGATCCACAGCAGGGAAGATAGTGCTCACTAAACTAGTTCCATTCCACATGTTTAAATCTCTTTTTAATACATTTCAATCAGATCCAATTGAAAAAAAAAACCGAGTCTCAGCGGCTTCACATCACTGTATTCACTGAAAAAATACTGCATTTTTAGTCAAATTTACAGTGACATTGTGGCCTAAAAACCGGATCAGTTCATTTATAGTTGGTACAGAGAAATAGTAGGCATTGATTTGGGAGACATTTTATATATACGTAATTTCACCCTAATTTTTATACATCTCAATGATATTGATATAATATTGATAAATATATATAATATTACGACCACCACTTGTCTGGTGGTTCCAAACCCATCAGAAGAAGGATGCTGGGTTTGGAACCACCAGGAAAGAGGACTAGAGGAAGACCAAAGAGGAGGTTCATGGATACAGTGAAGGAAGACATGAAGATAATTGGTGTGACTGAAGAGGATGCAGCAGATAGGGTTAGATGGAAGAAACTGACTTGATGTGGCGCCCCCTGGAGGGAAATGAGGAATGAAGAAGAAGAAGAAGATATAATATTAATAAATAATATATCTATAATATATTAACATAAATACATATATGAATAAAAAACATCATATAAATAATGATATATAACACCTCTAGAATAGGCCGGAAAAATCATGTAGAGAGGTTTTCTATAGGTTTAAACTACCGTGTTAGCATACTGTTTCATCTTCTGAAGGCTCAAGGGGGTGGCCAGTGTTTTAAGTGTTTAAGCCTCACCCCACACCAGGACTTGAACCCCAACCTTCTTGCTGTGAGGCCACCGTTTTGCCCGTACTGCATTACATTATTAATTTAAAATCTTTCATTTTAAATGACATTGATGCACAGCGGCCTTACAGCCAGAAGGTCAGGAGTTTGAGGTTTGATTCATTGGATTTTCTGAGTGATTTGTGGATGGTTGTCTGTGTATGTGGCTCAACAACAGACTGGCGACCTGGTCAGGGTGAACCCCACCACTGGCCTGCAACCAACAGGAATAGGCTGGTTAGTTTTATTAAAACCCATTCAGTTGTTCAGAAAATTTTTCTCTCACCATTGGCGCCGTCGCGGTGGCCTGCTACGATGTAGGAGTGCAGCACTCAAATTTCCCGGTAAGAGACGAATAGAGTATGTAAAAATAATAATAATAAAATGTGATATTTTTCATTTATTCATCTTCTGAACAGCTTGTTGGGTCTCATGGGGAATTTGATGGATTTATATATTTGCTTAAAAATCCTAAAAGATGCTAAATTCATTCAAAAAGCAAAAGTTAACACACAACAAAACACAAAGCCAACGTTACCTACTATATTTATACAAAATAATGTGTGAAATGTTCTACTTAAAAAGAAATTCAAACTTTGGGTGCACATTATAAATGAGTTCTGGAGTGACACACGTACATGACATGTTGTGTGCCCGCCATTATGCCGGAGGGCGCAATTAGAGTATTTACAGTATAGGAGCTAGGTGAATACGCAACGCTTGCATATGTTTACCAAACTCCAAAGTGAGTTGAGTGAGTCTCTTGTGCACAGTAAGTAGTATCTGAGTTTGGTCAGAGTCAAGAAAAAGTAAAAAAAAAATGTACTACTTTTTAACAAAAAATTTGAATATTTGAGTTGTACCAAAATAAATATGGTTAAAAAAAAAAAAGAAGCCAAAAGTCATTTTAAAAAGCTATGGTTGGCTAAAAACTAGTCATCCTACAAAGCTAGAGTTAACAGACCTGAAAACCTAATCAGTTCATCTATAGTTGTTACAGGGTAACTATTGTCAGTTTCATTAAAAGCCTTTCAATGGTTTGGGGAAAAATTTTGTTCACAAGGTTTTGTGAACATTGCTGGATCGATAATAACAATTCAGAGTCCAATTGGCACATCCAAATATAAGCTCCGCCCCTTTCTGCACACCTGGAAAGTGTGCAGGAAGGACCATGACCCAGATCGCTAATCTAGGTCATGGTCCAAAGTTTAACTTGGATTAGAACTCTGATTAGAATCCAGACCATCAGGTCAATGTTAGATCAAATTTAAACCCTAATATGGATCAATTTGATTCATTTCTAGACTATACTTTACTCACTTCATGAGAAATTCTGGCCAACTTCAAACAGACATCCACCAAATGTGATCCAAGTCTTGACAGCTGTTACTCTACTTTTGGCCCACTTTGAGTTCAGTTTATGGACAGTTAAAGTCTCCTTTTGGCCCATTTAGACCCCTTTAGTTCCAGTAGGCCTAATGAACCTTCTTGTTTTTAGCCCACTTTTAGAGCCACGTCTGTTGCTGATCAAACAAAGTTCATGTTGTTCTTTAATCTGTAAATAATCTACAGAACTTGGTGGACCAGCACAGAGCGTGTGTGGTTTATTCTGACCTACTTCTAAACCCTTAAGATTCTTTTAGACCACCTCAGCATAGATTTTGGTCCAGTTCCTGCCAACTACTTCTGATCTGTTTTGGGTCAATTCTCTAAGTAAGATTTGCAATACTTATTTTCCAGCCAATATCCGCACTTTTCTTCATGTTTCTGTGGCGTACACTTCAGAGCAATTTATACAAAAAAAAACGTATAGTTTTACAGACAAGAGGGCCCTCTAGCTTTGTGTACCGATATCGTCTACCACTTAAAACATTAGATTACACACACAAGTGAGAAAACACAAATGGCATCTAAAAGAAAATCATATTCTGCAGATTACAAACAGTAAGTAGCCAAACGCATCTGAAAACAGTGATCATGCAGTGTGGCTGTTGGTTCTGCAAAGTTTCCTCACATACAGTAACTTGCCTTCTGAGATGATGCAATGGTTTTGACTGAGAAGTTTTTTAAATAAATTACCTGGAAAAAAAAAGCAAGTAATGTGTGTGGTTTTTTTTTACACCTAATAATGTATTTTTACTCATAGTGGGATTCATATTCCACAGCGAGTTTACAGTTTGTTTTTTGCTCAGCACTTTGACATAACACTTGTGACATATTGGATGTGTAAACCATCTCCACCCCATCCCACCCCACCCCAATCACACCTCTACAACTCCACATATGGATTATACAAACCATGTGATGGATATGCAATGGTATTCAATATAATATACCGGTAATTGTTTTTCTTCTGGAAACCACAAAAGTATTTAAGAAAGCTACAAATGTATTCAGACAGCCTGCCTGAATGTCCACAATGAGTCCAGAGAATCTTCCTGAACAGTTATTGATCTGCTTATGTAAACGTGTCTGTTTTTAGCGTCCAGCTTATCATGTAAATATTTGTTCACGACTGAAACGACTGATCGTGAGGTGCACAAGAGGTAGGAAAAATAAACACACAAAATGATTTATTTCTAAACATTTTTTAAAATGGACTAAACTTGATGAATTTAGTTTTAAAATCTTACTGATTCCATTCATGGAAGTTATAGATTTTTATACACAGCACACAGGAATCAAATATATTTGTTTATTTTAAATATATATATATATATATATATAAACACAGAGAAAACAAAAATAAACTTTTTCACAAATAAATGATAAATAGTGAATATATTTTAATCCGAGACCATTGCGTTCTCCTGGAAAAGGGTGGAATGCCCCCTGCAGGCCAGAGACAAGGTCCTGCCCCAAGTGGAGGAGTTTAAGTATTAGTATTAAGTAGTCTTGAGAACTTGTTCACGGGTGAGGGAAAGATGGAACAGGAAAATGACAGACGGATCGGTCGTAACAAAAGTACGAGTTCATGATTACAGGGGTCGAAATAAGCTTCCTCTGCAGGGTGGCTGGGCTCTCACTCAGAGATAGAGGGAGGACCTCTGCCAACTGGGAGGAGCTTGGAATAGAGTCGCTCCTCCTCCAGGTCGAGATAAGCCAGAAAAGGTGATTCAGGCATCTGGTTAGGATGCCTACCAAATGCCCCACTGGTGAGGTGCATTGGGCATGTCCCACCAGGAGGAGACCCAGAGGTAGACCCCAAACCCGCTAAAGAGATCTGAGATGTGTCACAGCTGGACAGGGAACACCTCAGGATCTTCCCGGGTTATCTGGAGGATGCAGCCGGGTTGAGAGAAGCCTGGGTTTTCCATCTGAGGCTGTTCCCCCTGTGACCCGACTCCGGATAAGCAGAAGGCAACAGAATTCATCGGAATTGAATATATTTGAATGAATTGATTAATATGATGTAAAAACAAAGCAATAAAATATCAAAAAGGATCTTAAATAAATCTTAAATGTTTAGATCTTAAATGTTAAGATCTAAAAAGTTAAGATCTAAAAAGTTAAGATCTAAAAAAATGTTAAGATCTTAAAAGAATAGATCTTAGATGTTTTCTGACAGACAGAGGGATTTCTCCGGTGGAAAAACAAAAGGTGGAGGGCTCTGTTTCTACATCAACCACTCCTGGTGTTCGGATGTGTCTGTGATCTCCCAGCTTTGCTCTCCGGTTCTGGAATACTTCTTTTTAAACTGTAGACCATTTTATTCTCCACGGGAGTTTGCTTCATTCATTCTGGCTACTGTTTACATTCCGCCATGCGCAAACGTGCACGAGGCCCAACACGCGCTCGCGGACCAAATTCTGTGTGTGGAGCAAAACTTCCCGGACTCTCTAGTTATTATCCTTGGGGATTTTAACAAGTGAAATCTGAGCCAGGAACTCCCAAAGTACAGACAGTTTGTAAACTGCCCAACCAGGGAAAAGAACACATTGGATCACTGCTACACTACAGCCAGTAAGGCCTACAAGGCTGTTTCTCGAGCTGCTCTGGGCTTCTCTGATCACGACATGGTTCACCTCATCCCGGCATACAGACAGAAGTTGAAGCTTTCTAAACCTGCAGTGAGGACTTCCAAGAAGTGGACCAGCAAAGCTGTGGACAAGCTTCGTATGTGTCTGGACCATTGTTGTTTTTAGCAGCCATCTAAGTTTTTGTTTTAGTCTTCGTCTTTGGAACAAAGATTAAGTTAAGTTTTAGTCACATTTTCGTAATCTCTTTATATTTTTGTTGTAGTCACATTTTAGTCAACAAAAACACAAAAGCGTTTTCGTCTAGTTTTAGTGTAAAAACAAAAAAAACTTACTTTATCGTGGCTTTATTACTGAGAATGATGCAAGTTATTTGGTAAAAAAAAAAAAAAAAACTCTGCTGAGCTTTAACTTACGCAAAACAGCGAACATTGTAAAACAACGTAAAATAAATATAAATTTTTCAGTGAGTGATGAACGTCGTAACTTATTCATACTTAAAAATGACACCTCTTAAAAACCCTGTAAACAAAGTTAACACTGCATTGTGTCTTTAAATCAGTGGTTAGCTCAACCAAGCTAACTAAGAGAGTTAGCAGCGCCGACAAGATAGCGTTAGCTTGAAGTTGGTGTGCTGTTTGTGCAAAACATGTGGAAAAATTTAAGTTATGACCACCAAGCCTCTTTGTTGCTGCTTTCACCATGGTGTGTGACTTTCTCATGGCTGCAGGTGTGTTGTGTAGATGGTGTAAACGTGCAGCACTGTGTGTGTGGGGGGGGGAGGGGGGGTTTGCCGCCGTTAGAGACAGAATGCAACCGCTGTTTATTCTTTTCACAGACAGAAATGTGAAACTCTGACGCCTATTTCGTTACATTTTCATCTCGTCAACAGAAACTTGAAAATGGCTCGTCACATTTTCGTCACCAAAATGTCGCATTTATTTTGTTATCATTACGTCATCATTATGAAAAAATGCTTCGTCAACGAAATAATTTCGTTGTCGTTGTTGTTGACGAAAATAACACTGGTCTGGACACAACAGACTGGGGTGTGTTTAGAGCTGCCACAGATAGTCTGGATGACTACACAGACACAGTGACGTCATACATACGTTTCTGTGAGGACAGTATCATTCCATCAAAAACCAGGGTAAGATTTAACAACGACAAACCCTGGATCACACCCAGACTAAGACAGATCAGGAGGGAAAAGGAAGCAGCTCACAGAGCCAATGACAGAGAGAGCTACAAAGGCGCTAAGTACCGGTTCTCGAGAGAGGTACAGCAGGTGAGATCCAGGTACAATAAACGTCTGAAGGAGCAATTCTCTGTCAATGACACCGCCTCTGTCTGGAGATCACTTCGGCAAATTACCAATTAAAAAAAAAAAAAACAAATAAATAAAATGAATTACTCTATTCATCCCTCACCAGGAAAATTTGTTTGCTGCACTCCTTACACCACAGCAGGCTGCCCTTCAACGGCGCCAATGGTGGGAGAAGCGGGGGTTAGGTGTCTTCTCCAAGGACCCTAGACGTGCTCTCCGTGGGACACGAACCCACGACCTTCCGGTCCGCGGGCGAACGCTCTAACCACACGACCACCGTCTTCTAATCTGGTATTATAAGCCGAAAGCCCCACATGCTGCTGATGACTTACAACTGGCAGAGAAACTCAACACCTTTTATACCAGGTTTGATGTCTCACTCTCCTCCCCCCTCACTGATCAAGAACCTTCAGTCACTTTGAAGCCACTCCCCTCCCCCATCCAATTAACAACAGAGGTCACTCCAACTGACCAGCCCTCCCCCTCCACTGCTTTCTTGGTGACAAAACCACCACCCTAAGACACTGTGCTGAGGAACTGTCTCCAGTTTTCACAGACATTTTTAACACCTCCCTAAAGACATGCCACGTTCCAGCCTGCTTCAAGCTGTCCACCATCGTTCCTGTCTCCAAGAAGCCCCGTATCACTGGACTTAATGACTACAGGCCCGTAGCGCTTATGTCTGTAGTCATGAAGTCATTTGAATGCCTGGTCCTCCCTCATCTCAAGTTCTTCTCCTCTCCCTCACTGGACCCTCTGCAATTTGCCTACAGAGCCAACAGGTCTGTAGACGACGCCATCAACCTGTCCCTCCACTTCACCCTGCAGCACCTGGACTCCCCGGGAACCTATGCTAGGATCCTGTTTGTGGACTTCAGCTCTGCATTCAACACCATCCTCCCTACCCTGCTTCAGGACAAGCTCTCCCAGCTCAACGTGCCTGACTCCACTTGCAGGTGGATTACTGACTTCCTAATAGACCGGAGGCAGTGTGTGCGGCTGGGGAAGAATGTCTCCACCTCTCAGACTATCAGCACAGGATCTTCACAGGACTGTGTCCTCTCTCCCCTGCTCTTCTTCCTGTACGCCAACTGCTGGAGCTCCAGCCATGACTCTGTCAAACTGATCAAGTTTGCAGATGACACCACCCTCATTGGGCTCATCTCTGATGGTCATGAGTCGGCCTACAGGATGGAGGTAGACCAGCTGGTGTCCTGGTGGAGCAACAACAGCCTGGAGCTCAACGCTCAGAAGAGAGTGGAGATGATCGTGGACTTTAGGAAAGTCACAGCTCCCATTACCCCCCTTGCACTGACAGACTTCTCCATCACCACTGTAGACTCTTTCCGCTTCCTCGGCACTACCATCACACTGAACCTAAAGTGGGAGCCGTCCATCAAAAAGGCCCAGCAGAGGATGTACTTTCTGCGGCAGCTGAAGAAAGCCAACTGCCCGCCCAGATGTTGGTGCAGTTTTACACTGCCATCATCGAGTCCATCCTCACGTCCTCCATCACCGTGTGGTACGCTGGAGCCACAGCCAGGGACAAACACAGACTGTAGAGCATTGTGCGCTCCGCAGAGAAGGTGATCGGCTGCAGCCTTCCATCTCTCGAAGACCTGTACGTCTCCAGGACTCGAGGGCGTGCAGGTCGGATAGAAGCTGACCCTTCCCACCCTGGACATGGACTTTTTGAATGACTCCCCTCGGGCAGGAGGCTCTGGTCCATTCGGACCAGAACGTCCCCCCACAAAAACAGCTTCTTCCCTTCTGCCGTTGGACTAATGAATGCTTTATAACCTGGATCCCCACATCTCTTGGTCACTTTATAACCTTGATCCCCACATCTCTTAGTCACTTTATAACCTGGATCCCCACATCTTTTAGTCACTTTATAACCTGGATCCCCACATCTCTTAGTCACTTTATAACCTGGCTCCCCACATCTCTTAATCACTTTATAACCTGGATCCCCACATCTCTTAGTCACTTTATAACCTGGATCCCCACATCTCTTAATCACTTTATAACCTGGATCCCCACATCTCTTAGTCACTTTATAACCTGGATCCCCACATCTCTTAGTCACTTTATAACCTGGATCCCCACATCCCTTAGTCACTTTATAACCTGGATCCCCACATCTCTTAGTCACTTTATAACCTGGATCCCCACATCTCTTAGTCACTTTATAACCTGGATCCCCACATCTCTTAGTCACTTTATAACCTGGATCCCCACATCTCTTAGTCATTTTATAACCTGGATCCCCACATCTCTTAGTCACTTTATAACCTGGCTCCCCACATCTCTTAATCACTTTATAACCTGGATCCCCACATCTCTTAGTCACTTTATAACCTGGATCCCCACATCTCTTAGTCACTTTATAACCTGGATCCCCACATCTCTTAGTCACTTTAAAACCTGGATCCCCACATCTCTTAGTCACTTTATAACCTGGATCCCCACATCTCTCAGTCACTTTATAACCTGAATCCCCACATCTCTTAGTCCCTTCCCTCTTGTCACTTTACTATCTTTATTATTTTCTATGACATTGCACTACTTTTCTTTTTCTTTCTGAGCACTTTTAGTTTTGTTAAAATTATTTTTATTGTTTTTTATTATAATCATTTTCATAATTTTTTTTTTGCACACCTGTATCAAATCAGGTTCCTAGTCTCTGATATTCTTCATTGACCATGGTAATAAAAGCATTCTGATTCTGAATAGATAAACAAACAAATGCTTAATTCAAACAGAGCAACATAATTAAAGCTAGAATTAAATGATCATCAATATGTTTTAAAATTTAGTAATAAATTTCAACAGATCAAAAACAAAAGACAAAATTAATTGAAATAATTAAAAAAAATAAGTGGATACAATCACTTTAAAACTAAACAAAAGAAATTAATAGGAGGGATCTCTCTTTCATGTGGATCCCCATGAGGTTACTTATTTTTTCCCCACTGATGGGTTTTTTAGGAGTTTTACCTCACCGAGAAGGAGAGTCTAAGTGCATAAATGTGCTAGTCTTGTTTAGTTAGCATTTTTTAGTTATTTTTCTTGCTGTGTATCTGTGTTAATACATTCCTCTTTTTCTTGTGAAGCCCATTGAGACGGAAATTCTGTGATTTTGGGCTATACAAATAAAACTGAATTGAATTAAACAAATGTTAAATATTTAGATATAACTAAAATGCAGAATTATAGAAATTCATGAATAAATTTAAATAAACTGTTATAGATAAAGCACATGATTCATTGAATGTATTCAAAACATTTACACAAATGTAAAGAGATTTTAAAACATATTTTTGTTTCCTTAAAGAAACAGTAACAGCAGTATCTCTGGTTTCCTCGAGGTGGAGACACTTTTCAACCAGCTGTAAAAAGCAAAGAAGAAGAAAGTGTTGACTAGCATACCATGACGTCAACGTCTCCCCCTCCTTCGTCAACCGGGATGCTTCTCCGGTAAAAAGGAAAAATGAACGCAGAGATTTCCCGGTAAAAACGGAGCGACATTTTTCTGGAGCTCTCCAGTGTGTGTGATCTCTTCTAAAGGTGGACAGAGCAGAGCAAAAAGACGGTAAAAGCGAAGTTTCCTACCTAGCTAGCTAGTGTCAGTTAGAGAGACAGGTTTAAAACTCATTTTTATTTATTTTCTTTTAAAATGATGAATAAATATTTTCCCGGTTGAAGGATGAAAGGATGGATCGATGGATAAAAAAAA
Organism: Neostethus bicornis; assembly: GCA_902685375.1. Lineage (NCBI taxonomy): Eukaryota > Metazoa > Chordata > Actinopteri > Atheriniformes > Phallostethidae > Neostethus > Neostethus bicornis. The sequence goes on from CACRXE010000035.1 coordinate 1,156,535, forward strand.
GGTCCGGTGAAAATCTGTCACCTTCATTTCCTGGTAGAGTCCATTTGTAGTTCTTTAATGCTTTGAAAAACTACAAAAAAACCAAAACAAAAGAACCCACCAACAATTGAAAGCTTTTAATCGTTAAAAGGATAGAAAAGATTTTACTGTCGTATTTTTTATGTATGTCTTTTTTAAAAATGACCTATTAGTATCAGTATAAAGCCAGTTTAGGTCATTTCTTCCTTAAATTAATTATTAAAATGAGCCTTTTAGTTTCATATTAGTATCAAATTAAAACATGATTCATTGTTTTTAAATCCAATTCAATTAAAACAAATTAACATCCAAAATTTATGTAATTGTTATTTAACCCTATAAAGCCCACGTATCATATTTGATACGCAATTTTTTTTATTATTAATTAATTAATAATTATTAATTAATTAATTAATTAATTAATTAATTAATTTTTTATTTTTATTATCATTATTTAATTATTTTTCAATAAAATTAGAATTTTCTGACATTTATTTCTTTGGGTGGGCTTTATAGGGTTAAATGATTTATTCAATTTTTTATGATACACTTGAAATAGATTTTCAATTCAAATGTATGTTTTCTTATTAATATGTTAATTAGATGTCTGCTTTCGTCTGATTGGACATTCTGTAATTCAGCTTAACTTTAATACAAACATTTATGAATAAACCTAATGATACCAAGAAATACCGGGGGGAGACGGTGGCTCAGTGGTTAGAGTGTTCGTCCGCGGACCGGAAGTTTGTGGGTTTGCATCCCACTGAGTGCACGTTGGAAGAATCCTGTTTTTTTTCTTCTCCGGTTTTGATTAAATCCAATATTCACTTAAACTATCGTTCATTAATTCCTAATCTCACCACCCAGTCTTTCTTGCGTGTGCAGACTGAAGAGAGAAAGCTGGTGATCAAACTATTAATAAGTAACTAAATTAAAACATACCAAGCATTTCAAATACCACCAGGATTCAACATGTTTCCCAATTTTCAATATTTATTCCTCAACAGAAAATCTAAAACAGATGCATCTGGGTTTCATTGTCCTCACAGAGCACACCTATGTCTCTCTGTGAGGTTACAACAAAGACAAAAACAAATCTCAGATTGCCAGATTTTATACCAAGAAATACAATTCGTGAATATTCATTAATTAAGACTTATTTCTGTCTTGTCATTTGCCCTTCGTTCTTCTCCTCCCATAAACCCCCCATGCACCACCCTCTGGGTCAAACTGGCTTATCCGGTCTTCTACACAATGCTCTGACAGGTTTCCATTCAGACAATCTTATAGAACACAACAGCAGGCATTTATTCAAATCACTGCATTTGCAAAATAAAACACTTAAAAACATTGAAAAAGCAAAACAAGACATTCAAAAACCTATCTTTATTGAATAAAAAGTTAAATGTTAATCTTCTTAAAATGTAAAAAAATATCAACTTTCTTCAACGTCTAGGATCCTTGGAGAAGACCCCTAATCCCCCGTTTCTCCCACCATTGGCGCCGTCATGGGCAGCCTGCTGCGGTGTAGCAATGCAGCACACAAATGACCCCGGTGAGGGACGAATAGAGTATGTTTAAAAAAAAAAAAAAAAAATCCATTTTATTCAACTTAAGATCTGTTCTGTTGTCTTCCACTTATCTGGGGCCGGGTCGTGGGGGTAACACCCTCAGACGGGAAACCCAGGCTTCTCTCACCCCAGCTGCATCCTGCAGCTCACCCAGGAGGATCCTGAGGTGTTCCCTGTCCAGATGTGAGACATGGTCTCTCCAGCGGTTCAGGGTCTGCTTCTGTGTCTCGAAACACCTCACCAATGAAGGAAGCCTCCTAACCAGATCCCTGAACCACCCCATCTGGCTTCTCTCGACCTGGAGGAGCAACAGCTTTACTTCAAGCTCCTCCCAGGTGGAAGAGCTCTTCACTCTATTGCTGAATGAAAGCCCTGCAGAGGAAGCTCATTTCAGACGCTTGTATCCTTGTTGTTGATCCTGATGAACTTAAGATATTTAGAAAATTTGGAAAATATTTGTAAAAGTATTTGTAAAACGATCAAAATTGATATATATATTCTTAACAAACTTTGATTAAAAAAATCAGTTTATTTAGTGAGACTAACCAACAAAATGACATCAACAGGTGTAAAAATGCAAATTAATGAGGAATAAGCTCCGTTTCAATTAGTTCAATTAAAAAAAAAAATCCAATTTGCATATTAGTGAGGTAAATAAATCAAACTAGTTTAAACTGTTTGTTTAAACCAGTGCTTCTCAAATAGTGGGGCGCCCCCCCGTGCGATGCCGGGTGGGGTTATGGGACCCTGTGGAAAATGTCTTCTTTTTATTTTTTTGCCGTACTAGAATAAAGTGTAATTGCACGACCACTCCAGTAGTTGTAGTTTATAGTTTAAATAAGAATTTATTTATTTTTTATTTCAAGTTAATAGAAGCACTTTAAATCTTTTCTGTTACAGATTAATAAACAATGTTAATAAAGCTGTTCTTTTTCTTTTTTTTGTTTTCTTTAATGTTAATGAGGATACAACGTTGAGCAGAGGTGTACTTAGAACCAGGGGTCCCCAACCTTTTCTGCGCACGGACCGGTTTATTAGCAGCATCTTTATAACACGGTAACATTGTCTCTGCTCGAATGCACTCTGGTTGCCTTGGTAACAGTAAACATACCTTCAAAATAAAAGACATCACAAAAACAAAGTGAATAAAAATACCAGTTAGTCCCTCCTCCCAGTAAGACTAGATCAATCGGCATTCTGAGTTTGTTTTGCTGGAACCAGACAGTTCCATCTTGACCTGAAACCTGAGGAGTGTTTCTAAGGTCCAGTCTGCTTCGTAAGTCTGGAACTCCGCTTAGCAAAGAACCTTCCTATCTTTTTTAAACTCATTTTGCTAGTTTATGGATTTAAATTTAATGGAACGATGCGTCATTGGTGTGTCTCTGACGGATGTAAGGAATAAAATCCGGTGACTTTTCAAATTAAAACATCGTCATGGCTCGAATGATAAACCAAATGGAAATAATATAAGTTATTTCTTCTTTCTGTGCGACCCGGTACCACATGACCCACAGCCTGGTACCGGTCTGCGGCCTGGTGGTTGGGGACCACTGCGTAGAACAATTTCATAGACAGTTGATACTAATTATAGTCACGGTGGAGAGTGTCTGTGGGGGGGGGGGGGATTTTTTTCTTCTTCCTGGGGGGGGCGGGAGGCAACAGGACATAATTGAGAAGCACTGAGGATTTTCCAGTTTTTCAGGAGTAGATTTTCAGGTTTGTTAACTTTAACTATTAAAATGGGGTAACTTTGATTAGCTTTCTAAGACCACTTTATGCTAACTTTAGCTTTTTAAACTAAAATTATTTTAGTTACTGGAACTATGGCTTTTTTTTTCTAACTTTAACTGTTTTTCCTTTCATTTTTTCCAAAAAATTTCACCGTTTTTTATTTATTTATTTCATAATAAATTTTAATTGTTTTTTCTAGCTAACTTTAGTTTTTCAAAATGACTAACTTTTTGATTTTAGTCAATGAACATTTTTCATCTGATTTTTTTCTGCTTTTAATCTAACTTAACCTTCTGTCAGGATTCATTCTCTAAGACATCTTGACATTTTTAGTCTTTCCTTTCTTAAGATGGGTTATACCTATTAAAGGTGTTTATACCCGTTCCATGCAGGTTCCCTGGCGTTGCAGAAACGCTTTACAGCAAGATGAGCGGCGCTGCGCTGGGCTTGGAAATTGTCCTGGTCTTTTTTCTTGCGTTATTCCTGCTGCATCGCTATGGAGACTTCAAAAAGCAGCAGCGTATGGTACTGTTCGGCACGTTGTTAGCCTGGTATCTCTGCTTCCTAATCGTCTTCATCTTACCCCTGGACGTCAGCACGGTGGGCGGAACCCAAAAAATAATAGGAATATCTCCCAAACCCCACAGTTAATTGATACTTACTATAGATGAACTAATTATTTTATTTAGCTTATCAATCATCTAATAATGGCCATACTCTTTTTCTGTGTAGACTATTTACAGACAGTGTGAGTTAGATCACGAGGAGGCATCTCCCACCATCAACCCAGCCAATCATACTTCCACTAATACATCTGTTACCCCCACAAAGAGGTCAGTCAACACACTTAAGTCCTATAAAAGCATAAAAAAAAACCTAACACTGCTTCAAAATGTTTTTTCAGCATTCCTAAGCCTTGTTACAAACCATGGAGCTACATTCCCGAAGGTATCATGCCAGTTTTTTGGAGGGTGGTCTACTGGACATCCCAATGCCTTACCTGGTTAGTCCAAAGCTCTTTTTTTTTTTTTTTAAACATAAGTTTTCACAACTTTTTCCAATGAATGAATTTTCTCCTTCAGGTTGTTGCTGCCTTTCATGCAGTCCTACGCTCGATCTGGAGGTTTCTCTATAACTGGGAAAATTAAAACGGCGCTAATAGAAAATGCAATCTACTACGGGACGTATTTGTTAATATTCGGATCGTTGCTAATCTACGTTGCCGTGCATCCACAGTGGCACCTTTCATGGTAAGTCAGTTGGAAAGTAGAATTCTTTAGGCTTGATAATGTGGTGAGATTGAAAAACATGTAACTTACCACTAGAAGGAGTAGTGAACATAATGTAATACACCACTAGAAGGAGTAGTGAACATAATGTAATACACCACTAGAAGGAGTAGTGAACATAATGTAATACACCACTAGAAGGAGTAGTGAACATAATGTAATACACCACTAGAAGGAGTAGTGAACATAATGTAATACACCACTAGAAGGAGTAGTGAACCTAATGTAATACACCACTAGAAGGAGTAGTGAACTTAATGTAATACACCACTAGAAGGAGTAGTGAACATAATGTAATACACCACTAGAAGGAGTAGTGAACCTAATGTAATACACCACTAGAAGGAGTAGTGAACTTAATGTAATACACCACTAGAAGGAGTAGTGAACATAGTGTAATACACCACTAGAAGGAGTAGTGAACATAATGTAATACACCACTAGAAGGAGTAGTGGACATAATGTAATACACCACTAGAAGGAGTAGTGAACTTAATGTAATACACCACTAGAAGGAGTAGTGAACTTAATGTAATACACCACTAGAAGGAGTAGTGAACATAATGTAATACACCACTAGAAGGAGTAGTGAACATAATGTAATACACCACTAGAAGGAGTAGTGAACATAATGTAATTCACCACTAGAAGGAGTAGTGAACCTTAATGTAATACACCACTAGAAGGAGTAGTGAACATAGTGTAATACACCACTAGAAGGAGTAGTGAACATAATGTAATACACCACTAGAAGGAGTAGTGAACATAATGTAATACACCACTAGAAGGAGTAGTGAACTTAATGTAATACACCACTAGAAGGAGTAGTGAACATAGTGTAATATGTAACACCACTAGAAAGAGTAGTGAACATAGTGTAATATGTACAGTGCCTTGTGAAATTATTCGGCCCCCTTGAACTTTGTGACCTTTTGCCACATTTCAGGCTTCAAACATAAAGATAAACAACTGTAATTTTTTGTAAAGAATCAACAACAAGTAGGACACAATCTTGAAGTGGAACGAAAGTTATTGGTTATTCCAAAAATGTTTAACAAAGAAAAACAGAGGAATAGGGCGTGCAAAAGTATTCAGCCCCTTTACTTTCAGTGCAGCAAACTCTCTCCAGAAGTTTTGTGAGGATCTCTGAATGATCCAATGTTGACCTAAATTACTAATGATGATAAAAAGAATCCACCTGTGTGTAATCAAGTCTCCATATAAATGCATCTGCACTGCGTTAGTCTCAGAGGTCAGTTTAAAGTGCAGAGAGCACCATGAAGAACAAGGATCACACCAGGCAGGTCCAAGATAATCTTGTCGAGAAGTTCAAATCTGGATTTGGATACAAAAGATTTCACAAACTCTGAGCATCCCAAGGAGCACTGTGCAAGCGATGGTACTGAAATGGAAGGAGTATCAGACCACTGCAAATCTACCAAGACCTGGCCATCCTTCTAAACTTTCAGCTCATACAAGGAGAAGACTGATCAGAGATGCAGCCAAGAGTTCCATGATCACTCTGGATGAACTGCAGAGATCTACAGCTGAGGTGGGAAACTCTGTCCATAGGACAAAAGTGAGTTGTATACTGCACAAATCTGGCTTTCATGGAAGAGGGGCATCCATAAAAAGTGTTTGTTTAAAGTTTGACACAAGCCACCTGGGAGACACACCAAACATGTTGAAGAAGGTGCTCTGGTCAGAGGAAAACAAAATCGAACTTTTTGGCAACAATGTAAAGCATTATGTTTGGCATAAGAGCAATACAGCTCATCACCCTGAACACACCATCCCCACTGTCAAACATGGTGGTGGCAGCAACGTGGTTTGGGCCTGCTTTTCTTCAGCAGGACAGGGAAGATGGTTAAAATAATGGGAAGATGGATGGAGCCACATACAGGACCATTCTGGAAGATAATCTGATGGAGTCTGCAAAAGATTTGAGACTGGGATGGAGATTTGTCTTCCAACCAGACAACGATCCTAAACATAAAGCAAAATCTACAATGGAATGGTTCACAATAAACATATCCAGGTGTTAGAATGGCCAAGTTAAAGTCCAGACCTGAATCCAATAGAGAATCTGTGGAAAGAACTGAAAACTGCTGTTCACAAACGCTATGTCAGTCTCTCAATGTTCAAAACTGATAGAGACATACCCCAAGCGACTTATAGCTGTAATCGCAGCAAAAGGTGGCGCTACCAAGTATTAACTTAAGGGGGCTGAATACTTTTGCACGCCCTATTTCTCACTTTTTTCTTTGTTAAAAAGGTTTGGAATAACTAATAAATTTTGTTTCATTTCATGATTGTGTCCAACTTGTTGATTCTTCACAAAAAACTCTGGGCTTCTCTGATCACGACATGGTTCACCTCATCCCGGCATACAGACAGAAGTTGAAGCTTTCTAAACCTGCAGTGAGGACTTCCAAGAAGTGGACCAGCGAAGCTGTGGACGAGCTTCGTATGTGTCTGGACACAACAGACTGGGGTGTGTTTAGAGCTGCCACGGATAGTCTGGATGACTACACAGACACAGTGACGTCATACATACGTTTCTGTGAGGACAGCATCATTCCATCAAAAACCAGGGTAAGATTTAACAACGACAAACCCTGGTTCACACCCAGACTAAGACAGATCAGGAGGGAAAAGGAAGCAGCTCACAGAGCCAATGACAGAGAGAGCTACAAAGGCGCTAAGTACCGGTTCTCGAGAGAGGTACAGCAGGCGAGATCCAGGTACAATAAACGCCTGAAGGACCAATTCTCTGTCAATAACACCGCCTCTGTCTGGAGATCACTTCGGCAAATTACAAAATATAAGCCGAAAGCCCCACAAGCTGCTGATGACTTACAACTGGCAGAAAAACTCAACACCTTCTATGCCAGGTTTGATGTCTCACTCTCCTCCCCCCTCATTGATCAACAACCTTCAGACACTTTGAAGCCACTCCCATCCCCCACCCAATTAACAACAGAGGTCACTCCAACTGACCAGCCCTCCCCCTCCACTGCTTTCTTGGTGACAAAACAGGATGTGCTCAAGCTCTTCCGCAAGCAAAACCCTCGGAAAGCTTCGGGCCCAGATGGTGTCTCCCCTTCCACCCTGAAACACTGTGCTGAGGAACTGTCTCCAGTTTTCACAGACATTTTCAACACCTCGCTGAAGACATGCCACGTTCCAGCTTGCTTCAAGCTGTCTACCATCGTTCCTGTCCCCAAGAAGCCCCGTATCACTGGACTTAATGACTACAGGCCTGTGGCGCTTACGTCTGTAGTCATGAAGTCATTCGAACGCCTGGTCCTCCCTCATCTCAAGCACTTCACCTCTCCCTCTCTGGACCCTCTGCAGTTTGCCTACAGAGCCAACAGGTCTGTAGACGACGCCATCAACCTGGCCCTCCACTTCACCCTGCAGCACCTGGACTCCCCGGGAACCTATGCTAGGATCCTGTTTGTGGACTTCAGCTCTACATTCAACACCATCCTCCCCACCCTGCTTCAGGACAAGCTCTCCCAGCTCAACGTGCCTGACTCCACTTGCAGGTGGATTACTGACTTCCTAACAGACCGGAGGCAGTGCGTGCGGCTGGGGAAGAATGTCTCCACCTCTCGGACTATCAACACAGGATCTCCACAGGGCTGTGTCCTCTCTCCCCTGCTATTCTCCCTGTACACCAACTGCTGCACCTCCAGCCATGACTCTGTCAAACTGATCAAGTTTGCGGACGACACCACTCTCATCGGGCTCATCTCTGATGGTGATGAGTCGGCCTACAGGATGGAGGTAGACCGGCTGGTGTCCTGGTGCAGCAACAACAACCTGGAGCTCAACGCTCAGAAGACAGTGGAGATGATCGTGGACTTTAGGAAAGTCACAGCACCCATTACCCCCCTTGCACTGACAGACTCCCCCATCACCACTGTAGACTCTTTCCGCTTCCTCGGCACTACCATCACACAGGACCTAAAGTGGGAGCCATCCATCAGCTCCCTGATCAAAAAGGCCCTGCAGAGGATGTACTTTCTGCGGCAGTTGAAGAAAGCCAAGCTGCCCGCCCAGATGTTGGTGCAGTTTTACACAGCCATCATCGAGTCCATCCTCACCTCCTCCATCACCGTGTGGTACGCTGGAGCCACAGCCAGGGACAAACACAGACTGCAGCGCATTGTGCGCTCTGCAGAGAAGGTGATCGGCTGCAGCCTTCCATCTCTCGAAGACCTGTACGTCTCCTGGACTCGGGGGCGTGCAGGTCGGATAGCAGCTGACCCTTCCCACCCTGGACATGGACTTTTTGAGCGACTCCCCTCGGGCAGGAGGCTCCGGTCCATTCGGACCAGAACGTCCCGCCACAAAAACAGCTTCTTCCCTTCTGCCGTTAGTCTAATTAATACTTTATAACCTGAACCCCACATCTCTTAGTCACCTCCCTCTTGTCACTTTACTATCTTTATTATTTTTTATTATTTTCTATGACATGGCACTACTTTTCTTTTTCTTTCTGAGCACTCTGTTTTATTAAAATTATTTAATTTATTTTATTTTTTATTATTTTTTATTATTTTCATCTTATAATATTGCACAGCTGTATCAAAGCAAGTTCCTAGTCTCTGATATTCTCATTGACATGGCAATAAAAGCATTCTGATTCTGATTCTGATTATGTTTGAAGCCTGAAATGTGGGAAAAGGTCACAAAGTTCAAGGGGGCCGAATACTTTCACAAGGCACTGTAACACCACTAGAAAGAGTAGTGAACATAGTGTAATATGTAACACCACTAGAAGGAGTAGTGAACATAGTGTGATATGTAACACCACTAGAAAGAGTAGTGAACATAGTGTAATATGTAACACCACTAGAAGGAGTAGTGAACATAGTGTCATATGTAACACCACTAGAAGGAGTAGTGAACATAGTGTGATATGTAACACCACTAGAAAGAGTAGTGAAGATAGTGTGATATGTAACACCACTAGAAGGAGTAGTGAACATAGTGTGATATGTAACACCACTAGAAGGAGTAGTGAACATAGTGTGATATGTAACACCACTAGAAGGAGTAGTGAACATAGTGTGATATGTAACACCACTAGAAGGAGTAGTGAACATAGTGTGATATGTAACACCACTAGAAGGAGTAGTGAACATAGTGTGATATGTAACACCACTAGAAGGAGTAGTGAAGATAGTGTGATATGTAACACCACTAGAAGGAGTAGTGAAGATAGTGTAATATGTAACACCACTAGAAGGAGTAGTGAACATAGTGTGATATGTAACACCACTAGAAGGAGTAGTGAACATAGTGTGATATGTAACACCACTAGAAGGAGTAGTGAACATAGTGTAATATGTAACACCACTAGAAGGAGTAGTGAACATAGTGAACATTACACTATAAAGGTTTTCCTTCTGGAATAATTGACTTACGTTTTACTGCAGCATTCTTTAGAAATTTATATTTTATGTGATCATTCTTTTTTTCTCAAGCTTTTGTCAAATGTTTTTTCTGAAATGTTTCTGATCAAATTTTTCTGATAAATCCTTCTAATAAAGTTTCAAACTGATGTTTCAAGTAAATTTCTGATAAAATGTTCCACAGATCTTTACGTTAAATGTTTCTATAGAAATTCCAAAGGAAAAAAATTCTGATAAATGTTCTCAAGAAATAACAACAAAAAGGTTTCCTTTCAGTGTTTCTTATTAAATATCAATAAAAAACGTCTAATGTTTCTGTAATTTTTTCATCAATATCCATTTGGCCCACACTGTGATGGATATATCACTTTGATCCAGGTACGAGCTCCAAACCATCGGGATCACTGCGGCTAACACCTGGGGTCTTTTCCTTCTGGTTCTACTACTCGGCTACGGTTTAGTAGAGATTCCTCGCTCGTATTGGAACGCCTCTCGCCACGGACACCTGCTCATCAAAACTTATTTTAAAGCCTCTAAGCTCATGACGGAAAAAGCCGATGCAGAGGAAAACCTGGAGGATGTCATGGAGGTTAGGAACTAAATGTTATTCTGAAAAGACAATGGTTTGATGGGTATTTCTATTCAACAGGAAGTGAGAAAGGTTAGCGAATCCATCAAATACAACCACCCGTTGAGGAAGTGTATCGATACCATACTCAGGAAGGTTGGTGTTAAATAGTGGTGGAGGTCCATAGTGGTGGATGTCCATGAGAAACCTGTTCCTCTCCCACAGTGTCCTTTGGATTACCAGGAGAAGATGGGCAGGAATATGGATGACTATGAAGACTTTGATGATAAGCAGAACACGTATCCCACTGAAAAAAGCCTGGTGAAGTTACACAAGCAGGTAACACCCTGTGAAATATTTATCTAACAATTGTAGTTTTTGCATCCGATTGTTAAACAAAGATATTTTCTGTTAGTTTTAAAAGATTCCGTCTTTGACGTGTGTGACCACCAGCGAAGCACGCAACTTTCACATGACTTTGTTTAGAAGCTTTTGATTGGCTGGATTAGCTGTTGATCTTAAATTGCAAGTTATCGCCTTCTTGAATAAATGGAGGGGTCACTCCTACAGGTTGGGGTGGTGCCTCCATGCGTAAATACACGCAGGACGCAGAGCGCACTGGAGGAAGACATTTTGAATCTTTAGACTGTTTTTTTTTTCAATTTTAAAAGTGTCTAAATGGATTAAAAAGAAATCTAAAAACATAAAGAAATAACTTTTACATGACAGAAATGTAAACGGGGTCCTGGTCTGAAGACAGGATCTTCTGAGGTCACCAGAGGTGATCCTGGTGATCCACCAGTGGTGATTCGTGTCTTCACCTCGGTGTGTGGAACTCTAAAACCAATCCGTTACAGAGTTTGATTTCTAGTTTAAAAACTGATTAGAAAACAAAAACTCCAAATATTTTCTGTGTTTTATCCTAATTTTTTTAAGACTAAGATTTGTCAAAGGATTATTTTTGATAAATGTTTCCAAATTTTTCAACAGCTTTTCTTAGAAATGTTTGTGATGCATTTTTACAAAGAATAGTTTCAGCAAATATTTTGTTTTAATATTCCCATTAAAACAGTTTCTTAAAGTGTTTCTAAAAATGTTTTTGACAAATTATTCTGACAAATGTTTCCAGTAATGTTTCTGTGCACGGCAGGTTATCTACGCAGTGCAACGACACAACCGCACACGTGTACAGTGGCAGAACCTCCTGCAGGAGGCGCTACATTTGGAAGACGTAGCAAAGAACGAAGATAGCTCCAGCCGCCAGTTTTCCCACAGTTTCCAGTCGTCTAACTCCCCCACCTGGGTCTCCAGATACATATACACCCCCACCGTAGGTAAGTACAATGTGATGGCAGCACGTCGGCGCTCCGCACTTTTGTTCAATTTTTTGAGGTTGTTATGAGACGAGTTCCTTCATCAGCGAGGAATGTGGATGGGGGGAGCTGAGCTCCTTCATGTGGAGTCCTCATGGACGGGGGGAGCTGAGCTCCTTCATGTGGAGTCCTCATGGACGGGGGGAGCTGAGCTCCTTCATGTGGAGTCTTCATGGACGGGGGGAGCTGAGCTCCTTCATGTGGAGTCTTCATGGACGTGTGGAGCTGAGCTCCTTCATGTGGAGTCTTTATGGACATGTGGAGCTGAGCTCCTTCATGTGGAGTCTTCATGGACGTGTGGAGCTGAGCTCCTTCATGTGGAGTCTTCATAGACGTGTGGAGCTGAGCTCCTTGTAGAGTCTTCATGGACGTGTGGAGCTGAGCTCCTTCATGTGGAGTCTTTATGGACATGTGGAGCTGAGCTCCTTCATGTGGAGTCTTCATGGACGTGTGGAGCTGAGCTCCTTCATGTGGAGTCTTCATGGACGTGTGGAGCTGAGCTCCTTCATGTGGAGTCTTCATGGACGTGTGGAGCTGAGCTCCTTCATGTGGAGTCTTTATGGACATGTGGAGCTGAGCTCCTTCATGTGGAGTCTTCATGGACGTGTGGAGCTGAGCTCCTTCATGTGGAGTCTTCATGGACGTGTGGAGCTGAGCTCCTTGTAGAGTCTTCATGGACGTGTGGAGCTGAGCTCCTTGTAGAGTCTTCATGGACGTGTGGAGCTGAGCTCCTTCATGTGGAGTCTTCATGGACGTGTGGAGCTGAGCTCCTTCGTGTGGAGTCTTCATGGACGTGCGGAGCTGAGCTCCTTCATGTGGAGTCTTCATGGACGTGCGGAGCTGAGCTCCTTCATGTGAAGTTTTCATGGACGTGTGGAGCTGAGCTCCTTCATGTGGAGTCTTCATGGACGTGTGGAGCTGAGCTCCTTCATGTGGAGTCTTCATGGACGTGTGGAGCTGAGCTCCTTCATGTGGAGTCTTCGTGGACGTGTGGAGCTGAGCTCCTTCATGTGGAGTCTTCGTGGACGTGTGGAGCTGAGCTCCTTCATGTGGAGTCTTCGTGGACGTATGGAGCTGAGCTCCTTCACGTGGAGTCTTCATGAAGGAGCTGAGCTCCTTCATGTGGAGTCTTCATGGACGTGTGGAGCTGAGCTCCTTCATGTGGAGTCTTCATGGACATGTGGAGCTGAGCTCCTTCACGTGGAGTCTTCATGGACGTGTGGAGCTGAGCTCCTTCACGTGGAGTCTTCATGGACGTGTGGAGCTGAGCTCCTTCACGTGGAGGCTTCATGGACGTGTGGAGCTGAGCTCCTTCACGTGGAGTCTTCATGGACGTGTGGAGCTGAGCTCCTTCATGTGGAGTCTTCATGGATGTGTGGAGCTGAGCTCCTTGTAGAGTCTTCATGGACGTGTGGAGCTGAGCTCCTTCATGTGGAGTCTTCATGGACGTGTGGAGCTGAGCTCCTTGTAGAGTCTTCATGGACGTGTGGAGCTGAGCTCCTTCATGTGGAGTCTTTATGGACATGTGGAGCTGAGCTCCTTCATGTGGAGTCTTTATGGACGTGTGGAGCTGAGCTCCTTCATGTGGAGTTTTCATGGACGTGTGGAGCTGAGCTCCTTGTAGAGTCTTCATGGACGTGTGGAGCTGAGCTCCTTCATGTGGAGTCTTCATGGACGTGTGGAGCTGAGCTCCTTCATGTGGGGTCTTCATGGACGTGTGGAGCTGAGCTCCTTCATGTGGAGTCTTCATGGATATGGGGAGCTGAGCTCCTTCATGTGGAGTCTTCATGGATGTGTGGAGCTGAGCTCCTTCATGTGGAGTCTTCATGGACGTGTGGAGCTGAGCTCCTTCATGTGGAGTCTTCATGAATGTGTGGAGCTGAGCTCCTTCATGTGGAGTCTTCATGGACGTGTGGAGCTGAGCTCCTTCATGTGGAGTCTTCATGGACGTGTGGAGCTGAGCTCCTTCATGTGGAGTCTTCATGGACGTGTGGAGCTGAGCTCCTTCATGTGGAGTCTTCATGGATGTGTGGAGCTGAGCTCCTTCATGTGGAGTCTTCATGGACGTGTGGAGCTCAGCTCCTTCATGTGGAGTCTTCATGAATGTGTGGAGCTGAGCTCCTTCATGTGGAGTCTTCATGGACGTGTGGAGCTGAGCTCCTTCATGTGGAGTCTTCATGGACGTGTGGAGCTGAGCTCCTTCACGTGGAGTCTTCATGGACGTGTGGAGCTGAGCTCCTTCACGTGGAGTCTTCATGGACGTGTGGAGCTGAGCTCCTTCACGTGTAGTCTTCATGGACGTGTGGAGCTGAGCTCCTTCACGTGGAGTCTTCATGGACGTGTGGAGCTGAGCTCCTTCACGTGGAGTCTTCATGGATGTGTGGAGCTGAGCTCCTTCATGTGGAGTCTTCATGGACGTGTGGAGCTGAGCTCCTTCATGTGGAGTCTTCATGGACGTGTGGAGCTGAGCTCCTTCATGTGGAGTCTTCATGGACGTGTGGAGCTGAGCTCCTTCATGTGGAGTCTTCATGGACGTGTGGAGCTGAGCTCCTTCACGTGGAGTCTTCATGGATGTGTGGAGCTGAGCTCCTTCATGTGGAGTCTTCATGGACGTGTGGAGTTGAGCTCCTTCATGTGGAGTCTTTATGGACGTGTGGAGCTGAGCTCCTTCATGTGGAGTCTTCATGGACGTGTGGAGCTGAGCTCCTTCATGTGGAGTCTTCATGGATGTGTGGAGCTGAGCTCCTTCATGTGGAGTCTTTATGGACGTGTGGAGCTGAGCTCCTTCATGTGGAGTCTTTATGGACGTGTGGAGTTGAGCTCCTTCACGTGGAGTCTTCATGGACGTGTGGAGCTGAGCTCCTTCATGTGGAGTCTTCATGGACGTGTGGAGCTGAGCTCCTTCATGTGGAGTCTTCATGGACGTCTGGAGCTGAGCTCCTTCATGTGGAGTCTTTATGGACATGTGGAGCTGAGCTCCTTCATGTGGAGTCTTTATGTACGTGTGGAGCTGAGCTCCTTCATGTGGAGTCTTTATGTACGTGTGGAGCTGAGCTCCTTCATGTGGAGTCTTCATGGACGTGTGGAGCTGAGCTCCTTCATGTGGAGTCTTCATGGACGTGTGGAGCTGAGCTCCTTCATGTGGAGTCTTCATGGACGTGTGGAGCTGAGCTCCTTCATGTGGAGTCTTCATGAATGTGTGGAGCTGAGCTCCTTCATGTGGAGTCTTCATGAACGTGTGGAGCTGAGCTCCTTCATGTGGAGTCTTCATGAACGTGTGGAGCTGAGCTCCTTCATGTGGAGTCTTCATGAACGTGTGGAGCTGAGCTCCTTCATGTGGAGTCTTCATGGATATGGGGAGCTGAGCTCCTTCATGTGGAGTCTTCATGGTCGTGTGGAGCTGAGCTTCTTCATGTGGAGTCTTCATGGATATGGGGAGCTGAGCTCCTTCATGTGGAGTCTTCATGGTCGTGTGGAGCTGAGCTTCTTCATGTGGAGTCTTCATGGACGTGTGGAGCTGAGCTCCTTCAAGTGGAGTCTTTATGGACATGTGGAGCTGAGCTCCTTGTAGAGTCTTCATGGACGTGTGGAGCTGAGCTCCTTCATGTGGAGTCTTTATGGACATGTGGAGCTGAGCTCCTTCATGTGGAGTCTCTATGGACGTGTGGAGCTGAGCTCCTTCATGTGGAGTTTTCATGGACGTGTGGAGCTGAGCTCCTTCATGTGGAGTCTTCATGGACGTGTGGAGCTGAGCTCCTTCATGTGGAGTCTTCATGGACGTGTGGACCTGAGCTTCTTCATGTGGAGTTTTCATGGACGTGTGGAGCTGAGCTCCTTCATGTGGAGTCTTCATGAATTTGTGGAGCTGAGCTCCTTCATGTGGAGTCTTCATGGACGTGTGGAGCTAAGCTCCTTCATGTGGAGTCTTCATGGACGTGTGGAGCTGAGCTCCTTCATGTGGAGTCTTCATGGATGTGTGGAGCTGAGCTCCTTCATGTGGAGTCTTCATGGACGTGTGGAGCTGAGCTCCTTCATGTGGAGTCTTCATGAACGTGTGGAGCTGAGCTCCTTCATGTGGAGTCTTCATGGACGTGTGGAGCTGAGCTCCTTCATGTGGAGTCTTCATGGACGTGTGGAGCTGAGCTCCTTCATGTGGAGTCTTCATGGACGTGTGGAGCTGAGCTCCTTCATGTGGAGTCTTCATGGACGTGTGGAGCTGAGCTCCTTGTAGAGTCTTCATGGACGTGTGGAGCTGAGCTCCTTCATGTGGAGTCTTCATGGACGTGTGGAGCTGAGCTCCTTCATGTGGAGTCTTTATGGACATGTGGAGCTGAGCTCCTTCATGTGGAGTCTTTATGGACGTGTGGAGCTGAGCTCCTTCATGTGGAGTTTTCATGGACGTGTGGAGCTGAGCTCCTTGTAGAGTCTTCATGGACGTGTGGAGCTGAGCTCCTTCATGTGGAGTCTTCATGGACGTGTGGAGCTGAGCTCCTTCATGTGGGGTCTTCATGGACGTGTGGAGCTGAGCTCCTTCATGTGGAGTCTTCATGGATATGGGGAGCTGAGCTCCTTCATGTGGAGTCTTCATGGATGTGTGGAGCTGAGCTCCTTCATGTGGAGTCTTCATGGACGTGTGGAGCTCAGCTCCTTCATGTGGAGTCTTCATGAATGTGTGGAGCTGAGCTCCTTCATGTGGAGTCTTCATGGACGTGTGGAGCTGAGCTCCTTCATGTGGAGTCTTCATGGACGTGTGGAGCTGAGCTCCTTCATGTGGAGTCTTCATGGACGTGTGGAGCTGAGCTCCTTCATGTGGAGTCTTCATGGATGTGTGGAGCTGAGCTCCTTCATGTGGAGTCTTCATGGACGTGTGGAGCTCAGCTCCTTCATGTGGAGTCTTCATGAATGTGTGGAGCTGAGCTCCTTCATGTGGAGTCTTCATGGACGTGTGGAGCTGAGCTCCTTCATGTGGAGTCTTTATGGACATGTGGAGCTGAGCTCCTTCATGTGGAGTCTTCATGGACGTGTGGAGCTGAGCTCCTTCATGTGGAGTCTTCATGGACGTGTGGAGCTGAGCTCCTTCATGTGGAGTCTTCATGGACGTGTGGAGCTGAGCTCCTTCATGTGGAGTCTTTATGGACATGTGGAGCTGAGCTCCTTCATGTGGAGTCTTCATGGACGTGTGGAGCTGAGCTCCTTCATGTGGAGTCTTCATGGACGTGTGGAGCTGAGCTCCTTGTAGAGTCTTCATGGACGTGTGGAGCTGAGCTCCTTGTAGAGTCTTCATGGACGTGTGGAGCTGAGCTCCTTCATGTGGAGTCTTCATGGACGTGTGGAGCTGAGCTCCTTCGTGTGGAGTCTTCATGGACGTGCGGAGCTGAGCTCCTTCATGTGGAGTCTTCATGGACGTGCGGAGCTGAGCTCCTTCATGTGAAGTTTTCATGGACGTGTGGAGCTGAGCTCCTTCATGTGGAGTCTTCATGGACGTGTGGAGCTGAGCTCCTTCATGTGGAGTCTTCATGGACGTGTGGAGCTGAGCTCCTTCATGTGGAGTCTTCGTGGACGTGTGGAGCTGAGCTCCTTCATGTGGAGTCTTCGTGGACGTGTGGAGCTGAGCTCCTTCATGTGGAGTCTTCGTGGACGTATGGAGCTGAGCTCCTTCACGTGGAGTCTTCATGAAGGAGCTGAGCTCCTTCATGTGGAGTCTTCATGGACGTGTGGAGCTGAGCTCCTTCATGTGGAGTCTTCATGGACATGTGGAGCTGAGCTCCTTCACGTGGAGTCTTCATGGACGTGTGGAGCTGAGCTCCTTCACGTGGAGTCTTCATGGACGTGTGGAGCTGAGCTCCTTCACGTGGAGGCTTCATGGACGTGTGGAGCTGAGCTCCTTCACGTGGAGTCTTCATGGACGTGTGGAGCTGAGCTCCTTCATGTGGAGTCTTCATGGATGTGTGGAGCTGAGCTCCTTGTAGAGTCTTCATGGACGTGTGGAGCTGAGCTCCTTCATGTGGAGTCTTCATGGACGTGTGGAGCTGAGCTCCTTGTAGAGTCTTCATGGACGTGTGGAGCTGAGCTCCTTCATGTGGAGTCTTTATGGACATGTGGAGCTGAGCTCCTTCATGTGGAGTCTTTATGGACGTGTGGAGCTGAGCTCCTTCATGTGGAGTTTTCATGGACGTGTGGAGCTGAGCTCCTTGTAGAGTCTTCATGGACGTGTGGAGCTGAGCTCCTTCATGTGGAGTCTTCATGGACGTGTGGAGCTGAGCTCCTTCATGTGGGGTCTTCATGGACGTGTGGAGCTGAGCTCCTTCATGTGGAGTCTTCATGGATATGGGGAGCTGAGCTCCTTCATGTGGAGTCTTCATGGATGTGTGGAGCTGAGCTCCTTCATGTGGAGTCTTCATGGACGTGTGGAGCTCAGCTCCTTCATGTGGAGTCTTCATGAATGTGTGGAGCTGAGCTCCTTCATGTGGAGTCTTCATGGACGTGTGGAGCTGAGCTCCTTCATGTGGAGTCTTCATGGACGTGTGGAGCTGAGCTCCTTCATGTGGAGTCTTCATGGACGTGTGGAGCTGAGCTCCTTCATGTGGAGTCTTCATGGATGTGTGGAGCTGAGCTCCTTCATGTGGAGTCTTCATGGACGTGTGGAGCTCAGCTCCTTCATGTGGAGTCTTCATGAATGTGTGGAGCTGAGCTCCTTCATGTGGAGTCTTCATGGACGTGTGGAGCTGAGCTCCTTCATGTGGAGTCTTCATGGACGTGTGGAGCTGAGCTCCTTCACGTGGAGTCTTCATGGACGTGTGGAGCTGAGCTCCTTCACGTGGAGTCTTCATGGACGTGTGGAGCTGAGCTCCTTCACGTGTAGTCTTCATGGACGTGTGGAGCTGAGCTCCTTCACGTGGAGTCTTCATGGACGTGTGGAGCTGAGCTCCTTCACGTGGAGTCTTCATGGATGTGTGGAGCTGAGCTCCTTCATGTGGAGTCTTCATGGACGTGTGGAGCTGAGCTCCTTCATGTGGAGTCTTCATGGACGTGTGGAGCTGAGCTCCTTCATGTGGAGTCTTCATGGACGTGTGGAGCTGAGCTCCTTCATGTGGAGTCTTCATGGACGTGTGGAGCTGAGCTCCTTCACGTGGAGTCTTCATGGATGTGTGGAGCTGAGCTCCTTCATGTGGAGTCTTCATGGACGTGTGGAGTTGAGCTCCTTCATGTGGAGTCTTTATGGACGTGTGGAGCTGAGCTCCTTCATGTGGAGTCTTCATGGACGTGTGGAGCTGAGCTCCTTCATGTGGAGTCTTCATGGATGTGTGGAGCTGAGCTCCTTCATGTGGAGTCTTTATGGACGTGTGGAGCTGAGCTCCTTCATGTGGAGTCTTTATGGACGTGTGGAGTTGAGCTCCTTCACGTGGAGTCTTCATGGACGTGTGGAGCTGAGCTCCTTCATGTGGAGTCTTCATGGACGTGTGGAGCTGAGCTCCTTCATGTGGAGTCTTCATGGACGTCTGGAGCTGAGCTCCTTCATGTGGAGTCTTTATGGACATGTGGAGCTGAGCTCCTTCATGTGGAGTCTTTATGTACGTGTGGAGCTGAGCTCCTTCATGTGGAGTCTTTATGTACGTGTGGAGCTGAGCTCCTTCATGTGGAGTTTTCATGGACGTGTGGAGCTGAGCTCCTTCATGTGGAGTCTTCATGGACGTGTGGAGCTGAGCTCCTTCATGTGGAGTCTTCATGGACGTGTGGAGCTGAGCTCCTTCATGTGGAGTCTTCATGAATGTGTGGAGCTGAGCTCCTTCATGTGGAGTCTTCATGAACGTGTGGAGCTGAGCTCCTTCATGTGGAGTCTTCATGAACGTGTGGAGCTGAGCTCCTTCATGTGGAGTCTTCATGAACGTGTGGAGCTGAGCTCCTTCATGTGGAGTCTTCATGGATATGGGGAGCTGAGCTCCTTCATGTGGAGTCTTCATGGTCGTGTGGAGCTGAGCTTCTTCATGTGGAGTCTTCATGGATATGGGGAGCTGAGCTCCTTCATGTGGAGTCTTCATGGTCGTGTGGAGCTGAGCTTCTTCATGTGGAGTCTTCATGGACGTGTGGAGCTGAGCTCCTTCAAGTGGAGTCTTTATGGACATGTGGAGCTGAGCTCCTTGTAGAGTCTTCATGGACGTGTGGAGCTGAGCTCCTTCATGTGGAGTCTTTATGGACATGTGGAGCTGAGCTCCTTCATGTGGAGTCTCTATGGACGTGTGGAGCTGAGCTCCTTCATGTGGAGTTTTCATGGACGTGTGGAGCTGAGCTCCTTCATGTGGAGTCTTCATGGACGTGTGGAGTTGAGCTCCTTCATGTGGAGTCTTCATGGACGTGTGGACCTGAGCTTCTTCATGTGGAGTTTTCATGGACGTGTGGAGCTGAGCTCCTTCATGTGGAGTCTTCATGAATTTGTGGAGCTGAGCTCCTTCATGTGGAGTCTTCATGGACGTGTGGAGCTAAGCTCCTTCATGTGGAGTCTTCATGGACGTGTGGAGCTGAGCTCCTTCATGTGGAGTCTTCATGGATGTGTGGAGCTGAGCTCCTTCATGTGGAGTCTTCATGGACGTGTGGAGCTGAGCTCCTTCATGTGGAGTCTTCATGAACGTGTGGAGCTGAGCTCCTTCATGTGGAGTCTTCATGGACGTGTGGAGCTGAGCTCCTTCATGTGGAGTCTTCATGGACGTGTGGAGCTGAGCTCCTTCATGTGGAGTCTTCATGGACGTGTGGAGCTGAGCTCCTTCATGTGGAGTCTTCATGGACGTGTGGAGCTGAGCTCCTTGTAGAGTCTTCATGGACGTGTGGAGCTGAGCTCCTTCATGTGGAGTCTTCATGGACGTGTGGAGCTGAGCTCCTTCATGTGGAGTCTTTATGGACATGTGGAGCTGAGCTCCTTCATGTGGAGTCTTTATGGACGTGTGGAGCTGAGCTCCTTCATGTGGAGTTTTCATGGACGTGTGGAGCTGAGCTCCTTGTAGAGTCTTCATGGACGTGTGGAGCTGAGCTCCTTCATGTGGAGTCTTCATGGACGTGTGGAGCTGAGCTCCTTCATGTGGGGTCTTCATGGACGTGTGGAGCTGAGCTCCTTCATGTGGAGTCTTCATGGATATGGGGAGCTGAGCTCCTTCATGTGGAGTCTTCATGGATGTGTGGAGCTGAGCTCCTTCATGTGGAGTCTTCATGGACGTGTGGAGCTCAGCTCCTTCATGTGGAGTCTTCATGAATGTGTGGAGCTGAGCTCCTTCATGTGGAGTCTTCATGGACGTGTGGAGCTGAGCTCCTTCATGTGGAGTCTTCATGGACGTGTGGAGCTGAGCTCCTTCATGTGGAGTCTTCATGGACGTGTGGAGCTGAGCTCCTTCATGTGGAGTCTTCATGGATGTGTGGAGCTGAGCTCCTTCATGTGGAGTCTTCATGGACGTGTGGAGCTCAGCTCCTTCATGTGGAGTCTTCATGAATGTGTGGAGCTGAGCTCCTTCATGTGGAGTCTTCATGGACGTGTGGAGCTGAGCTCCTTCATGTGGAGTCTTCATGGACGTGTGGAGCTGAGCTCCTTCACGTGGAGTCTTCATGGACGTGTGGAGCTGAGCTCCTTCACGTGGAGTCTTCATGGACGTGTGGAGCTGAGCTCCTTCACGTGTAGTCTTCATGGACGTGTGGAGCTGAGCTCCTTCACGTGGAGTCTTCATGGACGTGTGGAGCTGAGCTCCTTCACGTGGAGTCTTCATGGATGTGTGGAGCTGAGCTCCTTCATGTGGAGTCTTCATGGACGTGTGGAGCTGAGCTCCTTCATGTGGAGTCTTCATGGACGTGTGGAGCTGAGCTCCTTCATGTGGAGTCTTCATGGACGTGTGGAGCTGAGCTCCTTCATGTGGAGTCTTCATGGACGTGTGGAGCTGAGCTCCTTCACGTGGAGTCTTCATGGATGTGTGGAGCTGAGCTCCTTCATGTGGAGTCTTCATGGACGTGTGGAGTTGAGCTCCTTCATGTGGAGTCTTTATGGACGTGTGGAGCTGAGCTCCTTCATGTGGAGTCTTCATGGACGTGTGGAGCTGAGCTCCTTCATGTGGAGTCTTCATGGATGTGTGGAGCTGAGCTCCTTCATGTGGAGTCTTTATGGACGTGTGGAGCTGAGCTCCTTCATGTGGAGTCTTTATGGACGTGTGGAGTTGAGCTCCTTCACGTGGAGTCTTCATGGACGTGTGGAGCTGAGCTCCTTCATGTGGAGTCTTCATGGACGTGTGGAGCTGAGCTCCTTCATGTGGAGTCTTCATGGACGTCTGGAGCTGAGCTCCTTCATGTGGAGTCTTTATGGACATGTGGAGCTGAGCTCCTTCATGTGGAGTCTTTATGTACGTGTGGAGCTGAGCTCCTTCATGTGGAGTCTTTATGTACGTGTGGAGCTGAGCTCCTTCATGTGGAGTTTTCATGGACGTGTGGAGCTGAGCTCCTTCATGTGGAGTCTTCATGGACGTGTGGAGCTGAGCTCCTTCATGTGGAGTCTTCATGGACGTGTGGAGCTGAGCTCCTTCATGTGGAGTCTTCATGAATGTGTGGAGCTGAGCTCCTTCATGTGGAGTCTTCATGAACGTGTGGAGCTGAGCTCCTTCATGTGGAGTCTTCATGAACGTGTGGAGCTGAGCTCCTTCATGTGGAGTCTTCATGAACGTGTGGAGCTGAGCTCCTTCATGTGGAGTCTTCATGGATATGGGGAGCTGAGCTCCTTCATGTGGAGTCTTCATGGTCGTGTGGAGCTGAGCTTCTTCATGTGGAGTCTTCATGGATATGGGGAGCTGAGCTCCTTCATGTGGAGTCTTCATGGTCGTGTGGAGCTGAGCTTCTTCATGTGGAGTCTTCATGGACGTGTGGAGCTGAGCTCCTTCAAGTGGAGTCTTTATGGACATGTGGAGCTGAGCTCCTTGTAGAGTCTTCATGGACGTGTGGAGCTGAGCTCCTTCATGTGGAGTCTTTATGGACATGTGGAGCTGAGCTCCTTCATGTGGAGTCTCTATGGACGTGTGGAGCTGAGCTCCTTCATGTGGAGTTTTCATGGACGTGTGGAGCTGAGCTCCTTCATGTGGAGTCTTCATGGACGTGTGGAGTTGAGCTCCTTCATGTGGAGTCTTCATGGACGTGTGGACCTGAGCTTCTTCATGTGGAGTTTTCATGGACGTGTGGAGCTGAGCTCCTTCATGTGGAGTCTTCATGAATTTGTGGAGCTGAGCTCCTTCATGTGGAGTCTTCATGGACGTGTGGAGCTAAGCTCCTTCATGTGGAGTCTTCATGGACGTGTGGAGCTGAGCTCCTTCATGTGGAGTCTTCATGGATGTGTGGAGCTGAGCTCCTTCATGTGGAGTCTTCATGGACGTGTGGAGCTGAGCTCCTTCATGTGGAGTCTTCATGAACGTGTGGAGCTGAGCTCCTTCATGTGGAGTCTTCATGGACGTGTGGAGCTGAGCTCCTTCATGTGGAGTCTTCATGGACGTGTGGAGCTGAGCTCCTTCATGTGGAGTCTTCATGGACGTGTGGAGCTGAGCTCCTTCATGTTGAGTGGTGGAATGAAGACAGGATGTTCTGAATCCTTCACTCTGGAACTATGGTTGTTCCACCACAGTGAAGGATGTGGAGCTTTTACATCTTACTGGAGCTTCAAACATGGCTGCCACAGTCCACCCAGTACAGAACCAACTAGCAGCTGTTTGAGTTCTGCTCCACCCAACTTGTCTTGCACTGCATGGGATTATTAAAGTGTTTGTAATGTGTGTGTAACAGAATGGTACTGGGAATGCCTCCTGCGCAGATGGTTCTACCGTCTGGTGTCCGTTCTCCTGACTTTCTTCAGCGTTGCCGTGGTTTGGTCAGAGTGCACTTTCTTTAGCACCCGTCCTGTGCTCTCCGTCTTTGCCGTCTTCATTCAGCTAGCGGAGCGTGAATACAACTATCTTTACATTGAGGTAAACCCAGTCCAGTTTTACACCCCAGTCCAGTTTTACACCCCAGTCCAGTTTTACACCCCACCACAGTTTTACACCCCAGTCCAGTTTTACACCCCACCACAGTTTTACACCCCAGTCCAGTTTTACACCCCACCACAGTTTTACACCCCAGTCCAGTTTTACACCCCACCACAGTTTTACACCCCAGTCCAGTTTATAGATCACCATTCTATTTAAGACACGTTCGATCCACCAGATGGCAGTCTGTTAAAATGTAATTCAGTGTGACTCCACAAGAGGACGCACTTGTTAAGTTTTATTTAATACACTTTATTTCATTCACTTTTTGTTCCATTAGATGGCGCACTTATTGTTTTGGACATATTTATCAAGAACATTTTAGCAAAGCTCTTAGAAAAAAAATTCTTAGCTAAACTTATTGGGAGTATTTTTCAAAAACAGTTATCGGAAACATGATATTTACTCCGGACATTTGTTAAGAATATTTTTGAGGATTTATAAACAAATGTTTATATTATCATGTTTCACCACCAGGTGGCACATTTTATTCCAACTTGTAAAACTCTATTTCTCCACTAGATGGCGTGTTTCATCACGATTTTCTTCCTGTGTACGTGTGTTTATTCCACGGTTTTTCGGATTCGTGTTTTTAACTACTACTACTTGGCCTCACACCATCAAACCGATGCCTACAGCCTCCAGTTCAGCGGAATGTAAGTCTGCTGGTAAAATAAACTTCCGACCCGCTTTTCGTTTGCCATATATTTTTCTCTCCATCTTGTTTTGTTTCGGTCTGTTAAACCAAACTTGATTGAAACTGGTTACAGCCACTCAGTACCAACTGTAGATGAAATGATTAAGTTTGTGACATAATTGTTTAAGTGTTCTGATTTCCCCGTTTTTTTTTCTTTTCCAAGGCTCTTTTGCCGGCTGACTCCACCTCTTTGCCTGAATTTTCTGGGTTTGATTCACATGGATTCGGCAATTTCTCACCAGCACAAGCTGCAGACCGCCTACACCTCGGTAAATAAAATCCAACAGTCCAAACAAAAACTATCTGTTGGATTAAAAATGGAGTCTGTTTCAGATTATGGGTTCGATGAGAGTTCTGTCTTTCATCGCTGACGGTTTCTACATCTATTACCCGATGCTGATCGTCCTGCTCTGCATCGCCACCTACTTCAGGTAGAAAAGCTAGCGCGGTTCGTTTTACTTACTACTTTGACAATACTAAAGTCAAACTGTTGTTTTGCAGTTTGGGCACTCGCTGTCTGAACCTTTTGGGCTTCCAGCAGTTTATGGGGGACAACGAGATGACCTCTGACCTTATTGATGAAGGCAAGGAGCTAATCCGAAGAGGTTAGTGTTTTGTTGAGGAGGAGATTTGAAGTAGTGCAATGCTAACTGTTAGATTTTTATTTTCACAGAGAGGAGGAAGAGGCAGAGGATTGAAGATGGAGAAACTAGACGCAGGGTAAGATGTTTGTTTAGGTTTTTTTTTTTTTTACCGCGGTCGGTGCGGTTTACCGCCATGGGTTTGGTTACTGTTTAACTTGTACTAAACATGCTGTTAGCATGACATCCTATCTGCGTGTTTCAGGAATGGAAAGAGCGTTACGGGAACCAGAGAGAAGAACACTTGGCTAGAAACCGTAGCAGCCACGAGATGAAAGAAACGAGCTACTCGAAATACTCCCGCTCTGATCGTTCAGAGCTTCTGAATGACGCCGAGCCACTAGATTTTAACGCTGATGCTCCGACGGAGGAAATTCTTGACGGTGACTCGGCCAGGTAAGCAGGAAATCCAATAATATGCTGACAAACATGTAGCATGTTAGTGGATTTCGTAGCACATTTTAGCACCTAATTAGCTTGTTGATAGCTAACACTAAGTTGTTGCTAGCATGCTAAATAAACGGTAAAACGTGGCTTTATTTCCATATATTTGTAATAACGTTTACAATATATTAGTAAAATCCTACCAACGGGATGCTAATGAAGCATTTAAATCAGTACCTCGTTAGTTTGTATTGTTGATAACTAGTATTAGCATATTAAAATAATAAAACAGTGACTTTTTGACTAAAATCTAACCTCTATGTCTTACTTTGTTAGGACCACTGGAGGGCGCTACCTGTCCATGTCCTCATCTCGCAGCAGAATATTCGATGACGTCTAAACATTGGGAAAAATAAATAGCATTTTCCACACTGTCCTCCCAGCATGCATTGCTTTGTTGTGAAAATATGAAGAACTCTTGCTTATCTCTGTCATTTCTGATCATGCTCAGTCCAGATGTGCACAGCGTTAACCTCGTAGTTAACGGTTTATTTATTTATCTGATCATCACTGGAAACTTCTTTTGGCACTTAACATTATGATTACACCCATAAATCCTGCCATTATGTTACATAGAAAATAGACGTTGTGAAAACGTACATGTAAACAAAAGTGTTTCCTTTTCTGATTTGTTTCCGAAGCTGCTAGCGACTCGTTTATGAAGGAAAAATGTTGTGTTTCTCTGTTTTTTATAAATTGGTGTAAAATTGATGTAAAAATAAAACTTGGTTGTGTTTTTTTTTTGCTCCATATAAATGACACTTCTCCAAGAGTAGGTTGTGATCAATCATGTCAAAAGCTTTGCACAAATCAATAAAAATAACCATGGCATCTTCTTTGTTGTAAACAACTGATACATTTTATATAAAGTCCAAAACTGCTAAATATGTTGATTTCTTGCTGCGGAAACCGTACCGTTGATCGTTTAATATACTATATTTCTCTAAAAACTTATCTAGTTGCTGCACAAACAATTTCTCCAATGTTTTGGAAAATTGATCCAATAAAGAAATTGGTCTGTTGTTTGTTACCAGTTGCTTCTCACCATCTTTAAAAACTGGGTTCATTTTAACCAGCTTCATTTTCTCAGGAAAAGTTCCAGTTTCTTGGGATTTATTAAAGATATAAGTTAAAAACTAAACAATACATCTGATTACTTCTTTAATCACTGACAGATCAATGTCACTCCAATCAGTGGAGGTTTTAGATTTGAACATAGCTCTAGTACGTCACTGTCACAAACAGCTCTTAAAAACATGTCACCTTTCTCACATGTTGCCCGTTTATTTTATTTTAATTGCCAGTTTTTTGGTTTCTTGTGGTCTGAGAGTCCTTTGAGTGTCTTGGTAAATTCCAGGTGGGCTGCCACGTGCCATTTACTGAGAAATGTTTTTTTCAGGCCACTCTACCATACTGACCAGAGGCCCGTTTCAAGAAGGAAGTTCAAGAAACTTTGAGTTTAAATCTAAACCTTGAGTTGGTCAACTCTGAGATTGAAAACCCTGAGTTTTCGGTTTCAGATCAGATGAAAACAGTTGGATTAATCAACTTCAAGTTGATTGACTCAGAGTTTAGAAAATGAGAATAAAAAGCCCTGATCAATGGAGTGCAGACATTAGGAGTCACCATGGAAACAGGAGCAAACAAAGAGGTCTTCATATTTCTAACAAACAGAGCTGGATGTCCTACTGCAGACATACAGACAGTATGAGCACATTTTTATTTAAAAAATGTCTGGAGGCATCTTCCAAAAACCTGGGTGGAAAGAGCTCCTAGAGGAAATACATAAGTTTACATTTAATCATAGTGTTCGGTGTAACTAATTACTGAATAATGGCAGCACTGTGGTCAGGCAGTAGCTTAGCGGTAGAACGTTCGCCCGTGGACTGGAAGTTCGAGGGATTGAATCCCACTGAGCTCACGGCAGCACCCAAATTTTACCGTTGAGGTATGAATAAAGTGTGTGTGTATATATATTTTTATTTTATCGTAGTCATATTCCAGTAAAATAGGAAATCATTCTTAATTTTTCAATCATTTAAGGAATTACTTCAGTAATTAAATAGAAGACCAATATTTGTATGAATTAAAAGTACTTTTTAAACTTCCCGTTGTGGATGAAGTGGGATTTTTACAGTAACAATAATCCTATGATGAAATACATTTTATGGAGAACAATAAATACATAAATGTAAATGTTTTTAAACTTTACCAACACTGATGTAGTTCTATAAATAATCCTGTCGGCATTAAAAGAACATAAAAAATAAAACCATAATTCAAACAGGTAAGACATGATGATGTCATAGATCACAGGTAGACCACCTGACTTTATTAAATAATTAAATCTATCAGTGCAGCTGCTGCAAACTGTGGCCGTACTAACGTGATCAGCATCTCTAACTTTATAAAGAAAAAAAAAAGTAACGCAACACGCGATACAAGAGTGTGTGACGTGTCTGATGTACGGATGGATAAGATTATTAATGTATGTTATGGAGTCTCAAGAAAAACGATACAGCTCAAATAAACATGAATGAAGAGATGATGGAAAATTAACTCGTGGTCTCAAAATTATTTTGTGTCATAAATTCATTTCCCTGTGAATGAATCCAGCGTCCTCATCTACGTACATTATGATCTAAAAAAGGACATGTCATTTTAGTCTCTGTGTGAAGGAAACAGGTGTTTTTTTTTTATTTTTACATACTTTATTTTTCCCTCATCTGAGAAATTTTTGCAATTTATCCATCAATGTAGAAACAGATTAAACGAGGAAGGTTTATTTAAACCCTGTTCACTTTAAAAAGGAGCGGAGACCGAGAGAAACTCTGGGTTTCCTCAAGTAAACCTGCTACCGACCAGCTTTGGTTTGCTGAGTCAGTTGCCCTAGTGACCGACTCTGAGTTTTGATTAACTCTCTTCTTGAAACCGGCTTAACTAACCCAGAGTTTACTGGTTTAAGTTACCTCCCTTTCTGAAACCGAAAAGTCTGAGTTTTCCACATTCTGGGGTTAACAAACTTAGAGTTTCCACAAATCCTCCTTCTTGAAACGGGCCCCTGATTGGTGGATTGCTTTTATTTCTCCAAAATAAAAATGCATAACACCGACTTACTAGAAAGCTTGTTTCAAAACAATCATTTCTCAGATGTTAATGAAAGACAAAATCCTTCAATTACTATCTCACTTCAAACAATGGGATGGGATTATAATTCCCTTCTCTATAACTCCTACTGGTATAATGTTAACCTCATTCACCACACGAGGTGTTGGAAAAGCTGCACCATGTTGTCGGGAAAGTTGCACCTTGTAGGTCAAAGATGATTTACAGCCCAGTCAAAGGGGGGAGACGGGCTGGTGCTGGGGGAGAAGTGTGCCAAGAAGTGTCACAAATTGTGTCTCCTGCAGAGAGCAATAAAGCAGGTGTTGAACAGTTAACAAGTGTTGAGTGTGACACAGGTAATACCTGCAGAATACAGTTTAATAGATAGGAGTAAATGGGGAGGGGGTCAGCTCTGGAAGGTGTACCTGACAGCATATGTGTATGTCATGGATGAACATTTCTATGAGTAGCTCAAGCAGAAAGATGGACTGGTACAGAAGATGGAAAACCCCTTAGGGTCAAGAGGTCACCAGCTGGAGGCTATAAAAACAGACGTTCGGAGCTGATAAGCAGATCAACGGACGGGGGAGAAGAAAAGGAGGACCTGCGTATTGAACTTTTTTCCATAATGACTTTTCTTTTTATGATCTTTATCTTTTTTCTTGTACGAGTTTTGTCTAAATAAACTTAGAATCAATTTGTAAACCTCAAAAGGTATTTTTGATTCTTCATTTTTTTGTAGAATTATAGTCATTTTTCGGGGATAGTTTAACTATCCTCATAGATGCCGCAGGCCCCTTAGAGGCGATCATTGTCCGCACCTGCTCCTCTGAAGATCGGTGAGGTGAGTATCTTCAGGGGAAACCGGCTGATGGGTGGTGATAACTGAGACATGTCAAAGGGGGGATAAGTTAAGTGATTTCCGATCCTCCATTAAGGCGGGGAAGGTTTTGGTGTCCCTGTTTAATCGATGAAACCGGGTTAGGTAAGATTACGGACCTACCAGGGGCTTGAGGACTTAAGGTTTCCGCACGCCAAACTCACCCCTCCCTCCAGCAACCATTCAACAAGGTCAAAGTCACTTTGATGTCCCTTATCAACGCAATATCATTGGGTGACAGTGACCAAAGGTCAGGGGTGACCTTGGCTAAATCTGGATGGTCAGACAGCTGGATCATAGTGTCATTTAGTCACTCTGGATCAGGGATGGGGTAATAGTAATATAGAAGGCGTTGTTGTAATAGTAATATTGGAAGGTACAGATAATTAACTGTGAGGGTGCTGGTAGGGCAAGACCATGGCCTGAAGGCCATTGCAATTCAGCCAGTGGACAGGTAAGTACCTTGTTTACATCTGAGTGGGTCTAGCTAATCTCTAAAGTGGTCTACTTACCTTCTATTGTCCTCGCCGGAACTAAACAACCAGTGAGACGCTCCCCTAGTGTCCACATGATAATAGCCCTGTTAACTGAAACTGCTTCCCCAAAGAGAGAATAGATTCACGTTAAGAAGCTTCCTCTTTGGACTTTGAAGCTTTTTCTACAATAAATCCCTCCTGGATGAATGAGGGATTACATGGTATAATTTAAAAAGGGTTTGGCTTCTGGGACAAATCATCAGTCATTGGTTTGCACACTGAGTTACTCAATTGGTCAATCTGAAAATATTTCCAGCCTGCTCTCAAGACAGATAAAATCTGCACGATCTTCCAAAGTATCCTACTGTGAGAAGTCTACATCTAATCTAAAGACGCATCTGAAGGTATGTATTGGGAAAGCTGACATCACAGATGACATCCTCACAGAGCACAATCCCTGCTTTACACACACCCTGCAGCTGGTTGTCAAGGATGGGATGAAGCAGGTAGGCCCTATCACCAATGTGCTGGTCAAGGTTGCCAATATCGTCAGCCATGTGCGTCATTCCATACATGCCACTGAGCTACTAGAGGATGAGCAACGACTGCAGACAGCCAAAGCTACCCGCTGGAACTCTCAGTTGACTGGTCTGCTGCATACTGCGCATCCCAGAAGCCAAACTGCAAGAATAGTAATATATGGCATAAAAGTAATAGTAATATATTGCCTGTCAGGGCTCATGCTACCCGCTTGCCATGTTCGCAAATGCAAATTTTATTTCAGTGTGGCTAAATGAAATTCTGTATAATTAGCCACTCTGCCAGTCTGTGGCGAATCTGTTTTTAGATTAATCAACAGATTGTAATTTCGCCTGTGATCGACGTTGGAATCCCTGTTACCTATCGGTAGCCGCTAGCGCCCACTGGTGTTATGAAGCAACAACACTTGTGACGGTTGGGCAGGTACTGAAGAAATGATAAGTAAATGTTCTTATTTATTGATTTTATTGTTTTCTTCTGTTTTTACAAAGTATTTATTTATATTTTATTGTTTTATGATGTGTTTAATGAATATGGTTTTTATGCATTTGTCTGTGTTTGTCCCGGCGCTCTGTCTGTAAATGAAGTTTCTCACGGTCAAATAAAGTTATTATTGATTATTGATTGATTAGGTCAAAGTTACCCCAACTAAACACAAAACAAACACAAACCCTTAGAGACATACACATGCTGATATGGATCAGGGGAGGAAAGAGATCTATTTATAAAATAACTAAAGGCGTCCACATGGAATTGGAGATGAATCAGGTAGGACTAGACGAACTCAGGAGCACTGGGGGTGAAGGGTTCCAGAAAATAACAGGCAATAATTTGAAGCAATAGTGATAGTATTACCACAAAGATTATTGCTGAAGAACTGACAATGTCTTGAGCTGAGCCTTGATCTTAAGTACTAAAGAGGCAAGTGGATGACCCTATCAGGCCAGTCCTCCAATCAGCAGCCACCAAAGTCCAACAGATGAGACTAATTAAAGAACTGAAAAACAAACATCAAAATGGACAACAGAGGATGTCACACTACACATGCACCCTTTTAAAGCACTATATAAATAAAATCTATAACAATTTTTAGATTGTTTCTGGAAAACCTTCCTTTGTTTGTCTTTCAGCCATTTGTGCGCTCCTATCTCGCTCAGTTAGTTGGCCCATACGCACTTCTGTATATTGCAGAGACTCATGAACAAGGGTTTAAGCCACGCAAAATTATTAATTTTTTTTTAGACATTACAGAACTGAATTAACAGCAGTTTAAAAACGACCGAAGATTATTTTTCACACGCTCTCAAAATTGCATCGGAGTGAATAAAAAATTGAAAAATAAAAGGTTACGAGTTTGGCTCAGTTAGAGGGTTGAAGCAGAAAAACGGTGGTCTAAATAAAAAAACTAGTTTATTTTCAGATGACAAAATTTTCAGCATTTTGATGACAAATTTGTGGCTGTTGGATACAAATTGATGGCGCTATTGATGTTTTTTTTTTTTTACTTTTTGAATCACTGAAAAAAGCATGTTTCTTGTTCTGTTGTGGTAGACCAAGAGGCTTTCCTGAACTTTTACAGTTTTAAACATTCATATCTCAAAAAGTGTTAACACTTATCTTAGTTTTGTTCGACCAGCAGAGAGAAAAAAAAATCATTGTAAGCATTTTAAAACTAAAATAGGGTTTTTAGATTTTGCAAATTATTGGTTTTTGAAGAGCATAAACTGTTGAGGGGAAAAAGTCCAAACTTCATTTAAGTCAATGGGAAGAAAAATCACTGAAATTGAAATATTATACAAATTGAGCAAAAATCTCTGTAAGAGCCTAGAGGTCCCAATAAAAACCGTTGTTTTGAGACCAAAATCACTAAAATTGGTCAATCCTGATCTGGACATCAATCACATTGAAGAAGGAACTATAATAAAGAAAACAGAAAAACGATATGTGCTGCCTTGAAAAGGCATCAAGCAATTCTGAAGATGATAATACTTAATAATACATCTACCTGACAAAATATTCAATTTGGTAATTCAGTTGCGGTACGGGAAACATGAACTCAAATATAAATTACTGTTTGATATTTGGATTGAGCTTTCATAATGTTTCTGCATGAGTGTGTGTGTGTCTGTGTGTGTGTAGCGTTTGCAAAGCATATATAATGAATTTTGAAAAGACCCTAAGAAGAATGGCAACTGTACAATTCAGATGCTAATGGGGATCTTATAAAACAAAGAAATAAAGAAGCTGAATTTGTTTATGCCGTCAAATTTTAACAAAAAGCAACTGGTTGCATTTTCAATCTTCCACCAATAGCTGCCGCTTCTTCTCCTCCTTCAGCTCCTCCATAATGCAGTCCTGCTCCAGCTCGAACAGTTGGTGTTGCTTTTGATGCCCCTGCTTCTCTTGCCGTTCTCTAATATGGCACATCAGGTTGGTGACGTAGGATGCCATGACACCGTGGAACCTGGTGGAACATCACAAAGGGAGTCAAGTTTTTCACTTGTTCAATACCACGGCCATGGCACGGTTCACGCCAAGGTGTCAAACAATACGCCTGCCTGATATTGCAAACTTTATTAGCTCAACCTTACAAACTTCATTCTGGCTGCTACCAACTTTATTACAAATTTTACAAACTTTATATTTAGGTTTGGAAACATTATTCCAAAATGTGAACAAATTAATTGTTAACTTTACAAAGTTTATTCTTGACACTATGAAATACTCAAACGATGCCCTGTCAAGTTTGGCTGCATGTCTGTTTGCTCGCTTCGGAATTTGTTATTATGATGAATAACATTGAAGATGACTGACATTATAAAAGACTAATTTATTCAAGAATGGAGTTACTATCACATCATGGATGTTGTGATGTCCCCCCAAAATGTCAAGTGCTTTGCCAACAATTAGCCATGGATTGGTAAGGAGGTTAAGGCTGCTCTGAATAAGAAGAAAATAGTGTATATGAGCAAGGACATTGAGAGAAGGAAAGAGACTCAAAGGGAAGTTAAAAAACGTGCTTTAGGGGTGCCATGGAGGCATTTGAGAAGAAACTGGAGGATAAGCAAAGGAAAACAGCATGCGGGAAGTCTGGGAAGGAATAAAAACTATTACCGGATGCACAGCAGAAGGCACGGCATGGGGAATGAATGTCTTCACGGGGCATAGAAACTGAACACTGTTTCAACTGGTCTGACTTCTCTCCAGCCACCAGCCCTGCTCTGCCCTCTCTCTCTGGTCCTCCTGACTGTCACTGTGCGCGTCTGCTCCTGGTTGTCCCGCTGCCCCCCCCTCGCCCCCCCGACATATACACACACCTTCATGCTCCACTCTTCCAGTTATCACTGCCGACCAAGTGTGGAGCAAGCTGCGTCGTCTCCACCCAAGGAAGGCTGCAGGCCCAGACAGAGTGTGCCTGAGACTCTTAAGAGCATGCCCCGCTAACAATTTAACGTTCCCAGAACGTTCTGGGAAGGTTTTTCAAAGGTTAGCAAAATGTTCCTTAGAGGTTATAATTGGTTCTCTAAAGGTTCAAACGTTATTCTTTGGTTTTCAGAACATTCCTCTAACCTTGATTTTAACCATAACTTTTAGAATTTGGTCCTCTCAACATTCTGGGAAGGTTTGGTTCTAACATAACCACAAACTAACGTTTAGGGAACGTTAGATTTTGGTAAAAACAAACCTTTAGAGAACTTCAGGCTAATGTTCCCTGAAGGTTCTCTGTTTGCTGGGTGTGCAGCAGAACTAAGTTACTCACTACTAGTGCATGGTAACCTGAGCCTGCAGCTGGGGAGGGGTAACCTCACCGTGGTAAACATCTTGCAAGTGCCAGTTCCTAAGATGACCCAATCATAGTGAGCTGAATAACTACAAGCCAGTTGCACTTCCCATACAATGAAGACATTGGGTCTGGTCATGCAGCTTATGAGATCACATGTGAAGATGGTGAGGGACTCTCTCCAATTCGCTTACCAGGAAAAAGTGGGGATTGAGGATGCTGTTCTGTACCTACTGCACCATACTCTCTCCTACTCGGGCCTTAATCGGGCCGAGTCGGGCTCACACGTGAGTGGTCGTGTGATGCGCTTATAAACACATTTATTGTATTTTCTTCTTTCACATTTAGATTTCTGTGTTCAATAAGGTATCAATAAATTGTGTTAAATTATGTATAAATGACTCATTCTTGGCAAAAGCTGTGTGCGTGCGCCATGCGCACATTTGAATAATGTCGGGCTTTAAACGAGTTCGGGCTGTCGATCAAAATATTCTCGTCAGGCTCGGGCTGGGTTCGGGCCAAATTCTCTTGGGCTCGGGCCCTTTTGGGCCGAACCTTTCTGGCCCGATTACAGCTCTACTCCACACTAACCTACAGTGTTGGAGCACCACAGTGCTATTGCTCCTTCTTTTTACCCTCCATATCACTTGATTTCCAGTACTACTCAGACACATGCCACATGCAGAAATTCTCAGATGATGCTGCAATTGTGGCATGTATGAGGAAAGGGGAAGAGGGAGAGTACAGAGACCTAGTTGAGAAATTTGAGAGAGTGAATAGGATAAGCTACAGCTGAACATCTTCAAACCAAATTTGTTCCACATTTTAATCATCTTTATTTTGGATTTTACTCATTTTGTTTTTAAGTTAGCAGACTTTTTTTTTTTCATTTTGCAAACCTTTTTTTTTTTTTTTTTTTTTTAGCTATGCAGAGAGCCAGCTAAATAGAAGGCCTTATGTACCTCTTTTTTGACGTCATGCTCGTCCTCCACGTTCATCTGTCTCATGGTGGCAACAACCTCGCTTTCGCTCTCCTTTGTCACCAGTTTCTGGGGGACGTTGTCTACTGCAAGAATATTCACAAACAAGAATAAGTTGGACAATACAATAGAAGTCTTTGGACTCTGAGACATTATGAAGCTAGTTTTGGTTTTTTAGCCAACTTTAGCTTCCTTTCTACGTAAATCAACTTCAGTTTTTGTTGTTTTATTTGTTTTAACACTTTACTCTTTTATGATATTACCTAAAAACCTAATATTTGCTTTTAAGATAACTTTTATCTTTGTTCTTTTCTCATTTATGTTTAGTTTTAAACAAACTTGAGCCTTTTTTGTAACTAGTTTTACATTTTTCTGCGCAAACTTTGGCCTTTTCTGGCTAACTTTGGCTCTTTTGGGCTAATTGTAGCTATTTTTTAGATAACTTGATTTATTTGTCATTTGATTTTATTTTAATGAACTGTATTCTTCTTTTTTTTTTTTTTTTTAATTTTTACATACTTAATTCATCCCTCAACGGGGACATTTTTGTGCTGTATTACACCACAGCAGGCTGCCAGGATGGTGCCGTGGGTGGGAGAACGGGAGGTTAGGTGTCTTCCACTGGGACACATGAGCTCAGTGGGATTCAACCCGGCGAACTTCCGGTCCAAGGGAGAACATTATACCACTAAGCTATCGCCTCCCAGTTCATTTATCCCCCAATGGGAAAATTTCTGTGCTGCATTGTACCGCAGCAGGCTGCCAGGACAGCGGTCATGGTTGGAGAAACGGGGGCTAGGTGTCTTTCCCTGGAACACCTAGGTATGAGTTCAGTGGGATTTGAAAAAGCTTCTCCCAGTCCAAGGGCAAACATTCTACCACTGAGCTATTGCCTCCTCTTACATTTAAGCTTGTTCAACTAACGGAACCATTTTTAAAGCTAACTTTATCCTCTTTTTTTTTTTTAGCCCTCTAACTTCAGTTCATTTAGCTAATTTTTTTTTTTTTTTAGCTAATTTTAGCCCTGTCAGCTAAATTTAGTTTCATTAACTTTTTAGAAATTTTTATTTTTTTTTAGAAAACCTTCAGCTTAACCCAATTAAACGTGTGAAAATCTTGAACTTTCTGAAAAGAGAAGGTGTGCATGTAACTCTAATACAGGGGACACATTTGTCCACTGAGGAGCACTTAAAACGAAAATGTGACTGGGTAGGACAGGTGTTTAGTTACTCTTTTACAAGCAAGAACCGTGGGGTTGCCATCCTAGTACGCAAACATTTACCACTGGTAGACACACAAATAGTGACTGACCAATCTGGAAGGTATCCGTTATTAAAGGGCTCTATGCAAGGTAAGCCTATCTCATTCTTGAACATTTACTTCCCACCTGACCAGTCAGTTGACTTTGTTACACATGCTTTCTTCTCTTTCTCTGATTGGATCTGTGAGAACTCAGTTATAGCAGGTGACTTTAACTGATATTTCTCCCCACAGATAAATAACTTCCCCTCCAGTTCACACCATCAAAGAAGGCCAGGGCCGTGTTAGATATTTGTACAGAATTTGAGTTCGTGGACACCTGGCAGGTTTTGCACCCCAATGACAAAGAATTCACTGATTACATTTTAACTCCTAAAATTTTGCCAGACATTATCACCAGCTGCTCAATTGGTGATATGTTTATATTGGATCATGCTCCAGTTTTTGTCCTCTTGGGTAATGTTAACTCTACTCCCTGGAAATTGAATTGGAGATTCAATAATTTCTTGATCCATGATCCGAATATTGTTATATTTTTATCTGACAACCTAAACCATTTCATAAAATACTTTAAGACTCTTGATGTTTCTCCTGTATTACTATGGGACACCATGAAGGCCTTCACGTGTGGTCTGATCAATTATTATGAACTTTGGGCAAAACATGCACCAAAATGCAGAAAAATCACGGGACAATAAATAAAAACGTAGTAATTTGTAGTTTTTGCAAAAAGGAGTTTTCCTACCACTGGTAGGAGAAAAAAAATAGGACAAAATTCAAATGCACACGCATCGGCTCGCCACCGTTAATACGTAATAATTAATTGCGTTAATTTTTTTAACGCTTTTAAATGCGGCATAATTAACTAATCAAATTAACGTATTAAAATGACAGCACTATATTTAAGGTAATTAAAATGAGAGTATACAATCTTATTTTTTCCAAAGGAATTTAACCAATATATCTTGAGCATAATATTTGTCTTGAAACTTTGTAGATTCTTGCTCCTAGACTTCTAGCTTTGCTACCTTTCCATCTAGTCTCCTAGACACTCAAGATGCTTACTCTTCTTCTCTGCATCATGTCAACCAACTCTCCACCTTTAACCGTCATAGTCCCATTACTATTCTTTATTGTCACCATTCTCACAGTGAAATTTGGACAGACTTCAGGCTAAAACACACATGTACTGTATTTATCCAAAATTAAGAAGTAAAAAATAAAAAACAAACAACAACAATATAAAAAGACACAAAAACAATATTAAGCTAACTCAAGCTCATTTTAGCTTTTTTCAGGCTAATTTGACCTTTTCCCAATCATTTTAGCTCCTTTTTTAAGCTAATCAACTTTAGCTCCATTTGCATACTCTTGCATTTGATGAAGAGAGTGCAGAAGACTAAATGGTGGAAACTGAAAAAGGAAGAGTGCTCCTTGAACTTTATAAAGGAGTTGAGACAGGCTCTTGGTGGGCAGGAGAAGCTTCCAGATGACTGGACAACTACAGCTAATGTGATCAGAGACAGGCAAGAGAGTTCTTGGTGTGTCATCTGGAAGGAAGATAGATAGAGAGACGTGATGGTGGAATGAGGAGACTGAGAGGACTGAAGGGAATAGGCAAGAATACAGTGAGATACAGCGTAAGGTTAAAGTAGAGGTGGCAAAGGCAAAACAAGTAGCCTATGATGACATATACGCTAGGCTGAACAGCAAGGAGGGAGAGATGGACTTACACAGGTTGGAGAAATAAAGAGGGCACTGAAGAGAATGAAGAGTGGAAAGGCTCTGGGTCCTCATGATATCCCTGTAGAAGTATGGAAATGCTTAGGTGACGTGGCAATTGAGTTTCTGACTAGGCTGTTTAACAGGATATTAAAAAGTGAGAAGATGCCTGATGAATGGAGAAGAAGTGTGCTGGTTCCTATTTTTAAGAACAAGGGAGATGTGCAGAGTTGTGGTAACTACAGAGGAATAAAACTGATCAGTCAAACGATGAAGTTATGGGAAAAAGTTGTCGGAGGTAGGCTAAGGTCTGAAGTAAGAATTTGTGAGCAGCAGTATGGTTTTATGCCTAAAAAGAGCACTACAGATGCAGTATTTGCCTTGAGGATGCTGATAGAGAAGTACAGAAAAGGCCAGAGGGAGCTGCACTGTGTCTTCATAGATCTAGAGAAAGCGTATGACAGGGTACCTAGAGAAGAACTATGGTATTGTATGAGAAAGTCTGGTGTGACAGAGAACTATGTTAGAGTGGTTCAGGACATGTATGAGGGCTGTAAGACAGTGGTGAGGTGTGCTGTAGGTGAGACAGAGGAGTTCAGTGTGGGGGTGGGGCTGCACCAAGGATCTGCTCTGAGCCCTTTGCTGTTTGCTATGGTGATCGACAGGCTGACAGACGAGGTCAGACAGGAATCTCCATGGACAATGATGTTTGCAGATGACATTGTCATTCTCAAAACTAAAATATCTAAAACTGTAAGAATACTGTGTAAATTTAAAGACCTCTTGGATCAAAACTCTTTACACTTACTATATAACTCTCTTATATTTCCTTATTTGTGTTACTGTCTAGAAATTTGGGGAAACAATTATAAAACAACTCTACAACCCATTTTTCAGTTACAAAAAAAAGGCAATCAGAATTATTAACAATGCAAATTATTATGCTCGTTCAAACCCTTTGTTCATAAAACTAAATATAATCAAATTACCGGATCTAGTCGACTTCACAACAGCAATAGCAATGTATAAAGTCCATAATAACCAACTTCCAGAATGTATTCAAAACAGGTTTAAAGTTAAAGAAACACAATATGACCTAAGAGGAAAAAATCTGTATCAACAAAATCTGGTCAGAACCAATACAAAAAGTAGATGTGTATCAATCAGAGGTGTAACTCTATGGAACAGTCTAGAGGAATCTCTAAAAAACTCAACCTCCTTAAAAACATTTAAAATAAAGTATAAAAACAAAATAATAAATGATTATAAAACACTAGAAATATCAACTTAATTAGTAAGAAAAAATAAAACACAGGGGAAACTTGGTTGGTAAAGATCAGGTCCAGAAAACTTTTTCTACTTTTTTGTATATGTGTTCATGTGTGATTGTTATTATTATGTTCAGGACGTACTGTTTTTGTCATTATTATAATTTAAGTCCAGTCAAATGCTTGTTTTTTAGGTCTTTAATAGTTTTGTAAAATGGGGTTAGGCTTAAAATAAGTTTCCTTTTACTTCTGCCTAAACCCCTTTTTCAGTCTCTGTTTGTTTGATTTCTTTGTTCTTGTTAAACATGTAAAAAACACTGAAAAAAAATAAATAAACTCAAACTCAAACATTGTGATCTGTGGTGAGAGGAGGGAAGAGGTGGAGGAAAAGCTGGAGAGGTGGAGGTTTGCACTAGAAAGAAGAGGAATGAAGATTAGTCAGAGTAAAACAGAGTACATGTGTGTGAATGAGAGGGATCCAAATGGAAAAGTGAGGTTACAGGGAGAAGAGATAAAGAAGGTGGAAGATTTTAAGTACTTAGGATCAACAGTCCAGAGCAATGGAGAGTGTGGAAAAGAGGTGAAGAAGCGTGTTCAGGCAGGCTGGAACGGGTGGAGGAAAGTATCAGGTGTGATGTGTGACAGATGAGTTTCAGCTAGAATGAGAGGGAAAGTGTACAAAACCGTGGTGAGACCGGCCATGCTGTTTGGCCTAGAAACAGTAGCACTGAAGAAAAGACAGGAAGCAGAGATGTTTGTAGCAGAGATGAAGATGCTGAGGATCTCTCTGTGAGTGACCAGGATGGACAGGATTAGAAATGAGTACATCAGGGGAACAGCACATGTTAGAGGTTTTGGAGATAAAGTCAGAGAGGCAAGACTGAGATGGTTTGGGCACGTACAGAGGAGAGAGAGAGTACATAGGAAGAAGGATGCTGGGTTTGGAACCACCAGGAAAGAGAACTAGAGGAAGGCCAAAGAGGAGGTTCATGGACGCAGTGAAGGAAGACATGAAGATAGTTGGTGTGACCAAAGAGGATACAGAAGATAGGATTAGATGGAAGAAACTGACTTGCTGTGGCGACCCCTAAAGGGAAAAGCCGAAAGAAGAAGAAGTATACTCTTGCATTTTTTTTAAAGCTAAGTTTAGTCTAAGTTTGATATTGAGTATCCATGGGCGTACCATTTTCTTGCACTCTCTGGAGGCGCGTTGCCTTCAAATCCTGGTCCAGCTTCCTGCGGACCTGGTCCCTTTTCCGTTGTTCTCGCTTTTCCCGCTTTTCCTGGATTTCCCGCTCGCGATTCCTCTTAGCCTCCAGCTTAGCTTCCGACTTGTGTGCGATTTCCTCCTCTTCCTCAAGGCAGCATTGTTCTTCCATCTCGCGGAGGTATTTCCTATAGACACGCTTTGCCTCCTTTCCATCCTCCTGTAATACGATTGTTTATAAATCTGTGCATCTGTAAATATATATGCGTATACTTTTAAAGCATCCCACCAATCAAATAGCCTGGCTGGTTTTTGCCGGCCGGACTAAAAGAATTCTGATTGAGGGGCTTTTAAGCAACTGAACAGTAAAGTTAGCACTGAAAATGCTCATAAACACAATTTAAAAAGTTTGCTAAAACACTTTAAAATAACTGAAACATGTCTCCTTCTTGAGCCGCCACCTTATCATTGTGGAAGGGTTTGCGTGCCCCAATGATCCTAGGAGCTATGTTGTCTGGGGCTAAATGGTCCTGGTAGGGTCACCCAAGGCAAAAAGCTCCTAGGTTAGGGACCAGATAAAGTGCTGCTCAAAACCCCCCTAT
Organism: Neostethus bicornis; assembly: GCA_902685375.1. Lineage (NCBI taxonomy): Eukaryota > Metazoa > Chordata > Actinopteri > Atheriniformes > Phallostethidae > Neostethus > Neostethus bicornis. The sequence continues at coordinate 1,198,146 of CACRXE010000035.1, forward strand.
GAAGAGATCAAGCATGGCCAAGTTGCCCTTCCCTGGATGCGGGTTACAAGGCTCCCTCCACCCTCTGTGATGCCAGGCCCAAGAGTGGGGCACGAGAGCGAGCAAGAGACATGGGCCGCACTTCCAGTGGGCTCACAACCTGGTTAAAGGAGAAGATGGGCGGCAGCCAACGACGGGGACCTTGGTGATCAGACCCTCGGCTGCATAAGCTAGCTCTAATGACGTAGAGTGTCACTTCTCTGGCGTCCGAGCTGGTGCACGAGGTCGAGCAGTTCTGGCTAGTTTCAACTCACACTTTCGGCAGAGCTTCTTGCAAGTACTGGAGGAGGAGCGGGACATCGAGTCAGAGTGGACTCTGTTCCACACCTCTGTTGTCGAGGTGGCAAGCCAGAGCTTGGTCATCGGTACGCAAGGTCATCTGTGCCTGTCGTGGCGGCAACGCTCGAACCCGCTGGTGGACACAGCAGGGACGTATGCAATCAAGCTGAAGAAGGAGTCTTCCTGGGCTTTCCTGGCCTGTGGGACTCCTGAGGCAGCTGACAAGAATCGGTGGGCAAAGCGGAATGAGGCAAAGACCCGTGCTTGGGAGAAGTTCGGCGAGACCGTGGAAAACGACTTTCGAATGGCTTGAAAGAAACTGTGGTCCACCATCCAGCGACTCAGGAGAGGAAAGCAGTGCATCATCAACACCGTTTACGGTACCTCCTCAATTCCACCAACGTGTCTTCCAATGAGGAAGCAGAAGCTTTGTAATCTGGGATGGGTCCTCCTATCTCTGGTGCCAACCCATCAAACAGAGAACCTCCAGGGAACATTAGCCTGAAGTTCTCTAGGGGTTTGTTTTTACCAAAAACTAACGGTCCCTAAACGTCAGCTGGTGGTTATCTAAGAACCTAATCTTCCCAGAATGTTGAGAGAACCAAATTCCAAAAGTTATGGTCAAAATTAAGGTTAGAGGAACATTCTGAAAACCAAAAAATAACGTTGGAACCTTTAGAGAACCAAAAATAAGCTATAGGGAACATTCTGCTAACCTTTGAAAAACCTTCCCAGAAAATTCTGGGAACGTTAAATTGTTATTTGGGAAGGTCACCAAGTGGGTCAAAAAGTTCCACTGTGGCCGAGGTCCGGGGGATGGATGAGATCCGCCTAGAGCTCCTAAAGGCATTGAGCTGTTCTTGGCTGACACACCTTTGCACCATTGCATGGACATCAGGGACAGTGCCTCTGGATTGGCAGAGTGGGGGAGGGGACCCCTCTTTACAAGAGGAGGGTGTGCTCCAACTACCGAGGGATCACACTCCTCAGCCTCCCTGGGAAGGTCTATTTAGGAGTACTGGAGAGAAGGGTCCGTTGGATTGTCGAGTCTCGGATTGAAGAGGAGCAGTGTGGTTTCCGTCCTGGACGTGGAACGACGGACCAGCTCTCTACCCTCTTCAGGATCCTGGAGGGGTCATGGTAGTTTGCCCAACCAGTCTACATGTGTTTTGTGGACCTGGAGAAGGCATTCAACCGTGTCCCTCGGGAACTCCTGTGGTAGTTGGTCTGGGGGTACGGAGTCTCTGTGCCTTTGGTACGGGCTGTCTGGTCTCTGTATGACCGGAGCCAGAGCTTGGTCCATATAGCCAGCAGTGTGTTGATTCCATTTCCAGTGAGAGTTGGACTCTGCCAAGGCTGCCCTTTGTCACCGATTTTGTTCATCACCTTTATGGATGAGTAAGGCACGACCGCACTGTGGCGCGCAGCCGAGGCGTTGGAGGGATCCGGTTTGGTGACCTCAGGATCGGATCTCTGCTTTTTGTGGATGGTAAAATGGTAAATGGACTCTACTTGTATAGCGCTTTTCCACCTGTGTCGGCACTCAAAGCGCTTTACAGTGTAGCTCACATTCACCCATTCACACCTGATGGGGATGCCTCCATGCAAGGAGCAAACCACCATCAGGAGCAATTGGGGGTTCAGTGTCTTGCTCAAGGACACCTCGGCATGAACTCCTGGCGGGGGATCGAACCGGCAACCCTCCGGTTACAGGGCGGTCACCCTACTCACTGAGCCATCCTTCCCCCGATGTGGTCCTGTCGGCTTCATCGGACTGTGATCTCCAGCTCTCACTGGGTTGATTTGCTGTCAAGTGTGAAGCGGCCGGGATGGGAATTAGCGCCTCCAAATCCGAGGTCATGGTCCCAACCAAGGAAAAGGTGGAATGCGATCCTGCAGAGCAGGGACATCATCCTACCCCAAGTGGAGGAGTTTAAGTATCTCGGGGCCTTGTTCACAAGTGGGGAAGATGGAGCGGGAGATCAACAGGATCGCTGCGGCGTCAGCAATAACTAGGACGCTGCATCAGTCTGTCGTGGTAAAGAAATATCTGAGCCGAAAAGCAAAGCTCTAGATTTAAAAGCTGATCTATGTTACTATCCTCACAATGGTAACCAGTGTGGGTAGTGACCGAAAGAATAAGACCGCGGAAAAAATGAGCTTCCTCCGCAGGGTGGCTGGGCTCTCACTCAGAGATTGGGTGAGGAGCTCTGCCATCTGGGAGGAGTTCGGAGCAGAGCTGCTGCTCCTCCCGGATGAGAGAAGCCAGGTGGGGTGGTTTGGACATCTGGTCAGGATGCCTCCTGAGTGCCTTGCTGGTGAGGTGTTTCGGGCTCGTCCCACCGGAAGGACACCCAGAGGTAGACCCCAGACCCGCTGGAGAGACTATGTTTCACTGCTCGCCGAGGAACATCTCGGGATCCTTTCGGGGGAGCTGGAGGAGGCTGCCGGGGTTTGAGAGAAACCTATGTTTCCTGTCTGAGGTTGTTGCTCCCGCAACCTGGCCCCAGATAAGCAGAAGACAACGGAACAAAATGTTCACAAACAATACAAAAATGTAATAAGTTACATTAACAACACGCTACATTTAGTAAAACCCACGGAGATCTCTAAAATCACATCTTTAGTTGCAGTTTGGTACATTGTTTTGTTAAAGTTTTGATTTGCTAAATTAGCGTGTTTTAGCTTATTTTAAAGTTTTTTTTCTACCTTTTACTAAATTACTCTATTCTTCTGTTTCTACTACCTGCCTCTATCCCTCTGTTTTTGCTACCTACCACTATCCCTCTGTTTCTGATACATACCTCTATTCCTCTGTTTCTGCAACCTGCCTCTGTCCCTCTACTTCTGCTGCCTTACTCCATTCCTCTGTTCCTGGTACTTTCCTCCATTCCTTTGTTTCTGTTGCCTTCTTCCACCCCTCTGTTTCGGCTATCTTCCTCCATCCCTTTGCTTCTGCTACCTTTCTTCATTCCTCTGTTTCACTTACCTCCTTCTGCGAATCTGCGTTCATGTCCTCCATCTGCTGCCGTATCCTCTGCAGGAACTCCTGGTCTTGAACCTGCTGTTGGCGCTGATCTCTCCTAAGGAGGTTTCTCCTAAACTCTTGGCGTTTTACCTCCACCATCCTGCGCTCGCGTGCCTGACGGCGCCGCTCGTGTACTGCATTGCGGTTCACAATGTGGTCGATGGCCATTTGGCGCTGCGCTTCCCTAAGCAGGATCAAACGCATCTCGTCCGAACTTTCGCTGGGGCGAGAGAGAGATATCTGATTTTAGCTCCTTAAAAATCTGTACTTGGTGCTGAGTAACAACAGGCAGTTTCGTTGAAACTCCCAGTCTCAAGTGTTTTAAGTTAGCTTAAACTCATGAGCATAAACGGTGAAAAGTACAAAACCACAAATGAAACACCTTTTAATCCCTTCGATGCGTTCCGACATTCAGTGTACGTCCGAAATTTTGGCACCAACATAGTATGTTGGATTATGTATGCCTTTACTGTTCAGCTCAGCACATTAACATTACAAGCAGTTGGCACAATACATTTAGTATTACTGTATTTCTTCATATTTCTAACTGTGATGTATGGTGACCTTGAGTGTCCAGAAAGACACCTTAGAAATAAAATGTATTATTATTATTATCAAAAAATGCTGTTAGCTAAAACACACCATTTTAACTACACTTTAAATTTAAATGATTACGTTAGCTCCGACGGGCTAGATTTGCTAAAAGAAATGCTTAGTGAGCTAAACATGCGAGCTGAAACATTAACATGTTTTTTTTTCATGTACTGTATTTATACATTGTTAATGTTTAGATTGGCCTGTTTGAGCTAAATTAGTTTGCTGAGTTAGTGTCTTTTCACACCAGCATCTACAAGACCGGAAAAGCCAATACTAGAGAAGGTCAATGTAGCTACATCAAGCACCGAGGACTTCTGAGTCTGGCCACAGCCAGGATAAGAAAAAAAGCTAGTAGTCGATCCACGGTGGCAATGCAGATCCAGTGAGCCTCAGACCCGGTCTAGGTTGTTTTTTGTACCTAAAGGCGCGGTCCAGCTGCCTGGACGCCTCCTTTCTCTCCTTGGTCTCTCGTTGCTCCCGCAACTCTTTCGATGCAATCTTTATCTTTGCCTGCCATGCTATCTCCTGCTTTTCCTCGAGGTCCTCTTCCTCCTGCTCCTCCTCCTCATTCTTTCGCCGCTTTTTCAGCCTAAAGAGGGATTCAAATACAGTGCTTATGTGACTGATGCTAATTCTTATTGTAGCCATAGCGTAGCATCTAGCGTTGTGTGATTATAAGTGTGCGTGACAATGTATGTGTGTATAAAAAACACAAAAAGTTGTGAGTGAAAATTTTTTAAAATTTTGAGTATATATCCATAAGTGTGAAGACAAAGTGATTATTTTTGGGGTGATCCTCATCACTATTAAGGTTCAGGAGTGTTTTAAAGGTTCTGTTTAGTTTATAAAAAAAATTCTGTAGCTTATTAACTTTACATTTTAGCGTTTCTGCTTTGTTTTTGTTGTTTGTTTGTTTTTTACATTTATTTATTATTAAGAGGAATTAACCCGTTGAGATGAGCCATCTCATTTTTGAGTAGGTCGTCTAAGAAAAGAATAAAGCAGCAGGAACAGCAGCAATAAACACAAAATCAACAATAGACAAAGCAAAACAAAATCTGAAGACGTACACACAAACAGAGATCTTTCAGAGGTAACCTCGCCCTCCCCTAGAACAGAAAAGAGTTATAGTTTTAATAGCAATTACCAACGTGTTTTGTATGTTCTAGGACAGCATTTTTTTTAACACAGAGAAAGACAGGAATTAATGCAAACTGGAAGAAGATTCCAATTTGATGGGGCTTTGTATTGAAATGCCAACTTTTCTGTTTCTTTTTTTTCTAGGGATGATGAAAAAAAGCTGATTGATGTGAAAGAGAGTGTAAGAGGAGCTAAACGTAGTTTAATATTGTTTTAAATATAAAGGGTAATCAGAATAAATACATTTCAAAAATAAATTGTAACAATAAATTGTGTTTTCAGCCAATTGTCTTTTATTAAGTAAGCCATGGCACGCTAGGTTAGCCGCTAAAATATATTGGTGCTAGTTTTTAGCTGCAATAGAAAATTTTCCATTTTATTATTTACTTTGATGCTGCCATTCTAGCCTTTTTTTTGCTATACTGCTAACATTTACACTAATGATGTACAATCGCATATTCGGAAAGTTAGCTGTTCTCTAGCTTTACTTTTGTACCGCAAGTCTCGTGCGACAGTAGTGTTAACATGCTAATAATGTTTTATTACTTTTTTTTGCCCTTCCGAGTCTTCTTCTTCCGCTCCCCCAGGCGTTTCCGAAGTTTGCGCTTTGTTTTCTCCCATTGGTAATCCTCTCGGCTTTGCTCCATCTCTCAGGCCTCTGGTTTTGCAGTTATTCTACTGGTCACAATGCTGCTCCAGCGAGAGGCGCCGATGCTCCATCCCCCACAGGTGCGCGTGCTGCTCAGCCCTGGTCAAAGGGGGCTCCCTATTGGCACCGTACAGATATGCCACACATGTGGTGAAGGAAAGCAGATTTTCTTTTATTATTTTATTTGTGCGTTTGACTAGCTTAAACACAAAAATATCCCAAAATAAACATAATAAGTCCATTCTTCCATCTTCCACTTAGCTGCTTGCAGTAGCAACAGCCTCAGACGGGTAACCCAGGCTTCCCTCACCCCAGCAGGAATCTCCAGCTCACCCGGGAGGATCCCGAGGTTTTCCTTGTCCAGCTGTGAGGAATAATCTCTCCAGTGGGTCCGGGGCCTGCTTCTGGTTTTCTTCCCATTGGTACAGAACATTTCACTGGTGAGGTAGGCATCCTTACAATATGTTCGAACCACCCCATGTGGTTTCTCTTGACCCAGAGGAGCAACGGCTCTACTTCAAGGTCCTCCCGGATGGGAGAACCCCTGCCTTTATCTCTGAGGGAGAGAGACCACCCACCCTGCAAAAGAAGCTCACTTTCGCTGCTCGTATCCACAATCTCATACTTTCAGCCACTACCCACAGCCGGCTACCATGGTGGGGGGAGGAATGTACGTAGATCGACTGGTGAATCCAGAGCTTTGCTTTTTGGCTCAGTTCTTTCTTCACCACAACAGATCAATGTCGTGTTCTGTTTATTGCAGACGCCGCACCGATCTATCTGTCAATCTCACACTCCATTCTTCCCCCATTGTGAACAAGACAAGATACTAAACTCCTCCACTTGGGGCAGGACCTTGTCCCTGACCTGTCAGGGCAATCCACCCTTTTCCAGAAAATGAACATGGTCTCGTATTTGGGGAAGATGACTCTCATCCCTGCCGCTTCACACTTGTCAGCAAATAATTTTTTTTTCTTTTTAGATTTTTTTTATCTGCTTCAAATAGGTAAATGACAAACTGTAAAAAAGCTCCAACATGAAGTAATAAAGTATTTTTTTTATCAGTAAAGGGATTTCTAAGTGGGCTATTGACACAAAATTTACACCAGATGCAGCCATCAAGCAGATGACATTGTGATCTGAAGTGAGAGGAGGGCAGAGGTGGAGGAAAAGCTGGAGAGGTGGAGGTTTGCACTAGAAAGAAGAGGAATGAAGATTAGTCAGAGTAAAACAGAGTACATGTGTGTGAATGAGAGGGATCCAAATGGAAAAGTGAGGTTACATGGAGAAGAGATAAAGAAGGTGGAAGATTTTAAGTATCTAGGATCAACAGTCCAGAGCAATGAAGAGTGTGGAAAAGAGGTGAAGAAGCGTGTTCAGGCAGGCTGGAACGGGTGGAGAAAAGTATCCGGTGTGATGTGGGACAGAAGAGTTTCAGCTAAAATGAAAAGGAAAGTGTACAAAACTGTGATGGGACCCGCCATGCTGTTTGGTCTAGAGACAGTGTCACTGAGGAAAAGACAGGAAACAGAGATGGAGGTAGCAGAGATGAAGATGCTGAGGATCTCTCTGGGAGTGACCAGGAGGGACAGGATTGGAAAGTATATGTAGATATATGTATATATACAGTATATATACAGTATATATACAGTATATATACAGTATATATATATATATATATATATATATATATATATATATATATATATATATATATATGGTATATGTCATGATCCCCTCACTCTGCCACCAGAGGAAGCCTTGGACCTTCCTCCTTCACCTGGACTCCAGTCTGATCTCAAACACCTGGGTGATTAGCCTGATGCTGAGCAGCTGTGTGTTGTCACCCTGGTGCCTATTTAAAGGCAATCCCCCCCGACTTCTTTGTCAGGTCGTCACCATCCTTCCCAGCCAGGTCTTCCTGGGTGCCTGACCAAGTTTATCATAAAACTCAGTTATATTTCTGAACTTAAAGACATTCATTGGTGATTAATCCTATGCTTTTGCTTTACAGCCTTGCCTGATGTCAGTTAAATAAACCCTGTTGTTGTCCTGCAATTTGGGTCCTCCTCCTTCCACCTGCACCTCAAGTTATGACAGTATATCAGAGGACCAGACATGTTAGAGGTTTTGGAGATAAAGTCAGAGATACCAGACTGAGATGGTTTGGACATGTGCAGAGGAGAGAGAGAAGTACATCAGAAGAAGGATGCTGGATTTGGAACCACCAAGAAAGAGGCCTAGAGGAAGACCAAAAAGGAGGTTCATGGATACAGTGAAGGAAGACGTGAAGATAGTTGGTGTGACCAAAGAGGATGCAGCAGATAGGGTTAGATGGAAGAAACTGACTTGCTGTGGTGACCCCTGAAGGGAAATGCCAAAAGAAGAAGTAGCCATCAAGCCAAATATTGAATACAAAGAAAGAAATCAGAACTTTTAAGTATTCGGGTTGAGTTATGATAAATAATATAAAATTATTTCATAAAGGGGTATTGACTGATTACATTTTGTTGAAGGCAGGATGAACAGAAAAATGTACCGAGACATTCTGAATAAAAACCTGCTGCCATCTACCAGAAAGCTGAACATGAAAAGAGGTTAGAAACTTCAGCAAGACAGTGATCCCAAACACAAAGCTAAGAAAGTGATCTCAAGGAACAAAAATAAAGTTGCTTGAATGGCCCAGTCAATCACCTGACCTCAATTCCATAGAAAATCTACGGAGAGAACTGGAAATCAAAAAGGTCCAAGGAACCTTCAAAATTTAAACACCGTTTGTGTGGAAGAATGGGCCAAAATCATTTCTGAGCAAAGCAGCAGACTGGTCTCTATATACAAGAAGATGAAGCTGGAATCACCAACAAAATCTATTCTACAAAGTGTTAAATAAAGTGTGTTCAATACTTACTCCCTGTGTCATTTCACTTTATTTATTAATATGCAATCTGTAAACTTATATGTCTTGACTTTTTTACTGTCATGATCCCCTCTTCTGCAGCCAGAGGGAGCCATGGACATCTCTCATCAATCTGATCAGGATCAGCCAGGGATGACTGCAGATTCCAAACAGCTGTGCACCCTGTCATCTACTTAAGGGGAATCACTCTAGACTTCCATCTTGGGTCTTACAATCCCTTCCAGCCAGGGGCCCGTTTCAAGAAGGAGGATTTGTGGAAACTCAAAGTTTGTTAACCCCAGAATGTGGAAAACTCAGACTTTTCGGTTTCAGAAAGGGAGGTAACTTAAACCAGTAAACTCTGGGTTGGTTAAGCCGGTTTCAAGAAGAGAGTTAATCAAAACTCAGAGTCGGTTACTAGGGCAACTGACTCAGCAAACCAAACCTGGTCGGGAGCAGGTTTACTTGAGGAAACCCAGAGTTTCTCTCGGTCTCCGCTCCTTTTTAAAGTGAACAGGGTTTAAATAAACCTTCCTCGTTCAATCTGTTTCTACATTAATGGATAAATTGCAAAAATTTCTCCGATGAGGGAAAAATAAAGTATGTAAAAATAAAAAAAAAACACCTGTTTCCTTCACACAGAGACTAAAATGACATGTCCTTTTCTAGATCATCCTGTAGATGAGGACGCTGGATTAATTCACAGGGATTTGAATTCATGCCACAAAATAATTTTGAGACCACGAGTTAATTTTCTATCATCTCTTCATTCATGTTTATTTGAGCTGTACCGTATTTCTTGAGACTCATAACATACATCAATAATCTTATCCATTCATCCATCAGACTCATCACACACTCTTGTATCGTGTGTTGCGTTACTTTTTTTTGTCTTGATAAAGTTGGAGATAGTGAGCATGTTAGTGCGGGTACAGTTTGCAGCTGCTACACTGGTAGATTTAATTATTTAACATGTGAAATGGTTGTAAAGTCAGGTGGTCTACCTGTGATCTATGACATCATCATGTCTTACCTGTTTGAATTATGGTTTAATTTTTTATGTTCTTTTAATGCCGAAAGGATTATTTATAGAACTACATCAGTGTTGGTAAAGTTTAAAAACACATTTACATTTATGTATTTATTGTTCTCCATAAAATGTATTTCATCATAGGATTATTGTTACTGTAAAAATCCCAATTCATCCACAACGGGAAGTTTAAAAAGTACTTTTAATTCAGACAAATATTGATCTTTTATTTAATTACTGAAGTAATTCCTTAAATGATTGAAAAATTAAGAAGGATTTCCTATTTTACTGGAATATGACTACGATAAAATAAATATATATACACACACACTTTATTCATACCTCAACGGTAAAATTTGAGTGCTGCCGTGAGCTCAGTGGGATTCGATGCCTCGAACTTCCAGTCCACGGGCGAACGTTCTACCGCTAAGCTACTGCCTGACCACAGTGCTGCCATTATTCAGTAATTAGTTACACCGAACACTATGATTAAATGTAAACTTATGTATTTCCTCTAGGAGCTCTTTCCACCCAGGTTTTTGGAAGATGCCTCCAGACATTTTTTAAATAAAAATGTGCTCATACTGTCTGTATGTCTGCAGTAGGACATCCAGCTCTGTTTGTTAGAAATATGAAGACCTCTTTGTTTGCTCCTGTTTCCATGGTGACTCCTAATGTCTGCACTCCATTGATCAGGGCTTTTTATTCTCATTTTCTAAACTCTGAGTCAATCAACTTGAAGTTGATTAATCCAACTGTTTTCAGCTGATCTTAAACCGAAAACTCAGGGTTTTCAATCTCAGAGTTGATCAACTCAAGGTTTAGATTTAAACTCAAAGTTTCTTGAACTTCCTTCTTGAAACGGGCCCCAGGTCTCCTTGGTTGCCTGACCAAGAACACATTCCTGCAATAACTATTTACTATGCCACTGACACTTTGTTTATTTTTCCACAGTAATTATGGACTGCCAACTTCCAAATAAACCATGTTTTCTGTCTGCAACTGGGTCCTCCTCTTTCCACCTGCACTCCGCTTCATGACATTTGTATGAATTCATTATTTGGTTTGTTAACTACATCTGTTTTCGGTTTCAGATCAGCTGAAAACAGTTGGATTAATCAACTTCAAGTTGATTGACTCAGAGTTTAGAAAATGCACTTTGAGAATAAAAAGCCCTGATCAATGGAGTGCAGACATTAGGAGTCACCATGGAAACAGGAGCAAACAAAGAGGTCTTCATATTTCTAACAAACAGAGCTGGATGTCCTACTGCAGACATACAGACAGTATGAGCACATTTTTATTTTAAAAAATGTCTGGAGGCATCTTCCTCCAAAGAGAGAGAAAAAACCTGGGTGGAAAGAGCTCCTAGAGGAAATACATAAGTTTATATTTAATCATAGTGTTCGGTGTAACTAATTACTGAATAATGGCAGCACTGTGGTCAGGCAGTAGCTTAGCGGTAGAACGTTCGCCCGTGGACTGGAAGTTCGAGGGATCGAATCCCACTGAGCTCACGGCAGCACTCAAATTTTACCGTTGAGGTATGAATAAAGTGTGTGTGTATATATATTTATTTTATCGTAGTCATATTCCAGTAAAATAGGAAATCCTTCTTAATTTTTCAATCATTTAAGGAATTACTTCAGTAATTAAATAAAAGATCAATATTTGTATGAATTAAAAGTTCTTTTTAAACTTCCCGTTGTGGATGAACATTACCTCTCAGAACTACTCACACTCAATACCTCAACCAGGACCCGGTCAGGCCAACAGCATCGTCTGAACCCACCCAGGACACGGCTAAAAACAATGGGCGACAGGGCCTTCAAGGCTGCTGCTCCCCGCCTGTGGAATGCCCTCCCAGACTACCTCAGGGCCCCACAGACGGAGGATGCTTTTAAAAAAGGACTAAAAACCCACCTTTTTAAAAAAGCTTATCATTTTTAAATTTGTTTGCATTGTATGTTTGTTTTTATTGTACTGTACTGTTGTAATTGTTTTAAGTTTTAATGTTTTAATCCATGTAGCACTCTGAGACTTGATTTCAAGTATAGAGTGCATTATAAATAAAATACATTATTATTATTATTAAAATACATTTTATGGAGAGCTATAAATACATAAATCTAACTGTGTTTTTAAACTTTACCAACACTAAACTGTGACCGCACTAACGTGCTCAGCATCTCCAACTTTATCAAGACAAAAGAAAAAAAGTAACGCAACACACGATACAAGAGTGTGTGATGAGTCTGATGAATGGATAAGATTATTGATGTATGTTATGGAGTCTCAAGAAAAACGATACCGCTCAAATAAACATGAATGAAGAGATGATAGAAAATTAACTCGTGGTCTCAAAATTATTTTGTGGCATGAATTCAAATCCCTGTGAATTAATCCAGCGTCCTCATCTACAGGATGATCTAGAAAAGGACATTTTGGTCTCTGCGTGAAGGAAACAGGTGTTTTTTGTTTTTTTTTACATACTTTATTTTTCCCTCATCGGAGAAATTTTTGCAATTTATCCATCAATGTACAAACAGATTGAACGAGGAAGGTTTATTTAAACCCTGTTCACTTTAAAAAGGAGACCGAGAGAAACTCTGGGTTTCCTCAAGTAAACCTGCTCCCGACAAGGTTTGGTTTGCTGAGTCAGTTGCCCTAGTAACCGACTCTGAGTTTTGATTAACTCTCTTCTTGAAACCGGCTTAACCAACCCAGAGTTTACTGGTTTAAGTTACCTCCCTTTCTGAAACCGAAAAGTCTGAGTTTTCCACATTCTGGGGTTAACAAACTTTGAGTTTCCACAAATCATCCTTCTTGAAACGGGCCCCTGGTATAAATTTTGTGTCAGTAGCCCACTTACTAGTACCCTTACTGACGAAAATGATGTCGCATCACATACTTATTTCCCCTGCTGTACATGGGGAGAACATGCAAACTCCACATAGAAAGACCAGTGTTTCAAGCCTCGCCCCATTCCCGGACTCAAACCCCTAACCTTCTTGCTACGAGGCACTGTTAAAATAACTAGAGTATCCTGTTTCGGAGAAACAGCGCAGTTGAATGCCTGTGCCTGGATACTGAAGCCTGCTTTTCATCCTGTGCTGAAAAAAAAAAAAAAAAAACCCTCTGTGTCATGACGTCACACAGAGCAGTGATGCAGAGCTGTGATTGGCTAAGCGCCCAAGTGAAACAGGAGAAGGAGAGGAAAGCTAAATGAGCAAACAAATGCTTCTTGCGGGAGAACCATAACAGATAGAAAAAAAATTCTTTCACTTTTTGAAGCGCATTGATAATATCTACCTGGGGATGTAATTTTATGTCTGTATGTGAAACAGAACTAAATTGGCAGGCATTTTTGTGTCAAAACATGGACCATGTGTCCTTCTGAGGGGCATGGAGGAAATTCTGTTGGTCTGACTGATTCAAGAGTGACCTTAAATGAAAGAGGACAAGATTTCCTTCGTTTTGATGTAAAATTCATGTTTGTGGGATAAAAACTCAAAGAGTTATAGCAGACTCTTTGTGTTCAAAAGGCTCTAGCTCCCAAAATTCTTGGTTTCTCTCCAGCCTCTTCATTTCTAGAGTGCGAAAGTGAAAATAATTTTTTTGTGATTTTTCCATTTTTTGACTTTTTTTACACAGTGATTGCTCTAAAACCGTAAAAAGTATAAAAGTGCAACTCGCATGGTATAAAGGTCAACTCCTTGTGACCCGTTTAAATTTTAAATGGTATTTTTAGCTAAAAGTATGCCAGAGCTAGAAAGGTTTGAAGAGCATGTGGTTTTTGAGGGCAGACGACAAAAATCCAATTCATTTCCTATGGGGCCAATTTTTGTCGTGTTTTTTACAAATATCTCGAAAACCAATTAAGATTTCAAAAAGTTGAATAGAAGCATTCATCGCCGTGTCGAGCCGGTCGTTTTAAGCCGTCAACCATCAAAATCGGTTGAGTATTTTTTCAGATTTTACGTGCCGACGAGAAGGCGGAATAAATCTAGAAAGTAAAACAGGAATTCAATAGTTGAATGCCTTCTAGGCATTCAACTAAAAAATACTTAGCTGGAAATGTTGCTAATATAGCGTGCTAATGCTTATAATGCTTTTTTAATTATCATTTTCAATTTTATTTTCTTACCGCAGCGTTTGAATGAGATGGTGAGCGGAGATCTTCTCTTTGATTTTCCTTTAACCCCGCTCCCCCCCAAAAATTAACGGCTTTAAAAACAATTGCAGTTGCTATGGTAACAAGAATCAATAACGGCACGGACAGAATCAGTGACGTGCAGCTAACGTAATCAACGCGGAAGTGTTTGCATTTCAAGTCAGCTTCTTTTTTTTTGGGGGGGGGGGGGGGGGGGGGGGGGGGGGTACTATTATTTCTTAGAATATCCGCAATTTTAGGACTATTTATTTATTAGATAATAAGATTATACTTAAATATATATTTTTAATTTGTGGTCGGATGCTAACCAGTTAACTGCTAACTGTTAGCAATGAAGGTAAATATTAGATTTAAATCTAATTATTTATTTTTATTCAGCGCTTGTAATTAAAGTTAGCACAAATGCTAACATGCAAGTGTCTGATATTTAAAGATACAATACAAGCAAATATTAAAACTTACTAAAAAGCAACTAAAATATACTAAAAGGTAGTTAATTCCATTCTACATCAATGAACCAGAATGTCAGTATAATGTTTTATATTTAGTATCTTCTGCTGGAATCACGTGAATGGTAAAAGGGATAACCAGAATCAAGACATACCGTAGTTTGATTTTACATCCACAAATAATCTATGTTTATTTTGAATGTGACTTCAGAATTTAAATGTTTGAAGTCTTGATTGAACCATACAGCTCCTTTTCCAGAAGTTTTTCCTGTTTTCCTGGCATGTAAATAACCAAAAAAAAACCCCAACAAAACTCTGAGTTCTGGTTTTGGATTTGAACTTCCCTGAAAATTTAAGAGATTTTGCTGGTTGTTCCACAATGGGGAAATTGCAGTATGCAATAGCATAGGCACAGGAAGAAAAAAAAAGGGGTCACGACAAGTATGCACAAACAATAACAAAAAAGGCAAAATAGACAAAGGACAAAAACATGCATTCAAAGTGAGTGAACTACCACACAGTTCTGGTGAGAAATAGCAAAAAGAGCACATGATTGAAATTGCTCATTGTGGAGTCTCACAGCAGAGGGAAGGAAAGACCTCCTGAATCTCTCCTTCACACAGCGAAGGTGGAGCAGCCTGCCACTGAAGCTGCTTTATAGTGCAGACAGAGTGTCCTGCAGGGGGTGGGACTTGTTGTCCAGCATGGATGTCAGTCTCTTCAGGACCCTTCTGTCACCCACCTCCCACACTGAGTCCAGGGAGCAGCCCAGGACAGAGCTGGACTTCTTGTTGATTCATGTCCAGCTTCTTCCTCTCCCTTTCTGTGATGCTGTGGTTCCAGGAGATCGCACCGTACAGGATGACTGATGCCACCACAGAGTTGTAGAAGGTCTTCTGGAGTGCCCCATTCACTCCAAAGGGCCGCAGTCTCCTCAGGAGGTAGAGCCTGCTCTGACCCTTCCTGTACGGAGCGTCAGTGTTATGAGTCCAGTCCAGTTTGTTGTTGAGGTGAACACCTTGGTATTTGTAAGAGTCCACCTGCTCAATGTTCATTCCCTGGATGTTCACTGGTGAGGGAGTGGTAGAGTGATGCCTGCGGAAGTCCACCACCATCTTCTTGGTTTTTCCTGCGTTGATCAGAAGGTGGTTTCGCTGACACCAGTCCACAAAGTTCTGCATCATTCCTCTGTACTCCACGTCATTGTCATTGATGAGGACGACGTCCGCACTTCTGGTTTAAAAGTGACTTTATAAATTGCTGAGTCGTCCCTAGGGCTTTGCTCCTTTATGACCAGCCTCTAATGCCAGTGAGAATAAATACTGTAGATCATTTTTATCTCTGAAAAGGTGGACATACCACAGGTCCTACAGTGCTACGGCAACAAATATTTCCCCTGCTTTAAACTTCATTTTGTGGTATTTCTGTTTATTTCAAAAAGAGGGACTTGGTGTGATTCTTTATTTACACCAAGTCATTATTATTCATCTAACATTCCCAAAAGGCCGACTTCCGGGTTGCTGATGTCAAGTGAGACTTGGTGTATGTGAGACCTGAGGTCTGTGACATGAAGCAGGGTTGTAGATTATTTTTGAATGTTTTTTTTGTAAGAGTGAAGTAATAGAGATAAATAAAACTACTATTGGCCATCATTTTAATAATAGCATTAAATGACCAAAAGTGAAGCTGGTTTTACTAAACAGCTTGGTGAATACCATTCTGTTGTCATTTTAAACTGTAATGCCTTTCAACTGGAAGAATAGACAAGTGTTTTTCAACCTTTTTCGTGTCAATGTATCACACAAAAAATAATTAAAATATTGCATATTGGAGTTTTTTGTTGTTGCTTTTAAAGATTGTCTGCATGACCGACAAGTTCATTTCCATCCTGGATCCTTTGGGAATGGAGAAAGTTCATGTAGAGAAAGTTCTGTGAAACAGGAGGTAGTAACACTGCATTGTGGATTTGCTAAAAAAAAAAAAAAAAAAATGACAGATGCATTTTGATATTATTTAATTTGTTACCGTATCAATTCTCATTTTCTTAGTATTGATATTCTCCCAACCATCACAAAGCATGTTCAATACTCTTCTGTAAATAGAAGATAAATGCATCTTCAACACTGCTTTATTGGTGAAGATGAAATTATAAGTCATGTATTGAGTTACATATCCAATAATTACATACATATTTACTGATACTCAACCTTATCTTGTATAATTATACGTACATGCATGACCGTGGTAACAGATTATAATCTGTGAATCTTGTATTTTCTAGCTCTAAGTTTGAGCTAGAAACTTCGTCAGAAGCAAATAGACCGTCTCCACCAGGATATAGTGAAGGTTTCCGGACGGACTAACCAACAGCTAACTGCTCTCAGCGATCTCAAGGATCACAAGGTGCTCCAGATATCACAAGGATTGCAGCTGCTTCAGTTCATCTCCCTCGCTGCCAACCAGCTCTCCGGGTCCCGGAGATTCAGGTGACTGCCGACCCTTTCTGACTCAGTGTGAAATATGCTTCCAGCTCCAGTTGGCCTCCTTTCCTTCAGACCTGGAGAAAGTGGCATTTATTATCTCCCGACTATCAGGACGAGCTGAGAGTTGAGCCACGACCGAGTGGGTGCGCCATTCCCCTGTTTGCACATCCCTACAGGCCTTCACTGAGGCCCTGGCCCGGGATTTTCAGCGGATCAGACCCGGGAGAGATGCTGCCAGGGTTCTGTTTCGGATAAAACAGGGAGAACGTAGAGCAGCCTTCTACGCCATCGAGTTCAGGTCTCTGGCTGGCCACAGTGATTGGAATGCCACTGCTTTATATGATGCCTTTATATGATGCCTTCCTACGTGGACTCTCTGACCAGATCCAAGACACTCTGTTACCCTGGATCTACCACCCTCTTTGGATGAACTGATTGCATTGGCAATTCAGGTGGACGACAAGCTGTGGGACAGGGAAGTTAATCGCTCGTCTTCTCGTCTGAGGGAGCGACCTCAGGGATTTGATCGTCCTGCACTGAACTGTTCTGTTTTTGCTCCCTCAGATGCTTCGACCCCTCCCCCCGAGCCTGAGGAACCTATGCAGTTAGGATGCAATCGACTCACGCCGGCTGAATGGGAGCGTCGGACACGGTCAGTTGAGTGCCTCTATTGTGGTCAGAGACGTCACATAGTCAGGAACTGTCCGAAGAACCCAAAAGCCCCCGCTTGTCTCTGAAGGTGGGCACATTGGCAAGCAAGGAGCTTACTGTATGTCCACCACATCTGGTTCTTCTCTTTCCTTAGAGGTTACTATTTGGTCTAAGGAGAGACCCTCAGTTGTTAAAACCCTAGTTGACTCTGGTTCTGAGCAGTAGATCTTAAGCTGGCCAGACAGGCGGGCATTACTTTTGAGACTCTTAGTCAACCCCTCAGAGTCACGTCTCTTAATGGTCTTTTGGTCTCCACTGTTAAATATTGTTCTGAACCCGTTCATCTAGTGGTGTTGGGTAACCATCATGAACAAACCAGATTTTTTTCTTCTCGATTCCCCCCAGAACCCAGTGGTGTTGGGTAACCCCTGGTTAGTTCACCATAACCCAGTCACTGATTGGCCCTCCAGCCGGTTGACTTGCTGGAGTGATCATTGCCATGCCGCCTGTCTGCGTTCAGCTCACACCCCTCTTTCTGACCTCTCAGACCCAATGGTGGTGCAGTCCTCACCTGATCTATCTCGGGTTCCAGCAAAGTATCACGATCTTGCTGCGGTATTTAGTAAGGATAGGGCATGTTCTCTGCCTCCTCATCGTCCTTATGACTGCGCCATAGACCTTACTCCTGGGGCTACGCTGCCTACCTCTCGTTTGTATAGTTTGTCCAAACCGGAGCGTGAAGCTATGGAACAATACATATCCGACTCTTTGGACTCTGGCCTGATTAGGCCGTCTTCGTCACCGGTCGGGGCAGGGTTTTTCTTTGTTAGTAAGAAGGATGGCTCTCTTCGTCCCTGCGTGGACTTTTGAGGACTCAACGCCATTACTGTTAAGAACAAGTACCCACTTCCGTTGACTAACTCTGCTTTTGACACTCTTCAGGAGGCCCGTATTTTCTCCACCCTTGACCTGAGAAATGCTCATCACTTGGTGCGTACCCACCCCAGTTAACCGTAAACAACTCCAGCGGTTCCTAGGGTTTGCCAATTTTCTTCGTAGGTTTATTCGTGGGTTTAGTTCTGTGGTGGCTTCCCTCACGGGTCTCACTTCCTCTTCTGTTCCTTTTATTTGGTCAGCTGAGGCTGAGTCAGCCTTTAGCAAACTCAAATCTATGTTCACCTCTGCACCAATCTTGTGTCAGCCTGACCCTGCTCGCCAGTTTATTGTGGAGGTGGATGCCTCGGCTTTTGGAGTAGGGGCCGTTCTCTCTCAGAGGTCGGGGCAGGGGATAAGTTGCATCCTTGTGCGTTCTTTTCCCGACGGCTTAGTGCTGCAGAACGTAACTATGATGTGGGCATTAAAGAGCTCCTAGCCATCAAGCTCGCTCTTGAGGAATGGCGTCACTGGTTAGAGGGGGCTGAACAACCATTCATAGTCTGGACGGACCATAAGAACCTGCCGTACATTCGGATGGCTAAACGATTAAACTCCAGGCAGGCTTGGTGGGCATTGTTTTTTGACCGTTTTAATTTTGTGATCTCTTTTCACTCTGGCTCTAAGAACGTTAAACCTGATGCCCTATTCAGACCATTTGAACCTGTGGACAATCCTGAGGACTCAGGGACTATATACCTCCCTCCTGCGTCTTGCGAACGGAACCAGATCCAGGTGGGGGACCAGCTAACAAACTATTTGTTAGCTGCAGATCTGTACAAACAAAGGTCCTCCAGTGGGCGCATGTCTCCCGTCTAACCTGTCATTCAGGGGCCCGCAGGACTGAATCATTCATTCGTTGCCGTTTTTGGTGGCCCAGCTTGGCTAATGATGTCAGGGAAATTGTGGCAGCTTGCCGCGTCTGTGCCAGAGGCAAGTCCAGCAACAAGCTTCTTTCTGAAGAACTGTGGCCACTCCCCGTACCTGGACGACCCTGGTCCCACATCCCCCTGGACTTTGTGACAGGTTTGCCCATGTCGAGTGGGAGGAACAGTATTCTGATGGTGGTTGACCGTTTTTCTAAGGCTTCCCACTTCATTGCCCTAAACCAGCGGTCGGCAACCCGCGGCTCCGGAGCCTCATGCGGCTCTTTCATCCTTATAATGCGGCTCTGATTGGCTTGGGAAAATAAATTACTAAAATTTTTTTTTTGTATTTAATTGAAGTGTGTTTTATTTGTGTTAGTTTTTTATATTATTTTAGTTCTAAATTTGAAGATTATTGTGATCTTGAAATATCACAAAGTATGCTCCACTGCATACTTTGAAAGCCCAAGGCGATATAAGGATGACGGCTCACAGATTTTTCCCTTTTGTTTGCTGCATGCACAATTTAAATTCAGCTTTTAATTTATTCGAAAGAGACATTCAGACATTATTTTTTCAAGAATTCAAAATGTGTTCATTACATCGGTAAAATTAAATTTTCTCCGTAGCACTTCATAAGACATAACCACACTATAGTTGTTTATACAAAGTGTAAAGGTAAGAAAAAGCAATATATACAGTGTTATCTTCATTTTAGATAAATGGATATAAGGATGACGCCTCATGGCATTTTTCTGCTTTCGTTTGCTACATGGACAATTTAAATTCAGCTTTTTAATTTATTTGAAAGAGACATTCATTGTTATTATTTTTCAAGAATTCAAAATGTGTTCATTAAATGAATACAATGTACCGTAATTTCACGGCCATAAGGCGCACCTAAAACTCGAAAATTTTCTTCAAAATGAGCGGTGCGCCCTTTCGTGCGGTGCGCCTTGTGTGTGTGAGAAAAGGCGGACCTAAAAGAAAAAGCGGTGCCCGTGAAGCGGACCTGAAAGAAAAGCATGAGAACATTAAAGAGTGAAGTGTCTAACTAGTATTTTTATTCACTTTGTTTTTGTGATGTATTTTATTTTGAAGGTATGTTTACCGTTACCATGGCAACCAGAGTGCGTTCGAGCAGAGAGAATTTTTCCACGTTATAAAGACGCTGCTAATAAATTTTCTCGTGAAGACAACGTGGATTTAAATGTATTATTATTGATTAAAAAAGCCAGTTTTTCCGGCTGGTCTTATCACCTGTAGACCGGTCCGTGAAAATATTATCAGACACTAAACCGGTCCGTGGCGCAGAAAAGTTTGGGGACCCCTGGTTCTAAGTACACTTCTGCATAACATTGTATCCTCATTAACATTAAAGAAAAAAATAAGAAAAAGAACATCTTTATCGTTTTTAGTGTGAAACAGAAAATATTTAAAGTGCATCAATTAACTTGAATTTAATAAAAATAATTCTTATTTAAACTATAAACTACAACTACTGTAGTGGATGTACAATTACACTTTATTCTAGTACGGCAAAAAAGAAAAACGTGTTCCACAGGATCACACGCGCCTCACTATTTGAGAAGCACTGGACTATTTTTTAATACGTACATTTGCATGCTTGCGTGTGTGTTGTTGTAAGGCGGTGTGTGACTGAGACTGCGCCTTTTCGTACGGTGCGCCTTCTGTGTGTGTTAAATACAGCAACGGCGCACAAAACTGAGGCTGCGCCTTTTCGTACGGTGCGCCTAATGGCCGTGAAATTACGGTAATTTTCTCTGTAGCACGTGGTTTTCATAAGAAACATGCTGCGGTAAAGTAGTAGAAGTTTTTTTTTTTCATTTTAGATGTGCGGCTCCCAGTGTTTTCTTTTCCGTGGAAACCGGGTTCAAATGGCTCTTTCGGTGTCAAAGGTTGCCGACCGCTGCCCTAAACAAACTTCCCACTGCATCTGAGACAGCCCGACTAATGATCAGGCACGTTTTCCGGCTACATGGGTTTGCCCCCAGTGACATAGTCTCAGATCGCGAGCCCCAGTTTGTCTCTCAGGTTTGGCAGGCCTTTTGTAAAGTTTTTGGGGTCACTGCTAGTCTCTCTTCTGGGTTTCTTCCTCAGACCAAGGGCCAGACAGAGAGGACCAATCAGGACCTGGAAGCAGCCCTCCGCTGCATTTGTGCCCGCCATCAGACCACCTGGAGCACAGATCTTCCGTGGGTTGAGTATGCACACAATTCCCTCACGACATCTGCCTCTGGTCTCTCCCCATTTGAGTGCTCTCTTGGATACCGACCCCCGCTGTTTTCCGAGGAGGAGGTGGAAATTGCAGTTCCTTCTGTACAACAGCAGATCCAGCGATGTTGGTATGTTTGTAGGGAGGCCTGTGCGGTGCTGCTTCATTCATCGGCGGCAAACAAGAGGCTTGTGGATCGACGTCGTTCTCTAAGTAGCTCTAAGTTTGAGATGTTTAGTATTTTGCTCGGCGCAAGCTTGTTTTCAGTTTGGATTTGCTAAATAAAAGACTTTGTTTGGAGCATCTACTGTCCTGCTTTGTATCCACACAACAAACCATGACTCAAGCAGCTGTGGAATTCTTATCTTAAAGGTATTGTAATAAAAAAAAAAAACCTATATGGCGCTCTTTCCATTTTATTTCTGCTTTTTACTAAATAATACATTTTGTCGTTTGCAGAAATGTATCTTTATCTAACTAGTTTCTTTATTTGTTTGTTTTTTTCCAGTTAGCTTTTACGTTTATTTTATTTAATTTTTTTTTTTTTGCTATCTCTTGATGTATTTTGAGCTAGGAAGGATGGCTGGGTTGCTGGTTCAATCCCCCGCCAGGAGTTCATGCCGACCAGTCCTTGAGCAAGACACCGAATCCCCATTTGCTCCTGATGGTGGTTTTAAGCTAGTTTTAAGATACCTCCTACAAACTTAGTTTTTTTTTTTGACCTGCTGTTTTGATACAAATTTCAACTTTAGCTTTTAAAGCTAACTCAGGACTTTTTAAAGCTTATTTGAGCTTTTTCAAGCTAACTTGAGCTTTTTTTTTTGATAGTTTTAGCTTCCCACACACACACACACACACACTTTTTTCTTACCTATATAACTTTAGCGCCATTAGTTAATTCTCGCAATTTTTAACCAAGTGTAGCTTTTTAAGCTAATTTTAGCCTTTTTTAGTTAAATGACTTTAGCTCTTTTAGTTAACTCAAGGTTTATAGCTGGTATTAAGTAACCGTAGGCGTACCATTTTCCTGCACTTCTAAGGAGGCGCTTCACCTTCACTTCCTGGTCCAGCTTCTTGCGGGGCTTTTCCCTCTCGCGCCTAATGTTTGCCTCCTGCAGCTTCTCTGACTCCAGCGTGGTTTCCTCCCCTGTCTTCAAGCCGAGTTGCTCTCCCGCCTCACGCACGGATTGCTGGAAGTAAACCCTTTCATCTTCTCGCTCTTCCTGTAACAGGATTGTTCATTAATCAATGCATCTGGAAAATACATTTGAGTTTACTTTTAAAGCATCCAACCATTCAGATATCAGCCATCATCTGTTGCCGGGCTGAAATTTCTGTTAAAGAAGTCTGATTGGAGGGTTTTTAAACAACTGAACACTAGGAGTGCTATACACTACAATAATATGTAATTAAGTTAGCTACAACACACTAAAGGTACAACACACTGGAGGTAGACCGGCTGGTGTCCTGGTGCAGCAACAACAACCTGGAACTCAACGCTCAGAAGACAGTGGAGATGATCGTGAACTTTAGGAAAGTCACAGCTCCCATTACCCCCCTTTCACTGACAGACTCCCCCATCACCACTGTTGACTCTTTCCGCTTCCTCGGCACTACCATCACACAGGACCTAAAGTGGGAGCCATCCATCAGCTTCCTGATCAAAAAGGCCCAGCAGAGGATGTACTTTCTGCGGCAGCTGAAGAAAGCCAAGCTGCCCGCCCAGATGTTGGTGCAGTTTTACACAGCCATCAGCGAGTCCATCCTCACCTCATCCATCACCGTGTGGTACGCTATAGCCACAGCCAGGGACAAACACAGACTGCAGCGCATTGTGGGCTCTGCAGAGAAGGTGATTGGCTGCAGCCTTTCATCTCTCGATGACCTGTACATCTCCAGGACTTGGGGGCGTGCAGGTCGAATAGCAGCTTACCCTTCCCACCCTGGACATGGACTTTTTGAGCGACTCCCCTCGGGCAGAAGGCTTCGGTCCATTCGGACCACAACGTCCCACCATAAAAACAACTTCTTCCCGTCTGCCGTTGGATTAATGAATACTTTATAACCTGGATCCCCACATCTCTTAGTCACCTTATAACCTAGATCCCCACATCTCTTAGTCACTTTATAACCTGGATCCCCACATCTCTTAGTCACTTTATAACCTGGATCTTCACATCTCTTAGTCACTTTATAACCTGGATCCCCACATCTCTTAGTCACTTTATAACCTGGATCTTCACATCTCTTAGTCACTTTATAACCTGGATCCCCACATCTCTTAGTCACTTTATAACCTGGATCTTCACATCTCTTAGTCACTTTATAACCTGGATCCCCACATCTCTTAGTCACTTTATAACCTGGATCTCCACATCTCTTAGTTACTTTATAACCTGGATCCCCACATCTCTTAGTCACTTTATAACCTGGATCTTCACATCTCTTAGTCACTTTATAACCTGGATCCCCACATCTCTTAGTTACTTCCTCTAGTCACTTTATTATCTTTATTATTTTCTATGACATTGCACCAATTTTCTTTTTCTTCTGAGCACTCTTAGTTTTGTTAAAATTATTTTTATTTATTTTATTTTTTATTATTTTTATTTTTGCACACCTGTATCAAAGCAAGTTCCTAGTCTCTGATATTCTTCATTGACATGGCAATAAAAGCATTCTGATTCTGATTCTAAAATGACTAACCCCCACTGAGAACTTTAAAATGTTAAAATGTTTAGCTTAGCATGTTCTAGCTTATTTAAAAGTTTTTGCCAGCTTATGCTACCTTTCTCCATCCCTCTGTTTCACCTACTTCCCTCCTTGACGCTGCGTTCAGGTCAGAGGTGTCAAGTAGCGAAGAAGAACTACTTTGTTACTTTACTCAAGTAGAAAATCTCATTATCTTTACTTTAACGAAGTAACAAATCCGTGTAGTCCCTCATTCATGCAGGAGTGATCCATAGTAGAAAAAGTTTGAAAAAAGTCTTCTGGACAGTTTAATTCTTCAATGAGACGTTTCGACTTCCATCCGGAAATCATTTTCAATCTGAATTCAGATTGTCCTTGAATTCAATCTGAATTCAAGGACAATTGACTGATTGACTCTTGGTTCAATCAGAACCAAGAGTCCTCAGGCTCTTGGTTCTGATTGAAATCATTTTCAATATAACCTTGAGCTGAACTGTACAGCTTCATCTGGTTCAGGTCTCACTTCAACATGGACTGCTATTGTAATAGCAAGCTTTGCAATCCAGTTGGTCCAGCTCTTCTGAACCAACGCTAGGCTTAGCAGATGTGTCCAGCGAAGGAAGAAAAAGACACGTCCACGTGAATATTCGCTCCCAATATGGCATAAATGAATTTTTACACCCCTCAATTTTTAAAGTCATAATAATAATAAAATGTTAAACATTTTTAAAACCTAGAATAAAAAAGCAAAACACCACTTCAAAATGTTCTCATTTGTCAATAGCCTACTTTATTTCCACATTTTGCGCTGCGGCTTCAAAAATGTCCTCGTTATAAATTGGCTATAGCCTATATTCCAATATGTTAACATGAACTTTCAAGACTTTTCTAGAAAACATGGCATACTTTATTCAGACAACAATTTTCTTACTCTCTTCATGGTATCTCTTCAATAATATCTCACTCAAACTTTCTAAACTGTTTTTGTAATGGTGTCAGCTCCCAGCTGCTGCGATCGGTTAGATGAGATAAAATGCTTAAAAATGTAGAAATGTTCATTTTTGGTTCATAAAAACTAAATGATAAAATAGAAAACATATTTACATTAAAAGTCATAAAGGGTAAGCCTCCTCGGTTATTATTTATTTATTTTTATTTTATTTTTATGTTTATAACTGCACACTAGTACCACAGCAAGTTCCTATTGTCTGATTCTCTTCATTGACCATGGCAATAAAAGCATTTCTGATTCTGATTGTGTTTTATTTATTCTAATTTGCATATTAAAGTGACGTGCTGTCAAACTGACTGCTGGGGCGGTCCTGGTGTTAAAGAATTGGTTCACACAATAGGTAGGGAGATTTTACGTGGCGTTTTTAAAAAATTGTCACGCAACAATGTCCTCAGGCTCTTGGTTCTATAACTTGTGCTTTAATTTGTTTGTCAATTCAATTCAATTTAATTTGTGTAGCCCAAAATCACAGAATTTCCATCTCAGTGGGCTTCACAAGAAAAAGAGGAATGTATTAACACAAATACACAGCAAGAAAAATAACTAACAAATGCTAACTAAACAAGACTATCACATTTATGCCCTTAGACTCTCCTTCACGGTTAGGAAAAACTCCTGAAAAACCAGAGGGGAAAAAATAAGAAACCTTGTGGGGATCCACACAAAAGAGAGATCCCTCCCCCGGGACGAGCAACCAATGTGTCAAAGATTATTGTTTAAATATTAGCTTATTCTAATCTACAGCTAAATATCTAAAGAAGTTAATAGATGTTCTTCATCCTGATGGAAACACTGGGGACTCCTCAGCCTGGAGATGTCCAGTACGGGAATGAGTAGATGTTCTTCATCCTGATGGAAACACGTGGGGCTCCTCAGCCCGGATATGTCCAGGACGGGGATGAGTAGATGTTCTTCATCCTGATGGAGCGGGGATGATGAAGCGTGGAGATCTCCTCGGTGTGGCCATGCCCAGGACAGGAACGCAGAGTATCCAACAAGAATCTGAAATGGAGCTCTCTCCCAGAGAGGAGGCAGAGAGGTGGACAACATGTGAATTGTACTGTACCAACCAGCAGTGTAAATCTAAATGAACAGACTTCATTTGGAGTTGGGTATGCTGGAAATGTAATCTTGTTGTTCCCTTTTGGTTCAATGATATTAAAATTTTCTAAATTTATTTTATTTTTAGTTTGTGATTTTGTCCATATTTTGTGTGTAAAGCAATGTGCCTTGGTTAGCTAAGCTTGTTGTGGCAAACCTTGCCTATTTTCGCTTTCTTCTAACGTGTTTTCTTGTTTTTATACATTTTTAATATTTAGATTGGTGTGATTGAGCTAACAAAGCGTGGTATAGCTGAAAGGTGGATTGTAATGAGTGCATAAAGTGTAATCACAGTTATGTGTTGTAAATAATATCTGTTTATTTTATTTTTTTTACAAACTGTATAGATGTAATACAAATGTGTACATTTTTTAAAAATGTAAATTGTATTCAGGACCCCAGGAAGAGCAGCTGTCAACTTAACAGCTAATGGGAAAATATATAAATAAACAATAAACAAACAATAAAATCTTAAACAAAATGAATAAAAAAACAACAACTAAAAAAACTCTTTTAGATTACCATAAATGTGAGGCCAAAAAGCCACTCAAACTGGGTTCTTGCCACCAGCCTAAACAGCTGATTCAAAAAGTTATAACCTGTTAGGATCATTTGTTGCTCTGAAATGGTTGAGTTACCACATGTCCTGTGGTGTTACTCACAGCAACAAATACTTTCCCTGGTTTCAACTAATAATGGGATGTTAAGCTAAAATTAGTACAGCTTGCTTTGAACAAAGACCACATCTTTTATATTTTTGGAAAGTTTGATGTAGCAATCAGAACTCAGAAATGTAGTTTTCTTTAGTTATTTACATGCCAGGAAAACAGGAAAAACTTCTGGAAAAGGAGCTGTATGGTTCAATCAAGACTTCAAACATTTAAATTCTGAAGTCACATTCAAAATAAACATAGATTATTTGTGGATGTAAAACCAAACTACAGTATGTCTTGATTCTGGTTATCCCTTTTACCATTCACGTGATTCCAGCAGAAGATACTAAATATAAAACATTATACTGACATTCTGGTTCATTGAATGTTCAGAATGTCCTAACCCTTTTGTATTTCAGTTTTTCGTTACTTTTCGTTAGTTTTAGTTTTTCATTCTAAAAAGTAGAATGGAATTAACTACTTTTTAGTATATTTTAGTTGCTTTTTAGTAAGTTTTAATATCTTTAAATATCAGACACTTGCATGTTTGCATTTGTGCTAACTTTTATTACAAACGCTGAATAAAAATAAATAATTAGATTTAAATTTAATATTTATCTTCATTGCTAACAGTCAGCAGTTAACTGGTTAGCATTCGACCACAAATATATATATTTAAGTATAATAGTTTTATCTAATAAAAAAATAGTCGTAAAATGACGGTTATTTTAAGAAATAACAGAACGCCCCGCCCCCCAAAATAACCCCGAAAAAACAAAGAAGCTGATTTGAAATGCAAACACTTCCGCGTTGATTACGTCAGATGCACGTCACTGATTCTGTACGTGCCCGTTATTGATTCTCGTTACCATAGCAACAGCAAACTTTTCTTAGCCGTGTTTTTAAGCCGTGAATTTTCTAAGGGGAAAAATAAAAATCAAGGAGAAGTTCTCCGCCCACCATCTCATTCAAAGGCTGCGGTAAGAAAATAAAATGAAAGAAAATAAGCATTAGCACGCTTTATTAGCAACATTTCCAGGTAAATGTTTTTAGTTATAATAGTTCCTCATAGCAAGAAGGTTGGGGGTTTGAGTTCCTGTTTGGATAAGCAGTTCAGAAGACAAAACAATCCGACACAATTTAAATATTTTTTAAAAAGACTATTTCTACTTTCTTCCTGCTTGTTGGAACTATTTTACTGTTTGTCAATTCCCCATTGAAGCAGACTTAATGACAAATTTAGGTCACTCAGCGTATTGTAGCAGTGTTTAAGCACATTATTGGATATTTTTGTGTTTTAGATAGTCAAACGCACCAATAAAAAATATTTGGACGAAAATTTATTACTGCTTTCTTCACCATATGTGTGTAGCACAGTGACCAGAAGAGCAGCACTGTGACCAGTAGAATAACTGCGAAACCAGAGGCTTGAAGATGGAGCAAAGCCGAGGGAATTCCAACCAGGCTGATATGGAGCGCAAAGCTCCGAAACGCATGGTGGACAAGATGACACAGACTCAGAACACCAAAAATAAGTAATAAAACAATATTATGCTGTTCACTTCATCAATAATCATCAATAATCATTTCATTTTCTCATTATTGGACATATACAAAAAGGAAAGAAATTACATGACCCATAACTTTTTAGTTATCTTTCTCACACACACACACACACACACACACACACACACACACACACACACACACACACACACACACACAGTCACAATTACAAAATGCTAGTTGCTACGCTATAACATCGCAGGTAAAAGGTAGCATCAGTCATGTAAGCACTGTGTATGTCTCCTCCTTCAGGCAGTGCCAAATGCTGCAGCAGAAAGAGCAGCAGTTCCTAAAGGAACCCAAGGAAAAGATTTTTCCAAGAGAGCTGCAGGAGCAACGACAGACCGAGGGGAAGCAGAAGTCCAGGAAGCTGGACCGCGCTTTTAGGTATATATACATACATAAAAAAACCTAACTCAGACTGCATCGGAGGCTCGATAGATCCGCATTGCTCTTTTGTTTCTTTTTTGTAGTGTGTGTGGCCGAACGTAAAAAGACTCAATCCCTAATGTATCCATGTTGACCTACTCTATTGGCAGTTCCAGTCCTGTGGATGTTGGTGTGAAAACGTACTCAGTTCAATTAAATTTTAATTCAATGTATTTGTGTAGTGCAAAATTTAAAAAAATGTAGATTGAAAAAAGTACAAAAGCACGGAAAAAAAAGAAAAATGTGCAATATTTACTCAAATGTACAGCTAAAGTCAGCTATACCACGCTTTGTTAGCTGAATCACACCAATCTATCCATTAAAAATGTTTAAAAACAAGATAACACGTTAGAAGAAAGCGAAAACAGGCAAGGTTTGCTACAACAAGCTTAGCTAGCCAACGCACATTGCTTTATACACAAAATATGAACAAAAACGCAAACTAAAAAATAAAATAAGTTTAGAAAATTTTAATGTCATTGAACCAAAAGGAAACGAGATTACATTTCCAGTATACCCAACTCCAAATGAAGACAAACAAATTAAAACACAAGTTGCAGAACCAGGAGGCTGGGGACATTGTTGCGTAACAATTTTTTTAAAACACCATGTTAAACCTCCCTACCTATTGTGTGAACCAATTCTTTAACACTAGGACTGCCGCAGCAGTCAGTTTGACGGCACGTCATTTTAATATGCAAATTAGAATAAATAGAACACAATCAGAATCAGAAATGCTTTTATTGCCATGGTCAATGAAGAGAATCAGAGACTAGGAACTTGCTGTGGTACTAGTGTGCAGTCAAACATCTTCTTCTTCTTTCGGCATTTCCCTTCAGGAGTTGCCCCAGCAAGTCAATATCTTCCATCTGATTGCAGTTATAAATATAAAAAAAATAAAATAAAGAAATATATATTTATAACCTTGGTGGCACCTAGGAGGCTTACCCTTTATGACTTTTAATATAAATATGTTTTCTATTTTATCATTTAGTTTTTATGAACCAAAAATGAACATTTCTACATTTTTAAGCATTTTATCTCATCTAACCGATTGCAGCAGCTGGGAGCTGACACCATTACAGAAACAGTTTAGAAAGTTTGAGTGAGATATTATTGAAGAGATACCATGAAGAGAGTAAGAAAATTGTTGTCTCAATAAAGTATGCCATGTTTTCTAGATAAGTCTTGAAAGTTCATGTTAACATATTGGAATATAGCAAATAGCCAATTTATGCTGAGGATCTCTCTTGGAGTGACCAGGATGGACAGGATCAGAGGAACAGCACATGTTAGAGGTTTTGGAGATAAAGTCAGAGAGGCCAGACTGAGATGGTTTGGACATGTGAAGAGGAGAGAGAGAGAGTACATCGGAAGAAGGATGCTGGATTTGGAACCACCAGGAAAGAGGACTAGAGGAAGACCAAAGAGGAGGTTCATGGATACAGTGAAGGAAGACATGAAGATAGTTGGCCAAAGAGGATGCAGCAGATAGGGTTAGATGGAAGAAACTGATTTTCTGTGGTGCCCTCTGCAACAAAATGCTGAAAGAAGAAGAAGCAAAACTATAGCTAAAACATGTTAAGTTGAGCTAAACTGATTACGTTTCCTGAAACACTCTTTGTCAGCTAAAAGCGTAATAGCATAAACATAAAAAATGTACAAAACCACAGAAAAAAACAAAACAAAAAAAACGTTAAAATTAACATTCTACTTAGACATAACAGGCTAAGTTTGCTCCAAATGGCTACCTTTTGGGTAAGTTTAAAATTTGTTTGCATATTTTTAGTGTGTGTGCGCTTTTGCCTGTTTTAAATGGCAAATGGACTCTAGCTATACAGTATGTTTCCATCTGCGTTGGCACTCAAAACACTTTACAGTGTAGCTCATATTCACCCATTCACACAAACACATTCACACCAGATGGGGATGCTACCATGCAAGGTGCAAACCACCATCAGGAGCAACTGGGGATCCGGTGTCTTCCTCAAGGACACTTCGACAGAAATTCCTGGCAGGGGATTGAACCAGCAGCCCTCCAGTTACAGGGCGGTCAGCCTACTCACTGAGCCATCTTTCCACCTCTAGTTTAGCGTGTTATATCTAACTTTATTACATTTTTATTACATGTTTTGTACATTTTTAGTTCGTCTGTTTTAGCTAAAGCTTTTTAAAGCTAAGTTTATTGTGTTTTATTTTTATTTTTGTACATTTTTAATGTTTAGACAGGTGTAATTTTGCATAAAAATGTTTTTTTTGCTAACTTGACATGTTGTTAAGAAAGAAACAGAATGCTTTTATTGCTATGTCAAAGAAGAACATCAGACCCTAGGAACTTGCTATGATACAGGTGTGCAAAAAAATAAAAATAACAAAAAATAAAATAATATAAAAATAATAACATAAAGTAAATAAAATAAAAATAATTTAAACAAAAATTAGAGTGCGCAGAAAGAAACAGAAAAGTAGTTCGATGGCATAGAAAATAATAGAAAATAATAAAGATAGTAAAGTGACAAGAGGGAAGTGACTAAGAGATGTGGGGATCCAGGTTATAAAGTGACTAAGAGATGTGGGGATCCAGGTTATAAAGTGACTAAGAGATGTGGGGATCCAGGTTATAAAGTGACTAAGAGATGTGGGGATCCAGGTTATAAAGTGACTAAGAGATGTGGGGATCCAGGTTATAAAGTGACTAAGAGATGTGGGGATCCAGGTTATAAAGTGACTAAGAGATGTGGGGATCCAGGTTTTAAAGTGACTAAGAGATGTGGGGATCCAGGTTATAAAGCATTCATTAGTCCAACGGCAGAAGGGAAGAAGCTGTTTTTGTGGCGGGACGTTCTGGTCCGAATGGACTGGAGCCTCCTGCCCGAGGGGAGTCGCTCAAAAAGTCCATGTCCAGGGTGGGAAGAGTCAGCTGCTATCCGACCTGCACGCCCCCGAGTCCTGGAGACGTACAGGTCTTCGAGAGATGGAAGGCTGCAGCCGATCACCTTCTCTGCGGAGCGCACAATGTGCTGCAGTCTGTGTTTGTCCCTGGCTGTGGCTCCAGCGTACCACACGGTGACGGATGAGGTGAGGATGGACTCGATGATGGCTGTGTAAAACCGCACCAACATCTGGGCGGGCAGCTTGGCTTTCTTCAGTTGCCGCAGAAAGTACATCCTCTGCTGGGCCTTTTTGATCAGGGAGTTGATGGACGGCTCCCACTTTAGGTCCTGTGTGATGGTAGTGCCGAGGAAGCGGAAAGAGTCTACAGTGGTGATGGGGGAGTCTGTCAGTGCAAGGGGGGTAATGGGGGCTATGACTTTCCTAAAGTCCACGATCATCTCCACTGTCTTCTGAGCGTTGAGCTCCAGGTTGTTGTTGCTGCACCAGGACACCAGCCGGTCTACCTCCATCCTGTAGGCAGACTCATCACCATCAGAGATGAGCCCGATGAGGGTGGTGTCATCCGCAAACTTAATCAGTCTGACAGAGTCATGGCTGGAGGTGCAGCAGTTGGTGTACAGGGAGAAGAGCAGGGAAGAGAGGACACAACCCTGTGGAGATCCTGTGGTCCATCACCCCGTTCTCAAATCACTTCACTGGCTTCCCATCCATTTCAGAATTCATTACAAAATCTGTCTCCTCACCCATCAATGTGTCCATGGGAATGCCCCAACTTACCTCACTGAGCTCCTCGCCTCACTTATCCTGTGCTGATAGTCCGAGAGGTGGAGACATTCTTCCCCAGCCGCACGCACTGTCTCCGGTCTGTCAGGAAGTCAGTAATCCACCTGCAAGTGGAGTCAGGCACGTTGAGCTGAGAGAGCTTGTTCTGAAGCAGGACAGGGAGGATGGTGTTGAATGCAGAGCTGAAGTCCACAAACAGGATCCTAGCATAGGTTCCTGGGGAGTCCAGGTGCTGGAGGGTGAAGTGGAAGGCCAGGTTGATGGCATCGACTACAGACCTGTTGACTCTGTACGCGAACTGCAGAGGGTCCAGAGAGGGAGAGGTGAAGTACCGTATTTTCACGACCATAGGGCGCACCATATTAAAAGGCGCAGTCCAAATTTTGCGTGCTCTGTACGTATTTAACACACACATAAGGCGCACCTGGTGATAGGGCGCGTTTTTTTTTTATACATATCCTCTTCTACGTAAGTCCGCCTTACAACAACACACACACATACACATAGACGCGCGCGCATGCGCACACACACGTGCGTATTTAAAAATAGATCGAGAGTAAAACTGAGTTTGGTTGGTTTTATTTAAATATTAGTTACAGTCGTCATAAAGTCATTTATCAAATCCATTCAAGTCCTCATCCTCTGTTTCAGAATCTAACAGCTGCGCTAAATCCAACCTT
This sequence comes from Neostethus bicornis, assembly GCA_902685375.1. NCBI lineage: Eukaryota > Metazoa > Chordata > Actinopteri > Atheriniformes > Phallostethidae > Neostethus > Neostethus bicornis. The sequence goes on from CACRXE010000035.1 coordinate 1,231,406, forward strand.
GCAGGTTCACTTTCCACGCTGTCAGAGTCACTTTCTGAACCGTGCAGCTCCTCGGAAATGATGCCTGCTTTTGGGAAAGCTCAGACAACAGTGCCAGCAGACACGTTAGCCCGAGCATCTACAATCCACTGGCAAACTGTGGCGTAACTCGCCCGGCGCAGCTGATCGCCATCAGTTTAAACTGAGCTTCATAAGCGTGTCTCTTTTCCATTTTCAGTGTTGTTAAAACAGCAATGTTCTGCATAAAGCACATACCTGTTCTTTTATACATAATCCACGCCCACACTCCCCCCTTTAACATTCTCATGTTCTCAACTGCGTCAGCCTGATGGTTCTCTAATAAGTCCGCAAATCACAAATCAGATAGGGCGCACTGCACGATAGGGCGCACCGCTCATTTTGAAGAAAATTTGAGACTTTTAGGTGCGCCCTATGGCCGTGAAATTACGGTACTTGAGATCAGGGACGACCAGGCGTTCGAATGACTTCATGGCTACAGACGTAAGCGCCACAGGCCTGTAGTCATTAAGTCCAGTGATACGGGGCTTCTTGGGGACAGGAACGATGGTCGACAGCTTGAAGCAGGCTGGAACGTGGCAGGTCTTCAGCAAAGTGTTAAAAATGTTTGTGAAAACTGGAGACAGTTCCTCAGCACAGTGTCTTAGGGTGGTAGGGGAGACACCATCTGGGCCCGAAGCTTTCCGAGGGTTTTGCTTGCTTGGAAGAGCTTGAGCACATCCTGTTTTGTCACCAAGAAAGCAGTGGAGGGGGAGGGCTGGTCAGTTGGAGTGACCTCTGTTGTTAATTGGATGGGGGATGGGAGTGGCTTCAAAGTGTCTGAAGGTTGTTGATCAGTGAGGGGGGAGGAGAGTGAGACATCAAACCTGGCATAAAAGGTGTTGAGTTTCTCTGCCAGCTGTAAGTCATCAGCAGCATGTGGGGCTTTCGGCTTATAATTGGTAATTTGCCGAAGTGATCTCCAGACAGAGGCGGTGTCATTGACAGAGAATTGCTCTTTCAGACGTTTATTGTACCTGGATCTCGCCTGCTGTACCTCTCTCGAGAACCAGTACTTAGCGCCTCTGTAGCTCTCTCTGTCATTGGCTCTGTGAGCTGCTTCCTTTTCCCTCCTGATCTGTCTTAGTCTGGGTGTGAACCAGGGTTTGTCGTTGTTATACTTTGTATATTACTCTGGTTTTTGATGGAAAGATGCTGTCCTCACAAAATTGTATGTATGACGTCACTGTGTCTGTGTAGTCATCCAGACTATCTGTGTCAGCTCTAAACACACCCCAGTCTGTTGTGTCCAGACACATACGAAGCTCGTCCACAGCTTCGCTGGTCCACTTCTTGGAAGTCCTCCCTGCAGGTTTAGAAAGCTTCAACTTCTGTCTGTATGCCAGGATGAGGTGAACCATGTCGTGATCAGAGAAGCCCAGAGCAGCTCGACAAACAGCCTTGTAGGCCTGACTGGCTGTAGTGTAGCAGCGCGCTTCAGCTGGAGGGATTTCAGCTCTTCCGCGCTGACAGACAGAGGGATTTCTCCGGTGGAAAAACAAAAGGTGGAGGGCTCTGTTTCTACATCAACCACTCCTGGTGTTCGGATGTGTCTGTGATCTCCCAGCTTTGCTCTCCAGTTCTGGAATACTTCTTTTTAAACTGCTGACGGTTTTATTCTCCACGGGAGTTTGTTTCATTCATTCTGGCTGCTGTTTACATTGCGCCATGCGCAAACGTGCACGAGGCCCAACGCGTGCTTGCGGACCAAATTCTGTGTGTGGAACAAAACTTCCTGGACTGTCTAGTTATTATCCTCGGGGATTTTAACAAAGGAAATCTGACCCAGGAACTCCCAGTCCGTGATCTGCTCGTTGAGCCATGTCTCCGTGAAGCATAGGACACAGGAGGAAGAGAAGTTCCTTTTTCATCGCATCAGCAGTGCTAGCTCGTCCATCTTGTTGCTAAGTGAGCGGACATTAGATAGAAAAAGGCCCGGTAAAGGTGTATGCGAGCCACGTCTCCGGAGACGCGCGAGGACTCCCGCACGCTTTACTCTCTTCCGGCCTCTCACTTTTTTAGCCAATATTTGGACTAAATCTGCCGCAACCACTAAAAAAACTAGTAGTAGGTCCGTAGGGGTCGATGTTCTGAGGTTTAAGAGCTCTTCACGAGTGTAAGAGCACGCTGATACAGTATTTACTACAAAAAACAGAAAAAAGGTTGCACTAAATAAAATAAATAAATAAAACAGGTTAAAGTAAAAGGGACTTTTATTTTAACTTCTTTTGTGTTTTTGTACATTTTTAATGTTTAGCCTCGTGTTATTTAGCAATCTTAGCCTGTTTGAGTTCATTTTAAGGTGATTCCTGTATGGTTTTGTACTTCTCACTGTTTACGCTAGTGTGTTTTTGCTAACTTGAAACACTTGACACTGAACGGGAGTTTTAAAGAAACTGCCCTAATTAGTGCCAAGTACAGATAAACTGATACAAGTTTTTGAAACAGCTAAAATTGAATCTCCCTTGCCCCAGTGAAAGTTTGGGTGAGCTGCGTTTGCTTCTGCGTATGCGGGGGGAACACCATGTGTTTGCCGACCACATCTCGCAGAGCCACTCAGCAGACGTGTTGCGCCATCATGAGCGTGAGCGCAGGAGGCTGGAGCTGGAACGCCAAAAGATGAGGAAAAGCCGCTTAGAGAGGGAACAGCACCAAGCATATGATCGAGACCATGAGTTCCTGCAGAGAATGCGGCAGCAGATGGAAGACCTGAACGCAGCGTCAAGGAGGGAAGTACGTGAAACAGAGGGATGAGAAAGGTAGCATAAGCTGACAAAAAACTTTGAAATAAGCTAAAACGCGCTAAGCTAAAGATAACATTAGGCGTGTTTGAGATGATTTGCGTCTTGCCTGGATTTCAGACGAGACCAGGGGGCCGACGCAGGGGGCGGGGAAAGGCGCCTGGAATAAAGTCGACCAGTTTTCTTAAAGTTTAGACAGACGAGAACAGGAAGTAACAGTTTATTTACATCCGGTTTTAAATTTTTATACAATAAATGTGTCTATTTGTGGAAAAAAACGCATCAAATCAAAATTTATAAAAGTTAATTTAGTTTTGATGTTTTTTGACTCCACTCAGAAGTTATGTAGATTATTTTAATATAAATGAAGTTAATTAAGTTCCATATTTTTATGTCTTACAATCATTTCCGTCATTTTTGAAGAGTTAAAGTAAAAACATGTCAGTAAAAGATCATTAGCTGAGTGTGTGAGTGACAGGCATAAAAAAAAAATCTTAAAGCAGCAATTAAATACATATAAACAGAACAGATATGTATCGATAAGAAATCAGAGTTTCTGATGAAAACATCACTGAGAACCAATCAGCTATCAGTACACATCTTGAAAAGACTCCATTTCCCATCATGCCGGTTGCTTTGTAGTCCATACAGGCGGCGCAGTTGGTAAAAAGCAGCTGCGTCCGCCTGGCTCAAAACCTGCGTCCGCCTTGCTCTCGCGAGAGTCTCGTTACCGGCGCATAGGTGACATCAGAGCAAGTCGGCGGTATCTCGAACGCAAAAACTAACCGGCATGCATTGCGCACCGATCTGCGCCGATCAGAACTGCGTCTGCCTGTGTCATCTCAAACACACCTATTTTGAAGTGGGGGTTAGTCATTTTAGTGTGTTGTAGCTAACTCAATTACATTTTATTGTAGTGTATAGCACTCCTAGTGTTCAGTTGTTTAAAAACCCTCCAATCAGACTTCTTTTACAGAAATTTCAGCCCGGCAACAGATGATGGCTGATATCTGAATGGTTGGATGCTTTAAAAGTAAACTCAAATGTATTTTCCAGATGCACTGATTAATGAACAATCCTATTACAGGAGGAGCGAGAGGATGAATGGGTTTCTTTCCAGCAATCCGTGCGTGAGGTGGGAGAACAACTCGGCATGAAGGAAGAGGAGGAAACCATGCTGCAGTCAGAGAAGCTGCAGGAAGCAAACAGGAAGCGTGAGCAGGAAAAGCAGAAAAAGGACAAGCTCCGCAAGAAGCTGGACCAGGAAGTGAAGGCGAAGCGCCTCCTTAGAGCGCAGGAAAATGGTACGACCACAATTACTTGATACCAGCTATAAAGCTTGATTTAATTAAAAGCTAAAGTTATTTAGCTAAAAAAGGCTAAAAATGAGCTTAAAAAGCTACACTTGGTTAAAAAATTGGTCAAAAAATTGCGAGAATTAACTAATGGAGCTAAAGTTATATAGGTAAGAAAAAAAGTATGTGTGTGGGAAGCTAAAACTATCTTAAAAAAAAGCTCAAGTTAGCTTGAAAAAGCTCAAATAAGCTTTAAAAAGTCCAGAGTTAGCTTTAAAAGCTAAAGTTGAACTTTGTATCAAAACAGCAGGTCAAAAAAAAAAACCTAATTTTGTAGGAGGTATCTTAAAACTAGCTTAAAACCACCATCAGGAGCAAATGGGGATTCGGTGTCTTGCTCAAGGACTGGTCGGCATGAACTCCTGGCGGGGGATCGAACCAGCAACCCAGCCATCCTTCCCCAAATATCAAAAGTCAACCAAAAACTACAGTTTACTACAAAGTAAAAGAGCAACATTTAGCAACAAAAAAAACCCCCAAACAAAATAACAAAAATAAACTATTGAAGTAAATGAAACTTAAACCTTAATGTTAAAAGCTCGTTCTTTCGAAAGGTAAATATCAGCTCAAAATACCCCAAGAGATAGCTAAAAAAAAAAAACTCATAAAAGCTAACTGGAAAACACAAACAAACAAAGAAACTAGTTAGATAAAAATATATTTCTGCAAACTACAAAATGTATTATTTAGTAAAAAGCAGAAATAAAAGAAAAAGAGCTCCATGTAAGTTTTTTTTTATTAAATAAATAAATAAAATAAAATAAATGAATTACTCTATTCAAGATAAGAATTCCACAGCTGCTTGAGTCTTGCTGGATGTTGTGTTGTAATGTTTGCCTTTGCCATGCTGCTGTGTGCTCATTGTGACCTTGCATCTTTAGAAAGTCTTTGAAAATATTTAAAACATTTTATATTTAACATGTAGAATGATACGTCTCATACATGTATAATTATACAAGATAAGGCTGAGTATCAGTAAATATGTATGTACCGTAATTTCACGACCATTAGGCGCACCGTACAAAAAGGCGCAGTCTCATTTATGTGTGCCATTGCTGTATTTAACACACACATAAGGCGCACCGTACGAAAAGGTGCAGTTTCAGTCACACACCGCCTTACAACAACACACACGCAAGCATGCAAATGTGGGTATTAAAAAATAGTCCAGTGCTTCTAAAATAGTGGGGCGCGTGTGATCCTGTGGAACACGTTTTTTTTTTTGCCGTACTAGAATAAAGTGTAATTGTACATCCACTACAGTAGTTGTAGTTTATAGTTTAAATAAGAATTATTTTTATTAAAATTCAAGTTAATTGATGCACTTTAAATATTTTCTGTTACACACTAAAAACAATGTTAATAAAGCTTTTCTTTTTTTTTTTTAATGTTAATGAGGATACTTATGCAGAAGTGTAGTTAGAACCAGGGGTCCCTGACTTTTCTGCGCCACGGACCGGTTTAGTGTCTGATAATATTTTCACGGACCGGTCTACAGGTGATAAGACCAGCCGGAAAAACTGGCTTTTTTAATCAATAATAATACATTTAAATCCACGTTGTCTTCACGAGAAAATTTATTAGCAGCGTCTTTATAACGTGGAAAAATCTGGTTGCCATGGTAACTGTAAACATACCTTCAAAATAAAGACATCACAAAAACAAAGTGAATAAAAATACTAGTTAGGCCCCTCACACCAGGGGTGGTCCACCTGGTGGTTGGGGACCACTGCTTATAACAATTTCATAGACAAATGATACTAATTGCCCATTGAGACGGACATTCTGTGATTTTGGGCTATACAAATAAAATTGAATTGAATTAATTATGGTCATGGCGGAGAGTGGGGGAGAGGGGGTCAAAATATTTTCTTCTTTGTAGGGGGGGCGCAACAGGAAATAATTGAGAAGCACTGCGTCAGTCCACGCATCTACAATCCATTGACTCGTTTTTGCTGAAATTTCTCGTGGTGGCTCGATTCCCATGTTCCTCTGCGTAGCTGATTGCCTTCAGCTTAAACTGAGCGTCATAAGCGTGCCTCTTTGCCATTTTCAGGGTTAAAACAGCAATGTTGTTCATATAGCACATACCTTTTTTATACACAATCCACGCCCACACTTCACTCTTTAACGTTCTCATGCTTTTCTTTCAGGTCCGCCTCGCCTCACGGGCACCGCTTTTTCTTTTAGGTCCGCCTTTACTCACACACAAGGCGCACCGCACGAAAGGGCGCACCGCTCATTTTGAAGAAAATTCTAGACTTTTAGGTGTGCCTTATGGTCGTGAAATTACGGTAATTATTGGATATGTAACTCAATACATGACTTATAATTTCATCTTCACCAATAAAGCAGTGTTGGAGATGCATTTATCTTCTATTTACAGAAGAGTATTGAACATGCTTTGTGATGGTTGGGAGAATATCAATACTAAGAAAATGAGAATTGATGGAGTAACAAATTAAATAATATCAAAATGTATCTGTCAATTTTTTTTTAGCAAACCCTCAATGCAGTGTTACTACAACCTTGTACAACCTTGTACCTCCTGTTTCACAGAACTTTCTCTACATGAACTTTCTCTACATGAACTTTCTCTACATGAACTTTCTCTACATGAACTTTCTCTACATGAACTTTCTCTACGTGAACTTTCTCCAATCTTTAAAAACAACAGCAAAAAAAAACCCCAATGTGCAATATTTCAATTATTTTTGGCATGATACATTGACACGAAAAAGGTTGAAAAACACTTGTCTATTCTTCCAGTTGAAAGGCATTACAGTTTAAAATGACAACAGAATGGTATTCACCAAGCTGTTTAGTAAAACCAGCTTCACTTTTGGTTATTTAATGCTATTTAGGTGGCACGGTGGCACAGTGGGTAGCACAGTGGCCGCACAGCAAGAAGGCCGTGGGTTTGAGTCCCGGGTTAGGACGAGGCTTGGAACAGTGTCCTTTCTGTGTGGAGTTTGAATGTTCTATGCGTGTCTGCGTGGGTTTCCTCCGGGTACTCCGGTTTCCTTCCACCCTCCAAAGACATGCATGGTAGGCTGATTGGCCAGTGCCAAATTGGGATGAGTGTGTGTATGGATGGTTGTATGTGTGTGGCCTTGCGACCTGTTCGGGGTGTACCCTGCCCCTCGCCTTGAATCAGCCGGGATGGGCAAAGGCACCCCCTGCAAGCACGAAAGAGATAGAAGGATAAGAAGGTGACTGTGACTTCACTCTTACAGAGAAAACATACAAAAATTCTCCATAACATTTTACATGGTTCTCTTTAATCTACAATGAATAAAACAAAACATGTTAACTTTATAAAAACATCTACTTTCATCAGCCATTTTAGTTTGATAGTTTAAGGCAGTATCATCACAAACAACCACACAAAATGTGAACAAGAAAAGAATAAATCATACCTTGATAACTTGTTTATTTGTTTATTTATTTGGATCCCCATTAGCTGCTAAGATGACAGCTACTCTTTCTGGTGTCCTAAATACAATTTACATTAAAAACACAAATGTGTATACATTTATTTTACATCTATACAGTCGGTAAAAAAAAAAAAAGTTAATATTTACAAAATATAACTATGATTACACATTAAACACTCATTACAATCCACCTTTCATCAACAGTTGTTTCAAGAGTTTCTTGAATATTGGTTTATTTTTAGGTATCAGTGATGTTAAGAGGTAGTTTGTTCCATAAAGTCACAGCTCTGAACATCACAGACTTGCACAGAGCTTATTTTAGGAATGGGTTTAGTAAAATGACCATGAGCAGCTTGTCTGGTTGAATAATTGTTATGTTCTTTGACATACTCAGACAGCGAAGTTGGCAACCATCCCTTGCCTCATATTGAAAGCATGTTTAGTTTGTGCTAAACACAAAAAAACAGCTACGTGATGCGGTGTCTGTTGTGTCCTCCACAACAAATGGACATTTCTGTCTACAAACTCCAACCTGTGAAAACACGTTGCAGTAAGTTTAATCTAATACAGTCATTAGAATCAGAATCAGAATATACTTTAATGATCCCACACATGGGAAATTTGTGTGTCACAGCAACAACTTCCTATCTGCTGAGTGAGTCGTTGTAGAGCCCGATCACGTACGGAAAGAAAGACCTCCGGTAACGAGATGTTCTCGAGCGGAGCTGTCTGAGCCTCTTGGAGAAGGAACTCCGCTGTTCGTCCAGGAGTGGGTAGAGAGGATGGTCATGGTTTTCCATGATGGATAAAAGTTTGTTCAGTGACCTCCTCTCTACCACTGCCTCAAGTGAGTTCTGTTTGCTGCCAATGACAGAGCCAGCCAGTCTGATTCGTTTATTCAGTCTGTTGGCGTCACTGGCTGCGATGCTGCTCCCCAGCAGATGGCAGAGAAGAGAACAGGGAGCTGGCCACCACAGACTGGTAGAAGATCTCCATCATCTTGCAGTACACATTGAAGGACCTCAGTTTCCTTAGAAAGTAAAGTCGGCTGCAGGTCTTCTTGTACACAGCAGTACTGTTGCTCCTCCAGCTCAGTCTGCTGTCGGTGCTCACACCCAGGTATTTGTACTCCTTCACCACTTCCACAACACTACCCAGAATGCAGAGCGACTGCAAAGCAGTCCTCTTCTTCCGGAAGTAAACGACTAAAGAGTACTAAGTAAATTACTAATGACTCATTAGCCTACGTAGCAGTCAAAATTAATTCGGTCGTCTTTTTTATCTGAGCTGTGTCCAGGTCTGATGGCAGGGGCGGATCTAGTAGTTTCTTAAGAGGGGAAGCGGGCATGAGGTCATTGAAAAAGCCAGTATAGGGAGGGCTGGGGGCATTCCCCCCAGAACATTTTGAAAAATAATAGTAATTTTCCTGCATTTTGGCGGCCCATTTGCTGGCCCTGCAAGGGGATGGCTTGACTAGTCCCCTTTCTCTCTTTTTTTTTTTGTGGACCCAAAGATGGAGCGGAAGGGCAAAACAATGAAAAAATCCCAGAGACATCCCAAATTCCCAGAGAAGGGCAAAACAATGCAAAACTCCCAGAGATGTCCTCAGCATCTTCATCTCTGCTACTTCCATCTCTGCTTCCTGTCTTTTCGTCAATGAATACACAGGAAAGACAGGAAAGACTCACTCCATTATGTCTACTTGAGTAACATTTTGAAAAAAATGTACCTCTATGAGTATTTTTAATAGTATGTACTTTTACATGAGTAAATTTGTAAATAAATAAAGCTTGCTCTTACTCTGTTACAGTGGGCAAAAGTTGACCCGTTACTTTTCTTGCTTTTAATATGTTCTTCAATTCAATTTTATTTGTATAGCCCAAAATCACAGAATTTCCGTCTCAGTGGGCTTCACAAGAAAAAGAGGAATGTATTAACACAGATACACAGCAAGAAAAATAACTAAAAAATGCTACAGGCATGTGAGAAAATTAGGACACCCCATTAAATAATCATTTCTTTATTTAGAAATGGTTCACATACCAATATCCAGTCATGTTTATATGTATTTTTCAAAAAGAAAGTGATTTGATTGCAATTTAACAACAAAAATGAACATTGTTTGACAAATCCAAAAAAAGAAAAAAAAAATAAAGTATGTATTTTAATGGAGGAAAAAGTTAGGGCACCCTACCCCCTAATAGCTAGTGTTGTCTCCTTTGGCTGATATAACTTCAACGAGACGCTTTTTGTAGCCTTTTACCAGTCTCTGACATCGATCAGGAGAAAGTTTGGCCCACTCCTCAATGCAGAATTCTTTTAGCTGTGAGATGTTTGAGGGGTGTCTTGAACGTACAGCCCGTTTCAAGTCACCCCACAGCATTTCGATTGGATTAAGATGAGGGCTTTGACTTGGTCATTCCAGGACTCTCCACTTCTTCTTTTTTAGCCAGTCCTTGGTGGATTTGCTGGTATGCTTTGGGTCATTGTCTTGTTGCAGTATCCAGTTACGCTTCAGCTTTAATTTTTTGACAGATGGTTTCACATTTTCTTCAAGTACTCTCTGATACACAGTAGAATTCATGGTAGATTCTATGATGGTGAGCTGGCCAGGTCCTGCTGCAGCAAAGCAACCCCAAACCATGACACTGCCCCCTCAATGCTTTACAGTTGGTATGAGGTTCTTTTCTTGGAAGGCTGTATTTGGTTTACGCCAAACATATATGAATATTCTGGTGTCCAAAAAATTCAATTTTAGACTCATCTGTCCAAAGAACCTTATTCCAGAAGTTGTGGTCTTTGTCTATGTTCTCTCTGGCAAACTTCAGTCTGGCCTTGATGTTTTTTAGAGAGCAAAGGTTTCTTCCTTGCACACCTCCCATGCAAGTCACACTTGTGCAGTCTCTTTCTGATCGTAGAGTCATGCACTTTCACATCGACAGTTGCCAGAACCTGCTGTAATTCCCTTGATGACACTTTAGGATTTTTCAGGACCTCTTTGAGAATATTGCGTTCTGCTCTGGGGGTAAACTTGCCCGGACGGCCAGATCTTGGCACGGTGGCAGTTGTTTTAAATGTCCTCCACTTGTAAATAATTTTGCGAATGGTGGAATGGCTGATGTTAAATTCTTTTGAAATCTTTTAAAATCCTTTACCAGACTTGTAAGCGGCCACAATCTTCTTTCTGAGGGCATCAGGAAGCTCTTTAGACCTCACCATGGTGCTCACCTCAACATCTCATCTGTCAGGACCACACCAAACTAAATCTGAGGTTTAAATAAGGCAAGGCTCTTTGGACCTGACAGAAATTACTAAGGAGAGGGGCGTGGGTAGGTGGGGTGAAAAAGAGGAGGGATAGGGTACAGAAGAAGAAGAAGAGAGGGGGAGAAAGTAAAAAGAAAATCTGAAGTTGTAGTATTCTGCATCACAACCAACCTGCTGGATTATCTGAGGGGAAAAAAAAAAAAAAGTACAAACAAGAGTTTAAACCAGTGATAAAACTGACACATACAACAAAACCTTCTATAGCAAATGATGTAGAACACAAACACGTGTTACTAGAGTTATAATAATATTCGTTGAAAGCAAGGACCATAGCGGACAGTAAACAGAGTGATATAGTGTGCGAGTGTGAGTGAAAGTACATGCATGCTGCCGATGTGAACCATGTGCTTATTAGGACCAACGGATTGTCCCCAGCCCCAAAGGATTGGAACGAGGGAGGCAGAGACACACGCTACCCGGGCCCTTCCAGATCCCGGGACCCCGAAGCCGGGCCGGGCCGAGGAGCCGCCCACCCACCCAGCAAGGCGCATAGAGAAACCCCTGCCAGGGCCACTCCAGCACCAAGGAGCACGGGCCTCCCCGATGCCAGGACCCACAGGCCTCGGGGCAGATGCGGCAACCGTACCCCACGGCCCTAGGCGAGCCCAGGGGTGACAGAAGTCAAGGCCCGGACCGAGAGGGGAGCACTCACCCCAAGGGCCCAGGGACCCGACAATCCCCGAGCCGGGGCTCAACCGGGGGCCCAGCAGGGCCAGGCTACCCCACATGCAGCCGCCACAGCCCAACACACAGCCAGGTGCCCGACCCAGGCAGCCCAAAGACCACCTCTGCACACCTAATGTCCCTCTTCACTACCCTAGTCCCTCAACTGTAGTCCTGCCAACTCTCTAGTGATGCTCACCCCAGTGCACCTCTTAACCCCAACTGGTGACGAGGGGCCCCGGCAGGGCCAGGCGAGACCGCCCCCGGGCCCGTTTCCCCCATACAAAAACCACACAACCGTATCTCTGGGTGTCTCCCGCCCCCCGGAGGCGGGCAACACAGAAGTGACTGGCCTCCAAGTCCCGCAAACCCAGCCCCCCTCCAGGCAGCAGAGCCCCGAGATCCCGGCCGACTCGAAGGGACACAGACGGGTGAAGACCGGCCGCCCTCCCCCGGTCCCACCTGTGTATGTATGTGCTGCAATTGAAGTGGGCGAGAGAGCGCTTGCAGGTGGCGGGCCCTGTCGCTGCCAAGCGGCATTGCCCCCCAACCCGAGGACTTCTCTGTGTGTAGTTTAGTTTGGAATGTGTGTGGTGCCATTGTGCCATGTTCAGTGTCTAAGGTGGGATTTAAAATTGAGGGGGAACGGCATGGGGGGGAGTGCAGGTGTCCCCACTTGGCACTCCCTCTCCGAAATACCCCTCAAGACCTTATATGAATATAAATGACTAAGATGCAGTTAAAAGTGGAGTGGAGGATGGGTGCAGACGGGGACTCAGAAGGGGGATCACCCTCCCCAAGCCTCGTCAGCGTGCCCCACCCATCCAGACCCCGCGCCCTAAGTGACAGTGAGCATGTGGCAGTGTGGGACCGGGAGAGAGCAGGCGGATGGGCACAACCGGAAGGAGGGAAACATCCCCCCGGGCGACCGGCTCCCCAGCCGGACACGGTAAGCGCCAGGGGCCCTCCGAACCAGCCAGGCAACCACGAGGCAAACAGCACGCTCCAAAAAGAGGCAGCCATGCGGGACACAGCCACCGAGGTAGTGTCCTCCGCCACACAAGAGCAGCAGGAGACCCCAGAGCCATCAGAAACAACCTCCAACAGGCCCAAGGACCTGGGCCCACCCCACCCTCCGAGGCACCCCCGTCACCACACAGCCTCGTCTATGCACCTGTTTGGGATTTTCAACATTTTAAGAGGGATAATATAGGGGGTGTCCTAATTTATTCCTCACCAGAAATGGCATTATTTTTAAATTGAATTTTACAGAAAGTTTTAAAAAGGCTTTTCTTATTTTTGGCTTTTCTTATTTTTTTATTGTTTAGTTATATTACTTGGATCCTTGAGTTTAATTAAAATTGACATTAACTACCCATATGTCCAAATATATTTTAAAATACACAGGATTTCATAAGATGTCCTAATTTTTTCACATGCCTGTAAATAAACAAGACTAGCACATTTATACCCATAGACTCTCCTTCACGGTGAAGAAAAACTCCTAAATACCCATCAATGGATTTTTCAGTGCAATAAGTTTTTTTTTTTAAAGAGCCTTTCATTTTATCTGAAACTCTTCTGTCACACATTACACCTGATACTTTTCTCCACCCGTTCCAGCCTGCTTGAACACGCTTCTTCACCTCTTTTCCACTCAGTCGACAGTCCATTGCCTTGGACTGTTGATCCTAGATACTTAAAATCTTCCACCTTCTTTATCTCTTTGCCCTGTAACCTCACTTTTCCATTTGGATCCCTCTCATTCACACACATGTACTCTGTTTTACTCTGACTAATCATCATTCCTCTTCTTTCTAGTGCAAACCTCCACCTCTCCAGCTTTTAGGGATAGGCATATCATACCAGCATAAGGCATATCATTAGTAAATATTGGGAAAAAAACAGCAGCCCCAAACAGCTGCCCTGAGGCCCACTGCATTGCAGATTTTCAGATACAGAATAACTTCCATTATAAATATAAATTGCTGTCTTCCATATAAATAGCTCTTTACCCCCCTTTTCGATGTTTTATCAAATCTATTTGCAAACAATTTTTCAAGTAGCAGTTGGTGATCCACCAAATCAAAAGCTGCACTAAAGTCTAAGAAAACTGCACCAACCATAAATTTCTTATGTAGATAAGACAGCCAATTATCTGTCTTCTTCTTCTTTCGGCATTTCCCTTCAGGGCTCGCCACAGCAAGTCAGTTTCTTCCATCTAACCCTATCTGCTGCATCCTCTTCAGTCACACCAACTATCTTCACGTCTTCCTTCACTGTATCCATGAACCTCCTCTTTGGCCTTCCTCTAGTCCTCTTTCCTGGTGGTTCCAAACCCAGCATCCTTCTTCCGATGTACTCTCTCTCTCTCCTCTGCACATGTCCAAACCATCTCAGTCTTGCCTCTCGAACTTTATCCCCGAAACCTCTAACATGTGCTGTTCCCCTGATGTACTCATTTTAATTCTGTCCATCCTGGTCACTCCCGGAGAGATCCTCAGCATCTTCATCTCTGCTACCTCCATCTCTGCTTCCTGTCTTTTCTTCAGTGCTACTGTTTCTAGACCAAACAGCATCGCTGGTGTCACCATGGTTTTGTACACTTTCCTTTTAGCTGAAACTCTTCAGTCGCACATCACACCTGATACTTTTCTCAACCCGTTCCAGCCTGCCTGAACCCGCTTCTTCACCTCTTTTCCACACTCTCCATTGCTCTGGACTGTTGATCTAAGTACTTAAAATCTTCCACCTTCTTTATCTCTTCTCCCTGTAACCTCACTTTTCCATTCGGATCCCTCTCATTCACACATCTGTTTTCCTCTGACTAATCTTCATTCCTCTTCTTTATAGTGCAAACCTCCACCTCTCCAGCTTTTCCTCCACCTCTTCCCTCCTCTCACTACAGATCACAATATCATCTGCAAACATCATTGTCCGTGGGGATTCCTGTCCGACCTTGTTTGCCAGCCTGTCCATCACCATAGCAAACAGCAAAGGGCTCAAAGTAGATCCCTGGAGCAGTCCCACCCCCACACTGAACTCCTCTGTCTCACCTACAGCACACCTCACCACTGTCTTACAGCCCTCATACATGTCCTGGACCACTCTAACATACTTCTCTGTCACACCAGACTTCCTCATACAATACCATAGTTCTTCTCTAGGTACCCTGTCATAAAAGTAAAAAAGTACTTCTCTATCAGCATCCTCAAGGCAAATACTGCATCTGTAGTGCTCTTTTTAGGCATAAAACCATACTGCTGCTCACAAATTCGTGCTTCAGACCTTAGCCTAGCTTCGACAACTTTTTCCCATAACTTCATTGTTTGACTGATCAGTTTTATTCCTCTGTGGTTATCACAACTCTGCACATCTCCCTTGTTCTTTAAAACAAAAACCAGCACACTTCTCCTCCATTCATCAGACATCTTCTCACTTTCTAATATCCTGTTAAACAGCCTAGTCAGAAACTATACTGCCACCTCACCGAAGCATTTCCATACTTCTACAGGGAATCTCTGCTAACACTGTACTAGTTGAATGATTTTCTTTGTATGCATGCTGAGAAACACAATTTAATTCATTTGTACTCAAATAATTTGCAATTTTTATAAAAATAGCTTTTTCCAGCACCTTCCTAAGCATTGGAAGAATACTAACGGGCCGGCTATTGGATGCACTGAAATTGACATTTGTACTTTTTAATAAAGGAAGTATTTTCTCAGATTTCCACACTTGAGGGAATACCCCTTCAGTTAAACTCAAATTAAATATGTGACAGACTCGCACAGAGATTACATTTGCAGCCATTTTTAATAATCGACCATCAACATCCTCCATTCCTTATGGCTTGTTGTCATTGAGCGTTAGATGCATGTTTTCAACTTTCTTGAAGTCTTACAGCCTAAAAGTAAAACTACATTTTTTGTATTTGAATATTAGGTCACTGATTATTTGAGACGAAGTCCCAAAGTTACTGTAACAATTGTTTTCTTTCCTCTATTTACACTCAACAAAAATATAAACGCAACACTTTTGTTTTTGCTCCCATTTTTCATGAGATGGACTTGAAGATCTAAAATTCATTCCAGATACACAATATTACCATTCCTCTCAAATATTGTTCACAAATCTGTCTAAATGTGTGATAGTGAGTACTTCTGCTTTGCTGAGATAATCCATCCCACCTCACAGGTGTGCCACATCAAGATGCTGATCTGACATCATGATTAGTGTACAGGTGTACCTTATACTGCCCACACTAAAAGGCCACCCTGAAATGTGCAGTTTTGTCTCACAGCAAAATGCCACAGATGCCACAAGCATTGAGGGAACGTGCAATTGGCACGCGGACAGCAGGAATGTCAATCAGATCTGTTGCTTGTGCATTGAATGTTCATTTCTCCACCATAAGCCGTCTCCTAAGGCGTTTCAGAGAATATGGCAGTACATCCAACCGGCCTCACAACCGCAGACCACGAGTAACCACACCAGCCCAGGACCTCCACATCCAGCAGGTTCACCTCCAAGATCGTCTGAGACCAGCCACTCAGACAGCTGCTGAAACAATTGGTTTGCATAATCTAACAATTTCTGCACAAACTGTCAGAAACCGTCTCAGGGAAGCTCAACTGCATGCTCGTCGTCCTCATCGGGGTCTTAACCTGACTCCAGATTGTCGCCGTAACAGACTTGAGTGGGCAAATGCTCACATTCGATGGCGTCTAGCACGTTGGAGAGGTGTTCTCTTCACTGATGAATCTCGGTTTACATTGTTCAGGGCAGATGGCAGACAGTGTGTGTGGCGTCGTGTGGGTGAGCGCTTTGCTGATGTCAATGTTGTGGATGGAGTGGCCCATGGTGGTGGTGGGGTTATGGTATGGGCAGGCATCTGTTATGGACGAAGAACACAGGTGCATTTTATTGATGGCATTTTGAATGCACAGAGATACCGTGATGAGATCCTGAGGCCCATTGTTGTGCATCATGAACATCACCTCATGTTTCAGCAAGATACTGCACGGTTCCGTGTTGCAAGGATCTGTGCACAATTCTTGGAAGCTGAAAATGTCCCAGTTCTTGCATGGCCAGCATACTCACCGGACATGTCACCCATTGAACATGTTTGGGATGTGCTTGACCGGCGTATACGACAGCGTGCACCAGTTCCCACGAATATCCAGCAACTTCGCTCAGCCATTGAAGAGGAGTGGACCAACATTCCACAGGCCACAACAGACAATCTGATAAACTCTATGTGAAGAAGATGTGTTGCACTGCATGAGGCAAATGGTGGTCACACCAGATACTGACTGGTTCTGAGTCCCCAGACCGCCAATAAAGCAAAAACAAAATGCACATTTCAGGGTGGCCTTTTATTGTGGGCAGTATAAGGAACACCTGTGCACTAATCATGATGTCAGATCAGCATCTTGATGTGGCACACTTGTGAGGTGGGATGGATTATCTCAGTAAAGCAGAAGTGCTCACTATCACACATTTAGACAGATTTGTGAACAATGTTTGAGAGGAATGGTAATATTGTGTATCTGGAATGAATTTTGGATCTTTAAGTCCATCTCATAAAAAATGGGAGCAAAAACAAAAGTGTTGCGTTTATATTTTTGTTGAGTGTATCTACCTTATCTTTATAATATGTACCAAAATGAGATGCAAAATCACTGCCTTTGGTGAGATAAAGACCATTTTCTTCCACAATCAAAGGTACATTGGTTTTTCCTCCACCCATTAATTAATTTACAGTATTCCAGAGTTGTTTTCCATCATTCATTTTTCCTTCAATTGCATTTTGAAAGTAATGTCTCATCTTTTTCCTGTTTAACTTTGTCACTTTATTTCTTTCCATGTAATATTCTTTCCACTTTCCTAATTTTCCTGTTGTTGCTAAGAGTGGCTTCCTTTTTTAAAATATCTCTATGTCTCATGCACTCATGCAGTTCAGCTTGTTGTCCAGCTGAAGACCCAGATACTTATATGAACTCACCACCTCCACCTCCGCATCCTTGATGGCAATAGGGCGTATGGTGGAGGGGGCTCGTTGAAAGTCCAGCACCATCTTCTTGGTTTTGAATATGTTCAGCTGGAGCTTATTCAGTTCACACCAGCTCTCAAATCTCTCAACTAGGTCTCTGTACTCTCCTTCTTCCCCTTTCCTTACACATGCAACAATTACAGTGTCATGCGTAAAAATTTCTGCATGTGGCATGTATCTGAGTTGTACTGGAAGTCGGTGGTATAGAGTGTGAGTGTGAAGAGAAGGGGGAATAACACGGTGCCCTGAGGTGCTCCAACACTACAGGTTAGTGTGAGGGAGGTCTGATCCCCCATCCGGACGAACTGTGGCCTGTTCTTGAGATAGTCCGTTATCCAGTTCACCAGATGGGTGTCCACGCACATGAAGTTCAGTTTATCCTGAAGGAGACTGGGCTGGATGGGGTTGAAGGCACTGGAAAAGTCGGAGAAAAGCATCCTCACAATACAGCCCCCCTCATCCAAGTAGGAGAGGGTACAATGCAGGAGGTAGAGAACAGCATCCTCAACTCCCACTTTTTCCTGGTAGGCAAATTGGAGAGGGTCCGTCACCATCCGTACCTGTGGCCTTATGAGCTGCATGACCAGCCGCTCCAACGTCTTCATGATGTGAGAAGTGAGTGCAACTGGTCTGTAGTCGTTCAGCTCACTAGGACGGGTCTTCTTGGGAACTGGCACAATGCGAGATGTTTTTCACAGTGAGGGCACCCTCCCCAGCCGCAGGCTGAGGTTGAACACATGCTGTAGTGTGTGGCTCAGTTCACTTGCACATGCTCTTAAAAGTCTTGGGCACACTCTGTCAGGGCCTGCAGCCTTTCTTGGATGGAGCTCGGTCCGCACTTGGTCAGCAGTGATGACTGGAGGGGTGGAGCCTGAAGGTGGGGGGGAAGTGCAGCCAGGAGCAGATGCCGCACAGTGACAGTCAGAGGAACCAGAAGGAGATGGCAGAACAGGGCAGGTTACATTAGAGGTGTCAAACCGGTTGAAAAAGATGTTCAGTTCCTCTGCCTTGTGAGGACCTCCACCCCCCACGCCGCTTCCTCCGCTGCATCCAGTAATGGTTTTCATTCCTTTCCAGACTTCCCGCGTGCTGTTGTTCTTTAGCTTGTCCTCCAGCTTCCTCTCATATGCCTCCCTGGCAGCTTTTAGACACATTTTAACTTCTCTTTGAATCTCTTTCCTCCTCTCAGTGTCATTGCTCATATACACTCTTTTCTTTTTATTCAGGACAGCTTTAACCTCCTGACCAATCCATGGCTCATTGTTGGCAAAGCACTTGACAGTTTTGGGGGGAACCACAACATCCATACAAAAGTTCATATAGTCAGTCATGACTTCCACAGCCCCTTCAATGTTCTCATCATGCGAGTCCAATAATACACTCCAATCTGTGGTGGCAATACAGTCTCTTAGTGTGTCCTCTGCATCAGGGGACCATCTCCTGACCTGCCCAGTTGTAACAGCTTGTCTCCTGACAAGTGGAGTGTAGGTAGGCTTAAGGTGGACAAGGTTATGATCAGATCTGCCCAGTGGAGGAAGAGAGGAGGCAGAATATGTATCTTTGATGTTGACATACATCAGGTCTATTGTCCTGTCTTTCCGTGTGGGGCAGTCCACATACTGTTTAAAAGAAGTCAAAGTAGCATCCAGTGTCACATGGTTAAAATCACCAGAGATGATATAGAGAGCATCTGGATGCTGAGCTTGTAATCTTGTGACAACATTGTAGACAGTCTCCCGCGCAGCTTCTGCGTCTGCCTTTGGTGGAATGTACACGCAGAGCGGGATAACGTGGGAGAACTCACGTGGTACGTGGTAGGGTCTGATGCTAACAGCAAGTAGCTCTAGGTCGCGGCAGCATTTGACAGTTTTAGTTGTCAGATGGTAAGGATGACACCATCGTCTGTTAGCGTACAGAATAAGCTCTCCACCTTTGGTTTTTCCGCTCGAATCAGGATCCCGGTCCGTTCGAACGATGGAAAAGCCAGGTAGTTCAACATTGTAATCCGGTACATGGCTGGTTAGCCATGTCTCCGTGAGAAGAAGTAGACTGCATTCCCTGTAGGAGCGCTGGTTCCTCGTCAACGCTGTGAGTTCATCCATCTTATTAGACAAAGAGTTGACATTGCCCATTACCACCGAGGGAATAGATGGTTTGAAATGCTTCCGATTGTCAGCTTTAGCCTTTAGCTCAGCCTTGCGTTTATGACCGGCTCGACATCCCCGATACTTCCGCCTTAGCTCTGGGGGTATCAGATGGCGTGAGCTTGCCGTAACATTGTCTCTCAGTGATAGTAACTCCATTCTCGAATAAATGGGTCTTCTAATGTCAGTCATCAGATTATGGGTCATCAAAATAATAATAAATCCACAAACATACAGAGCGAGCAAAACAGACGTGTAGCCCAAGTCGCGCAGGTGCAATCACACAAAAAAAAGTCTTCCCAGTAGAGTTGAAACTGTAATAGCTGTAACACGTGGGCCGACATCATGTTGAGGTCTCAAAAAGTAACTCCAACCGCTGGACATCGACGTGAACCGGCCGTTCAAAGTAAGGCTGCGAGTGGTGTGGGAGCGATGGATGACCAGAGGAGACCACAACTTCATGAAGGGGGAAGGCATTGCCGGGCGAGTTGCTCCACAGTTTGCCAGTGGATTGTAGATGCTTGGGCTAACGTGTCTGCTGGCACTGTTGTCCGAGCTTTCGAGGAGCCGTACGGTACAGAAAGTGACTCTGACAGCGAGGATAGTGAACCTGCGAGATTGGATTTAGTGCTCCTGTTACATTCCGAAATAGAGGATGAGGACTTTGATGGGTTTGATAAATTACTTTATGATGACTGAAACTAATATTTAAATACACATGTGTGTTTGTGTGTGTGCGCGTGTGTGTTGTTGTAAGGCGGACGGTGTAGAGGATATGTACATAAAACTTGCGCCCTATCATTGGGTGCACCTTATGTGTGTGTTAATACAGAGCACGCAAAATTTGGACTGCACCTTTTAATACGGTGCCCCTTATGGTCGTGAAAATACGGTAAATAAAATTTAATATTAATTTATTTATTTAAAACTGAAGTTAATTAGGAAAAGAAGCTAGAGTTGGCTAGAAAGATAAAACTAGCTACAAAATGTCTCAGAGTCCAAAAACATCTACTGAACAAAAATAATTTGATGCTAACTTAGAAAAAGCTAAATTTAGCAACAAGAAAAGCAAAAATTCAAAGCTAAAGTCAGCTTAACTAAAACAGCTTCAGGTAGCCTAAAGAAAGTAAGTTAGCAACCAAACGATCGAGGTCACAAAGGTCAAAGTCACAATTTTTACGGGTAAGACGGAAGACATATTGTCCAACTTATTCTCATTTGTGAATATTCTCTGCAGCGGATAACGTCCGCCAAAAAGAGGCGATGAGAAAGAGAGAAAGGGAGATCATGTTCGCAGCCATGAGAGAGATGATGCTGGAGGACAAGTAACAATCCGGACAACAGGTACACAACATGTTCCTCTTTAGCTGGCTAGATGCATAGCTAAAAAAAAAAAAAGTTTGCAAATTTTTCAAAGTGAAGTTAGTAAACTTAAAAAAGTTTGTAAAATTAGAAATAAAGTTTATTAAATTTGGAGCAAATTTTGTGACGTTTAGAGTTCTGTTCCGTCATCTTCCGCTTGTTCCGGGGTCGGGTCGCAGGGGCAACAGCCTCAAGCGGGCCGCCCAGGCCTCTCTCTCCCCGGCTGCATCCTCTAGCTCACCTGGAAAGATCCCAAGTCGTTCCCCGGCCAGCTGTGAGACATAGTCTCTCCAGCGGGTCCGGGATGCAGCGTCCTCGTTATTGCTGATGCCGCACCGATCCGCCTGTCGATCTCCCGCTCCATCCTTCCCCCACTCGTGAAAAAGACCCCGAGATACTTAAACTCCTCCACTTGGGGCAGGACCCTGTCCCTGACCCGCAGGGGGCACTCCACCCTTTTCCGGGTGAGGACCATGGTCTCGGATTTGGAGGCGCTAATTTCCATCCCGGCCGCTTCACACTCGGCAGCAAATCGATCCAGCGAGAGCTGGAGATCACGGTCCGATGAAGCCAACAGAACCACATCATCCGCAAAAAGCAGAGATCCGATCCTGAGGTCACCAAACCGGATCCCTCCAACGCCTCGGCTGCGCCTAGATATTCTGTCCATAAAAGTGATGAACAGAATTGGTGACAAAGGGCAACCTTGGCGGAGTCCAACTCTCACTGGAAATGGAATCGACATACTGCCGGCTATACGGACCAAGCTCTGGCTCCGGTCGTACAAAGATCGGACAGCCCGTACTAAGGCCTCTGAGAATCCGTACTCCCGGAGCACCCCCCACAGGAGTCCCCTACGGACACGATCGAATGCCTTCTCCAGATCCACAAAACACATGTAGACTGGTTGGGCAAACTCCCATGACCCCTCCAGGATCCTGAAGAGGGTAAAGAGCTGGTCCGTAGTTCCACGTCCGGGACGGAAACCACACTGCTCCTCTTCAATCCGAGACTCGACAATCCGACGGACCCTCCTTTCCAGTACTCCCGAATAGACCTTCCCAGGGAGGCTGAGGAGTGTGATCAATCGGTATTTGGAGCACACCCTCCGATCCCCCTTCTTATAAAGAGGGACCACCACCCCAGTCTGCCAATCCAGAGGCACTGTCCCCGATGTCCATGCAATGGTGCAAAGGCATGTCAGCCAGGACAGCCCAACACCATCCAGAGCCCTTAGGAGCTCCGGGCGGCTCTCATCCCCAGAGCCCGGCCGCTGCGGAGCTTTTTGACTACCTCGGCGACCTCGACAGCAGAGATAGGAAGACCCATCCCGGATTCCAAAGACTCTACTTCCTCGTCGGAAGACATGTTGGTGGAATTGAGGAGGTCTTCAAAGTATTCTTTCCACCGATCCAAAACGTCCCGAGTCGAGGTCAGCAGCTCCGTCCCCACCGTAACCGGAGTTGATGGTGCACTGCTTGCCTCTCCTGAGCCGCCGGATGGTCGACCAGAATTTCTTTGAAGCCATTCGGAAGTCGTTTTCCATGGTCTCGCCGAACTCCTCCCAAGCCCGGGCCTTTGCCTCAACTACCACCGAAGCTGCGTTCCGCTTCGCCCACCGATACCTGTCAGCTGCCTCAGGAGTCCCACAGACCAAAAAGGCCCGGTAAGACTCTTTCTACAGCTTGACGGCATCCCTCAGCACTGGTGTCCACCAGCGGGTTCGGGCGTTGCCGCCACGACAGGCACCGATGACCTTGCGTCCACAGCTTCGGCTTGCCGCCTCGACAATAGAGGTGCGGAACAGAGTCCACTCTGACTCGATGTCCCCCACCTCCTCCGGTACCCGTGAGAAGCTCTGCCAGAGGTGTGAGTTAAACTCTCTCTGATGGAAGGATCAACCAGACGTTCCCAGCAGACCCTCACAGATTGTTTGGGCCTGCCAGGTCTGACCGGCTTCCTCCCCCACCATCGAAGCCAATCCATGACCAGGTGGTGATCAGTTGATAGCTCCGCCCCTCTCTTCACCCGAGCGTCCAAGACATTCGGCCGCAAGTTCGATGAAACAATTATGAAGTCAATCATGGAACTGCGGCCTAGAGTGTCCTGGTGCCACATGTGCATGTGGACACTCTTATGCTTGAACATGGTGTTCGCTACCGACAATCCGTGACGAGCACAGAAGTCAAGCAGCAGAACACCACTCGGGTTTAGATCAGAGGGGCCGTTCCTCCCGATCACTCCCCTCCAGGTCTCACTGTCGTTGCCCACATGAGCATTGAAGTCCCCGAGGAGGACAATGGAGTCCCCGGGGGGTGCCCCCTCCAATACTCCCCCCAAAGGCTCCAAAAAGGGCAGGTAGTCTACACTGCCGTTCGGTGCATAGCAACAAACAACAGGGAGGACCCGTCCCCCCACCCGAAGACGGAGGGAGGCAACCCTTTCGTCCACCGGGGAGAACTCCAACACACAGGAGCCGAGCTGGGGGGCAACAAGTATGCCCACTCCAGCTCGTCGCCTTTCACTAAGGGCAACTCCAGAATAGAACAGGGTCCAGCCCCTGTCAAGAGGCCTGGTTCCAGAGACAGCCCATGCCAAACGCTCCGAGACTCTGTACTCCCAGAGCATCCCCCCACAGGAGTCCCCAAGGGACACGCTCAAAAGCCTTCTCCAGATTCACAAATAGATGTAGACTACTCGGGCAAACTCCCATGACCACTTTAGGATCCTGAAGAGGGTATGGAGCTGGTCCGTAGTTCCATGTCTGGGATGAAAACCCCACTGCTCTCCTTTAATTCAAGAGTTGACAATCCGACAGACCCTGCTCTCTAGTACCCCTGACTAGATCTTAACAGGGAGGCTGAGGAGCGTGATCCCTCTGTAGTTAGAGCACACCCTCCAGTCCCCATCTTCTAAACAGGGACGACCACCCTAATCTGCCAGTCAAGAGGCACTTTTCCTAATGTCCATGCAATGGTGCAAAGGTGTGTCAGCCAAGACAGCCCAACACCATCCAGAGCCCACAGGAGCTCCGGGCGGATCTCATCCACCCCCGGGGCCCGGCCGCCGTAGAGCTTTTTGACCACCCCGGCAAGCTCGGCACCAGGGATAGAAGGACCCATCCCGGTTTCTAAAGACTCTAATTCCTCATCGGAAGACATGTTGGTGGAATGAGGAGCTACTTCTTCTACCGATCCATAACGTTCCGAGTCGACGGCAGCAGCTCCTTATCCACACCATAAATGGTGTTGATGGTGCACTGCTTCCCTTTTGTAAACCCTTGGTGGACCAGAATTTCTTTGAAGCCGTCTGAAAGTCGTTTACTATTGTCTCGCTGAACTCTTCCAAAGACAGGGCCTTTTAATTCGTGACCACAGAACCCGCGTTAAACTTTGTCCATCGATACTTGTCGGCTGCCTTCGTAAGTTTGACGGAATCCCTCACCACCGGTGACAACCAGCGGGATCGGGATTGCTACCATGACAGACACCAATGACCTCATGTCCACAGCTCCAGCTTACCACCGTGACTATAGAGGTGCCGAACAGAATCTATTCTGACTCAATGTCCCTCACCTTCTACGGTACTCGTGAGAATGTCTCGCCTATGTTTTTAAAATTAAAGTTTGTAAACTTGCAAACTTTGAATAAAATTTGTCAAAGTTTAAATTAAGTTTGTAGTGTCAATATTAAATATTGTAAAGTTTTGAATAACATTTGTAAAATAAAAGTTTGCAAACTTAAAACTAAAGTTTGAAAAATTTGGAACAAAGTTGGCAACAATCAGAATGAACTTTATATAGCTGTGCTGATAATTGCTTTATCGAGCAGGCGTATTACTTGACGCCTTGGGAGAAACCATGCCACCGTTTGGTCTTGAACAAGTGAAAAAACTCACACATTTTTCTCGGTGACGCCCCCCGCAGGCATCGCAGCACTATGGCATCCTGGCGCGCTAACCTGATTTGCCAGATTAGAGAGCAGCAGGAGAGGCAGGAGCTGCAAAGGCAACAGCAACAGTTCGAGCTGGAGCGGGACTGCATTATGGAGGAGTTAAAGGAGGAGAAGAAGTGACAGCTACTGGTGGAAGTTGAAAGTGCTACATGTTGCTTTTTGTTAAAATTTCACATTTGATCATGAATATATGCAGCTTCTTTGTTTATTTAGATCCTTATAAGCTCCTGAATTTGTTGCTATTCTTCCTATGGTCTTTTTAAAATCTATATCCGTTATATTCACTTTACATGTACACAAGAACGCACACACGCACTTTCTGTCGGGGTTTGTTGTGTGGATACAAAGCTGGACAGTAGATTGTTCCAAACAAAGTCTTTTATTTAACAATTCTGAACTGAAAACAAGCTTGCGCCAAGCAAAATACTAAACCTCTCAAAATTTAGAGCTAGAAAATACGAGATTCGCTTCCAAACATCTATAGACAAGTAGGGGAGATCAGAAAGACAAGGCAGACCCGCAGAGGAGTGAGGAAAAGAACCCCCTTAAATACTGCCAGGAGAAAATAGGAACCAGGTGAAGAACATTAGGGAAGAGTGGTGATCAGACCAGGGAGACACATCCAAGAGGAACACGACACCTGTCTCTCTCATGCAGAGACATTATGAAAGCTCAATTCAAATATCAAACAGTAATTTATATTTGAGTTTATTTTCCCCCTACTGCAACTGAATTACCAAATTTCATATTTTGTCAAGTAAATGTATTAATAAGTATTCCATCATTTACATAGTATTTTATTTAATGTAGTTGTTTTTATCATTTTTATAAATAGAAGCAAATAATAATCAGTTAATCCTTTATCATTCAAATCATTTAGAAATTATTGCAATACCAGATGCATTATTTAACATTAACATTAAGAAAACCACAATGGGCACATGGTTAAAATTGCTCATTGTGGAGTCTTACAGCAGAAGGAAGGAAAGACCTCCTCGCTGTGTCAATCTCCTTCACACAGCGAAGGTGGAGCAGCCTGCCACTGAAGCTACTTTTTAGTGCAGACAGTGTCCTGCAGGGGGTGGGACTTGTTGTCCAGCATGGATGTCAGTCTCTTCAGGACCTTTCTGTCACCCACCTCCCGCACTGAGTCCAGGGAGCAGCCCAGGACAGAGCTGGACTTCTTGTTGATTCATGTCCAGCTTCTTCCCCTCCCTTTCTGTGATGCTATTGTTCCAGCAGAGTACACCGTACAAGGCAAAGCAAGTTTATTTGTATAGCACAATTCATACAAAATGTAACTCAAAGTGCTTCACAAAAAGTAGAAAAAGTCTTCTGGACAGTTTGATTCTTGATTGAGACATTTCGACTTCCATCCGGAAATCATTTTCAATCTGACAGAAATGGACAGATTGAAAATGATTTGTTTATTTGTATAGCACAATTCATACAAAATGTAACTCAAAGTGCTTCACAAAAAGTAGAAAAAGTCTTCTGGACAGTTTGATTCTTGATTGAGACATTTCGACTTCCATCCGGAAATCGTTTTCAATCTGACAGAAATGGACAGATTGAAAATGATTTCCGGATGGAAGTCGAAATGTCTCAATCAAGAATTAAACTGTCCAGAAGACTTTTTTGAAACTTTTTCTACTATGGATCACTCCTGGATGAATGAGGAACTACACAGACTTGTTGCTTCACAAAAAGTAAAAAAAAAAGAATGCATTAAAATCACAAAACGTAGAATCAAAAAGTTTAAAAAATAAATAAATAAAATCATTAAAACAGATAAAAAGAATAATTAATCAAAAGCACAGTTAAGCAGAAGTGTTTTCAGCCTAGATTTAAACATTGTCACAGTAGAGTCACATAAAATTGAAATGCAGCTTCTCCATGTTTAGTCCTGACTCTAGACACCAGCAGGAGGCCGGTCCCAGAGGTCCTCAGAGTTCTAGATGGTTCATGTTTAGTCCTGATTCTAGACACCAGCAGGAGGCCGGTCCCGGAGGTCCTCAGAGTTCTAGATGGTTCATAAGGTACTAACATATCACAGATGTACTTTGGTGCTAGACCATGGAGAGACTTAAACACAAGCAGAGCAGCTTTAAAGTCTATTCTCTATTCTCTTGAGCACAGGACTAATGTGATCATACTTTCTAGTTCTTGTTAGGACTCGAGCAGCAGCATTTTGAATAAACTGCAGCTGTTTTAAGGCCTTTTTGTTCAGACCAGTGAGTAGACCGTTGCAATAATCTAACCTACTGGAAACATGGATAAGAACATCTAAGTCTGTTTTAGATACAAGATGACTATTGCCACCACAGAGTCGTAGATGGTCTTCAGGAGTGCCCCATTCACTCCAAAGGACCGCAGTCTCCTCAGGAGGTAGAGCCTGCTCTGACCCTTCCTGTACAGTGCGTCAGTGTTATGAGTCCAGTCCAGTTTGTTGTTGAGGTGAACACCCAGGTATTTGTAAGAGCCCACCTGCTCAATGTTCATTCCCTGGATGTTCACTGGTGAGGGAGAGGTAGAGTGATGCCTGCGGAAGTCCACCACCATTTCCTTGGTTTTCCCTGCATCGATCAGGAGGTGGTTTCGCTGACACCAGTCCATAAAGTTCTGCGTCAGTCCTCTGTACTCCACTGGTGTGTCAGTCCTCTGTACTCCACGTCATTGTCGTCGCTGATGAGACCAAGAATCGCGGTGTCGTTGGAGAACTTCTGCAGCAGTGTTGTGTCTGTGTATTTGTGTTTATACTTTCCTCTTTTTCTTGTTTTTTTTTTTTTTTGCTTCTGAATCTTTCATGTGATGCCCATTGAGACAGAAATTCTGTGATTTTGGGCTATACAAGTAAAATTTAAGGGAATTGAAGTCTGCTGCATGGAGGGTGAAGAGGCTGGGGGAGGCACCAGTGTTGCTGGTGACCAGGTCTGACACGCAGTTCAGGGCCCTCACAAACTGTGGTCGGTTTAAGAGGTAATCTAGGATCCATCCAGACAGCTGGTGGTCTACCCCTTTCTTTTCCAGTTTGTCCTTCAGGATCAGCCGGTTTAATGGTGTTGAAAGCACTGAAAAAAATCAAAGAACGTGATTCTCACAGTGCTGTCGGGCTTCTCCAGGTGAGAGAGAGCATGGTATAACAAGAAAGCATATATTCATTGCGTGAAAAGAAAAAGCGGAAAGGTATTGATAAGGATTTATTGACACTAGTCCTCTTATCGATACTGCTTAACAATCCGGGTCGTTAACAATTCTCTTATTGATTCTTTTAGAATCAAAAAACCTTAAAAACTTGAATTTGGATCACGGTGGAACTCACAAACAGAACAATATTTAAATAAAATATACCTACCTTAAATACACACTTCTTCTCCTCCTTCTTCTTTTTCTTTCGGTATTTCACTTCAGGGGTTGCCACATCAAGTCAGTTTCTTCCATCTAACCCTATCTGCTGCATCCTCTTTGGTCACACCAACTATCTTCATGTCTTCCTTCACTGTATCCATGAACCTCCTCTTTGGTCTTCCTCTAGTCCTCTTTCCTGGTGGTTCCGAACCCAGCATCCTTTTTTTTTTTTTAATTATTATTTCGTACTCAGTCTCCTATTTCATGACCATATACATTAACAAAACAAATACTCATACTCAAATAATACAGGTGACAGAGAACAGGCTGAAGCAAAAAAAATGCTTGTGTCCCCAATAAAGCTTAGCTTTTACAACATAGGTTACCTTGAAATAAATTTACAGAAAAGATGAAAAAAAGACACATATCACAAAATGTAGCAATTTTCAAAAATAAATTGTGACACTTTCATATTAAATATTTGAAACGAAACACATTCTTTTATGTCTTTAGTTATGATATTGTTCCATAAATGAGGTCCAACATAAGATAAACACCTTTGTCTGAACCCTTTTCTGGTTTTAGGTCAAATAAATTTACAGTCATCTCTGAAATGATCAATAGTTTGTTGACGTTTAAAGTACTTTTTTATATTTGTTGGTAAAAGATTGAACTTAGCTTTAATCCTTTCATGCATAGATGTCACTAGAGTGGACAACTTTTTAATTGTTGTTTTTTTCCTTTATGAGCAAATCTGAATATCAGAATTTTACATTAGTCACTACAGTGGACAATTTTGTGTCATGCAAAACTTTTTAAAACAGCGTGGCAGTCTTATAACATCTACATTAGTTAAAGTACTTTAAAATATTGTAAATCTTTGAATTTCATCAATCTTGATTTAATAAAAAAGGATATGTGTTCAAAATACCCAACGTTGTTTATTAATCTTACGGCACGTTTCTGCAATAAAAAGATCTCATTAATTAAAGTTTTATAAGTTCCACCCCACAGTTCAACACAGTACGTCATATAAGGAAGAATTAAAGTGGAGTAAATTGTTGTGTGGATACAAAGCAGGACAGTAGATGCTCCAAACAAAGTCTTTTATTTAACAAATCCAAACTGAAAACAAGCTTGCGACGAGCAAAATACTAAACATCTCAAACCTTAGAACTAGAAAATACGAGAGTCGCTTCAAAACATCAACTGACATGTACAAGAAACCAGAAAGACAAGACAAACCCGTGGGGGAGTGAGGAAAAGCAACCCCTTAAATACTGGCAGGAGAAAAATAGGAACCAGGTGAAGATCATTAGGGAAGAATGAGGATCAGACCAGGGAGAAACACCCAAGAGCAACACAGTACCTGAAAGGAAATAAAGTGAGTGATTTCAAAATAAAACAGGAAATGAACAAAAACACTCTGACTTCCTGACTAAACCTGACAGTACCCTCCCTCAATGTGCGTCTCCAGACGCACTGTGAAACTTGTCCGGATGCCGTCGATGGAAGTCCCGAATGAGACCCTTATCCAGGATATGAGAGGATGGCTCCCATGACCGCTCTTCAGGACCGTACCCCACCCAGTCCACCAGATATTGCAACCCACGGCCGCGCCGTTAGACATCCAGGAGCCGGTGGACACTATATGCAGGGTGATCGTCAATGAGCCGCGGTGGGGGAGGAGGAGTCGGGCAGGTTGAAGGGGGCTGGTAACATGGGCCTTCACCTGAGAAACATGAAAGACAGGGTGGATACGCAGGGTTTGAGGAAGCTGCAGTCTCACAGTCACCGGGTTTAGAACTCTTTCAATGATGAAGGGACCGATGTACTTGGGAGATAATTTCTTGGATTCTGTGCGGAGACGAATATTGGCTGTTGAGAGGTACACGGACTGACCCACCACGTATGGCGGAGCAGCGGAACGACGTCGATCCACAAGCCTCTTGTTTGCAGCGGATGAATGAAGCAGCGCCGCATGGGCCTCCCTCCAGACACGCCGACATCGCTGGACCTGATGCTGTACAGAGGGGACTGTAATTTCCACCTCCTCCTCCGGAAACAGCGGGGGTTGGTAGCCAAGAGAGCACTCAAATGGGGAGAGACCAGAGACAGATGTCGTGAGGGAATTGTGTGCGTACTCAACCCACGGAAGATCTGTGCTCAAGGTGGTCTGACGGCGGGCACAAATGCAGCGGAGGGCTGCTTCCAGGTCCTGATTGGTCCTCTCTGTCTGGCCGTTGGTCTGAGGATGAAACCCAGAAGAGAGACTAGCGGTGACCCCAAAAGCCTTACAAAAGGCCCGCCAGACTTGAGAGATAAACTGGGGCCCGCGATCTGAGACTATATCACTGGGCAAACCATGTAACCGGAAAACGAGCCTGATCATTAGTCGGGCTGTCTCAGATGCAGTGGAAAGTTTGGTCAGGGCAATGAAGTGGGCTGCCTTAGAAAAACGATCAACCACCGTCAGAATAGTGTTCCTCCCACTCGACATGGGGAAACCTGTCACAAAGTCCAGGGCGATGTGGGACCAGGGTCGTCCAGGTATGGGGAGTGGCCGCAGTTCTCCAGAGGGAAGCTTGTTGCTGGACTTGCCTCTGGCGCAGACGGGGCAAGCTGCCACAAATTCCCTGACATTCTTAGCCAGGCTAGTCCACCAAAAATGGCGACGAATGAATGATTCAGTCCTGCGAGCCCCTGGATGACAGGTCAGACGGGAGGCATGTGCCCACTGGAGGACATTTGTTCGTGCAGATCTGGGAACAAATAGTTTGTTAGCTGGTCCCCCACCTGGATCTGGTTCCTGTCGTTGAGCCTCCTGGATCTCCTCAGTCAACCGCCATGTGAGCGTTCGCAAGACTCAGGAGGGAGGTACTATAGTCCCTGAGTCCTCAGGGTTGTCCACAGGTTCAAATTGTCTGGATAGGGGATCAGGTTTAACGTTCTTAGAGCCAGGGCGAAAAGAGATAACAAAATTAAAACGGTCAAAAAACAATGCCCACCGAGCCTGCCTGGAGTTTAATCGTTTAGCCATCCCAATGTATGCCAAGTTCTTATGGTCCGTCCAGACTATGAATGGTTGTTCAGCCCCTTCTAACCAGTGATGCCATTCCTCAAGAGCGAGCTTGATGGCTAGGAGCTCTTTATTGCCCACATCATAGTTACGTTCTGCAGCACTAAGCCGTCGGGAAAAGAACGCACAAGGGTGCAACTTATCCCCTGCCCCCAACCTCTGAGAGAGAACGGCCCCTACTCCAAAAGCCGAGGCATCCACCTCCACAATAAACTGGCGAGCAGGGTCAGGCTGACACAAGACGGGTGCAGAGGTGAACACAGATTTGAGTTTGCTAAAGGCTGACTCAGCCTCAGCTGACCAAATAAAAGGAACAGAGGATGAAGTGAGACCCGTGAGGGGAGCCACCACAGAACTAAACCCACGAACAAACCTACGAAGAAAATTGGCAAACCCTAGGAACCGCTGGAGTTGTTTACGGTTAGCAGGGGTAGGCCACTCCAGAACAGCCTTTATCTTCTCAGGATCAGGCCTAACTTCACCCTGAGCTATTACAAAACCCAAAAAGGAAACAGAGGAAGAATAGAATTTACGCTTCTCAGCTTTCACAAACAGCCTGTTCTCCAAAAGACGTTGGAGCACCAATCGAACATGCCGCCTATGTTCGGTAAGGCTCCTAGAAAACACCAGAATATCATCTACATAAACAAAAACAAAGTGATGCAAAAAATCCCGCAGAACATCATTAATTAAGTTTTGAAAAACCGCGGGAGCATTGGTAAGTCCAAAAGGCATTACAAGGTACTCAAAGTGACCCATCGGTGTGTTAAACGCAGTCTTCCATTCATCCCAGAACGAACACGAACCAAGTGATAAGCATTTCTCAGGTCAAGGGTGGAGAAAATACGGGCCTCCTGAAGAGTGTCAAAAGCAGAGTTCATCAACAGAAGTGGGTACTTGTTCTTAACAGTAATGGCGTTAAGTCCACGAAAGTCCACGCAGGGACGAAGAGAGCCATCCTTCTTACTAACAAAGAAAACCCCTGCTCCGACCGGTGACAAAGACGGCCTAATCAGGCCAGAGTCCAAAGAGTCGGATATGTATTGTTCCATAGCTTCACGCTCCGGTTTGGACAAACTATACAAACGAGAGGTAGGCAGCGTAGCCCCAGGAGTAAGGTCTATGGCGCAGTCATAAGGACGATGAGGAGGCAGAGAACATGCCCTATCCTTACTAAATACCGCAGCAAGATCGTGATACTCTGCTGGAACCCGAGATAGATCAGGTGAGGACTGCACCACCATTGGGTCTGAGAGGTCAGAAAGAGGGGTGTGAGCTGAACGCAGACAGGCGGCATGGCAATGATCACTCCAACCAGTCAACCAGCTGGAGGGCCAATCAATGACTGGGTTATGGTGAACTAGCCAGGGGTGACCCAACACCACTGGGTTCTGGGGGGAATCGAGAAGAAAAAAATCTGGTTTGTTCATGATGGTTACCCAACACCACTAGATGAACGGGTTCAGAACAATATTTAACAGTGGAGACCAAAAGACCATTAAGAGACGTGACTCTGAGGGGTTGACTAAGAGTCTCAAAAGTAATGCCCGCCTGTCTGGCCAGCTCAAGATCTAAGAGGTTCTGCTCAGAACCAGAGTCAACTAGGGCTTTAACACTTAAGGGTTTCTCCTTAGACCAAATAGTAACCTCTAAGGAAAGAGACCAGATGTGGTGGACATTCGCTCCTCGCCTGCCAATGTGCCCACCTTCAGAGACAAGCGGGGGGCGTTTGGGTTCTTCGGACAGTTCCTGACTATGTGACCTCTCTGACCACAATAGAGGCACTCAACTGACCGTATCTGATGCTCCCGTTCAGCCGGTGTAAGTCGATTGCGTCCTAACTGCATAGGTTCCTCAGGCTCGGGGGGAGTGCTCGAAGCACCTGAGGGAGCAAAAACAGAACAGTTCAGTGCAGGACGATCAAATCCCTGAGGTCGCTCCCTCAGACGAGAAGACGAACGATTAACTTCCCTGTCCCACAGCTTGTCGTCCACCCGAATTGCCAATGCAATCAGTTCATCCAAAGAGGGTGGTAGATCCAGGGGTAACAGAGTGTCTTGGATCTGGTCAGAGAGTCCACGTAGGAAGGCATCGTATAAAGCAGTGGCATTCCAATCACTGTGGCCAGCCAGAGACCTGAACTCGATGGCGTAGTCGGCTGCTCTACGTTCTCCCTGTTGTATCCGAAACAGAGCCCTGGCAGCATCTCTCCTGGGTCTGATCCGCTGAAAAACCCGGGCCAGGGCCTCGGTGAAAGCCTGTAGAGATGCGCAGACAGGGAAACGGCGTGCCCCACTCGGTCATGGCCCAACTCTCAGCTCGTCGGGAGATGATAAATGCCACTTTCTCCAGGTCTGAAGGAAAGGAGGCCGACTGGAGCTGGAAACATAATTCACACTGAGTCAGAAAGGGTCGGCAGTCACCTGAATCTTCAGACCATCGTTCTAGAGGTGGCATGGGTATAGCTCCGGAAGCCGATGGGACAGGTGCTGGCGCCGGTGTAGATGTATCGGGACCTGGAGAGCTGGTTGGCAGCGAGGGAGATGAACTGAGCTGCTGCAATCCTTGTGATATCTGGAGCACCTGATCACTGAGAGCAGTTTGCTGTTGGTTAGTCCGTCCGGAAACCTCCACTATTTCCTGGTGGAGACGGTCTATTTGCTGGCGGGTTTGTTCTGTGCGGGTTTGTTGTGTGGATACAAAGCAGGACTGTAGATGCTCCAAACAAAGTCTTTTACTTAACAAATCCAAACTGAAAACAAGCTTGCGCCGAGCAAAATACTAAACATCTCAAACCTTAGAACTAGAAAATACGAGAGTCGCTTCAAAACATCAACTGACATGTACAAGAAACCAGAAAGACAAGACAAACCCGTGGGGGATTGAAGAAAAGCAACCCCTTAAATACTGGCAGGAGAAAAATAGGAACCAGGTGAAGATCATTAGGGAAGAGTGGTGATCAGACCAGGGAGAAACACCCAAGAGCAACACAGTACCTGAAAGGAAACAAAGTGAGTGATTTCAAAATAAAACAGGAAATGAACAAAAACACTCTGACTTCCTGACTAAACCTGACATAAATAACAGATAAAGCCTTAGAACTGAGAAAATCTTTAGTTTTAAACAGTATTCCTTCTTCCAATGTACTCTCTCTCTCTCTCTCTCTCTCTCTTTCTCTCTCTCTCTCTCTCTCTCTCTCTCTCTCTCTCTCTCTTCTCTGCACATGTCCAAAGCATCTCAATCTGGCCTCTCTGACTTTATCTCCAAAACCTCTGACATGTGCTGTTCCTCTGATCCTGTCCATCCTGGTCACTCCCAGAGAGATACTCAGCATCTCCATCTCTGCTACTTCCATCTCTGTTTTCTGTCTTATATATACATATAAGAAATATAAGAATAGACTTTATACTTTATGCGCCTTATAGTCGTGAAAATACGGCAGTAATAACTTAGTATTGATGTCAGAGCTTTATATTTTATTTTACACTAGATTTCCAATGGCATTTGACTTTTATGTGAGCAATAACAAAGGAAGAGAACGCATCAATTCTCTTCCTGTGTTGTGTTTTTCTGTGGTTATTGCATCCAGTGTTTATTTGTGTTTTGTGTTCAATCTATTTCCAGTTTTACAATCATCATGCCAGTAAAGACCACTGCTTCAACGTGGTCTTCATGCTTCATATGTTATAGTAGTTCACTGTATGTCTAGCCTGAGTAGAGACGCCATAGTGAGGACAGAATAATCTGGAACAGAGCAGTAGAGAATACTGAATACTGTAAGTGTTAACAGCATACAGTGATAATTTGGCCATTAAAGCTCCATAATTTCCCAGCATAATATGCCTTTAAAGGCCACATGCAAGTGGATATCACACCATTTACAAACAATAAAATGTTTAACAAAATGCATTTAAAAAAAAAAAAACTAAACAGCTCTTTGTTTTTTTTTATTTTTGTTCTTTTAGATTACCATAAACATGAGACCAATAAGCCAATCAAACTGGGTTCTTGCCACCAGCCTCAAACTGGGTTCTTGCCACCAGCCTCAAAGCCTGTTTGTTTACTGCTATATATAAATTAGCAATCTTTAGTTTTTGTGCTGACAGAAACAAGTACCCTGCCATTTAATTCTTGCCCAATTGCTCATTTCCATCCTGAAATAAAAAGAGGCAGTTCGATAAGATGTTAGTATTTTTATCTAATTTATTAAACATTTTTAATACCAGAACCGCCACGTTCTAAATCTACCTGTAACCGCTTGTGCCGTTCTAGTTTTTTTTTTTTTTTTTTTAAGAAATACAGTTTGGACAATGACGTCATCCAGCTCCTCATTCCGCCTAAAATGTGAGAAAACTCATGAAAGTGGTGGAAATCATTTGTGCTACATCTGTGCTGTTATGTGCTGTAAAAGTTTTAGTTTGTACTCTTTTAGGTTTTTTATTATTATTATTACTTTAAGAAATACTATCTGGACGTCATCCAGACCTTCATTTATTTTTGGGCGTCACCATCTTTGATAACGTCATCGTCCGAATTGTATTTCTTAAAATGAAAAAAACCCAAAAAAACTAAAAAAGCACAAGAGCAATTTTTTACTGGACATAACAGCACAAACGTAGTACAAACGATTGACACCATTTTTATGAGTTTTCTCGCATTTTTAGGCAAAATAAGGGGCCGGACAACGTCACTGTCCAAATTGTATTTCCTAAAATAAAAAACTAAAGTAGCACAAGCAAAAAAATTTACAGCACAAATGATGAACATATATTTTGTTTATATTTTTTTTGATTTGTCAGTTTACGTATCTAAATTGTTAAAAAAAAAAAAAATAGGAGCCCGTGTTTTAAATTGTCAAAATTGGGGCCAGCTTCACAAAGGTTATTATGTTGTTAGACGGATCTGTTAATAATCATGAGGCTGTGCCATCATTTTTAATGTGATAAATTAGCTGGTGAGCAGGTTAAACTACCCGTGCTGGCAGGTCTCCACACATTCCTTGGCCTCCAGGAACAGGTGAGCTTTGCAGGTGAGACACTGATGGCTCTGCTTCCCAATGCAAGTATGACAGGTAGCGTGACAGAGCTGACACTTCTGCTCTGACTCCTCCTCATAATAGCCTGCCGGGCATTCGTCCACGCAGGTGCCGTCTGTACCAACAAACACACGACATCTTGCAAACAATCAAACACCATCTCCAGAGGACACACAACTTTAGAACATGATTTAAAATCAAACTTGACTAACTGAGTAAAAGATGTCCCTGGTTGCAGGTCAGGCAGTGGGTTTTGCCGGGACCGGAACACCTTTGGCAGTATTTGTGGCAAGCGTGGCAATTCCCATCCTGGTCGGCGTACTGGTGAGGGGAGCACTGGTGGGCTGATGACACACAGTAATTGTGGCTGTCGAGTCTCTCTCCGTCTCTGCAGCTGGTACAGGAACTCATACGGGGGCCAAAACATGTGAGGCACAATGCATCACAGTCTGAAATACACAATATAATAAAGAACTGAGTTATTGGTGCAACTATAGAAAAAAAAAAAAAACTCTGATCATACAAGGTCACTTTCTTTCTTCTCTGTTCACTTTATCAAATTCTTTTCACGGAGTGAAGCTGTAAATATACCACCTATAAAAAAACATATTTTGCTGAAAAATTACATTCCATTTCACAGCGCAGCAACAGAGTTCTGGTGAAATATTTTTTTCCCCGGCAGCAAGTGATTGCCTTGTGAGAAACGTAGCATCATCCATGGCTTTGAAAACAAAACCAGAGCGATGTGTTTTTCTCTGGGGAACTGTTGTTGGCCTCGTTCCATCCTTTGACAGCTGCCTGTTAACCAGCGAAAAAATGTTGCTGTAATAGTCTGAAGCTGAAGTCAAGAAACACACTCAGGTGTAGAGCAGGATCTTTTAGGAGAATGGATACGGGCTGCTCGGCAAAACGGGAAACACACGCATCGGTTTTAGGAAGAAATTCTTTTGCATTTACCCCACTTTACCTCGTTGAGTGCATATTGTTGTTTGTAAGATGCATTTAAAGTAAGGATTGGAGATACATACTATAAAAATCAACTGGTTTATAGGTTGACTAGAACCTATTAGTTTTAGTCAACCTATGAAACTACCAGTTTTTTTTAATATACTTTATTGATCCCTCACTGGGGAATTTGTGTGCCGCACCACACCGCAGTAGGCTGCCACCTATGGGAGAAATGCCCCCCCATGGGGGAAAACAGAGGATTAGTTGTCTTCTCCAAGGACCCTAGATGTAAACTCAGTGGGATGCGAACCCGCGAACTTCCGATTGACTTCTGGTCTGTGAGTGAAAGCTATAACCACTGAGCCACTGTCTCCCTCCAAATTTTAGGTTTATACCAATACCAGGCATTGCCTGGTATTATTTAGCAATACCAGGAATGCTAAATATTTCCTGGTATTTAACATTGTAACAACAAATGATGAAAAACAAACATTAATTCCGCTTTCCCTAGTTTTGAAATGCCTAACTGCTAAATTGCTACATCTGTCGTTACTCCTAATGCACATCACATCATCAAATAAATATTGCTTAGAATTAAATGACATAATTATAAAACAAGATTCTTCTTAGAATTAGATTTCTGGTGTCTTAGGTGGCCTAAACCAGCGTTTTTCAACCAGTGTTCCACGACACTAGTGTGCCGTGGGAGATCGCCAGGTGTGCCATTGGAAATTATACTCTATCGATCTACCGGTAACTCCCAAAGACTGTTTTGGTTGAATTCACGGTGTTTGTTTAAGAAAGAGGGATTAAAGCGTTTTTGTTTAGGTTTATTTGCATAAAATCTTGTCATTTTATTTAGAGAAGCAGGGCTGGTGTTAAATGTTGTTTACTGTAACCATAGCAACCCACTCTTCTTCTCTGCTTTTTTGTTGAATACTGCTGTCCATTCCTCCCAAAAACCACCCCACCTATTGGATCCTTTTCTGTACATGTTTTAGAGACATGAGAAAATTTAGGTTAAGTTTTAAAGCAGTAAAACTGTGGATTCTGATTAAATCTCACATTTTTTGAAAGACATTAAAGAGGAAAATAGCCTCTTTAAAATAGGCAATCGGGAATTCCAAAGAGTTCCAAAGAATAACAAAGTGCTAATTTTGGCACATGGTTGCATAACAAATTGTTTTATATTCTATTCTAAACATTCTAGAACGTTCTATATTCTATTCTAAAACATTCTAAAACATTCTAGAACGTTTTATATTCTATTCTAAAACATTCTAAAACATTCTAGAACATTTTATATTCTATTCTAAAACATTCTAAAACATTCTAAAACATTCTAGAACGTTTTATATTCTATTCTAAAACATTCTAAAACATTCTAGAACGTTTTATATTCTATTCTAAAACATTCTAAAACATTCTAAAACGTTCTAGAACGTTTTAGATTCTATTATAAAACATTCTAAAACATTCTAAAACATTCTAGAACGTTTTATATTCTATTCTAAAACATTCTAAAACGTTCTAGAACGTTTTAGATTCTATTATAAAACATTCTAAAACATTCTAAAACATTCTAAAACATTCTAGAACGTTTTATATTCTATTTTAAAACATTCTAAAACATTCTAGAACGTTTTATATTCTATTCTAAAACATTCTAAAACATTCTAAAACATTCTAAAACATTCTAAAACATTCTAGAACGTTTTATATTCTATTTTAAAACATTCTAAAACATTCTAGAACGTTTTATATTCTATTCTAAAACATTCTAAAACATTCTTAAACATTCTAAAACATTCTAAAACATTCTAGAACGTTTTATATTCTATTTTAAAACATTCTAAAACATTCTAGAACGTTTTATTTTCTATTTTAAAACATTCTAAAACATTCTAAAACATTCTAGAACGTTTTATATTCTATTCTAAAACATTCTAAAACATTCTAGAACATTTTATTTTCTATTTTAAAACATTCTAAAACATTCTAAAACGTTCTAGAACGTTTTATATTCTATTCTAAAACATTTTAAAACATTCTAGAACGTTTTATATTCTATTCTAAAACATTCTAGAACATTCTAGAACTTTTTATATTCTATTTTAAAACATTCTAAAACATTTTATAACGTTTTATATTCTATTTTAAAACATTCTAAAACATTCTAGAACGTTTTATATTCTATTTTAAAACATTCTAAAACATTCTAGAACGTTTTATATTCTATTCTAAAACATTCTAAAACATTCTAGAACGTTTTATATTCTATTTTAAAACATTCTAAAACATTCTAGAACGTTTTATATTCTATTTTAAAACATTCTAAAACATTCTAGAACGTTTTATATTCTATTCTAAAACATTCTAAAACATTCTAAAACATTCTAGAACATTTTATTTTCTATTTTAAAACATTCTAAAACATTCTAAAACATTCTAAAACATTCTAGAACGTTTTATATTCTATTCTAAAACATTCTAAAACATTCTAGAACGTTTTGTATTCTATTTTAAAACATTCTAAAACATTCTAGAACGTTTTATATTCTATTTTAAAACATTCTAAAACATTCTAAAACGTTTTATATTCTATTCTAAAACATTCTAGAACATTCTAGAACGTTTTATATTCTATTCTAAAACATTCTAAAACATTCTAGAACGTTTTATATTCTATTTTAAAACATTCTAAAACATTCTAGAACGTTTTATATTCTATTTTAAAACATTCTAAAACATTCTAGAACGTTTTATATTCTATTCTAAAACATTCTAGAACATTCTAGAACGTTTTATATTCTATTTTAAAACATTCTAAAACATTCTAGAACGTTTTATATTCTATTTTAAAACATTCTAAAACATTCTAGAACGTTTTATATTCTATTTTAAAACATTCTAAAACATTCTAGAACGTTTTATATTCTATTTTAAAACATTCTAAAACATTCTAGAACCTTCTAGAACGTTTTATATTCTATTTTAAAACATTCTAGAACATTCTAAAACATTCTAGAACGTTTTATATTCTATTCTAAAACATTCTAAAACATTCTAAAACATTCTAGAACGTTTTATATTCTATTCTAAAACATTCTAAAACATTCTAAAACGTTCTAGAACGTTTTAGATTCTATTATAAAACATTCTAAAACATTCTAAAACATTCTAGAACGTTTTATATTCTATTCTAAAACATTCTAAAACGTTCTAGAACGTTTTATATTCTATTCTAAAACATTCTAAAACATTCTAAAACATTCTAAAACATTCTAGAACGTTTTATATTCTATTTTAAAACATTCTAAAACATTCTAGAACGTTTTATATTCTATTTTAAAACATTCTAAAACATTCTAGAACGTTTTATATTCTATTTTAAAACATTCTAAAACATTCTAGAACGTTTTATATTCTATTTTAAAACATTCTAAAACATTCTAAAACGTTTTATATTCTATTCTAAAACATTCTAAAAACATTCTAAAACATTCTAAAACATTCTAAAACATTCTAGAACGTTTTATATTCTATTTTAAAACATTCTAAAACATTCTAGAACGTTTTATATTCTATTCTAAAACATTCTAAAACATTCTAAAACATTCTAAAACATTCTAAAACATTCTAGAACGTTTTATATTCTATTTTAAAACATTCTAAAACATTCTAGAACGTTTTATATTCTATTCTAAAACATTCTAAAACATTCTAAAACATTCTAAAACATTCTAAAACATTCTAAAACATTCTAAAACATTCTA
Source organism: Neostethus bicornis (assembly GCA_902685375.1). NCBI lineage: Eukaryota > Metazoa > Chordata > Actinopteri > Atheriniformes > Phallostethidae > Neostethus > Neostethus bicornis. The sequence continues at coordinate 1,272,683 of CACRXE010000035.1, forward strand.
GAACGTTTTATATTCTATTTTAAAACATTCTAAAACATTCTAGAACGTTTTATTTTCTATTTTAAAACATTCTAAAACATTCTAAAACATTCTAGAACGTTTTATATTCTATTCTAAAACATTCTAAAACATTCTAAAACATTCTAGAACGTTTTATTTTCTATTTTAAAACATTCTAAAACATTCTAAAACGTTCTAGAACGTTTTATATTCTATTCTAAAACATTTTAAAACATTCTAGAACGTTTTATATTCTATTCTAAAACATTCTAGAACATTCTAGAACTTTTTATATTCTATTTTAAAACATTCTAAAACATTTTAGAACGTTTTATATTCTATTTTAAAACATTCTAAAACATTCTAGAACGTTTTATATTCTATTTTAAAACATTCTAAAACATTCTAGAACGTTTTATATTCTATTTTAAAACATTCTAAAACATTCTAAAACATTCTAAAACATTCTAGAACTTTTTATATTCTATTTTAAAACATTCTAAAACATTCTAAAACATTCTAAAACATTCTAAAACGTTCTAAAACATTCTAAAACATTCTAGAACGTTTTATATTCTATTTTAAAACATTCTAAAACATTCTAAAACATTCTAGAACGTTTTATATTCTATTCTAAAACATTCTAAAACATTCTAGAACGTTTTATATTCTATTCTAAAACATTCTAAAACATTCTAAAACATTCTAGAACGTTTTATATTCTATTCTAAAACATTCTAAAACATTCTAAAACATTCTAGAACGTTTTATATTCTATTTTAAAACATTCTAAAACATTCTAAAACATTCTAAAACATTCTAAAACATTCTAGAACGTTTTATATTCTATTTTAAAACATTCTAAAACATTCTAGAACGTTTTATATTCTATTTTAAAACATTCTAAAACATTCTAAAACATTCTAGAACGTTTTATATTCTATTTTAAAACATTCTAAAACATTCTAGAACGTTTTATATTCTATTCTAAAACATTTTAAAACATTCTAGAACGTTTTATATTCTATTCTAAAACATTCTAAAACATTCTAAAACATTCTAAAACGTTTTATATTCTATTCTAAAACATTCTAAAACATTCTAGAACGTTTTATATTCTATTCTAAAACATTCTAAAACATTCTAAAACATTCTAGAACGTTTTATATTCTATTCTAAAACATTCTAAAACATTCTAAAACATTCTAAAACATTCTAAAACATTCTAGAACGTTTTATATTCTATTTTAAAACATTCTAAAACATTCTAAAACATTCTAAAACATTCTAGAACATTTTATATTCTATTTTAAAACATTCTAAAACATTCTAAAACATTCTAAAACATTCTAGAACGTTTTATATTATATTTTAAAACATTCTAAAACATTTTAAAACATTCTAGAACGTGTTATATTCTATTCTAAAACATTCTAAAACATTCTAGAACGTTTTATATTCTATTTTAAAACATTCTAAAACATTCTAGAACGTTTTATATTCTATTTTAAAACATTCTAAAACATTCTAAAACATTCTAAAACATTCTAGAACGTTTTATATTCTATTTTAAAACATTCTAAAACATTCTAGAACGTGTTATATTCTATTCTAAAACATTCTAAAACATTCTAGAACGTTTTATATTCTATTCTAAAACATTCTAAAACATTCTAAAACATTCTAGAACGTTTTATATTCTATTCTAAAACATTCTAAAACATTCTAAAACATTCTAGAACGTTTTATATTCTATTCTAAAACATTCTAGAACGTTTTATATTCTATTCTAAAACATTCTAAAACATTCTAGAACGTTTTATATTCTATTCTAAAACATTCTAAAACATTCTAAAACATTCTAGAACGTTTTATATTCTATTCTAAAACATTCTAAAACATTCTAAAACATTCTAAAACATTCTAAAACATTCTAGAACGTTTTATATTCTATTTTAAAACATTCTAAAACATTCTAAAACATTCTAAAACATTCTAAAACATTCTAAAACATTCTAGAACGTTTTATATTCTATTCTAAAACATTCTAAAACATTCTAGAACGTTTTATATTCTATTCTAAAACATTTTAAAACATTCTAGAACGTTTTATATTCTATTCTAAAACATTCTAAAACATTCTAAAACATTCTAAAACATTCTAGAACGTTTTATATTCTATTCTAAAACATTTTAAAACATTCTAGAACGTTTTATATTCTATTCTAAAACATTCTAAAACATTCTAAAACATTCTAAAACATTCTAGAACGTTTTATATTCTATTCTAAAACATTTTAAAACATTCTAGAACGTTTTATATTCTATTTTAAAACATTCTAAAACATTCTAAAACATTCTAGAACGTTTTATATTCTATTCTAAAACATTTTAAAACATTCTAGAACGTTTTATATTCTATTTTAAAACATTCTAAAACATTCTAAAACATTCTAAAACATTCTAGAACATTCTAAAACATTCTAAAACATTCTAAAACATTCTAAAACATTCTAAAACATTCTAAAACATTCTAAAACATTCTAGAACGTTTTATATTCTATTCTAAAACATTCTAAAACATTCTAAAACATTCTAAAACATTCTAAAACATTCTAAAACATTCTAAAACATTCTAGAACGTTTTATATTCTATTCTAAAACATTCTAAAACATTCTAAAACATTCTAAAACATTCTAAAACATTCTAAAACATTCTAAAACATTCTAGAACGTTTTATATTCTATTCTAAAACATTCTAAAACATTCTAGAACATTTTATTTTCTATTTTAAAACATTCTAAAACATTCTAAAACGTTCTAGAACGTTTTATATTCTATTCTAAAACATTTTAAAACATTCTAGAACGTTTTATATTCTATTCTAAAACATTCTAGAACATTCTAGAACTTTTTATATTCTATTTTAAAACATTCTAAAACATTTTATAACGTTTTATATTCTATTTTAAAACATTCTAAAACATTCTAGAACGTTTTATATTCTATTTTAAAACATTCTAAAACATTCTAGAACGTTTTATATTCTATTCTAAAACATTCTAAAACATTCTAGAACGTTTTATATTCTATTTTAAAACATTCTAAAACATTCTAAAACATTCTAAAACCTTTTAGAACGTTTTATATTCTATTTTAAAACATTCTAAAACATTCTAGAACGTTTTATATTCTATTTTAAAACATTCTAAAACATTCTAAAACATTCTAAAACATTCTAGAACGTTTTATATTCTATTCTAAAACATTCTAAAACATTCTAGAACGTTTTATATTCTATTTTAAAACATTCTAAAACATTCTAAAACATTCTAGAACGTTTTATATTCTATTCTAAAACATTCTAAAACATTCTAAAACATTCTAGAACATTTTATTTTCTATTTTAAAACATTCTAAAACATTCTAAAACGTTCTAGAACGTTTTATATTCTATTCTAAAACATTTTAAAACATTCTAGAACGTTTTATATTCTATTCTAAAACATTCTAGAACATTCTAGAACTTTTTATATTCTATTTTAAAACATTCTAAAACATTCTAAAACATTCTAGAACGTTTTATATTCTATTCTAAAACATTCTAAAACATTCTAAAACATTCTAAAACATTCTAGAACGTTTTATATTCTATTCTAAAACATTCTAAAACATTCTAGAACGTTTTGTATTCTATTTTAAAACATTCTAAAACATTCTAGAACGTTTTATATTCTATTTTAAAACATTCTAAAACATTCTAGAACGTTTTATATTCTATTTTAAAACATTCTAAAACATTCTAGAACGTTTTTTATTCTATTCTAAAACATTCTAGAACATTCTAGAACGTTTTATATTCTATTTTAAAACATTCTAAAACATTCTAGAACGTTTTATATTCTATTTTAAAACATTCTAAAACATTCTAAAACATTCTAGAACGTTTTATATTCTATTTTAAAACATTCTAAAACATTCTAGAACCTTCTAGAACGTTTTATATTCTATTTTAAAACATTCTAGAACATTCTAAAACATTCTAGAACGTTTTATATTCTATTCTAAAACATTCTAAAACATTCTAAAACATTCTAGAACGTTTTATATTCTATTCTAAAACATTCTAAAACATTCTAAAACGTTCTAGAACGTTTTAGATTCTATTATAAAACATTCTAAAACATTCTAAAACATTCTAGAACGTTTTATATTCTATTCTAAAACATTCTAAAACGTTCTAGAACGTTTTAGATTCTATTATAAAACATTCTAAAACATTCTAAAACATTCTAAAACATTCTAGAACGTTTTATATTCTATTTTAAAACATTCTAAAACATTCTAGAACGTTTTATATTCTATTTTAAAACATTCTAAAACATTCTAGAACCTTCTAGAACGTTTTATATTCTATTTTAAAACATTCTAGAACATTCTAAAACATTCTAGAACGTTTTATATTCTATTCTAAAACATTCTAAAACATTCTAAAACATTCTAGAACGTTTTATATTCTATTCTAAAACATTCTAAAACATTCTAAAACGTTCTAGAACGTTTTAGATTCTATTATAAAACATTCTAAAACATTCTAAAACATTCTAGAACGTTTTATATTCTATTCTAAAACATTCTAAAACGTTCTAGAACGTTTTAGATTCTATTATAAAACATTCTAAAACATTCTAAAACATTCTAAAACATTCTAGAACGTTTTATATTCTATTTTAAAACATTCTAAAACATTCTAGAACGTTTTATATTCTATTTTAAAACATTCTAAAACATTCTAGAACGTTTTATATTCTATTTTAAAACATTCTAAAACATTCTAGAACGTTTTATATTCTATTCTAAAACATTCTAAAACATTCTAAAACATTCTAAAACATTCTAAAACATTCTAGAACGTTTTATATTCTATTTTAAAACATTCTAAAACATTCTAGAACGTTTTATATTCTATTCTAAAACATTCTAAAACATTCTAAAACATTCTAGAACGTTTTATATTCTATTCTAAAACATTCTAAAACATTCTAAAACATTCTAAAACATTCTAGAACGTTTTATATTCTATTTTAAAACATTCTAAAACATTCTAAAACATTCTAGAACGTTTTATATTCTATTCTAAAACATTCTAAAACATTCTAAAACGTTCTAGAACGTTTTAGATTCTATTATAAAACATTCTAAAACATTCTAAAACATTCTAGAACGTTTTATATTCTATTCTAAAACATTCTAAAACGTTCTAGAACGTTTTAGATTCTATTATAAAACATTCTAAAACATTCTAAAACATTCTAAAACATTCTAGAACGTTTTATATTCTATTTTAAAACATTCTAAAACATTCTAGAACGTTTTATATTCTATTTTAAAACATTCTAAAACATTCTAGAACGTTTTATATTCTATTTTAAAACATTCTAAAACATTCTAGAACGTTTTATATTCTATTCTAAAACATTCTAAAACATTCTAAAACATTCTAAAACATTCTAAAACATTCTAGAACGTTTTATATTCTATTTTAAAACATTCTAAAACATTCTAGAACGTTTTATATTCTATTCTAAAACATTCTAAAACATTCTAAAACATTCTAAAACATTCTAAAACATTCTAAAACATTCTAGAACGTTTTATATTCTATTTTAAAACATTCTAAAACATTCTAGAACGTTTTATTTTCTATTTTAAAACATTCTAAAACATTCTAGAACGTTTTATATTCTATTCTAAAACATTCTAAAACATTCTAGAACGTTTTATATTCTATTCTAAAACATTCTAAAACATTCTAAAACATTCTAGAACGTTTTATTTTCTATTTTAAAACATTCTAAAACATTCTAAAACGTTCTAGAACGTTTTATATTCTATTCTAAAACATTTTAAAACATTCTAGAACGTTTTATATTCTATTCTAAAACATTCTAGAACATTCTAGAACTTTTTATATTCTATTTTAAAACATTCTAAAACATTTTAGAACGTTTTATATTCTATTTTAAAACATTCTAAAACATTCTAGAACGTTTTATATTCTATTTTAAAACATTCTAAAACATTCTAGAACGTTTTATATTCTATTTTAAAACATTCTAAAACATTCTAAAACATTCTAAAACATTCTAAAACGTTCTAAAACATTCTAAAACATTCTAGAACGTTTTATATTCTATTTTAAAACATTCTAAAACATTCTAAAACATTCTAGAACGTTTTATATTCTATTCTAAAACATTCTAAAACATTCTAGAACGTTTTATATTCTATTCTAAAACATTCTAAAACATTCTAAAACATTCTAAAACATTCTAGAACGTTTTATATTCTATTTTAAAACATTCTAAAACATTCTAAAACATTCTAAAACATTCTAAAACATTCTAGAACGTTTTATATTCTATTTTAAAACATTCTAAAACATTCTAGAACGTTTTATATTCTATTTTAAAACATTCTAAAACATTCTAAAACATTCTAGAACGTTTTATATTCTATTTTAAAACATTCTAAAACATTCTAGAACGTTTTATATTCTATTCTAAAACATTTTAAAACATTCTAGAACGTTTTATATTCTATTCTAAAACATTCTAAAACATTCTAAAACATTCTAAAACGTTTTATATTCTATTCTAAAACATTCTAAAACATTCTAGAACGTTTTATATTCTATTCTAAAACATTCTAAAACATTCTAAAACATTCTAGAACGTTTTATATTCTATTCTAAAACATTCTAAAACATTCTAAAACATTCTAAAACATTCTAAAACATTCTAGAACGTTTTATATTCTATTTTAAAACATTCTAAAACATTCTAAAACATTCTAGAACATTTTATATTCTATTTTAAAACATTCTAAAACATTCTAGAACGTTTTATATTATATTTTAAAACATTCTAAAACATTTTAAAACATTCTAGAACGTGTTATATTCTATTCTAAAACATTCTAAAACATTCTAGAACGTTTTATATTCTATTTTAAAACATTCTAAAACATTCTAGAACGTTTTATATTCTATTTTAAAACATTCTAAAACATTCTAAAACATTCTAAAACATTCTAGAACGTTTTATATTCTATTTTAAAACATTCTAAAACATTCTAGAACGTGTTATATTCTATTCTAAAACATTCTAAAACATTCTAGAACGTTTTATATTCTATTTTAAAACATTCTAAAACATTCTAAAACATTCTAGAACGCTTTATATTCTATTTTAAAACATTCTAAAACATTCTAGAACGTTTTATATTCTATTCTAAAACATTCTAAAACATTCTAAAACATTCTAGAACGTTTTATATTCTATTCTAAAACATTCTAAAACATTCTAAAACATTCTAGAACGTTTTATATTCTATTCTAAAACATTCTAGAACGTTTTATATTCTATTCTAAAACATTCTAAAACATTCTAGAACGTTTTATATTCTATTCTAAAACATTCTAAAACATTCTAAAACATTCTAGAACGTTTTATATTCTATTCTAAAACATTCTAAAACATTCTAAAACATTCTAAAACATTCTAGAACGTTTTATATTCTATTTTAAAACATTCTAAAACATTCTAAAACATTCTAAAACATTCTAAAACATTCTAGAACGTTTTATATTCTATTCTAAAACATTCTAAAACATTCTAGAACGTTTTATATTCTATTCTAAAACATTTTAAAACATTCTAGAACGTTTTATATTCTATTCTAAAACATTCTAAAACATTCTAAAACATTCTAAAACATTCTAGAACGTTTTATATTCTATTCTAAAACATTTTAAAACATTCTAGAACGTTTTATATTCTATTCTAAAACATTCTAAAACATTCTAAAACATTCTAAAACATTCTAGAACGTTTTATATTCTATTCTAAAACATTTTAAAACATTCTAGAACGTTTTATATTCTATTCTAAAACATTTTAAAACATTCTAGAACGTTTTATATTCTATTTTAAAACATTCTAAAACATTCTAAAACATTCTAAAACATTCTAGAACATTCTAAAACATTCTAAAACATTCTAAAACATTCTAAAACATTCTAGAACGTTTTATATTATATTTTAAAACATTCTAAAACATTCTAAAACATTCTAAAACACTCTAGAACGTTTTATATTCTATTCTAAAACATTCTAAAACATTCTAGAACGTTTTATATTCTATTTTAAAACATTCTAAAACATTCTAAAACATTCTAGAACGTTTTATATTCTATTTTAAAACATTCTAAAACATTCTAAAACATTCTAGAACGTTTTATATTCTATTCTAAAACATTCTAAAACATTCTAGAACGTTTTATATTCTATTTTAAAACATTCTAAAATATTCTAGAACGTTTTATATTCTATTTTAAAACATTCTAAAACATTCTAGAACGTTTTATATTCTATTTTAAAACATTCTAAAACATTCTAAAACATTCTAGAACGTTTTATATTCTATTCTAAAACATTCTAAAACATTCTAGAACGTTTTATATTCTATTTTAAAACATTCTAAAACATTCTAGAACGTTTTATATTCTATTTTAAAACATTCTAAAACATTCTAGAACGTTTTATATTCTATTTTAAAACATTCTAAAACATTCTAGAACGTTTTATATTCTATTTTAAAACATTCTAAAACATTCTAAAACATTCTAAAACATTCTAAAACATTCTAGAACGTTTTATATTCTATTCTAAAACATTCTAAAACATTCTAGAACGTTTTATATTCTATTCTAAAACATTCTAAAACATTCTAGAACGTTTTATATTCTATTTTAAAACATTCTAAAACATTCTAGAACGTTTTATATTCTATTCTAAAACATTCTAAAACATTCTAGAACGTTTTATATTCTATTTTAAAACATTCTAAAACATTCTAGAACGTTTTATATTCTATTCTAAAACATTCTAAAACATTCTAAAACATTCTAAAACATTCTAAAACATTCTAAAACATTCTAGAACGTTTTATATTCTATTTTAAAACATTCTAAAACATTCTAAAACATTCTAGAACGTTTTATATTCTATTCTAAAACATTCTAAAACATTCTAGAACGTTTTATATTCTATTTTAAAACATTCTAAAACATTCTAAAACGTTCTAGAACGTTTTATATTCTATTCTAAAACATTTTAAAACATTCTAGAACGTTTTATATTCTATTCTAAAACATTCTAGAACATTCTAGAACTTTTTATATTCTATTTTAAAACATTCTAAAACATTTTAGAACGTTTTATATTCTATTTTAAAAGATTCTAAAACATTCTAGAACGTTTTATATTCTATTCTAAAACATTCTAAAACATTCTAGAACGTTTTATATTCTATTTTAAAACATTCTAAAACATTCTAGAACGTTTTATATTCTATTCTAAAACATTCTAGAACATTCTAGAACGTTTTATATTCTATTTTAAAACATTCTAAAACATTCTAGAACGTTTTATATTCTATTTTAAAACATTCTAAAACATTCTAGAACGTTTTAGATTCTATTATAAAACATTCTAAAACATTCTAAAACATTCTAGAACGTTTTATATTCTATTCTAAAACATTCTAAAACGTTCTAGAACGTTTTAGATTCTATTATAAAACATTCTAAAACATTCTAAAACATTCTAAAACATTCTAGAACGTTTTATATTCTATTTTAAAACATTCTAAAACATTCTAGAACGTTTTATATTCTATTCTAAAACATTCTAAAACATTCTAGAACATTCTAAAACATTCTAGAACGTTTTATATTCTATTCTAAAACATTCTAAAACATTCTAGAACGTTTTATATTCTATTTTAAAACATTCTAAAACATTCTTAAACATTCTAAAACATTCTAAAACATTCTAGAACGTTTTATATTCTATTTTAAAACATTCTAAAACATTCTAGAACGTTTTATTTTCTATTTTAAAACATTCTAAAACATTCTAAAACATTCTAAAACATTCTAAAACATTCTAGAACATTTTATTTTCTATTTTAAAACATTCTAAAACATTTTATAACGTTTTATATTCTATTTTAAAACATTCTAAAACATTCTAAAACATTCTAAAACATTCTAAAACATTTTAGAACGTTTTATATTCTATTCTAAAACATTCTAAAACATTCTAAAACATTCTAGAACGTTTTATATTCTATTTGAAAACATTCTAAAACATTTTATAACGTTTTATATTCTATTTTAAAACATTTTAAAACATTCTAAAACATTCTAAAACATTCTAGAACGTTTTATATTCTATTCTAAAACATTCTAAAACATTCTAGAACGTTTTATATTCTATTTTAAAACATTCTAAAACATTCTAGAACGTTTTATATTCTATTCTAAAACATTCTAAAACATTCTAAAACATTCTAGAACGTTTTATATTCTATTCTAAAACATTCTAAAACATTCTAGAACGTTTTATATTCTATTTTAAAACATTCTAAAACATTCTAGAACGTTTTATATTCTATTCTAAAACATTCTAAAACATTCTAGAACGTTTTATATTCTATTCTAAAACATTCTAAAACATTCTAGAACGTTTTATATTCTATTTTAAAACATTCTAAAACATTCTAGAACGTTTTATATTCTATTTTAAAACATTCTAAAACATTCTAGAACGTTTTATATTCTATTTTAAAACATTCTAGAACGTTTTATATTCTATTCTAAAACATTCTAGAACATTCTAGAACGTTTTATATTCTATTTTAAAACATTCTAAAACATTCTAGAACGTTTTATATTCTATTTTAAAACATTCTAAAACATTCTAGAACCTTCTAGAACGTTTTATATTCTATTTTAAAACATTCTAGAACATTCTAAAACATTCTAGAACGTTTTATATTCTATTCTAAAACATTCTAAAACATTCTAAAACATTCTAGAACGTTTTATATTCTATTCTAAAACATTCTAAAACGTTCTAGAACGTTTTAGATTCTATTATAAAACATTCTAAAACATTCTAAAACATTCTAGAACGTTTTATATTCTATTCTAAAACATTCTAAAACGTTCTAGAACGTTTTAGATTCTATTATAAAACATTCTAAAACATTCTAAAACATTCTAAAACATTCTAGAACGTTTTATATTCTATTTTAAAACATTCTAAAACATTCTAGAACGTTTTATATTCTATTTTAAAACATTCTAAAACATTCTAGAACGTTTTATATTCTATTTTAAAACATTCTAAAACATTCTAGAACGTTTTATATTCTATTCTAAAACATTCTAAAACATTCTAAAACATTCTAAAACATTCTAAAACATTCTAAAACATTCTAAAACATTCTAGAACGTTTTATATTCTATTTTAAAACATTCTAAAACATTCTAGAACGTTTTATTTTCTATTTTAAAACATTCTAAAACATTCTAAAACATTCTAGAACGTTTTATATTCTATTCTAAAACATTCTAAAACATTCTAGAACATTTTTATTTTCTATTTTAAAACATTCTAAAACATTCTAAAACGTTCTAGAACGTTTTATATTCTATTCTAAAACATTCTAGAACATTCTAGAACTTTTTATATTCTATTTTAAAACATTCTAAAACATTTTAGAACGTTTTATATTCTATTTTAAAACATTCTAAAACATTCTAGAACGTTTTATATTCTATTTTAAAACATTCTAAAACATTCTAGAACGTTTTATATTCTATTTTAAAACATTCTAAAACATTCTAAAACATTCTAGAACGTTTTATATTCTATTTTAAAACATTCTAAAACATTCTAAAACATTCTAAAACATTCTAGAACGTTTTATATTCTATTTTAAAACATTCTAAAACATTCTAGAACGTTTTATATTCTATTTTAAAACATTCTAAAACATTCTAGAACGTTTTATATTCTATTTTAAAACATTCTAAAACATTCTAGAACGTTTTATATTCTATTTTAAAACATTCTAAAACATTCTAGAACGTTTTATATTCTATTTTAAAACATTCTAAAACATTCTAAAACATTCTAAAACATTCTAGAACGTTTTATATTCTATTTTAAAACATTCTAAAACATTCTAGAACGTTTTATATTCTATTTTAAAACATTCTAAAACATTCTAAAACATTCTAAAACATTCTAGAACGTTTTATATTCTATTTTAAAACATTCTAAAACATTCTAAAACATTCTAAAACATTCTAGAACGTTTTATATTCTATTTTAAAACATTCTAAAACATTCTAGAACGTTTTATATTCTATTCTAAAACATTCTAAAACATTCTAGAACGTTTTATATTCTTTTCTAAAACATTCTAAAACATTCTAGAACATTTTATTTTCTATTTTAAAACATTCTAAAACATTCTAAAACGTTCTAGAACGTTTTATATTCTATTCTAAAACATTCTAGAACATTCTAGAACTTTTTATATTCTATTTTAAAACATTCTAAAACATTTTAGAACGTTTTATATTCTATTTTAAAACATTCTAAAACATTCTAGAACGTTTTATATTCTATTTTAAAACATTCTAAAACATTCTAGAACGTTTTATATTCTATTTTAAAACATTCTAAAACATTCTAGAACGTTTTATATTCTATTTTAAAACATTCTAAAACATTCTAAAACATTCTAAAACATTCTAGAACTTTTTATATTCTATTTTAAAACATTCTAAAACATTCTAAAACATTCTAAAACGTTCTAAAACATTCTAAAACATTCTAGAACGTTTTATATTCTATTTTAAAACATTCTAAAACATTCTAAAACGTTCTAAAACATTCTAAAACATTCTAGAACGTTTTATATTCTATTCTAAAACATTCTAAAACATTCTAAAACATTCTAGAACGTTTTATATTCTATTCTAAAACATTCTAAAACATTCTAGAACGTTTTATATTCTATTCTAAAACATTCTAAAACATTCTAAAACATTCTAGAACGTTTTATATTCTATTCTAAAACATTCTAAAACATTCTAAAACATTCTAGAACGTTTTATATTCTATTTTAAAACATTCTAAAACATTCTAAAACATTCTAAAACATTCTAGAACGTTTTATATTCTATTTTAAAACATTCTAAAACATTCTAGAACATTTTTATTTTCTATTTTAAAACATTCTAAAACATTCTAAAACGTTCTAGAACGTTTTATATTCTATTCTAAAACATTCTAGAACATTCTAGAACTTTTTATATTCTATTTTAAAACATTCTAAAACATTTTAGAACGTTTTATATTCTATTTTAAAACATTCTAAAACATTCTAGAACGTTTTATATTCTATTTTAAAACATTCTAAAACATTCTAAAACATTCTAAAACATTCTAAAACATTCTAGAACGTTTTATATTCTATTCTAAAACATTCTAAAACATTCTAGAACATTTTTATTTTCTATTTTAAAACATTCTAAAACATTCTAAAACGTTCTAGAACGTTTTATATTCTATTCTAAAACATTCTAGAACATTCTAGAACTTTTTATATTCTATTTTAAAACATTCTAAAACATTTTAGAACGTTTTATATTCTATTTTAAAACATTCTAAAACATTCTAGAACGTTTTATATTCTATTTTAAAACATTCTAAAACATTCTAGAACGTTTTATATTCTATTTTAAAACATTCTAAAACATTCTAAAACATTCTAGAACGTTTTATATTCTATTTTAAAACATTCTAAAACATTCTAAAACATTCTAAAACATTCTAGAACGTTTTATATTCTATTTTAAAACATTCTAAAACATTCTAGAACGTTTTATATTCTATTTTAAAACATTCTAAAACATTCTAGAACGTTTTATATTCTATTTTAAAACATTCTAAAACATTCTAGAACGTTTTATATTCTATTTTAAAACATTCTAAAACATTCTAGAACGTTTTATATTCTATTTTAAAACATTCTAAAACATTCTAAAACATTCTAAAACATTCTAGAACGTTTTATATTCTATTTTAAAACATTCTAAAACATTCTAGAACGTTTTATATTCTATTTTAAAACATTCTAAAACATTCTAAAACATTCTAAAACATTCTAGAACGTTTTATATTCTATTTTAAAACATTCTAAAACATTCTAAAACATTCTAAAACATTCTAGAACGTTTTATATTCTATTTTAAAACATTCTAAAACATTCTAGAACGTTTTATATTCTATTCTAAAACATTCTAAAACATTCTAGAACGTTTTATATTCTTTTCTAAAACATTCTAAAACATTCTAGAACATTTTATTTTCTATTTTAAAACATTCTAAAACATTCTAAAACATTCTAGAACGTTTTATATTCTATTCTAAAACATTCTAGAACATTCTAGAACTTTTTATATTATATTTTAAAACATTCTAAAACATTTTAGAACGTTTTATATTCTATTTTAAAACATTCTAAAACATTCTAGAACGTTTTATATTCTATTTTAAAACATTCTAAAACATTCTAGAACGTTTTATATTCTATTTTAAAACATTCTAAAACATTCTAGAACGTTTTATATTCTATTTTAAAACATTCTAAAACATTCTAAAACATTCTAAAACATTCTAGAACTTTTTATATTCTATTTTAAAACATTCTAAAACATTCTAAAACATTCTAAAACGTTCTAAAACATTCTAAAACATTCTAGAACGTTTTATATTCTATTTTAAAACATTCTAAAACATTCTAAAACATTCTAGAACGTTTTATATTCTATTCTAAAACATTCTAAAACATTCTAGAACGTTTTATATTCTATTCTAAAACATTCTAAAACATTCTAAAACATTCTAGAACGTTTTATATTCTATTCTAAAACATTCTAAAACATTCTAAAACATTCTAGAACGTTTTATATTCTATTTTAAAACATTCTAAAACATTCTAAAACATTCTAAAACATTCTAAAACATTCTAGAACGTTTTATATTCTATTTTAAAACATTCTAAAACATTCTAGAACGTTTTATATTCTATTTTAAAACATTCTAAAACATTCTAAAACATTCTAAAACATTCTAGAACGTTTTATATTCTATTTTAAAACATTCTAAAACATTCTAAAACATTCTAGAACGTTTTATATTCTATTTTAAAACATTCTAAAACATTCTAGAACGTTTTATATTCTATTCTAAAACATTTTAAAACATTCTAGAACGTTTTATATTCTATTCTAAAACATTCTAAAACATTCTAGAACGTTTTATATTCTATTCTAAAACATTCTAAAACATTCTAAAACATTCTAGAACGTTTTATATTCTATTCTAAAACATTCTAAAACATTCTAGAACGTTTTATATTCTATTCTAAAACATTCTAAAACATTCTAAAACATTCTAGAACGTTTTATATTCTATTCTAAAACATTCTAAAACATTCTAGAACGTTTTATATTCTATTTAAAACATTCTAAAACATTCTAGAACGATTTTATATTCTATTTTAAAACATTCTAAAACATTCTAAAACATTCTAGAACGTTTTATATTCTATTTTAAAACATTCTAAAACATTCTAAAACATTCTAGAACGTTTTATATTCTATTCTAAAACATTCTAAAACATTCTAGAACGTTTTATATTCTATTTAAAACATTTAAAACATTCTAGAACGTTTTATATTCTATTTTAAAACATTCTAAACATTCTAAAACATTCTATAAACATTCTAAACATTCTAGAACGTTTTTATATTCTATTCTAAAACATTCTAAACATTCTAAAACATTCTAGAACGTTTTATATTCTATTCTAAAACATTCTAGAACGTTTTATATTCTATTCTAAAACATTCTAAAACATTCTAGAACGTTTTATATTCTATTCTAAAAACATTCTAAAACATTCTAAAACATTCTAGAACGTTTTATATTCTATTTTAAAACATTCTAAAACATTCTAAAACTATCTCTAAAACATTCTAAAACATTCTAGAACGTTTTATATTCTATTCTAAAACATTCTAAACATTCTAAAACATTCTAGAACGTTTTATATTCTATTTTAAAACATTCTAAAACATTCTAGAACGTTTTATATTCTTTCTAAAACATTCTAAAACATTCTAGAACGTTTTATATTCTATTCTAAAACATTCTAAAACATTCT